>OX608054.1:5562065-6952582 GCA_951509405.1 Machimus rusticus
ATTTTTAAGGGATTGTGGACAAGATTTTATTTGCCCTTATTAGTAAGACAATGATATGCCGCATAGTCCACGAATTAACATATGCTATTCAGGACAAATTGATGTCAAAGTATATAAAATTTCCGACTACGCAGGAGAAACAAAATCAAGTTAAGTTAAGTTTTATCTGGAATGCAAGCAAAACGAGATCTTTTCTGGAGCAACATTTCCGGAACAACAATGAAAATGAAATGTGGTTGATTGGAGAGGAGACTCCGGTTATCCCCTGGAACCGTAGTTGATGACGCCAGCGAAAGCCAGAAAAAATATAATGAGGCCCATATTTCAGCTAGGAACTGCGTAGAGAGATTGAACGGAGTTTTAAAAAAAGTATTTGCATGCTTGTCAAGTGATCGTGGCCTTTTAGTTGAGCCTGCACTATAGGGTGCCATCATAAATGCATGCTGCACTCTTCACAATATTCGGCGAAAATAAAATTTACCTTTACCTTCAGATATTGAAGAATTGCAAATGCAAAGTTCAAACTTAACACGGGGCAGGGCTATTAGAGAAAGAATCGTTAGCAATTATTTTAGTGAATAGTATTTTTCCTGTTTTTTCTTCTTCTGTAATTTTAATATATTTTAAGTGAGGAATTTCATAAACATTGTATACTAATTTAATTTCTCTTTTATTTCCTTCAGCTCTCTTTCAATATTTTCCATATGCTTACAAATTTTTATTAATTCTAACAATATGGCATTATTTTGCTGATCTACATATATTTTGGCTTCCTCGAAACAGCTTTTAAGCGATGATCCAGCTGGTGCATGTCCTCTTCTTGAAGGTGCTGATGCTGTTAGTTGCGGCTGTGATGGCTCCTCCCTATGTAGTGTTGATGGTCCTACGTCTGCAAAGTCATCCCACATTAAAGGGACCGTGTCCTCTGAAGCGTCCCTCGTTGAAGGGCCCGCGTCCCTCGTTGAGGGGCCCGCGTCCCTCGTTGATGGTCCCGTGTCCGCTGCATAGTCTCTCGTTGATGGTCCCGCGTCCGCTGAATAATCCTGATGATGACGGCCCCGGCATAGGAGGTAGTGGTGACGGTAACGGTGGCGATGGTGAAGGTGATGGTGATGGCAGTGGTGAACAGGTACGCGGCGGCAGCTCCGAATCTATTCCTCCTTGGCTATCTCCCGGTGAAAATGGAATTTATGGATGGATGCTGTTTATTTATGAAATGATTTATGATTTATGAAATGGATGCTGTTAGTTGCGGCTGTGATGGCTCCTCCCTATGTAGTGTTGATGGTCCTACGTCTGCAAAGTCATCCCACATTAAAGGGACCGTGTCCGGCGGTCCTTGGCTATCTCCCGGTGAAAATGGAATTTATTTATTTATTTATTCGCTTAATACAAGCTACAAATAGACTTAACACTAATACATTATACTTAAAGGAACTAAATTAACCTAATTATGACTAGATTACGGGGGAGGACAGGACTGATACAGGGAACGCTTGAGGGAGGTTTTCTCCAGGTGGAAGTCAAAGGAAGGGCAATTGTTAACCTTCCGCAGCATTCGGGTGAAGGGTTCAAAGTGGCCATAGTTAGTACGGTGACTCTCAAGACGAAAAGTGGGAACGGATTTAACGTTGCAGGGGTTAGTGTTCAGGGATATGCAACGCAGGAGGTCAGGGCAATCAATGGAACCAGCTAAGACTTGCTGGACGAAGACAATGTCGGCGACATCGCGACTAGGGCTCTAGGGCTAGAGGGTGCAGGTCAATTAGTTTGAGGCGGTTTTCATAGGGGGGAAGATTGAAGTGATCTGTCCAAGGAAGGTCACGGAGGGCGAAACGGATGAATCTACGTTGGACCGATTCAATCCTGTTATTAAGAGAGGATTGGGAGGGAGACCAAACCTGACAGGCGTACTCAAGGAGGGGACGGACAAAGAATATGTAGAGAGATTTGGTGACATAAGGATTGGAGAACTCCTTAACCAACGTTTGACGAAGCCGAGAGCAGAGTTGGCCTTGCTGACAGAGTGGTCAATATGGGAACGGAAGTTGAGTTCACTATCGCATATGACACCGAGATCACAGAGGGAGGTGACTGATGGGATGGGTTCTCCAGAGAAGGTGTAGGATCTGGGAGATGTGGTTGTGGAGGTGCGCTTACGGGAAAAGGTAACTGCCTGGCATTTTGATATGTTAAGGTCAAAGAAGTTTTTAGTGCACCATGTGCGGAAATTGTCGAGGTCATTTTGCAGTAGTGATGAATCGGATGCATTGGAAATTTCTTTGAAAATTTTCATATCGTCGGCATAAATAGGATGTCGGAGTGATAGATTATGTTCACGACATCGTTAATGGACAGTATGAAAATTAAGGGGCCGAGATGACTGCCCTGGAGGACACCCGAGTGGGATACAAAGGGGTTAGAAATGGAGGAATCGAAACGGACGCTATAATGACGATCAGCTAGATATGAACTGATCCAAGAGATGAGTAGGGGGGTAGGCCGAGATAGTTTAATTTTAGGATAATGATCATGGGAAATCTTGTCGAAGGCTTTACTAAAATCAGTGGCTACAACATCAACCCCGGCATGGTTCTCCATAGAAAGAAGGGTACGAGACACAAAGGTAGACAAGTTGGTCGTAGTTGATCTGCCTTTGAGGAATCCGTGCTGAGATGGTGATATGATGGATTTGCAGTGGAACAGGAGTGATATAGGAGTCTTTCCAGAGGTCAGGGAAAATACCAACGGAAAGGGAAAGTTGGAAGAGATGGGTGAGAGGTTCAATTAAATGAGTACAACATCGTTTTAGAACCGTAGCAGGAATACCGTCTGAGCCAGGGTTACTATCATCGACGAGGTTACTGATTTTAGCGGCGACAAGAGAGGAGTCGATGTTGATGGAGACTAGGGAGGTTTGAGCGCAGTTCTCCAGGGCAGAAAAATAATTTAGGTCAGGGGTGGAATCATCATTGCAAAAAGCCTGACTGAAGAATTCAGCGAACAGGTTAGCGATCTCTGTGGGGTCAGAGCTTGAGGACAGAGGGATAACCATTGGACTTGCGCTTGACATTAATGAAGTTGTAGAATTGCTTGGGCTCAGAAATAATTTTAGATTGCATGGAGGTCAGGTAGTCCTTGTAGAGGGATTCACAACGTTCGGAAAAGAGTACGGAGATAGCGGAGTAGGAAGAATAGTCGGTGTCGGACCTATACATGAGAAAGGAGCGCCAGAGTTTGTTCCTCTTGTTACGCAAGGAGCGAAGCTCTCTGTCGTACCAGGGTGGAGAAGACGAGTGACTGACTCTTTACTGGCTCAAAGGGTACGCATTTAGAAATGCAGTTGAGGAGTTCGGTGTAGAATAGGGAGACGCAGTTATTTAAAGGTAATTGGGAGTCTGTTATAGAAGGTAAGATGTTAGATTGGCTTAAGAGGAGATTAAGTTTTTCAAAGACGGCTTTTCGAAAGTGTAGTGAAAGCGGGTTACGGCGTTGGCGAGACAACTGGACGACTCATGGGAAAAAGATAGGAAGAGGGGGGGTGATGAGGATCGAGAGTAGAAAGAAGGTGACAACTTTCAGTAACAACCGAGTCTTGAGGGTTAGAAGAGAAAATTAGATCAAGCTGTATGTCCAGGTGGTTTTTGACGCCACTCTTCTGAAAGAGACCAGAGTCAGAGAAGTGATAATCAGAGACTCGGTTGAAGAGGAAACGTTGGAAGCAAAGTATGAGGAGCCGTCGTCCGAGAGGGACCAGAGAAGGTGAGGAAGGTTAAAGTCACCTACAACTATAACGTTGTCAAGAGGAAGGGTAAGGGCTGACACGGCATCAAGTGCTTCAGTTGCAAGCTCGTAGACTGGGAGGGGCTGAGCCGGACGAATGTAGCAGCAAAGGATAAAAAGGGAATGGGTATTGAGGGTGATGCGAACGCAAACCCACTCGAAGGGAGATGAAGCACAGGAAGTGATCAGAGTTGGGCTGAAACGGTTATGAGCGGCGATAAGGACACCGCGACCAGAGGAACCTGAATTAGCTGAGGCGCTGGAATTGACTGAGCAACCATCAGAGCGGAAAACACTAAAATCAGACGAGAATAATTCATTACTGTTAATTCCGGGGGTTAAATTTGTCTCTGAGAGCGCGAAAATGTCGTAGGGAAGGGACTGTGATTTTAGAAAAACGTCCTGGGTTTTTGAGCGCCCTCTGACATTCTGGAGGGGAGCGGAGGGGGATTAGATTTGGGGGAGGAGTTAGTTGGGGGGTTAGGAGCAAAAATAATTTTTCGTGTCGAAACGACTTTTCTGCAGGTGGGAAATGCGCTTAGAATTTAGGTAGGAGGCATAGGCTGAGAGGTCGTCAGAAATTTGATGGGGTGGGACGTCGAAAGCTGCGTGGAATTTTAGAAACAGCTGTCGTAGGACAACAGGGTCGGTCGGAAGTCTCTCTTGGTGTAGGGAGACAATGACGTTGGTGCGAGTTTTGCCGTCAATGCAGATGGAATCGGCCTTGTCATGAAGGTAAGCCAAGTAGAGTCTTACGTTATCGTAAATCCTACGCTCGCGAAGGCGAGAAAGCAAGTCACGGCCGTCAGGAGACTCGGCAGACAGCCTCGTAAGCTTAACAGCTGGAGGGAGGAGAGGGTCAATAAAGGAAGGTTTGTCAGAGATATGGGGGGAGGAGGGAGGGATCGAGGTGGATGGGGGGGATACAGTCTGTGGGAGGAGGATTAAAGGGGGCGGACGCAGGGCCTTGGGATGCGGCTTAGGGAATTTGTATTATACTTTCCGGGTTTATACTCGATGGTGTAATCGAACTCGGAAAGTTTGAGTTGAAATCTTTTCAACCGGGAAGTGGGGTCTTTTGCATTAAGGACCCCTTTTAGAGGCTTGTGGTCGGTATAGATTGTGAACTTTCTACCTTGAAGGTAGTATCTAAAATTCGTAGTCGCCCAGACAATAGCTAACAACTCTTTCTCAATGGTAGAGTAGTTTCGCTCTGCCTTGTTCAAGGTACGACTAGCGTATGCTATGGGCTGATCTTTTCCTACCTCTCCTTGAGAGAGCACAGCCCCTAATGCCTCATTGCTTCCGTCGTTAAATTGACAGGTTTACCGAAATTAGGGTAATATCAAAAGAGGTGGAGAAATTAAGGATTTTTTAATACTTAGAAATGCTTCTTGGCATTTTTCCGTCCAATTGAATTTAACATCTTTCCGAAGTAAATTCGTAATTGGCCTCACGATTTGCGAAAAATCGGGAATACATTTTCGGTAGTAGTTGGCAAGTCCCAGAAAGGATTGAACTTGCCTAACAGTTCGGGGAACTGGAAAATTCTGGACGCAAGCGATTCTTTATCCTCATCCACCCTCTGGCTTTCTGGACCGGAATGGTTAATTAAAAAAGAACAATTTTGGCCAGCGTTGGACAGCGAAAAGCACGACATCTTATCGGCTTCTTTAGTACAGAGAGCGAGAAATTTACTTCAACCTGATTTGAAGATAGAACAGCATGATAATATAATAGAACCCCCCCCCCCCCCCCCTATTCGTCGG
This sequence comes from Machimus rusticus, assembly GCA_951509405.1. Taxonomy (NCBI): domain Eukaryota; kingdom Metazoa; phylum Arthropoda; class Insecta; order Diptera; family Asilidae; genus Machimus; species Machimus rusticus. The sequence goes on from OX608054.1 coordinate 5,567,618, forward strand.
CAAGCAGCATCGATTTCCGATTAAGATCCGTGTCAGCAACATACCGTGCCCGGACCTAGGATTGTTACACACATTTAGCATTCACACTTGTCCGGGTTCGTGCTGGTCCGGACACGGCATGTTGCTGACACGGGTCGGACATGTATGAGTCGGCCTTAAAGATTCACAGAGGTCCTTTTTTGCAAGCTTAAGCGCTCTGAAAATTATTGGATTCATTATACACAACGATCCAATTATAAGCCAGAGATCGAAGCTCTTATAAGAAAATGGCCACATTCAAATTCAAATATATTAACGTTAAACCCGATTTTAGACAATGGAGTTTTACGGGGTGGAGGTAGGCTACAATTGAGATTTGGAGCCACATCCAGTTATTCTTCCAAAGTCAGCGCCTATCGCGAGTCTCATCGTTAGGGATATTCACGAGAGAACCCTTCATGGTGGTGTTTCGCAAGTCTTAGCTCTTCTAAGGGAAAGGTATTGGTTTCCGCAAGGACGTCAGCTTGTCCAAAAAATTTGCAATGTTTGCAGTCTGCAAAAAGCTAAAGGCGAAACCTGTCTCTCAGCCTTTCGCACCTCTCCCAAGAGATCGTCTATCTCTGGCCAGACCATTTGATGTAACTGAAATTGACTTTGCAGGGCCATTGTTTACAAAAGGGAATCCAAAATATTCAGACGGTAGGTGTAAATGCTACTTAATGCTTTTTACATACGCCGACAACGCCAGAACGTCTTAGAACGCCTTAGAACTCCAAAAGAGAAAATTTCATCAATACGGAAGAGCTACAAGGATTCGTCAATCGTCATGGAAGTTCATAGTTAACGAAGCCCCCTGGTGGAGCATTTTGGAAGCGTATGGTGCGCTCCGTAAAAGGAACATTGAAAGCGTATATTGGTCGATCAACTTTTGATTATGATCAACTTCAGACTTCAGCAGCTGGTTTCTGTAACTCAGTTGAGAAACTTCTCTATTCTGTGACGTCACGCGAATTCACCATGCCTAACTCTATCAGTTGAGTTGGTTCGTTTCTGTAAGTACCAAACGAGAAAGGCATGGTGAGTTGTGTAAGGTAAGAAGGAATATCGGAATTTGAAACACAAATCGAGAAAGTAGAATGTCAAAGCTGTCATTGATTGTTCTTCGCGGATGTCAACAACTCTTCGGCTTTTTAATAAATTGATTGAACGCTTTATAATAACTTAAATTGAACGCTTTTTTTGCATATAGAGTAATTAAAGTGGAAGTTTTTGTGTATTGTATGGCTAACATATTTGTGCTGTTTTTTGGGAATGTTTATGACCGCCGAAGATCCAGCGACGTGCTTTGAGAGATGCCACAGATCCGTTCAGTATCCCTGAAGCGAGATTTGTAGAGCTCTTCCGATTTACTAAAGAGGGGGCAAAGAACTTGTTAAGTCCACACATGAGGAATGCAGTCAGAAGGACACATATTCCAAAAAGTGTGAGAATGTGCGCTGCCTTGCATTATTATGCCACGGGCTCATTTTTAAGGGATTGTGGACAAGATTTTATTTGCCCTTATTAGTAAGACAATGATATGCCGCATAGTCCACGAATTAACATATGCTATTCAGGACAAATTGATGTCAAAGTATATAAAATTTCCGACTACGCAGGAGAAACAAAATCAAGTTAAGTTAAGTTTTATCTGGAATGCAAGCAAAGCGAGATCTTTTCTGGAGCAACATTTCCGGAACAACAATGAAAATGAAATGTGGTTGATTGGAGAGGAGACTCCGGTTATCCCCTGGAACCGTAGTTGATGACGCCAGCGAAAGCCAGAAAAAATATAATGAGGCCCATATTTCAGCTAGGAACTGCGTAGAGAGATTGAAAGGAGTTTTAAAAAAAGTATTTGCATGCTTGTCAAGTGATCGTGGCCTTTTAGTTGAGCCTGCACTATAGGGTGCCATCATAAATGCATGCTGCACTCTTCACAATATTCGGCGAAAATAAAATTTACCTTTACCTTCAGATATTGAAGAATTGCAAATGCAAAGTTCAAACTTAACACGGGGCAGGGCTATTAGAGAAAGAATCGTTAGCAATTATTTTAGTGAATAGTATTTTTCCTGTTTTTTCTTCTTCTGTAATTTTAATATATTTTAAGTGAGGAATTTCATAAACATTGTATACTAATTTAATTTCTCTTTTATTTCCTTCAGCTCTCTTTCAATATTTTCCATATGCTTACAAATTTTTATTAATTCTAACAATATGGCATTATTTTGCTGATCTACATATATTTTGGCTTCCTCGAAACAGCTTTTAAGCGATGATCCAGCTGGTGCATGTCCTCTTCTTGAAGGTGCTGATGCTGTTAGTTGCGGCTGTGATGGCTCCTCCCTATGTAGTGTTGATGGTCCTACGTCTGCAAAGTCATCCCACATTAAAGGGACCGTGTCCTCTGAAGCGTCCCTCGTTGAAGGGCCCGCGTCCCTCGTTGAGGGGCCCGCGTCCCTCGTTGATGGTCCCGTGTCCGCTGCATAGTCTCTCGTTGATGGTCCCGCGTCCGCTGAATAATCCTGATGATGACGGCCCCGGCATAGGAGGTAGTGGTGACGGTAACGGTGGCGATGCTGAAGGTGATGGTGATGGCAGTGGTGAACAGGTACGCGGCGGCAGCTCCGAATCTATTCCTCCTTGGCTATCTCCCGGTGAAAATGGAATTTATTTATTTATTTATTCGCTTAATACAAGCTACAAATAGACTTAACACTAATACATTATACTTAAAGGAACTAAATTAACCTAATTATGACTAGATTACGGGGGAGGACAGGACTGATACAGGGAACGCTTGAGGGAGGTTTTCTCCAGGTGGAAGTCAAAGGAAGGGCAATTGTTAACCTTCCGCAGCATTCGGGTGAAGGGTTCAAAGTGGCCATAGTTAGTACGGTGACTCTCAAGACGAAAAGTGGGAACGGATTTAACGTTGCAGGGGTTAGTGTTCAGGGATATGCAACGCAGGAGGTCAGGGCAATCAATGGAACCAGCTAAGACTTGCTGGACGAAGACAATGTCGGCGACATCGCGACTAGGGCTCTAGGGCTAGAGGGTGCAGGTCAATTAGTTTGAGGCGGTTTTCATAGGGGGGAAGATTGAAGTGATCTGTCCAAGGAAGGTCACGGAGGGCGAAACGGATGAATCTACGTTGGACCGATTCAATCCTGTTATTAAGAGAGGATTGGGAGGGAGACCAAACCTGACAGGCGTACTCAAGGAGGGGACGGACAAAGAATATGTAGAGAGATTTGGTGACATAAGGATTGGAGAACTCCTTAACCAACGTTTGACGAAGCCGAGAGCAGAGTTGGCTTTGCTGACAGAGTGGTCAATATGGGAACGGAAGTTGAGTTCACTATCGCATATGACACCGAGATCACAGAGGGAGGTGACTGATGGGATGGGTTCTCCAGAGAAGGTGTAGGATCTGGGAGATGTGGTTGTGGAGGTGCGCTTACGGGAAAAGGTAACTGCCTGGCATTTTGATATGTTAAGGTCAAAGAAGTTTTTAGTGCACCATGTGCGGAAATTGTCGAGGTCATTTTGCAGTAGTGATGAATCGGATGCATTGGAAATTTCTTTGAAAATTTTCATATCGTCGGCATAAATAGGATGTCGGAGTGATAGATTATGTTCACGACATCGTTAATGGACAGTATGAAAATTAAGGGGCCGAGATGACTGCCCTGGAGGACACCCGAGTGGGATACAAAGGGGTTAGAAATGGAGGAATCGAAACGGACGCTATAATGACGATCAGCTAGATATGAACTGATCCAAGAGATGAGTAGGGGGTAGGCCGAGATAGTTTAATTTTAGGATAATGATCATGGGAAATCTTGTCGAAGGCTTTACTAAAATCAGTGGCTACAACATCAACCCCGGCATGGTTCTCCATAGAAAGAAGGGTACGAGACACAAAGGTAGACAAGTTGGTCGTAGTTGATCTGCCTTTGAGGAATCCGTGCTGAGATGGTGATATGATGGATTTGCAGTGGAACAGGAGTGATATAGGAGTCTTTCCAGAGGTCAGGGAAAATACCAACGGAAAGGGAAAGTTGGAAGAGATGGGTGAGAGGTTCAATTAAATGAGTACAACATCGTTTTAGAACCGTAGCAGGAATACCGTCTGAGCCAGGGTTACTATCATCGACGAGGTTACTGATTTTAGCGGCGACAAGAGAGGAGTCGATGTTGATGGAGACTAGGGAGGTTTGAGCGCAGTTCTCCAGGGCAGAAAAATAATTTAGGTCAGGGGTGGAATCATCATTGCAAAAAGCCTGACTGAAGAATTCAGCGAACAGGTTAGCGATCTCTGTGGGGTCAGAGCTTGAGGACAGAGGGATAACCATTGGACTTGCGCTTGACATTAATGAAGTTGTAGAATTGCTTGGGCTCAGAAATAATTTTAGATTGCATGGAGGTCAGGTAGTCCTTGTAGAGGGATTCACAACGTTCGGAAAAGAGTACGGAGATAGCGGAGTAGGAAGAATAGTCGGTGTCGGACCTATACATGAGAAAGGAGCGCCAGAGTTTGTTCCTCTTGTTACGCAAGGAGCGAAGCTCTCTGTCGTACCAGGGTGGAGAAGACGAGTGACTGACTCTTGACTGGCTCAAAGGGTACGCATTTAGATATGCAGTTGAGGAGTTCGGTGTAGAATAGGGAGACGCAGTTATTTAAAGGTAATTGGGAGTCTGTTATAGAAGGTAAGATGTTAGATTGGCTTAGCTTAAGAGGAGATTAAGTTTTTCAAAGACGGCTTTTCGAAAGTGTAGTGAAAGCGGGTTACGGCGTTGGCGAGACAACTGGACGACTCATGGGAAAAAGATAGGAAGAGGGGGGGTGATGAGGATCGAGAGTAGAAAGAAGGTGACAACTTTCAGTAACAACCGAGTCTTGAGGGTTAGAAGAGAAAATTAGATCAAGCTGTATGTCCAGGTGGTTTTTGACGCCACTCTTCTGAAAGAGACCAGAGTCAGAGAAGTGATAATCAGAGACTCGGTTGAAGAGGAAACGTTGGAAGCAAAGTATGAGGAGCCGTCGTCCGAGAGGGACCAGAGAAGGTGAGGAAGGTTAAAGTCACCTACAACTATAACGTTGTCAAGAGGAAGGGTAAGGGCTGACACGGCATCAAGTGCTTCAGTTGCAAGCTCGTAGACTGGGAGGGGCTGAGCCGGACGAATGTAGCAGCAAAGGATAAAAAGGGAATGGGTATCGAGGGTGATGCGAACGCAAACCCACTCGAAGGGAGATGAAGCACAGGAAGTGATCAGAGTTGGGCTGAAACGGTTATGAGCGGCGATAAGGACACCGCGACCAGAGGAACCTGAATTAGCTGAGGCGCTGGAATTGACTGAGCAACCATCAGAGCGGAAAACACTAAAATCAGACGAGAATAATTCATTACTGTTAATTCCGGGGGTTAAATTTGTCTCTGAGAGCGCGAAAATGTCGTAGGGAAGGGACTGTGATTTTAGAAAAACGTCCTGGGTTTTTGAGCGCCCTCTGACATTCTGGTAGTAGAGCGAGACAGTACTTATGGATTGGGTGGAGGGGAGCGGAGGGGGATTAGATTTGGGGGAGGAGCTAGTTGGGGGGTTAGGAGCAAAAATAATTTTTCGTGTCGATACGACTTTTCTGCAGGTGGGAAATGCGCTTAGAATTTAGGTAGGAGGCATAGGCTGAGAGGTCGTCAGAAATTTGATGGGGTGGGACGTCGAAAGCTGCGTGGAATTTTAGAAACAGCTGTCGTAGGACAACAGGGTCGGTCGGAAGTCTCTCTTGGTGTAGGGAGACAATGACGTTGGTGCGAGTTTTGCCGTCAATGCAGATGGAATCGGCCTTGTCATGAAGGTAAGCCAAGTAGAGTCTTACGTTATCGTAAATCCTACGCTCGCGAAGGCGAGAAAGCAAGTCACGGCCGTCAGGAGACTCGGCAGACAGCCTCGTAAGCTTAACAACTGGAGGGAGGAGAGGGTCAATAAAGGAAGGTTTGTCAGAGATATGGGGGGAGGAGGGAGGGATCGAGGTGGATGGGGGGGATACAGTCTGTGGGAGGAGGATTAAAGGGGGCGGACGCAGGGCCTTGGGATGCGGCTTAGGGAATTTGTATTATACTTTCCGGGTTTATACTCGATGGTGTAATCGAACTCGGAAAGTTTGAGTTGAAATCTTTTCAACCGGGAAGTGGGGTCTTTTGCATTAAGGACCCCTTTTAGAGGCTTGTGGTCGGTATAGATTGTGAACTTTCTACCTTGAAGGTAGTATCTAAAATTCGTAGTCGCCCAGACAATAGCTAACAACTCTTTCTCAATGGTAGAGTAGTTTCGCTCTGCCTTGTTCAAGGTACGACTAGCGTATGCTATGGGCTGATCTTTTCCTACCTCTCCTTGAGAGAGCACAGCCCCTAATGCCTCATTGCTTCCGTCGTTAAATTGACAGGTTTACCGAAATTAGGGTAATATCAAAAGAGGTGGAGAAATTAAGGATTTTTTAATACTTAGAAATGCTTCTTGGCATTTTTCCGTCCAATTGAATTTAACATCTTTCCGAAGTAAATTCGTAATTGGCCTCACGATTTTCGAAAAATCGGGAATACATTTTCGGTAGTAGTTGGCAAGTCCCAGAAAGGATTGAACTTGCCTAACAGTTCGGGGAACTGGAAAATTCTGGACGCAAGCGATTCTTTATCCTCATCCACCCTCTGGCTTTCTGGACCGGAATGGTTAATTAAAAAAGAACAATTTTGGCCAGCGTTGGACAGCGAAAAGCACGACATCTTATCGGCTTCTTTAGTACAGAGAGCGAGAAATTTACTTCAACCTGATTTGAAGATAGAACAGCATGTTAATATAATAGAACCCCCCCCTATTCGTCGGCAAGCAGCATCGATTTCCGATTAAGATCCGTGTCAGCAACATACCGTGCCCGGACCTAGGATTGTTACACACATTTAGCATTCACACTTGTCCGGGTTCGTGCTTTCCGTAATGCATCCGTGTCAGTGCAAAACTTTCCGATAATCTTTCAAAGAATATTCTGTCCGGGCACTGACACGGAAAGCACTGATCAGTGCTTACACGAACGAGTGTGAATGGCAGCTCTGGCTCAGTTCAGAGGTAATGTAGTTCAAGAGTGGTGCATTTCATTCAACTCGCACGAAACAGTGACTGAAACGGCACGGATCTATGTGAATGGTACTGACTGACACGGATGCCTGGTCCGGACACGGCATGTTGCTGACACGGGTCGGACATGTATGAATCGGCCTTAAAGATTCACAGAGGTCCTTTTTTGCAAGCTTAAGCGCTCTGAAAATTATTGGATTCATTATACACAACGATCCAATTATAAGCCAGAGATCGAAGCTCTTATAAGAAAATGGCCACATTCAAATTCAAATATATTAACGTTAAACCCGATTTTAGACAATGGAGTTTTACGGGGTGGAGGTAGGCTACAATTGAGATTTGGAGCCACATCCAGTTATTCTTCCAAAGTCAGCGCCTATCGCGAGTCTCATCGTTAGGGATATTCACGAGAGAACCCTTCATGGTGGTGTTTCGCAAGTCTTAGCTCTTCTAAGGGAAAGGTATTGGTTTCCGCAAGGACGTCAGCTTGTCCAAAAAATTTGCAATGTTTGCAGTCTGCAAAAAGCTAAAGGCGAAACCTGTCTCTCAGCCTTTCGCACCTCTCCCAAGAGATCGTCTATCTCTGGCCAGACCATTTGATGTAACTGAAATTGACTTTGCAGGGCCATTGTTTACAAAAGGGAATCCAAAATATTCAGACGGTAGGTGTAAATGCTACTTAATGCTTTTTACATACGCCGACAACGCCAGAACGTCTTAGAACGCCTTAGAACTCCAAAAGAGAAAATTTCATCAATACGGAAGAGCTACAAGGATTCGTCAATCGTCATGGAAGTTCATAGTTAACGAAGCCCCCTGGTGGAGCATTTTGGAAGCGTATGGTGCGCTCCGTAAAAGGAACATTGAAAGCGTATATTGGTCGATCAACTTTTGATTATGATCAACTTCAGACTTCAGCAGCTGGTTTCTGTAACTCAGTTGAGAAACTTCTCTATTCTGTGACGTCACGCGAATTCACCATGTAAACTCTATCAGTTGAGTTGGTTCGTTTCTGTAAGTACCAAACGAGAAAGGCATGGTGAGTTGTGTAAGGTAAGAAGGAATATCGGAATTTGAAACACAAATCGAGAAAGTAGAATGTCAAAGCTGTCATTGATTGTTCTTCGCGGATGTCAACAACTCTTCGGCTTTTTAATAAATTGATTGAACGCTTTATAATAACTTAAATTGAACGCTTTTTTTGCATATAGAGTAATTAAAGTGGAAGTTTTTGTGTATTGTATAGACTATGGCTAACATATTTGTGCTGTTTTTTGGGAATGTTTATGACCGCCGAAGATCCAGCGACGTGCTTTGAGAGATGCCACAGATCCGTTCAGTATCCCTGAAGCGAGATTTGTAGAGCTCTTCCGATTTACTAAAGAGGGGGCAAAGAACTTGTTAAGTGAATTAAGTCCACACATGAGGAATGCAGTCAGAAGGACACATATTCCAAAAAGTGTGAGAATGTGCGCTGCCTTGCATTATTATGCCACGGGCTCATTTTTAAGGGATTGTGGACAAGATTTTATTTGCCCTTATTAGTAAGACAATGATATGCCGCATAGTCCACGAATTAACATATGCTATTCAGGACAAATTGATGTCAAAGTATATAAAATTTCCGACTACGCAGGAGAAACAAAATCAAGTTAAGTTAAGTTTTATCTGGAATGCAAGCAAAGCGAGATCTTTTCTGGAGCAACATTTCCGGAACAACAATGAAAATGAAATGTGGTTGATTGGAGAGGAGACTCCGGTTATCCCCTGGAACCGTAGTTGATGACGCCAGCGAAAGCCAGAAAAAATATAATGAGGCCCATATTTCAGCTAGGAACTGCGTAGAGAGATTGAACGGAGTTTTAAAAAAAGTATTTGCATGCTTGTCAAGTGATCGTGGCCTTTTAGTTGAGCCTGCACTATAGGGTGCCATCATAAATGCATGCTGCACTCTTCACAATATTCGGCGAAAATAAAATTTACCTTTACCTTCAGATATTGAAGAATTGCAAATGCAAAGTTCAAACTTAACACGGGGCAGGGCTATTAGAGAAAGAATCGTTAGCAATTATTTTAGTGAATAGTATTTTTCCTGTTTTTTCTTCTTCTGTAATTTTAATATATTTTAAGTGAGGAATTTCATAAACATTGTATACTAATTTAATTTCTCTTTTATTTCCTTCAGCTCTCTTTCAATATTTTCCATATGCTTACAAATTTTTATTAATTCTAACAATATGGCATTATTTTGCTGATCTACATATATTTTGGCTTCCTCGAAACAGCTTTTAAGCGATGATCCAGCTGGTGCATGTCCTCTTCTTGAAGGTGCTGATGCTGTTAGTTGCGGCTGTGATGGCTCCTCCCTATGTAGTGTTGATGGTCCTACGTCTGCAAAGTCATCCCACATTAAAGGGACCGTGTCCTCTGAAGCGTCCCTCGTTGAAGGGCCCGCGTCCCTCGTTGAGGGGCCCGCGTCCCTCGTTGATGGTCCCGTGTCCGCTGCATAGTCTCTCGTTGATGGTCCCGCGTCCGCTGAATAATCCTGAAGATGACGGCCCCGGCATAGGAGGTAGTGGTGACGGTAACGGTGGCGATGCTGAAGGTGATGGTGATGGCAGTGGTGAACAGGTACGCGGCGGCAGCTCCGAATCTATTCCTCCTTGGCTATCTCCCGGTGAAAATGGAATTTATTTATTTATTTATTCGCTTAATACAAGCTACAAATAGACTTAACACTAATACATTATACTTAAAGGAACTAAATTAACCTAATTATGACTAGATTACGGGGGAGGACAGGACTGATACAGGAAACGCTTGAGGGAGGTTTTCTCCAGGTGGAAGTCAAAGGAAGGGCAATTGTTAACCTTCCGCAGCATTCGGGTGAAGGGTTCAAAGTGGCCATAGTTAGTACGGTGACTCTCAAGACGAAAAGTGGGAACGGATTTAACGTTGCAGGGGTTAGTGTTCAGGGATATGCAACGCAGGAGGTCAGGGCAATCAATGGAACCAGCTAAGACTTGCTGGACGAAGACAATGTCGGCGACATCGCGACTAGGGCTCTAGGGCTAGAGGGTGCAGGTCAATTAGTTTGAGGCGGTTTTCATAGGGGGGAAGATTGAAGTGATCTGTCCAAGGAAGGTCACGGAGGGCGAAACGGATGAATCTACGTTGGACCGATTCAATCCTGTTATTAAGAGAGGATTGGGAGGGAGACCAAACCTGACAGGCGTACTCAAGGAGGGGACGGACAAAGAATATGTAGAGAGATTTGGTGACATAAGGATTGGAGAACTCCTTAACCAACGTTTGACGAAGCCGAGAGCAGAGTTGGCCTTGCTGACAGAGTGGTCAATATGGGAACGGAAGTTGAGTTCACTATCGCATATGACACCGAGATCACAGAGGGAGGTGACTGATGGGATGGGTTCTCCAGAGAAGGTGTAGGATCTGGGAGATGTGGTTGTGGAGGTGCGCTTACGGGAAAAGGTAACTGCCTGGCATTTTGATATGTTAAGGTCAAAGAAGTTTTTAGTGCACCATGTGCGGAAATTGTCGAGGTCATTTTGCAGTAGTGATGAATCGGATGCATTGGAAATTTCTTTGAAAATTTTCATATCGTCGGCATAAATAGGATGTCGGAGTGATAGATTATGTTCACGACATCGTTAATGGACAGTATGAAAATTAAGGGGCCGAGATGACTGCCCTGGAGGACACCCGAGTGGGATACAAAGGGGTTAGAAATGGAGGAATCGAAACGGACGCTATAATGACGATCAGCTAGATATGAACTGATCCAAGAGATGAGTAGGGGGTAGGCCGAGATAGTTTAATTTTAGGATAATGATCATGGGAAATCTTGTCGAAGGCTTTACTAAAATCAGTGGCTACAACATCAACCCCGGCATGGTTCTCCATAGAAAGAAGGGTACGAGACACAAAGGTAGACAAGTTGGTCGTAGTTGATCTGCCTTTGAGGAATCCGTGCTGAGATGGTGATATGATGGATTTGCAGTGGAACAGGAGTGATATAGGAGTCTTTCCAGAGGTCAGGGAAAATACCAACGGAAAGGGAAAGTTGGAAGAGATGGGTGAGAGGTTCAATTAAATGAGTACAACATCGTTTTAGAACCGTAGCAGGAATACCGTCTGAGCCAGGGTTACTATCATCGACGAGGTTACTGATTTTAGCGGCGACAAGAGAGGAGTCGATGTTGATGGAGACTAGGGAGGTTTGAGCGCAGTTCTCCAGGGCAGAAAAATAATTTAGGTCAGGGGTGGAATCATCATTGCAAAAAGCCTGACTGAAGAATTCAGCGAACAGGTTAGCGATCTCTGTGGGGTCAGAGCTTGAGGACAGAGGGATAACCATTGGACTTGCGCTTGACATTAATGAAGTTGTAGAATTGCTTGGGCTCAGAAATAATTTTAGATTGCATGGAGATCAGGTAGTCCTTGTAGAGGGATTCACAACGTTCGGAAAAGAGTACGGAGATAGCGGAGTAGGAAGAATAGTCGGTGTCGGACCTATACATGAGAGAGGAGCGCCAGAGTTTGTTCCTCTTGTTACGCAAGGAGCGAAGCTCTCTGTCGTACCAGGGTGGAGAAGACGAGTGACTGACTCTTTACTGGCTCAAAGGATACGCATTTAGATATGCAGTTGAGGAGTTCGGTGTAGAATAGGGAGACGCAGTTATTTAAAGGTAATTGGGAGTCTGTTATAGAAGGTAAGATGTTAGATTGGCTTAAGAGGAGATTAAGTTTTACAAAGACGGCTTTTCGAAAGTGTAGTGAAAGCGGGTTACGGCGTTGGCGAGACAACTGGACGACTCATGGGAAAAAGATAGGAAGAGGGGGGGTGATGAGGATCGAGAGTAGAAAGAAGGTGACAACTTTCAGTAACAACCGAGTCTTGAGGGTTAGAAGAGAAAATTAGATCAAGCTGTATGTCCAGGTGGTTTTTGACGCCACTCATCTGAAAGAGACCAGAGTCAGAGAAGTGATCGATAATCAGAGACTCGGTTGAAGAGGAAACGTTGGAAGCAAAGTATGAGGAGCCGTCGTCCGAGAGGGACCAGAGAAGGTGAGGAAGGTTAAAGTCACCTACAACTATAACGTTGTCAAGAGGAAGGGTAAGGGCTGACACGGCATCAAGTGCTTCAGTTGCAAGCTCGTAGACTGGGAGGGGCTGAGCCGGACGAATGTAGCAGCAAAGGATAAAAAGGGAATGGGTATCGAGGGTGATGCGAACGCAAACCCACTCGAAGGGAGATGAAGCACAGGAAGTGATCAGAGTTGGGCTGAAACGGTTATGAGCGGCGATAAGGACACCGCGACCAGAGGAACCTGAATTAGCTGAGGCGCTGGAATTGACTGAGCAACCATCAGAGCGGAAAACACTAAAATCAGACGAGAATAATTCATTACTGTTAATTCCGGGGGTTAAATTTGTCTCTGAGAGCGCGAAAATGTCGTAGGGAAGGGACTGTGATTTTAGAAAAACGTCCTGGGTTTTTGAGCGCCCTCTGACATTCTGGTAGTAGAGCGAGACAGTACTTATGGATTGGGTGGAGGGGAGCGGAGGGGGATTAGATTTGGGGGAGGAGCTAGTTGGGGGGTTAGGAGCAAAAATAATTTTTCTTGTCGATACGACTTTTCTGCAGGTGGGAAATGCGCTTAGAATTTAGGTAGGAGGCATAGGCTGAGAGGTCGTCAGAAATTTGATGGGGTGGGACGTCGAAAGCTGCGTGGAATTTTAGAAACAGCTGTCGTAGGACAACAGGGTCGGTCGGAAGTCTCTCTTGGTGTAGGGAGACAATGACGTTGGTGCGAGTTTTGCCGTCAATGCAGATGGAATCGGCCTTGTCATGAAGGTAAGCCAAGTAGAGTCTTACGTTATCGTAAATCCTACGCTCGCGAAGGCGAGAAAGCAAGTCACGGCCGTCAGGAGACTCGGCAGACAGCCTCGTAAGCTTAACAACTGGAGGGAGGAGAGGGTCAATAAAGGAAGGTTTGTCAGAGATATGGGGGGAGGAGGGAGGGATCGAGGTGGATGGGGGGGATACAGTCTGTGGGAGGAGGATTAAAGGGGGCGGACGCAGGGCCTTGGGATGCGGCTTAGGGAATTTGTATTATACTTTCCGGGTTTATACTCGATGGTGTAATCGAACTCGGAAAGTTTGAGTTGAAATCTTTTCAACCGGGAAGTGGGGTCTTTTGCATTAAGGACCCCTTTTAGAGGCTTGTGGTCGGTATAGATTGTGAACTTTCTACCTTGAAGGTAGTATCTAAAATTCGTAGTCGCCCAGACAATAGCTAACAACTCTTTCTCAATGGTAGAGTAGTTTCGCTCTGCCTTGTTCAAGGTACGACTAGCGTATGCTATGGGCTGATCTTTTCCTACCTCTCCTTGAGAGAGCACAGCCCCTAATGCCTCATTGCTTCCGTCGTTAAATTGACAGGTTTACCGAAATTAGGGTAATATCAAAAGAGGTGGAGAAATTAAGGATTTTTTAATACTTAGAAATGCTTCTTGGCATTTTTCCGTCCAATTGAATTTAACATCTTTCCGAAGTAAATTCGTAATTGGCCTCACGATTTGCGAAAAATCGGGAATACATTTTCGGTAGTAGTTGGCAAGTCCCAGAAAGGATTGAACTTGCCTAACAGTTCGGGGAACTGGAAAATTCTGGACGCAAGCGATTCTTTATCCTCATCCACCCTCTGGCTTTCTGGACCGGAATGGTTAATTAAAAAAGAACAATTTTGGCCAGCGTTGGACAGCGAAAAGCACGACATCTTATCGGCTTCTTTAGTACAGAGAGCGAGAAATTTACTTCAACCTGATTTGAAGATAGAACAGCATGATAATATAATAGAACCCCCCCCCCCCCCCCCTATTCGTCGACAAGCAGCATCGATTTCCGATTAAGATCCGTGTCAGCAATATACCGTGCCCGGACCTAGGATTGTTACACACATTTAGCATTCACACTTGTCCGGGTTCGTGCTGGTCCGGACACGGCATGTTGCTGACACGGGTCGGACATGTATGAATCGGCCTTAAAGATTCACAGAGGTCCTTTTTTGCAAGCTTAAGCGCTCTGGAAATTATTGGATTCATTATACACAACGATCCAATTATAAGCCAGAGATCGAAGCTCTTATAAGAAAATGGCCACATTCAAATTCAAATATATTAACGTTAAACCCGATTTTAGACAATGGAGTTTTACGGGGTGGAGGTAGGCTACAATTGAGATTTGGAGCCACATCCAGTTATTCTTCCAAAGTCAGCGCCTATCGCGAGTCTCATCGTTAGGGATATTCACGAGAGAACCCTTCATGGTGGTGTTTCGCAAGTCTTAGCTCTTCTAAGGGAAAGGTATTGGTTTCCGCAAGGACGTCAGCTTGTCCAAAAAATTTGCAATGTTTGCAGTCTGCAAAAAGCTAAAGGCGAAACCTGTCTCTCAGCCTTTCGCACCTCTCCCAAGAGATCGTCTATCTCTGGCCAGACCATTTGATGTAACTGAAATTGACTTTGCAGGGCCATTGTTTACAAAAGGGAATCCAAAATATTCAGACGGTAGGTGTAAATGCTACTTAATGCTTTTTACATACGCCGACAACGCCAGAACGTCTTAGAACGCCTTAGAACTCCAAAAGAGAAAATTTCATCAATACGGAAGAGCTACAAGGATTCGTCAATCGTCATGGAAGTTCATAGTTAACGAAGCCCCCTGGTGGAGCATTTTGGAAGCGTATGGTGCGCTCCGTAAAAGGAACATTGAAAGCGTATATTGGTCGATCAACTTTTGATTATGATCAACTTCAGACTTCAGCAGCTGGTTTCTGTAACTCAGTTGAGAAACTTCTCTATTCTGTGACGTCACGCGAATTCACCATGCCTAACTCTATCAGTTGAGTTGGTTCGTTTCTGTAAGTACCAAACGAGAAAGGCATGGTGAGTTGTGTAAGGTAAGAAGGAATATCGGAATTTGAAACACAAATCGAGAAAGTAGAATGTCAAAGCTGTCATTGATTGTTCTTCGCGGATGTCAACAACTCTTCGGCTTTTTAATAAATTGATTGAACGCTTTATAATAACTTAAATTGAACGCTTTTTTTGCATATAGAGTAATTAAAGTGGAAGTTTTTGTGTATTGTATAGACTATGGCTAACATATTTGTGCTGTTTTTTGGGAATGTTTATGACCGCCGAAGATCCAGCGACGTGCTTTGAGAGATGCCACAGATCCGTTCAGTATCCCTGAAGCGAGATTTGTAGAGCTCTTCCGATTTACTAAAGAGGGGGCAAAGAACTTGTTAAGTGAATTAAGTCCACACATGAGGAATGCAGTCAGAAGGACACATATTCCAAAAAGTGTGAGAATGTGCGCTGCCTTGCATTATTATGCCACGGGCTCATTTTTAAGGGATTGTGGACAAGATTTTATTTGCCCTTATTAGTAAGACAATGATATGCCGCATAGTCCACGAATTAACATATGCTATTCAGGACAAATTGATGTCAAAGTATATAAAATTTCCGACTACGCAGGAGAAACAAAATCAAGTTAAGTTAAGTTTTATCTGGAATGCAAGCAAAGCGAGATCTTTTCTGGAGCAACATTTCCGGAACAACAATGAAAATGAAATGTGGTTGATTGGAGAGGAGACTCCGGTTATCCCCTGGAACCGTAGTTGATGACGCCAGCGAAAGCCAGAAAAAATATAATGAGGCCCATATTTCAGCTAGGAACTGCGTAGAGAGATTGAACGGAGTTTTAAAAAAAGTATTTGCATGCTTGTCAAGTGATCGTGGCCTTTTAGTTGAGCCTGCACTATAGGGTGCCATCATAAATGCATGCTGCACTCTTCACAATATTCGGCGAAAATAAAATTTACCTTTACCTTCAGATATTGAAGAATTGCAAATGCAAAGTTCAAACTTAACACGGGGCAGGGCTATTAGAGAAAGAATCGTTAGCAATTATTTTAGTGAATAGTATTTTTCCTGTTTTTTCTTCTTCTGTAATTTTAATATATTTTAAGTGAGGAATTTCATAAACATTGTATACTAATTTAATTTCTCTTTTATTTCCTTCAGCTCTCTTTCAATATTTTCCATATGCTTACAAATTTTTATTAATTCTAACAATATGGCATTATTTTGCTGATCTACATATATTTTGGCTTCCTCGAAACAGCTTTTAAGCGATGATCCAGCTGGTGCATGTCCTCTTCTTGAAGGTGCTGATGCTGTTAGTTGCGGCTGTGATGGCTCCTCCCTATGTAGTGTTGATGGTCCTACGTCTGCAAAGTCATCCCACATTAAAGGGACCGTGTCCTCTGAAGCGTCCCTCGTTGAAGGGCCCGCGTCCCTCGTTGAGGGGCCCGCGTCCCTCGTTGATGGTCCCGTGTCCGCTGCATAGTCTCTCGTTGATGGTCCCGCGTCCGCTGAATAATCCTGAAGATGACGGCCCCGGCATAGGAGGTAGTGGTGACGGTAACGGTGGCGATGCTGAAGGTGATGGTGATGGCAGTGGTGAACAGGTACGCGGCGGCAGCTCCGAATCTATTCCTCCTTGGCTATCTCCCGGTGAAAATGGAATTTATTTATTTATTTATTCGCTTAATACAAGCTACAAATAGACTTAACACTAATACATTATACTTAAAGGAACTAAATTAACCTAATTATGACTAGATTACGGGGGAGGACAGGACTGATACAGGAAACGCTTGAGGGAGGTTTTCTCCAGGTGGAAGTCAAAGGAAGGGCAATTGTTAACCTTCCGCAGCATTCGGGTGAAGGGTTCAAAGTGGCCATAGTTAGTACGGTGACTCTCAAGACGAAAAGTGGGAACGGATTTAACGTTGCAGGGGTTAGTGTTCAGGGATATGCAACGCAGGAGGTCAGGGCAATCAATGGAACCAGCTAAGACTTGCTGGACGAAGACAATGTCGGCGACATCGCGACTAGGGCTCTAGGGCTAGAGGGTGCAGGTCAATTAGTTTGAGGCGGTTTTCATAGGGGGGAAGATTGAAGTGATCTGTCCAAGGAAGGTCACGGAGGGCGAAACGGATGAATCTACGTTGGACCGATTCAATCCTGTTATTAAGAGAGGATTGGGAGGGAGACCAAACCTGACAGGCGTACTCAAGGAGGGGACGGACAAAGAATATGTAGAGAGATTTGGTGACATAAGGATTGGAGAACTCCTTAACCAACGTTTGACGAAGCCGAGAGCAGAGTTGGCCTTGCTGACAGAGTGGTCAATATGGGAACGGAAGTTGAGTTCACTATCGCATATGACACCGAGATCACAGAGGGAGGTGACTGATGGGATGGGTTCTCCAGAGAAGGTGTAGGATCTGGGAGATGTGGTTGTGGAGGTGCGCTTACGGGAAAAGGTAACTGCCTGGCATTTTGATATGTTAAGGTCAAAGAAGTTTTTAGTGCACCATGTGCGGAAATTGTCGAGGTCATTTTGCAGTAGTGATGAATCGGATGCATTGGAAATTTCTTTGAAAATTTTCATATCGTCGGCATAAATAGGATGTCGGAGTGATAGATTATGTTCACGACATCGTTAATGGACAGTATGAAAATTAAGGGGCCGAGATGACTGCCCTGGAGGACACCCGAGTGGGATACAAAGGGGTTAGAAATGGAGGAATCGAAACGGACGCTATAATGACGATCAGCTAGATATGAACTGATCCAAGAGATGAGTAGGGGGTAGGCCGAGATAGTTTAATTTTAGGATAATGATCATGGGAAATCTTGTCGAAGGCTTTACTAAAATCAGTGGCTACAACATCAACCCCGGCATGGTTCTCCATAGAAAGAAGGGTACGAGACACAAAGGTAGACAAGTTGGTCGTAGTTGATCTGCCTTTGAGGAATCCGTGCTGAGATGGTGATATGATGGATTTGCAGTGGAACAGGAGTGATATAGGAGTCTTTCCAGAGGTCAGGGAAAATACCAACGGAAAGGGAAAGTTGGAAGAGATGGGTGAGAGGTTCAATTAAATGAGTACAACATCGTTTTAGAACCGTAGCAGGAATACCGTCTGAGCCAGGGTTACTATCATCGACGAGGTTACTGATTTTAGCGGCGACAAGAGAGGAGTCGATGTTGATGGAGACTAGGGAGGTTTGAGCGCAGTTCTCCAGGGCAGAAAAATAATTTAGGTCAGGGGTGGAATCATCATTGCAAAAAGCCTGACTGAAGAATTCAGCGAACAGGTTAGCGATCTCTGTGGGGTCAGAGCTTGAGGACAGAGGGATAACCATTGGACTTGCGCTTGACATTAATGAAGTTGTAGAATTGCTTGGGCTCAGAAATAATTTTAGATTGCATGGAGATCAGGTAGTCCTTGTAGAGGGATTCACAACGTTCGGAAAAGAGTACGGAGATAGCGGAGTAGGAAGAATAGTCGGTGTCGGACCTATACATGAGAAAGGAGCGCCAGAGTTTGTTCCTCTTGTTACGCAAGGAGCGAAGCTCTCTGTCGTACCAGGGTGGAGAAGACGAGTGACTGACTCTTTACTGGCTCAAAGGATACGCATTTAGATATGCAGTTGAGGAGTTCGGTGTAGAATAGGGAGACGCAGTTATTTAAAGGTAATTGGGAGTCTGTTATAGAAGGTAAGATGTTAGATTGGCTTAAGAGGAGATTAAGTTTTACAAAGACGGCTTTTCGAAAGTGTAGTGAAAGCGGGTTACGGCGTTGGCGAGACAACTGGACGACTCATGGGAAAAAGATAGGAAGAGGGGGGGTGATGAGGATCGAGAGTAGAAAGAAGGTGACAACTTTCAGTAACAACCGAGTCTTGAGGGTTAGAAGAGAAAATTAGATCAAGCTGTATGTCCAGGTGGTTTTTGACGCCACTCATCTGAAAGAGACCAGAGTCAGAGAAGTGATCGATAATCAGAGACTCGGTTGAAGAGGAAACGTTGGAAGCAAAGTATGAGGAGCCGTCGTCCGAGAGGGACCAGAGAAGGTGAGGAAGGTTAAAGTCACCTACAACTATAACGTTGTCAAGAGGAAGGGTAAGGGCTGACACGGCATCAAGTGCTTCAGTTGCAAGCTCGTAGACTGGGAGGGGCTGAGCCGGACGAATGTAGCAGCAAAGGATAAAAAGGGAATGGGTATCGAGGGTGATGCGAACGCAAACCCACTCGAAGGGAGATGAAGCACAGGAAGTGATCAGAGTTGGGCTGAAACGGTTATGAGCGGCGATAAGGACACCGCGACCAGAGGAACCTGAATTAGCTGAGGCGCTGGAATTGACTGAGCAACCATCAGAGCGGAAAACACTAAAATCAGACGAGAATAATTCATTACTGTTAATTCCGGGGGTTAAATTTGTCTCTGAGAGCGCGAAAATGTCGTAGGGAAGGGACTGTGATTTTAGAAAAACGTCCTGGGTTTTTGAGCGCCCTCTGACATTCTGGTAGTAGAGCGAGACAGTACTTATGGATTGGGTGGAGGGGAGCGGAGGGGGATTAGATTTGGGGGAGGAGCTAGTTGGGGGGTTAGGAGCAAAAATAATTTTTCGTGTCGATACGACTTTTCTGCAGGTGGGAAATGCGCTTAGAATTTAGGTAGGAGGCATAGGCTGAGAGGTCGTCAGAAATTTGATGGGGTGGGACGTCGAAAGCTGCGTGGAATTTTAGAAACAGCTGTCGTAGGACAACAGGGTCGGTCGGAAGTCTCTCTTGGTGTAGGGAGACAATGACGTTGGTGCGAGTTTTGCCGTCAATGCAGATGGAATCGGCCTTGTCATGAAGGTAAGCCAAGTAGAGTCTTACGTTATCGTAAATCCTACGCTCGCGAAGGCGAGAAAGCAAGTCACGGCCGTCAGGAGACTCGGCAGACAGCCTCGTAAGCTTAACAACTGGAGGGAGGAGAGGGTCAATAAAGGAAGGTTTGTCAGAGATATGGGGGGAGGAGGGAGGGATCGAGGTGGATGGGGGGGATACAGTCTGTGGGAGGAGGATTAAAGGGGGCGGACGCAGGGCCTTGGGATGCGGCTTAGGGAATTTGTATTATACTTTCCGGGTTTATACTCGATGGTGTAATCGAACTCGGAAAGTTTGAGTTGAAATCTTTTCAACCGGGAAGTGGGGTCTTTTGCATTAAGGACCCCTTTTAGAGGCTTGTGGTCGGTATAGATTGTGAACTTTCTACCTTGAAGGTAGTATCTAAAATTCGTAGTCGCCCAGACAATAGCTAACAACTCTTTCTCAATGGTAGAGTAGTTTCGCTCTGCCTTGTTCAAGGTACGACTAGCGTATGCTATGGGCTGATCTTTTCCTACCTCTCCTTGAGAGAGCACAGCCCCTAATGCCTCATTGCTTCCGTCGTTAAATTGACAGGTTTACCGAAATTAGGGTAATATCAAAAGAGGTGGAGAAATTAAGGATTTTTTAATACTTAGAAATGCTTCTTGGCATTTTTCCGTCCAATTGAATTTAACATCTTTCCGAAGTAAATTCGTAATTGGCCTCACGATTTGCGAAAAATCGGGAATACATTTTCGGTAGTAGTTGGCAAGTCCCAGAAAGGATTGAACTTGCCTAACAGTTCGGGGAACTGGAAAATTCTGGACGCAAGCGATTCTTTATCCTCATCCACCCTCTGGCTTTCTGGACCGGAATGGTTAATTAAAAAAGAACAATTTTGGCCAGCGTTGGACAGCGAAAAGCACGACATCTTATCGGCTTCTTTAGTACAGAGAGCGAGAAATTTACTTCAACCTGATTTGAAGATAGAACAGCATGATAATATAATAGAACCCCCCCCCCCCCTATTCGTCGACAAGCAGCATCGATTTCCGATTAAGATCCGTGTCAGCAATATACCGTGCCCGGACCTAGGATTGTTACACACATTTAGCATTCACACTTGTCCGGGTTCGTGCTGGTCCGGACACGGCATGTTGCTGACACGGGTCGGACATGTATGAATCGGCCTTAAAGATTCACAGAGGTCCTTTTTTGCAAGCTTAAGCGCTCTGGAAATTATTGGATTCATTATACACAACGATCCAATTATAAGCCAGAGATCGAAGCTCTTATAAGAAAATGGCCACATTCAAATTCAAATATATTAACGTTAAACCCGATTTTAGACAATGGAGTTTTACGGGGTGGAGGTAGGCTACAATTGAGATTTGGAGCCACATCCAGTTATTCTTCCAAAGTCAGCGCCTATCGCGAGTCTCATCGTTAGGGATATTCACGAGAGAACCCTTCATGGTGGTGTTTCGCAAGTCTTAGCTCTTCTAAGGGAAAGGTATTGGTTTCCGCAAGGACGTCAGCTTGTCCAAAAAATTTGCAATGTTTGCAGTCTGCAAAAAGCTAAAGGCGAAACCTGTCTCTCAGCCTTTCGCACCTCTCCCAAGAGATCGTCTATCTCTGGCCAGACCATTTGATGTAACTGAAATTGACTTTGCAGGGCCATTGTTTACAAAAGGGAATCCAAAATATTCAGACGGTAGGTGTAAATGCTACTTAATGCTTTTTACATACGCCGACAACGCCAGAACGTCTTAGAACGCCTTAGAACTCCAAAAGAGAAAATTTCATCAATACGGAAGAGCTACAAGGATTCGTCAATCGTCATGGAAGTTCATAGTTAACGAAGCCCCCTGGTGGAGCATTTTGGAAGCGTATGGTGCGCTCCGTAAAAGGAACATTGAAAGCGTATATTGGTCGATCAACTTTTGATTATGATCAACTTCAGACTTCAGCAGCTGGTTTCTGTAACTCAGTTGAGAAACTTCTCTATTCTGTGACGTCACGCGAATTCACCATGCCTAACTCTATCAGTTGAGTTGGTTCGTTTCTGTAAGTACCAAACGAGAAAGGCATGGTGAGTTGTGTAAGGTAAGAAGGAATATCGGAATTTGAAACACAAATCGAGAAAGTAGAATGTCAAAGCTGTCATTGATTGTTCTTCGCGGATGTCAACAACTCTTCGGCTTTTTAATAAATTGATTGAACGCTTTATAATAACTTAAATTGAACGCTTTTTTTGCATATAGAGTAATTAAAGTGGAAGTTTTTGTGTATTGTATAGACTATGGCTAACATATTTGTGCTGTTTTTTGGGAATGTTTATGACCGCCGAAGATCCAGCGACGTGCTTTGAGAGATGCCACAGATCCGTTCAGTATCCCTGAAGCGAGATTTGTAGAGCTCTTCCGATTTACTAAAGAGGGGGCAAAGAACTTGTTAAGTCCACACATGAGGAATGCAGTCAGAAGGACACATATTCCAAAAAGTGTGAGAATGTGCGCTGCCTTGCATTATTATGCCACGGGCTCATTTTTAAGGGATTGTGGACAAGATTTTATTTGCCCTTATTAGTAAGACAATGATACGCCGCATAGTCCACGAATTAACATATGCTATTCAGGACAAATTGATGTCAAAGTATATAAAATTTCCGACTACGCAGGAGAAACAAAATCAAGTTAAGTTAAGTTTTATCTGGAATGCAAGCAAAGCGAGATCTTTTCTGGAGCAACATTTCCGGAACAACAATGAAAATGAAATGTGGTTGATTGGAGAGGAGACTCCGGTTATCCCCTGGAACCGTAGTTGATGACGCCAGCGAAAGCCAGAAAAAATATAATGAGGCCCATATTTCAGCTAGGAACTGCGTAGAGAGATTGAACGGAGTTTTAAAAAAAGTATTTGCATGCTTGTCAAGTGATCGTGGCCTTTTAGTTGAGCCTGCACTATAGGGTGCCATCATAAATGCATGCTGCACTCTTCACAATATTCGGCGAAAATAAAATTTACCTTTACCTTCAGATATTGAAGAATTGCAAATGCAAAGTTCAAACTTAACACGGGGCAGGGCTATTAGAGAAAGAATCGTTAGCAATTATTTTAGTGAATAGTATTTTTCCTGTTTTTTCTTCTTCTGTAATTTTAATATATTTTAAGTGAGGAATTTCATAAACATTGTATACTAATTTAATTTCTCTTTTATTTCCTTCAGCTCTCTTTCAATATTTTCCATATGCTTACAAATTTTTATTAATTCTAACAATATGGCATTATTTTGCTGATCTACATATATTTTGGCTTCCTCGAAACAGCTTTTAAGCGATGATCCAGCTGGTGCATGTCCTCTTCTTGAAGGTGCTGATGCTGTTAGTTGCGGCTGTGATGGCTCCTCCCTATGTAGTGTTGATGGTCCTACGTCTGCAAAGTCATCCCACATTAAAGGGACCGTGTCCTCTGAAGCGTCCCTCGTTGAAGGGCCCGCGTCCCTCGTTGAGGGGCCCGCGTCCCTCGTTGATGGTCCCGTGTCCGCTGCATAGTCTCTCGTTGATGGTCCCGCGTCCGCTGAATAATCCTGATGATGACGGCCCCGGCATAGGAGGTAGTGGTGACGGTAACGGTGGCGATGCTGAAGGTGATGGTGATGGCAGTGGTGAACAGGTACGCGGCGGCAGCTCCGAATCTATTCCTCCTTGGCTATCTCCCGGTGAAAATGGAATTTATTTATTTATTTATTCGCTTAATACAAGCTACAAATAGACTTAACACTAATACATTATACTTAAAGGAACTAAATTAACCTAATTATGACTAGATTACGGGGGAGGACAGGACTGATACAGGGAACGCTTGAGGGAGGTTTTCTCCAGGTGGAAGTCAAAGGAAGGGCAATTGTTAACCTTCCGCAGCATTCGGGTGAAGGGTTCAAAGTGGCCATAGTTAGTACGGTGACTCTCAAGACGAAAAGTGGGAACGGATTTAACGTTGCAGGGGTTAGTGTTCAGGGATATGCAACGCAGGAGGTCAGGGCAATCAATGGAACCAGCTAAGACTTGCTGGACGAAGACAATGTCGGCGACATCGCGACTAGGGCTCTAGGGCTAGAGGGTGCAGGTCAATTAGTTTGAGGCGGTTTTCATAGGGGGGAAGATTGAAGTGATCTGTCCAAGGAAGGTCACGGAGGGCGAAACGGATGAATCTACGTTGGACCGATTCAATCCTGTTATTAAGAGAGGATTGGGAGGGAGACCAAACCTGACAGGCGTACTCAAGGAGGGGACGGACAAAGAATATGTAGAGAGATTTGGTGACATAAGGATTGGAGAACTCCTTAACCAACGTTTGACGAAGCCGAGAGCAGAGTTGGCCTTGCTGACAGAGTGGTCAATATGGGAACGGAAGTTGAGTTCACTATCGCATATGACACCGAGATCACAGAGGGAGGTGACTGATGGGATGGGTTCTCCAGAGAAGGTGTAGGATCTGGGAGATGTGGTTGTGGAGGTGCGCTTACGGGAAAAGGTAACTGCCTGGCATTTTGATATGTTAAGGTCAAAGAAGTTTTTAGTGCACCATGTGCGGAAATTGTCGAGGTCATTTTGCAGTAGTGATGAATCGGATGCATTGGAAATTTCTTTGAAAATTTTCATATCGTCGGCATAAATAGGATGTCGGAGTGATAGATTATGTTCACGACATCGTTAATGGACAGTATGAAAATTAAGGGGCCGAGATGACTGCCCTGGAGGACACCCGAGTGGGATACAAAGGGGTTAGAAATGGAGGAATCGAAACGGACGCTATAATGACGATCAGCTAGATATGAACTGATCCAAGAGATGAGTAGGGGGGTAGGCCGAGATAGTTTAATTTTAGGATAATGATCATGGGAAATCTTGTCGAAGGCTTTACTAAAATCAGTGGCTACAACATCAACCCCGGCATGGTTCTCCATAGAAAGAAGGGTACGAGACACAAAGGTAGACAAGTTGGTCGTAGTTGATCTGCCTTTGAGGAATCCGTGCTGAGATGGTGATATGATGGATTTGCAGTGGAACAGGAGTGATATAGGAGTCTTTCCAGAGGTCAGGGAAAATACCAACGGAAAGGGAAAGTTGGAAGAGATGGGTGAGAGGTTCAATTAAATGTGTACAACATCGTTTTAGAACCGTAGCAGGAATACCGTCTGGGCCAGGGTTACTATCATCGACGAGGTTACTGATTTTAGCGGCGACAAGAGAGGAGTCGATGTTGATGGAGACTAGGGAGGTTTGAGCGCAGTTCTCCAGGGCAGAAAAATAATTTAGGTCAGGGGTGGAATCATCATTGCAAAAAGCCTGATTGAAGAATTCAGCGAACAGGTTAGCGATCTCTGTGGGGTCAGAGCTTGAGGACAGAGGGATAACCATTGGACTTGCGCTTGACATTAATGAAGTTGTAGAATTGCTTGGGCTCAGAAATAATTTTAGATTGCATGGAGGTCAGGTAGTCCTTGTAGAGGGATTCACAACGTTCGGAAAAGAGTACGGAGATAGCGGAGTAGGAAGAATAGTCGGTGTCGGACCTATACATGAGAAAGGAGCGCCAGAGTTTGTTCCTCTTGTTACGCAAGGAGCGAAGCTCTCTGTCGTACCAGGGTGGAGAAGACGAGTGACTGACTCTTTACTGGCTCAAAGGGTACGCATTTAGATATGCAGTTGAGGAGTTCGGTGTAGAATAGGGAGACGCAGTTATTTAAAGGTAATTGGGAGTCTGTTATAGAAGGTAAGATGTTAGATTGGCTTAAGAGGAGATTAAGTTTTACAAAGACGGCTTTTCGAAAGTGTAGTGAAAGCGGGTTACGACGTTGGCGAGACAACTGGACGACTCATGGGAAAAAGATAGGAAGAGGGGGGGTGATGAGGATCGAGAGTAGAAAGAAGGTGACAACTTTCAGTAACAACCGAGTCTTGAGGGTTAGAAGAGAAAATTAGATCAAGCTGTATGTCCAGGTGGTTTTTGACGCCACTCATCTGAAAGAGACCAGAGTCAGAGAAGTGATCGATAATCAGAGACTCGGTTGAAGAGGAAACGTTGGAAGCAAAGTATGAGGAGCCGTCGTCCGAGAGGGACCAGAGAAGGTGAGGAAGGTTAAAGTCACCTACAACTATAACGTTGTCAAGAGGAAGGTTAAGGGCTGACACGGCATCAAGTGCTTCAGTTGCAAGCTCGTAGACTGGGAGGGGCTGAGCCGGACGAATGTAGCAGCAAAGGATAAAAAGGGAATGGGTATCGAGGGTGATGCGAACGCAAACCCACTCGAAGGGAGATGAAGCACAGGAAGTGATCAGAGTTGGGCTGAAACGGTTATGAGCGGCGATAAGGACACCGCGACCAGAGGAACCTGAATTAGCTGAGGCGCTGGAATTGACTGAGCAACCATCAGAGCGGAAAACACTAAAATCAGACGAGAATAATTCATTACTGTTAATTCCGGGGGTTAAATTTGTCTCTGAGAGCGCGAAAATGTCGTAGGGAAGGGACTGTGATTTTAGAAAAACGTCCTGGGTTTTTGAGCGCCCTCTGACATTCTGGTAGTAGAGCGAGACAGTACTTATGGATTGGGTGGAGGGGAGCGGAGGGGGATTAGATTTGGGGGAGGAGCTAGTTGGGGGGTTAGGAGCAAAAATAATTTTTCGTGTCGATACGACTTTTCTGCAGGTGGGAAATGCGCTTAGAATTTAGGTAGGAGGCATAGGCTGAGAGGTCGTCAGAAATTTGATGGGGTGGGACGTCGAAAGCTGCGTGGAATTTTAGAAACAGCTGTCGTAGGACAACAGGGTCGGTCGGAAGTCTCTCTTGGTGTAGGGAGACAATGACGTTGGTGCGAGTTTTGCCGTCAATGCAGATGGAATCGGCCTTGTCATGAAGGTAAGCCAAGTAGAGTCTTACGTTATCGTAAATCCTACGCTCGCGAAGGCGAGAAAGCAAGTCACGGCCGTCAGGAGACTCGGCAGACAGCCTCGTAAGCTTAACAACTGGAGGGAGGAGAGGGTCAATAAAGGAAGGTTTGTCAGAGATATGGGGGGAGGAGGGAGGGATCGAGGTGGATGGGGGGGATACAGTCTGTGGGAGGAGGATTAAAGGGGGCGGACGCAGGGCCTTGGGATGCGGCTTAGGGAATTTGTATTATACTTTCCGGGTTTATACTCGATGGTGTAATCGAACTCGGAAAGTTTGAGTTGAAATCTTTTCAACCGGGAAGTGGGGTCTTTTGCATTAAGGACCCCTTTTAGAGGCTTGTGGTCGGTATAGATTGTGAACTTTCTACCTTGAAGGTAGTATCTAAAATTCGTAGTCGCCCAGACAATAGCTAACAACTCTTTCTCAATGGTAGAGTAGTTTCGCTCTGCCTTGTTCAAGGTACGACTAGCGTATGCTATGGGCTGATCTTTTCCTACCTCTCCTTGAGAGAGCACAGCCCCTAATGCCTCATTGCTTCCGTCGTTAAATTGACAGGTTTACCGAAATTAGGGTAATATCAAAAGAGGTGGAGAAATTAAGGATTTTTTAATACTTAGAAATGCTTCTTGGCATTTTTCCGTCCAATTGAATTTAACATCTTTCCGAAGTAAATTCGTAATTGGCCTCACGATTTTCGAAAAATCGGGAATACATTTTCGGTAGTAGTTGGCAAGTCCCAGAAAGGATTGAACTTGCCTAACAGTTCGGGGAACTGGAAAATTCTGGACGCAAGCGATTCTTTATCCTCATCCACCCTCTGGCTTTCTGGACCGGAATGGTTAATTAAAAAAGAACAATTTTGGCCAGCGTTGGACAGCGAAAAGCACGACATCTTATCGGCTTCTTTAGTATAGAGAACGAGAAATTTACTTCAACCTGATTTGAAGATAGAACAGCATGATAATATAATAGAACCCCCCCTATTCGATCGCAGCATCGATTTCCGATTAAGATCCGTGTCAGCAACATACCGTGCCCGGACCTAGGATTGTTACACACATTTAGCATAGAATCATTCACACTTGTCCGGGTTCGTGCTTTCCGTAATGCATCCGTGTCAGTGCAAAACTTTCCGATAATCTTTCAAAGAATATTCTGTCCGGGCACTGACACGGAAAGCACTGATCAGTGCTTACACGAACGAGTGTGAATGGCAGCTCTGGCTCAGTTCAGAGGTAATGTAGTTCAAGAGTGGTGCATTTCATTCAACTCGCACGAAACAGTGACTGAAACGGCACGGATCTATGTGAATGGTACTGACTGACACGGATGCCTGGTCCGGACACGGCATGTTGCTGACACGGGTCGGACATGTATGAATCGGCCTTAAAGATTCACAGAGGTCCTTTTTTGCAAGCTTAAGCGCTCTGAAAATTATTGGATTCATTATACACAACGATCCAATTATAAGCCAGAGATCGAAGCTCTTATAAGAAAATGGCCACATTCAAATTCAAATACATATATTAAAGTTAAACCCGATTTTAGACAATGGAGTTTTACGGGGTGGAGGTAGGCTACAATTGAGATTTGGAGCCACATCCAGTTATTCTTCCAAAGTCAGCGCCTATCGCGAGTCTCATCGTTAGGGATATTCACGAGAGAACCCTTCATGGTGGTGTTTCGCAAGTCTTAGCTCTTCTAAGGGAAAGGTATTGGTTTCCGCAAGGACGTCAGCTTGTCCAAAAAATTTGCAATGTTTGCAGTCTGCAAAAAGCTAAAGGCGAAACCTGTCTCTCAGCCTTTCGCACCTCTTCCAAGAGATCGTCTATCTCTGGCCAGACCATTTGATGTAACTGAAATTGACTTTGCAGGGCCATTGTTTACAAAAGGGAATCCAAAATATTCAGACGGTAGGTGTAAATGCTACTTAATGCTTTTTACATACGCCGACAACGCCAGAACGTCTTAGAACGCCTTAGAACTCCAAAAGAGAAAATTTCATTAATACGGAAGAGCTACAAGGATTCGTCAATCGTCATGGAAGTTCATAGTTAACGAAGCCCCCTGGTGGAGCATTTTGGAAGCGTATGGTGCGCTCCGTAAAAGGAACATTGAAAGCGTATATTGGTCGATCAACTTTTGATTATGATCAACTTCAGACTTCAGCAGCTGGTTTCTGTAACTCAGTTGAGAAACTTCTCTATTCTGTGACGTCACGCGAATTCACCATGCCTAACTCTATCAGTTGAGTTGGTTCGTTTCTGTAAGTACCAAACGAGAAAGGCATGGTGAGTTGTGTAAGGTAAGAAGGAATATCGGAATTTGAAACACAAATCGAGAAAGTAGAATGTCAAAGCTGTCATTGATTGTTCTTCGCGGATGTCAACAACTCTTCGGCTTTTTAATAAATTGATTGAACGCTTTATAATAACTTAAATTGAACGCTTTTTTTGCATATAGAGTAATTAAAGTGGAAGTTTTTGTGTATTGTATGGCTAACATATTTGTGCTGTTTTTTGGGAATGTTTATGACCGCCGAAGATCCAGCGACGTGCTTTGAGAGATGCCACAGATCCGTTCAGTATCCCTGAAGCGAGATTTGTAGAGCTCTTCCGATTTACTAAAGAGGGGGCAAAGAACTTGTTAAGTCCACACATGAGGAATGCAGTCAGAAGGACACATATTCCAAAAAGTGTGAGAATGTGCGCTGCCTTGCATTATTATGCCACGGGCTCATTTTTAAGGGATTGTGGACAAGATTTTATTTGCCCTTATTAGTAAGACAATGATATGCCGCATAGTCCACGAATTAACATATGCTATTCAGGACAAATTGATGTCAAAGTATATAAAATTTCCGACTACGCAGGAGAAACAAAATCAAGTTAAGTTAAGTTTTATCTGGAATGCAAGCAAAGCGAGATCTTTTCTGGAGCAACATTTCCGGAACAACAATGAAAATGAAATGTGGTTGATTGGAGAGGAGACTCCGGTTATCCCCTGGAACCGTAGTTGATGACGCCAGCGAAAGCCAGAAAAAATATAATGAGGCCCATATTTCAGCTAGGAACTGCGTAGAGAGATTGAACGGAGTTTTAAAAAAAGTATTTGCATGCTTGTCAAGTGATCGTGGCCTTTTAGTTGAGCCTGCACTATAGGGTGCCATCATAAATGCATGCTGCACTCTTCACAATATTCGGCGAAAATAAAATTTACCTTTACCTTCAGATATTGAAGAATTGCAAATGCAAAGTTCAAACTTAACACGGGGCAGGGCTATTAGAGAAAGAATCGTTAGCAATTATTTTAGTGAATAGTATTTTTCCTGTTTTTTCTTCTTCTGTAATTTTAATATATTTTAAGTGAGGAATTTCATAAACATTGTATACTAATTTAATTTCTCTTTTATTTCCTTCAGCTCTCTTTCAATATTTTCCATATGCTTACAAATTTTTATTAATTCTAACAATATGGCATTATTTTGCTGATCTACATATATTTTGGCTTCCTCGAAACAGCTTTTAAGGGATGATCCAGCTGGTGCATGTCCTCTTCTTGAAGGTGCTGATGCTGTTAGTTGCGGCTGTGATGGCTCCTCCCTATGTAGTGTTGATGGTCCTACGTCTGCAAAGTCATCCCACATTAAAGGGACCGTGTCCTCTGAAGCGTCCCTCGTTGAAGGGCCCGCGTCCCTCGTTGAGGGGCCCGCGTCCCTCGTTGATGGTCCCGTGTCCGCTGCATAGTCTCTCGTTGATGGTCCCGCGTCCGCTGAATAATCCTGATGATGACGGCCCCGGCATAGGAGGTAGTGGTGACGGTAACGGTGGCGATGGTGAAGGTGATGGTGATGGCAGTGGTGAACAGGTACGCGGCGGCAGCTCCGAATCTATTCCTCCTTGGCTATCTCCCGGTGAAAATGGAATTTATTTATTTATTTATTCGCTTAATACAAGCTACAAATAGACTTAACATTATACTTAAAGGAACTAAATTAACCTAATTATGACTAGATTACGGGGGAGGACAGGACTGATACAGGGAACGCTTGAGGGAGGTTTTCTCCAGGTGGAAGTCAAAGGAAGGGCAATTGTTAACCTTCCGCAGCATTCGGGTGAAGGGTTCAAAGTGGCCATAGTTAGTACGGTGACTCTCAAGACGAAAAGTGGGAACGGATTTAACGTTGCAGGGGTTAGTGTTCAGGGATATGCAACGCAGGAGGTCAGGGCAATCAATGGAACCAGCTAAGACTTGCTGGACGAAGACAATGTCGGCGACATCGCGACTAGGGCTCTAGGGCTAGAGGGTGCAGGTCAATTAGTTTGAGGCGGTTTTCATAGGGGGGAAGATTGAAGTGATCTGTCCAAGGAAGGTCACGGAGGGCGAAACGGATGAATCTACGTTGGACCGATTCAATCCTGTTATTAAGAGAGGATTGGGAGGGAGACCAAACCTGACAGGCGTACTCAAGGAGGGGACGGACAAAGAATATGTAGAGAGATTTGGTGACATAAGGATTGGAGAACTCCTTAACCAACGTTTGACGAAGCCGAGAGCAGAGTTGGCCTTGCTGACAGAGTGGTCAATATGGGAACGGAAGTTGAGTTCACTATCGCATATGACACCGAGATCACAGAGGGAGGTGACTGATGGGATGGGTTCTCCAGAGAAGGTGTAGGATCTGGGAGATGTGGTTGTGGAGGTGCGCTTACGGGAAAAGGTAACTGCCTGGCATTTTGATATGTTAAGGTCAAAGAAGTTTTTAGTGCACCATGTGCGGAAATTGTCGAGGTCATTTTGCAGTAGTGATGAATCGGATGCATTGGAAATTTCTTTGAAAATTTTCATATCGTCGGCATAAATAGGATGTCGGAGTGATAGATTATGTTCACGACATCGTTAATGGACAGTATGAAAATTAAGGGGCCGAGATGACTGCCCTGGAGGACACCCGAGTGGGATACAAAGGGGTTAGAAATGGAGGAATCGAAACGGACGCTATAATGACGATCAGCTAGATATGAACTGATCCAAGAGATGAGTAGGGGGGTAGGCCGAGATAGTTTAATTTTAGGATAATGATCATGGGAAATCTTGTCGAAGGCTTTACTAAAATCAGTGGCTACAACATCAACCCCGGCATGGTTCTCCATAGAAAGAAGGGTACGAGACACAAAGGTAGACAAGTTGGTCGTAGTTGATCTGCCTTTGAGGAATCCGTGCTGAGATGGTGATATGATGGATTTGCAGTGGAACAGGAGTGATATAGGAGTCTTTCCAGAGGTCAGGGAAAATACCAACGGAAAGGGAAAGTTGGAAGAGATGGGTGAGAGGTTCAATTAAATGAGTACAACATCGTTTTAGAACCGTAGCAGGAATACCGTCTGAGCCAGGGTTACTATCATCGACGAGGTTACTGATTTTAGCGGCGACAAGAGAGGAGTCGATGTTGATGGAGACTAGGGAGGTTTGAGCGCAGTTCTCCAGGGCAGAAAAATAATTTAGGTCAGGGGTAGAATCATCATTGCAAAAAGCCTGACTGAAGAATTCAGCGAACAGGTTAGCGATCTCTGTGGGGTCAGAGCTTGAGGACAGAGGGATAACCATTGGACTTGCGCTTGACATTAATGAAGTTGTAGAATTGCTTGGGCTCAGAAATAATTTTAGATTGCATGGAGGTCAGGTAGTCCTTGTAGAGAGATTCACAACGTTCGGAAAAGAGTACGGAGATAGCGGAGTAGGAAGAATAGTCGGTGTCGGACCTATACATGAGAAAGGAGCGCCAGAGTTTGTTCCTCTTGTTACGCAAGGAGCGAAGCTCTCTGTCGTACCAGGGTGGAGAAGACGAGTGACTGACTCTTTACTGGCTCAAAGGGTACGCATTTAGATATGCAGTTGAGGAGTTCGGTGTAGAATAGGGAGACGCAGTTATTTAAAGGTAATTGGGAGTCTGTTATAGAAGGTAAGATGTTAGATTGGCTTAAGAGGAGATTAAGTTTTTCAAAGACGGCTTTTCGAAAGTGTAGTGAAAGCGGGTTACGGCGTTGGCGAGACAACTGGACGACTCATGGGAAAAAGATAGGAAGAGGGGGGGTGATGAGGATCGAGAGTAGAAAGAAGGTGACAACTTTCAGTAACAACCGAGTCTTGAGGGTTAGAAGAGAAAATTAGATCAAGCTGTATGTCCAGGTGGTTTTTGACGCCACTCTTCTGAAAGAGACCAGAGTCAGAGAAGTGATAATCAGAGACTCGGTTGAAGAGGAAACGTTGGAAGCAAAGTATGAGGAGCCGTCGTCCGAGAGGGACCAGAGAAGGTGAGGAAGGTTAAAGTCACCTACAACTATAACGTTGTCAAGAGGAAGGGTAAGGGCTGACACGGCATCAAGTGCTTCAGTTGCAAGCTCGTAGACTGGGAGGGGCTGAGCCGGACGAATGTAGCAGCAAAGGATAAAAAGGGAATGGGTATCGAGGGTGATGCGAACGCAAACCCACTCGAAGGGAGATGAAGCACAGGAAGTGATCAGAGTTGGGCTGAAACGGTTATGAGCGGCGATAAGGACACCGCGACCAGAGGAACCTGAATTAGCTGAGGCGCTGGAATTGACTGAGCAACCATCAGAGCGGAAAACACTAAAATCAGACGAGAATAATTCATTACTGTTAATTCCGGGGGTTAAATTTGTCTCTGAGAGCGCGAAAATGTCGTAGGGAAGGGACTGTGATTTTAGAAAAACGTCCTGGGTTTTTGAGCGCCCTCTGACATTCTGGTAGTAGAGCGAGACAGTACTTATGGATTGGGTGGAGGGGAGCGGAGGGGGATTAGATTTGGGGGAGGAGCTAGTTGGGGGGTTAGGAGCAAAAATAATTTTTCGTGTCGATACGACTTTTCTGCAGGTGGGAAATGCGCTTAGAATTTAGGTAGGAGGCATAGGCTGAGAGGTCGTCAGAAATTTGATGGGGTGGGACGTCGAAAGCTGCGTGGAATTTTAGAAACAGCTGTCGTAGGACAACAGGGTCGGTCGGAAGTCTCTCTTGGTGTAGGGAGACAATGACGTTGGTGCGAGTTTTGCCGTCAATGCAGATGGAATCGGCCTTGTCATGAAGGTAAGCCAAGTAGAGTCTTACGTTATCGTAAATCCTACGCTCGCGAAGGCGAGAAAGCAAGTCACGGCCGTCAGGAGACTCGGCAGACAGCCTCGTAAGCTTAACAACTGGAGGGAGGAGAGGGTCAATAAAGGAAGGTTTGTCAGAGATATGGGGGGAGGAGGGAGGGATCGAGGTGGATGGGGGGGATACAGTCTGTGGGAGGAGGATTAAAGGGGGCGGACGCAGGGCCTTGGGATGCGGCTTAGGGAATTTGTATTATACTTTCCGGGTTTATACTCGATGGTGTAATCGAACTCGGAAAGTTTGAGTTGAAATCTTTTCAACCGGGAAGTGGGGTCTTTTGCATTAAGGACCCCTTTTAGAGGCTTGTGGTCGGTATAGATTGTGAACTTTCTACCTTGAAGGTAGTATCTAAAATTCGTAGTCGCCCAGACAATAGCTAACAACTCTTTCTCAATGGTAGAGTAGTTTCGCTCTGCCTTGTTCAAGGTACGACTAGCGTATGCTATGGGCTGATCTTTTCCTACCTCTCCTTGAGAGAGCACAGCCCCTAATGCCTCATTGCTTCCGTCGTTAAATTGACAGGTTTACCGAAATTAGGGTAATATCAAAAGAGGTGGAGAAATTAAGGATTTTTTAATACTTAGAAATGCTTCTTGGCATTTTTCCGTCCAATTGAATTTAACATCTTTCCGAAGTAAATTCGTAATTGGCCTCACGATTTGCGAAAAATCGGGAATACATTTTCGGTAGTAGTTGGCAAGTCCCAGAAAGGATTGAACTTGCCTAACAGTTCGGGGAACTGGAAAATTCTGGACGCAAGCGATTCTTTATCCTCATCCACCCTCTGGCTTTCTGGACCGGAATGGTTAATTAAAAAAGAACAATTTTGGCCAGCGTTGGACAGCGAAAAGCACGACATCTTATCGGCTTCTTTAGTACAGAGAGCGAGAAATTTACTTCAACCTGATTTGAAGATAGAACAGCATGATAATATAATAGAACCCCCCCCCCCCCCCCCCCTATTCGTCGGCAAGCAGCATCGATTTCCGATTAAGATCCGTGTCAGCAATATACCGTGCCCGGACCTAGGATTGTTACACACATTTAGCATTCACACTTGTCCGGGTTCGTGCTGGTCCGGACACGGCATGTTGCTGACACGGGTCGGACATGTATGAATCGGCCTTAAAGATTCACAGAGGTCCTTTTTTGCAAGCTTAAGCGCTCTGAAAATTATTGGATTCATTATACACAACGATCCAATTATAAGCCAGAGATCGAAGCTCTTATAAGAAAATGGCCACATTCAAATTCAAATATATTAACGTTAAACCCGATTTTAGACAATGGAGTTTTACGGGGTGGAGGTAGGCTACAATTGAGATTTGGAGCCACATCCAGTTATTCTTCCAAAGTCAGCGCCTATCGCGAGTCTCATCGTTAGGGATATTCACGAGAGAACCCTTCATGGTGGTGTTTCGCAAGTCTTAGCTCTTCTAAGGGAAAGGTATTGGTTTCCGCAAGGACGTCAGCTTGTCCAAAAAATTTGCAATGTTTGCAGTCTGCAAAAAGCTAAAGGCGAAACCTGTCTCTCAGCCTTTCGCACCTCTCCCAAGAGATCGTCTATCTCTGGCCAGACCATTTGATGTAACTGAAATTGACTTTGCAGGGCCATTGTTTACAAAAGGGAATCCAAAATATTCAGACGGTAGGTGTAAATGCTACTTAATGCTTTTTACATACGCCGACAACGCCAGAACGTCTTAGAACGCCTTAGAACTCCAAAAGAGAAAATTTCATCAATACGGAAGAGCTACAAGGATTCGTCAATCGTCATGGAAGTTCATAGTTAACGAAGCCCCCTGGTGGAGCATTTTGGAAGCGTATGGTGCGCTCCGTAAAAGGAACATTGAAAGCGTATATTTGTCGATCAACTTTTGATTATGATCAACTTCAGACTTCAGCAGCTGGTTTCTGTAACTCAGTTGAGAAACTTCTCTATTCTGTGACGTCACGCGAATTCACCATGCCTAACTCTATCAGTTGAGTTGGTTCGTTTCTGTAAGTACCAAACGAGAAAGGCATGGTGAGTTGTGTAAGGTAAGAAGGAATATCGGAATTTGAAACACAAATCGAGAAAGTAGAATGTCAAAGCTGTCATTGATTGTTCTTCGCGGATGTCAACAACTCTTCGGCTTTTTAATAAATTGATTGAACGCTTTATAATAACTTAAATTGAACGCTTTTTTTGCATATAGAGTAATTAAAGTGGAAGTTTTTGTGTATTGTATAGACTATGGCTAACATATTTGTGCTGTTTTTTGGGAATGTTTATGACCGCCGAAGATCCAGCGACGTGCTTTGAGAGATGCCACAGATCCGTTCAGTATCCCTGAAGCGAGATTTGTAGAGCTCTTCCGATTTACTAAAGAGGGGGCAAAGAACTTGTTAAGTCCACACATGAGGAATGCAGTCAGAAGGACACATATTCCAAAAAGTGTGAGAATGTGCGCTGCCTTGCATTATTATGCCACGGGCTCATTTTTAAGGGATTGTGGACAAGATTTTATTTGCCCTTATTAGTAAGACAATGATATGCCGCATAGTCCACGAATTAACATATGCTATTCAGGACAAATTGATGTCAAAGTATATAAAATTTCCGACTACGCAGGAGAAACAAAATCAAGTTAAGTTAAGTTTCATCTGGAATGCAAGCAAAGCGAGATCTTTTCTGGAGCAACATTTCCGGAACAACAATGAAAATGAAATGTGGTTGATTGGAGAGGAGACTCCGGTTATCCCCTGGAACCGTAGTTGATGACGCCAGCGAAAGCCAGAAAAAATATAATGAGGCCCATATTTCAGCTAGGAACTGCGTAGAGAGATTGAACGGAGTTTTAAAAAAAGTATTTGCATGCTTGTCAAGTGATCGTGGCCTTTTAGTTGAGCCTGCACTATAGGGTGCCATCATAAATGCATGCTGCACTCTTCACAATATTCGGCGAAAATAAAATTTACCTTTACCTTCAGATATTGAAGAATTGCAAATGCAAAGTTCAAACTTAACACGGGGCAGGGCTATTAGAGAAAGAATCGTTAGCAATTATTTTAGTGAATAGTATTTTTCCTGTTTTTTCTTCTTCTGTAATTTTAATATATTTTAAGTGAGGAATTTCATAAACATTGTATACTAATTTAATTTCTCTTTTATTTCCTTCAGCTCTCTTTCAATATTTTCCATATGCTTACAAATTTTTATTAATTCTAACAATATGGCATTATTTTGCTGATCTACATATATTTTGGCTTCCTCGAAACAGCTTTTAAGCGATGATCCAGCTGGTGCATGTCCTCTTCTTGAAGGTGCTGATGCTGTTAGTTGCGGCTGTGATGGCTCCTCCCTATGTAGTGTTGATGGTCCTACGTCTGCAAAGTCATCCCACATTAAAGGGACCGTGTCCTCTGAAGCGTCCCTCGTTGAAGGGCCCGCGTCCCTCGTTGAGGGGCCCGCGTCCCTCGTTGATGGTCCCGTGTCCGCTGCATAGTCTCTCGTTGATGGTCCCGCGTCCGCTGAATAATCCTGATGATGACGGCCCCGGCATAGGAGGTAGTGGTGACGGTAACGGTGGCGATGCTGAAGGTGATGGTGATGGCAGTGGTGAACAGGTACGCGGCGGCAGCTCCGAATCTATTCCTCCTTGGCTATCTCCCGGTGAAAATGGAATTTATTTATTTATTTATTCGCTTAATACTAGCTACAAATAGACTTAACACTAATACATTATACTTAAAGGAACTAAATTAACCTAATTATGACTAGATTACGGGGGAGGACAGGACTGATACAGGGAACGCTTGAGGGAGGTTTTCTCCAGGTGGAAGTCAAAGGAAGGGCAATTGTTAACCTTCCGCAGCATTCGGGTGAAGGGTTCAAAGTGGCCATAGTTAGTACGGTGACTCTCAAGACGAAAAGTGGGAACGGATTTAACGTTGCAGGGGTTAGTGTTCAGGGATATGCAACGCAGGAGGTCAGGGCAATCAATGGAACCAGCTAAGACTTGCTGGACGAAGACAATGTCGGCGACATCGCGACTAGGGCTCTAGGGCTAGAGGGTGCAGGTCAATTAGTTTGAGGCGGTTTTCATAGGGGGGAAGATTGAAGTGATCTGTCCAAGGAAGGTCACGGAGGGCGAAACGGATGAATCTACGTTGGACCGATTCAATCCTGTTATTAAGAGAGGATTGGGAGAGAGACCAAACCTGACAGGCGTACTCAAGGAGGGGACGGACAAAGAATATGTAGAGAGATTTGGTGACATAAGGATTGGAGAACTCCTTAACCAACGTTTGACGAAGCCGAGAGCAGAGTTGGCCTTGCTGACAGAGTGGTCAATATGGGAACGGAAGTTGAGTTCACTATCGCATATGACACCGAGATCACAGAGGGAGGTGACTGATGGGATGGGTTCTCCAGAGAAGGTGTAGGATCTGGGAGATGTGGTTGTGGAGGTGCGCTTACGGGAAAAGGTAACTGCCTGGCATTTTGATATGTTAAGGTCAAAGAAGTTTTTAGTGCACCATGTGCGGAAATTGTCGAGGTCATTTTGCAGTAGTGATGAATCGGATGCATTGGAAATTTCTTTGAAAATTTTCATATCGTCGGCATAAATAGGATGTCGGAGTGATAGATTATGTTCACGACATCGTTAATGGACAGTATGAAAATTAAGGGGCCGAGATGACTGCCCTGGAGGACACCCGAGTGGGATACAAAGGGGTTAGAAATGGAGGAATCGAAACGGACGCTATAATGACGATCAGCTAGATATGAACTGATCCAAGAGATGAGTAGGGGGGTAGGCCGAGATAGTTTAATTTTAGGATAATGATCATGGGAAATCTTGTCGAAGGCTTTACTAAAATCAGTGGCTACAACATCAACCCCGGCATGGTTCTCCATAGAAAGAAGGGTACGAGACACAAAGGTAGACAAGTTGGTCGTAGTTGATCTGCCTTTGAGGAATCCGTGCTGAGATGGTGATATGATGGATTTGCAGTGGAACAGGAGTGATATAGGAGTCTTTCCAGAGGTCAGGGAAAATACCAACGGAAAGGGAAAGTTGGAAGAGATGGGTGAGAGGTTCAATTAAATGTGTACAACATCGTTTTAGAACCGTAGCAGGAATACCGTCTGGGCCAGGGTTACTATCATCGACGAGGTTACTGATTTTAGCGGCGACAAGAGAGGAGTCGATGTTGATGGAGACTAGGGAGGTTTGAGCGCAGTTCTCCAGGGCAGAAAAATAATTTAGGTCAGGGGTGGAATCATCATTGCAAAAAGCCTGACTGAAGAATTCAGCGAACAGGTTAGCGATCTCTGTGGGGTCAGAGCTTGAGGACAGAGGGATAACCATTGGACTTGCGCTTGACATTAATGAAGTTGTAGAATTGCTTGGGCTCAGAAATAATTTTAGATTGCATGGAGGTCAGGTAGTCCTTGTAGAGGGATTCACAACGTTCGGAAACGAGTACGGAGATAGCGGAGTAGGAAGAATAGTCGGTGTCGGACCTATACATGAGAAAGGAGCGCCAGAGTTTGTTCCTCTTGTTACGCAAGGAGCGAAGCTCTCTGTCGTACCAGGGTGGAGAAGACGAGTGACTGACTCTTTACTGGCTCAAAGGGTACGCATTTAGATATGCAGTTGAGGAGTTCGGTGTAGAATAGGGAGACGCAGTTATTTAAAGGTAATTGGGAGTCTGTTATAGAAGGTAAGATGTTAGATTGGCTTAAGAGGAGATTAAGTTTTTCAAAGACGGCTTTTCGAAAGTGTAGTGAAAGCGGGTTACGGCGTTGGCGAGACAACTGGACGACTCATGGGAAAAAGATAGGAAGAGGGGGGGTGATGAGGATCGAGAGTAGAAAGAAGGTGACAACTTTCAGTAACAACCGAGTCTTGAGGGTTAGAAGAGAAAATTAGATCAAGCTGTATGTCCAGGTGGTTTTTGACGCCACTCTTCTGAAAGAGACCAGAGTCAGAGAAGTGATCGATAATCAGAGACTCGGTTGAAGAGGAAACGTTGGAAGCAAAGTATGAGGAGCCGTCGTCCGAGAGGGACCAGAGAAGGTGAGGAAGGTTAAAGTCACCTACAACTATAACGTTGTCAAGAGGAAGGGTAAGGGCTGACACGGCATCAAGTGCTTCAGTTGCAAGCTCGTAGACTGGGAGGGGCTGAGCCGGACGAATGTAGCAGCAAAGGATAAAAAGGGAATGGGTATCGAGGGTGATGCGAACGCAAACCCACTCGAAGGGAGATGAAGCACAGGAAGTGATCAGAGTTGGGCTGAAACGGTTATGAGCGGCGATAAGGACACCGCGACCAGAGGAACCTGAATTAGCTGAGGCGCTGGAATTGACTGAGCAACCATCAGAGCGGAAAACACTAAAATCAGACGAGAATAATTCATTACTGTTAATTCCGGGGGTTAAATTTGTCTCTGAGAGCGCGAAAATGTCGTAGGGAAGGGACTGTGATTTTAGAAAAACGTCCTGGGTTTTTGAGCGCCCTCTGACATTCTGGTAGTAGAGCGAGACAGTACTTATGGATTGGGTGGAGGGGAGCGGAGGGGGATTAGATTTGGGGGAGGAGCTAGTTGGGGGGTTAGGAGCAAAAATAATTTTTCGTGTCGATACGACTTTTCTGCAGGTGGGAAATGCGCTTAGAATTTAGGTAGGAGGCATAGGCTGAGAGGTCGTCAGAAATTTGATGGGGTGGGACGTCGAAAGCTGCGTGGAATTTTAGAAACAGCTGTCGTAGGACAACAGGGTCGGTCGGAAGTCTCTCTTGGTGTAGGGAGACAATGACGTTGGTGCGAGTTTTGCCGTCAATGCAGATGGAATCGGCCTTGTCATGAAGGTAAGCCAAGTAGAGTCTTACGTTATCGTAAATCCTACGCTCGCGAAGGCGAGAAAGCAAGTCACGGCCGTCAGGAGACTCGGCAGACAGCCTCGTAAGCTTAACAACTGGAGGGAGGAGAGGGTCAATAAAGGAAGGTTTGTCAGAGATATGGGGGGAGGAGGGAGGGATCGAGGTGGATGGGGGGGATACAGTCTGTGGGAGGAGGATTAAAGGGGGCGGACGCAGGGCCTTGGGATGCGGCTTAGGGAATTTGTATTATACTTTCCGGGTTTATACTCGATGGTGTAATCGAACTCGGAAAGTTTGAGTTGAAATCTTTTCAACCGGGAAGTGGGGTCTTTTGCATTAAGGACCCCTTTTAGAGGCTTGTGGTCGGTATAGATTGTGAACTTTCTACCTTGAAGGTAGTATCTAAAATTCGTAGTCGCCCAGACAATAGCTAACAACTCTTTCTCAATGGTAGAGTAGTTTCGCTCTGCCTTGTTCAAGGTACGACTAGCGTATGCTATGGGCTGATCTTTTCCTACCTCTCCTTGAGAGAGCACAGCCCCTAATGCCTCATTGCTTCCGTCGTTAAATTGACAGGTTTACCGAAATTAGGGTAATATCAAAAGAGGTGGAGAAATTAAGGATTTTTTAATACTTAGAAATGCTTCTTGGCATTTTTCCGTCCAATTGAATTTAACATCTTTCCGAAGTAAATTCGTAATTGGCCTCACGATTTGCGAAAAATCGGGAATACATTTTCGGTAGTAGTTGGCAAGTCCCAGAAAGGATTGAACTTGCCTAACAGTTCGGGGAACTGGAAAATTCTGGACGCAAGCGATTCTTTATCCTCATCCACCCTCTGGCTTTCTGGACCGGAATGGTTAATTAAAAAAGAACAATTTTGGCCAGCGTTGGACAGCGAAAAGCACGACATCTTATCGGCTTCTTTAGTACAGAGAGCGAGAAATTTACTTCAACCTGATTTGAAGATAGAACAGCATGATAATATAATAGAACCCCCCCCCCCCCTATTCGTCGGCAAGCAGCATCGATTTCCGATTAAGATCCGTGTCAGCAATATACCGTGCCCGGACCTAGGATTGTTACACACATTTAGCATTCACACTTGTCCGGGTTCGTGCTGGTCCGGACACGGCATGTTGCTGACACGGGTCGGACATGTATGAATCGGCCTTAAAGATTCACAGAGGTCCTTTTTTGCAAGCTTAAGCGCTCTGAAAATTATTGGATTCATTATACACAACGATCCAATTATAAGCCAGAGATCGAAGCTCTTATAAGAAAATGGCCACATTCAAATTCAAATATATTAACGTTAAACCCGATTTTAGACAATGGAGTTTTACGGGGTGGAGGTAGGCTACAATTGAGATTTGGAGCCACATCCAGTTATTCTTCCAAAGTCAGCGCCTATCGCGAGTCTCATCGTTAGGGATATTCACGAGAGAACCCTTCATGGTGGTGTTTCGCAAGTCTTAGCTCTTCTAAGGGAAAGGTATTGGTTTCCGCAAGGACGTCAGCTTGTCCAAAAAATTTGCAATGTTTGCAGTCTGCAAAAAGCTAAAGGCGAAACCTGTCTCTCAGCCTTTCGCACCTCTCCCAAGAGATCGTCTATCTCTGGCCAGACCATTTGATGTAACTGAAATTGACTTTGCAGGGCCATTGTTTACAAAAGGGAATCCAAAATATTCAGACGGTAGGTGTAAATGCTACTTAATGCTTTTTACATACGCCGACAACGCCAGAACGTCTTAGAACGCCTTAGAACTCCAAAAGAGAAAATTTCATCAATACGGAAGAGCTACAAGGATTCGTCAATCGTCATGGAAGTTCATAGTTAACGAAGCCCCCTGGTGGAGCATTTTGGAAGCGTATGGTGCGCTCCGTAAAAGGAACATTGAAAGCGTATATTTGTCGATCAACTTTTGATTATGATCAACTTCAGACTTCAGCAGCTGGTTTCTGTAACTCAGTTGAGAAACTTCTCTATTCTGTGACGTCACGCGAATTCACCATGCCTAACTCTATCAGTTGAGTTGGTTCGTTTCTGTAAGTACCAAACGAGAAAGGCATGGTGAGTTGTGTAAGGTAAGAAGGAATATCGGAATTTGAAACACAAATCGAGAAAGTAGAATGTCAAAGCTGTCATTGATTGTTCTTCGCGGATGTCAACAACTCTTCGGCTTTTTAATAAATTGATTGAACGCTTTATAATAACTTAAATTGAACGCTTTTTTTGCATATAGAGTAATTAAAGTGGAAGTTTTTGTGTATTGTATAGACTATGGCTAACATATTTGTGCTGTTTTTTGGGAATGTTTATGACCGCCGAAGATCCAGCGACGTGCTTTGAGAGATGCCACAGATCCGTTCAGTATCCCTGAAGCGAGATTTGTAGAGCTCTTCCGATTTACTAAAGAGGGGGCAAAGAACTTGTTAAGTCCACACATGAGGAATGCAGTCAGAAGGACACATATTCCAAAAAGTGTGAGAATGTGCGCTGCCTTGCATTATTATGCCACGGGCTCATTTTTAAGGGATTGTGGACAAGATTTTATTTGCCCTTATTAGTAAGACAATGATATGCCGCATAGTCCACGAATTAACATATGCTATTCAGGACAAATTGATGTCAAAGTATATAAAATTTCCGACTACGCAGGAGAAACAAAATCAAGTTAAGTTAAGTTTCATCTGGAATGCAAGCAAAGCGAGATCTTTTCTGGAGCAACATTTCCGGAACAACAATGAAAATGAAATGTGGTTGATTGGAGAGGAGACTCCGGTTATCCCCTGGAACCGTAGTTGATGACGCCAGCGAAAGCCAGAAAAAATATAATGAGGCCCATATTTCAGCTAGGAACTGCGTAGAGAGATTGAACGGAGTTTTAAAAAAAGTATTTGCATGCTTGTCAAGTGATCGTGGCCTTTTAGTTGAGCCTGCACTATAGGGTGCCATCATAAATGCATGCTGCACTCTTCACAATATTCGGCGAAAATAAAATTTACCTTTACCTTCAGATATTGAAGAATTGCAAATGCAAAGTTCAAACTTAACACGGGGCAGGGCTATTAGAGAAAGAATCGTTAGCAATTATTTTAGTGAATAGTATTTTTCCTGTTTTTTCTTCTTCTGTAATTTTAATATATTTTACGTGAGGAATTTCATAAACATTGTATACTAATTTAATTTCTCTTTTATTTCCTTCAGCTCTCTTTCAATATTTTCCATATGCTTACAAATTTTTATTAATTCTAACAATATGGCATTATTTTGCTGATCTACATATATTTTGGCTTCCTCGAAACAGCTTTTAAGCGATGATCCAGCTGGTGCATGTCCTCTTCTTGAAGGTGCTGATGCTGTTAGTTGCGGCTGTGATGGCTCCTCCCTATGTAGTGTTGATGGTCCTACGTCTGCAAAGTCATCCCACATTAAAGGGACCGTGTCCTCTGAAGCGTCCCTCGTTGAAGGGCCCGCGTCCCTCGTTGAGGGGCCCGCGTCCCTCGTTGATGGTCCCGTGTCCGCTGCATAGTCTCTCGTTGATGGTCCCGCGTCCGCTGAATAATCCTGATGATGACGGCCCCGGCATAGGAGGTAGTGGTGACGGTAACGGTGGCGATGCTGAAGGTGATGGTGATGGCAGTGGTGAACAGGTACGCGGCGGCAGCTCCGAATCTATTCCTCCTTGGCTATCTCCCGGTGAAAATGGAATTTATTTATTTATTTATTCGCTTAATACTAGCTACAAATAGACTTAACACTAATACATTATACTTAAAGGAACTAAATTAACCTAATTATGACTAGATTAC
Organism: Machimus rusticus; assembly: GCA_951509405.1. Classification (NCBI taxonomy): domain Eukaryota; kingdom Metazoa; phylum Arthropoda; class Insecta; order Diptera; family Asilidae; genus Machimus; species Machimus rusticus. The sequence goes on from OX608054.1 coordinate 5,612,392, forward strand.
GGGGGAGGACAGGACTGATACAGGGAACGCTTGAGGGAGGTTTTCTCCAGGTGGAAGTCAAAGGAAGGGCAATTGTTAACCTTCCGCAGCATTCGGGTGAAGGGTTCAAAGTGGCCATAGTTAGTACGGTGACTCTCAAGACGAAAAGTGGGAACGGATTTAACGTTGCAGGGGTTAGTGTTCAGGGATATGCAACGCAGGAGGTCAGGGCAATCAATGGAACCAGCTAAGACTTGCTGGACGAAGACAATGTCGGCGACATCGCGACTAGGGCTCTAGGGCTAGAGGGTGCAGGTCAATTAGTTTGAGGCGGTTTTCATAGGGGGGAAGATTGAAGTGATCTGTCCAAGGAAGGTCACGGAGGGCGAAACGGATGAATCTACGTTGGACCGATTCAATCCTGTTATTAAGAGAGGATTGGGAGAGAGACCAAACCTGACAGGCGTACTCAAGGAGGGGACGGACAAAGAATATGTAGAGAGATTTGGTGACATAAGGATTGGAGAACTCCTTAACCAACGTTTGACGAAGCCGAGAGCAGAGTTGGCCTTGCTGACAGAGTGGTCAATATGGGAACGGAAGTTGAGTTCACTATCGCATATGACACCGAGATCACAGAGGGAGGTGACTGATGGGATGGGTTCTCCAGAGAAGGTGTAGGATCTGGGAGATGTGGTTGTGGAGGTGCGCTTACGGGAAAAGGTAACTGCCTGGCATTTTGATATGTTAAGGTCAAAGAAGTTTTTAGTGCACCATGTGCGGAAATTGTCGAGGTCATTTTGCAGTAGTGATGAATCGGATGCATTGGAAATTTCTTTGAAAATTTTCATATCGTCGGCATAAATAGGATGTCGGAGTGATAGATTATGTTCACGACATCGTTAATGGACAGTATGAAAATTAAGGGGCCGAGATGACTGCCCTGGAGGACACCCGAGTGGGATACAAAGGGGTTAGAAATGGAGGAATCGAAACGGACGCTATAATGACGATCAGCTAGATATGAACTGATCCAAGAGATGAGTAGGGGGGTAGGCCGAGATAGTTTAATTTTAGGATAATGATCATGGGAAATCTTGTCGAAGGCTTTACTAAAATCAGTGGCTACAACATCAACCCCGGCATGGTTCTCCATAGAAAGAAGGGTACGAGACACAAAGGTAGACAAGTTGGTCGTAGTTGATCTGCCTTTGAGGAATCCGTGCTGAGATGGTGATATGATGGATTTGCAGTGGAACAGGAGTGATATAGGAGTCTTTCCAGAGGTCAGGGAAAATACCAACGGAAAGGGAAAGTTGGAAGAGATGGGTGAGAGGTTCAATTAAATGTGTACAACATCGTTTTAGAACCGTAGCAGGAATACCGTCTGGGCCAGGGTTACTATCATCGACGAGGTTACTGATTTTAGCGGCGACAAGAGAGGAGTCGATGTTGATGGAGACTAGGGAGGTTTGAGCGCAGTTCTCCAGGGCAGAAAAATAATTTAGGTCAGGGGTGGAATCATCATTGCAAAAAGCCTGACTGAAGAATTCAGCGAACAGGTTAGCGATCTCTGTGGGGTCAGAGCTTGAGGACAGAGGGATAACCATTGGACTTGCGCTTGACATTAATGAAGTTGTAGAATTGCTTGGGCTCAGAAATAATTTTAGATTGCATGGAGGTCAGGTAGTCCTTGTAGAGGGATTCACAACGTTCGGAAACGAGTACGGAGATAGCGGAGTAGGAAGAATAGTCGGTGTCGGACCTATACATGAGAAAGGAGCGCCAGAGTTTGTTCCTCTTGTTACGCAAGGAGCGAAGCTCTCTGTCGTACCAGGGTGGAGAAGACGAGTGACTGACTCTTTACTGGCTCAAAGGGTACGCATTTAGATATGCAGTTGAGGAGTTCGGTGTAGAATAGGGAGACGCAGTTATTTAAAGGTAATTGGGAGTCTGTTATAGAAGGTAAGATGTTAGATTGGCTTAAGAGGAGATTAAGTTTTTCAAAGACGGCTTTTCGAAAGTGTAGTGAAAGCGGGTTACGGCGTTGGCGAGACAACTGGACGACTCATGGGAAAAAGATAGGAAGAGGGGGGGTGATGAGGATCGAGAGTAGAAAGAAGGTGACAACTTTCAGTAACAACCGAGTCTTGAGGGTTAGAAGAGAAAATTAGATCAAGCTGTATGTCCAGGTGGTTTTTGACGCCACTCTTCTGAAAGAGACCAGAGTCAGAGAAGTGATCGATAATCAGAGACTCGGTTGAAGAGGAAACGTTGGAAGCAAAGTATGAGGAGCCGTCGTCCGAGAGGGACCAGAGAAGGTGAGGAAGGTTAAAGTCACCTACAACTATAACGTTGTCAAGAGGAAGGGTAAGGGCTGACACGGCATCAAGTGCTTCAGTTGCAAGCTCGTAGACTGGGAGGGGCTGAGCCGGACGAATGTAGCAGCAAAGGATAAAAAGGGAATGGGTATCGAGGGTGATGCGAACGCAAACCCACTCGAAGGGAGATGAAGCACAGGAAGTGATCAGAGTTGGGCTGAAACGGTTATGAGCGGCGATAAGGACACCGCGACCAGAGGAACCTGAATTAGCTGAGGCGCTGGAATTGACTGAGCAACCATCAGAGCGGAAAACTCTAAAATCAGACGAGAATAATTCATTACTGTTAATTCCGGGGGTTAAATTTGTCTCTGAGAGCGCGAAAATGTCGTAGGGAAGGGACTGTGATTTTAGAAAAACGTCCTGGGTTTTTGAGCGCCCTCTGACATTCTGGTAGTAGAGCGAGACAGTACTTATGGATTGGGTGGAGGGGAGCGGAGGGGGATTAGATTTGGGGGAGGAGCTAGTTGGGGGGTTAGGAGCAAAAATAATTTTTCGTGTCGATACGACTTTTCTGCAGGTGGGAAATGAGCTTAGAATTTAGGTAGGAAGCATAGGCTGAGAGGTCGTCAGAAATTTGATGGGGTGGGACGTCGAAAGCTGCGTGGAATTTTAGAAACAGCTGTCGTAGGACAACAGGGTCGGTCGGAAGTCTCTCTTGGTGTAGGGAGACAATGACGTTGGTGCGAGTTTTGCCGTCAATGCAGATGGAATCGGCCTTGTCATGAAGGTAAGCCAAGTAGAGTCTTACGTTATCGTAAATCCTACGCTCGCGAAGGCGAGAAAGCAAGTCACGGCCGTCAGGAGACTCGGCAGACAGCCTCGTAAGCTTAACAACTGGAGGGAGGAGAGGGTCAATAAAGGAAGGTTTGTCAGAGATATGGGGGGAGGAGGGAGGGATCGAGGTGGATGGGGGGGATACAGTCTGTGGGAGGAGGATTAAAGGGGGCGGACGCAGGGCCTTGGGATGCGGCTTAGGGAATTTGTATTATACTTTCCGGGTTTATACTCGATGGTGTAATCGAACTCGGAAAGTTTGAGTTGAAATCTTTTCAACCGGGAAGTGGGGTCTTTTGCATTAAGGACCCCTTTTAGAGGCTTGTGGTCGGTATAGATTGTGAACTTTCTACCTTGAAGGTAGTATCTAAAATTCGTAGTCGCCCAGACAATAGCTAACAACTCTTTCTCAATGGTAGAGTAGTTTCGCTCTGCCTTGTTCAAGGTACGACTAGCGTATGCTATGGGCTGATCTTTTCCTACCTCTCCTTGAGAGAGCACAGCCCCTAATGCCTCATTGCTTCCGTCGTTAAATTGACAGGTTTACCGAAATTAGGGTAATATCAAAAGAGGTGGAGAAATTAAGGATTTTTTAATACTTAGAAATGCTTCTTGGCATTTTTCTGTCCAATTGAATTTAACATCTTTCCGAAGTAAATTCGTAATTGGCCTCACGATTTTCGAAAAATCGGGAATACATTTTCGGTAGTAGTTGGCAAGTCCCAGAAAGGATTGAACTTGCCTAACAGTTCGGGGAACTGGAAAATTCTGGACGCAAGCGATTCTTTATCCTCATCCACCCTCTGGCTTTCTGGACCGGAATGGTTAATTAAAAAAGAACAATTTTGGCCAGCGTTGGGACAGCGAAAAGCACGACATCTTATCGGCTTCTTTAGTACAGAGAGCGAGAAATTTACTTCAACCTGATTTGAAGATAGAACAGCATGATAATATAATAGAACCCCCCCCTATTCGTCGGCAAGCAGCATCGATTTCCGATTAAGATCCGTGTCAGCAACATACCGTGCCCGGACCTAGGATTGTTACACACATTTAGCATTCACACTTGTCCGGGTTCGTGCTTTCCGTAATGCATCCGTGTCAGTGCAAAACTTTCCGATAATCTTTCAAAGAATATTCTGTCCGGGCACTGACACGGAAAGCACTGATCAGTGCTTACACGAACGAGTGTGAATGGCAGCTCTGGCTCAGTTCAGAGGTAATGTAGTTCAAGAGTGGTGCATTTCATTCAACTCGCACGAAACAGTGACTGAAACGGCACGGATCTATGTGAATGGTACTGACTGACACGGATGCCTGGTCCGGACACGGCATGTTGCTGACACGGGTCGGACATGTATGAATCGGCCTTAAAGATTCACAGAGGTCCTTTTTTGCAAGCTTAAGCGCTCTGAAAATTATTGGATTCATTATACACAACGATCCAATTATAAGCCAGAGATCGAAGCTCTTATAAGAAAATGGCCACATTCAAATTCAAATATATTAACGTTAAACCCGATTTTAGACAATGGAGTTTTACGGGGTGGAGGTAGGCTACAATTGAGATTTGGAGCCACATCCAGTTATTCTTCCAAAGTCAGCGCCTATCGCGAGTCTCATCGTTAGGGATATTCACGAGAGAACCCTTCATGGTGGTGTTTCGCAAGTCTTAGCTCTTCTAAGGGAAAGGTATTGGTTTCCGCAAGGACGTCAGCTTGTCCAAAAAATTTGCAATGTTTGCAGTCTGCAAAAAGCTAAAGGCGAAACCTGTCTCTCAGCCTTTCGCACCTCTCCCAAGAGATCGTCTATCTCTGGCCAGACCATTTGATGTAACTGAAATTGACTTTGCAGGGCCATTGTTTACAAAAGGGAATCCAAAATATTCAGACGGTAGGTGTAAATGCTACTTAATGCTTTTTACATACGCCGACAACGCCAGAACGTCTTAGAACGCCTTAGAACTCCAAAAGAGAAAATTTCATCAATACGGAAGAGCTACAAGGATTCGTCAATCGTCATGGAAGTTCATAGTTAACGAAGCCCCCTGGTGGAGCATTTTGGAAGCGTATGGTGCGCTCCGTAAAAGGAACATTGAAAGCGTATATTTGTCGATCAACTTTTGATTATGATCAACTTCAGACTTCAGCAGCTGGTTTCTGTAACTCAGTTGAGAAACTTCTCTATTCTGTGACGTCACGCGAATTCACCATGCCTAACTCTATCAGTTGAGTTGGTTCGTTTCTGTAAGTACCAAACGAGAAAGGCATGGTGAGTTGTGTAAGGTAAGAAGGAATATCGGAATTTGAAACACAAATCGAGAAAGTAGAATGTCAAAGCTGTCATTGATTGTTCTTCGCGGATGTCAACAACTCTTCGGCTTTTTAATAAATTGATTGAACGCTTTATAATAACTTAAATTGAACGCTTTTTTTGCATATAGAGTAATTAAAGTGGAAGTTTTTGTGTATTGTATAGACTATGGCTAACATATTTGTGCTGTTTTTTGGGAATGTTTATGACCGCCGAAGATCCAGCGACGTGCTTTGAGAGATGCCACAGATCCGTTCAGTATCCCTGAAGCGAGATTTGTAGAGCTCTTCCGATTTACTAAAGAGGGGGCAAAGAACTTGTTAAGTCCACACATGAGGAATGCAGTCAGAAGGACACATATTCCAAAAAGTGTGAGAATGTGCGCTGCCTTTCATTATTATGCCACGGGCTCATTTTTAAGGGATTGTGGACAAGATTTTATTTGCCCTTATTAGTAAGACAATGATATGCCGCATAGTCCACGAATTAACATATGCTATTCAGGACAAATTGATGTCAAAGTATATAAAATTTCCGACTACGCAGGAGAAACAAAATCAAGTTAAGTTAAGTTTTATCTGGAATGCAAGCAAAGCGAGATCTTTTCTGGAGCAACATTTCCGGAACAACAATGAAAATGAAATGTGGTTGATTGGAGAGGAGACTCCGGTTATCCCCTGGAACCGTAGTTGATGACGCCAGCGAAAGCCAGAAAAAATATAATGAGGCCCATATTTCAGCTAGGAACTGCGTAGAGAGATTGAACGGAGTTTTAAAAAAAGTATTTGCATGCTTGTCAAGTGATCGTGGCCTTTTAGTTGAGCCTGCACTATAGGGTGCCATCATAAATGCATGCTGCACTCTTCACAATATTCGGCGAAAATAAAATTTACCTTTACCTTCAGATATTGAAGAATTGCAAATGCAAAGTTCAAACTTAACACGGGGCAGGGCTATTAGAGAAAGAATCGTTAGCAATTATTTTAGTGAATAGTATTTTTCCTGTTTTTTCTTCTTCTGTAATTTTAATATATTTTAAGTGAGGAATTTCATAAACATTGTATACTAATTTAATTTCTCTTTTATTTCCTTCAGCTCTCTTTCAATATTTTCCATATGCTTACAAATTTTTATTAATTCTAACAATATGGCATTATTTTGCTGATCTACATATATTTTGGCTTCCTCGAAACAGCTTTTAAGCGATGATCCAGCTGGTGCATGTCCTCTTCTTGAAGGTGCTGATGCTGTTAGTTGCGGCTGTGATGGCTCCTCCCTATGTAGTGTTGATGGTCCTACGTCTGCAAAGTCATCCCACATTAAAGGGACCGTGTCCTCTGAAGCGTCCCTCGTTGAAGGGCCCGCGTCCCTCGTTGAGGGGCCCGCGTCCCTCGTTGATGGTCCCGTGTCCGCTGCATAGTCTCTCGTTGATGGTCCCGCGTCCGCTGAATAATCCTGATGATGACGGCCCCGGCATAGGAGGTAGTGGTGACGGTAACGGTGGCGATGCTGAAGGTGATGGTGATGGCAGTGGTGAACAGGTACGCGGCGGCAGCTCCGAATCTATTCCTCCTTGGCTATCTCCCGGTGAAAATGGAATTTATTTATTTATTTATTCGCTTAATACTAGCTACAAATAGACTTAACACTAATACATTATACTTAAAGGAACTAAATTAACCTAATTATGACTAGATTACGGGGGAGGACAGGACTGATACAGGGAACGCTTGAGGGAGGTTTTCTCCAGGTGGAAGTCAAAGGAAGGGCAATTGTTAACCTTCCGCAGCATTCGGGTGAAGGGTTCAAAGTGGCCATAGTTAGTACGGTGACTCTCAAGACGAAAAGTGGGAACGGATTTAACGTTGCAGGGGTTAGTGTTCAGGGATATGCAACGCAGGAGGTCAGGGCAATCAATGGAACCAGCTAAGACTTGCTGGACGAAGACAATGTCGGCGACATCGCGACTAGGGCTCTAGGGCTAGAGGGTGCAGGTCAATTAGTTTGAGGCGGTTTTCATAGGGGGGAAGATTGAAGTGATCTGTCCAAGGAAGGTCACGGAGGGCGAAACGGATGAATCTACGTTGGACCGATTCAATCCTGTTATTAAGAGAGGATTGGGAGAGAGACCAAACCTGACAGGCGTACTCAAGGAGGGGACGGACAAAGAATATGTAGAGAGATTTGGTGACATAAGGATTGGAGAACTCCTTAACCAACGTTTGACGAAGCCGAGAGCAGAGTTGGCCTTGCTGACAGAGTGGTCAATATGGGAACGGAAGTTGAGTTCACTATCGCATATGACACCGAGATCACAGAGGGAGGTGACTGATGGGATGGGTTCTCCAGAGAAGGTGTAGGATCTGGGAGATGTGGTTGTGGAGGTGCGCTTACGGGAAAAGGTAACTGCCTGGCATTTTGATATGTTAAGGTCAAAGAAGTTTTTAGTGCACCATGTGCGGAAATTGTCGAGGTCATTTTGCAGTAGTGATGAATCGGATGCATTGGAAATTTCTTTGAAAATTTTCATATCGTCGGCATAAATAGGATGTCGGAGTGATAGATTATGTTCACGACATCGTTAATGGACAGTATGAAAATTAAGGGGCCGAGATGACTGCCCTGGAGGACACCCGAGTGGGATACAAAGGGGTTAGAAATGGAGGAATCGAAACGGACGCTATAATGACGATCAGCTAGATATGAACTGATCCAAGAGATGAGTAGGGGGGTAGGCCGAGATAGTTTAATTTTAGGATAATGATCATGGGAAATCTTGTCGAAGGCTTTACTAAAATCAGTGGCTACAACATCAACCCCGGCATGGTTCTCCATAGAAAGAAGGGTACGAGACACAAAGGTAGACAAGTTGGTCGTAGTTGATCTGCCTTTGAGGAATCCGTGCTGAGATGGTGATATGATGGATTTGCAGTGGAACAGGAGTGATATAGGAGTCTTTCCAGAGGTCAGGGAAAATACCAACGGAAAGGGAAAGTTGGAAGAGATGGGTGAGAGGTTCAATTAAATGTGTACAACATCGTTTTAGAACCGTAGCAGGAATACCGTCTGGGCCAGGGTTACTATCATCGACGAGGTTACTGATTTTAGCGGCGACAAGAGAGGAGTCGATGTTGATGGAGACTAGGGAGGTTTGAGCGCAGTTCTCCAGGGCAGAAAAATAATTTAGGTCAGGGGTGGAATCATCATTGCAAAAAGCCTGACTGAAGAATTCAGCGAACAGGTTAGCGATCTCTGTGGGGTCAGAGCTTGAGGACAGAGGGATAACCATTGGACTTGCGCTTGACATTAATGAAGTTGTAGAATTGCTTGGGCTCAGAAATAATTTTAGATTGCATGGAGGTCAGGTAGTCCTTGTAGAGGGATTCACAACGTTCGGAAACGAGTACGGAGATAGCGGAGTAGGAAGAATAGTCGGTGTCGGACCTATACATGAGAAAGGAGCGCCAGAGTTTGTTCCTCTTGTTACGCAAGGAGCGAAGCTCTCTGTCGTACCAGGGTGGAGAAGACGAGTGACTGACTCTTTACTGGCTCAAAGGGTACGCATTTAGATATGCAGTTGAGGAGTTCGGTGTAGAATAGGGAGACGCAGTTATTTAAAGGTAATTGGGAGTCTGTTATAGAAGGTAAGATGTTAGATTGGCTTAAGAGGAGATTAAGTTTTTCAAAGACGGCTTTTCGAAAGTGTAGTGAAAGCGGGTTACGGCGTTGGCGAGACAACTGGACGACTCATGGGAAAAAGATAGGAAGAGGGGGGGTGATGAGGATCGAGAGTAGAAAGAAGGTGACAACTTTCAGTAACAACCGAGTCTTGAGGGTTAGAAGAGAAAATTAGATCAAGCTGTATGTCCAGGTGGTTTTTGACGCCACTCTTCTGAAAGAGACCAGAGTCAGAGAAGTGATCGATAATCAGAGACTCGGTTGAAGAGGAAACGTTGGAAGCAAAGTATGAGGAGCCGTCGTCCGAGAGGGACCAGAGAAGGTGAGGAAGGTTAAAGTCACCTACAACTATAACGTTGTCAAGAGGAAGGGTAAGGGCTGACACGGCATCAAGTGCTTCAGTTGCAAGCTCGTAGACTGGGAGGGGCTGAGCCGGACGAATGTAGCAGCAAAGGATAAAAAGGGAATGGGTATCGAGGGTGATGCGAACGCAAACCCACTCGAAGGGAGATGAAGCACAGGAAGTGATCAGAGTTGGGCTGAAACGGTTATGAGCGGCGATAAGGACACCGCGACCAGAGGAACCTGAATTAGCTGAGGCGCTGGAATTGACTGAGCAACCATCAGAGCGGAAAACTCTAAAATCAGACGAGAATAATTCATTACTGTTAATTCCGGGGGTTAAATTTGTCTCTGAGAGCGCGAAAATGTCGTAGGGAAGGGACTGTGATTTTAGAAAAACGTCCTGGGTTTTTGAGCGCCCTCTGACATTCTGGTAGTAGAGCGAGACAGTACTTATGGATTGGGTGGAGGGGAGCGGAGGGGGATTAGATTTGGGGGAGGAGCTAGTTGGGGGGTTAGGAGCAAAAATAATTTTTCGTGTCGATACGACTTTTCTGCAGGTGGGAAATGAGCTTAGAATTTAGGTAGGAGGCATAGGCTGAGAGGTCGTCAGAAATTTGATGGGGTGGGACGTCGAAAGCTGCGTGGAATTTTAGAAACAGCTGTCGTAGGACAACAGGGTCGGTCGGAAGTCTCTCTTGGTGTAGGGAGACAATGACGTTGGTGCGAGTTTTGCCGTCAATGCAGATGGAATCGGCCTTGTCATGAAGGTAAGCCAAGTAGAGTCTTACGTTATCGTAAATCCTACGCTCGCGAAGGCGAGAAAGCAAGTCACGGCCGTCAGGAGACTCGGCAGACAGCCTCGTAAGCTTAACAACTGGAGGGAGGAGAGGGTCAATAAAGGAAGGTTTGTCAGAGATATGGGGGGAGGAGGGAGGGATCGAGGTGGATGGGGGGGATACAGTCTGTGGGAGGAGGATTAAAGGGGGCGGACGCAGGGCCTTGGGATGCGGCTTAGGGAATTTGTATTATACTTTCCGGGTTTATACTCGATGGTGTAATCGAACTCGGAAAGTTTGAGTTGAAATCTTTTCAACCGGGAAGTGGGGTCTTTTGCATTAAGGACCCCTTTTAGAGGCTTGTGGTCGGTATAGATTGTGAACTTTCTACCTTGAAGGTAGTATCTAAAATTCGTAGTCGCCCAGACAATAGCTAACAACTCTTTCTCAATGGTAGAGTAGTTTCGCTCTGCCTTGTTCAAGGTACGACTAGCGTATGCTATGGGCTGATCTTTTCCTACCTCTCCTTGAGAGAGCACAGCCCCTAATGCCTCATTGCTTCCGTCGTTAAATTGACAGGTTTACCGAAATTAGGGTAATATCAAAAGAGGTGGAGAAATTAAGGATTTTTTAATACTTAGAAATGCTTCTTGGCATTTTTCTGTCCAATTGAATTTAACATCTTTCCGAAGTAAATTCGTAATTGGCCTCACGATTTTCGAAAAATCGGGAATACATTTTCGGTAGTAGTTGGCAAGTCCCAGAAAGGATTGAACTTGCCTAACAGTTCGGGGAACTGGAAAATTCTGGACGCAAGCGATTCTTTATCCTCATCCACCCTCTGGCTTTCTGGACCGGAATGGTTAATTAAAAAAGAACAATTTTGGCCAGCGTTGGGACAGCGAAAAGCACGACATCTTATCGGCTTCTTTAGTACAGAGAGCGAGAAATTTACTTCAACCTGATTTGAAGATAGAACAGCATGATAATATAATAGAACCCCCCCCTATTCGTCGGCAAGCAGCATCGATTTCCGATTAAGATCCGTGTCAGCAACATACCGTGCCCGGACCTAGGATTGTTACACACATTTAGCATTCACACTTGTCCGGGTTCGTGCTTTCCGTAATGCATCCGTGTCAGTGCAAAACTTTCCGATAATCTTTCAAAGAATATTCTGTCCGGGCACTGACACGGAAAGCACTGATCAGTGCTTACACGAACGAGTGTGAATGGCAGCTCTGGCTCAGTTCAGAGGTAATGTAGTTCAAGAGTGGTGCATTTCATTCAACTCGCACGAAACAGTGACTGAAACGGCACGGATCTATGTGAATGGTACTGACTGACACGGATGCCTGGTCCCGACACGGCATGTTGCTGACACGGGTCGGACATGTATGAATCGGCCTTAAAGATTCACAGAGGTCCTTTTTTGCAAGCTTAAGCGCTCTGAAAATTATTGGATTCATTATACACAACGATCCAATTATAAGCCAGAGATCGAAGCTCTTATAAGAAAATGGCCACATTCAAATTCAAATATATTAACGTTAAACCCGATTTTAGACAATGGAGTTTTACGGGGTGGAGGTAGGCTACAATTGAGATTTGGAGCCACATCCAGTTATTCTTCCAAAGTCAGCGCCTATCGCGAGTCTCATCGTTAGGGATATTCACGAGAGAACCCTTCATGGTGGTGTTTCGCAAGTCTTAGCTCTTCTAAGGGAAAGGTATTGGTTTCCGCAAGGACGTCAGCTTGTCCAAAAAATTTGCAATGTTTGCAGTCTGCAAAAAGCTAAAGGCGAAACCTGTCTCTCAGCCTTTCGCACCTCTCCCAAGAGATCGTCTATCTCTGGCCAGACCATTTGATGTAACTGAAATTGACTTTGCAGGGCCATTGTTTACAAAAGGGAATCCAAAATATTCAGACGGTAGGTGTAAATGCTACTTAATGCTTTTTACATACGCCGACAACGCCAGAACGTCTTAGAACGCCTTAGAACTCCAAAAGAGAAAATTTCATCAATACGGAAGAGCTACAAGGATTCGTCAATCGTCATGGAAGTTCATAGTTAACGAAGCCCCCTGGTGGAGCATTTTGGAAGCGTATGGTGCGCTCCGTAAAAGGAACATTGAAAGCGTATATTGGTCGATCAACTTTTGATTATGATCAACTTCAGACTTCAGCAGCTGGTTTCTGTAACTCAGTTGAGAAACTTCTCTATTCTGTGACGTCACGCGAATTCACCATGCCTAACTCTATCAGTTGAGTTGGTTCGTTTCTGTAAGTACCAAACGAGAAAGGCATGGTGAGTTGTGTAAGGTAAGAAGGAATATCGGAATTTGAAACACAAATCGAGAAAGTAGAATGTCAAAGCTGTCATTGATTGTTCTTCGCGGATGTCAACAACTCTTCGGCTTTTTAATAAATTGATTGAACGCTTTATAATAACTTAAATTGAACGCTTTTTTTGCATATAGAGTAATTAAAGTGGAAGTTTTTGTGTATTGTATAGACTATGGCTAACATATTTGTGCTGTTTTTTGGGAATGTTTATGACCGCCGAAGATCCAGCGACGTGCTTTGAGAGATGCCACAGATCCGTTCAGTATCCCTGAAGCGAGATTTGTAGAGCTCTTCCGATTTACTAAAGAGGGGGCAAAGAACTTGTTAAGTCCACACATGAGGAATGCAGTCAGAAGGACACATATTCCAAAAAGTGTGAGAATGTGCGCTGCCTTGCATTATTATGCCACGGGCTCATTTTTAAGGGATTGTGGACAAGATTTTATTTGCCCTTATTAGTAAGACAATGATATGCCGCATAGTCCACGAATTAACATATGCTATTCAGGACAAATTGATGTCAAAGTATATAAAATTTCCGACTACGCAGGAGAAACAAAATCAAGTTAAGTTAAGTTTTATCTGGAATGCAAGCAAAGCGAGATCTTTTCTGGAGCAACATTTCCGGAACAACAATGAAAATGAAATGTGGTTGATTGGAGAGGAGACTCCGGTTATCCCCTGGAACCGTAGTTGATGACGCCAGCGAAAGCCAGAAAAAATATAATGAGGCCCATATTTCAGCTAGGAACTGCGTAGAGAGATTGAACGGAGTTTTAAAAAAAGTATTTGCATGCTTGTCAAGTGATCGTGGCCTTTTAGTTGAGCCTGCACTATAGGGTGCCATCATAAATGCGTGCTGCACTCTTCACAATATTCGGCGAAAATAAAATTTACCTTTACCTTCAGATATTGAAGAATTGCAAATGCAAAGTTCAAACTTAACACGGGGCAGGGCTATTAGAGAAAGAATCGTTAGCAATTATTTTAGTGAATAGTATTTTTCCTGTTTTTTCTTCTTCTGTAATTTTAATATATTTTAAGTGAGGAATTTCATAAACATTGTATACTAATTTAATTTCTCTTTTATTTCCTTCAGCTCTCTTTCAATATTTTCCATATGCTTACAAATTTTTATTAATTCTAACAATATGGCATTATTTTGCTGATCTACATATATTTTGGCTTCCTCGAAACAGCTTTTAAGCGATGATCCAGCTGGTGCATGTCCTCTTCTTGAAGGTGCTGATGCTGTTAGTTGCGGCTGTGATGGCTCCTCCCTATGTAGTGTTGATGGTCCTACGTCTGCAAAGTCATCCCACATTAAAGGGACCGTGTCCTCTGAAGCGTCCCTCGTTGAAGGGCCCGCGTCCCTCGTTGAGGGGCCCGCGTCCCTCGTTGATGGTCCTGTGTCCGCTGCATAGTCTCTCGTTGATGGTCCCGCGTCCGCTGAATAATCCTGATGATGACGGCCCCGGCATAGGAGGTAGTGGTGACGGTAACGGTGGCGATGGTGAAGGTGATGGTGATGGCAGTGGTGAACAGGTACGCGGCGGCAGCTCCGAATCTATTCCTCCTTGGCTATCTCCCGGTGAAAATGGAATTTATTTATTTATTTATTCGCTTAATACAAGCTACAAATAGACTTAACACTAATACATTATACTTAAAGGAACTAAATTAACCTAATTATGACTAGATTACGGGGGAGGACAGGACTGATACAGGGAACGCTTGAGGGAGGTTTTCTCCAGGTGGAAGTCAAAGGAAGGGCAATTGTTAACCTTCCGCAGCATTCGGGTGAAGGGTTCAAAGTGGCCATAGTTAGTACGGTGACTCTCAAGACGAAAAGTGGGAACGGATTTAACGTTGCAGGGGTTAGTGTTCAGGGATATGCAACGCAGGAGGTCAGGGCAATCAATGGAACCAGCTAAGACTTGCTGGACGAAGACAATGTCGGCGACATCGCGACTAGGGCTCTAGGGCTAGAGGGTGCAGGTCAATTAGTTTGAGGCGGTTTTCATAGGGGGGAAGATTGAAGTGATCTGTCCAAGGAAGGTCACGGAGGGCGAAACGGATGAATCTACGTTGGACCGATTCAATCCTGTTATTAAGAGAGGATTGGGAGGGAGACCAAACCTGACAGGCGTACTCAAGGAGGGGACGGACAAAGAATATGTAGAGAGATTTGGTGACATAAGGATTGGAGAACTCCTTAACCAACGTTTGACGAAGCCGAGAGCAGAGTTGGCCTTGCTGACAGAGTGGTCAATATGGGAACGGAAGTTGAGTTCACTATCGCATATGACACCGAGATCACAGAGGGAGGTGACTGATGGGATGGGTTCTCCAGAGAAGGTGTAGGATCTGGGAGATGTGGTTGTGGAGGTGCGCTTACGGGAAAAGGTAACTGCCTGGCATTTTGATATGTTAAGGTCAAAGAAGTTTTTAGTGCACCATGTGCGGAAATTGTCGAGGTCATTTTGCAGTAGTGATGAATCGGATGCATTGGAAATTTCTTTGAAAATTTTCATATCGTCGGCATAAATAGGATGTCGGAGTGATAGATTATGTTCACGACATCGTTAATGGACAGTATGAAAATTAAGGGGCCGAGATGACTGCCCTGGAGGACACCCGAGTGGGATACAAAGGGGTTAGAAATGGAGGAATCGAAACGGACGCTATAATGACGATCAGCTAGATATGAACTGATCCAAGAGATGAGTAGGGGGGTAGGCCGAGATAGTTTAATTTTAGGATAATGATCATGGGAAATCTTGTCGAAGGCTTTACTAAAATCAGTGGCTACAACATCAACCCCGGCATGGTTCTCCATAGAAAGAAGGGTACGAGACACAAAGGTAGACAAGTTGGTCGTAGTTGATCTGCCTTTGAGGAATCCGTGCTGAGATGGTGATATGATGGATTTGCAGTGGAACAGGAGTGATATAGGAGTCTTTCCAGAGGTCAGGGAAAATACCAACGGAAAGGGAAAGTTGGAAGAGATGGGTGAGAGGTTCAATTAAATGAGTACAACATCGTTTTAGAACCGTAGCAGGAATACCGTCTGAGCCAGGGTTACTATCATCGACGAGGTTACTGATTTTAGCGGCGACAAGAGAGGAGTCGATGTTGATGGAGACTAGGGAGGTTTGAGCGCAGTTCTCCAGGGCAGAAAAATAATTTAGGTCAGGGGTGGAATCATCATTGCAAAAAGCCTGACTGAAGAATTCAGCGAACAGGTTAGCGATCTCTGTGGGGTCAGAGCTTGAGGACAGAGGGATAACCATTGGACTTGCGCTTGACATTAATGAAGTTGTAGAATTGCTTGGGCTCAGAAATAATTTTAGATTGCATGGAGGTCAGGTAGTCCTTGTAGAGGGATTCACAACGTTCGGAAAAGAGTACGGAGATAGCGGAGTAGGAAGAATAGTCGGTGTCGGACCTATACATGAGAAAGGAGCGCCAGAGTTTGTTCCTCTTGTTACGCAAGGAGCGAAGCTCTCTGTCGTACCAGGGTGGAGAAGACGAGTGACTGACTCTTTACTGGCTCAAAGGGTACGCATTTAGATATGCAGTTGAGGAGTTCGGTGTAGAATAGGGAGACGCAGTTATTTAAAGGTAATTGGGAGTCTGTTATAGAAGGTAAGATGTTAGATTGGCTTAAGAGGAGATTAAGTTTTTCAAAGACGGCTTTTCGAAAGTGTAGTGAATGCGGGTTACGGCGTTGGCGAGACAACTGGACGACTCATGGGAAAAAGATAGGAAGAGGGGGGGTGATGAGGATCTGCTTAGAATTTAGGTAGGAGGCATAGGCTGAGAGGTCGTCAGAAATTTGATGGGGTGGGACGTCGAAAGCTGCGTGGAATTTTAGAAACAGCTGTCGTAGGACAACAGGGTCGGTCGGAAGTCTCTCTTGGTGTAGGGAGACAATGACGTTGGTGCGAGTTTTGCCGTCAATGCAGATGGAATCGGCCTTGTCATGAAGGTAAGCCAAGTAGAGTCTTACGTTATCGTAAATCCTACGCTCGCGAAGGCGAGAAAGCAAGTCACGGCCGTCAGGAGACTCGGCAGACAGCCTCGTAAGCTTAACAACTGGAGGGAGGAGAGGGTCAATAAAGGAAGGTTTGTCAGAGATATGGGGGGAGGAGGGAGGGATCGAGGTGGATGGGGGGGATACAGTCTGTGGGAGGAGGATTAAAGGGGGCGGACGCAGGGCCTTGGGATGCGGCTTAGGGAATTTGTATTATACTTTCCGGGTTTATACTCGATGGTGTAATCGAACTCGGAAAGTTTGAGTTGAAATCTTTTCAACCGGGAAGTGGGGTCTTTTGCATTAAGGACCCCTTTTAGAGGCTTGTGGTCGGTATAGATTGTGAACTTTCTACCTTGAAGGTAGTATCTAAAATTCGTAGTCGCCCATACAATAGCTAACAACTCTTTCTCAATGGTAGAGTAGTTTCGCTCTGCCTTGTTCAAGGTACGACTAGCGTATGCTATGGGCTGATCTTTTCCCCTACCTCTCCTTGAGAGAGCACAGCCCCTAATGCCTCATTGCTTCCGTCGTTAAATTGACAGGTTTACCGAAATTAGGGTAATATCAAAAGAGGTGGAGAAATTAAGGATTTTTTAATACTTAGAAATGCTTCTTGGCATTTTTCTGTCCAATTGAATTTAACATCTTTCCGAAGTAAATTCGTAATTGGCCTCACGATTTTCGAAAAATCGGGAATACATTTTCGGTAGTAGTTGGCAAGTCCCAGAAAGGATTGAACTTGCCTAACAGTTCGGGGAACTGGAAAATTCTGGACGCAAGCGATTCTTTATCCTCATCCACCCTCTGGCTTTCTGGACCGGAATGGTTAATTAAAAAAGAACAATTTTGGCCAGCGTTGGGACAGCGAAAAGCACGACATCTTATCGGCTTCTTTAGTACAGAGAGCGAGAAATTTACTTCAACCTGATTTGAAGATAGAACAGCATGATAATATAATAGAACCCCCCCCTATTCGTCGGCAAGCAGCATCGATTTCCGATTAAGATCCGTGTCAGCAACATACCGTGCCCGGACCTAGGATTGTTACACACATTTAGCATTCACACTTGTCCGGGTTCGTGCTTTCCGTAATGCATCCGTGTCAGTGCAAAACTTTCCGATAATCTTTCAAAGAATATTCTGTCCGGGCACTGACACGGAAAGCACTGATCAGTGCTTACACGAACGAGTGTGAATGGCAGCTCTGGCTCAGTTCAGAGGTAATGTAGTTCAAGAGTGGTGCATTTCATTCAACTCGCACGAAACAGTGACTGAAACGGCACGGATCTATGTGAATGGTACTGACTGACACGGATGCCTGGTCCGGACACGGCATGTTGCTGACACGGGTCGGACATGTATGAATCGGCCTTAAAGATTCACAGAGGTCCTTTTTTGCAAGCTTAAGCGCTCTGAAAATTATTGGATTCATTATACACAACGATCCAATTATAAGCCAGAGATCGAAGCTCTTATAAGAAAATGGCCACATTCAAATTCAAATATATTAACGTTAAACCCGATTTTAGACAATGGAGTTTTACGGGGTGGAGGTAGGCTACAATTGAGATTTGGAGCCACATCCAGTTATTCTTCCAAAGTCAGCGCCTATCGCGAGTCTCATCGTTAGGGATATTCACGAGAGAACCCTTCATGGTGGTGTTTCGCAAGTCTTAGCTCTTCTAAGGGAAAGGTATTGGTTTCCGCAAGGACGTCAGCTTGTCCAAAAAATTTGCAATGTTTGCAGTCTGCAAAAAGCTAAAGGCGAAACCTGTCTCTCAGCCTTTCGCACCTCTCCCAAGAGATCGTCTATCTCTGGCCAGACCATTTGATGTAACTGAAATTGACTTTGCAGGGCCATTGTTTACAAAAGGGAATCCAAAATATTCAGACGGTAGGTGTAAATGCTACTTAATGCTTTTTACATACGCCGACAACGCCAGAACGTCTTAGAACGCCTTAGAACTCCAAAAGAGAAAATTTCATCAATACGGAAGAGCTACAAGGATTCGTCAATCGTCATGGAAGTTCATAGTTAACGAAGCCCCCTGGTGGAGCATTTTGGAAGCGTATGGTGCGCTCCGTAAAAGGAACATTGAAAGCGTATATTGGTCGATCAACTTTTGATTATGATCAACTTCAGACTTCAGCAGCTGGTTTCTGTAACTCAGTTGAGAAACTTCTCTATTCTGTGACGTCACGCGAATTCACCATGCCTAACTCTATCAGTTGAGTTGGTTCGTTTCTGTAAGTACCAAACGAGAAAGGCATGGTGAGTTGTGTAAGGTAAGAAGGAATATCGGAATTTGAAACACAAATCGAGAAAGTAGAATGTCAAAGCTGTCATTGATTGTTCTTCGCGGATGTCAACAACTCTTCGGCTTTTTAATAAATTGATTGAACGCTTTATAATAACTTAAATTGAACGCTTTTTTTGCATATAGAGTAATTAAAGTGGAAGTTTTTGTGTATTGTATAGACTATGGCTAACATATTTGTGCTGTTTTTTGGGAATGTTTATGACCGCCGAAGATCCAGCGACGTGCTTTGAGAGATGCCACAGATCCGTTCAGTATCTCTGAAGCGAGATTTGTAGAGCTCTTCCGATTTACTAAAGAGGGGGCAAAGAACTTGTTAAGTGAATTAAGTCCACACATGAGGAATGCAGTCAGAAGGACACATATTCCAAAAAGTGTGAGAATGTGCGCTGCCTTGCATTATTATGCCACGGGCTCATTTTTAAGGGATTGTGGACAAGATTTTATTTGCCCTTATTAGTAAGACAATGATATGCCGCATAGTCCACGAATTAACATATGCTATTCAGGACAAATTGATGTCAAAGTATATAAAATTTCCGACTACGCAGGAGAAACAAAATCAAGTTAAGTTAAGTTTTATCTGGAATGCAAGCAAAGCGAGATCTTTTCTGGAGCAACATTTCCGGAACAACAATGAAAATGAAATGTGGTTGATTGGAGAGGAGACTCCGGTTATCCCCTGGAACCGTAGTTGATGACGCCAGCGAAAGCCAGAAAAAATATAATGAGGCCCATATTTCAGCTAGGAACTGCGTAGAGAGATTGAACGGAGTTTTAAAAAAAGTATTTGCATGCTTGTCAAGTGATCGTGGCCTTTTAGTTGAGCCTGCACTATAGGGTGCCATCATAAATGCGTGCTGCACTCTTCACAATATTCGGCGAAAATAAAATTTACCTTTACCTTCAGATATTGAAGAATTGCAAATGCAAAGTTCAAACTTAACACGGGGCAGGGCTATTAGAGAAAGAATCGTTAGCAATTATTTTAGTGAATAGTATTTTTCCTGTTTTTTCTTCTTCTGTAATTTTAATATATTTTAAGTGAGGAATTTCATAAACATTGTATACTAATTTAATTTCTCTTTTATTTCCTTCAGCTCTCTTTCAATATTTTCCATATGCTTACAAATTTTTATTAATTCTAACAATATGGCATTATTTTGCTGATCTACATATATTTTGGCTTCCTCGAAACAGCTTTTAAGCGATGATCCAGCTGGTGCATGTCCTCTTCTTGAAGGTGCTGATGCTGTTAGTTGCGGCTGTGATGGCTCCTCCCTATGTAGTGTTGATGGTCCTACGTCTGCAAAGTCATCCCACATTAAAGGGACCGTGTCCTCTGAAGCGTCCCTCGTTGAAGGGCCCGCGTCCCTCGTTGAGGGGCCCGCGTCCCTCGTTGATGGTCCTGTGTCCGCTGCATAGTCTCTCGTTGATGGTCCCGCGTCCGCTGAATAATCCTGATGATGACGGCCCCGGCATAGGAGGTAGTGGTGACGGTAACGGTGGCGATGGTGAAGGTGATGGTGATGGCAGTGGTGAACAGGTACGCGGCGGCAGCTCCGAATCTATTCCTCCTTGGCTATCTCCCGGTGAAAATGGAATTTATTTATTTATTTATTCGCTTAATACAAGCTACAAATAGACTTAACACTAATACATTATACTTAAAGGAACTAAATTAACCTAATTATGACTAGATTACGGGGGAGGACAGGACTGATACAGGGAACGCTTGAGGGAGGTTTTCTCCAGGTGGAAGTCAAAGGAAGGGCAATTGTTAACCTTCCGCAGCATTCGGGTGAAGGGTTCAAAGTGGCCATAGTTAGTACGGTGACTCTCAAGACGAAAAGTGGGAACGGATTTAACGTTGCAGGGGTTAGTGTTCAGGGATATGCAACGCAGGAGGTCAGGGCAATCAATGGAACCAGCTAAGACTTGCTGGACGAAGACAATGTCGGCGACATCGCGACTAGGGCTCTAGGGCTAGAGGGTGCAGGTCAATTAGTTTGAGGCGGTTTTCATAGGGGGGAAGATTGAAGTGATCTGTCCAAGGAAGGTCACGGAGGGCGAAACGGATGAATCTACGTTGGACCGATTCAATCCTGTTATTAAGAGAGGATTGGGAGGGAGACCAAACCTGACAGGCGTACTCAAGGAGGGGACGGACAAAGAATATGTAGAGAGATTTGGTGACATAAGGATTGGAGAACTCCTTAACCAACGTTTGACGAAGCCGAGAGCAGAGTTGGCCTTGCTGACAGAGTGGTCAATATGGGAACGGAAGTTGAGTTCACTATCGCATATGACACCGAGATCACAGAGGGAGGTGACTGATGGGATGGGTTCTCCAGAGAAGGTGTAGGATCTGGGAGATGTGGTTGTGGAGGTGCGCTTACGGGAAAAGGTAACTGCCTGGCATTTTGATATGTTAAGGTCAAAGAAGTTTTTAGTGCACCATGTGCGGAAATTGTCGAGGTCATTTTGCAGTAGTGATGAATCGGATGCATTGGAAATTTCTTTGAAAATTTTCATATCGTCGGCATAAATAGGATGTCGGAGTGATAGATTATGTTCACGACATCGTTAATGGACAGTATGAAAATTAAGGGGCCGAGATGACTGCCCTGGAGGACACCCGAGTGGGATACAAAGGGGTTAGAAATGGAGGAATCGAAACGGACGCTATAATGACGATCAGCTAGATATGAACTGATCCAAGAGATGAGTAGGGGGGTAGGCCGAGATAGTTTAATTTTAGGATAATGATCATGGGAAATCTTGTCGAAGGCTTTACTAAAATCAGTGGCTACAACATCAACCCCGGCATGGTTCTCCATAGAAAGAAGGGTACGAGACACAAAGGTAGACAAGTTGGTCGTAGTTGATCTGCCTTTGAGGAATCCGTGCTGAGATGGTGATATGATGGATTTGCAGTGGAACAGGAGTGATATAGGAGTCTTTCCAGAGGTCAGGGAAAATACCAACGGAAAGGGAAAGTTGGAAGAGATGGGTGAGAGGTTCAATTAAATGAGTACAACATCGTTTTAGAACCGTAGCAGGAATACCGTCTGAGCCAGGGTTACTATCATCGACGAGGTTACTGATTTTAGCGGCGACAAGAGAGGAGTCGATGTTGATGGAGACTAGGGAGGTTTGAGCGCAGTTCTCCAGGGCAGAAAAATAATTTAGGTCAGGGGTGGAATCATCATTGCAAAAAGCCTGACTGAAGAATTCAGCGAACAGGTTAGCGATCTCTGTGGGGTCAGAGCTTGAGGACAGAGGGATAACCATTGGACTTGCGCTTGACATTAATGAAGTTGTAGAATTGCTTGGGCTCAGAAATAATTTTAGATTGCATGGAGGTCAGGTAGTCCTTGTAGAGGGATTCACAACGTTCGGAAAAGAGTACGGAGATAGCGGAGTAGGAAGAATAGTCGGTGTCGGACCTATACATGAGAAAGGAGCGCCAGAGTTTGTTCCTCTTGTTACGCAAGGAGCGAAGCTCTCTGTCGTACCAGGGTGGAGAAGACGAGTGACTGACTCTTTACTGGCTCAAAGGGTACGCATTTAGATATGCAGTTGAGGAGTTCGGTGTAGAATAGGGAGACGCAGTTATTTAAAGGTAATTGGGAGTCTGTTATAGAAGGTAAGATGTTAGATTGGCTTAAGAGGAGATTAAGTTTTTCAAAGACGGCTTTTCGAAAGTGTAGTGAATGCGGGTTACGGCGTTGGCGAGACAACTGGACGACTCATGGGAAAAAGATAGGAAGAGGGGGGGTGATGAGGATCTGCTTAGAATTTAGGTAGGAGGCATAGGCTGAGAGGTCGTCAGAAATTTGATGGGGTGGGACGTCGAAAGCTGCGTGGAATTTTAGAAACAGCTGTCGTAGGACAACAGGGTCGGTCGGAAGTCTCTCTTGGTGTAGGGAGACAATGACGTTGGTGCGAGTTTTGCCGTCAATGCAGATGGAATCGGCCTTGTCATGAAGGTAAGCCAAGTAGAGTCTTACGTTATCGTAAATCCTACGCTCGCGAAGGCGAGAAAGCAAGTCACGGCCGTCAGGAGACTCGGCAGACAGCCTCGTAAGCTTAACAACTGGAGGGAGGAGAGGGTCAATAAAGGAAGGTTTGTCAGAGATATGGGGGGAGGAGGGAGGGATCGAGGTGGATGGGGGGGATACAGTCTGTGGGAGGAGGATTAAAGGGGGCGGACGCAGGGCCTTGGGATGCGGCTTAGGGAATTTGTATTATACTTTCCGGGTTTATACTCGATGGTGTAATCGAACTCGGAAAGTTTGAGTTGAAATCTTTTCAACCGGGAAGTGGGGTCTTTTGCATTAAGGACCCCTTTTAGAGGCTTGTGGTCGGTATAGATTGTGAACTTTCTACCTTGAAGGTAGTATCTAAAATTCGTAGTCGCCCATACAATAGCTAACAACTCTTTCTCAATGGTAGAGTAGTTTCGCTCTGCCTTGTTCAAGGTACGACTAGCGTATGCTATGGGCTGATCTTTTCCCCTACCTCTCCTTGAGAGAGCACAGCCCCTAATGCCTCATTGCTTCCGTCGTTAAATTGACAGGTTTACCGAAATTAGGGTAATATCAAAAGAGGTGGAGAAATTAAGGATTTTTTAATACTTAGAAATGCTTCTTGGCATTTTTCTGTCCAATTGAATTTAACATCTTTCCGAAGTAAATTCGTAATTGGCCTCACGATTTTCGAAAAATCGGGAATACATTTTCGGTAGTAGTTGGCAAGTCCCAGAAAGGATTGAACTTGCCTAACAGTTCGGGGAACTGGAAAATTCTGGACGCAAGCGATTCTTTATCCTCATCCACCCTCTGGCTTTCTGGACCGGAATGGTTAATTAAAAAAGAACAATTTTGGCCAGCGTTGGGACAGCGAAAAGCACGACATCTTATCGGCTTCTTTAGTACAGAGAGCGAGAAATTTACTTCAACCTGATTTGAAGATAGAACAGCATGATAATATAATAGAACCCCCCCCTATTCGTCGGCAAGCAGCATCGATTTCCGATTAAGATCCGTGTCAGCAACATACCGTGCCCGGACCTAGGATTGTTACACACATTTAGCATTCACACTTGTCCGGGTTCGTGCTTTCCGTAATGCATCCGTGTCAGTGCAAAACTTTCCGATAATCTTTCAAAGAATATTCTGTCCGGGCACTGACACGGAAAGCACTGATCAGTGCTTACACGAACGAGTGTGAATGGCAGCTCTGGCTCAGTTCAGAGGTAATGTAGTTCAAGAGTGGTGCATTTCATTCAACTCGCACGAAACAGTGACTGAAACGGCACGGATCTATGTGAATGGTACTGACTGACACGGATGCCTGGTCCGGACACGGCATGTTGCTGACACGGGTCGGACATGTATGAATCGGCCTTAAAGATTCACAGAGGTCCTTTTTTGCAAGCTTAAGCGCTCTGAAAATTATTGGATTCATTATACACAACGATCCAATTATAAGCCAGAGATCGAAGCTCTTATAAGAAAATGGCCACATTCAAATTCAAATATATTAACGTTAAACCCGATTTTAGACAATGGAGTTTTACGGGGTGGAGGTAGGCTACAATTGAGATTTGGAGCCACATCCAGTTATTCTTCCAAAGTCAGCGCCTATCGCGAGTCTCATCGTTAGGGATATTCACGAGAGAACCCTTCATGGTGGTGTTTCGCAAGTCTTAGCTCTTCTAAGGGAAAGGTATTGGTTTCCGCAAGGACGTCAGCTTGTCCAAAAAATTTGCAATGTTTGCAGTCTGCAAAAAGCTAAAGGCGAAACCTGTCTCTCAGCCTTTCGCACCTCTCCCAAGAGATCGTCTATCTCTGGCCAGACCATTTGATGTAACTGAAATTGACTTTGCAGGGCCATTGTTTACAAAAGGGAATCCAAAATATTCAGACGGTAGGTGTAAATGCTACTTAATGCTTTTTACATACGCCGACAACGCCAGAACGTCTTAGAACGCCTTAGAACTCCAAAAGAGAAAATTTCATCAATACGGAAGAGCTACAAGGATTCGTCAATCGTCATGGAAGTTCATAGTTAACGAAGCCCCCTGGTGGAGCATTTTGGAAGCGTATGGTGCGCTCCGTAAAAGGAACATTGAAAGCGTATATTGGTCGATCAACTTTTGATTATGATCAACTTCAGACTTCAGCAGCTGGTTTCTGTAACTCAGTTGAGAAACTTCTCTATTCTGTGACGTCACGCGAATTCACCATGCCTAACTCTATCAGTTGAGTTGGTTCGTTTCTGTAAGTACCAAACGAGAAAGGCATGGTGAGTTGTGTAAGGTAAGAAGGAATATCGGAATTTGAAACACAAATCGAGAAAGTAGAATGTCAAAGCTGTCATTGATTGTTCTTCGCGGATGTCAACAACTCTTCGGCTTTTTAATAAATTGATTGAACGCTTTATAATAACTTAAATTGAACGCTTTTTTTGCATATAGAGTAATTAAAGTGGAAGTTTTTGTGTATTGTATAGACTATGGCTAACATATTTGTGCTGTTTTTTGGGAATGTTTATGACCGCCGAAGATCCAGCGACGTGCTTTGAGAGATGCCACAGATCCGTTCAGTATCCCTGAAGCGAGATTTGTAGAGCTCTTCCGATTTACTAAAGAGGGGGCAAAGAACTTGTTAAGTCCACACATGAGGAATGCAGTCAGAAGGACACATATTCCAAAAAGTGTGAGAATGTGCGCTGCCTTGCATTATTATGCCACGGGCTCATTTTTAAGGGATTGTGGACAAGATTTTATTTGCCCTTATTAGTAAGACAATGATATGCCGCATAGTCCACGAATTAACATATGCTATTCAGGACAAATTGATGTCAAAGTATATAAAATTTCCGACTACGCAGGAGAAACAAAATCAAGTTAAGTTAAGTTTTATCTGGAATGCAAGCAAAGCGAGATCTTTTCTGGAGCAACATTTCCGGAACAACAATGAAAATGAAATGTGGTTGATTGGAGAGGAGACTCCGGTTATCCCCTGGAACCGTAGTTGATGACGCCAGCGAAAGCCAGAAAAAATATAATGAGGCCCATATTTCAGCTAGGAACTGCGTAGAGAGATTGAACGGAGTTTTAAAAAAAGTATTTGCATGCTTGTCAAGTGATCGTGGCCTTTTAGTTGAGCCTGCACTATAGGGTGCCATCATAAATGCGTGCTGCACTCTTCACAATATTCGGCGAAAATAAAATTTACCTTTACCTTCAGATATTGAAGAATTGCAAATGCAAAGTTCAAACTTAACACGGGGCAGGGCTATTAGAGAAAGAATCGTTAGCAATTATTTTAGTGAATAGTATTTTTCCTGTTTTTTCTTCTTCTGTAATTTTAATATATTTTAAGTGAGGAATTTCATAAACATTGTATACTAATTTAATTTCTCTTTTATTTCCTTCAGCTCTCTTTCAATATTTTCCATATGCTTACAAATTTTTATTAATTCTAACAATATGGCATTATTTTGCTGATCTACATATATTTTGGCTTCCTCGAAACAGCTTTTAAGCGATGATCCAGCTGGTGCATGTCCTCTTCTTGAAGGTGCTGATGCTGTTAGTTGCGGCTGTGATGGCTCCTCCCTATGTAGTGTTGATGGTCCTACGTCTGCAAAGTCATCCCACATTAAAGGGACCGTGTCCTCTGAAGCGTCCCTCGTTGAAGGGCCCGCGTCCCTCGTTGAGGGGCCCGCGTCCCTCGTTGATGGTCCTGTGTCCGCTGCATAGTCTCTCGTTGATGGTCCCGCGTCCGCTGAATAATCCTGATGATGACGGCCCCGGCATAGGAGGTAGTGGTGACGGTAACGGTGGCGATGGTGAAGGTGATGGTGATGGCAGTGGTGAACAGGTACGCGGCGGCAGCTCCGAATCTATTCCTCCTTGGCTATCTCCCGGTGAAAATGGAATTTATTTATTTATTTATTCGCTTAATACAAGCTACAAATAGACTTAACACTAATACATTATACTTAAAGGAACTAAATTAACCTAATTATGACTAGATTACGGGGGAGGACAGGACTGATACAGGGAACGCTTGAGGGAGGTTTTCTCCAGGTGGAAGTCAAAGGAAGGGCAATTGTTAACCTTCCGCAGCATTCGGGTGAAGGGTTCAAAGTGGCCATAGTTAGTACGGTGACTCTCAAGACGAAAAGTGGGAACGGATTTAACGTTGCAGGGGTTAGTGTTCAGGGATATGCAACGCAGGAGGTCAGGGCAATCAATGGAACCAGCTAAGACTTGCTGGACGAAGACAATGTCGGCGACATCGCGACTAGGGCTCTAGGGCTAGAGGGTGCAGGTCAATTAGTTTGAGGCGGTTTTCATAGGGGGGAAGATTGAAGTGATCTGTCCAAGGAAGGTCACGGAGGGCGAAACGGATGAATCTACGTTGGACCGATTCAATCCTGTTATTAAGAGAGGATTGGGAGGGAGACCAAACCTGACAGGCGTACTCAAGGAGGGGACGGACAAAGAATATGTAGAGAGATTTGGTGACATAAGGATTGGAGAACTCCTTAACCAACGTTTGACGAAGCCGAGAGCAGAGTTGGCCTTGCTGACAGAGTGGTCAATATGGGAACGGAAGTTGAGTTCACTATCGCATATGACACCGAGATCACAGAGGGAGGTGACTGATGGGATGGGTTCTCCAGAGAAGGTGTAGGATCTGGGAGATGTGGTTGTGGAGGTGCGCTTACGGGAAAAGGTAACTGCCTGGCATTTTGATATGTTAAGGTCAAAGAAGTTTTTAGTGCACCATGTGCGGAAATTGTCGAGGTCATTTTGCAGTAGTGATGAATCGGATGCATTGGAAATTTCTTTGAAAATTTTCATATCGTCGGCATAAATAGGATGTCGGAGTGATAGATTATGTTCACGACATCGTTAATGGACAGTATGAAAATTAAGGGGCCGAGATGACTGCCCTGGAGGACACCCGAGTGGGATACAAAGGGGTTAGAAATGGAGGAATCGAAACGGACGCTATAATGACGATCAGCTAGATATGAACTGATCCAAGAGATGAGTAGGGGGGTAGGCCGAGATAGTTTAATTTTAGGATAATGATCATGGGAAATCTTGTCGAAGGCTTTACTAAAATCAGTGGCTACAACATCAACCCCGGCATGGTTCTCCATAGAAAGAAGGGTACGAGACACAAAGGTAGACAAGTTGGTCGTAGTTGATCTGCCTTTGAGGAATCCGTGCTGAGATGGTGATATGATGGATTTGCAGTGGAACAGGAGTGATATAGGAGTCTTTCCAGAGGTCAGGGAAAATACCAACGGAAAGGGAAAGTTGGAAGAGATGGGTGAGAGGTTCAATTAAATGAGTACAACATCGTTTTAGAACCGTAGCAGGAATACCGTCTGAGCCAGGGTTACTATCATCGACGAGGTTACTGATTTTAGCGGCGACAAGAGAGGAGTCGATGTTGATGGAGACTAGGGAGGTTTGAGCGCAGTTCTCCAGGGCAGAAAAATAATTTAGGTCAGGGGTGGAATCATCATTGCAAAAAGCCTGACTGAAGAATTCAGCGAACAGGTTAGCGATCTCTGTGGGGTCAGAGCTTGAGGACAGAGGGATAACCATTGGACTTGCGCTTGACATTAATGAAGTTGTAGAATTGCTTGGGCTCAGAAATAATTTTAGATTGCATGGAGGTCAGGTAGTCCTTGTAGAGGGATTCACAACGTTCGGAAAAGAGTACGGAGATAGCGGAGTAGGAAGAATAGTCGGTGTCGGACCTATACATGAGAAAGGAGCGCCAGAGTTTGTTCCTCTTGTTACGCAAGGAGCGAAGCTCTCTGTCGTACCAGGGTGGAGAAGACGAGTGACTGACTCTTTACTGGCTCAAAGGGTACGCATTTAGATATGCAGTTGAGGAGTTCGGTGTAGAATAGGGAGACGCAGTTATTTAAAGGTAATTGGGAGTCTGTTATAGAAGGTAAGATGTTAGATTGGCTTAAGAGGAGATTAAGTTTTTCAAAGACGGCTTTTCGAAAGTGTAGTGAATGCGGGTTACGGCGTTGGCGAGACAACTGGACGACTCATGGGAAAAAGATAGGAAGAGGGGGGGTGATGAGGATCTGCTTAGAATTTAGGTAGGAGGCATAGGCTGAGAGGTCGTCAGAAATTTGATGGGGTGGGACGTCGAAAGCTGCGTGGAATTTTAGAAACAGCTGTCGTAGGACAACAGGGTCGGTCGGAAGTCTCTCTTGGTGTAGGGAGACAATGACGTTGGTGCGAGTTTTGCCGTCAATGCAGATGGAATCGGCCTTGTCATGAAGGTAAGCCAAGTAGAGTCTTACGTTATCGTAAATCCTACGCTCGCGAAGGCGAGAAAGCAAGTCACGGCCGTCAGGAGACTCGGCAGACAGCCTCGTAAGCTTAACAACTGGAGGGAGGAGAGGGTCAATAAAGGAAGGTTTGTCAGAGATATGGGGGGAGGAGGGAGGGATCGAGGTGGATGGGGGGGATACAGTCTGTGGGAGGAGGATTAAAGGGGGCGGACGCAGGGCCTTGGGATGCGGCTTAGGGAATTTGTATTATACTTTCCGGGTTTATACTCGATGGTGTAATCGAACTCGGAAAGTTTGAGTTGAAATCTTTTCAACCGGGAAGTGGGGTCTTTTGCATTAAGGACCCCTTTTAGAGGCTTGTGGTCGGTATAGATTGTGAACTTTCTACCTTGAAGGTAGTATCTAAAATTCGTAGTCGCCCATACAATAGCTAACAACTCTTTCTCAATGGTAGAGTAGTTTCGCTCTGCCTTGTTCAAGGTACGACTAGCGTATGCTATGGGCTGATCTTTTCCCCTACCTCTCCTTGAGAGAGCACAGCCCCTAATGCCTCATTGCTTCCGTCGTTAAATTGACAGGTTTACCGAAATTAGGGTAATATCAAAAGAGGTGGAGAAATTAAGGATTTTTTAATACTTAGAAATGCTTCTTGGCATTTTTCTGTCCAATTGAATTTAACATCTTTCCGAAGTAAATTCGTAATTGGCCTCACGATTTTCGAAAAATCGGGAATACATTTTCGGTAGTAGTTGGCAAGTCCCAGAAAGGATTGAACTTGCCTAACAGTTCGGGGAACTGGAAAATTCTGGACGCAAGCGATTCTTTATCCTCATCCACCCTCTGGCTTTCTGGACCGGAATGGTTAATTAAAATAGAACAATTTTGGCCAGCGTTGGACAGCGAAAAGCACGACATCTTATCGGCTTCTTTAGTATAGAGAGCGAGAAATTTACTTCAACCTGATTTGAAGATAGAACAGCATGATAATATAATAGAACCCCCCCTATTCGTCGGCAAGCAGCATCGATTTCCGATTAAGATCCGTGTCAGCAACATACCGTGCCCGGACCTAGGATTGTTACACACATTTAGCATTCACACTTGTCCGGGTTCGTGCTTTCCGTAATGCATCCGTGTCAGTGCAAAACTTTCCAATAATCTTTCAAAGAATATTCTGTCCGGGCACTGACACGGAAAGCACTGATCAGTGCTTACACGAACGAGTGTGAATGGCAGCTCTGGCTCAGTTCAGAGGTAATGTAGTTCAAGAGTGGTGCATTTCATTCAACTCGCACGAAACAGTGACTGAAACGGCACGGATCTATGTGAATGGTACTGACTGACACGGATGCCTGGTCCGGACACGGCATGTTGCTGACACGGGTCGGACATGTATGAATCGGCCTTAAAGATTCACAGAGGTCCTTTTTTGCAAGCTTAAGCGCTCTGAAAATTATTGGATTCATTATACACAACGATCCAATTATAAGCCAGAGATCGAAGCTCTTATAAGAAAATGGCCACATTCAAATTCAAATATATTAACGTTAAACCCGATTTTAGACAATGGAGTTTTACGGGGTGGAGATAGGCTACAATTGAGATTTGGAGCCACATCCAGTTATTCTTCCAAAGTCAGCGCCTATCGCGAGTCTCATCGTTAGGGATATTCACGAGAGAACCCTTCATGGTGGTGTTTCGCAAGTCTTAGCTCTTCTAAGGGAAAGGTATTGGTTTCCGCAAGGACGTCAGCTTGTCCAAAAAATTTGCAATGTTTGCAGTCTGCAAAAAGCTAAAGGCGAAACCTGTCTCTCAGCCTTTCGCACCTCTTCCAAGAGATCGTCTATCTCTGGCCAGACCATTTGATGTAACTGAAATTGACTTTGCAGGGCCATTGTTTACAAAAGGGAATCCAAAATATTCAGACGGTAGGTGTAAATGCTACTTAATGCTTTTTACATACGCCGACAACGCCAGAACGTCTTAGAACGCCTTAGAACTCCAAAAGAGAAAATTTCATCAATACGGAAGAGCTACAAGGATTCGTCAATCGTCATGGAAGTTCATAGTTAACGAAGCCCCCTGGTGGAGCATTTTGGAAGCGTATGGTGCGCTCCGTAAAAGGAACATTGAAAGCGTATATTGGTCGATCAACTTTTGATTATGATCAACTTCAGACTTCAGCAGCTGGTTTCTGTAACTCAGTTGAGAAACTTCTCTATTCTGTGACGTCACGCGAATTCACCATGCCTAACTCTATCAGTTGAGTTGGTTCGTTTCTGTAAGTACCAAACGAGAAAGGCATGGTGAGTTGTGTAAGGTAAGAAGGAATATCGGAATTTGAAACACAAATCGAGAAAGTAGAATGTCAAAGCTGTCATTGATTGTTCTTCGCGGATGTCAACAACTCTTCGGCTTTTTAATAAATTGATTGAACGCTTTATAATAACTTAAATTGAACGCTTTTTTTGCATATAGAGTAATTAAAGTGGAAGTTTTTGTGTATTGTATAGACTATGGCTAACATATTTGTGCTGTTTTTTGGGAATGTTTATGACCGCCGAAGATCCAGCGACGTGCTTTGAGAGATGCCACAGATCCGTTCAGTATCTCTGAAGCGAGATTTGTAGAGCTCTTCCGATTTACTAAAGAGGGGGCAAAGAACTTGTTAAGTGAATTAAGTCCACACATGAGGAATGCAGTCAGAAGGACACATATTCCAAAAAGTGTGAGAATGTGCGCTGCCTTGCATTATTATGCCACGGGCTCATTTTTAAGGGATTGTGGACAAGATTTTATTTGCCCTTATTAGTAAGACAATGATATGCCGCATAGTCCACGAATTAACATATGCTATTCAGGACAAATTGATGTCAAAGTATATAAAATTTCCGACTACGCAGGAGAAACAAAATCAAGTTAAGTTAAGTTTTATCTGGAATGCAAGCAAAGCGAGATCTTTTCTGGAGCAACATTTCCGGAACAACAATGAAAATGAAATGTGGTTGATTGGAGAGGAGACTCCGGTTATCCCCTGGAACCGTAGTTGATGACGCCAGCGAAAGCCAGAAAAAATATAATGAGGCCCATATTTCAGCTAGGAACTGCGTAGAGAGATTGAACGGAGTTTTAAAAAAAGTATTTGCATGCTTGTCAAGTGATCGTGGCCTTTTAGTTGAGCCTGCACTATAGGGTGCCATCATAAATGCATGCTGCACTCTTCACAATATTCGGCGAAAATAAAATTTACCTTTACCTTCAGATATTGAAGAATTGCAAATGCAAAGTTCAAACTTAACACGGGGCAGGGCTATTAGAGAAAGAATCGTTAGCAATTATTTTAGTGAATAGTATTTTTCCTGTTTTTTCTTCTTCTGTAATTTTAATATATTTTAAGTGAGGAATTTCATAAACATTGTATACTAATTTAATTTCTCTTTTATTTCCTTCAGCTCTCTTTCAATATTTTCCATATGCTTACAAATTTTTATTAATTCTAACAATATGGCATTATTTTGCTGATCTACATATATTTTGGCTTCCTCGAAACAGCTTTTAAGCGATGATCCAGCTGGTGCATGTCCTCTTCTTGAAGGTGCTGATGCTGTTAGTTGCGGCTGTGATGGCTCCTCCCTATGTAGTGTTGATGGTCCTACGTCTGCAAAGTCATCCCACATTAAAGGGACCGTGTCCTCTGAAGCGTCCCTCGTTGAAGGGCCCGCGTCCCTCGTTGAGGGGCCCGCGTCCCTCGTTGATGGTCCCGTGTCCGCTGCATAGTCTCTCGTTGATGGTCCCGCGTCCGCTGAATAATCCTGATGATGACGGCCCCGGCATAGGAGGTAGTGGTGACGGTAACGGTGGCGATGGTGAAGGTGATGGTGATGGCAGTGGTGAACAGGTACGCGGCGGCAGCTCCGAATCTATTCCTCCTTGGCTATCTCCCGGTGAAAATGGAATTTATTTATTTATTTATTCGCTTAATACAAGCTACAAATAGACTTAACACTAATACATTATACTTAAAGGAACTAAATTAACCTAATTATGACTAGATTACGGGGGAGGACAGGACTGATACAGGGAACGCTTGAGGGAGGTTTTCTCCAGGTGGAAGTCAAAGGAAGGGCAATTGTTAACCTTCCGCAGCATTCGGGTGAAGGGTTCAAAGTGGCCATAGTTAGTACGGTGACTCTCAAGACGAAAAGTGGGAACGGATTTAACGTTGCAGGGGTTAGTGTTCAGGGATATGCAACGCAGGAGGTCAGGGCAATCAATGGAACCAGCTAAGACTTGCTGGACGAAGACAATGTCGGCGACATCGCGACTAGGGCTCTAGGGCTAGAGGGTGCAGGTCAATTAGTTTGAGGCGGTTTTCATAGGGGGGAAGATTGAAGTGATCTGTCCAAGGAAGGTCACGGAGGGCGAAACGGATGAATCTACGTTGGACCGATTCAATCCTGTTATTAAGAGAGGATTGGGAGGGAGACCAAACCTGACAGGCGTACTCAAGGAGGGGACGGAAAAAGAATATGTAGAGAGATTTGGTGACATAAGGATTGGAGAACTCCTTAACCAACGTTTGACGAAGCCGAGAGCAGAGTTGGCCTTGCTGACAGAGTGGTCAATATGGGAACGGAAGTTGAGTTCACTATCGCATATGACACCGAGATCACAGAGGGAGGTGACTGATGGGATGGGTTCTCCAGAGAAGGTGTAGGATCTGGGAGATGTGGTTGTGGAGGTGCGCTTACGGGAAAAGGTAACTGCCTGGCATTTTGATATGTTAAGGTCAAAGAAGTTTTTAGTGCACCATGTGCGGAAATTGTCGAGGTCATTTTGCAGTAGTGATGAATCGGATGCATTGGAAATTTCTTTGAAAATTTTCATATCGTCGGCATAAATAGGATGTCGGAGTGATAGATTATGTTCACGACATCGTTAATGGACAGTATGAAAATTAAGGGGCCGAGATGACTGCCCTGGAGGACACCCGAGTGGGATACAAAGGGGTTAGAAATGGAGGAATCGAAACGGACGCTATAATGACGATCAGCTAGATATGAACTGATCCAAGAGATGAGTAGGGGGTAGGCCGAGATAGTTTAATTTTAGGATAATGATCATGGGAAATCTTGTCGAAGGCTTTACTAAAATCAGTGGCTACAACATCAACCCCGGCATGGTTCTCCATAGAAAGAAGGGTACGAGACACAAAGGTAGACAAGTTGGTCGTAGTTGATCTGCCTTTGAGGAATCCGTGCTGAGATGGTGATATGATGGATTTGCAGTGGAACAGGAGTGATATAGGAGTCTTTCCAGAGGTCAGGGAAAATACCAACGGAAAGGGAAAGTTGGAAGAGATGGGTGAGAGGTTCAATTAAATGAGTACAACATCGTTTTAGAACCGTAGCAGGAATACCGTCTGAGCCAGGGTTACTATCATCGACGAGGTTACTGATTTTAGCGGCGACAAGAGAGGAGTCGATGTTGATGGAGACTAGGGAGGTTTGAGCGCAGTTCTCCAGGGCAGAAAAATAATTTAGGTCAGGGGTGGAATCATCATTGCAAAAAGCCTGACTGAAGAATTCAGCGAACAGGTTAGCGATCTCTGTGGGCTTGAGGACAGAGGGATAACCATTGGACTTGCGCTTGACATTAATGAAGTTGTAGAATTGCTTGGGCTCAGAAATAATTTTAGATTGCATGGAGGTCAGGTAGTCCTTGTAGAGGGATTCACAACGTTCGGAAAAGAGTACGGAGATAGCGGAGTAGGAAGAATAGTCGGTGTCGGACCTATACATGAGAAAGGAGCGCCAGAGTTTGTTCCTCTTGTTACGCAAGGAGCGAAGCTCTCTGTCGTACCAGGGTGGAGAAGACGAGTGACTGACTCTTTACTGGCTCAAAGGGTACGCATTTAGATATGCAGTTGAGGAGTTCGGTGTAGAATAGGGAGACGCAGTTATTTAAAGGTAATTGGGAGTCTGTTATAGAAGGTAAGATGTTAGATTGGCTTAAGAGGAGATTAAGTTTTTCAAAGACGGCTTTTCGAAAGTGTAGTGAAAGCGGGTTACGGCGTTGGCGAGACAACTGGACGACTCATGGGAAAAAGATAGGAAGAGGGGGGGTGATGAGGATCGAGAGTAGAAAGAAGGTGACAACTTTCAGTAACAACCGAGTCTTGAGGGTTAGAAGAGAAAATTAGATCAAGCTGTATGTCCAGGTGGTTTTTGACGCCACTCTTCTGAAAGAGACCAGAGTCAGAGAAGTGATAATCAGAGACTCGGTTGAAGAGGAAACGTTGGAAGCAAAGTATGAGGAGCCGTCGTCCGAGAGGGACCAGAGAAGGTGAGGAAGGTTAAAGTCACCTACAACTATAACGTTGTCAAGAGGAAGGGTAAGGGCTGACACGGCATCAAGTGCTTCAGTTGCAAGCTCGTAGACTGGGAGGGGCTGAGCCGGACGAATGTAGCAACAAAGGATAAAAAGGGAATGGGTATCGAGGGTGATGCGAACGCAAACCCACTCGAAGGGAGATGAAGCACAGGAAGTGATCAGAGTTGGGCTGAAACGGTTATGAGCGGCGATAAGGACACCGCGACCAGAGGAACCTGAATTAGCTGAGGCGCTGGAATTGACTGAGCAACCATCAGAGCGGAAAACACTAAAATCAGACGAGAATAATTCATTACTGTTAATTCCGGGGGTTAAATTTGTCTCTGAGAGCGCGAAAATGTCGTAGGGAAGGGACTGTGATTTTAGAAAAACGTCCTGGGTTTTTGAGCGCCCTCTGACATTCTGGTAGTAGAGCGAGACAGTACTTATGGATTGGGTGGAGGGGAGCGGAGGGGGATTAGATTTGGGGGAGGAGCTAGTTGGGAGGTTACGAGCAAAAATAATTTTTCGTGTCGATACGACTTTTCTGCAGGTGGGAAATGCGCTTAGAATTTAGGTAGGAGGCATAGGCTGAGAGGTCGTCAGAAATTTGATGGGGTGGGACGTCGAAAGCTGCGTGGAATTTTAGAAACAGCTGTCGTAGGACAACAGGGTCGGTCGGAAGTCTCTCTTGGTGTAGGGAGACAATGACGTTGGTGCGAGTTTTGCCGTCAATGCAGATGGAATCGGCCTTGTCATGACGGTAAGCCAAGTAGAGTCTTACGTTATCGTAAATCCTACGCTCGCGAAGGCGAGAAAGCAAGTCACGGCCGTCAGGAGACTCGGCAGACAGCCTCGTAAGCTTAACAACTGGAGGGAGGAGAGGGTCAATAAAGGAAGGTTTGTCAGAGATATGGGGGGAGGAGGGAGGGATCGAGGTGGATGGGGGGGATACAGTCTGTGGGAGGAGGATTAAAGGGGGCGGACGCAGGGCCTTGAGATGCGGCTTAGGGAATTTGTATTATACTTTCCGGGTTTATACTCGATGGTGTAATCGAACTCGGAAAGTTTGAGTTGAAATCTTTTCAACCGGGAAGTGGGGTCTTTTGCATTAAGGACCCCTTTTAGAGGCTTGTGGTCGGTATAGATTGTGAACTTTCTACCTTGAAGGTAGTATCTAAAATTCGTAGTCGCCCAGACAATAGCTAACAACTCTTTCTCAATGGTAGAGTAGTTTCGCTCTGCCTTGTTCAAGGTACGACTAGCGTATGCTATGGGCTGATCTTTTCCTACCTCTCCTTGAGAGAGCACAGCCCCTAATGCCTCATTGCTTCCGTCGTTAAATTGACAGGTTTGCCGTAATTAGGGTAATATCAAAAGAGGTGGAGAAATTAAGGATTTTTTAATACTTAGAAATGCTTCTTGGCATTTTTCCGTCCAATTGAATTTAACATCTTTCCGAAGTAAATTCGTAATTGGCCTCACGATTTGCGAAAAATCGGGAATACATTTTCGGTAGTAGTTGGCAAGTCCCAGAAAGGATTGAACTTGCCTAACAGTTCGGGGAACTGGAAAATTCTGGACGCAAGCGATTCTTTATCCTCATCCACCCTCTGGCTTTCTGGACCGGAATGGTTAATTAAAAAAGAACAATTTTGGCCAGCGTTGGACAGCGAAAAGCACGACATCTTATCGGCTTCTTTAGTACAGAGAGCGAGAAATTTACTTCAACCTGATTTGAAGATAGAACAGCATGATAATATAATAGAACCCCCCCCCCCCCCCCCCCCCCCCCTATTCGTCGGCAAGCAGCATCGATTTCCGATTAAGATCCGTGTCAGCAATATACCGTGCCCGGACCTAGGATTGTTACACACATTTAGCATTCACACTTGTCCGGGTTCGTGCTGGTCCGGACACGGCATGTTGCTGACACGGGTCGGACATGTATGAATCGGCCTTAAAGATTCACAGAGGTCCTTTTTTGCAAGCTTAAGCGCTCTGAAAATTATTGGATTCATTATACACAACGATCCAATTATAAGCCAGAGATCGAAGCTCTTATAAGAAAATGGCCACATTCAAATTCAAATAAATATATTTGAATTTGAATGTGGCCGTTAATAAACGTTAAACCCGATTTTAGACAATGGAGTTTTACGGGGTGGAGGTAGGCTACAATTGAGATTTGGAGCCACATCCAGTTATTCTTCCAAAGTCAGCGCCTATCGCGAGTCTCATCGTTAGGGATATTCACGAGAGAACCCTTCATGGTGGTGTTTCGCAAGTCTTAGCTCTTCTAAGGGAAAGGTATTGGTTTCCGCAAGGACGTCAGCTTGTCCAAAAAATTTGCAATGTTTGCAGTCTGCAAAAAGCTAAAGGCGAAACCTGTCTCTCAGCCTTTCGCACCTCTCCCAAGAGATCGTCTATCTCTGGCCAGACCATTTGAT
Organism: Machimus rusticus; assembly: GCA_951509405.1. Taxonomy (NCBI): domain Eukaryota; kingdom Metazoa; phylum Arthropoda; class Insecta; order Diptera; family Asilidae; genus Machimus; species Machimus rusticus. The sequence continues at coordinate 5,650,520 of OX608054.1, forward strand.
GTAACTGAAATTGACTTTGCAGGGCCATTGTTTACAAAAGGGAATCCAAAATATTCAGACGGTAGGTGTAAATGCTACTTAATGCTTTTTACATACGTCGACAACGCCAGAACGTCTTAGAACGCCTTAGAACTCCAAAAGAGAAAATTTCATCAATACGGAAGAGCTACAAGGATTCGTCAATCGTCATGGAAGTTCATAGTTAACGAAGCCCCCTGGTGGAGCATTTTGGAAGCATATGGTGCGCTCCGTAAAAGGAACATTGAAAGCGTATATTGGTCGATCAACTTTTGATTATGATCAACTTCAGACTTCAGCAGCTGGTTTCTGTAACTCAGTTGAGAAACTTCTCTATTCTGTGACGTCACGCGAATTCACCATGCCTAACTCTATCAGTTGAGTTGGTTCGTTTCTGTAAGTACCAAACGAGAAAGGCATGGTGAGTTGTGTAAGGTAAGAAGGAATATCGGAATTTGAAACACAAATCGAGAAAGTAGAATGTCAAAGCTGTCATTGATTGTTCTTCGCGGATGTCAACAACTCTTCGGCTTTTTAATAAATTGATTGAACGCTTTATAATAACTTAAATTGAACGCTTTTTTTGCATATAGAGTAATTAAAGTGGAAGTTTTTGTGTATTGTATAGACTATGGCTAACATATTTGTGCTGTTTTTTGGGAATGTTTATGACCGCCGAAGATCCAGCGACGTGCTTTGAGAGATGCCACAGATCCGTTCAGTATCCCTGAAGCGAGATTTGTAGAGCTCTTCCGATTTACTAAAGAGGGGGCAAAGAACTTGTTAAGTCCACACATGAGGAATGCAGTCAGAAGGACACATATTCCAAAAAGTGTGAGAATGTGCGCTGCCTTGCATTATTATGCCACGGGCTCATTTTTAAGGGATTGTGGACAAGATTTTATTTGCCCTTATTAGTAAGACAATGATATGCCGCATAGTCCACGAATTAACATATGCTATTCAGGACAAATTGATGTCAAAGTATATAAAATTTCCGACAACGCAGGAGAAACAAAATCAAGTTAAGTTAAGTTTTATCTGGAATGCAAGCAAAGCGAGATCTTTTCTGGAGCAACATTTCCGGAACAACAATGAAAATGAAATGTGGTTGATTGGAGAGGAGACTCCGGTTATCCCCTGGAACCGTAGTTGATGACGCCAGCGAAAGCCAGAAAAAATATAATGAGGCCCATATTTCAGCTAGGAACTGCGTAGAGAGATTGAACGGAGTTTTAAAAAAAGTATTTGCATGCTTGTCAAGTGATCGTGGCCTTTTAGTTGAGCCTGCACTATAGGGTGCCATCATAAATGCATGCTGCACTCTTCACAATATTCGGCGAAAATAAAATTTACCTTTACCTTCAGATATTGAAGAATTGCAAATGCAAAGTTCAAACTTAACACGGGGCAGGGCTATTAGAGAAAGAATCGTTAGCAATTATTTTAGTGAATAGTATTTTTCCTGTTTTTTCTTCTTCTGTAATTTTAATATATTTTAAGTGAGGAATTTCATAAACATTGTATACTAATTTAATTTCTCTTTTATTTCCTTCAGCTCTCTTTCAATATTTTCCATATGCTTACAAATTTTTATTAATTCTAACAATATGGCATTATTTTGCTGATCTACATATATTTTGGCTTCCTCGAAACAGCTTTTAAGCGATGATCCAGCTGGTGCATGTCCTCTTCTTGAAGGTGCTGATGCTGTTAGTTGCGGCTGTGATGGCTCCTCCCTATGTAGTGTTGATGGTCCTACGTCTGCAAAGTCATCCCACATTAAAGGGACCGTGTCCTCTGAAGCGTCCCTCGTTGAAGGGCCCGCGTCCCTCGTTGAGGGGCCCGCGTCCCTCGTTGATGGTCCCGTGTCCGCTGCATAGTCTCTCGTTGATGGTCCCGCGTCCGCTGAATAATCCTGATGATGACGGCCCCGGCATAGGAGGTAGTGGTGACGGTAACGGTGGCGATGGTGAAGGTGATGGTGATGGCAGTGGTGAACAGGTACGCGGCGGCAGCTCCGAATCTATTCCTCCTTGGCTATCTCCCGGTGAAAATGGAATTTATTTATTTATTTATTCGCTTAATACAAGCTACAAATAGACTTAACACTAATACATTATACTTAAAGGAACTAAATTAACCTAATTATGACTAGATTACGGGGGAGGACAGGACTGATACAGGGAACGCTTGAGGGAGGTTTTCTCCAGGTGGAAGTCAAAGGAAGGGCAATTGTTAACCTTCCGCAGCATTCGGGTGAAGGGTTCAAAGTGGCCATAGTTAGTACGGTGACTCTCAAGACGAAAAGTGGGAACGGATTTAACGTTGCAGGGGTTAGTGTTCAGGGATATGCAACGCAGGAGGTCAGGGCAATCAATGGAACCAGCTAAGACTTGCTGGACGAAGACAATGTCGGCGACATCGCGACTAGGGCTCTAGGGCTAGAGGGTGCAGGTCAATTAGTTTGAGGCGGTTTTCATAGGGGGGAAGATTGAAGTGATCTGTCCAAGGAAGGTCACGGAGGGCGAAACGGATGAATCTACGTTGGACCGATTCAATCCTGTTATTAAGAGAGGATTGGGAGGGAGACCAAACCTGACAGGCGTACTCAAGGAGGGGACGGACAAAGAATATGTAGAGAGATTTGGTGACATAAGGATTGGAGAACTCCTTAACCAACGTTTGACGAAGCCGAGAGCAGAGTTGGCCTTGCTGACAGAGTGGTCAATATGGGAACGGAAGTTGAGTTCACTATCGCATATGACACCGAGATCACAGAGGGAGGTGACTGATGGGATGGGTTCTCCAGAGAAGGTGTAGGATCTGGGAGATGTGGTTGTGGAGGTGCGCTTACGGGAAAAGGTAACTGCCTGGCATTTTGATATGTTAAGGTCAAAGAAGTTTTTAGTGCACCATGTGCGGAAATTGTCGAGGTCATTTTGCAGTAGTGATGAATCGGATGCATTGGAAATTTCTTTGAAAATTTTCATATCGTCGGCATAAATAGGATGTCGGAGTGATAGATTATGTTCACGACATCGTTAATGGACAGTATGAAAATTAAGGGGCCGAGATGACTGCCCTGGAGGACACCCGAGTGGGATACAAAGGGGTTAGAAATGGAGGAATCGAAACGGACGCTATAATGACGATCAGCTAGATATGAACTGATCCAAGAGATGAGTAGGGGGGTAGGCCGAGATAGTTTAATTTTAGGATAATGATCATGGGAAATCTTGTCGAAGGCTTTACTAAAATCAGTGGCTACAACATCAACCCCGGCATGGTTCTCCATAGAAAGAAGGGTACGAGACACAAAGGTAGACAAGTTGGTCGTAGTTGATCTGCCTTTGAGGAATCCGTGCTGAGATGGTGATATGATGGATTTGCAGTGGAACAGGAGTGATATAGGAGTCTTTCCAGAGGTCAGGGAAAATACCAACGGAAAGGGAAAGTTGGAAGAGATGGGTGAGAGGTTCAACTAAATGTGTACAACATCGTTTTAGAACCGTAGCAGGAATACCGTCTGGGCCAGGGTTACTATCATCGACGAGGTTACTGATTTTAGCGGCGACAAGAGAGGAGTCGATGTTGATGGAGACTAGGGAGGTTTGAGCGCAGTTCTCCAGGGCAGAAAAATAATTTAGGTCAGGGGTGGAATCATCATTGCAAAAAGCCTGACTGAAGAATTCAGCGAACAGGTTAGCGATCTCTGTGGGGTCAGAGCTTGAGGACAGAGGGATAACCATTGGACTTGCGCTTGACATTAATGAAGTTGTAGAATTGCTTGGGCTCAGAAATAATTTTAGATTGCATGGAGGTCAGGTAGTCCTTGTAGAGGGATTCACAACGTTCGGAAAAGAGTACGGAGATAGCGGAGTAGGAAGAATAGTCGGTGTCGGACCTATACATGAGAAAGGAGCGCCAGAGTTTGTTCCTCTTGTTACGCAAGGAGCGAAGCTCTCTGTCGTACCAGGGTGGAGAAGACGAGTGACTGACTCTTTACTGGCTCAAAGGGTACGCATTTAGATATGCAGTTGAGGAGTTCGGTGTAGAATAGGGAGACGCAGTTATTTAAAGGTAATTGGGAGTCTGTTATAGAAGGTAAGATGTTAGATTGGCTTAAGAGGAGATTAAGTTTTTCAAAGACGGCTTTTCGAAAGTGTAGTGAAAGCGGGTTACGGCGTTGGCGAGACAACTGGACGACTCATGGGAAAAAGATAGGAAGAGGGGGGGTGATGAGGATCGAGAGTAGAAAGAAGGTGACAACTTTCAGTAACAACCGAGTCTTGAGGGTTAGAAGAGAAAATTAGATCAAGCTGTATGTCCAGGTGGTTTTTGACGCCACTCTTCTGAAAGAGACCAGAGTCAGAGAAGTGATAATCAGAGACTCGGTTGAAGAGGAAACGTTGGAAGCAAAGTATGAGGAGCCGTCGTCCGAGAGGGACCAGAGAAGGTGAGGAAGGTTAAAGTCACCTACAACTATAACGTTGTCAAGAGGAAGGGTAAGGGCTGACACGGCATCAAGTGCTTCAGTTGCAAGCTCGTAGACTGGGAGGGGCTGAGCCGGACGAATGTAGCAGCAAAGGATAAAAAGGGAATGGGTATCGAGGGTGATGCGAACGCAAACCCACTCGAAGGGAGATGAAGCACAGGAAGTGATCAGAGTTGGGCTGAAACGGTTATGAGCGGCGATAAGGACACCGCGACCAGAGGAACCTGAATTAGCTGAGGCGCTGGAATTGACTGAGCAACCATCAGAGCGGAAAACACTAAAATCAGACGAGAATAATTCATTACTGCTAATTCCGGGGGTTAAATTTGTCTCTGAGAGCGCGAAAATGTCGTAGGGAAGGGACTGTGATTTTAGAAAAACGTCCTGGGTTTTTGAGCGCCCTCTGACATTCTGGTAGTAGAGCGAGACAGTTCTTATGGATTGGGTGGAGGGGAGCGGAGGGGGATTAGATTTGGGGGAGGAGCTAGTTGGGAGGTTACGAGCAAAAATAATTTTTCGTGTCGATACGACTTTTCTGCAGGTGGGAAATGCGCTTAGAATTTAGGTAGGAGGCATAGGCTGAGAGGTCGTCAGAAATTTGATGGGGTGGGACGTCGAAAGCTGCGTGGAATTTTAGAAACAGCTGTCGTAGGACAACAGGGTCGGTCGGAAGTCTCTCTTGGTGTAGGGAGACAATGACGTTGGTGCGAGTTTTGCCGTCAATGCAGATGGAATCGGCCTTGTCATGAAGGTAAGCCAAGTAGAGTCTTACGTTATCGTAAATCCTACGCTCGCGAAGGCGAGAAAGCAAGTCACGGCCGTCAGGAGACTCGGCAGACAGCCTCGTAAGCTTAACAACTGGAGGGAGGAGAGGGTCAATAAAGGAAGGTTTGTCAGAGATATGGGGGGAGGAGGGAGGGATCGAGGTGGATGGGGGGGATACAGTCTGTGGGAGGAGGATTAAAGGGGGCGGACGCAGGGCCTTGGGATGCGGCTTAGGGAATTTGTATTATACTTTCCGGGTTTATACTCGATGGTGTAATCGAACTCGGAAAGTTTGAGTTGAAATCTTTTCAACCGGGAAGTGGGGTCTTTTGCATTAAGGACCCCTTTTAGAGGCTTGTGGTCGGTATAGATTGTGAACTTTCTACCTTGAAGGTAGTATCTAAAATTCGTAGTCGCCCAGACAATAGCTAACAACTCTTTCTCAATGGTAGAGTAGTTTCGCTCTGCCTTGTTCAAGGTACGACTAGCGTATGCTATGGGCTGATCTTTTCCTACCTCTCCTTGAGAGAGCACAGCCCCTAATGCCTCATTGCTTCCGTCGTTAAATTGACAGGTTTACCGAAATTAGGGTAATATCAAAAGAGGTGGAGAAATTAAGGATTTTTTAATACTTAGAAATGCTTCTTGGCATTTTTCCGTCCAATTGAATTTAACATCTTTCCGAAGTAAATTCGTAATTGGCCTCACGATTTGCGAAAAATCGGGAATACATTTTCGGTAGTAGTTGGCAAGTCCCAGAAAGGATTGAACTTGCCTAACAGTTCGGAGAACTGGAAAATTCTGGACGCAAGCGATTCTTTATCCTCATCCACCCTCTGGCTTTCTGGACCGGAATGGTTAATTAAAAAAGAACAATTTTGGCCAGCGTTGGACAGCGAAAAGCACGACATCTTATCGGCTTCTTTAGTACAGAGAGCGAGAAATTTACTTCAACCTGATTTGAAGATAGAACAGCATGATAATATAATAGAACCCCCCCCCCCCCCCCCCCCCCTATTCGTCGGCAAGCAGCATCGATTTCCGATTAAGATCCGTGTCAGCAATATACCGTGCCCGGACCTAGGATTGTTACACACATTTAGCATTCACACTTGTCCGGGTTCGTGCTGGTCCGGACACGGCATGTTGCTGACACGGGTCGGACATGTATGAATCGGCCTTAAAGATTCACAGAGGTCCTTTTTTGCAAGCTTAAGCGCTCTGAAAATTATTGGATTCATTATACACAACGATCCAATTATAAGCCAGAGATCGAAGCTCTTATAAGAAAATGGCCACATTCAAATTCAAATAAATATATTTGAATTTGAATGTGGCCGTTAATAAACGTTAAACCCGATTTTAGACAATGGAGTTTTACGGGGTGGAGGTAGGCTACAATTGAGATTTGGAGCCACATCCAGTTATTCTTCCAAAGTCAGCGCCTATCGCGAGTCTCATCGTTAGGGATATTCACGAGAGAACCCTTCATGGTGGTGTTTCGCAAGTCTTAGCTCTTCTAAGGGAAAGGTATTGGTTTCCGCAAGGACGTCAGCTTGTCCAAAAAATTTGCAATGTTTGCAGTCTGCAAAAAGCTAAAGGCGAAACCTGTCTCTCAGCCTTTCGCACCTCTCCCAAGAGATCGTCTATCTCTGGCCAGACCATTTGATGTAACTGAAATTGACTTTGCAGGGCCATTGTTTACAAAAGGGAATCCAAAATATTCAGACGGTAGGTGTAAATGCTACTTAATGCTTTTTACATACGTCGACAACGCCAGAACGTCTTAGAACGCCTTAGAACTCCAAAAGAGAAAATTTCATCAATACGGAAGAGCTACAAGGATTCGTCAATCGTCATGGAAGTTCATAGTTAACGAAGCCCCCTGGTGGAGCATTTTGGAAGCGTATGGTGCGCTCCGTAAAAGGAACATTGAAAGCGTATATTGGTCGATCAACTTTTGATTATGATCAACTTCAGACTTCAGCAGCTGGTTTCTGTAACTCAGTTGAGAAACTTCTCTATTCTGTGACGTCACGCGAATTCACCATGCCTAACTCTATCAGTTGAGTTGGTTCGTTTCTGTAAGTACCAAACGAGAAAGGCATGGTGAGTTGTGTAAGGTAAGAAGGAATATCGGAATTTGAAACACAAATCGAGAAAGTAGAATGTCAAAGCTGTCATTGATTGTTCTTCGCGGATGTCAACAACTCTTCGGCTTTTTAATAAATTGATTGAACGCTTTATAATAACTTAAATTGAACGCTTTTTTTGCATATAGAGTAATTAAAGTGGAAGTTTTTGTGTATTGTATAGACTATGGCTAACATATTTGTGCTGTTTTTTGGGAATGTTTATGACCGCCGAAGATCCAGCGACGTGCTTTGAGAGATGCCACAGATCCGTTCAGTATCCCTGAAGCGAGATTTGTAGAGCTCTTCCGATTTACTAAAGAGGGGGCAAAGAACTTGTTAAGTCCACACATGAGGAATGCAGTCAGAAGGACACATATTCCAAAAAGTGTGAGAATGTGCGCTGCCTTGCATTATTATGCCACGGGCTCATTTTTAAGGGATTGTGGACAAGATTTTATTTGCCCTTATTAGTAAGACAATGATATGCCGCATAGTCCACGAATTAACATATGCTATTCAGGACAAATTGATGTCAAAGTATATAAAATTTCCGACAACGCAGGAGAAACAAAATCAAGTTAAGTTAAGTTTTATCTGGAATGCAAGCAAAGCGAGATCTTTTCTGGAGCAACATTTCCGGAACAACAATGAAAATGAAATGTGGTTGATTGGAGAGGAGACTCCGGTTATCCCCTGGAACCGTAGTTGATGACGCCAGCGAAAGCCAGAAAAAATATAATGAGGCCCATATTTCAGCTAGGAACTGCGTAGAGAGATTGAACGGAGTTTTAAAAAAAGTATTTGCATGCTTGTCAAGTGATCGTGGCCTTTTAGTTGAGCCTGCACTATAGGGTGCCATCATAAATGCATGCTGCACTCTTCACAATATTCGGCGAAAATAAAATTTACCTTTACCTTCAGATATTGAAGAATTGCAAATGCAAAGTTCAAACTTAACACGGGGCAGGGCTATTAGAGAAAGAATCGTTAGCAATTATTTTAGTGAATAGTATTTTTCCTGTTTTTTCTTCTTCTGTAATTTTAATATATTTTAAGTGAGGAATTTCATAAACATTGTATACTAATTTAATTTCTCTTTTATTTCCTTCAGCTCTCTTTCAATATTTTCCATATGCTTACAAATTTTTATTAATTCTAACAATATGGCATTATTTTGCTGATCTACATATATTTTGGCTTCCTCGAAACAGCTTTTAAGCGATGATCTAGCTGGTGCATGTCCTCTTCTTGAAGGTGCTGATGCTGTTAGTTGCGGCTGTGATGGCTCCTCCCTATGTAGTGTTGATGGTCCTACGTCTGCAAAGTCATCCCACATTAAAGGGACCGTGTCCTCTGAAGCGTCCCTCGTTGAAGGGCCCGCGTCCCTCGTTGAGGGGCCCGCGTCCCTCGTTGATGGTCCCGTGTCCGCTGCATAGTCTCTCGTTGATGGTCCCGCGTCCGCTGAATAATCCTGATGATGACGGCCCCGGCATAGGAGGTAGTGGTGACGGTAACGGTGGCGATGCTGAAGGTGATGGTGATGGCAGTGGTGAACAGGTACGCGGCGGCAGCTCCGAATCTATTCCTCCTTGGCTATCTCCCGGTGAAAATGGAGTTTATTTATTTATTTATTCGCTTAATACAAGCTACAAATAGACTTAACACTAATACATTATACTTAAAGGAACTAAATTAACCTAATTATGACTAGATTACGGGGGAGGACAGGACTGATACAGGGAACGCTTGAGGGAGGTTTTCTCCAGGTGGAAGTCAAAGGAAGGGCAATTGTTAACCTTCCGCAGCATTCGGGTGAAGGGTTCAAAGTGGCCATAGTTAGTACGGTGACTCTCAAGACGAAAAGTGGGAACGGATTTAACGTTGCAGGGGTTAGTGTTCAGGGATATGCAACGCAGGAGGTCAGGGCAATCAATGGAACCAGCTAAGACTTGCTGGACGAAGACAATGTCGGCGACATCGCGACTAGGGCTCTAGGGCTAGAGGGTGCAGGTCAATTAGTTTGAGGCGGTTTTCATAGGGGGGAAGATTGAAGTGATCTGTCCAAGGAAGGTCACGGAGGGCGAAACGGATGAATCTACGTTGGACCGATTCAATCCTGTTATTAAGAGAGGATTGGGAGGGAGACCAAACCTGACAGGCGTACTCAAGGAGGGGACGGACAAAGAATATGTAGAGAGATTTGGTGACATAAGGATTGGAGAACTCCTTAACCAACGTTTGACGAAGCCGAGAGCAGAGTTGGCCTTGCTGACAGAGTGGTCAATATGGGAACGGAAGTTGAGTTCACTATCGCATATGACACCGAGATCACAGAGGGAGGTGACTGATGGGATGGGTTCTCCAGAGAAGGTGTAGGATCTGGGAGATGTGGTTGTGGAGGTGCGCTTACGGGAAAAGGTAACTGCCTGGCATTTTGATATGTTAAGGTCAAAGAAGTTTTTAGTGCACCATGTGCGGAAATTGTCGAGGTCATTTTGCAGTAGTGATGAATCGGATGCATTGGAAATTTCTTTGAAAATTTTCATATCGTCGGCATAAATAGGATGTCGGAGTGATAGATTATGTTCACGACATCGTTAATGGACAGTATGAAAATTAAGGGGCCGAGATGACTGCCCTGGAGGACACCCGAGTGGGATACAAAGGGGTTAGAAATGGAGGAATCGAAACGGACGCTATAATGACGATCAGCTAGATATGAACTGATCCAAGAGATGAGTAGGGGGGTAGGCCGAGATAGTTTAATTTTAGGATAATGATCATGGGAAATCTTGTCGAAGGCTTTACTAAAATCAGTGGCTACAACATCAACCCCGGCATGGTTCTCCATAGAAAGAAGGGTACGAGACACAAAGGTAGACAAGTTGGTCGTAGTTGATCTGCCTTTGAGGAATCCGTGCTGAGATGGTGATATGATGGATTTGCAGTGGAACAGGAGTGATATAGGAGTCTTTCCAGAGGTCAGGGAAAATACCAACGGAAAGGGAAAGTTGGAAGAGATGGGTGAGAGGTTCAACTAAATGTGTACAACATCGTTTTAGAACCGTAGCAGGAATACCGTCTGGGCCAGGGTTACTATCATCGACGAGGTTACTGATTTTAGCGGCGACAAGAGAGGAGTCGATGTTGATGGAGACTAGGGAGGTTTGAGCGCAGTTCTCCAGGGCAGAAAAATAATTTAGGTCAGGGGTGGAATCATCATTGCAAAAAGCCTGACTGAAGAATTCAGCGAACAGGTTAGCGATCTCTGTGGGGTCAGAGCTTGAGGACAGAGGGATAACCATTGGACTTGCGCTTGACATTAATGAAGTTGTAGAATTGCTTGGGCTCAGAAATAATTTTAGATTGCATGGAGGTCAGGTAGTCCTTGTAGAGGGATTCACAACGTTCGGAAAAGAGTACGGAGATAGCGGAGTAGGAAGAATAGTCGGTGTCGGACCTATACATGAGAAAGGAGCGCCAGAGTTTGTTCCTCTTGTTACGCAAGGAGCGAAGCTCTCTGTCGTACCAGGGTGGAGAAGACGAGTGACTGACTCTTTACTGGCTCAAAGGGTACGCATTTAGATATGCAGTTGAGGAGTTCGGTGTAGAATAGGGAGACGCAGTTATTTAAAGGTAATTGGGAGTCTGTTATAGAAGGTAAGATGTTAGATTGGCTTAAGAGGAGATTAAGTTTTTCAAAGACGGCTTTTCGAAAGTGTAGTGAAAGCGGGTTACGGCGTTGGCGAGACAACTGGACGACTCATGGGAAAAAGATAGGAAGAGGGGGGGTGATGAGGATCGAGAGTAGAAAGAAGGTGACAACTTTCAGTAACAACCGAGTCTTGAGGGTTAGAAGAGAAAATTAGATCAAGCTGTATGTCCAGGTGGTTTTTGACGCCACTCTTCTGAAAGAGACCAGAGTCAGAGAAGTGATCGATAATCAGAGACTCGGTTGAAGAGGAAACGTTGGAAGCAAAGTATGAGGAGCCGTCGTCCGAGAGGGACCAGAGAAGGTGAGGAAGGTTAAAGTCACCTACAACTATAACGTTGTCAAGAGGAAGGGTAAGGGCTGACACGGCATCAAGTGCTTCAGTTGCAAGCTCGTAGACTGGGAGGAGCTGAGCCGGACGAATGTAGCAGCAAAGGATAAAAAGGGAATGGGTATCGAGGGTGATGCGAACGCAAACCCACTCGAAGGGAGATGAAGCACAGGAAGTGATCAGAGTTGGGCTGAAACGGTTATGAGCGGCGATAAGGACACCGCGACCAGAGGAACCTGAATTAGCTGAGGCGCTGGAATTGACTGAGCAACCATCAGAGCGGAAAACACTAAAATCAGACGAGAATAATTCATTACTGTTAATTCCGGGGGTTAAATTTGTCTCTGAGAGCGCGAAAATGTCGTAGGGAAGGGACTGTGATTTTAGAAAAACGTCCTGGGTTTTTGAGCGCCCTCTGACATTCTGGTAGTAGAGCGAGACAGTACTTATGGATTGGGTGGAGGGGAGCGGAGGGGGATTAGATTTGGGGGAGGAGCTAGTTGGGGGGTTAGGAGCAAAAATAATTTTTCGTGTCGATACGACTTTTCTGCAGGTGGGAAATGAGCTTAGAATTTAGGTAGGAGGCATAGGCTGAGAGGTCGTCAGAAATTTGATGGGGTGGGACGTCGAAAGCTGCGTGGAATTTTAGAAACAGCTGTCGTAGGACAACAGGGTCGGTCGGAAGTCTCTCTTGGTGTAGGGAGACAATGACGTTGGTGCGAGTTTTGCCGTCAATGCAGATGGAATCGGCCTTGTCATGAAGGTAAGCCAAGTAGAGTCTTACGTTATCGTAAATCCTACGCTCGCGAAGGCGAGAAAGCAAGTCACGGCCGTCAGGAGACTCGGCAGACAGCCTCGTAAGCTTAACAACTGGAGGGAGGAGAGGGTCAATAAAGGAAGGTTTGTCAGAGATATGGGGGGAGGAGGGAGGGATCGAGGTGGATGGGGGGGATACAGTCTGTGGGAGGAGGATTAAAGGGGGCGGACGCAGGGCCTTGGGATGCGGCTTAGGGAATTTGTATTATACTTTCCGGGTTTATACTCGATGGTGTAATCGAACTCGGAAAGTTTGAGTTGAAATCTTTTCAACCGGGAAGTGGGGTCTTTTGCATTAAGGACCCCTTTTAGAGGCTTGTGGTCGGTATAGATTGTGAACTTTCTACCTTGAAGGTAGTATCTAAAATTCGTAGTCGCCCAGACAATAGCTAACAACTCTTTCTCAATGGTAGAGTAGTTTCGCTCTGCCTTGTTCAAGGTACGACTAGCGTATGCTATGGGCTGATCTTTTCCTACCTCTCCTTGAGAGAGCACAGCCCCTAATGCCTCATTGCTTCCGTCGTTAAATTGACAGGTTTACCGAAATTAGGGTAATATCAAAAGAGGTGGAGAAATTAAGGATTTTTTAATACTTAGAAATGCTTCTTGGCATTTTTCCGTCCAATTGAATTTAACATCTTTCCGAAGTAAATTCGTAATTGGCCTCACGATTTTCGAAAAATCGGGAATACATTTTCGGTAGTAGTTGGCAAGTCCCAGAAAGGATTGAACTTGCCTAACAGTTCGGGGAACTGGAAAATTCTGGACGCAAGCGATTCTTTATCCTCATCCACCCTCTGGCTTTCTGGACCGGAATGGTTAATTAAAAAAGAACAATTTTGGCCAGCGTTGGACAGCGAAAAGCACGACATCTTATCGGCTTCTTTAGTACAGAGAGCGAGAAATTTACTTCAACCTGATTTGAAGATAGAACAGCATGATAATATAATAGAACCCCCCCCTATTCGTCGGCAAGCAGCATCGATTTCCGATTAAGATCCGTGTCAGCAACATACCGTGCCCGGACCTAGGATTGTTACACACATTTAGCATTCACACTTGTCCGGGTTCGTGCTTTCCGTAATGCATCCGTGTCAGTGCAAAACTTTCCGATAATCTTTCAAAGAATATTCTGTCCGGGCACTGACACGGAAAGCACTGATCAGTGCTTACACGAACGAGTGTGAATGGCAGCTCTGGCTCAGTTCAGAGGTAATGTAGTTCAAGAGTGGTGCATTTCATTCAACTCGCACGAAACAGTGACTGAAACGGCACGGATCTATGTGAATGGTACTGACTGACACGGATGCCTGGTCCGGACACGGCATGTTGCTGACACGGGTCGGACATGTATGAATCGGCCTTAAAGATTCACAGAGGTCCTTTTTTGCAAGCTTAAGCGCTCTGAAAATTATTGGATTCATTATACACAACGATCCAATTATAAGCCAGAGATCGAAGCTCTTATAAGAAAATGGCCACATTCAAATTCAAATATATTAACGTTAAACCCGATTTTAGACAATGGAGTTTTACGGGGTGGAGGTAGGCTACAATTGAGATTTGGAGCCACATCCAGTTATTCTTCCAAAGTCAGCGCCTATCGCGAGTCTCATCGTTAGGGATATTCACGAGAGAACCCTTCATGGTGGTGTTTCGCAAGTCTTAGCTCTTCTAAGGGAAAGGTATTGGTTTCCGCAAGGACGTCAGCTTGTCCAAAAAATTTGCAATGTTTGCAGTCTGCAAAAAGCTAAAGGCGAAACCTGTCTCTCAGCCTTTCGCACCTCTCCCAAGAGATCGTCTATCTCTGGCCAGACCATTTGATGTAACTGAAATTGACTTTGCAGGGCCATTGTTTACAAAAGGGAATCCAAAATATTCAGACGGTAGGTGTAAATGCTACTTAATGCTTTTTACATACGCCGACAACGCCAGAACGTCTTAGAACGCCTTAGAACTCCAAAAGAGAAAATTTCATCAATACGGAAGAGCTACAAGGATTCGTCAATCGTCATGGAAGTTCATAGTTAACGAAGCCCCCTGGTGGAGCATTTTGGAAGCGTATGGTGCGCTCCGTAAAAGGAACATTGAAAGCGTATATTGGTCGATCAACTTTTGATTATGATCAACTTCAGACTTCAGCAGCTGGTTTCTGTAACTCAGTTGAGAAACTTCTCTATTCTGTGACGTCACGCGAATTCACCATGCCTAACTCTATCAGTTGAGTTGGTTCGTTTCTGTAAGTACCAAACGAGAAAGGCATGGTGAGTTGTGTAAGGTAAGAAGGAATATCGGAATTTGAAACACAAATCGAGAAAGTAGAATGTCAAAGCTGTCATTGATTGTTCTTCGCGGATGTCAACAACTCTTCGGCTTTTTAATAAATTGATTGAACGCTTTATAATAACTTAAATTGAACGCTTTTTTTGCATATAGAGTAATTAAAGTGGAAGTTTTTGTGTATTGTGTAGACTATGGCTAACATATTTGTGCTGTTTTTTGGGAATGTTTATGACCGCCGAAGATCCAGCGACGTGCTTTGAGAGATGCCACAGATCCGTTCAGTATCCCTGAAGCGAGATTTGTAGAGCTCTTCCGATTTACTAAAGAGGGGGCAAAGAACTTGTTAAGTCCACACATGAGGAATGCAGTCAGAAGGACACATATTCCAAAAAGTGTGAGAATGTGCGCTGCCTTGCATTATTATGCCACGGGCTCATTTTTAAGGGATTGTGGACAAGATTTTATTTGCCCTTATTAGTAAGACAATGATATGCCGCATAGTCCACGAATTAACATATGCTATTCAGGACAAATTGATGTCAAAGTATATAAAATTTCCGACTACGCAGGAGAAACAAAATCAAGTTAAGTTAAGTTTTATCTGGAATGCAAGCAAAGCGAGATCTTTTCTGGAGCAACATTTCCGGAACAACAATGAAAATGAAATGTGGTTGATTGGAGAGGAGACTCCGGTTATCCCCTGGAACCGTAGTTGATGACGCCAGCGAAAGCCAGAAAAAATATAATGAGGCCCATATTTCAGCTAGGAACTGCGTAGAGAGATTGAACGGAGTTTTAAAAAAAGTATTTGCATGCTTGTCAAGTGATCGTGGCCTTTTAGTTGAGCCTGCACTATAGGGTGCCATCATAAATGCATGCTGCACTCTTCACAATATTCGGCGAAAATAAAATTTACCTTTACCTTCAGATATTGAAGAATTGCAAATGCAAAGTTCAAACTTAACACGGGGCAGGGCTATTAGAGAAAGAATCGTTAGCAATTATTTTAGTGAATAGTATTTTTCCTGTTTTTTCTTCTTCTGTAATTTTAATATATTTTAAGTGAGGAATTTCATAAACATTGTATACTAATTTAATTTCTCTTTTATTTCCTTCAGCTCTCTTTCAATATTTTCCATATGCTTACAAATTTTTATTAATTCTAACAATATGGCATTATTTTGCTGATCTACATATATTTTGGCTTCCTCGAAACAGCTTTTAAGCGATGATCCAGCTGGTGCATGTCCTCTTCTTGAAGGTGCTGATGCTGTTAGTTGCGGCTGTGATGGCTCCTCCCTATGTAGTGTTGATGGTCCTACGTCTGCAAAGTCATCCCACATTAAAGGGACCGTGTCCTCTGAAGCGTCCCTCGTTGAAGGGCCCGCGTCCCTCGTTGAGGGGCCCGCGTCCCTCGTTGATGGTCCCGTGTCCGCTGCATAGTCTCTCGTTGATGGTCCCGCGTCCGCTGAATAATCCTGATGATGACGGCCCCGGCATAGGAGGTAGTGGTGACGGTAACGGTGGCGATGGTGAAGGTGATGGTGATGGCAGTGGTGAACAGGTACGCGGCGGCAGCTCCGAATCTATTCCTCCTTGGCTATCTCCCGGTGAAAATGGAATTTATTTATTTATTTATTCGCTTAATACAAGCTACAAATAGACTTAACACTAATACATTATACTTAAAGGAACTAAATTAACCTAATTATGACTAGATTACGGGGGAGGACAGGACTGATACAGGGAACGCTTGAGGGAGGTTTTCTCCAGGTGGAAGTCAAAGGAAGGGCAATTGTTAACCTTCCGCAGCATTCGGGTGAAGGGTTCAAAGTGGCCATAGTTAGTACGGTGACTCTCAAGACGAAAAGTGGGAACGGATTTAACGTTGCAGGGGTTAGTGTTCAGGGATATGCAACGCAGGAGGTCAGGGCAATCAATGGAACCAGCTAAGACTTGCTGGACGAAGACAATGTCGGCGACATCGCGACTAGGGCTCTAGGGCTAGAGGGTGCAGGTCAATTAGTTTGAGGCGGTTTTCATAGGGGGGAAGATTGAAGTGATCTGTCCAAGGAAGGTCACGGAGGGCGAAACGGATGAATCTACGTTGGACCGATTCAATCCTGTTATTAAGAGAGGATTGGGAGGGAGACCAAACCTGACAGGCGTACTCAAGGAGGGGACGGACAAAGAATATGTAGAGAGATTTGGTGACATAAGGATTGGAGAACTCCTTAACCAACGTTTGACGAAGCCGAGAGCAGAGTTGGCCTTGCTGACAGAGTGGTCAATATGGGAACGGAAGTTGAGTTCACTATCGCATATGACACCGAGATCACAGAGGGAGGTGACTGATGGGATGGGTTCTCCAGAGAAGGTGTAGGATCTGGGAGATGTGGTTGTGGAGGTGCGCTTACGGGAAAAGGTAACTGCCTGGCATTTTGATATGTTAAGGTCAAAGAAGTTTTTAGTGCACCATGTGCGGAAATTGTCGAGGTCATTTTGCAGTAGTGATGAATCGGATGCATTGGAAATTTCTTTGAAAATTTTCATATCGTCGGCATAAATAGGATGTCGGAGTGATAGATTATGTTCACGACATCGTTAATGGACAGTATGAAAATTAAGGGGCCGAGATGACTGCCCTGGAGGACACCCGAGTGGGATACAAAGGGGTTAGAAATGGAGGAATCGAAACGGACGCTATAATGACGATCAGCTAGATATGAACTGATCCAAGAGATGAGTAGGGGGGTAGGCCGAGATAGTTTAATTTTAGGATAATGATCATGGGAAATCTTGTCGAAGGCTTTACTAAAATCAGTGGCTACAACATCAACCCCGGCATGGTTCTCCATAGAAAGAAGGGTACGAGACACAAAGGTAGACAAGTTGGTCGTAGTTGATCTGCCTTTGAGGAATCCGTGCTGAGATGGTGATATGATGGATTTGCAGTGGAACAGGAGTGATATAGGAGTCTTTCCAGAGGTCAGGGAAAATACCAACGGAAAGGGAAAGTTGGAAGAGATGGGTGAGAGGTTCAATTAAATGAGTACAACATCGTTTTAGAACCGTAGCAGGAATACCGTCTGAGCCAGGGTTACTATCATCGACGAGGTTACTGATTTTAGCGGCGACAAGAGAGGAGTCGATGTTGATGGAGACTAGGGAGGTTTGAGCGCAGTTCTCCAGGGCAGAAAAATAATTTAGGTCAGGGGTGGAATCATCATTGCAAAAAGCCTGACTGAAGAATTCAGCGAACAGGTTAGCGATCTCTGTGGGGTCAGAGCTTGAGGACAGCGGGATAACCATTGGACTTGCGCTTGACATTAATGAAGTTGTAGAATTGCTTGGGCTCAGAAATAATTTTAGATTGCATGGAGGTCAGGTAGTCCTTGTAGAGGGATTCACAACGTTCGGAAAAGAGTACGGAGATAGCGGAGTAGGAAGAATAGTCGGTGTCGGACCTATACATGAGAAAGGAGCGCCAGAGTTTGTTCCTCTTGTTACGCAAGGAGCGAAGCTCTCTGTCGTACCAGGGTGGAGAAGACGAGTGACTGACTCTTTACTGGCTCAAAGGGTACGCATTTAGATATGCAGTTGAGGAGTTCGGTGTAGAATAGGGAGACGCAGTTATTTAAAGGTAATTGGGAGTCTGTTATAGAAGGTAAGATGTTAGATTGGCTTAAGAGGAGATTAAGTTTTTCAAAGACGGCTTTTCGAAAGTGTAGTGAAAGCGGGTTACGGCGTTGGCGAGACAACTGGACGACTCATGGGAAAAAGATAGGAAGAGGGGGGGTGATGAGGATCTGCTTAGAATTTAGGTAGGAGGCATAGGCTGAGAGGTCGTCAGAAATTTGATGGGGTGGGACGTCGAAAGCTGCGTGGAATTTTAGAAACAGCTGTCGTAGGACAACAGGGTCGGTCGGAAGTCTCTCTTGGTGTAGGGAGACAATGACGTTGGTGCGAGTTTTGCCGTCAATGCAGATGGAATCGGCCTTGTCATGAAGGTAAGCCAAGTAGAGTCTTACGTTATCGTAAATCCTACGCTCGCGAAGGCGAGAAAGCAAGTCACGGCCGTCAGGAGACTCGGCAGACAGCCTCGTAAGCTTAACAACTGGAGGGAGGAAAGGGTCAATAAAGGAAGGTTTGTCAGAGATATGGGGGGAGGAGGGAGGGATCGAGGTGGATGGGGGGGATACAGTCTGTGGGAGGAGGATTAAAGGGGGCGGACGCAGGGCCTTGGGATGCGGCTTAGGGAATTTGTATTATACTTTCCGGGTTTATACTCGATGGTGTAATCGAACTCGGAAAGTTTGAGTTGAAATCTTTTCAACCGGGAAGTGGGGTCTTTTGCATTAAGGACCCCTTTTAGAGGCTTGTGGTCGGTATAGATTGTGAACTTTCTACCTTGAAGGTAGTATCTAAAATTCGTAGTCGCCCATACAATAGCTAACAACTCTTTCTCAATGGTAGAGTAGTTTCGCTCTGCCTTGTTCAAGGTACGACTAGCGTATGCTATGGGCTGATCTTTTCCCCTACCTCTCCTTGAGAGAGCACAGCCCCTAATGCCTCATTGCTTCCGTCGTTAAATTGACAGGTTTACCGAAATTAGGGTAATATCAAAAGAGGTGGAGAAATTAAGGATTTTTTAATACTTAGAAATGCTTCTTGGCATTTTTCTGTCCAATTGAATTTAACATCTTTCCGAAGTAAATTCGTAATTGGCCTCACGATTTTCGAAAAATCGGGAATACATTTTCGGTAGTAGTTGGCAAGTCCCAGAAAGGATTGAACTTGCCTAACAGTTCGGGGAACTGGAAAATTCTGGACGCAAGCGATTCTTTATCCTCATCCACCCTCTGGCTTTCTGGACCGGAATGGTTAATTAAAAAAGAACAATTTTGGCCAGCGTTGGACAGCGAAAAGCACGACATCTTATCGGCTTCTTTAGTATAGAGAGCGAGAAATTTACTTCAACCTGATTTGAAGATAGAACAGCATGATAATATAATAGAACCCCCCCTATTCGTCGGCAAGCAGCATCGATTTCCGATTAAGATCCGTGTCAGCAACATACCGTGCCCGGACCTAGGATTGTTACACACATTTAGCATTCACACTTGTCCGGGTTCGTGCTTTCCGTAATGCATCCGTGTCAGTGCAAAACTTTCCGATAATCTTTCAAAGAATATTCTGTCCGGGCACTGACACGGAAAGCACTGATCAGTGCTTACACGAACGAGTGTGAATGGCAGCTCTGGCTCAGTTCAGAGGTAATGTAGTTCAAGAGTGGTGCATTTCATTCAACTCGCACGAAACAGTGACTGAAACGGCACGGATCTATGTGAATGGTACTGACTGACACGGATGCCTGGTCCGGACACGGCATGTTGCTGACACGGGTCGGACATGTATGAATCGGCCTTAAAGATTCACAGAGGTCCTTTTTTGCAAGCTTAAGCGCTCTGAAAATTATTGGATTCATTATACACAACGATCCAATTATAAGCCAGAGATCGAAGCTCTTATAAGAAAATGGCCACATTCAAATTCAAATATATTAACGTTAAACCCGATTTTAGACAATGGAGTTTTACGGGGTGGAGGTAGGCTACAATTGAGATTTGGAGCCACATCCAGTTATTCTTCCAAAGTCAGCGCCTATCGCGAGTCTCATCGTTAGGGATATTCACGAGAGAACCCTTCATGGTGGTGTTTCGCAAGTCTTAGCTCTTCTAAGGGAAAGGTATTGGTTTCCGCAAGGACGTCAGCTTGTCCAAAAAATTTGCAATGTTTGCAGTCTGCAAAACGCTAAAGGCGAAACCTGTCTCTCAGCCTTTCGCACCTCTCCCAAGAGATCGTCTATCTCTGGCCAGACCATTTGATGTAACTGAAATTGACTTTGCAGGGCCATTGTTTACAAAAGGGAATCCAAAATATTCAGACGGTAGGTGTAAATGCTACTTAATGCTTTTTACATACGCCGACAACGCCAGAACGTCTTAGAACGCCTTAGAACTCCAAAAGAGAAAATTTCATCAATACGGAAGAGCTACAAGGATTCGTCAATCGTCATGGAAGTTCATAGTTAACGAAGCCCCCTGGTGGAGCATTTTGGAAGCGTATGGTGCGCTCCGTAAAAGGAACATTGAAAGCGTATATTGGTCGATCAACTTTTGATTATGATCAACTTCAGACTTCAGCAGCTGGTTTCTGTAACTCAGTTGAGAAACTTCTCTATTCTGTGACGTCACGCGAATTCACCATGCCTAACTCTATCAGTTGAGTTGGTTCGTTTCTGTAAGTACCAAACGAGAAAGGCATGGTGAGTTGTGTAAGGTAAGAAGGAATATCGGAATTTGAAACACAAATCGAGAAAGTAGAATGTCAAAGCTGTCATTGATTGTTCTTCGCGGATGTCAACAACTCTTCGGCTTTTTAATAAATTGATTGAACGCTTTATAATAACTTAAATTGAACGCTTTTTTTGCATATAGAGTAATTAAAGTGGAAGTTTTTGTGTATTGTATAGACTATGGCTAACATATTTGTGCTGTTTTTTGGGAATGTTTATGACCGCCGAAGATCCAGCGACGTGCTTTGAGAGATGCCACAGATCCGTTCAGTATCCCTGAAGCGAGATTTGTAGAGCTCTTCCGATTTACTAAAGAGGGGGCAAAGAACTTGTTAAGTCCACACATGAGGAATGCAGTCAGAAGGACACATATTCCAAAAAGTGTGAGAATGTGCGCTGCCTTGCATTATTATGCCACGGGCTCATTTTTAAGGGATTGTGGACAAGATTTTATTTGCCCTTATTAGTAAGACAATGATATGCCGCATAGTCCACGAATTAACATATGCTATTCAGGACAAATTGATGTCAAAGTATATAAAATTTCCGACTACGCAGGAGAAACAAAATCAAGTTAAGTTAAGTTTTATCTGGAATGCAAGCAAAGCGAGATCTTTTCTGGAGCAACATTTCCGGAACAACAATGAAAATGAAATGTGGTTGATTGGAGAGGAGACTCCGGTTATCCCCTGGAACCGTAGTTGATGACGCCAGCGAAAGCCAGAAAAAATATAATGAGGCCCATATTTCAGCTAGGAACTGCGTAGAGAGATTGAACGGAGTTTTAAAAAAAGTATTTGCATGCTTGTCAAGTGATCGTGGCCTTTTAGTTGAGCCTGCACTATAGGGTGCCATCATAAATGCATGCTGCACTCTTCACAATATTCGGCGAAAATAAAATTTACCTTTACCTTCAGATATTGAAGAATTGCAAATGCAAAGTTCAAACTTAACACGGGGCAGGGCTATTAGAGAAAGAATCGTTAGCAATTATTTTAGTGAATAGTATTTTTCCTGTTTTTTCTTCTTCTGTAATTTTAATATATTTTAAGTGAGGAATTTCATAAACATTGTATACTAATTTAATTTCTCTTTTATTTCCTTCAGCTCTCTTTCAATATTTTCCATATGCTTACAAATTTTTATTAATTCTAACAATATGGCATTATTTTGCTGATCTACATATATTTTGGCTTCCTCGAAACAGCTTTTAAGCGATGATCCAGCTGGTGCATGTCCTCTTCTTGAAGGTGCTGATGCTGTTAGTTGCGGCTGTGATGGCTCCTCCCTATGTAGTGTTGATGGTCCTACGTCTGCAAAGTCATCCCACATTAAAGGGACCGTGTCCTCTGAAGCGTCCCTCGTTGAAGGGCCCGCGTCCCTCGTTGAGGGGCCCGCGTCCCTCGTTGATGGTCCCGTGTCCGCTGCATAGTCTCTCGTTGATGGTCCCGCGTCCGCTGAATAATCCTGATGATGACGGCCCCGGCATAGGAGGTAGTGGTGACGGTAACGGTGGCGATGGTGAAGGTGATGGTGATGGCAGTGGTGAACAGGTACGCGGCGGCAGCTCCGAATCTATTCCTCCTTGGCTATCTCCCGGTGAAAATGGAATTTATTTATTTATTTATTCGCTTAATACAAGCTACAAATAGACTTAACACTAATACATTATACTTAAAGGAACTAAATTAACCTAATTATGACTAGATTACGGGGGAGGACAGGACTGATACAGGCTTGAGGGAGGTTTTCTCCAGGTGGAAGTCAAAGGAAGGGCAATTGTTAACCTTCCGCAGCATTCGGGTGAAGGGTTCAAAGTGGCCATAGTTAGTACGGTGACTCTCAAGACGAAAAGTGGGAACGGATTTAACGTTGCAGGGGTTAGTGTTCAGGGATATGCAACGCAGGAGGTCAGGGCAATCAATGGAACCAGCTAAGACTTGCTGGACGAAGACAATGTCGGCGACATCGCGACTAGGGCTCTAGGGCTAGAGGGTGCAGGTCAATTAGTTTGAGGCGGTTTTCATAGGGGGGAAGATTGAAGTGATCTGTCCAAGGAAGGTCACGGAGGGCGAAACGGATGAATCTACGTTGGACCGATTCAATCCTGTTATTAAGAGAGGATTGGGAGGGAGACCAAACCTGACAGGCGTACTCAAGGAGGGGACGGACAAAGAATATGTAGAGAGATTTGGTGACATAAGGATTGGAGAACTCCTTAACCAACGTTTGACGAAGCCGAGAGCAGAGTTGGCCTTGCTGACAGAGTGGTCAATATGGGAACGGAAGTTGAGTTCACTATCGCATATGACACCGAGATCACAGAGGGAGGTGACTGATGGGATGGGTTCTCCAGAGAAGGTGTAGGATCTGGGAGATGTGGTTGTGGAGGTGCGCTTACGGGAAAAGGTAACTGCCTGGCATTTTGATATGTTAAGGTCAAAGAAGTTTTTAGTGCACCATGTGCGGAAATTGTCGAGGTCATTTTGCAGTAGTGATGAATCGGATGCATTGGAAATTTCTTTGAAAATTTTCATATCGTCGGCATAAATAGGATGTCGGAGTGATAGATTATGTTCACGACATCGTTAATGGACAGTATGAAAATTAAGGGGCCGAGATGACTGCCCTGGAGGACACCCGAGTGGGATACAAAGGGGTTAGAAATGGAGGAATCGAAACGGACGCTATAATGACGATCAGCTAGATATGAACTGATCCAAGAGATGAGTAGGGGGGTAGGCCGAGATAGTTTAATTTTAGGATAATGATCATGGGAAATCTTGTCGAAGGCTTTACTAAAATCAGTGGCTACAACATCAACCCCGGCATGGTTCTCCATAGAAAGAAGGGTACGAGACACAAAGGTAGACAAGTTGGTCGTAGTTGATCTGCCTTTGAGGAATCCGTGCTGAGATGGTGATATGATGGATTTGCAGTGGAACAGGAGTGATATAGGAGTCTTTCCAGAGGTCAGGGAAAATACCAACGGAAAGGGAAAGTTGGAAGAGATGGGTGAGAGGTTCAATTAAATGAGTACAACATCGTTTTAGAACCGTAGCAGGAATACCGTCTGAGCCAGGGTTACTATCATCGACGAGGTTACTGATTTTAGCGGCGACAAGAGAGGAGTCGATGTTGATGGAGACTAGGGAGGTTTGAGCGCAGTTCTCCAGGGCAGAAAAATAATTTAGGTCAGGGGTGGAATCATCATTGCAAAAAGCCTGACTGAAGAATTCAGCGAACAGGTTAGCGATCTCTGTGGGGTCAGAGCTTGAGGACAGAGGGATAACCATTGGACTTGCGCTTGACATTAATGAAGTTGTAGAATTGCTTGGGCTCAGAAATAATTTTAGATTGCATGGAGGTCAGGTAGTCCTTGTAGAGGGATTCACAACGTTCGGAAAAGAGTACGGAGATAGCGGAGTAGGAAGAATAGTCGGTGTCGGACCTATACATGAGAAAGGAGCGCCAGAGTTTGTTCCTCTTGTTACGCAAGGAGCGAAGCTCTCTGTCGTACCAGGGTGGAGAAGACGAGTGACTGACTCTTTACTGGCTCAAAGGGTACGCATTTAGATATGCAGTTGAGGAGTTCGGTGTAGAATAGGGAGACGCAGTTATTTAAAGGTAATTGGGAGTCTGTTATAGAAGGTAAGATGTTAGATTGGCTTAAGAGGAGATTAAGTTTTTCAAAGACGGCTTTTCGAAAGTGTAGTGAAAGCGGGTTACGGCGTTGGCGAGACAACTGGACGACTCATGGGAAAAAGATAGGAAGAGGGGGGGTGATGAGGATCTGCTTAGAATTTAGGTAGGAGGCATAGGCTGAGAGGTCGTCAGAAATTTGATGGGGTGGGACGTCGAAAGCTGCGTGGAATTTTAGAAACAGCTGTCGTAGGACAACAGGGTCGGTCGGAAGTCTCTCTTGGTGTAGGGAGACAATGACGTTGGTGCGAGTTTTGCCGTCAATGCAGATGGAATCGGCCTTGTCATGAAGGTAAGCCAAGTAGAGTCTTACGTTATCGTAAATCCTACGCTCGCGAAGGCGAGAAAGCAAGTCACGGCCGTCAGGAGACTCGGCAGACAGCCTCGTAAGCTTAACAACTGGAGGGAGGAAAGGGTCAATAAAGGAAGGTTTGTCAGAGATATGGGGGGAGGAGGGAGGGATCGAGGTGGATGGGGGGGATACAGTCTGTGGGAGGAGGATTAAAGGGGGCGGACGCAGGGCCTTGGGATGCGGCTTAGGGAATTTGTATTATACGTTCCGGGTTTATACTCGATGGTGTAATCGAACTCGGAAAGTTTGAGTTGAAATCTTTTCAACCGGGAAGTGGGGTCTTTTGCATTAAGGACCCCTTTTAGAGGCTTGTGGTCGGTATAGATTGTGAACTTTCTACCTTGAAGGTAGTATCTAAAATTCGTAGTCGCCCATACAATAGCTAACAACTCTTTCTCAATGGTAGAGTAGTTTCGCTCTGCCTTGTTCAAGGTACGACTAGCGTATGCTATGGGCTGATCTTTTCCCCTACCTCTCCTTGAGAGAGCACAGCCCCTAATGCCTCATTGCTTCCGTCGTTAAATTGACAGGTTTACCGAAATTAGGGTAATATCAAAAGAGGTGGAGAAATTAAGGATTTTTTAATACTTAGAAATGCTTCTTGGCATTTTTCTGTCCAATTGAATTTAACATCTTTCCGAAGTAAATTCGTAATTGGCCTCACGATTTTCGAAAAATCGGGAATACATTTTCGGTAGTAGTTGGCAAGTCCCAGAAAGGATTGAACTTGCCTAACAGTTCGGGGAACTGGAAAATTCTGGACGCAAGCGATTCTTTATCCTCATCCACCCTCTGGCTTTCTGGACCGGAATGGTTAATTAAAAAAGAACAATTTTGGCCAGCGTTGGACAGCGAAAAGCACGACATCTTATCGGCTTCTTTAGTATAGAGAGCGAGAAATTTACTTCAACCTGATTTGAAGATAGAACAGCATGATAATATAATAGAACCCCCCCTATTCGTCGGCAAGCAGCATCGATTTCCGATTAAGATCCGTGTCAGCAACATACCGTGCCCGGACCTAGGATTGTTACACACATTTAGCATTCACACTTGTCCGGGTTCGTGCTTTCCGTAATGCATCCGTGTCAGTGCAAAACTTTCCGATAATCTTTCAAAGAATATTCTGTCCGGGCACTGACACGGAAAGCACTGATCAGTGCTTACACGAACGAGTGTGAATGGCAGCTCTGGCTCAGTTCAGAGGTAATGTAGTTCAAGAGTGGTGCATTTCATTCAACTCGCACGAAACAGTGACTGAAACGGCACGGATCTATGTGAATGGTACTGACTGACACGGATGCCTGGTCCGGACACGGCATGTTGCTGACACGGGTCGGACATGTATGAATCGGCCTTAAAGATTCACAGAGGTCCTTTTTTGCAAGCTTAAGCGCTCTGAAAATTATTGGATTCATTATACACAACGATCCAATTATAAGCCAGAGATCGAAGCTCTTATAAGAAAATGGCCACATTCAAATTCAAATATATTAACGTTAAACCCGATTTTAGACAATGGAGTTTTACGGGGTGGAGGTAGGCTACAATTGAGATTTGGAGCCACATCCAGTTATTCTTCCAAAGTCAGCGCCTATCGCGAGTCTCATCGTTAGGGATATTCACGAGAGAACCCTTCATGGTGGTGTTTCGCAAGTCTTAGCTCTTCTAAGGGAAAGGTATTGGTTTCCGCAAGGACGTCAGCTTGTCCAAAAAATTTGCAATGTTTGCAGTCTGCAAAACGCTAAAGGCGAAACCTGTCTCTCAGCCTTTCGCACCTCTCCCAAGAGATCGTCTATCTCTGGCCAGACCATTTGATGTAACTGAAATTGACTTTGCAGGGCCATTGTTTACAAAAGGGAATCCAAAATATTCAGACGGTAGGTGTAAATGCTACTTAATGCTTTTTACATACGCCGACAACGCCAGAACGTCTTAGAACGCCTTAGAACTCCAAAAGAGAAAATTTCATCAATACGGAAGAGCTACAAGGATTCGTCAATCGTCATGGAAGTTCATAGTTAACGAAGCCCCCTGGTGGAGCATTTTGGAAGCGTATGGTGCGCTCCGTAAAAGGAACATTGAAAGCGTATATTGGTCGATCAACTTTTGATTATGATCAACTTCAGACTTCAGCAGCTGGTTTCTGTAACTCAGTTGAGAAACTTCTCTATTCTGTGACGTCACGCGAATTCACCATGCCTAACTCTATCAGTTGAGTTGGTTCGTTTCTGTAAGTACCAAACGAGAAAGGCATGGTGAGTTGTGTAAGGTAAGAAGGAATATCGGAATTTGAAACACAAATCGAGAAAGTAGAATGTCAAAGCTGTCATTGATTGTTCTTCGCGGATGTCAACAACTCTTCGGCTTTTTAATAAATTGATTGAACGCTTTATAATAACTTAAATTGAACGCTTTTTTTGCATATAGAGTAATTAAAGTGGAAGTTTTTGTGTATTGTATAGACTATGGCTAACATATTTGTGCTGTTTTTTGGGAATGTTTATGACCGCCGAAGATCCAGCGACGTGCTTTGAGAGATGCCACAGATCCGTTCAGTATCCCTGAAGCGAGATTTGTAGAGCTCTTCCGATTTACTAAAGAGGGGGCAAAGAACTTGTTAAGTCCACACATGAGGAATGCAGTCAGAAGGACACATATTCCAAAAAGTGTGAGAATGTGCGCTGCCTTGCATTATTATGCCACGGGCTCATTTTTAAGGGATTGTGGACAAGATTTTATTTGCCCTTATTAGTAAGACAATGATATGCCGCATAGTCCACGAATTAACATATGCTATTCAGGACAAATTGATGTCAAAGTATATAAAATTTCCGACTACGCAGGAGAAACAAAATCAAGTTAAGTTAAGTTTTATCTGGAATGCAAGCAAAGCGAGATCTTTTCTGGAGCAACATTTCCGGAACAACAATGAAAATGAAATGTGGTTGATTGGAGAGGAGACTCCGGTTATCCCCTGGAACCGTAGTTGATGACGCCAGCGAAAGCCAGAAAAAATATAATGAGGCCCATATTTCAGCTAGGAACTGCGTAGAGAGATTGAACGGAGTTTTAAAAAAAGTATTTGCATGCTTGTCAAGTGATCGTGGCCTTTTAGTTGAGCCTGCACTATAGGGTGCCATCATAAATGCATGCTGCACTCTTCACAATATTCGGCGAAAATAAAATTTACCTTTACCTTCAGATATTGAAGAATTGCAAATGCAAAGTTCAAACTTAACACGGGGCAGGGCTATTAGAGAAAGAATCGTTAGCAATTATTTTAGTGAATAGTATTTTTCCTGTTTTTTCTTCTTCTGTAATTTTAATATATTTTAAGTGAGGAATTTCATAAACATTGTATACTAATTTAATTTCTCTTTTATTTCCTTCAGCTCTCTTTCAATATTTTCCATATGCTTACAAATTTTTATTAATTCTAACAATATGGCATTATTTTGCTGATCTACATATATTTTGGCTTCCTCGAAACAGCTTTTAAGCGATGATCCAGCTGGTGCATGTCCTCTTCTTGAAGGTGCTGATGCTGTTAGTTGCGGCTGTGATGGCTCCTCCCTATGTAGTGTTGATGGTCCTACGTCTGCAAAGTCATCCCACATTAAAGGGACCGTGTCCTCTGAAGCGTCCCTCGTTGAAGGGCCCGCGTCCCTCGTTGAGGGGCCCGCGTCCCTCGTTGATGGTCCCGTGTCCGCTGCATAGTCTCTCGTTGATGGTCCCGCGTCCGCTGAATAATCCTGATGATGACGGCCCCGGCATAGGAGGTAGTGGTGACGGTAACGGTGGCGATGGTGAAGGTGATGGTGATGGCAGTGGTGAACAGGTACGCGGCGGCAGCTCCGAATCTATTCCTCCTTGGCTATCTCCCGGTGAAAATGGAATTTATTTATTTATTTATTCGCTTAATACAAGCTACAAATAGACTTAACACTAATACATTATACTTAAAGGAACTAAATTAACCTAATTATGACTAGATTACGGGGGAGGACAGGACTGATACAGGGAACGCTTGAGGGAGGTTTTCTCCAGGTGGAAGTCAAAGGAAGGGCAATTGTTAACCTTCCGCAGCATTCGGGTGAAGGGTTCAAAGTGGCCATAGTTAGTACGGTGACTCTCAAGACGAAAAGTGGGAACGGATTTAACGTTGCAGGGGTTAGTGTTCAGGGATATGCAACGCAGGAGGTCAGGGCAATCAATGGAACCAGCTAAGACTTGCTGGACGAAGACAATGTCGGCGACATCGCGACTAGGGCTCTAGGGCTAGAGGGTGCAGGTCAATTAGTTTGAGGCGGTTTTCATAGGGGGGAAGATTGAAGTGATCTGTCCAAGGAAGGTCACGGAGGGCGAAACGGATGAATCTACGTTGGACCGATTCAATCCTGTTATTAAGAGAGGATTGGGAGGGAGACCAAACCTGACAGGCGTACTCAAGGAGGGGACGGACAAAGAATATGTAGAGAGATTTGGTGACATAAGGATTGGAGAACTCCTTAACCAACGTTTGACGAAGCCGAGAGCAGAGTTGGCCTTGCTGACAGAGTGGTCAATATGGGAACGGAAGTTGAGTTCACTATCGCATATGACACCGAGATCACAGAGGGAGGTGACTGATGGGATGGGTTCTCCAGAGAAGGTGTAGGATCTGGGAGATGTGGTTGTGGAGGTGCGCTTACGGGAAAAGGTAACTGCCTGGCATTTTGATATGTTAAGGTCAAAGAAGTTTTTAGTGCACCATGTGCGGAAATTGTCGAGGTCATTTTGCAGTAGTGATGAATCGGATGCATTGGAAATTTCTTTGAAAATTTTCATATCGTCGGCATAAATAGGATGTCGGAGTGATAGATTATGTTCACGACATCGTTAATGGACAGTATGAAAATTAAGGGGCCGAGATGACTGCCCTGGAGGACACCCGAGTGGGATACAAAGGGGTTAGAAATGGAGGAATCGAAACGGACGCTATAATGACGATCAGCTAGATATGAACTGATCCAAGAGATGAGTAGGGGGGTAGGCCGAGATAGTTTAATTTTAGGATAATGATCATGGGAAATCTTGTCGAAGGCTTTACTAAAATCAGTGGCTACAACATCAACCCCGGCATGGTTCTCCATAGAAAGAAGGGTACGAGACACAAAGGTAGACAAGTTGGTCGTAGTTGATCTGCCTTTGAGGAATCCGTGCTGAGATGGTGATATGATGGATTTGCAGTGGAACAGGAGTGATATAGGAGTCTTTCCAGAGGTCAGGGAAAATACCAACGGAAAGGGAAAGTTGGAAGAGATGGGTGAGAGGTTCAATTAAATGAGTACAACATCGTTTTAGAACCGTAGCAGGAATACCGTCTGAGCCAGGGTTACTATCATCGACGAGGTTACTGATTTTAGCGGCGACAAGAGAGGAGTCGATGTTGATGGAGACTAGGGAGGTTTGAGCGCAGTTCTCCAGGGCAGAAAAATAATTTAGGTCAGGGGTGGAATCATCATTGCAAAAAGCCTGACTGAAGAATTCAGCGAACAGGTTAGCGATCTCTGTGGGGTCAGAGCTTGAGGACAGAGGGATAACCATTGGACTTGCGCTTGACATTAATGAAGTTGTAGAATTGCTTGGGCTCAGAAATAATTTTAGATTGCATGGAGGTCAGGTAGTCCTTGTAGAGGGATTCACAACGTTCGGAAAAGAGTACGGAGATAGCGGAGTAGGAAGAATAGTCGGTGTCGGACCTATACATGAGAAAGGAGCGCCAGAGTTTGTTCCTCTTGTTACGCAAGGAGCGAAGCTCTCTGTCGTACCAGGGTGGAGAAGACGAGTGACTGACTCTTTACTGGCTCAAAGGGTACGCATTTAGATATGCAGTTGAGGAGTTCGGTGTAGAATAGGGAGACGCAGTTATTTAAAGGTAATTGGGAGTCTGTTATAGAAGGTAAGATGTTAGATTGGCTTAAGAGGAGATTAAGTTTTTCAAAGACGGCTTTTCGAAAGTGTAGTGAAAGCGGGTTACGGCGTTGGCGAGACAACTGGACGACTCATGGGAAAAAGATAGGAAGAGGGGGGGTGATGAGGATCTGCTTAGAATTTAGGTAGGAGGCATAGGCTGAGAGGTCGTCAGAAATTTGATGGGGTGGGACGTCGAAAGCTGCGTGGAATTTTAGAAACAGCTGTCGTAGGACAACAGGGTCGGTCGGAAGTCTCTCTTGGTGTAGGGAGACAATGACGTTGGTGCGAGTTTTGCCGTCAATGCAGATGGAATCGGCCTTGTCATGAAGGTAAGCCAAGTAGAGTCTTACGTTATCGTAAATCCTACGCTCGCGAAGGCGAGAAAGCAAGTCACGGCCGTCAGGAGACTCGGCAGACAGCCTCGTAAGCTTAACAACTGGAGGGAGGAAAGGGTCAATAAAGGAAGGTTTGTCAGAGATATGGGGGGAGGAGGGAGGGATCGAGGTGGATGGGGGGGATACAGTCTGTGGGAGGAGGATTAAAGGGGGCGGACGCAGGGCCTTGGGATGCGGCTTAGGGAATTTGTATTATACTTTCCGGGTTTATACTCGATGGTGTAATCGAACTCGGAAAGTTTGAGTTGAAATCTTTTCAACCGGGAAGTGGGGTCTTTTGCATTAAGGACCCCTTTTAGAGGCTTGTGGTCGGTATAGATTGTGAACTTTCTACCTTGAAGGTAGTATCTAAAATTCGTAGTCGCCCATACAATAGCTAACAACTCTTTCTCAATGGTAGAGTAGTTTCGCTCTGCCTTGTTCAAGGTACGACTAGCGTATGCTATGGGCTGATCTTTTCCCCTACCTCTCCTTGAGAGAGCACAGCCCCTAATGCCTCATTGCTTCCGTCGTTAAATTGACAGGTTTACCGAAATTAGGGTAATATCAAAAGAGGTGGAGAAATTAAGGATTTTTTAATACTTAGAAATGCTTCTTGGCATTTTTCTGTCCAATTGAATTTAACATCTTTCCGAAGTAAATTCGTAATTGGCCTCACGATTTTCGAAAAATCGGGAATACATTTTCGGTAGTAGTTGGCAAGTCCCAGAAAGGATTGAACTTGCCTAACAGTTCGGGGAACTGGAAAATTCTGGACGCAAGCGATTCTTTATCCTCATCCACCCTCTGGCTTTCTGGACCGGAATGGTTAATTAAAAAAGAACAATTTTGGCCAGCGTTGGACAGCGAAAAGCACGACATCTTATCGGCTTCTTTAGTATAGAGAGCGAGAAATTTACTTCAACCTGATTTGAAGATAGAACAGCATGATAATATAATAGAACCCCCCCTATTCGTCGGCAAGCAGCATCGATTTCCGATTAAGATCCGTGTCAGCAACATACCGTGCCCGGACCTAGGATTGTTACACACATTTAGCATTCACACTTGTCCGGGTTCGTGCTTTCCGTAATGCATCCGTGTCAGTGCAAAACTTTCCGATAATCTTTCAAAGAATATTCTGTCCGGGCACTGACACGGAAAGCACTGATCAGTGCTTACACGAACGAGTGTGAATGGCAGCTCTGGCTCAGTTCAGAGGTAATGTAGTTCAAGAGTGGTGCATTTCATTCAACTCGCACGAAACAGTGACTGAAACGGCACGGATCTATGTGAATGGTACTGACTGACACGGATGCCTGGTCCGGACACGGCATGTTGCTGACACGGGTCGGACATGTATGAATCGGCCTTAAAGATTCACAGAGGTCCTTTTTTGCAAGCTTAAGCGCTCTGAAAATTATTGGATTCATTATACACAACGATCCAATTATAAGCCAGAGATCGAAGCTCTTATAAGAAAATGGCCACATTCAAATTCAAATATATTAACGTTAAACCCGATTTTAGACAATGGAGTTTTACGGGGTGGAGGTAGGCTACAATTGAGATTTGGAGCCACATCCAGTTATTCTTCCAAAGTCAGCGCCTATCGCGAGTCTCATCGTTAGGGATATTCACGAGAGAACCCTTCATGGTGGTGTTTCGCAAGTCTTAGCTCTTCTAAGGGAAAGGTATTGGTTTCCGCAAGGACGTCAGCTTGTCCAAAAAATTTGCAATGTTTGCAGTCTGCAAAAAGCTAAAGGCGAAACCTGTCTCTCAGCCTTTCGCACCTCTTCCAAGAGATCGTCTATCTCTGGCCAGACCATTTGATGTAACTGAAATTGACTTTGCAGGGCCATTGTTTACAAAAGGGAATCCAAAATATTCAGACGGTAGGTGTAAATGCTACTTAATGCTTTTTACATACGCCGACAACGCCAGAACGTCTTAGAACGCCTTAGAACTCCAAAAGAGAAAATTTCATCAATACGGAAGAGCTACAAGGATTCGTCAATCGTCATGGAAGTTCATAGTTAACGAAGCCCCCTGGTGGAGCATTTTGGAAGCGTATGGTGCGCTCCGTAAAAGGAACATTGAAAGCGTATATTGGTCGATCAACTTTTGATTATGATCAACTTCAGACTTCAGCAGCTGGTTTCTGTAACTCAGTTGAGAAACTTCTCTATTCTGTGACGTCACGCGAATTCACCATGTAAACTCTATCAGTTGAGTTGGTTCGTTTCTGTAAGTACCAAACGAGAAAGGCATGGTGAGTTGTGTAAGGTAAGAAGGAATATCGGAATTTGAAACACAAATCGAGAAAGTAGAATGTCAAAGCTGTCATTGATTGTTCTTCGCGGATGTCAACAACTCTTCGGCTTTTTAATAAATTGATTGAACGCTTTATAATAACTTAAATTGAACGCTTTTTTTGCATATAGAGTAATTAAAGTGGAAGTTTTTGTGTATTGTATAGACTATGGCTAACATATTTGTGCTGTTTTTTGGGAATGTTTATGACCGCCGAAGATCCAGCGACGTGCTTTGAGAGATGCCACAGATCCGTTCAGTATCCCTGAAGCGAGATTTGTAGAGCTCTTCCGATTTACTAAAGAGGGGGCAAAGAACTTGTTAAGTCCACACATGAGGAATGCAGTCAGAAGGACACATATTCCAAAAAGTGTGAGAATGTGCGCTGCCTTGCATTATTATGCCACGGGCTCATTTTTAAGGGATTGTGGACAAGATTTTATTTGCCCTTATTAGTAAGACAATGATATGCCGCATAGTCCACGAATTAACATATGCTATTCAGGACAAATTGATGTCAAAGTATATAAAATTTCCGACTACGCAGGAGAAACAAAATCAAGTTAAGTTAAGTTTTATCTGGAATGCAAGCAAAGCGAGATCTTTTCTGGAGCAACATTTCCGGAACAACAATGAAAATGAAATGTGGTTGATTGGAGAGGAGACTCCGGTTATCCCCTGGAACCGTAGTTGATGACGCCAGCGAAAACCAGAAAAATATAATGAGGCCCATATTTCAGCTAGGAACTGCGTAGAGAGATTGAACGGAGTTTTAAAAAAAGTATTTGCATGCTTGTCAAGTGATCGTGGCCTTTTAGTTGAGCCTGCACTATAGGGTGCCATCATAAATGCATGCTGCACTCTTCACAATATTCGGCGAAAATAAAATTTACCTTTACCTTCAGATATTGAAGAATTGCAAATGCAAAGTTCAAACTTAACACGGGGCAGGGCTATTAGAGAAAGAATCGTTAGCAATTATTTTAGTGAATAGTATTTTTCCTGTTTTTTCTTCTTCTGTAATTTTAATATATTTTAAGTGAGGAATTTCATAAACATTGTATACTAATTTAATTTCTCTTTTATTTCCTTCAGCTCTCTTTCAATATTTTCCATATGCTTACAAATTTTTATTAATTCTAACAATATAGCATTATTTTGCTGATCTACATATATTTTGGCTTCCTCGAAACAGCTTTTAAGCGATGATCCAGCTGGTGCATGTCCTCTTCTTGAAGGTGCTGATGCTGTTAGTTGCGGCTGTGATGGCTCCTCCCTATGTAGTGTTGATGGTCCTACGTCTGCAAAGTCATCCCACATTAAAGGGACCGTGTCCTCTGAAGCGTCCCTCGTTGAAGGGCCCGCGTCCCTCGTTGAGGGGCCCGCGTCCCTCGTTGATGGTCCCGTGTCCGCTGCATAGTCTCTCGTTGATGGTCCCGCGTCCGCTGAATAATCCTGATGATGACGGCCCCGGCATAGGAGGTAGTGGTGACGGTAACGGTGGCGATGGTGAAGGTGATGGTGATGGCAGTGGTGAACAGGTACGCGGCGGCAGCTCCGAATCTATTCCTCCTTGGCTATCTCCCGGTGAAAATGGAATTTATTTATTTATTTATTCGCTTAATACAAGCTACAAATAGACTTAACACTAATACATTATACTTAAAGGAACTAAATTAACCTAATTATGACTAGATTACGGGGGAGGACAGGACTGATACAGGGAACGCTTGAGGGAGGTTTTCTCCAGGTGGAAGTCAAAGGAAGGGCAATTGTTAACCTTCCGCAGCATTCGGGTGAAGGGTTCAAAGTGGCCATAGTTAGTACGGTGACTCTCAAGACGAAAAGTGGGAACGGATTTAACGTTGCAGGGGTTAGTGTTCAGGGATATGCAACGCAGGAGGTCAGGGCAATCAATGGAACCAGCTAAGACTTGCTGGACGAAGACAATGTCGGCGACATCGCGACTAGGGCTCTAGGGCTAGAGGGTGCAGGTCAATTAGTTTGAGGCGGTTTTCATAGGGGGGAAGATTGAAGTGATCTGTCCAAGGAAAGTCACGGAGGGCGAAACGGATGAATCTACGTTGGACCGATTCAATCCTGTTATTAAGAGAGGATTGGGAGGGAGACCAAACCTGACAGGCGTACTCAAGGAGGGGACGGACAAAGAATATGTAGAGAGATTTGGTGACATAAGGATTGGAGAACTCCTTAACCAACGTTTGACGAAGCCGAGAGCAGAGTTGGCCTTGCTGACAGAGTGGTCAATATGGGAACGGAAGTTGAGTTCACTATCGCATATGACACCGAGATCACAGAGGGAGGTGACTGATGGGATGGGTTCTCCAGAGAAGGTGTAGGATCTGGGAGATGTGGTTGTGGAGGTGCGCTTACGGGAAAAGGTAACTGCCTGGCATTTTGATATGTTAAGGTCAAAGAAGTTTTTAGTGCACCATGTGCGGAAATTGTCGAGGTCATTTTGCAGTAGTGATGAATCGGATGCATTGGAAATTTCTTTGAAAATTTTCATATCGTCGGCATAAATAGGATGTCGGAGTGATAGATTATGTTCACGACATCGTTAATGGACAGTATGAAAATTAAGGGGCCGAGATGACTGCCCTGGAGGACACCCGAGTGGGATACAAAGGGGTTAGAAATGGAGGAATCGAAACGGACGCTATAATGACGATCAGCTAGATATGAACTGATCCAAGAGATGAGTAGGGGGGTAGGCCGAGATAGTTTAATTTTAGGATAATGATCATGGGAAATCTTGTCGAAGGCTTTACTAAAATCAGTGGCTACAACATCAACCCCGGCATGGTTCTCCATAGAAAGAAGGGTACGAGACACAAAGGTAGACAAGTTGGTCGTAGTTGATCTGCCTTTGAGGAATCCGTGCTGAGATGGTGATATGATGGATTTGCAGTGGAACAGGAGTGATATAGGAGTCTTTCCAGAGGTCAGGGAAAATACCAACGGAAAGGGAAAGTTGGAAGAGATGGGTGAGAGGTTCAATTAAATGAGTACAACATCGTTTTAGAACCGTAGCAGGAATACCGTCTGAGCCAGGGTTACTATCATCGACGAGGTTACTGATTTTAGCGGCGACAAGAGAGGAGTCGATGTTGATGGAGACTAGGGAGGTTTGAGCGCAGTTCTCCAGGGCAGAAAAATAATTTAGGTCAGGGGTGGAATCATCATTGCAAAAAGCCTGACTGAAGAATTCAGCGAACAGGTTAGCGATCTCTGTGGGGTCAGAGCTTGAGGACAGAGGGATAACCATTGGACTTGCGCTTGACATTAATGAAGTTGTAGAATTGCTTGGGCTCAGAAATAATTTTAGATTGCATGGAGGTCAGGTAGTCCTTGTAGAGGGATTCACAACGTTCGGAAAAGAGTACGGAGATAGCGGAGTAGGAAGAATAGTCGGTGTCGGACCTATACATGAGAAAGGAGCGCCAGAGTTTGTTCCTCTTGTTACGCAAGGAGCGAAGCTCTCTGTCGTACCAGGGTGGAGAAGACGAGTGACTGACTCTTTACTGGCTCAAAGGGTACGCATTTAGATATGCAGTTGAGGAGTTCGGTGTAGAATAGGGAGACGCAGTTATTTAAAGGTAATTGGGAGTCTGTTATAGAAGGTAAGATGTTAGATTGGCTTAAGAGGAGATTAAGTTTTTCAAAGACGGCTTTTCGAAAGTGTAGTGAAAGCGGGTTACGGCGTTGGCGAGACAACTGGACGACTCATGGGAAAAAGATAGGAAGAGGGGGGGTGATGAGGATCTGCTTAGAATTTAGGTAGGAGGCATAGGCTGAGAGGTCGTCAGAAATTTGATGGGGTGGGACGTCGAAAGCTGCGTGGAATTTTAGAAACAGCTGTCGTAGGACAACAGGGTCGGTCGGAAGTCTCTCTTGGTGTAGGGAGACAATGACGTTGGTGCGAGTTTTGCCGTCAATGCAGATGGAATCGGCCTTGTCATGAAGGTAAGCCAAGTAGAGTCTTACGTTATCGTAAATCCTACGCTCGCGAAGGCGAGAAAGCAAGTCACGGCCGTCAGGAGACTCGGCAGACAGCCTCGTAAGCTTAACAACTGGAGGGAGGAAAGGGTCAATAAAGGAAGGTTTGTCAGAGATATGGGGGGAGGAGGGAGGGATCGAGGTGGATGGGGGGGATACAGTCTGTGGGAGGAGGATTAAAGGGGGCGGACGCAGGGCCTTGGGATGCGGCTTAGGGAATTTGTATTATACTTTCCGGGTTTATACTCGATGGTGTAATCGAACTCGGAAAGTTTGAGTTGAAATCTTTTCAACCGGGAAGTGGGGTCTTTTGCATTAAGGACCCCTTTTAGAGGCTTGTGGTCGGTATAGATTGTGAACTTTCTACCTTGAAGGTAGTATCTAAAATTCGTAGTCGCCCATACAATAGCTAACAACTCTTTCTCAATGGTAGAGTAGTTTCGCTCTGCCTTGTTCAAGGTACGACTAGCGTATGCTATGGGCTGATCTTTTCCCCTACCTCTCCTTGAGAGAGCACAGCCCCTAATGCCTCATTGCTTCCGTCGTTAAATTGACAGGTTTACCGAAATTAGGGTAATATCAAAAGAGGTGGAGAAATTAAGGATTTTTTAATACTTAGAAATGCTTCTTGGCATTTTTCTGTCCAATTGAATTTAACATCTTTCCGAAGTAAATTCGTAATTGGCCTCACGATTTTCGAAAAATCGGGAATACATTTTCGGTAGTAGTTGGCAAGTCCCAGAAAGGATTGAACTTGCCTAACAGTTCGGGGAACTGGAAAATTCTGGACGCAAGCGATTCTTTATCCTCATCCACCCTCTGGCTTTCTGGACCGGAATGGTTAATTAAAAAAGAACAATTTTGGCCAGCGTTGGACAGCGAAAAGCACGACATCTTATCGGCTTCTTTAGTATAGAGAGCGAGAAATTTACTTCAACCTGATTTGAAGATAGAACAGCATGATAATATAATAGAACCCCCCCTATTCGTCGGCAAGCAGCATCGATTTCCGATTAAGATCCGTGTCAGCAACATACCGTGCCCGGACCTAGGATTGTTACACACATTTAGCATTCACACTTGTCCGGGTTCGTGCTTTCCGTAATGCATCCGTGTCAGTGCAAAACTTTCCGATAATCTTTCAAAGAATATTCTGTCCGGGCACTGACACGGAAAGCACTGATCAGTGCTTACACGAACGAGTGTGAATGGCAGCTCTGGCTCAGTTCAGAGGTAATGTAGTTCAAGAGTGGTGCATTTCATTCAACTCGCACGAAACAGTGACTGAAACGGCACGGATCTATGTGAATGGTACTGACTGACACGGATGCCTGGTCCGGACACGGCATGTTGCTGACACGGGTCGGACATGTATGAATCGGCCTTAAAGATTCACAGAGGTCCTTTTTTGCAAGCTTAAGCGCTCTGAAAATTATTGGATTCATTATACACAACGATCCAATTATAAGCCAGAGATCGAAGCTCTTATAAGAAAATGGCCACATTCAAATTCAAATATATTAACGTTAAACCCGATTTTAGACAATGGAGTTTTACGGGGTGGAGGTAGGCTACAATTGAGATTTGGAGCCACATCCAGTTATTCTTCCAAAGTCAGCGCCTATCGCGAGTCTCATCGTTAGATGCTACCATGCAAGCTACATATTAAAATGCAGTATTTGGATATCCTTACACGGCTACCAGACAGGCACAGAATTACGCTCAACCCCCGACAAATTATCCCGCGAAACCGAATGCGTTAACTAAGCCTCACAATTCGGGCGCTGGATGAGCACCTAAGCCCTCAGCCAATATCGTGTGTAGTTTTTGCTCCAAACGGGGGCATACGTATGACGAGTGTTATAAAAGAAAAAATACCCCTGTTTGCGTAAAGTGCAATAAAATAGGGCACGACATCTAAACGTGTCGAAATAATAACGGTCCACCTCGCAGAAACGCACAGTCGGTCCCCGCAAGTTCTAATGAAACGCGCCGCGTGAATAATGTGCGTGTAAAATGCGATTTGTGTGGCCGCCGGGAGCATGACGAAAACGCATGCCAAAGGAAAAGGGTATGCAAAGCTGTTTCTACAGATTTGCCCTTGGTGTAAGCGTGCTGGGAGTGTGATACTTTCACTGGGTTCACATTTTCCCTAAGCATCTATCAGCCTCTCTAAGGTCTTGAGTAAGAACGAAGAGAGACTGATAGGCCTGTAATCCTTCGGTTTGCTGTGGGAGGATCAAGGATCAAGGATTCAGGGATGCCTGTTAGCCTTAGGCAGGCCTCGAAAATCGCCATCAGCCATGAAGCAATAATGGTTGATGCTTTCTGAAGCTCTGCCGGAATAATGCCATCTAA
Source organism: Machimus rusticus (assembly GCA_951509405.1). Lineage (NCBI taxonomy): Eukaryota > Metazoa > Arthropoda > Insecta > Diptera > Asilidae > Machimus > Machimus rusticus. The sequence continues at coordinate 5,690,513 of OX608054.1, forward strand.
ACCGTAATTGCAACTGTAAATACCGGTGATCGGAGAAAGAGGGTTCATTGGATACTCTCCAATTCCTTATTAGGTGAGCGGCCTGTCCATTGACTAACATAATGTTCAGAACTCCTTCATGTAGCTGGAGACTAACCAGGTAGTATGGGTGCCTAGTTCCAGCATGACCACAGCGTTTTCCTTATCGCTGAAATGCGTAAGGATGAAGGCACTGTAGTGTTTGCTAATCAATATGCAGGATCTTGGTTTACCTGCTCCCGTGACGTAAAATGTTCTGAAGTCGGACGAGTTAAGTCCACAGATCCGGCCTCCAACGACCCACGGTTCCTGGACCAGGCTTGTGCTGCGCTGCTTTGGAGTGGTGTAGATTAATCTGCCACCATCGCTGCTATCTTGGGCCTCGACGACCGTTTTGTCTGCCTCGTCCGAGTCCGAGAGCAGAAGGTCGTCGTCATCCATGTCCTCGGGCGGGGTTCCAGATCCTCCTGATGGAGGAAGAGGTTCCCAAGCAACCCAGAAGTGGAGAGGTTGCTATCTTCGTCGCTGTCATGCGGCGGGGGTTGGGCCTCGCTCGGGGCGGCAGCCGGATCGGGGTTTTCCTCGGGAGGACTGGCTGTCTTGCCACCCTTAAAGTCTGTACGGTAGACCGTTAGGGTGACAGAGTCTAAGCCATACAAGATGACTCCTTTGGACTCCTCGAGAAGTGGCAGAGATTCATCGTTTAGGATGATCACCGCTAGCCTTAGTTTTCTTTGGACGGGTTCACTGACCGGGAAGATTGGGGTTGCACTTCTGAATCAGTGCCAGAATTTCATTCGGATCGGAGGGTTCAGCTGGAATCCAAGCCTTAGACCTAGGTCTGTTCGGGATCATCGCCCTTTTCGCAGCCTTGAGCCTAGCACCTGGCCAGACCTCTCCCAGACGGGAAATCGCGTGCTCGTAGATGCCAGCGGAGCGCTGATCCGCACAAGCGATTAGTTTTACGCGACCTCTGTACCAGCCAGCGTCGCGACAGATCGGGGTGGGGCCGGGAAACGCCTTCATGACGTCCCTGTAGATCCTCAGCAACTCGATCCGTACCGATCCCCAGTTTTCCTGGGAGATGGCACCATCCGGGTTGGTGAGGTCCATTACTGCCCAGATTAGGTGTTCTTTAGCGACCTCGTTAGGCCGAGTGGGAGAAGCCTGGGTGGCTTTGGGCTTTTTAGAGGCGCATGGCACCTGCTCGTCATTAGAGCGTTGCCTCTTAACTGCCGTTTCTGGACGCCGGGAGTTGTGCTGGTCCACAGTCCTTTTGGCCCAGGCCAGAGAGTCCCTTTGGCTCTCATTAAGCTTCGCACTTAGCGCACTTAGCTTTCGGAAAACCTTGAATGCAGTCTGTTTTTGCCGGAAGGCTACCGCCGAGGGTCTAGCGCGCCGCTCTGGTGGCTTGTTGGACCGAGTGGTCCCGAGAGGTGTCTTGGCACCGCTTTGTCCAGGTAAGTGCCAATTCTGTCGCGACGAACCGCGACACTTCGGTTACGTTGTAAATGAGAACGGTCTAAGCGTTGATCCAAAATAAATACGCAGCATCGTAGATTTACCAAGACCAACCAACTTATCCGGTGCTCGAAGAATAATAGGAATGATATCGTGGTACTGTCGTTTCGTTCCAGAGTTTTCAACACTTATCGCCCCGATGACAAACCCTCTAAGGAAGAAAACGAAATTCGCCTGGGACAAATCATGTGAGGACTCCTTTCGCAAAGTGCGAGAATGCTTGGCGACGGCACCGATCTTATCCTGCCCCAATTACAGTCTGCCGTTCGTGGTACAAACCGATGCTTCCGACTATGGATTGGGGGCAGTCCTCTCTCAACCACACCCAGAAGGAGAGAAGGTGATCTGCTATCTGAGTAGGTCGTTGAGTGCGGCCGAAAGAAAGTATTCGACGACTGAGAAGGAGTGTCTGGCCGTTATCTGGGCGGTGGAAAAATTAAGACCCTATATCGAAGGGGTATACTTCACAGTGATCACGGACCATCATTCACTGATCTGGCTACACCGTCTGAAAGATCCCAGAGGACGCTTAGCCAGATGGGCCGTCAGGCTACAGCAGATCGAATTTGAAATCGTTCACCGTAAGGGTAAGGAGAATGCTGTGCCCGATGCATTGTCCCGAGCAGTGAGGGAAGAGGGCAATGTGAACTGCTTAGACGAGTCCTCAGATGAATGGTGGAGGAAGATGAAATCAGTTGTAATTTCAATCCCGGAAAAGTACCCGAAATGGAAGGCATAGGCCGAAAGATTGTGGAAGAGGGTACCCGTTAAACGCCCAGCTTTGGCCGCCGAACAGGATCACTGGAGGGAAGCTATCCCTAAAGATCGCCGGAAAGGAGTGCTTGAGTTCTGCCATGACAGCCGTGGTTACCTTGGCTCGAAAAAGACTGCTTTTTGCAGCCAGTAAATATTACTGGCCTGGAATGAAGCTGGATGTCGCGGACTACGTCCGAAGGTGCGCCACGTGTCAGACCATAAAGCCCGATCTACAAGCTCCCGCTGGTACCATGCACGCTCGAACCAGCTATGTCACTCGTCCTTGGGAGATGATTTGTATTGATTTTATATGTAGGTCCACTGCCCCGTTCGTCTTCCGGCCACTCGTATATAGTGACGGTGGTCGATTATTTGTTACAATTAATAAAATATATTTATACATATATCAAGGATCATCAGTGTTGTGCTGTCAATTGGTTTGGGCGCGTTTCTGTCGGGGCTCGTCGTTTTTGTCAAGTTTTGACGTGTTTTTAGTGCTTCGCTTCGCTTGAATTTTTGCACGCGTGTTTCTTTTGTGGTGCCTTTGCCCGTGAAGTTTAGTTTTCATCTTGTGTTGTGGCTTTTTGTTGCCTTTTAAATTTTTAATTTTTACCTCTTTTCCCCGCTTTCGCGCCTCTAGCGGTATAAAGGTATTTTCTTGGTGTGGGTGGCTCTCGTTGCTCCCAGGCAACTCATTTTTGATCCATTCACGTTTTTATCGTAGGTTCTAATACCCACTTTTACTCGTATAACAATTTAAACTTGGGGTTCGTGCATTTGATTAGCACAGCTTTCTACCACCTTATTTTGCTTTACTTGATCTGTGTCTCGAATTAGTTGATATGGCCACCTGTAAAATTTGCAATATTTCCGACTCTGATGATATTATCTCTTGTGACGGAATTTGTCAATCTTTTTTCCATCCCAGGTGCTGAAATGCTCCCATAAGTGTTCAGTAACTACTTGTAATGAATGCGCGGATATTAAACCCGTTCATATTTTTTAAACTAGTTGAACATATTACCAAATCACTAATTAACGAGCAGGCAGTTCTGATCGACAAGTTCTCAATTTTTTCTTCCGTTTTAAATTTATTCACTGATGAAATCAATTCAACAAATGGAACTTCTGAAGAACGGGTGTTTCGTTGTATTTACGGTGAAATTGTGCAAGTAACTTCCTATTCGACGTAAAATAGTAGGAGGAAATATAATTCGGTGGCGCTCGGCCATTTATTCGAATATATTTTTGTATATTCCACTTTGAATTTCTGAAATTTTTTGAAATTTCAAGTGGAATATTTCGCCTCCATAATTGATTTTTACCTGCACAATTTCACCGATATATATCTATTGCACTCCGCACTACACTAGTTTTCTATTTAAATCACTTCAATCACTTGAAAATCACGGAAATCAACGAAAAACTTTAAAAAACCCGCACGGCACCAAATACCCATTGCTCTTCCACAAAGTGTCCTCGATGGTACTTCCTCTTGCCAAATTTCGATTCATCTATCTCGACTGTCATATTTGGACCTCCTATTTGAAATATAAATTAATTATCAATTAACGCTCCCGGGTACACATCTTTAGTTGCCTCTGCTCCAGGCGCGCAAGTACCAAAGTCGAAAAAGGGCACTACAACGAGTGAATGCCAGACCCAGAAACCGCAGAAAATACGACAGAAGACGAGCCCCAAACAGTGAAAACATCGCCCGGACCCAACTCCGCACTCCAAAGAAGATAGCTGTAAGTCTAAAAAATCAATTAATTAAGTTAGTAGAAAAAGCACGAATATCAAGGGGACTCTCGAGTGCGCAAATTGACGAGCTTAGCGCCCAGATCAAAATGGCGAATTGAGACAAGCTCAAATTAAACAATTTAAGCAAGAAACCGCGAGTTTCCGAGAATCAATAAAAGATTTTAAAGAATATTCGTGCTCTTTCCTAAATAAGCAAAGCAAATCGGAGGCCGATTTAAATTTAAGCCGCGAAAGTGAAAGTGTAAAAAGTGCGAGTGAATCTGAGGCTACCGCGATCGCGATAAATTGGTTGAACACGTCGTGCCCAAATTTTGATTTTTCGGGTGAATTAAATATTTCCCATACTTCCCCTATATTTCCCGCGAAAAATAAAATAAAAATGGCCAACTACACTGAGGTCACGAGAAATCTGACTCAGATAGTCCCCAACTTTTCTGGGGAGCCAGGCCCAAATTTGAGCAATGAGCTCCAAACTTTCCTGGGCTGCTGCAGGCGATGTTTAGAATGCCTATCAGATGCAGACAAGCCCCTCTTCCTAAAAATGATTCCGACGAGACTCCGAGGCGAGGCGTATCAGCTATTAGCCACAGAGGAACCTGCTACCTTCAAAGAAATTGAAGATAAATTAAATGCAGCGTTCCTACCCCGCGAGTCAGGAATTAGTATGAAGATCTCACACGGTTCATATCGCGCATCAGGAAGGCCCTGTCGCAGTGTAAAGAAGCGGCAGAGGTAAAATATGGTGCTGCAGCAGCAGCAGTAGCAACTTGAAGATTTCGCGAAAAACACTGCGAAACGGTGCTTTTAGCCCCTATCTTCGTCAGTATTTACTGACATTAAACGAGCCCGACCTGGAGGAACTGGCTAAAAAGGCGCTGGACATGGAAAAGCTCCAGCAAGGAGCTTTCCATATACCCAGCAACACCTTCACGCCACCCCAGGACAATAAACCGAGCAATTCGAACCTGCCGGTACCCCCGAGTTACGGCAAGCCGTGGGGATATCCGATCAATGCTACCATGCAAGCTACATATTAAAATGCAGTATTTGGATATCCTTACACGGCTACCAGACAGGCACAGAATTACGCTCAACCCCCGACAAATTATCCCGCGAAACCGAATGCGTTAACTAAGCCTCACAATTCGGGCGCTGGATGAGCACCTAAGCCCTCAGCCAATATCGTGTGTAGTTTTTGCTCCAAACGGGGGCATACGTATGACGAGTGTTATAAAAGAAAAAATACCCCTGTTTGCGTAAAGTGCAATAAAATAGGGCACGACATCTAAACGTGTCGAAATAATAACGGTCCACCTCGCAGAAACGCACAGTCGGTCCCCGCAAGTTCTAATGAAACGCGCCGCGTGAATAATGTGCGTGTAAAATGCGATTTGTGTGGCCGCCGGGAGCATGACGAAAACGCATGCCAAAGGAAAAGGGTATGCAAAGCTGTTTCTACAGATTTGCCCTTGGTGTAAGCGTGCTGGGAGTGTGATACTTTCACTGGGTTCACATTTTCCCTAAGCATCTATCAGCCTCTCTAAGGTCTTGAGTAAGAACGAAGAGAGACTGATAGGCCTGTAATCCTTCGGTTTGCTGTGGGAGGATCAAGGATCAAGGATTCAGGGATGCCTGTTAGCCTTAGGCAGGCCTCGAAAATCGCCATCAGCCATGAAGCAATAATGGTTGATGCTTTCTGAAGCTCTGCCGGAATAATGCCATCTAAACCGTAACTGCAACTGTAAATACCGGTGATCGGAGAAAGAGGGTTCATTGGATACTCTCCAATTCCTTATTAGGTGAGCGGCCTGTCCATTGACTAACATAATGTTCAGAACTCCTTCATGTAGCTGGAGACTAACCAGGTAGTATGGGTGCCTAGTTCCAGCATGACCACAGCGTTTTCCTTATCGCTGAAATGCGTAAGGATGAAGGCACTGTAGTGTTTGCTAATCAATATGCAGGATCTTGGTTTACCTGCTCCCGTGACGTAAAATGTTCTGAAGTCGGACGAGTTAAGTCCACAGATCCGGCCTCCAACGACCCACGGTTCCTGGACCAGGCTTGTGCTGCGCTGCTTTGGAGTGGTGTAGATTAATCTGCCACCATCGCTGCTATCTTGGGCCTCGACGACCGTTTTGTCTGCCTCGTCCGAGTCCGAGAGCAGAAGGTCGTCGTCATCCATGTCCTCGGGCGGGGTTCCAGATCCTCCTGATGGAGGAAGAGGTTCCCAAGCAACCCAGAAGTGGAGAGGTTGCTATCTTCGTCGCTGTCATGCGGCGGGGGTTGGGCCTCGCTCGGGGCGGCAGCCGGATCGGGGTTTTCCTCGGGAGGACTGGCTGTCTTGCCACCCTTAAAGTCTGTACGGTAGACCGTTAGGGTGACAGAGTCTAAGCCATACAAGATGACTCCTTTGGACTCCTCGAGAAGTGGCAGAGATTCATCGTTTAGGATGATCACCGCTAGCCTTAGTTTTCTTTGGACGGGTTCACTGACCGGGAAGATTGGGGTTGCACTTCTGAATCAGTGCCAGAATTTCATTCGGATCGGAGGGTTCAGCTGGAATCCAAGCCTTAGACCTAGGTCTGTTCGGGATCATCGCCCTTTTCGCAGCCTTGAGCCTAGCACCTGGCCAGACCTCTCCCAGACGGGAAATCGCGTGCTCGTAGATGCCAGCGGAGCGCTGATCCGCACAAGCGATTAGTTTTACGCGACCTCTGTACCAGCCAGCGTCGCGACAGATCGGGGTGGGGCCGGGAAACGCCTTCATGACGTCCCTGTAGATCCTCAGCAACTCGATCCGTACCGATCCCCAGTTTTCCTGGGAGATGGCACCATCCGGGTTGGTGAGGTCCATTACTGCCCAGATTAGGTGTTCTTTAGCGACCTCGTTAGGCCGAGTTGGGGGCCTAGAAGCCTGGGTGGCTTTGGGCTTTTTAGAGGCGCATGGCACCTGCTCGTCATTAGAGCGTTGCCTCTTAACTGCCGTTTCTGGACGCCGGGAGTTGTGCTGGTCCACAGTCCTTTTGGCCCAGGCCAGAGAGTCCCTTTGGCTCTCATTAAGCTTCGCACTTAGCGCACTTAGCTTTCGGAAAACCTTGAATGCAGTCTGTTTTTGCCGGAAGGCTACCGCCGAGGGTCTAGCGCGCCGCTCTGGTGGCTTGTTGGACCGAGTGGTCCCGAGAGGTGTCTTGGCACCGCTTTGTCCAGGTAAGTGCCAATTCTGTCGCGACGAACCGCGACACTTCGGTTACGTTGTAAATGAGAACGGTCTAAGCGTTGATCCAAAATAAATACGCAGCATCGTAGATTTACCAAGACCAACCAACTTATCCGGTGCTCGAAGAATAATAGGAATGATATCGTGGTACTGTCGTTTCGTTCCAGAGTTTTCAACACTTATCGCCCCGATGACAAACCCTCTAAGGAAGAAAACGAAATTCGCCTGGGACAAATCATGTGAGGACTCCTTTCGCAAAGTGCGAGAATGCTTGGCGACGGCACCGATCTTATCCTGCCCCAATTACAGTCTGCCGTTCGTGGTACAAACCGATGCTTCCGACTATGGATTGGGGGCAGTCCTCTCTCAACCACACCCAGAAGGAGAGAAGGTGATCTGCTATCTGAGTAGGTCGTTGAGTGCGGCCGAAAGAAAGTATTCGACGACTGAGAAGGAGTGTCTGGCCGTTATCTGGGCGGTGGAAAAATTAAGACCCTATATCGAAGGGGTATACTTCACAGTGATCACGGACCATCATTCACTGATCTGGCTACACCGTCTGAAAGATCCCAGAGGACGCTTAGCCAGATGGGCCGTCAGGCTACAGCAGATCGAATTTGAAATCGTTCACCGTAAGGGTAAGGAGAATGCTGTGCCCGATGCATTGTCCCGAGCAGTGAGGGAAGAGGGCAATGTGAACTGCTTAGACGAGTCCTCAGATGAATGGTGGAGGAAGATGAAATCAGTTGTAATTTCAATCCCGGAAAAGTACCCGAAATGGAAGGCATAGGCCGAAAGATTGTGGAAGAGGGTACCCGTTAAACGCCCAGCTTTGGCCGCCGAACAGGATCACTGGAGGGAAGCTATCCCTAAAGATCGCCGGAAAGGAGTGCTTGAGTTCTGCCATGACAGCCGTGGTTACCTTGGCTCGAAAAAGACTGCTTTTTGCAGCCAGTAAATATTACTGGCCTGGAATGAAGCTGGATGTCGCGGACTACGTCCGAAGGTGCGCCACGTGTCAGACCATAAAGCCCGATCTACAAGCTCCCGCTGGTACCATGCACGCTCGAACCAGCTATGTCACTCGTCCTTGGGAGATGATTTGTATTGATTTTATATGTAGGTCCACTGCCCCGTTCGTCTTCCGGCCACTCGTATATAGTGACGGTGGTCGATTATTTGTTACAATTAATAAAATATATTTATACATATATCAAGGATCATCAGTGTTGTGCTGTCAATTGGTTTGGGCGCGTTTCTGTCGGGGCTCGTCGTTTTTGTCAAGTTTTGACGTGTTTTTAGTGCTTCGCTTCGCTTGAATTTTTGCACGCGTGTTTCTTTTGTGGTGCCTTTGCCCGTGAAGTTTAGTTTTCATCTTGTGTTGTGGCTTTTTGTTGCCTTTTAAATTTTTAATTTTTACCTCTTTTCCCCGCTTTCGCGCCTCTAGCGGTATAAAGGTATTTTCTTGGTGTGGGTGGCTCTCGTTGCTCCCAGGCAACTCATTTTTGATCCATTCACGTTTTTATCGTAGGTTCTAATACCCACTTTTACTCGTATAACAATTTAAACTTGGGGTTCGTGCATTTGATTAGCACAGCTTTCTACCACCTTATTTTGCTTTACTTGATCTGTGTCTCGAATTAGTTGATATGGCCACCTGTAAAATTTGCAATATTTCCGACTCTGATGATATTATCTCTTGTGACGGAATTTGTCAATCTTTTTTCCATCCCAGGTGCTGAAATGCTCCCATAAGTGTTCAGTAACTACTTGTAATGAATGCGCGGATATTAAACCCGTTCATATTTTTTAAACTAGTTGAACATATTACCAAATCACTAATTAACGAGCAGGCAGTTCTGATCGACAAGTTCTCAATTTTTTCTTCCGTTTTAAATTTATTCACTGATGAAATCAATTCAACAAATGGAACTTCTGAAGAACGGGTGTTTCGTTGTATTTACGGTGAAATTGTGCAAGTAACTTCCTATTCGACGTAAAATAGTAGGAGGAAATATAATTCGGTGGCGCTCGGCCATTTATTCGAATATATTTTTGTATATTCCACTTTGAATTTCTGAAATTTTTTGAAATTTCAAGTGGAATATTTCGCCTCCATAATTGATTTTTACCTGCACAATTTCACCGATATATATCTATTGCACTCCGCACTACACTAGTTTTCTATTTAAATCACTTCAATCACTTGAAAATCACGGAAATCAACGAAAAACTTTAAAAAACCCGCACGGCACCAAATACCCATTGCTCTTCCACAAAGTGTCCTCGATGGTACTTCCTCTTGCCAAATTTCGATTCATCTATCTCGACTGTCATATTTGGACCTCCTATTTGAAATATAAATTAATTATCAATTAACGCTCCCGGGTACACATCTTTAGTTGCCTCTGCTCCAGGCGAGCGCGCAAGTACCAAAGTCGAAAAAGGGCACTACAACGAGTGAATGCCAGACCCAGAAACCGCAGAAAATACGACAGAAGACGAGCCCCAAACAGTGAAAACATCGCCCGGACCCAACTCCGCACTCCAAAGAAGATAGCTGTAAGTCTAAAAAATCAATTAATTAAGTTAGTAGAAAAAGCACGAATATCAAGGGGACTCTCGAGTGCGCAAATTGACGAGCTTAGCGCCCAGATCAAAATGGCGAATTGAGACAAGCTCAAATTAAACAATTTAAGCAAGAAACCGCGAGTTTCCGAGAATCAATAAAAGATTTTAAAGAATATTCGTGCTCTTTCCTAAATAAGCAAAGCAAATCGGAGGCCGATTTAAATTTAAGCCGCGAAAGTGAAAGTGTAAAAAGTGCGAGTGAATCTGAGGCTACCGCGATCGCGATAAATTGGTTGAACACGTCGTGCCCAAATTTTGATTTTTCGGGTGAATTAAATATTTCCCATACTTCCCCTATATTTCCCGCGAAAAATAAAATAAAAATGGCCAACTACACTGAGGTCACGAGAAATCTGACTCAGATAGTCCCCAACTTTTCTGGGGAGCCAGGCCCAAATTTGAGCAATGAGCTCCAAACTTTCCTGGGCTGCTGCAGGCGATGTTTAGAATGTCTATCAGATGCAGACAATGATTCCGACGAGACTCCGAGGCGAGGCGTATCAGCTATTAGCCACAGAGGAACATGCAGCGTTCCTACCCCGCGGGTCAGGAATTAGTATGAAGATCTCACACGGTTCATATCGCGCATCAGGAAGGCCCTGTCGCAGTGTAAAGAAGCGGCAGAGGTAAAATATGGTGCTGCAGCAGCAGAAGTAGCAACTTGAAGATTTCGCGAAAAACACTGCGAAACGGTGCTTTTAGCCCCTATCTTCGTCAGTATTTACTGACATTAAACGAGCCCGACCTGGAGGAACTGGCTAAAAAGGCGCTGGACATGGAAAAGCTCCAGCAAGGAGCTTTCCATATACCCAGCAACACCTTCACGCCACCCCAGGACAATAAACCGAGCAACCGAACCTGCCGGTACCCCCGAGTTACGGCAAGCCGTGGGGATATCCGATCAATGCTACCATGCAAGCTACATATTAAAATGCAGTATTTGGATATCCTTACACGGCTACCAGACAGGCACAGAATTACGCTCAACCCCCGACAAATTATCCCGCGAAACCGAATGCGTTAACTAAGCCTCACAATTCGGGCGCTGGATGAGCACCTAAGCCCTCAGCCAATATCGTGTGTAGTTTTTGCTCCAAACGGGGGCATACGTATGACGAGTGTTATAAAAGAAAAAATACCCCTGTTTGCGTAAAGTGCAATAAAATAGGGCACGACATCTAAACGTGTCGAAATAATAACGGTCCACCTCGCAGAAACGCACAGTCGGTCCCCGCAAGTTCTAATGAAACGCGCCGCGTGAATAATGTGCGTGTAAAATGCGATTTGTGTGGCCGCCGGGAGCATGACGAAAACGCATGCCAAAGGAAAAGGGTATGCAAAGCTGTTTCTACAGATTTGCCCTTGGTGTAAGCGTGCTGGGAGTGTGATACTTTCACTGGGTTCAAATTTTCCCTAAGCATCTATCAGCCTCTCTAAGGTCTTGAGTAAGAACGAAGAGAGACTGATAGGCCTGTAATCCTTCGGTTTGCTGTGGGAGGATCAAGGATCAAGGATTCAGGGATGCCTGTTAGCCTTAGGCAGGCCTCGAAAATCGCCATCAGCCATGAAGCAATAATGGTTGATGCTTTCTGAAGCTCTGCCGGAATAATGCCATCTAAACCGTAACTGCAACTGTAAATACCGGTGATCGGAGAAAGAGGGTTCATTGGATACTCTCCAATTCCTTATTAGGTGAGCGGCCTGTCCATTGACTAACATAATGTTCAGAACTCCTTCATGGTCATGTGCCATGTAGCTGGAGACTAACCAGGTAGTATGGGTGCCTAGTTCCAGCATGACCACAGCGTTTTCCTTATCGCTGAAATGCGTAAGGATGAAGGCACTGTAGTGTTTGCTAATCAATATGCAGGATCTTGGTTTACCTGCTCCCGTGACGTAAAATGTTCTGAAGTCGGGCGAGTTAAGTCCACAGATCCGGCCTCCAACGACCCACGGTTCCTGGACCAGGCCGATGTCCTCTCGCTTGTGCTGCGCTGCTTTGGAGTGGTGTAGATTAATCTGCCACCATCGCTGCTATCTTGGGCCTCGACGACCGTTTTGTCTGCCTCGTCCGAGTCCGAGAGCAGAAGGTCGTCGTCATCCATGTCCTCGGGCGGGGTTCCAGATCCTCCTGATGGAGGAAGAGGTTCCCAAGCAACCCAGAAGTGGAGAGGTTGCTATCTTTGTCGCTGTCATGCGGCGGGGGTTGGGCCTCGCTCGGGGCGGCAGCCGGATCGGGGTTTTCCTCGGGAGGACTGGCTGTCTTGCCACCCTTAAAGTCTGTACGGTAGACCGTTAGGGTGACAGAGTCTAAGCCATACAAGATGACTCCCTTGGACTCCTCGAGAAGTGGCAGAGATTCATCGTTTAGGATGATCACCGCTAGCCTTAGTTTTCTTTGGACGGGTTCACTGACCGGGAAGATTGGGGTTGCACTTCTGAATCAGTGCCAGAATTTCATTCGGATCGGAGGGTTCAGCTGGAATCCAAGCCTTAGATCTAGGTCTGTTCGGGATCATCGCCCTTTTCGCAGCCTTGAGCCTAGCACCTGGCCAGACCTCTCCCAGACGGGAAATCGCGTGCTCGTAGATGTCAGCGGAGCGCTGATCCGCACAAGCGATTAGTTTTACGCGACCTCTGTACCAGCCAGCGTCGCGACAGATCGGGGTGGGGCCGGGAAACGCCTTCATGACGTCCCTGTAGATCCTCAGCAACTCGATCCGTACCGATCTCCAGTTTTCCTGGGAGATGGCACCATCCGGGTTGGTGAGGGCCATTACTGCCCAGATTAGGTGTTCTTTAGCGACCTCGTTAGGCCGAGTTGGGGGCCTAGCAGCCTGGGTGGCTTGGGCTTTTTAGAGGCGCATGGCACCTGCTCGTCATTAGAGCGTTGCCTCTTAACTGCCGTTTCTGGACGCCGGGAGTTGTGCTGGTCCACAGTCCTTTTGGCCCAGGCCAGAGAGTCCCTTTGGCTCTCATTAAGCTTCGCACTTAGCGCACTTAGCTTTCGGAAAACCTTGAATGCAGTCTGTTTTTGCCGGAAGGCTACCGCCGAGGGTCTAGCGCGCCGCTCTGGTGGCTTGTTGGACCGAGTGGTCCCGAGAGGTGTCTTGGCACCGCTTTGTCCAGGTAAGTGCCAATTCTGTCGCGACGAACCGCGACACTTCGGTTACGTTGTAAATGAGAACGGTCTAAGCGTTGATCCAAAATAAATACGCAGCATCGTAGATTTACCAAGACCAACCAACTTATCCGGTGCTCGAAGAATAATAGGAATGATATCGTGGTACTGTCGTTTCGTTCCAGAGTTTTCAACACTTATCGCCCCGATGACAAACCCTCTAAGGAAGAAAACGAAATTCGCCTGGGACAAATCATGTGAGGACTCCTTTCGCAAAGTGCGAGAATGCTTGGCGACGGCACCGATCTTATCCTGCCCCAATTACAGTCTGCCGTTCGTGGTACAAACCGATGCTTCCGACTATGGATTGGGGGCAGTCCTCTCTCAACCACACCCAGAAGGAGAGAAGGTGATCTGCTATCTGAGTAGGTCGTTGAGTGCGGCCGAAAGAAAGTATTCGACGACTGAGAAGGAGTGTCTGGCCGTTATCTGGGCGGTGGAAAAATTAAGACCCTATATCGAAGGGGTATACTTCACAGTGATCACGGACCATCATTCACTGATCTGGCTACACCGTCTGAAAGATCCCAGAGGACGCTTAGCCAGATGGGCCGTCAGGCTACAGCAGATCGAATTTGAAATCGTTCACCGTAAGGGTAAGGAGAATGCTGTGCCCGATGCATTGTCCCGAGCAGTGAGGGAAGAGGGCAATGTGAACTGCTTAGACGAGTCCTCAGATGAATGGTGGAGGAAGATGAAATCAGTTGTAATTTCAATCCCGGAAAAGTACCCGAAATGGAAGGCATAGGCCGAAAGATTGTGGAAGAGGGTACCCGTTAAACGCCCAGCTTTGGCCGCCGAACAGGATCACTGGAGGGAAGTTATCCCTAAAGATCGCCGGAAAGGAGTGCTTGAGTTCTGCCATGACAGCCGTGGTTACCTTGGCTCGAAAAAGATTGCTTTTTGCAGCCAGTAAATATTACTGGCCTGGAATGAAGCTGGATGTCGCGGACTACGTCCGAAGGTGCGCCACGTGTCAGACCATAAAGCCCGATCTACAAGCTCCCGCTGGTACCATGCACGCTCGAACCAGCTATGTCACTCGTCCTTGGGAGATGATTTGTATTGATTTTATATGTAGGTCCACTGCCCCGTTCGTCTTCCGGCCACTCGTATATAGTGACGGTGGTCGATTATTTGTTACAATTAATAAAATATATTTATACATATATCAAGGATCATCAGTGTTGTGCTGTCAATTGGTTTGGGCGCGTTTCTGTCGGGGCTCGTCGTTTTTGTCAAGTTTTGACGTGTTTTTAGTGCTTCGCTTCGCTTGAATTTTTGCACGCGTGTTTCTTTTGTGGTGCCTTTGCCTGTGAAGTTTAGTTTTCATCTTGTGTTGTGGCTTTTTGTTGCCTTTTAAATTTTTAATTTTTACCTCTTTTCCCCGCTTTCGCGCCTCTAGCGGTATAAAGGTATTTTCTTGGTGTGGGTGGCTCTCGTTGCTCCCAGGCAACTCATTTTTGATCCATTCACGTTTTTATCGTAGGTTCTAATACCCACTTTTACTCGTATAACAATTTAAACTTGGGGTTCGTGCATTTGATTAGCACAGCTTTCTACCACCTTATTTTGCTTTACTTGATCTGTGTCTCGAATTAGTTGATATGGCCACCTGTAAAATTTGCAATATTTCCGACTCTGATGATATTATCTCTTGTGACGGAATTTGTCAATCTTTTTTCCATCCCAGGTGCTGAAACGCTCCCATAAGTGTTCAGTAACTACTTGTAATGAATGCGCGGATATTAAACCCGTTCATATTTGTTAAACTAGTTGAACATATTACCAAATCACTAATTAACGAGCAGGCAGTTCTGATCGACAAGTTCTCAATTTTTTCTTCCGTTTTAAATTTATTCACTGATGAAATCAATTCAACAAATGGAACTTCTGAAGAACGGGTGTTTCGTTGTATTTACGGTGAAATTGTGCAAGTAACTTCCTATTCGACGTAAAATAGTAGGAGGAAATATAATTCGGTGGCGCTCGGCCATTTATTCGAATATATTTTTGTATATTCCACTTTGAATTTCTGAAATTTTTTGAAATTTCAAGTGGAATATTTCGCCTCCATAATTGATTTTTACCTGCACAATTTCACCGATATATATCTATTGCACTCCGCACTACACTAGTTTTCTATTTAAATCACTTCAATCACTTGAAAATCACGGAAATCAACGAAAAACTTTAAAAAAACCGGCACGGCACCAAATACCCATTGCTCTTCCACAAAATGTCCTCGATGGTACTTCCTCTTGCTAAATTCCGATTCATCTATCTCGACTGTCATATTTGGACCTCCTATTTGAAATATAAATTAATTATCAATTAACGCTCCCGGGTACACATCTTTAGTTGCCTCTGCTCCAGGCGAGCACGCAAGTACCAAAGTCGAAAAAGGGCACTACAACGAGTGAATGCCAGACCCAGAAACCGCAGAAAATACGACAGAAGACGAGCCCCAAACAGTGAAAACATCGCCCGGACCCAACTCCGCACTCCAAAGAAGATAGCTGTAAGTCTAAAAAATCAATTAATTAAGTTAGTAGAAAAAGCACGAATATCAAGGGGACTCTCGAGTGCGCAAATTGACGAGCTTAGCGCCCAGATCAAAATGGCGAATTGAGACAAGCTCAAATTAAACAATTTAAGCAAGAAACCGCGAGTTTCCGAGAATCAATAAAAGATTTTAAAGAATATTCGTGCTCTTTCCTAAATAAGCAAAGCAAATCGGAGGCCGATTTAAATTTAAGCCGCGAAAGTGAAAGTGTAAAAAGTGCGAGTGAATCTGAGGCTACCCCGATCGCGATAAATTGGTTGAACACGTCGTGCCCAAATTTTGATTTTTCGGGTGAATTAAATATTTCCCATACTTCCCCTATATTTCCCGCGAAAAATAAAATAAAAATGGCCAACTACACTGAGGTCACGAGAAATCTGACTCAGATAGTCCCCAACTTTTCTGGGGAGCCAGGCCCAAATTTGAGCAATGAGCTCCAAACTTTCCTGGGCTGCTGCAGGCGATGTTTAGAATGCCTATCAGATGCAGACAATGATTCCGACGAGACTCCGAGGCGAGGCGTATCAGCTATTAGCCACAGAGGAACCTGCTACCTTCAAAGAAATTGAAGATAAATTAAATGCAGCGTTCCTACCCCGCGAG
This sequence comes from Machimus rusticus, assembly GCA_951509405.1. Classification (NCBI taxonomy): domain Eukaryota; kingdom Metazoa; phylum Arthropoda; class Insecta; order Diptera; family Asilidae; genus Machimus; species Machimus rusticus. The sequence goes on from OX608054.1 coordinate 5,706,773, forward strand.
TCAGGAATTAGTATGAAGATCTCACACGGTTCATATCGCGCATCAGGAAGGCCCTGTCGCAGTGTAAAGAAGCGGCAGAGGTAAAATATGGTGCTGCAGCAGCAGCAGTAGCAACTTGAAGATTTCGCGAAAAACACTGCGAAACGGTGCTTTTAGCCCCTATCTTCGTCAGTATTTACTGACATTAAACGAGCCCGACCTGGAGGAACTGGCTAAAAAGGCGCTGGACATGGAAAAGCTCCAGCAAGGAGCTTTCCATATACCCAGCAACACCTTCACGCCACCCCAGGACAATAAACCGAGCAATTCGAACCTGCCGGTACCCCCGAGTTACGGCAAGCCGTGGGGATATCCTACAGCTAAGCTACATATTAAAATGCAGTATTTGGATATCCTTACACGGCTACCAGACAGGCACAGAATTACGCTCAACCCCCGACAAATTATCCCGCGAAACCGAATGCGTTAACTAAGCCTCACAATTCGGGCGCTGGATGAGCACCTAAGCCCTCAGCCAATATCGTGTGTAGTTTTTGCTCCAAACGGGGGCATACGTATGACGAGTGTTATAAAAGAAAAAATACCCCTGTTTGCGTAAAGTGCAATAAAATAGGGCACGACATCTAAACGTGTCGAAATAATAACGGTCCACCTCGCAGAAACGCACAGTCGGTCCCCGCAAGTTCTAATGAAACGCGCCGCGTGAATAATGTGCGTGTAAAATGCGATTTGTGTGGCCGCCGGGAGCATGACGAAAACGCATGCCAAAGGAAAAGGGTATGCAAAGCTGTTTCTACAGATTTGCCCTTGGTGTAAGCGTGCTGGGAGTGTGATACTTTCACTGGGTTCACATTTTCCCTAAGCATCTATCAGCCTCTCTAAGGTCTTGAGTAAGAACGAAGAGAGACTGATAGGCCTGTAATCCTTCGGTTTGCTGTGGGAGGATCAAGGATCAAGGATTCAGGGATGCCTGTTAGCCTTAGGCAGGTGTTATATATGTCCCTGCGGGGACTTATAATCCAGATCTATTCCCGGTAGTTGGGGGATAGATCTTTATTGTGAGTGATGCTCCAGGGTCAACAGGGTTCCTTCTGGTCACGGACTGTAGGAGCAGCAGAGATGCTTAACTCCTTTGGTAGACGTTGGGGAGCAGCGGTAGCGCTTTACTCCCTTATAGGTGTGTAGACGGGGATTAAGACACTGCACGAGTCACTTCTATAATATGTATTTCTTCGGATAATGCACAAACGTTAACTCGAATTTACACGACATTAACCGGACTCGCAGCTCCCTTTAGATTTATTCGCGGCTTTTACTGTCACGGCCGACTTGTTAGTTATTAACTTAATTTCTTAGTTCCGATTTTACTGATCACTAACTCCAACAAACTAACTCCGAACTCTGACTCCAAACTCTCTCCGAAACTTCAGACTCCGACTCCGAAACTCAAAAAACTCCGACCCTCGAAGGTATGAGAGTCTATTTTTATATTATCATCCCTTCCTCATGATTCACGATCGTTAATATTCTTCCACCAATCGCTGCTTTCGATGAGTTCAGTAAATAATTAGTTATTTACTTGTTGCACTCATCTGTTGGGGAAGGCCTACCTAGTTGCGATAGGCAGAACTCGGTCATGGCACAGATAAGAAGTGCATAACTCGCATTTCATCATATGGGAAGCACATCGGTCAATTGCATAAATTAGGCACGGGCCGAAATTGCAACGGGCCGGCTTGGCCTTGGCCGCCGTGCCGTACCGTGTGTGTCCATTAGCATGTGTCGTCAGACGCTGTTCTGTTTGTTTACATTTTGCCGCCGGCAAATATGCAATCTGACTCTAGCGAGCGTAAAGTATCTTTGTAAAGTACTTAAGTACTTTTGCGCTTTCTAGGTTCGGCTGATCGTGTTTTGGCCGGGATGTTATATTGGGACCTATGTACCGGAATTTCGGTACACAACATTCCTTCCCCCTTTGAAAAAGAGAATTATTCTTTGAAGAGGAATAATTCTCGGGGTGTTGATTATATTGAAAAAATATTTTATATATATTAATAATGATTAAAAAAAAAATTTTTGAATGTCGTAGAGGGAGTTGCGAGACCGTCACAGAATTGCTTAACCTAATATTACAATGCTTCTATATTCAAGTATCACATTATTATTATATACGTATATTAGTTTTATAAATTTTCTTTAAAATCTTTTGTACCCTCGGTGTGTTTAATTATTCTTACAAAATATGTTAGTATGATATTCAAAAATAATTGTTTTTTTTTTTTTTTTTTTGAATTGGCTTTGCTTAGCTTATGCGAAACTTAGAATATTTATTTTTCCAAAAATTTTAGATTGCCATACAATCGTACCTCTGATTATACGACATCATAGATGAATGATGAATGTACTTCTAGTACTAATATGAAATATTCTTATTTTTTATACAAAATGATATATAAAAGGAGAAAAAAATTGTAACTAAAATTTCTAATGTTTTTAGTGTGTTTGCTTTACTTGTTAATTTTCCTGACCTATCTTAACTATTTACGGGGCCAAGGTTATCGAGTTTATTAGTATCATATTACCTAAGAGGGTACTACTGCTTGACGAAAGATTTTTGGTTGACTGGCCGAGTGAATCTTTTTTTTTTTCTTCTTCTTTTTCTTTTCTTTTATTGCGAATCGAAATGCGATATGCACGTTGTTCGTATGTGTGGCATATCTTGCGAAAATGTCTTTATTTATTATTATTATTGACTGATATTAGAGCTCCCAGGGGGTTATAAAATTTATATAGTAGTTCCAATAATTTCGTGAAGAGAAGAGAAAAAATTGTTCGTTAAAAAAAAATTTTACTTCGAGGGAAATGAAATTAGTCCGGGAAACTTTTTCTTAATCATAATATCGCTTAAGGCGGTTATTATGAACTATTTTTGTACGTTTCCCTATTTTTACTTCCGAGTTTACTTCGGACGGGATTGCCGTTATTACATACGGTCCTTCCCATATTTCTGAAAGCTTATGCTTTCTACTTTCGCTTTTCAGGAGGACTTTGTCCCCCACATGGAATGACACAGGTCTGGAATTCTTGTCGTAATATTCTTTCGACTTATTTTTGCTAGCCAAAATATTTTTTCGTGCTGTCGCGTATGATTTTTGTAGCTTGTATCGGAGCTTGTGGTAGTAGCTCTCGCTGTTATAAAGGGGTTCGGGTTCCCTTTTTAAATTTGAAGGGACATCCGCCGTGAAGCCGTATAGGCAGTCCATTGGGGTGAGTTTGGTACCCTCGTGTATACTGTTGTTGTATACAAATGCGGCGGTCCTCAAATACTTATCCCAGATTTTTGAATTATCATCTATGATAGTCCGTAAATATTCTATAAGGGGTCTATGTGCTCTTTCTAGTGCCCCGTTTGATTGTGGGTGGTAAGCAGAGGTCTGTAACTTTTTTACTTTTAGTAGCTTACAGACTTGTTTGAACAGATCGCTTAGGAAATTTGTTCCTTGATCTGTGACGATTTTCTTAGGGATGCGGTAGCGCGTGACGATTTCGTCGAAGAAGATTTCCGCTATTGTTTCCGCTTCCGCGTTGGGTATTGCATACCAGTCTACAAATTTAGTTAAGTTGTCCTGGAAAGTCAGGATGTACTTGTTTCCAGATGTAGATTCCTCCAATGGTCCCACAATGTCTAGGTAAACCTTATCAAAAGGCTGTTCCGCGACATCTGTGATTACCATGGGCATTTTAGCTTGAGGGGATGCCTTAGATTTTTGGCACTTTGGGCACTTCTTGATATAATTTTTTATATCTCGCAACATGTGATTCCAGCGAAATTTCCGCTTTATTCTCTTATAAGTTTTAATTACTCCCTGATGGCCTCCGAATGCGGAGTCATGGTAATCATGTAGAATTATTTTAATTTCTTCGGGGCTCGTAATATGTTCAGGGCTTTTTCGCGCTTCTGGCGGTGAAGGCTTGTCTTCAGTTATTTCGACAGATTCCGAGTGTTTTTCCTTCGGATCGAGTGTTAATTTCTCGGGCTGTTTTTCCGCCTGTTTTGCTCTTTGTGTATCCGGAATGACATCTATACCACTTTCTTGGACTTTCCTTCTCTGGGCCCTTGTAATTGCGTGTACTTTTGCAGCGGGGTTGTTTTTCTCCGCTGTCGAGTCCATGGATCGATGGACCTGAGCCTCTACCGTTAAGGTTGGGCTGTTTTGATCCTCAATATCTTCCCGTGGGATGCGACTTAGGGCATCTGCATTTGTATTATACTTTCCGGGTTTATATTCGATGGTATAATCGAACTCGGAAAGTTTAAGCTGAAACCTCTTCAAACGAGAAGTAGGGTCTTTTGCGTTGAGGACCCCTTTTAGAGGTTTATGATCTGTATAGATGGTGAATTTTCGACCATATAAATAGCATCGAAAGTTTCTTGTGGCCCAAACGATGGCAAGCAATTCCTTTTCTATAGTCGAGTAGTTTTTCTCGGCTTTATTTAAAGTGCGGCTTGCGTAGGCTATGGGTCTATCGTTTCCAACCTCGCCTTGGGAAAGTACCGCGCCCAATGCCTCGTTACTGGCATCGGTTGTTAAATTGAAGGGCTTATTAAAATCGGGATATATAAGAATAGGGGGTGAGATTAAAGATCTTTTTATTTCATCAAATGCCTCTTGGCATTTTTCGGTCCATTTAAACTTGACGTCTTTGCGAATCAAGTTCGTTAGTGGCCGTACTATTTTTGAAAAGTTCGGTATAAACTTGCGATAATAATTTGCTAGTCCTAAGAATGACTGTACTTGCCTAATTGTTCGAGGTGTGGGAAAATTTTGAACGCATTCTGTTTTGCTGGGGTCTGGGAGAGCCCCTTCACTCGAGCATTTATGTCCGAGATAAACTACTTCTTTCCGGAGGAATTGGCACTTCTCGGGTTGTAGTTTTAAATTATATTCTCGTAATTTGTCGAAAACTTTACACAGTTTAGAGTTGTGGTCCTCTAAATTTTTCCCGTAGATGACTATGTCATCCAGGTACACAAAACATTCTAAACCCTGCAGGCCTGTTAATACATAATTCATCAGGCGCTGAAATGTGGCGGGGGCTCCTTTGAGCCCAAATGGCATGCGCTTGAACTCATAATGCCCATAATTTGTACTAAAAGCGGTTTTAGGTCGATCTTTAGGGTCGACTAAAACTTGGTGGTAGCCGCTGGCCAAGTCTAAGGTTGTGAAGTACCTAGAATGGCCCAATTGATCGAGTATATCCTCGATTCTGGGAAGAGGGAAAGCGTCTCCGACTGTTTTGTCGTTAACTTTCCGAAAATCAACTACCACTCTCCATCTTTTTTCGCCATCGGGTCCTGCCTTTTTGGGGACCACTAACAGGGGAGAATTCCAGGGGCTTTTGCTCATCTGGACTATATCATTTTCGAGCATATCTTTCCCTTTGTTTTTCGGGTAAGCGGTACATTTTTTGATTGATGGGCGCTTGGTCTTGCATGATTGATATTGAGTGCGTTATCGCATCTGTATGGGTGAGGAAGTCGCCTTTTAGATGGAATATGTCGTTATATTCCTTACAGATTTTCAATATTTCAGCCCTTTCGTCTTTATTTAAAATTGGGCTCAGGTTGAGTTCTTCCTCTAGCCTGGCCTCTCTTTGGCTCTCGTTGGAGCTTTTTACTCGGGATAGATGAATAGTATTTACTAGTTTTTCCTTTATTTTGTTAATTGTAGGGTATTTGGTGCTTTGGCCCTTAGTTGAATTGGCTCTTTGGCCTTTAATTACTTTATTTGAGCTCTTTGGCCTCGGTTTGCGAGGTCCGTGGCCCTTATTAGTTGTATTTGCGCTTGCCGGCCCCGGTTTGCGAGGTCCGACTCGGTTAAGATCGGCTTTATTCACCGTTTGTTTTGTTATTGAATTGGGCTTGGATATTGTTTTATTTTGTTCAAATGATTTTGTCTGGACCTCGGCTGCTTTTATTGCGCCGTTTTGGTCGAGGAATTTTTTCCGTGCAAGCTCTTCTGGCTTTTGCATGTTATGCGGGGTACACATTGGGACTAATGTGTAGTCGTTCACCGGAGCCAATTGCAAAGTAAGGTCGGTGAGAGCTACTTTAGAGTCCTTAGAGTTGAGTATCCCAATCAGAACTTCCTTTTCTTCATTAGAGGAAATAATACTATTTGCCAAGAAGACTCCGTCGTCTATCTCTTGGGAAAGACAGAGCATTTCTTCCGGCAATTTCAGTGGGATTCTAGCCACTATCTGCGATCTCGCAGGTACGCATATGGGCTTGATCAGAGCCACTCTATGCCGCCTGATTTGTGTGATCTCAGGTGTATTCGCCAGAATTTCCCTCTCGTTCTCCCGCAGCTTGTCTGTAGCCAAACATCCCCCATCATCTGCTGGTTCGAGAACATGGCAGGTAGAAAGCTTAACCCCTACGGGTTCCATCTCCTCTGCTCTATTCTCGGATTCGGATGTTTTTCGGGAGTTATTCTTCTCAGTCTCGAGAAAAATTGGGTACGAGTATTCCTCCAAATTAGTTTCCGTGCGAGGAAACCGAAGTTCTTTATTTGGGCCCTCAACATTGCAGTTTTGGGCAAGGAAATCGTTGCCTAATAGGCCGTCGTGAGAGAGGCCTGGAGTGTTTTCTATTACCTGGAAGGTGCAGGGTGTTTTAATTATCTTGTTCTCATTTAATGTAGTAACAAGATTTCCCTGACAGCTTCCCAGGGTGTATCCCGTGCCAAAAGGGGTTTGCAGGGTAAGAATCTTCTCGGCATTTATTAGCTCGGAAGATTTTAAAGCTTGTTTTTTAATTAAGCCACCACTAGCTGAGTCTTTTCTTTCAGACCAAAGTCTAGGGGGAGCTCTACCACGGAAGTACTTGGTCTGGGCGGCTGAGAGTACCCTGAATTTTCGTTAGAAAGACTTATAGTCGAGCCGGGGATTTCGGGCTCGACTCGCTGCCGTTTCCCGATTTCCGGCTTTGATATTCTTGTTTATGTGGACATGAATTTTCTTCGTGCCCACGACGCCCGCACCAATCGCATTTTAGTTGCACATTGTAGACTCGGCGCGCCCCATTATTATTTGTGGGGGCCTGAGTATTGTTGCGCGGTGGTCCATTACTGCGACATGTTGTAATGTCATGCCCCATTTTATTGCACTTAACGCAAACAGGGGTATTTTTTCGTTTAAAACATTCGTCGTAAGTATGCCCCCGTTTAGAGCAAAAACTGCACACAATGTTGGCTGGGGGCCTTGAAGTTCCTCCAGAGCCTGAATTGCGCGACTTCGACCGGGTTGTCCCCTGATTCGCCGTATTTGGCGTAAACTGCGCGGGTAACGAAATTTGTCCGGTCGCGGGGGTAGCATAAGGATATCCCACTAAAGCGTTTGCGTAGGCGGCCGCTTGGTTTGGATATCCCTGTGGATCACTGTACACAGGTGGAACCGGAGGGTAGATATTATTCGGGCAGACTCCTTGTGGAGCTGCGAAAGTGTTATTAGGCAATGGGAAGGCACCTTGTTGGAGCCTCTCCATATCTAACGCCTTCTGAGCCAATTTTTCAAAATCGGGCTCACTTAGTGTCAGTAAGTACTGACGAAGGTAGGGGCTTAGGGCGCCGTTACTCAGAGTACTTTTTGCGAAGTCCTCTAGTTGGCAATTCACGATGGCTGCTGCTGCAGCACCATATTTCACTTCCGCCGCTTCTTTGCATTGCGACAGAGCTTTTCTTATGCGCGAAATAAACCGTGAGAGATCCTCATACGGTGTTTGGCGCATAGCAATTAATTTATTCACCAATTCTTGGTGAGATTCCCTAGGCAGAAATGCTGCATTTAATCTATCTTCAATTTCTCTGAAAGTAGTAGGTTCATCCGTTGCTAATAGCTGGTATGCCTCGCCTCGGAGCCTTGTTGGAATCATTTTAATAAATATGGGCTTATCACTGTCTGACAGGCATTCTAGACATCGCCTGCAGCAGCCCAAAAAGGTTTGGAGTTCACTGCTCAGGTTAGGACCTGGCTCTCCAGTAAATATTGGCACTATCTGGGTTAGATTTCTTGTGACCTCAGTGTAGTTTGCCATTTTTATTTTTCTTTGTGTGGGAGAGAGTGTAGGAGAAATTTGGGAATTTCTTAAATCGCCCGAATTGTTTGAGCTCGCAAAAGATGCACTCAACCAGTCAATTACAATATCGGCCGCGGTCGGTTCTTTTTCACTAACACCGTTTTGTGTACTTAAATCTATATCACAGTTTTTATCTACTGGTGTGCTTGGCCCGTTATCTTCGAACGAACGCGAGTATCTGTCAAATTTGCTTAGGGTTCCTCGGAGTTTTTCAGTGTCCTCGATTAATTTCTTTATGCGAGATTCTCTAAGTTCTCGAGTTCTATTAAGCTGTTTTTCAAGCTCGTCACACTGTCCGGGAGAGATCCCACCTGATACTCGCGTTTTTTCGAGTAATTGATTTAAATGATCTTGTAAACTTACAGGTCGATCTGCGGCAGGTCTTGGGATGATGTTTCCACTGCGGAGGCGAATTCCTGGCTGGTCCTGACGGCTGGTGGTTGCTGGCGTTGCAGGTGTCCCTTGCTGAGAGTTGTTCTCCCTCGCTAGCTGTTGTGCAGCTGGAGAATCGTGGTCCCTCGATGTTTGAGGCTGAGTCTGTGGATGATCGTCCTTCGGTGGCTGAAGGCTGTTCTCCTTGGATCGGGGCTGGTGTGGTGTTCCCTCGTCAGTCATTCAAGTCTTTTAGGCCGGGGTCTTGCCCGTTGGAGTCTTGCTGTGATGAGGCAGGTATTTGCTTGCTCGCCTGGAGCAGAGGCAATTAGAGTTGACTACCTGTAATCCGGGTAATTGCGTGCTCGCCTGGAGCAGAGGCAACTAAAGTTGATTACCCGGGAGCGTTGGAGTTCTTGCTCGCACTTAAGCAATTTTGAGAACTCTTGTTCGGGGATCAAGGCTTTTCAAGCGCTTATGGTTTTTTAAAGCGATAAAAACCGGGCTTCCTTGATCCTACCGGCTGCGCCAATTGTTATATATGTCCCTGCGGGGACTTATAATCCAGATCTATTCCCGGTAGTTGGGGGATAGATCTTTATTGTGAGTGATGCTCCAGGGTCAACAGGGTTCCTTCTGGTCACGGACTGTAGGAGCAGCAGAGATGCTTAACTCCTTTGGTAGACGTTGGGGAGCAGCGGTAGCGCTTTACTCCCTTATAGGTGTGTAGACGGGGATTAAGACACTGCACGAGTCACTTCTATAATATGTATTTCTTCGGATAATGCACAAACGTTAACTCGAATTTACACGACATTAACCGGACTCGCAGCTCCCTTTAGATTTATTCGCGGCTTTTACTGTCACGGCCGACTTGTTAGTTATTAACTTAATTTCTTAGTTCCGATTTTACTGATCACTAACTCCAACAAACTAACTCCGAACTCTGACTCCAAACTCTCTCCGAAACTTCAGACTCCGACTCCGAAACTCAAAAAACTCCGACCCTCGAAGGTATGAGAGTCTATTTTTATATTATCATCCCTTCCTCATGATTCACGATCGTTAATATTCTTCCACCAATCGCTGCTTTCGATGAGTTCAGTAAATAATTAGTTATTTACTTGTTGCACTCATCTGTTGGGGAAGGCCTACCTAGTTGCGATAGGCAGAACTCGGTCATGGCACAGATAAGAAGTGCATAACTCGCATTTCATCATATGGGAAGCACATCGGTCAATTGCATAAATTAGGCACGGGCCGAAATTGCAACGGGCCGGCTTGGCCTTGGCCGCCGTGCCGTACCGTGTGTGTCCATTAGCATGTGTCGTCAGACGCTGTTCTGTTTGTTTACATTTTGCCGCCGGCAAATATGCAATCTGACTCTAGCGAGCGTAAAGTATCTTTGTAAAGTACTTAAGTACTTTTGCGCTTTCTAGGTTCGGCTGATCGTGTTTTGGCCGGGATGTTATATTGGGACCTATGTACCGGAATTTCGGTACACAACACAGGCCTCGAAAATCGCCATCAGCCATGAAGCAATAATGGTTGATGCTTTCTGAAGCTCTGCCGGAATAATGCCATCTAAACCGTAACTGCAACTGTAAATACCGGTGATCGGAGAAAGAGGGTTCATTGGATACTCTCCAATTCCTTATTAGGTGAGCGGCCTGTCCATTGACTAACATAATGTTCAGAACTCCTTCATGGTCATGTGCCATGTAGCTGGAGACTAACCAGGTAGTATGGGTGCCTAGTTCCAGCATGACCACAGCGTTTTCCTTATCGCTGAAATGCGTAAGGATGAAGGCACTGTAGTGTTTGCTAATCAATATGCAGGATCTTGGTTTACCTGCTCCCGTGACGTAAAATGTTCTGAAGTCGGGCGAGTTAAGTCCACAGATCCGGCCTCCAACGACCCACGGTTCCTGGACCAGGCCGATGTCCTCTCGCTTGTGCTGCGCTGCTTTGGAGTGGTGTAGATTAATCTGCCACCATCGCTGCTATCTTGGGCCTCGACGACCGTTTTGTCTGCCTCGTCCGAGTCCGAGAGCAGAAGGTCGTCGTCATCCATGTCCTCGGGCGGGGTTCCAGATCCTCCTGATGGAGGAAGAGGTTCCCAAGCAACCCAGAAGTGGAGAGGTTGCTATCTTCGTCGCTGTCATGCGGCGGGGGTTGGGCCTCGCTCGGGGCGGCAGCCGGATCGGGGTTTTCCTCGGGAGGACTGGCTGTCTTGCCACCCTTAAAGTCTGTACGGTAGACCGTTAGGGTGACAGAGTCTAAGCCATACAAGATGACTCCCTTGGACTCCTCGAGAAGTGGCAGAGATTCATCGTTTAGGATGATCACCGCTAGCCTTAGTTTTCTTTGGACGGGTTCACTGACCGGGAAGATTGGGGTTGCACTTCTGAATCAGTGCCAGAATTTCATTCGGATCGGAGGGTTCAGCTGGAATCCAAGCCTTAGACCTAGGTCTGTTCGGGATCATCGCCCTTTTCGCAGCCTTGAGCCTAGCACCTGGCCAGACCTCTCCCAGACGGGAAATCGCGTGCTCGTAGATGTCAGCGGAGCGCTGATCCGCACAAGCGATTAGTTTTACGTGACCTCTGTACCAGCCAGCGTCGCGACAGATCGGGGTGGGGCCGGGAAACGCCTTCATGACGTCCCTGTAGATCCTCAGCAACTCGATCCGTACCGATCTCCAGTTTTCCTGGGAGATGGCACCATCCGGGTTGGTGAGGTCCATTACTGCCCAGATTAGGTGTTCTTTAGCGACCTCGTTAGGCCGAGTTGGGGGCCTAGAAGCCTGGGTGGCTTTGGGCTTTTTAGAGGCGCATGGCACCTGCTCGTCATTAGAGCGTTGCCTCTTAACTGCCGTTTCTGGACGCCGGGAGTTGTGCTGGTCCACAGTCCTTTTGGCCCAGGCCAGAGAGTCCCTTTGGCTCTCATTAAGCTTCGCACTTAGCGCACTTAGCTTTCGGAAAACCTTGAATGCAGTCTGTTTTTGCCGGAAGGCTACCGCCGAGGGTCTAGCGCGCCGCTCTGGTGGCTTGTTGGACCGAGTGGTCCCGAGAGGTGTCTTGGCACCGCTTTGTCCAGGTAAGTGCCAATTCTGTCGCGACGAACCGCGACACTTCGGTTACGTTGTAAATGAGAACGGTCTAAGCGTTGATCCAAAATAAATACGCAGCATCGTAGATTTACCAAGACCAACCAACTTATCCGGTGCTCGAAGAATAATAGGAATGATATCGTGGTACTGTCGTTTCGTTCCAGAGTTTTCAACACTTATCGCCCCGATGACAAACCCTCTAAGGAAGAAAACGAAATTCGCCTGGGACAAATCATGTGAGGACTCCTTTCGCAAAGTGCGAGAATGCTTGGCGACGGCACCGATCTTATCCTGCCCCAATTACAGTCTGCCGTTCGTGGTACAAACCGATGCTTCCGACTATGGATTGGGGGCAGTCCTCTCTCAACCACACCCAGAAGGAGAGAAGGTGATCTGCTATCTGAGTAGGTCGTTGAGTGCGGCCGAAAGAAAGTATTCGACGACTGAGAAGGAGTGTCTGGCCGTTATCTGGGCGGTGGAAAAATTAAGACCCTATATCGAAGGGGTATACTTCACAGTGATCACGGACCATCATTCACTGATCTGGCTACACCGTCTGAAAGATCCCAGAGGACGCTTAGCCAGATGGGCCGTCAGGCTACAGCAGATCGAATTTGAAATCGTTCACCGTAAGGGTAAGGAGAATGCTGTGCCCGATGCATTGTCCCGAGCAGTGAGGGAAGAGGGCAATGTGAACTGCTTAGACGAGTCCTCAGATGAATGGTGGAGGAAGATGAAATCAGTTGTAATTTCAATCCCGGAAAAGTACCCGAAATGGAAGGCATAGGCCGAAAGATTGTGGAAGAGGGTACCCGTTAAACGCCCAGCTTTGGCCGCCGAACAGGATCACTGGAGGGAAGTTATCCCTAAAGATCGCCGGAAAGGAGTGCTTGAGTTCTGCCATGACAGCCGTGGTTACCTTGGCTCGAAAAAGATTGCTTTTTGCAGCCAGTAAATATTACTGGCCTGGAATGAAGCTGGATGTCGCGGACTACGTCCGAAGGTGCGCCACGTGTCAGACCATAAAGCCCGATCTACAAGCTCCCGCTGGTACCATGCACGCTCGAACCAGCTATGTCACTCGTCCTTGGGAGATGATTTGTATTGATTTTATATGTAGGTCCACTGCCCCGTTCGTCTTCCGGCCACTCGTATATAGTGACGGTGGTCGATTATTTGTTACAATTAATAAAATATATTTATACATATATCAAGGATCATCAGTGTTGTGCTGTCAATTGGTTTGGGCGCGTTTCTGTCGGGGCTCGTCGTTTTTGTCAAGTTTTGACGTGTTTTTAGTGCTTCGCTTCGCTTGAATTTTTGCACGCGTGTTTCTTTTGTGGTGCCTTTGCCTGTGAAGTTTAGTTTTCATCTTGTGTTGTGGCTTTTTGTTGCCTTTTAAATTTTTAATTTTTACATCTTTTCCCCGCTTTCGCGCCTCTAGCGGTATAAAGGTATTTTCTTGGTGTGGGTGGCTCTCGTTGCTCCCAGGCAACTCATTTTTGATCCATTCACGTTTTTATCGTAGGTTCTAATACCCACTTTTACTCGTATAACAATTTAAACTTGGGGTTCGTGCATTTGATTAGCACAGCTTTCTACCACCTTATTTTGCTTTACTTGATCTGTGTCTCGAATTAGTTGATATGGCCACCTGTAAAATTTGCAATATTTCCGACTCTGATGATATTATCTCTTGTGACGGAATTTGTCAATCTTTTTTCCATCCCAGGTGCTGAAACGCTCCCATAAGTGTTCAGTAACTACTTGTAATGAATGCGCGGATATTAAACCCGTTCATATTTTTTAAACTAGTTGAACATATTACCAAATCACTAATTAACGAGCAGGCAGTTCTGATCGACAAGTTCTCAATTTTTTCTTCCGTTTTAAATTTATTCACTGATGAAATCAATTCAACAAATGGAACTTCTGAAGAACGGGTGTTTCGTTGTATTTACGGTGAAATTGTGCAAGTAACTTCCTATTCGACGTAAAATAGTAGGAGGAAATATAATTCGGTGGCGCTCGGCCATTTATTCGAATATATTTTTGTATATTCCACTTTGAATTTCTGAAATTTTTTGAAATTTCAAGTGGAATATTTCGCCTCCATAATTGATTTTTACCTGCACAATTTCACCGATATATATCTATTGCACTCCGCACTACACTAGTTTTCTATTTAAATCACTTCAATCACTTGAAAATCACGGAAATCAACGAAAAACTTTAAAAAAACCGGCACGGCACCAAATACCCATTGCTCTTCCACAAAATGTCCTCGATGGTACTTCCTCTTGCCAAATTTCGATTCATCTATCTCGACTGTCATATTTGGACCTCCTATTTGAAATATAAATTAATTATCAATTAACGCTCCCGGGTACACATCTTTAGTTGCCTCTGCTCCAGGCGAGCACGCAAGTACCAAAGTCGAAAAAGGGCACCAGTTAGCACTACAACGAGTGAATGCCAGACCCAGAAACCGCAGAAAATACGACAGAAGACGAGCCCCAAACAGTGAAAACATCGCCCGGACCCAACTCCGCACTCCAAAGAAGATAGCTGTAAGTCTAAAAAATCAATTAATTAAGTTAGTAGAAAAAGCACGAATATCAAGGGGACTCTCGAGTGCGCAAATTGACGAGCTTAGCGCCCAGATCAAAATGGCGAATTGAGACAAGCTCAAATTAAACAATTTAAGCAAGAAACCGCGAGTTTCCGAGAATCAATAAAAGATTTTAAAGAATATTCGTGCTCTTTCCTAAATAAGCAAAGCAAATCGGAGGCCGATTTAAATTTAAGCCGCGAAAGTGAAAGTGTAAAAAGTGCGAGTGAATCTGAGGCTACCGCGATCGCGATAAATTGGTTGAACACGTCGTGCCCAAATTTTGATTTTTCGGGTGAATTAAAAATTTCCCATACTTCCCCTATATTTCCGGCGAAAAATAAAATAAAAATGGCCAACTACACTGAGGTCACGAGAAATCTGACTCAGATAGTCCCCAACTTTTCTGGGGAGCCAGGCCCAAATTTGAGCAATGAGCTCCAAACTTTCCTGGGCTGCTGCAGGCGATGTTTAGAATGCCTATCAGATGCAGACAAGCCCCTCTTCCTAAAAATGATTCCGACGAGACTCCGAGGCGAGGCGTATCAGCTATTAGCCACAGAGGAACCTGCTACCTTCAAAGAAATTGAAGATAAATTAAATGCAGTGTTCCTACCCCGCGAGTCAGGAATTAGTATGAAGATCTCACACGGTTCATATCGCGCATCAGGAAGGCCCTGTCGCAGTGTAAAGAAGCGGCAGAGGTAAAATATGGTGCTGCAGCAGCAGCAGTAGCAACTTGAAGATTTCGCGAAAAACACTGCGAAACGGTGCTTTTAGCCCCTATCTTCGTCAGTATTTACTGACATTAAACGAGCCCGACCTGGAGGAACTGGCTAAAAAGGCGCTGGACATGGAAAAGCTCCAGCAAGGAGCTTTCCATATACCCAGCAACACCTTCACGCCACCCCAGGACAATAAACCGAGCAATTCGAACCTGCCGGTACCCCCGAGTTACGGCAAGCCGTGGGGATATCCGATCAATGCTACCATGCAAGCTACATATTAAAATGCAGTATTTGGATATCCTTACACGGCTACCAGACAGGCACAGAATTACGCTCAACCCCCGACAAATTATCCCGCGAAACCGAATGCGTTAACTAAGCCTCACAATTCGGGCGCTGGATGAGCACCTAAGCCCTCAGCCAATATCGTGTGTAGTTTTTGCTCCAAACGGGGGCATACGTATGACGAGTGTTATAAAAGAAAAAATACCCCTGTTTGCGTAAAGTGCAATAAAATAGGGCACGACATCTAAACGTGTCGAAATAATAACGGTCCACCTCGCAGAAACGCACAGTCGGTCCCCGCAAGTTCTAATGAAACGCGCCGCGTGAATAATGTGCGTGTAAAATGCGATTTTTGTGGCCGCCGGGAGCATGACGAAAACGCATGCCAAAGGAAAAGGGTATGCAAAGCTGTTTCTACAGATTTGCCCTTGGTGTAAGCGTGCTGGGAGTGTGATACTTTCACTGGGTTCACATTTTCCCTAAGCATCTATCAGCCTCTCTAAGGTCTTGAGTAAGAACGAAGAGAGACTGATAGGCCTGTAATCCTTCGGTTTGCTGTGGGAGGATCAAGGATCAAGGATTCAGGGATGCCTGTTAGCCTTAGGCAGGCCTCGAAAATCGCCATCAGCCATGAAGCAATAATGGTTGATGCTTTCTGAAGCTCTGCCGGAATAATGCCATCTAAACCGTAACTGCAACTGTAAATACCGGTGATCGGAGAAAGAGGGTTCATTGGATACTCTCCAATTCCTTATTAGGTGAGCGGCCTGTCCATTGACTAACATAATGTTCAGAACTCCTTCATGGTCATGTGCCATGTAGCTGGAGACTAACCAGGTAGTATGGGTGCCTAGTTCCAGCATGACCACAGCGTTTTCCTTATCGCTGAAATGCGTAAGGATGAAGGCACTGTAGTGTTTGCTAATCAATATGCAGGATCTTGGTTTACCTGCTCCCGTGACGTAAAATGTTCTGAAGTCGGGCGAGTTAAGTCCACAGATCCGGCCTCCAACGACCCACGGTTCCTGGACCAGGCCGATGTCCTCTCGCTTGTGCTGCGCCGCTTTGGAGTGGTGTAGATTAATCTGCCACCATCGCTGCTATCTTGGGCCTCGACGACCGTTTTGTCTGCCTCGTCCGAGTCCGAGAGCAGAAGGTCGTCGTCATCCATGTCCTCGGGCGGGGTTCCAGATCCTCCTGATGGAGGAAGAGGTTCCCAAGCAACCCAGAAGTGGAGAGGTTGCTATCTTCGTCACTGTCATGCGGCGGGGGTTGGGCCTCGCTCGGGGCGGCAGCCGGATCGGGGTTTTCCTCGGGAGGACTGGCTGTCTTGCCACCCTTAAAGTCTGTACGGTAGACCGTTAGGGTGACAGAGTCTAAGCCATACAAGATGACTCCCTTGGACTCCTCGAGAAGTGGCAGAGATTCGTCGTTTAGGATGATCACCGCTAGCCTTAGTTTTCTTTGGACGGGTTCACTGACCGGGAAGATTGGGGTTGCACTTCTGAATCAGTGCCAGAATTTCATTCGGATCGGAGGGTTCAGCTGGAATCCAAGCCTTAGACCTAGGTCTGTTCGGGATCATCGCCCTTTTCGCAGCCTTGAGCCTAGCACCTGGCCAGACCTCTCCCAGACGGGAAATCGCGTGCTCGTAGATGTCAGCGGAGCGCTGATCCGCACAAGCGATTAGTTTTACGCGACCTCTGTACCAGCCAGCGTCGCGACAGATCGGGGTGGGGCCGGGAAACGCCTTCATGACGTCCCTGTAGATCCTCAGCAACTCGATCCGTACCGATCTCCAGTTTTCCTGGGAGATGGCACCATCCGGGTTGGTGAGGTCCATTACTGCCCAGATTAGGTGTTCTTTAGCGACCTCATTAGGCCGAGTTGGGGGCCTAGAAGCCTGGGTGGCTTTGGGCTTTTTAGAGGCGCATGGCACCTGCTCGTCATTAGAGCGTTGCCTCTTAACTGCCGTTTCTGGACGCCGGGAGTTGTGCTGGTCCACAGTCCTTTTGGCCCAGGCCAGAGAGTCCCTTTGGCTCTCATTAAGCTTCGCACTTAGCGCACTTAGCTTTCGGAAAACCTTGAATGCAGTCTGTTTTTGCCGGAAGGCTACCGCCGAGGGTCTAGCGCGCCGCTCTGGTGGCTTGTTGGACCGAGTGGTCCCGAGAGGTGTCTTGGCACCGCTTTGTCCAGGTAAGTGCCAATTCTGTCGCGACGAACCGCGACACTTCGGTTACGTTGTAAATGAGAACGGTCTAAGCGTTGATCCAAAATAAATACGCAGCATCGTAGATTTACCAAGACCAACCAACTTATCCGGTGCTGAAGAATAATAGGAATGATATCGTGGTACTGTCGTTTCGTTCCAGAGTTTTCAACACTTATCGCCCCGATGACAAACCCTCTAAGGAAGAAAACGAAATTCGCCTGGGACAAATCATGTGAGGACTCCTTTCGCAAAGTGCGAGAATGCTTGGCGACGGCACCGATCTTATCCTGCCCCAATTACAGTCTGCCGTTCGTGGTACAAACCGATGCTTCCGACTATGGATTGGGGGCAGTCCTCTCTCAACCACACCCAGAAGGAGAGAAGGTGATCTGCTATCTGAGTAGGTCGTTGAGTGCGGCCGAAAGAAAGTATTCGACGACTGAGAAGGAGTGTCTGGCCGTTATCTGGGCGGTGGAAAAATTAAGACCCTATATCGAAGGGGTATACTTCACAGTGATCACGGACCATCATTCACTGATCTGGCTACACCGTCTGAAAGATCCCAGAGGACGCTTAGCCAGATGGGCCGTCAGGCTACAGCAGATCGAATTTGAAATCGTTCACCGTAAGGGTAAGGAGAATGCTGTGCCCGATGCATTGTCCCGAGCAGTGAGGGAAGAGGGCAATGTGAACTGCTTAGACGAGTCCTCAGATGAATGGTGGAGGAAGATGAAATCAGTTGTAATTTCAATCCCGGAAAAGTACCCGAAATGGAAGGCATAGGCCGAAAGATTGTGGAAGAGGGTACCCGTTAAACGCCCAGCTTTGGCCGCCGAACAGGAGGGAAGTTATCCCTAAAGATCGCCGGAAAGGAGTGCTTGAGTTCTGCCATGACAGCCGTGGTTACCTTGGCTCGAAAAAGACTGCTTTTTGCAGCCAGTAAATATTACTGGCCTGGAATGAAGCTGGATGTCGCGGACTACGTCCGAAGGTGCGCCACGTGTCAGACCATAAAGCCCGATCTACAAGCTCCCGCTGGTACCATGCACGCTCGAACCAGCTATGTCACTCGTCCTTGGGAGATGATTTGTATTGATTTTATATGTAGGTCAACTGCCCCGTTCGTCTTCCGGCCACTCGTATATAGTGACGGTGGTCGATTATTTGTTACAATTAATAAAATATATTTATACATATATCAAGGATCATCAGTGTTGTGCTGTCAATTGGTTTGGGCGCGTTTCTGTCGGGGCTCGTCGTTTTTGTCAAGTTTTGACGTGTTTTTAGTGCTTCGCTTCGCTTGAATTTTTGCACGCGTGTTTCTTTTGTGGTGCCTTTGCCTGTGAAGTTTAGTTTTCATCTTGTGTTGTGGCTTTTTGTTGCCTTTTAAATTTTTAATTTTTACCTCTTTTCCCCGCTTTCGCGCCTCTAGCGGTATAAAGGTATTTTCTTGGTGTGGGTGGCTCTCGTTGCTCCCAGGCAACTCAATTTTGATCCATTCACGTTTTTATCGTAGGTTCTAATACCCACTTTTACTCGTACAACAATTTAAACTTGGGGTTCGTGCATTTGATTAGCACAGCTTTCTACCACCTTATTTTGCTTTACTTGATCTGTGTCTCGAATTAGTTGATATGGCCACCTGGAAAATTTGCAATATTTCCGACTCTGATGATATTATCTCTTGTGACGGAATTTGTCAATCTTTTTTCCATCCCAGGTGCTGAAACGCTCCCATAAGTGTTCAGTAACTACTTGTAATGAATGCGCGGATATTAAACCCGTTCATATTTTTTAAACTAGTTGAACATATTACCAAATCACTAATTAACGAGCAGGCAGTTCTGATCGACAAGTTCTCAATTTTTTCTTCCGTTTTAAATTTATTCACTGATGAAATCAATTCAACAAATGGAACTTCTGAAGAACGGGTGTTTCGTTGTATTTACGGTGAAATTGTGCAAGTAACTTCCTATTCGACGTAAAATAGTAGGAGGAAATATAATTCGGTGGCGCTCGGCCATTTATTCGAATATATTTTTGTATATTCCACTTTGAATTTCTGAAATTTTTTGAAATTTCAAGTGGAATATTTCGCCTCCATAATTGATTTTTACCTGCACAATTTCACCGATATATATCTATTGCACTCCGCACTACACTAGTTTTCTATTTAAATCACTTCAATCACTTGAAAATCACGGAAATCAACGAAAAACTTTAAAAAAACCGGCACGCAAAATAAACTATATCGCGTAAACAAACCGCCATATTTACTTGCAAAACAACCGAGCTGTCACTCCGTTTTCTGCCATTCCAATTTGACTGCGTCCGTTAAGTTATAATTTTACTTATCCACTGAAATACAATTTGTGGATCCTTACCACTTCCAAATTGTTCAATTTTTTTTTTTTTTTTTGAAGGAGGAGGAAAAATGCGTTATGCACCATCAGGGGAGGATTTCCTCACCCTGGTGTGTGGGACTCGCACCCACTAAAAAACCTCCTTCAGGCAAAAATGTCCGCAATAATAAAATACAAAGTTAATCCTGCGGAAAACTTAAAGGCCCTTACCAATAACATTTTTTAGTGTCGCTATTAAATTAGTGGCCACTTAAACGGCACTAACTAAATTTAATAGTTCAACTATCTTTTCGTACCAATAACATATTTAGTGACGGCACTAAAATAATTAAGGTCGGTTTACCCAGTCGTTTCAAACTACATACATATTGTCAAATTTAATTCCAAATATTGACATACAGTACAGTGCCAAAAAATTATAACCACCAACATTAATACTTCCATATTATTATTTTGAGAAAAACTTTATTATATTTTTACGCGTTTAAGATAAACATTTAATTAAGCGTAAATTCACATATTTTGCAAATTAATATTTCTAGTATTTTGTATACTCGCCATTATTTTTAATAACACTTGCTAATCTCCGTGACTTTCTTCAATGCAAATATTTATGCTTTGAGCGTTAAGTGAAACGGTATACCATGCAATATTTCTTGGAAACATGAAAATTTGTTTATTAATATTTATATTTGATAGAACTGGAATAAATGAATGAGGGCATACTTTTTCATATTGCATATTGGTTCGTAACGTAACCATTACTTATTCTTCAAACAATGATAACAAAGGAGAAAAGATTGCAACTGAGCAAGGAAATGTTAATCTGTTTGATTGTTTGCGAGAAAAATGTAATCAGAGTTCAAATTTTGAAATTTGTTAGAGTGGTTATAATTTTCTGGCACTATACTGTCAAATATAAAATTGCTATTTTTTACATTTAATACATTTGAAAAATATGGAGAGCAATACGAAGCAGGTAAATGAACATGTTTTAAACAAAATATAATATTATTATATGGAAGACTTCGTAGAGAGTGCGATCAAGTAACTGGACGCCTGAGATGAAGGAGTCCTTAAAGTCCCTTATAGAGCCTCACGTGGCCATTATAGACTCAAAAGAGAGTGCTACAAAGATGTTAAAACTAAAAATAGCTGTTTCCTTATCAAATCTGTAATTATGTTATTAGCAACCAAATATGGGTACTACTCGAATAAACATATTGGAAACTTTTTCATTTTTTTGATACTTACCGATAAAAATTAACAAACTCCGAATCGCAATAATGTACAAACGGATCAATTCTTTTTTTATTATTTTTTTCCTTTCTACAATAAGTTGTATCTCCAATCAACTCTAAATCCATTAAAATATTTCTGTCCATTTTAATTCACTTATTTATCAAAAATTCTAGGTTTCTTCACAGCAAAACTCGTACATTTGACATAAGTAGTAAGCTACTTGGAAATTTAATCGCGCAATTCGGTGCAACCGCAACTAAGCATTCCACTAACGCTAATCGCAGTATGAAAATCGTTATTGGTACGACTTTTTAGTTAATGGGACATTTTTAGTTAGTTGCCAGTTTAATAGAGCGTTATTGGTAAGGCCCAAAGCCTCTTACATCATAATCCGAGGAGTCTATGTTTTGTCCAGAAGCGCCCCTTTGATGCCAAGTATATACACGAGCCTACATATTATTAAATTTAAAAGCAAAAACCATTACGAAAAACTGAAACAATCTAACTTCATAATCCGAGGAATCTACATTTTCCCTAGAAGGGCCCGGCTGCGGTGAAGTAGATGTACCAGGCTATATATGTATTATTACAAACATATATTATTAAATTTTAATACAAAAACCATTAAAATACCTGAACCGTTTCGCCGCCCCGCTGCATATCGCCATTGTCTTCGTCTTCAGTTTCCTATGAAAATCGAAATAAATATAAAATTTCAAATATTATTAACATTTTGTTACCTCTGTTAGAGTATCTGGAACTCTGTGCGGATTGTAAAGCGCACCCACGGCACGGAAAAACTCCACAGAAGGATCCAAGTTATGACTGCAACAGTAGTAGAGGAAAAGAAATTTGTCAAGATAGCCCTCGAAAAACATTTTTCTTCGGTTGTACTCGGGCAATTTGCATTTGGCGTGCCTCCAGAAACCTTCGATAGTATTACTGTGAGCACCCGTAGCAGGATCCTTAAAGTTAACCGAATGGTTAACTTTAAGATGCCCATACTTCGCTTCATCAATCCCATCATATGCGCGCCAGCAGTCACTAATTATAGTGCTTCCGGGCAATATCCACTTTTCAATCAGTGGAATCAGGGTTAATGAATCGCGATGCTCTACGGGCACCAGAAACACATCTCCAGTTTCGCGGCAAACTCCACCAAATACCCATTGCTCTTCCACAAAATGTCCTCGATGGTACTTCCTCTTGCCAAATTTCGATTCATCTATCTCGACTGTCATATTTGGACCTCCTATTTGAAATATAAATTAATTATCAATTAAATAATTATATAATTATACCTATGGGTCTTTCGTGCCGCATACAAAAGTCAATGGCAACCTCGCGGCAAAACGAGTTCCAATCCACGGCAGTCTTAGTGGACATCCTCGTTTCCAAAACAATATTCTGAAGCTCGTTATTTCGGCACCACATATGACAAAAAACAATAATCTACAACATACAGTAAGTTAATAGTGTTCCCACAATTAAAGAAAATAAAATATTACCTGCCGTAAACTCAGTTTAGATTTATTGAAAAAAGTACCTTTACGAATGCTTTGCCTGTTATTACATTTTCGGGCTTTTTTCTTCGATCGTTTTATTATGCCCGGACATCCCCAAAGATACCCATCAATCCTGCTACTGTCCTTAATTAATTTCATAGTGGTGCCGCACTTAACACATCTAGGTTCGCCTTCGCGAATTAAAACGCCCCACTCCCCAAATTTCCGGACAAGTCCCAACTCCTCTTGATCCATCCGAAAAATATCCCACATATTCATGTGCTCCGAACCCTTAAACACATTTTTAATTAAGACAAAAATAAAATACAAACTACATTTATATAAATGCCCAATTTTCAATTTAAAATGAAACACGCAAAAATAGACATTTTGTAAAAGGGAAATACTTAGTCAATAAGCATTTTGTAAAAGGAAAATACTTAGTCAATAGGCATTTTGTAAAAGGAAAATATTTAGTCAATAGACATTTTGTAAAAGGGAAATACTTAGTCAATAGGCATTTTGTAAAAGGAAAATATTTAGTCAATAGGCATTTTGTAAAAGGAAAATATTTAGTCAATAGGCATTTTGTAAAAGGGAAATACTTAGTCAATAGGCATTTTGTAAAAGGGAAATACTTAGTCAATAGGCATTTTGTAAAAGGGAAATAGTCAATATAAGAACACTAAATATGGCAACACTTAAAATATAATAGGTATATAAGGCTAAAAATCAGAATCATTGTCTCATTCGTTGGTGAAATGCGTACAAGTGAACATGGATTCTGCGAAAAAGAAATTAATCGAAAAAACTCGAACAAACGCGAGGAAGTTGCTTTTGAGCAAAGCAGCAAAATATTCGATATGTACAAATATCTTTCGGATCCAGAGAACGCCCAAAGGTATTACAGCTACTGGGAACTACAAAACGCCGTTCACTAAAAAGAATGCCTTTACACGTCTTTCCTTGAAATAACGATAGCATTCCATAACGGTAAATATTTTGTAAACAATTTGGAAGTAGTAAGGATCCAGAAATTGTATTTCAGTGGATAAGTAAAATTATGGAATGTTTGCAAGGAAAGTTCTTTAATGAAATAATCTTAATTTATCTGACGAATTTAATATTTATTTACGTAAATATACAGAGATATTTAAATATTATTCTAATTTTTTACATTTGTACGAAAAATATTTTGATTTCACATCCACAAATTGTATTTCAGTGGATAAGTAAAATTATAACTTAACGGACGCAGTCAAAGTGGAATGGCAGAAAACGGAGTGACAGCTCGGTTGTTTTGCAAGTAAATATGGCGGTTTGTTTACGCGATATCGTTTATTTTGCGTGCCGGTTTTTTTAAAGTTTTTCGTTGATTTCCGTGATTTTCAAGTGATTGAAGTGATTTAAATAGAAAACTAGTGTAGTGCGGAGTGCAATAGATATATATCGGTGAAATTGTGCAGGTAAAAATCCATTATGGAGGCGAAATATACCACTTGAAATTTCAAAAAATTTCAGAAATTAAAAGTGGAATATACAAAAATATATTCGAATAAATGGCCGAGCGCCACCGAATTATATTTCCTCCTACTATTTTACGTCGAATAGGAAGTTACCTGCACAATTTCACCGTAAATACAACGAAACACCCGTTCTTCAGTTAGACCCAACAAATAATAAAATCGATAAATTGACATAGTAAATTCAAACTTACCCTCACTTAATGAAAAATTTTATGGTTTCTCTTCTAAAATATCTCTCTTGTCGGCCTCAACTGATGAACTTCACTCGTTACTAGCGAACTTTAGTTAATAAAAAGGAGTTTCCCTCAGAAGGGTTAACAGAGCCAAGTTCAAATAAACTTGAGCTGAATAAAATAAGTATAAATAAAAATGGCCAGAGAGCCAAAAATAGGCCAAAGAGCCAAGGCAGCCATCGCGCTCGCAAAAAGGGATTAAGAGCGGCCAAAGCGCCGACGAAAAAAGGCCAAAGAGCCAAGGCAACCACAGCTCTAGCGAAAATAGGCCAGAGAGCCAAAGTAAAAATAAAAGCGGCCAAAGCGCCGACGATGAGAGGCCAAAGAGCCCGATTACAAATAAGAGTAGCCATAGCGCTCGCGAAAATAGGCCCGAGAGGGCGAGAGCCCTATAAATGAAATTAGACGGTGCAGGCGATCAAACTGCCAAGCTAGTTTATGTCCGAACCCCACAGGCGGATCGACATCTAACTGAACCAGTGAAAGAACGTTTAGCCAGGTTAGAGCAAGAACTCAACCTGAGCGCAATCTTAAGTAGCCAATAAAAGGCCAACATTTTGGAATTATGTCAGGAGTATCACGACCAGAAAATGTACAGGACCAGAGACTCAGCGTCACGTAATAAACGAGCAAATTTTCGATAACGAGATAGTGCAGCAAAAGTCCTTGGAACTCGCCATTATTAGTGGTCCCCAAAAAGCCGGGAACAAACAGTGAAAAGAAATGGAGAGTCGTCGTAGATTTTCATAAGCTAAACGAAAAAAACTGTAGGCGACGCTTTTCCTCTCCCACGGATCATCAAGGTATTTCACTACCCTCGATTTGGCTAGTCGATCGTAAAGATTGTCCCAAGACAGCTTTTAGTACAAGCTACGGGCATTACGAGTTCAAGCGAATGCCATTTGGGAAAGGAGCCCCATCAACATTTCAACGCCTCATGAACTATGTGCTTACAGGCCTACAGGGCCTTGAATGTTTCCTGTATTTGGATGGCATAGTCATCTATGGGAAAAACTTGGAGGACCTAAGCTGCGTAAGGTCTTCAACAGGTTGCGGGAGAACAACCTGACCTAGGACCTTATTTGGTAACCGCTACCCCGTCATCCGTGAATACCACGATACGCATAGGTAGACATAATAAGAGTACATAATAATCGCCTAAAACCCTACATAGAGTAGAAAAGGCAGAACATGTTTTTTTTATTAGCAGTTAATGAAGAAAAAATACCGACATTTTAGGACATTTGGATGCTATCGCTTGAATCCAAGCAATAGGAAGGTGAGACGACACTTTTCTTTGCTGAGTTAGCCAATTGTCGGAGCGATCGACAATATCGAGGTAAACCTTGTCAAAAGGCTGCTCGGCTATGTCCGTTATGACCATGGGGAAGATTTTAATCTTTGGCACCTGGAGCATTTTTTGATATAATTTTTTATATCGCGTAACATGTGCTTCCAGCGAAATTTTCTCTTAATTCTTTTATACGTCTTAATTACTCCCTGGTGGCCTCCGAATGCGGAATGATGGTAATCATGTAGAATGATTTTAATTTCCTCGGGGCTCGTAATATGCTCAGGGGTGTTTCGCGCTTCTGGCGATGGTGGTTTGTCGTCCGCCTTGTTCAAGGTACGACTAGCGTATGCTATGGGCTGATCTTTTCCTACCTCTCCTTGAGAGAGCACAGCCCCTAATGCCTCATTGCTTCCGTCGTTAAATTGACAGGTTTACCGAAATTAGGGTAATATCAAAAGAGGTGGAGAAATTAAGGATTTTTTAATACATAGAAATGCTTCTTGGCATTTTTCCGTCCAATTGAATTTAACATCTTGCCGAAGTAAATTCGTAATTGGCCTCACGATTTTCGAAAAATCGGGAATACATTTTCGGTAGTAGTTGGCAAGTCCCAGAAAGGATTGAACTTGCCTAACAGTTCGGGGAACTGGAAAATTCTGGACGCAAGCGATTCTTTATCCTCATCCACCCTCTGGCTTTCTGGACCGGAATGGTTAATTAAAAAAGAACAATTTTGGCCAGCGTTGGACAGCGAAAAGCACGACATCTTATCGGGCACCTTAGCCCTCCACTTCGTCTTCTGCGCGAGGCAGTTCGGACATGGGCAAACCGGGTCCGAGCAGTGCCATCGCATCTCTTCGGGCATCACAGCCCTCTACCTCAAGGCGACGTAATAATCCCTCCACGGTAGCCTTCAGGCAAAGAAAGTCTGCGTACAGGCTCTTGGCAAGGCTTGAGGCCACTCCAGAGCAGGAATTAACTGCGAAAGATAGGGAGTCCATCGCTTGGGCTAAAATGGTGCTGGTTGGGCGTAAACCGCCGGCCACGGACACAGCAACAAAAAGGCAACGCTCGCAGGAGGAGCAGGATACCACCTCGTCCAAACGGCCGAAGACTGGCCCCCTCCCCGGCAAGCAGGTTAGGCCATCTAAACCCTTCAGCGAGGTGGCGAAGGATTATCTGATTTGGGCGGTGATAGACCGCAGCAACCCGGACGGGGCCATTTCGACGGAGAATTGGAAATTAGTCAGGATAGCCTTGCTAGGAGTCTTCATGGATGTCCTAGAAAGGAATCCGGGTCCCCCCCCCCCCTGCTGCTGCATGATGGTGGATGGCATCAGGGGAGGGTCAAACTGATCGCTTGTGCGGACCAAAGGTCAGACGACCTTTACAAGATAGCGATTTCCAGCTTGGGCGAAGTCTGGCCAGGTGCAAAACTTGAGGCTGTGCATACGGACCAAATCCCGCGCAGACCAAGGGCAAGAACCTGGATCCCGGCGGAGCCCTCTGATCCGGAAAGGATCATAAAAATAATTAGGCTGTGCAACCCTACATTACCAACATATGATTGGAGGATTGCACAAATTGGAGAACCCGAAGGCAAAGCGAGGCAAGCGCTGATCATTCTGAACGAAGAATCGCTTGCCCCGCTAGCGGCCAAATCTATGATCATAAGCTACGGCTTTGACTGGTTGACCCTTGTTGTCTATTCTCAAGACAAGAGAATGGACAAGCCGTCTGAGGAAGATCCAAGGATAGCGGAGGCAAGCACCGCCATGGAAGCAGCGACTCTGGGCGATGCCAATGAGCCATCTGCGCCTTCTCCCTCGCCATCCCTAGACGAAGGTAGCGATACCCAATCGTCACCCGGGATGTTCGGGGACATTTTTGATTTGGAAGATCCGGAAGAAGATCTCCTACACACGGACACCGACGAGGACGCCGACATGACGGTAATCGAGGTGTCTATGGCCTATGATTTTTTCGAAAAGGCGCGATAGGCAGGGCAAGAGAGATATCGGACGTAGATCCTTAGGAGTGATTGTGCCATTGGCAAGGACAGTCTTCTTACGGATAGGTACGAGGACGGCATTTTTCCATATGTGCGGAAAGATGCTTTTCCTCAACATGGTATTATAATGAGAAACTAGTCTCTCTTTGAAGGTGTCAGGGGCTTCTTTTATCATCCGGTAAGAGATTTTGTCCAATCCTGGTGTCGATCCCTTACACTTGCTAAGCGTTACACTTAGCTCGTGAAGGGAGATTGGGAATGACAAGTTTCTATCAGGATCAGGAGAATAGGGCCTGTCCGTGAAGGACAAGTCATTCTTTGCAAGGTTTTGTTCTGGGCTAAAAGTGCTGTCGTCGGAATAGCTGGCCCATGACTGGGCCAGTTTTTCGGCAATACTCATGGAGTCGGTGTAGAGCCTGCGGTCGACCGTCAAATTAGCGATTAGGCCCGAGGACCTATTGCCGGAGATTGATTTGAAACGTCTCCATGCATCGGCTATACTAAGGCCAGGATCGATTGAGCTAGCGAAAGTAGCCCAGGCTTGTTTTTTCGCTTCCTTAGTTTCTTTTTTGGACGTTGCCGATTTCCTACGATAATCGCGCAGGTTCTCAGTCGTAGGATGCCTTTGGAATTTTTTCCAGGCCCTATTCTTATCCCTGATGATTGAGAGGATGCGTGCGTTCATCCATACTGGTTGTGTTTTGGGGAGAGGGTTTGAGACAGGCATACTGCCCGCCGTTGCCGATCTGAGCATTTTTGTGAGTTGTGCTGCCTCTTTGTTAATATTCGTGGATGGGGTGCGAAAGGAAACTTCCGCCTTGACCAGTTCCGTAAACTTGTTCCAGTCAGCCTTATCCTCCATAAATTTGGGCAGGGCCTTTGAGGCAGCTGTAGGAAAACCTGTTCTTATTATGATGGGGTAGTGGTCACTACCCTCTGGGCTGTCATGAGTGGACCAGTCAAGGCGGGAAGCTATGCGAGGAGGGGCTAGTGTGAGGTCTATGGAGGAAGGGGAGCCTGCATAGGAAAGAAAGGTCGGGGATCCAGTGTTGAGCACGCAGAGGGATCGATCCTCAATCCAGGCAGCAACCTGCCGTCCTCTAGAGCTCCAATGCGCAGAGCCCCATAGAGGGCTGTGCGCATTGAAGTCCCCACCGTAAATGGTATTTTCAGGCAGCTGGCTCGCCAAGGCCTCAAGATCTTGGGTCGTGATTACCACTGAGTGCTCAAGGTAGAAGTTTGCGAATGTTAGGGGCTGGGGAGCGTTAATAGAGACAGCACAAGCTATTAAATTGGTGTTAATACTGATTTCCTCGGCAGGGAGGTAATTGTGTACCAAAATGGCCACGCCACCATTTCTGCTCTCTCTCAAGGAATTTGTACCAAAATAGGTGGAGGATCCCAGCCGTTCAGGCTGTTGTTCCACGAGGATGTTCGTTTCCTGGAGGAGAATGATGTGAGGTTTGTATTGGGAGATGAGAAGGTCAAGGCTGGGTCGATTGTTATACAAACCTCTGATGTTCCATTGCATAACTGTTAGGTCCCGAAATGGGGGAGAGGTAGAGTTAAGGCTATAATTCATCAAGAATCACATTCCGCTCATGGGGAATCCTCCCCTGAGTCGGATTCTGAGAGCATTGACAGAGTGAAAGTTCTGCCAAAACGAGGATGAACTCCCTCAGGAGGAAATGGTGTCATATCGACATCAGAATGAACTGAAACCGAAGTGGTTTCAAAGGTTATTAGTGGTGGGATTAAAGGTCTGTGGCGTAGGTATCTGAGTCAGCTGTTTTGCTCTTCCGTTGGTTTTTGTTTGTTTGTGACGTTGTTGTACGCGTAGTATTGTGTTGTGTCATAGCGGAGGTACTTACATCAAAGATAATGTACTTAAATAAGATGTGACACTCTTTATACAAGCGCAAAGCTCTAACCCAAATGCAATTTCGAAAAAAAAAGTTTTGCCTTAGTGCAGGCACTAAAGAAATACTGCCTGCCATTCCTTATGTAAATTCCGATAAGAGCGAACGAGACAAAAGTAGTCAGCTCACCTACGGCGCTTACACTGTAAACAATAATGTGAGCGTTTTTTCTACACGCGTTTTTAAATTGCGCTTTGGATGGACTGTCTGCGTGCGGTCTTGGTATTAGTGCCCGTCCCTTCCATGTTCCATGTATAGGGATGGCCTGGAATTGAAGAAGGGGAAGAGGCAGGCACACACGCATTTGCCTTAAATACGGATGCGGTTTGTTTACATTTTTTCAATATGCGATTTGAGTGGACTGTGTGCGTCCGTGGCGAAAACTACGCCACGTGGGCTTGAATTTTTTCAACTTATCCAAGCTAATATGAGAATAAGAATTTATCTTGCAATGATATGAGAGTAAGGATTTATTTCACAATTTATTTGTTTTAAAAAGAAAAATCAATGATAAGTGATAAATGGAATGCATTTATAGAAAAGTGGTAAAAAAATATGAGGCGCTCTGTAGAGTGTTTCAATTCTCGGTCAATTTCCACCCCATTTCCACCCAAATTTTTATCCCTTTCTTACACATTACTATCTAAATCTGAAGTTCGTTTGACTAACGGTACCAAGGTCGAATTTTTAAAAGAAAAAATTTCGCGAGTGTCATATCTTGTTGTAGCTAATCTTTGCTTACATTTGGGTTGGTGGTGTTGTAGACGTTGGCGGCGTTGTTGGCGCTCTGGCTAGAGTTGGTGTTGGTGCTCTTGTTGTTTTTACTGCTGTTGGTGTTAGTGCCGGTGTTGCTGATGTTCCTGGTGATGGTGTTTTTGTTGTTGATGGTGATTTTGTTTTTGTTGGTATTTTCATTTATATTGGCGTGCTTGTTTGTGTTGCTGGGTGTGTGGCCTTTGTTAGGTATGGTGTTGGAGGGCCTTGCGGCAGAGGTTTCAGAAGCAGCTGCTTCCGCATATGACGGTCCCGACTGCGGTTTGTATATTGCGTAATATTCCTTTTTGGCCTCGTACAATGAGCATTTTTTAATTGTTTTTATCCTCAAGATTTCTTTCGCCTTAAGGAATTCAGGGCATTCCCTGTGTGAAGACGAATGGGACTCGGCATTGCAGTTGACGCAAAATAATCTCTTGCAGTCCTTTGCCTCATGAGGGCCTGGGTTACCGCAGATAACGCACGTCGCTGTGGTTTCTTTACACCATTTGGCCGTGTGGCCAAGCCGTTGGCAGTTCCTGCAACGCATGGGTGTAGGATAATATTCTTTTACCGGTAGGGTCGTCCATGCACCTTGGATGTGTGATGGTACCTTATATGCATCAAAAGACCGGTGGGAACCCTTTTCCCCGGTTCGTCACCCGGCCACGTAATTTGTACGACTTCGGTGATCCCTTGGTCCTTGAGTCCGTCCAGGATTTCCTCTTGAGACATAAGTCGAAAATCAGGTGAATAAACTGTGCCCTTGACCGAGTTTAATGTCTCGTGCATCTTGATTGCAACCGGAATGCCTGCGATTTGGGTTGTTTTGGTGAAGAGGTTTGCAACTCGTGCATTGTCGACCAGAAGCAGCAACGATCCATCTCGAACATAGCTTGCCTTGGTAAATTTCGTTGAGATGGCATCGACTCCTTTCCTCACCATGAAGTGGTTGAAAAATTTCAATGGCTTATTTGGGTCCGTCGACTGAATGAGGATGTATTTGGGGTGGTTATGCCCATTATTAATGATGATAGGTTGCTCCGGGAGGGCCGGGAAGCTCTCGTGGAGCGCCATGGGTTTGGGCCTTTTTGTAGCTTGTTTTGCCTTTTTTGCGGCCTGTTGGTCTAACAAGCTAAACATATTGACGTCGGCAGAGCCGGACGCCATCGCTGATCACTCACCTACTTCACAAGTTAGTTTTGTGCTTTTTCTGCCAAGAAAAAATAGTTCAGATTAGCTGAAAGAAGAACGAGTACAAACAGCTGATCAGCTGTCAGTGACAGCTCACACCACGTAAACACACCACAGGCACTAACGGTCTCTGTGTATTTGTCCCGTCGTCAAGAGAAGGCTCCCGCGGGAGGAAAGAATACGAAAAACACGTGCTTACACTGAGATAGCAAATCAATGTATCCAGAAAATTCTCAAAAAACTCAAACCAATTCCAATATATACCGACAAGCACTCGGCCACCGTCTGGTCTTAACCAAGGTTGATCGCAGACTGGAATTTAAAAATAGATTTTAATTAATTAAATTTTTTTTTATCGCATTCTATTTGTCGAACCCTTTCAATTGATACCCATATCATGGGAGTGCTCAAAGGAAAACTAGTCCGCCATCTTGGGCCGTCCGCCATGTTGGACTTAGAATGACGTCACTTAGTTAACCATGCATTGTCATCCAAACCAAACGTGTATGCAAAATTTCATCTCAATCGGTTGAGGATAACTGCTTTAAAATTGAGTTGCAAGATTTGTCCCACATGTCAGCTGATCAAAAGAACTAATCTATAAATTCAGTTATTTCCTTTTAGTCTAAGATCCGGCTGCAAGTTTACTACGTTCATAGAGTTCTTAATCAAAACCTAATTTCTCCATATGTTTATGAATGGTAGAATATATTTTTGCAGGCGTGCCTATCAAAATTTGTTATGTTTATACGTTCATTGCGTATATTTATCATATATATACATATATAACTAGCTGACCCACACCCGGAGTTGCCCGGGCACAACTAACCCTAAAATAGAAGTAAACTTTAATAAAACTATAATGTGGCCGATTTCTTTATCAAATGTCTTCTAAATCCTAAAAATACCTTTTGCATGACATAAACATATTACTGCTCAACATTCCCCGTTGTGCGCTACATGTCCATAGAATTTCATCTCAATAGGATAAGTGATGGGTAGAGTTTACACTATCTAAGCCGAACCGATCGGGATGAAATTGAGCAGGGAGGTAAATATGGCCTCAAATGGGAAGAATATGCAAAAATTTTTTACTGAGTAACTTTAATATACATTTAATTGTGTATTTAACATATAGATAAGGAGCGCAAATAAGAATTCATAAAACACATTCTTTTTTATAAATAATTATTAAAAATGTCTCCACCCTCCCCCTCCCTCATAAATGGACAATTATTAATTAATCTTCTCCGGGGGTGAAACAAAATATCAATGAATTAAAAATTAGCGAACATTTAATGGTTGGTAATGTGAACTCACCCTAGGAGTTGAAATGAGAAGTGTCAAATGCAAAGATGGCAGTTTTTTTTTCGTTTTGTGATGGAGTCGCGATATAACCGAATTTTTAAACAAAGTAAACAAAATGTAAAATGCAGTGAATATATTGATAGGGGAAGTGTTAAAAAGGTGTTTTTAGTGTGCGGTGATGAAATAGAGCAGGCGAGATGTGAAAAATTGCAAAAATTTGCGTCACGGGCAAGTGACGTTTCCGAAATTTTCTCGAAAACTATTGTTAATCGCGGAAAAATTTTTGCATATTCTTCCCATTTGAGGCCATATTTACCTCCCTGCTCAATTTCATCCCGATCGGTTCGGCTTAGATAGTGTAAACTCTACCCATCACTTATCCTATTGAGATGAAATTCTATGGACATGTAGCGCACAACGGGGAATGTTGAGCAGTAATATGTTTATGTCATGCAAAAGGTATTTTTAGGATTTAGAAGACATTTGATAAAGAAATCGGCCACATTATAGTTTTATTAAAGTTTATTTCTATTTTAGGGTTAGTTGTGCCCGGGCAACTCCGGGTGTGGGTCAGCTAGTTATATATGTATATATATGATAAATATACGCAATGAACGTATAAACATAACAAATTTTGATAGGCACGCCTGCAAAAATATATTCTACCATTCATAAACATATGGAGAAATTAGGTTTTGATTAAGAACTCTATGAACGTAGTAAACTTGCAGCCGGATCTTAGACTAAAAGGGAATAACTGAATTTATAGATTAGTTCTTTTGATCAGCTGACATGTGGGACAAATCTTGCAACTCAATTTTAAAGCAGTTATCCTCAACCGATTGAGATGAAATTTTGCATACACGTTTGGTTTGGATGACAATGCATGGTTAACTAAGTGACGTCATTCTAAGTCCAACATGGCGGACGGCCCAAGATGGCGGACTAGTTTTCCTTTGAGCACTCCCATGATATGGGTATCAATTGAAAGGGTTCGACAAATAGAATGCGATAAAAAAAAATTTAATTAATTAAAATCTATTTTTAAATTCCAGTCTGCGATCAACCTTGGTTAAGACCAGACGGTGGCCGAGTGCTTGTCGGTATATATTGGAATTGGTTTGAGTTTTTTGAGAATTTTCTGGATACATTGATTTGCTATCTCAGTGTAAGCACGTGTTTTTCGTATTCTTTCCTCCCGCGGGAGCCTTCTCTTGACGACGGGACAAATACACAGAGACCGTTAGTGCCTGTGGTGTGTTTACGTGGTGTGAGCTGTCACTGACAGCTGATCAGCTGTTTGTACTCGTTCTTCTTTCAGCTAATCTGAACTATTTTTTCTTGGCAGAAAAAGCACAAAACTAACTTGTGAAGTAGGTGAGTGATCAGCGATGGCGTCCGGCTCTGCCGACGTCAATATGTTTAGCTTGTTAGACCAACAGGCCGCAAAAAAGGCAAAACAAGCTACAAAAAGGCCCAAACCCATGGCGCTCCACGAGAGCTTCCCGGCCCTCCCGGAGCAACCTATCATCATTAATAATGGGCATAACCACCCCAAATACATCCTCATTCAGTCGACGGACCCAAATAAGCCATTGAAATTTTTCAACCACTTCATGGTGAGGAAAGGAGTCGATGCCATCTCAACGAAATTTACCAAGGCAAGCTATGTTCGAGATGGATCGTTGCTGCTTCTGGTCGACAATGCACGAGTTGCAAACCTCTTCACCAAAACAACCCAAATCGCAGGCATTCCGGTTGCAATCAAGATGCACGAGACATTAAACTCGGTCAAGGGCACAGTTTATTCACCTGATTTTCGACTTATGTCTCAAGAGGAAATCCTGGACGGACTCAAGGACCAAGGGATCACCGAAGTCGTACAAATTACGTGGCCGGGTGACGAACCGGGGAAAAGGGTTCCCACCGGTCTTTTGATGCATATAAGGTACCATCACACATCCAAGGTGCATGGACGACCCTACCGGTAAAAGAATATTATCCTACACCCATGCGTTGCAGGAACTGCCAACGGCTTGGCCACACGGCCAAATGGTGTAAAGAAACCACAGCGACGTGCGTTATCTGCGGTAACCCAGGCCCTCATGAGGCAAAGGACTGCAAGAGATTATTTTGCGTCAACTGCAATGCCGAGTCCCATTCGTCTTCACACAGGGAATGCCCTGAATTCCTTAAGGCGAAAGAAATCTTGAGGATAAAAACAATTAAAAAATGCTCATTGTACGAGGCCAAAAAGGAATATTACGCAATATACAAACCGCAGTCGGGACCGTCATATGCGGAAGCAGCTGCTTCTGAAACCTCTGCCGCAAGGCCCTCCAACACCATACCTAACAAAGGCCACACACCCAGCAACACAAACAAGCACGCCAATATAAATGAAAATACCAACAAAAACAAAATCACCATCAACAACAAAAACACCATCACCAGGAACATCAGCAACACCGGCACTAACACCAACAGCAGTAAAAACAACAAGAGCACCAACACCAACTCTAGCCAGAGCGCCAACAACGCCGCCAACGTCTACAACACCACCAACCCAAATGTAAGCAAAGATTAGCTACAACAAGATATGACACTCGCGAAATTTTTTCTTTTAAAAATTCGACCTTGGTACCGTTAGTCAAACGAACTTCAGATTTAGATAGTAATGTGTAAGAAAGGGATAAAAATTTGGGTGGAAATGGGGTGGAAATTGACCGAGAATTGAAACACTGTACAGAGCGCCTCATATTTTTTTACCACTTTTCTATAAATGCATTCCATTTATCACTTATCATTGATTTTTCTTTTTAAAACAAATAAATTGTGAAATAAATCCTTACTCTCATATCATTGCAAGATAAATTCTTATTCTCATATTAGCTTGGATAAGTTGAAAAAATTCAAGCCCACGTGGCGTAGTTTTCGCCACGGACGCACACAGTCCACTCAAATCGCATATTGAAAAAATGTAAACAAACCGCATCCGTATTTAAGGCAAATGCGTGTGTGCCTGCCTCTTCCCCTTCTTCAATTCCAGGCCATCCCTATACATGGAACATGGAAGGGACGGGCACTAATACCAAGACCGCACGCAGACAGTCCATCCAAAGCGCAATTTAAAAACGCGTGTAGAAAAAACGCTCACATTATTGTTTACAGTGTAAGCGCCGTAGGTGAGCTGACTACTTTTGTCTCGTTCGCTCTTATCGGAATTTACATAAGGAATGGCAGGCAGTATTTCTTTAGTGCCTGCACTAAGGCAAAACTTTTTTTTTCGAAATTGCATTTGGGTTAGAGCTTTGCGCTTGTATAAAGAGTGTCACATCTTATTTAAGTACATTATCTTTGATGTAAGTACCTCCGCTATGACACAACACAATACTACGCGTACAACAACGTCACAAACAAACAAAAACCAACGGAAGAGCAAAACAGCTGACTCAGATACCTACGCCACAGACCTTTAATCCCACCACTAATAACCTTTGAAACCACTTCGGTTTCAGTTCATTCTGATGTCGATATGACACCATTTCCTCCTGAGGGAGTTCATCCTCGTTTTGGCAGAACTTTCACTCTGTCAATGCTCTCAGAATCCGACTCAGGGGAGGATTCCCCATGAGCGGAATGTGATTCTTGATGAATTATAGCCTTAACTCTACCTCTCCCCCATTTCGGGACCTAACAGTTATGCAATGGAACATCAGAGGTTTGTATAACAATCGACCCAGCCTTGACCTTCTCATCTCCCAATACAAACCTCACATCATTCTCCTCCAGGAAACGAACATCCTCGTGGAACAACAGCCTGAACGGCTGGGATCCTCCACCTATTTTGGTACAAATTCCTTGAGAGAGAGCAGAAATGGTGGCGTGGCCATTTTGGTACACAATTACCTCCCTGCCGAGGAAATCAGTATTAACACCAATTTAATAGCTTGTGCTGTCTCTATTAACGCTCCCCAGCCCCTAACATTCGCAAACTTCTACCTTGAGCACTCAGTGGTAATCACGACCCAAGATCTTGAGGCCTTGGCGAGCCAGCTGCCTGAAAATACCATTTACGGTGGGGACTTCAATGCGCACAGCCCTCTATGGGGCTCTGCGCATTGGAGCTCTAGAGGACGGCAGGTTGCTGCCTGGATTGAGGATCGATCCCTCTGCGTGCTCAACACTGGATCCCCGACCTTTCTTTCCTATGCAGGCTCCCCTTCCTCCATAGACCTCACACTAGCCCCTCCTCGCATAGCTTCCCGCCTTGACTGGTCCACTCATGACAGCCCAGAGGGTAGTGACCACTACCCCATCATAATAAGAACAGGTTTTCCTACAGCTGCCTCAAAGGCCCTGCCCAAATTTATGGAGGATAAGGCTGACTGGAACAAGTTTACGGAACTGGTCAAGGCGGAAGTTTCCTTTCGCACCCCATCCACGAATATTAACAAAGAGGCAGCACAACTCACAAAAATGCTCAGATCGGCAACGGCGGGCAGTATGCCTGTCTCAAACCCTCTCCCCAAAACACAACCAGTATGGATGAACGCACGCATCCTCTCAATCATCAGGGATAAGAATAGGGCCTGAAAAAAATTCCAAAGGCATCCTACGACTGAGAACCTGCGCGATTATCGTAGGAAATCGGCAACGTCCAAAAAAGAAACTAAGGAAGCGAAAAAACAAGCCTGGGCTACTTTCGCTAGCTCAATCGATCCTGGCCTTAGTATAGCCGATGCATGGAGACGTGTCAAATCAATCTCCGGCAATAGGTCCTCGGGCCTAATCGCTAATTTGACGGTCGACCGCAGGCTCTACACCGACTCCATGAGTATTGCCGAAAAACTGGCCCAGTCATGGGCCAGCTATTCCGACGACAGCACTTTTAGCCCAGAACAAAACCTTGCAAAGAATGACTTGTCCTTCACGGACAGGCCCTATTCTCCTGATCCTGATAGAAACTTGTCATTCCCAATCTCCCTTCACGAGCTAAGTGTAACGCTTAGCAAGTGTAAGGGATCGGCACCAGGATTGGACAAAATCTCTTACGTTCTATGTTAAAAGAAGCCCCTGACACCTTCAAAGAGAGACTAGTTTCTCATTATAATACCATGTTGAGGAAAAGCATCTTTCCGCACATATGGAAAAATGCCGTCCTCGTACCTATCCGTAAGAAGACTGTCCTTGCCAATGGCACAATCACTCCTAAGGATCTACGTCCGATATCTCTCTTGCCCTGCCTATCGCGCCTTTTCGAAAAAATCATAGGCCATAGACTCTCTTGCCTCCTGGAGAGGGTTCTTCCTGACGGGGTCCACGGGTTTAGGAGGTATCGAGGTACCACCTCGCTGCTGCTTGAGCTCGAGAACTCTATCATGAACGCTTTTCATGAGGGGAGAGAACTCTACTTACTTTCTGCCGACATCGAGAAGGCGTACGACAGGGTAAGATGGGATATTATTGCCGCCCATCTCCAGGTATGGGGCGTTGATGCTCCTTTCATCCATCTAATTAAAAACTTCCTCTCCTCCCGATCCCTCCAGGTAAGGATTATCGGCTTTACTTCATCAAGAACGGTTCTAAATAACGCACTGCCACAAGGATCGCCTCTCTCAACATCGCTCATCCCCTCACTTCACGGACTAGACATATACGTATACGCCGACAACCTACTTCTGACAACTACGGACGAATAACCGACGGAGGTGTTTCGCAGAGCGCTACTGGCGATGGACGTTTGGACTCGTCGAACTGGAGCAAAAATTCCGGCAGAGAAAAATGAGTATATCGCCTTCTCCCGGAAAAGGAGGCCTTCCTGCCGGACCCTAGAAATAGGAGACGAGGAAATAGTTACAACGGACCGAATTCGAATCCTAGGCCTTGAATTCACCAGCCGACTCAACTGGTCCACCCACTGCAAAAACCTTGCGGTTAGGGTTGACAAGGTA
Source organism: Machimus rusticus (assembly GCA_951509405.1). NCBI lineage: Eukaryota > Metazoa > Arthropoda > Insecta > Diptera > Asilidae > Machimus > Machimus rusticus. The sequence continues at coordinate 5,745,532 of OX608054.1, forward strand.
GCAAATGTCATCCGGACCATCTCAGCCCAGGGAAACGGCGCGCCGCTCCACGCATCGCTTCACATTGCCACGACCATGGTTCGCGGTTGCAAACTATGCTCTCGTCGTTTTCGCCTCAAATGACAAAGCCAACATCACGGCAATAAACAAAACTTTGAGGGCAGCTTTTGGAGCTCTTCCTTCCACCCCGAACCAAGCCCTCTGGATAGAAGCTGGACTGCCAAACATCGAGAAGAGAGCCGAAATCGCTAGATTTAAAATTGTGGCAAAAAACTGGATGGATTGGCGAAGACCGCACCACCGGACCTTACAAGTCCTAAATAACGTCCATCCTGGACCCCGGACTACGTCGGCGCTGAAAGCAGCTCTACGACTCTTAACCATCTTAGGCCTTTCGCTCCCATCCCCCTGCGAACCACCAGAACCACAGCCGACGATACAGGACATGACTCCCTTTTTAGTCACTTTCCCGTCGGGGAATAAGGGAAAGATACCGGCTACCCTACTTCGACAGCAACACCTCGAACGCACCTCTCGTCTCCCTCATTGGAACAGAATTTACATGGATGGATCGAAAACGGAGGATCAATCATCGGCCGCCATAATCACCTTCCCATCGGGCGCAGCAACGGATACTTGCCGCTCTTTCATTCTACATAGCCAGAGCACCAGTTTTGAGGCGGAAGTCTGCGCCATCTGGAAAGCAGTGGAGCACTGCCACACCCTTACAGGCAACTCAATAATTTTTTCGGACTGCATGGCAGGCATCAAGGCACTTAACAACCCAGCCCCAGATGAGCCGATTATCGCTGAAATCAGATCAGCTATTATTAGCGCCAAAGGTGGCCTCCTTATAGAATGGGTGCCCGGTCACGTGGGTGTAACGAACTGGCAGATATGGCGGCAAAAAATGCCCTGCAAGCACCCCCTGACGAAACACTTACAATAATCCCACCCCTAATTGGCTTTTTGTCGATATGCGGCCTACGAGACATCAAAGGTGACATGGAAGAACGATGGCTAACCTCGGGATTGTTCTTGGCGGAACATTGGCCCTCCATAATCCCCCCCCCCCCTTTACAACAAGGACATCTCAAAGAAGGATGGATGCAGAATTTTCCGTGTGAGGTCAGGACACACCCTACTGACAAAAGGCCACCTCTTCTCCAGAGAGCCATAGCGCGGTTGCGTGCGTTGCCAGTGTCCATTGACAATTAAACACCCTGCTCGCCTGTGAGGACACCAAAGAGCTTTATGGCCGGGATCTGCCACCACCTTCAACCCTGCTGGATCCTACTGAACCCTCAGAACTCCTTAATCTACTTACAAAATTAGATATAACTACTTTAATTTAGCGTTTAGGTTTTTTGGCTTTAGATGTTAGCTTGTTAGTTAGCCTAAGTGATGTGTATCGTTGTTTCATCTAACTACTTTAATTTAGTGATAAGGTTTTTTGGCATTAAGATCATTAGTTAATTAGTTAGCCAAAGTGATGTGTATTGTGTTCATTTCTGAATTAATTTAATATCTAATCTTTATATTGCATCTATTTAGACTGACACTTAATTTTAACTGAAATAGTTTAATTATATTTTCATTTCGTACTGAAACTTAAAACAACTTTGTACCTGAAATAATGTTAATAGAGTTATATTCTATCAGGACGCGCCATATGGGCTTGGTTCCCGAGAGCGCTACGGCATGTGTAGGAGTTCAATTTATTGTATTTCTGCGCACAATAAATAAATAAATAAATAAATATTTTTAAATTCAAAACTTTTTGACTTCCCCTGTTAGTCAGTATGTGTGGGAAAAATCTTTCAACTGAATTTAAGACCAGTCCTCCTCAACCGATTGAGCTGAAATTTGGTATACTTATGTAAGTGATGCCAATGCAATGTTATGGTACCATTGAGCTGGTCTGATGATGTAGTCTAGAGGTGGCCATAGGAACTCCTAAACGAAACGGCGGAATCGCATCGAGTTTGGGTTCGTTGGGTTTGTCTTTTCGAGCACTTTAGTGCTAGATGATGTCCAGGGTCCTAATGATGGAGTCTGGAGGTGACCATAGGAACTCCTAAACGAAACGGCGGAATCGCGAGATTGAGAAACAACTAAAAAGTGTAAATATATATGAATAACATTAATGTATACGTATACCTTCAAATAACATTTATCATCATGACCCTTGCATACAATTATTTTTTTCGTTTTAGTACAACTGCATTTTATTTGGTATCTTGTGTATAAGGCTATTCACCCGTTCCGAAATAGTCCCGTGGCCGTCCGTACGGTTTAATTCCGGTTCCGGATTAAAAGAGAATTAAAAAAAAATTAAATATTTAGACATTTGCTTTTCCTTTTTGGTTTTCGATATTAATTGTTCTTTCTACCTTATTTTATTTTATTGGTATTGTTTTTTGAAACATAAATCATTGGTAAATTTACTAGTTTATTTTGCTTTTCGTATTAATTATTTTCGAGATATAAACTATATTGGTTTCCCTTTATTTTGCTTTTGATATCTATTTCTTTTTCGTATATAAATATTTGGATACTAACCTTTTTCTTGCCTTCGGTATCTATTTCAATATTTTTTTTTATATACAATATTTCTTTTGTGGCTTCAGTTAATTTTATATTTTGCTTTATTTTGATTATTTTGCATTTTGTATAACATAATATCGCCATTTTGCTTTATTTTGAGTATTTTCATTTTGTATACCATAATTTCGCTATTTTGCCTTATTTTGATTATTTTTATTTTGTACATTATAATTTTGTTATTTTGCTTTAATTATTTTATTTTGTTTCACCAGAATTATTAGTTGCACTAATTTTCATTACCATTATTATTATTTTTTAAATTGTTCATGATTTATTTGATTATTGGCTAACATTATTATAATATTCGTCTATCTATCTTTAATTTTAAATTTAATTTCTTTATCTTTTTTTTATCTTCATCTATCATTATTATTATTTTTTCTTTTGGTATTATTTACATCTGAATTATCAAGACAAGAAATTGTAATAGATTCAGTTAAACATAAGTAATATATTTGCCCCTTTCTCTCCTCTTGGTTGTCAGCTGGTACGGTTTTCGTAATTTTGGCCAAAAAGGAAAAAAACTACGTGGCGCCCATTATAAACTAAAAAGATTTGAACCACTCCCACTCCGTCTGAGTTAGCGGCCACCGTTGTTACGATCAGGGGGACGTAACACTATCAACACTAAGGCTACCAATAAGTATGAAGGATGCGAGTGAAATGTATAAATTAATGACCAACAAGAGCAGAATCGTCGAAAACTATGTAATTTTCCGAATCAAGATATCACTAGTGCTTGGAACTAGCTTTGACCTCTTCAGAGTAATCCCGATTCCCATGTGGGTTAATAACTCACTGGTGACTATTCAACCCTGCTCACAGTTTGTGGTTGTCACTCCGCATAGGGATGATTACTATCCCATTGAGAAGCAGGAATTAACATCGACATGTAAGACAATTTCTGGAGCAACTACTTATGCAATCAGCTACGACCAATATACCACAGGGGTGCTAACATCTGTACGTGCGAAATCAATTTACTCAGCGCGGCGAAATCAGATGGTTGTATGGTAGTTCACCGAAGGAATCAGCCAATTCAGCTATCCCATCCCAATCAATGGATTTTCGCCTACAACGAGAATATAACGCTGAACGATGTTTGTGATCGGAAGGCCTTCTCAACAGTTCTTCATACATAGCTCAGGGATTCTAAAACTTCAACCGACCTGCATCATTAAGGAAGAATTTGCTGTCATCCATGGACAACAAATCGTCACAACTCAAGCACGAGCATGTTGTGTAACGGTACCGATCGATAGTATTATCGATATTTTGAAATTGTAACGATGGGTACCTTTACGCAACCATAACCCTCCCTCGGCAACATTTAAAGGTGCCGTAAACATGACACGGGCGACAGCTCCGGTTTCGTCTCGCCCGTGCAAGAATGCGCTGAACCAGCGGTGTCGCCCGCTGAGTTCGTGGGAAATGCGCGTGCAAGTGCGTTTCCCGCAGGCCGCCCGGGAACCTTAAGTTCTCGGCGGCTGAGCGAAGTTAGTTGCTGTCGAACTTTAAATCGGTGATTACTGAGGCAAAAGTATTTTAGATTGTGCATTAATTGTGCCGGGAGTAAAACTTAAAAGGCGAGCCAGGAGCGGCATCGATCGGGAATAAAGAGTTGGAAAAGTACAAGCAAAGTGTATTCGGGAAGAAAGTAATAAATGATTGTTGGAACGTAAACACCGACGTTTTTAGTTTGGTACTGGAAAACACTCCGGGCACCCAGGGGAAGGTGATACGGAGTACGAAAATTATTGTTGTACACAAAAAAGTATACAACAATTGGCGCAGCCGGTAGGATCAAGGAAGCCCAGCCGAGCCTGTAAGAGCCTGAAAAACCTTGATCCTGAGAACTTTTGGGCTTTTCGAAGCCCCATAGCTCCAGGGTATTCAGCTATAGTTGCCTCTGCTCTAGGTGAGCAAGCAATTACCCTAAGGGAGGACAACTTTAGTTGCCGCTGTTCCAGGCGAACAAGCGATCTCCTGTGAAATCCCCAGTCGTGCAAAAAGGCACCACCGGGGGTAATTAATGTAATTATTTAGTGATCGCCCTAGGAAGGAAGTGAATGTCGGGCGAGGACTCACCCGCCTACATCCCAGCTGAGGAGGACAGGACAGCAACTCCAACATCGAGGGAGCACCTCGCCGCCGTTTCAACAGCAGCATCGAGGGAGCAACCCGCCGCCTCAGCTTCAACATCGAGGGAGCACCCCGAGGCCTAAACAACAGCATCGAGGGAGCAACCCGCCGCATCGGCTACAACATCGAGGGAACAACCCACCCCCTCGACACCACCCGAAGTAGCAGCACACCAGCCAGGCCTAAGGCTTAGGAGCGGAACGGTGATTCCCCGTTCTTTACCAGTAAGTTTAGAATATCATTTAAAATTTTTGTTAGAAAGGGTGCGAACGTCAGAAGCCGGATTTACAAATCGGCATTTTGATTTAATAAATAAAAAATTTGAAGAAACTAGTGAGCAGAGAGAAGCTCGCATAGTAAAAGCTAAGAAAGATTCAGAAGAATTCCGAGAGGAAATAAGAAAATTTAAAGAACGCTCGCAGCCTTTCCGCCTATTAGATAATACGGGTGCTGTAGATTTAAGTTTGAAAAGTGAAAGTGCTAGTGAACTAGAATCGATAATTCACGGCCTGTCCGGGTGGCTAAGTGCTACATTCGCGGAATCGTCGGACGAATCGTTCGGTAGTCCTAAATTTAATCAGAGGGTTTCAACAACAACTCTGAAGCCGCAGTTAGAAGATTTCGCGGTAAATGCACTTCGAAGTGGGACGATTAATCCCCACCTATGCCAATACCTTCTCACCTTGACAGAAGGAAATCTAGAGCAGATAATCACTAAAGCTTTGGACATGGAGAGATTGCAACAGAGCTCTCCTTATTTACAAAGTCAAACCCCAGGTATGGGTTTAACTAATCAAGCCGCCGGGTACCAAAATCATGTACCTGCGTACATGTCGGCGCCGAATGCTACTACGCCACCAGCACCAGCACCGCGGAATATGATTAAAGCCGAACCATCAACGGCTAACACGTCGCCCACCGTGGCTAAGATCCCGAATCAAACACGGGATTTAGCCACGAACATCACCTGCAATTTCTGCAAGAAGAAGGGCCATACATACGCGGATTGTTTTAAAAAAAACCCTCTTGCGAACATTGTCGCACTTACGGGCATGATACTATCGCGTGTCGCCGAAATGGTAACGGCCAGAGAAATGGTAATAATAATTCGGCGTACAGACAAAATGGGAATAAAAATGAGTCCCCTAATCGGGGACCCCCGCGAAATTATGATTCGGGAAATTCCCAAACGCGACGAGCCAATAACGTTAGGCAAAGTTGCGATTTCTGTGCCCGACAAAGACCCACTATAGATACCTGCGAACATAAACGCAGATGGGAATCGAGAAATCAGGGAAACGAGGCTCAATCGAGCCCGAAATCCCCGGCTCGACTTTAAATGATGACGAAAATACAGTACACTCAGCCGCCCAAGCCTAGCACTCCCATAGTGGAGCTCCCCCTAGACATCGGTCGAAATAAGAAGACCCCTCTAGTGGTGGACACGGGCGCTGAGATAAGCTTGATCAAAGAACAAGCTTTAAAGTCTCTCGAGCGCTTCAACACCGAGAAGACTTATACCCTGCAAACTCCATTTGGCAAAGGACATACATTAGGAAGCTGTAAGGGAAATATTGTTAAAAAACTCCCTGGTAATAGGGAGGCTAAAATTCCCTGCACTTTCCAAGTGATCGAAAATAACGCAGATCTGTCCCATGAAGGACTACTTAGGAACGATTTTCTTGCAGAATACTGCAACATAGAGGGCCCCGATAGAGAGCTTCGATTTCCTCGAACGGAAATCAATTTAGAGGAATTTTCGTTACCGATAGTGTTGGATACGAAAAGTGACTGTCCCCGAAACGCAACTGAAACCGATACGCAGGCAGATGAGATGGAATCCGAAGGGGTAAAGCTGTCCACCTGCCATGTTATCGAGGCATCCCCAGAGGCGGAAGCTGGTTGCCAAATGGCAAATAAGCCACGGGAAAACAGTAGGGAAACTTTGGTGAGTACACCTATGATCGGCGAAATCAGGCGGCATGTAATAGCTCTTAAGGAGCCAATATGCGTACCTGCACGATCGCAGATGGTGGCTAAAGTACCTTTGCTATTGTCTGAAGAGATGCTTTGCCTCTCGCAAGAACTAGGCGAAGGCATTTTCTTGGCCAATGGTATCGTACCCTCTAAGCAAAAAGAAGTTTCTGTTGGACTCCTCAATGCTACAAATTCCCAGATAGCCCTACAAGGCCTAACTTTGCAGCTAGAACCAGTAAATAATTACAGTCTAGCACCAATATACCCCAAGGAGGGTAATAAACAGGAGTTTGCCTCAGAAGGGTTAACAGAGCCAAGTTTAAACAAACTTGAGCTAAATAAAATAGGTATAAATAAAGATGGCCAGAGAGCCAAAAATAGGCCAAAGAGCCAAGGCAGCCATCGCGCTCGCCAAAAGGGACCAAAGAGTCCGAATACAATTAAAAGCGGCCAAAGCGCCGACGAAAAAGGGCCAAAGAGCCCGATTACAAATAAAAGCAGCCACAGCGCTAGCGAAAATAGGCCAGAGAGGCCTATAAATGAAATTAAATCAAACAGGCGACCAAACTGCCAAGCTAGTTTATGTTCGAACCCCACAGGCGGATCGACATTTAACTGAACCAGTAAAAGAACGTTTAGCTAGGTTAGAGCAAAAACTCAACCTGAGCGCAATTTTAAGTAGCCAAGAAAAGGCCAAAATTTTGGAATTATTTCAGGAGTATCACGACATATTCCACCTAAAGGGTGACTATCTGACGCATACAAATGCCATCACCCATCCGATGTACAGGTTACCAGAGACTCAGCGTCACGTAATAAACGAGCAAATAAAAGACATGCTCGATAACGAAATAGTGCAGCCAAGCAAAAGTCCTTGGAATTCGCCACTATTAGTGGTCCCCAAAAAGCCGGGACCAAACGGGGAAAAGAAATGGAGAATAGTCTAGATTTTCGTAAGCTAAACGAAAAAACTATAGGCGACGCTTTTCCTCTCCCACGGATCGAAGACATCCTGGACCAACTAGGTCATTCAAGGTATTTCACTACCCTCGATTTGGCTAGTGGATACCATCAAGTGCTAGTCGATCGTAAAGATCGTCCAAAAACAGCTTTTAGTACAAGCTACGGGCATTTTGAATTTAATGCCATTTAGGCTCAAAGGAGCCCCTGCAATATTCCAGCGCCTCATGAACTATGTGCTTACAGGCCTACAGGGCCTGGAATGTTTCGTGTATCTGGATGACATCGTCATCTACGGGAAGAACTTAGAGGACCATAACTCTAAGCTGCGTAAGGTCTTCAACAGGTTGCGGGAGAACAACCTGAAGCTGCAACCGGAGAAATGCCAATTTCTCCGGAAAGAAGTGGTATATTTGGGACACAAGTGTTCCAGTAAAGGGGCACTTCCTGACCCTAGCAAAACCGCTTGCGTCCAGAATTTTCCAGTTCCACGAACTGTTAGGCAAGTTCAATCTTTCCTGGGACTTGCCAATTATTATCGAAAATTTATTCCCGATTTTTCGAAAATCGTGAGGCCTATTACGAATTTACTTCGGAAAGATGTTAAATTCAACTGGTCGGAAAAATGCCAAGAAGCATTTCTAAGTATTAAAAAATCCTTAATTTCTCCACCTCTTTTGATATACCCTGATTTCGGTAAACCTTTCAATTTAACCATGGACGCAAGCAATGAGGCATTAGGGGCTGTCCTCTCTCAAGGAGAGGTAGGAAAAGACCAGCCCATAGCATACGCTAGTCGTACCTTGAACAAGGCAGAGCGAAACTACTGTACCATTGAAAAGGAGTTGTTAGTTATTGTCTGGGAGACTCGAAAAGCCGCATCCCAAGGGAAGATATTGAAAACCTGAACAGCCCAACCTTAACGGTAGAGGCTCAAGTCCATCGAGCTATGGACTCTACAGCGGAGGAATACAACCCCGCTACAGTACACGCGCTTACTAGGGCTCAGAAAAGGAAAGCCCAAGAAGGTGATATAGAAGTCATCCCAGATACACAGGAGGCAAAACAGGCAGAAAAGCAGCCTGAAATAGTAGCACTCGATCCGGAGGAAAATCTGTCTGAACCTGTAGGAACAGCTGACGACAAACCTCCATCGCCAGAAGCACGAAACACCCCTGAGCATATTACGAGCCCCGAGGAAATTAAAATCATTTTACATGATTACCATGATTCCGCATTCGGAGGCCATCAGGGAGTAATTAAGACTTATAAAAGAATTAAGCGAAAATTTCTCTGGAAGCATATGCTACGCGATATAAAAAATTATATCAAGAAATGCTCCAAGTGCCAAAGATTAAAATCTTCGGCGCAATACAAGATGCCCATCCTCATAACGGATATAGCCGAGCAACCTTTTGACAAGGTTTACCTCGATATCGTCGGACCATTGGAAGAGTCAACGTCAGGAAATAAATATATCCTAACCTTCCAGGATAACCTGACAACATTCGTGGACTGGTACGCGATACCAAATGCGGAAGCCATAACGGTAGCTCAAATTTTCTTCGACGAAATCGTCACGCGCTACCGCATTTACGGCAGATGTCCCGTCTAATTTGAAAAGGGACCCCGAGCCCGTATACAATCACGAGAGCTATTACCATATGCTCCGTTATAAATTACAAAAGTCTTACGCAATAGCCAGAAAAAATATTTTGGCCAGTAAGAAAAAGTCTAAAGAGTATTACGATAAAGACGCTAGACCTCTATCTTTCCACGTATGGGATAAGGTTCTCCTAAAAAGCGAGAACCGAAAACATAAACTCGCAGAAATCTGGGTAGGACCTTACCTGGTAACCGCTACCCCGTCATCCGTGAATACCACGATACGCATGGGTAACATAATAAGATAGTACATAATAATCGCCTAAAACCCTACTTAGAGTAGAAAAGGAGGATTTTTTTTTTTATTAATTGGCTAGTACTAAAGAATAAACCAACATTTTAGGAAATGTGGCTGACAATATTTGTGCTCGTCGCCATAGGGGGCACAGAGGCTTTAACGGAAAATGGAAAACCATACCGAGAACATCCGCTTAACAACACTGGGATCGTATTTGAAGATATGGGAAATTTGTTAACTTACCATGCAAAGTGGAGCATCTTCACGGAAATAGACCTGGCCGAATTGGATCAGCAAGTCCAAATAGCGCAAAAGGCGGAGCATCTAGTACATCAACTATGCGGCATCCACGAGGCGTCAACGCATTCGTGTAGGGTACACGAGGTACATATACATTCGTTAATAGAAAATTTAAGACGAAGAATGGCGGCCATAGGGGAGGCGATCCCTAAACAAAGGGTAGTGAGGTCCCTATTCGATGGAACGATGGATAGCTCGGACGATAAAGAAATTTATAGTCGACTAGAGCAATTAGAGAAGGACAAACAGGCACTGGCGGACTTAGAGAAACGCCAGATAAGTGTTGTCAAAACGACTTTTGAAAAAATTCAAAAGCCCTTCGCCTCCCTGGTGGAACGCCAACGGTCCATTATTTTGAAAATAAATAGTCTAGATAATGTTACTGAGGAGATAACTCGGAGACAGGAACGACAGGAGGTAGTCATGGGGTTATTACTGCAAGTGGTGGAAATCGAGTTTAGACAACAGACTATACTCGACATAATCACCGCAAGCAGGAATGGCCAAATACACTCCCTGTGTGTGTCTCCGGGCGCTCTCCTCGAAATATATCATAAGGCACATTGTAAACGTCTAGGAAACTGTTTAACGCTTTTATACCAAGTAGCTAAAGTCTACACACATATAGTTCAGGAAAAATTAATTATAAAAATTGGACTGCCTATTTTTGAAAAGGAAGTAATGAAATTATACCATATACAAAAGTACCCAATTCGAGGAACAGGGGAACAGTCCCTTGTCCCGGATGTGGCCTATACGTCTGTAGGAAGTCGTCCGAGGAACCAAGAGTTCCTCTTGTTGTCCGATAAAAATGACAAAGGACTAACGAAAATTACACATGATGCCCATAGGAGTACATACGTACTGGAAATAAAGTCTCCGATAACGGTAGGCTCTCAAAGTAAGGAGTGCATTGTTAAATTATTATTTAACCCCTTAAGGGAAAAACCGCAATGCAACTTCCGGGTACAAATACCGGCAAGAAACTTTTTCACAAAGATGAAAAGTTCTAATACCTGGTTGTACTCATTAGTAGGGGAGACTGGGGCTGGTTGTGACATTTTTTAAACAAATTGTCATATCTTTTTGTTAGTTAGATTATTTTACGTAATTCCTAGTTTGTTCAATTAAATAACTATTCAAGATTCTAATTTAAGAAGAATTTTAGATTTACGCCTATTAGAAGTGCTATAAACACGCGAATTCTGAAAAAAGAGCCGTGTAACTTTTAGCCCCGTGCCTGGGGCTGGTTGTTACACCACACGGGGTAGATTGATACAACAAAAAACAAACATAATCTGAGACTTTTTAGTAAGGGCAATCAAAATTTTTTTACTTAATTTAGACCTAAAACACAGTCTTTTTATGTTTGCAAAGTGTAAAGGTGTACGACTGCTCTGTATGGCTCATCAAATAACACATTTGGTAGCTTAGGAATTTGATGAAAATTATTAATTTATTTCTTAAACAAAAAATTTGGCATACTATTTCTTTTATGCCTTTTATCCTTATGCCTCACAAAAACGAAAAAATTGGTAACTTTTAACCCTCAAAAATAACAAAAAACTTCTTTCCTAAACAAAAACTAAGGCAGATACTACCGAGATGTACATGTAACAACCTGCCCCGAAGAAATGTCACTTTTAGCCCCGACCCCAAAATTTAGCCTTTAAGGTTAAGTAGAAAAAAATTTAGTAGAAATAACTGCATTATGATATATTTAACACAAAAAGAAAGTATTGAGGCACAAATATACATTACCGCACAACTATTTTTTAATTAGGCTGTAGACCAATATTACTAAAAAAATAAAAAGTTAGAAACATACGATTTTGATAGCACCGTGCCAGGGCTCCTCACACAAATGCGTTGGCGGAACTGGCGGGTGGCAAGTGGCTAGCCGATCATACCGTGGTAATTTTTCTCTTTCAAGCGTTCCTGTTACTTGCTTTGTATAGCCACAATTGCCGCTGTAACAACCTACCCCTGTCACAACCAGCCCCAGTCTCCCCTACACCCCCAGGTGGCACAGTTAAATTGCCCTGAGAAACTAATTTCGTCCCTTCTGACGGGACAAGGAATTTTAAAGTTAACCGAGCCCTGTGATCTCCAACTAGGAGCAGAGATACTGCGGTACGAACAAGAAACGACGAGCCCAATGCAGATCGTCCAGCCGCAACAATTTCCAAATCTGAATGAGACTTGGGAAGAATTTAAGAAAATTATAGAAGAAGCCCCTAAAATGTTTAGGATAAATTTTACTTTTCCCAGCAAAGATCCAAAAGAAGAGATCAATGCTATAATTAATAAGGGCACGTACACCCTAGAAGAAATTAGAAGCAAAATTGATGAAATAAAGGCACACCCAAATATGGGAGCCCACAGCCACCTGACTGTCTACTCGTCGTCGGTGACGACAATATTAGTGATAGTAGGAGTAATTATAATCCTACGCACTTAGTTACACCGACGAAAATATTGACTGAAACGCCGAGTGACACGGGTGAAAGAAACAGAGGAAAAAACCGAGGAAATACCCCTCGAAATTATTAAACCTGTGTCAAAAGAACAAACTAAAGAAAACGTAAAAACAGCACCAGGGCCAGCCCCCCGCAGTCAGACCCTGCCGCGGGCAAAGGCCGTACAGCTGGTGTAAAAGTAAGCAAAAGACATATTAAAAGAAACCCCTTTCTCTCTTCCTTTTTTAAAACAAACGAACCTAGATGAGCCACTTGTCGCTAGAATCCAAGCGATAAGAAAAGCGCACTTAACACTTTCTTTGCTGATCTAGCAAAGTTACCGTCGCGATCACCGCGGACGTGGATGCGGACACTTGAGATAAACAATTTTATCTTAGCCACGCCGGACCGAGACATTTGTAAAAAATTAATGTTCCTCGAGAAGAAATTTGCTTTCAAGCAAAATAGTTTTGAAACATACTGGATAAAGTAATTTCATTTAGCTGTTGTGAATGATTTGAATTTCTTTTTAAGAGAATAGATGATTAATAGAAAAGATGGAACCAAATAATTAAAAAATATATAAATAAAAAAAAAAAAAATAATAAGATAGGAAAGACGAAGTTTTCCTGAAGGAAAACTCTAATTTTAAGAAAATAATTTGAATAAGTTGGGAAAAATATGCCAAAATTTTTTTCTATTTTTAATAATAATAACTTTTAGGTATATGATTTTAATAACTTGAGTAAAAAAAAAAATATATTAAATAATTGTTTTAGAGGAACTATTTTAAATAGGATTTATATAATTTTTAGACAAAAATAATATTAATAACTTTAGTAGGGAAAAGTTGAAATAGGTAAACGTATATACTTACTTAGGACGAGCACCCTTTACTAATAGAGACAAAAAAAAAAAATAAATATATAGCAATGAAATATAATACATAAATACATAGACTTGTATGTACGAAAAAAAAAATATATATATAATAAATATATGGATGGATAAATGTAAACATAGCATTTAAGGAATTTGAATGTGAACGAACGATGCCCGCTCACAATTTGGCAAAAAATTTTTTTAGATTTCTTTGTCGAGAGTCATTCCTCTTCAAAGATTGACTCTCTTTTTCAAGGGGGGAAGGAGTGTTGTGTAACGGTACCGATCGATAGTATTATCGATATTTTGAAATTGTAACGATGGGTACCGTTACGCAACCATAACCCTCCCTCGGCAACATTTAAAGTTGCCGTAAACATGACACGGGCGACAGCTCCGGTTTCGTCTCGCCCGTGCAAGAATGCGCTGAACCAGCGGTGTCGCCCGCTGAGTTCGTGGGAAATACGCGTGCAAGTGCAGCGTGAGAAACGCACTCAGCGCGTTTCCCGCAGGCCGCCCGGGAACCTTAAGTTCTCGGCGGCTGAGCGAAGTTAGTTGCTGTCGAACTTTAAATCGGTGATTACTGAGGCAAAAGTATTTTAGATTGTGCATTAATTGTGCCGGGAGTAAAACTTAAAAGGCGAGCCAGGAGCGGCATCGATCGGGAATAAAGAGTTGGAAAAGTACAAGCAAAGTGTATTCGGGAAGAAAGTAATAAATGATTGTTGGAACGTAAACACCGACGTTTTTAGTTTGGTACTGGAAAACACTCCGGGCACCCAGGGGAAGGTGATACGGAGTACGAAAAATATTGTTGTACACAAAAAAATATACAACAAGCATCTTTTACAAGGCTACCAGTATAGTGCATCATGAGGCTCTAAGCACTTCAGTTGACACCTTTCCATCCACACCTGGAGGAGGTCAAGATCAGATGACACCACTAAATACCTCAAAGCCCTCAAATAAGATGCACAACACCACCGTTCACCACTTCATCGTGAGCTATCTGGCCCTTGCTGCAACCTTAATCATCATTATTTGGGTCGCATGGCGTCTTCGCGCAACAGTATCTAAGCCCCAAGCGCATGAAGTGAAGCCAGAAGCATTACCATGGCACCGATCAATGGCTAATCATGTAGTCCATATATAATACTTATAAAATAATTACTACTAGGTACTATTATGTTTACTTAAATTCAATAATAATTACAATTAGCCCTACACAGTTGAATACAGTTCAACGCGGGGGAGAATGCTAAACCCTTTGCATTCTAAAGGCCTCGCCAAGGCCTCAAAAAATCAGCTGGAATGCATCGGGTTCCAGGCAAAAACACTTGAATTGTGCCAGATCCAATTTAAGCATTGTTTACATCGCGAAACACCGTGCCGGAATAAAAAATGCTGAGTACTAAAGTTATGACGCGCAAGCCGTGCCGTGCCGCTGAACTACATACTTTCGGAACGCGAGAGATGTTTCAGAATTGCAATTTGATCTTGCACAATTAATACAGGTGGCTACTAATGAAATATTTTTATATATTTTTAATTTGTTATTATTTACTAAATAATAAGTTAGTATTTACGAGGTTGAGCGAAATTAAATCAGTTAGTTAGCCTTTGTTAACTGTGGCGTTTATTGTTCAACACCGAACTCCCTAAACGTTTTTCGGATATAACGGTACCAAGAGCCGTTGTATCACCATCAAGAAGCCAGGGTGCACTTGCCTTGACTCCCTCTTTCTCTTTTATACAATTAAGGCCAAAAGAGGTCTTAACAATTTGCATACCTATCTTCTATAATAACAAAAACCGTGGTAGGTCAAAAACATTTTTGTAATTGTTTCATCCCCCTGATCGTAACAAGAGTTGCAGCTTCTCAATCGGAGTGGGAGTGGTTCAATTCTTTTTAATTTGTTTGGGCGCCACGTAGCTTTTTTTTTTTTGGCTAAAACTACGAAAACCTTACCAGGCTACAACCAAGCGGAGAGAAAGGGGCACGATCCAAAAAAGAGGAGAAGGGGAGGAGCGAGTAAAACGATTAGAGTTGTGATGTACACATCTTTCTTAACCATTAGAGTGGCCCAACTCAAACGAAAACTGAAACCTGCGCCTTAGGCTCACTCCACCGCATATACAGCTCAGTGGCTGTCAAATCGGAAGAGGAGCTGGCCAGGAGGCCGCCATCATGCCATTTTGGTGTGTGCTGTGACGCGGTGCAGACGCTGATCTGTCAAGTCGTAAAGTTAAAGTGGTACCGTCTCGCAAAATAATAAAATAAAAAAATAAAGAAAAACGGCCAGCCGGTCCGCGAGGTGCCATTGAGTGGACTAAAAGAAGCACCGAACCCGTATTTGCCAGGTGAGTACATCCATAGTCCAGCTCCACACGATTCTAATCTCCGTGTCGGCAGGAAGTTGCCGCCTGTATAAATTGCCCTGAAGGAATCCAGGGGCTCCTGTAAGTTGGCCTGAGCCACGCAGAAGTTTGTTCGAGCCGGCGCTGCCTACGCTGCAGCTACTGAAGCCCGAGGAGTAAACCTCGCTCTATTTTACAAATCCCCCAGCCCGGATTTTCTGCATACCGCCCGACCGGCGAGCCACCTAACGGGATCCTAACCACGTGGAGGGCCCCTGGCCTAGTACCTTTATGTACCGGCCGTTTTTAGCAGCAGACGCAGCCTGGAAGATAGAAGAAAAAAAAAAAAACTCGCAGACTCTAGCACCACCCTAACTCAATTCAGCAGCGATTATCGCCTCGTCGCAGCAATACTGTGCCTCCGGAATTATATTTTTTTTAAACGAGCATTATGTCTCTGTACTTGGAACCCCCATCTATGTTAACGGGACCGCCCCAGCCTCGCCGCAGAAATACTCTAACACCGGTATTATATACTTTTTGAGCATTGCTGTCTCTGGATCTGGAAGCCCCATCTACACTATCGGACCTCTACCCAGCGAAATTGTTGGTTCTATACGATATTTTTTTTTGTTATCGAAGTGCCCTTTTTTAATATAGTCTATATATATATTGTAGATTTAGTCAATAAGCATTGTCAGCAGGACACATCCCCGTCCGGCGTGTGGATCGTGTTTTTAACCACACTTCCACCTACCGACGTTCATTATTTCTTTTGCTAACCATCCCCCACAGGAGCGGCGGTACTGGCGATCGATCGGCAGGAGTTCCGGCCCCAGGGAGGAGAAGGTATGTACTTTTATTTCTAAACCTACTTGTACCTATATATTAGGTCTACCGGAAAGTTCTGTTCGTTTATGAAGAGGAAGAAAATGATACAATTTTTAATATATTTAACAAGATTTATTGTACGATATAATTTCCATCGTTCCTTATAACTTCTTCCCAACGTGATGGCAATTTATGAATCCCATTTTTGAAGAAAGTCCTGTCTTTGGATGCGAAAAACTGCAGTAGTGCTGTTTTGACGTCGTCTTCAGTTTTGCATTTTTTTACCCCAAATAATTTTGTAATGAAAGGAATAGGTGGAAATCTGAGGGTGCCAGGTCTGGGAAGTATGGTGGATGCGAAAGAATTTCCCAGCCTAGCTCTGTGATTTTCTGGCAAGCAGAGATGTGCATATGACGATACGATCATGCAAATTTTTTTCACTTAATTGATGAGGCACCCATCTGGAATATTTATAGACGAATCCTAACATCCGAATATGGTTCGAAATGGTTTGCTGAGCTGTGTTGTACGATATAATTTCCATCGTTCCTTATAACTTCTTCCCAACGTGATGGCAATTTATGTATCCCATTTTTGAAGAAAGTCCTGTCTTTGGATGCGAAAAACTGCAGTAGTGCTGTTTTGACGTCGTCTTCAGTTTTGAATTTTTTTTACCCCAAATAATTTTGTAATGAAAGGAATAGGTGGAAATATGAGGGTGCCAGGTCTGGGAAGTATGGTGGATGCGAAAGAATTTCCCCAGCCTAGCTCTACGATTTTCTGGCAAGCAGAGATGTGCATATGACGGTACGATCATGCAAATTTTTTTTCACTTAATTGATGAGGCACCCATCTGGAATATTTATAGACGAATCCTAGCATCCGAATATGGTTCGAAATGGTTTGCTGAGCTGTGTTAAGCTTCTCTGCGATTTATGATGTTGTTAAAAAAGGATCATGGTCTTAACAATATCGTCATCAACCAGAGATGGCCGCCCAGAGCGTGGCTTATCACTAAGGTCGAAATCACCTGTTTCAAATTTTTCGAACCATCTCCTACATGTTCTGTCCGAAACAGCATCTTCACCAAAAACTTTTAACAAATTTCGACACGCTTCTGTCGCATTTCTACCCTGTTGGAACTCATATAGAATACAGTGCCCTAAATGGACTTTGTCAATATCCATGTTTTCACGATGAGGTCTAACTTAATAATGACATGAGATATCTTTATTGTAGTGAATTTCGAAGGGCACATGTGTTTAAACACAATTATAAAAAGATACAGCCATATATGGCTCAAAAGAACGTGTGCTTACATATTCAAACTTAAAGCAAAATTATCGGACAGAACTTTCCGGTAGACCTAAAACATTGATAGTTGGATGGGTGGTGCCCGTGCGAATTACCCTGATCGGGCAATTATTTCTTTTTTGTTTATCGTCTTAGCGAGTCCCTCGCAGGGGATTTGTTGTCTTTATACCCCCTACGCTGTAACTGCGCCTAGCCTGGAAAAAAAGAACAATAGAAAAAAAAAAAAAAACAAATTTTCATAGCCTAACTTCCACATTCAATTTGTTTGTATTGAACAGGAGTAATCCAGATCAAGTTTTTTTTGTATATCTTTTTTAGAGTTTTCAGACCCTCTCTGTCAGGGATTAGACCTATATATATATATATATTTATTTTGCTGAATTGATATCCTTATACTAGCTTAGGGAATTAACGAGCACTTCGCCCTATGTTACGTCTTTGTTTATAAAAATGAAAGTATCGCATGATTGAAATAAAGTATTGATTATGAGTAACTAAGTTTTTCCCGAATGTACGACTGACCTTCCTTTTTCCCTCTTTGGTAGGGACGCTCAGGCCTGTAGGGGAGCCTGATCGAATGCGGTGGGTTGACGAGCGATATTCAGGGGAAGTCTTCTAGAAGTCTAGTTTATCGCTCCTTTTTCCCCTGGGGTTAAGGTGAGAGCCCCCTCTTCAGTCAAGTCCTGCACGGACGGCACGACCTCTGTGTGCCTCTTCCCAACAACTATCTTTGCCTTTTTGGTGTTGATTGTCTATAAATCTAGCGCGCGAAAACGTATCGATTCGGATCATAGCTAGAGACTCAAGAACCCCTCCCCATCCGGCGAGCTCAGCACGTGCTGATCAACTAAGCGCGCACGAGTCCTTTCTTGCTTGATCCCATGAAGGCCCCGCGAAAAATAAATTTTTTTTTGTAGTGTGACTGAGCGAGACTCTTTCTGATTCTGACGTCGTCTAAGCCGACCTAGTGTCAACCTGGTTGGCTCTGATGCTTCTTCTTGGCGACGAAGGATGGAGGCCCTTCATGGTTTATTACATTACAGAGTTCGTCTTTCCTTAAATATATTACTTATTAAAGCTAATTTCACAATAGGTGCAATAGATAGTAGTATTAAGATGGATACAAAAATAATAAAAATAAATATGATGTAAATGATGAAAATAAAAATTAATTAATTGTGTGAAGATCAGCCAAAATTTCGGGACAGTGAGTGGCTGTGAGTGAAAAGTGTTGACCCGTGCAGGTGGAAAGTGCCATTATCCTCCCCCAGGTGCCTATGTCGAGCCGCCGAAAAATCGGATCCCGGAAAAATTATTAAATTTTTGCTTCGTCGCGAATGGCGATCGCCGGCCATTAACGGCCATTATGGTAACTTTTCATGCCCTCTGATTGGTGGAAAACGTTTTCGCGGATTTTCCACTATTAGTGACCTTTTCCCGGTCGTCGCGTGTGCTGTATTAGTTCCGCGGATTTACTTTTCTCGGATTACCGCCCGAAAATCATGGGGAATTTGTTGGTTTTCGGGAAATCGCGCGGTGGTGTTGTGTTTGACAGCTGTGTTTTTGCGGTGCTTTTAGTGAATAATAGTGCATTTTTCGCTAAAACATCGTCAACCGTCGCCTCTCGGTTTAATGATGCCTCGATTCGGGCCGATCCCATAAACTTTTCGGGGTTTTTCGCGGTTCCACTTGCGCCACTCACCTGTCACATCTCGCATCTCGATTCGCGAAGAAAAAGAAAGAAAAAAAACTACCTGTTTCTTAACCTCACTTAAGGCTACGCAGAGGGGGGGGGGGGGGGGGTGGATCGATGATCGTGACGATGGGGCGCCCTGAAGGTTTGTTGCTATAGCTGCAGTCCAGGCTGATTGGGTCCAGGTCCAGGTCCGCACTCGATGAATTTTGAAGTAACGGGATGGGGTGACGAAAGAAATAGTGCCCTGCGCTCGGGTCGACTCCGTTCATACTGTTGTTCCTCTTCTTCGGGTTCACCTTCTATCTCCTTCCTCCCTTGCCTTGCAATATCACGAATAGTGGTCCGCTATCTTTCTTTTTGGCTTCTAATAATTTTTTATTGTAGGACAAATTCACTAAAATTATTAATTTTTTCAAAATTCAGTTTTTTTTCCAAATTCAGTTTTTTTTTATTCTTGGCTGAACCTCAAAAATGTCCCGCCCGCAATTACACAGAAAAAAAAAATGTTGATCAGGCTTTAACAAGCCTCGCCTTTAGTCCGCTACTTCTGGATTGATAAAGGAAATCACTAGAACATTTTTTCTCGCAATAATTTCGGATTTTATGTGTATAAAAGAAACACTAAAGACACTTTTGAAACTTCGAAATGAAACATTTGGAGTCCTTATGGGATTTTATTTTTTTTCCAGTCTGAGTTCATCAATTCCTCAAAATTGGCCTTAGTTATACAATTTATTCAATGTTCTGTTTATTATATTAACTCACAACACTTAACTGTGAATAAATCGAATTAAGCGAACTACTTCACTTGCTCACATTATCCTCTTTTTTATTTTTCTTAGTTCTTTTAACTTGAGCTCCGAAAACTTTTCTACAAAACTATCCCATCCTGACTCTCGAACATTACTCATCCAACCGGCTAAGTTTTCTATCGTTGGCTTGGCCGACCTGCGGCGGATCGCGTGGGTTTTTTCAAAAAGTCCTTCCCATTGGTGGACGCTCTCGAGAGAAGTCACGTCATCTAACGGTATCCTTCACGCACGCGCTTCTCCAGCTGGTAGTCGCTGCTCGGGACGGCGATGACAGTGCAAGTCGAAAGAAGAGGGACAGGCCTGGGCACAGTGTCGGACATAAACAATGGGTAGGGTGGAGAAAAAAAAATTAATCTGGCCGAGACGGCTCGTAACACCACAAGCTTTTGATGAAGACTCGCCCCGAGTTCGTCGAAAGCTTGGAACGAGAGTCGGTATGAGGAAAAGACAAGTCAAAAGGAGAAGAAACGAAAAAAACTTGAGAAGAGCAAAAGTTTTTGAAGATTCGCCGGGGATATGGACTAAGTAACTATTCGGTCTAGGGTAAGAGCGAACACCATAATTCCTGAGGGGATGACCACCCACCCCTGACGATCGTCTCATGCTCTCGACTGAATTAAAGACGTAGGTCCTTAGCGTGAAATACTCCTAAGTAGTTACCCTTCAAATCTTCTACTTCATAGCAAGCATTACCGCGTTTAGCTCTTATTCTACTAGGCAGAAACTTTGGGGCCCACTTCGCGTTATACTTGTCGCTAGCTTTGCTCAAAGAGAAATTTCGACGGTATACAATCTGACCAACATTAAAGTTTCTTTCACGACTTCTAAGATTGTATACTCTCACACTTTTATCATAAGATTTCTTGAGGTTTTGTACTACCTTGTCATACACTAGTTGTCGTTTCGCCGTGGGTGGTAGCAGTTGGATATCGCTGGGTTGCAGCAGATGCATACTGCGTAACAATTGGTAATCTTGTGCATGCGTAACTAAATGATTTCCGAAAACCAAGAAATGTGGAGTGAATTTAGTTGCTGAATGAACCGTGTTCCGGATAGCGCAACCTATTTCAGCTACATATTTATCCCAATCCCGATGGTCTTTCTTTATGTAGGAACGAATGGCCGCTAAAATTGTACGATTAACTCGCTCTGAAGCATTAAACTGGGGACTATATTGGGGGGTGAAAGAGTGTTTCGTACCATATTTAGAAACTAGGGCTTTAAACTCCTTGGAAGTAAAGTTATCGGAGTGAATAAATTCTGGGACTCCAAATACCAGGAATACTTCTTTTCTAAGTAGCTGACTACTACAGCAGCGTTTGCCTTACACATGGGCTTGAGCAGTACGAAACGACTTTACTCTTTACTACGAGGGTAAGAGCCGAGGAAATCAATGAAAACTCGCTGCCAAGGGCGTTCGACAATGACTTGGTTTCCCATCAGCGGCCTCAGAGAAACATTTGGTGCTTTGCTCTGCTTACAGATGTCGCAACCCCTAATAAAGTCCTTAACCTGACGAGCCATTCCAGGCCAGTAGAAGTTTCTACTGAGCCGCTCATACATTTTAGACATTCCACAGTGTGCGGAAGTAGGAGGATCATGAGCCCGCTGAATAAGTTCAAGGGTCAAACTTTCTGGCACCCAGAGCTTCCATTCATGCTCCAGAGACTCATCCCTATCTGTAGGAAAGACCCTGCATACCCTATTTCCTTCTACCTTTAAGTCTGGCAACAATTCAGCCTGCTCTTGAATGCGTTGTCTTAACACCACATAGCTGGGTTCTTCAAATGCCGTACAGTCTAAGTCTATACTCAGGGATAACACCGCCGCGATCTCGACTGCTTCCTTATGTACTCGAGAAAGAGCATCTGGGACAACCTGCTGTGTACCTTTTCTATGCTCAATTTCAAAATCGAAAACCTGTAGTTTAAGACTCCAGCGTGCCAAGCGGCCACTTAAATCGCGCTGGCTCATTAGCCATTTTAAGCTAGAGTGATCCGTTACTATTTTGAAGTGTGAACCCTCAATGTAAGGTCTAAACTTTTTCACACCGAGCACAGCGGCCAGACATTCGAGTTCCGTAGTGGAATAATTACGCTGGGCAGAGTTCAGCTTTTGGGATATGAAAGCCAACGGACGCTCTTGCCCGTCCTCATTCAGTTGAAACAAAACAGCTCCCACGCCACAGGAACTGGCATCACAGGATAAAATAAAGGGCTTCCGAAAATCTGGACAAGCCAGCACAGAGCCTGTTTGATTTCTCCAAAGGCTTTATCTGCCTCGTTCGTCCAAACTGGGGATTTACGCTTGGCTAGAATATCTGAAATAGGAGCCACGATAGAAGCGAAATTACGAATGAAACGCCTGTACTCGGCGGATACTACGCGCTTTCGGCTGAGGATATTCGGCAATGGCGCGAACCTTATCAGGGTCAGTTCTGAGACCTCCTTCTCCTATTACATATCCGAGATACTTTACCGATTGCTGACAAAATCGAGATTTTTCTACATTAATGGTCAACCCCGCAACCTCGAGGCAACGAGCAACTTCACTCAGTAGTTCCACATGGCTGTCGAAGTCTTCGGTAAGAACTAGCAGGTCATCGAGATATACGAAAACACGATCTTGGAGACGATATGGAATGACCTTTTCCATCAATTTACACATTCGCTGGGGGGCGTTACACAACCCAAAGGGCATAACTGTGAACTGGTACAGTGCCCTATCTGGTACCGTGAAGGCTGTTATCTCCTTTGATTTTTCGTTTAAAGGAATTTGCCAAAAGGCTTCCTTTAAATCTATACTAGAAATGAACTTCGGTGCAGGTAGCCTACTTAGTATACCGTCAATATGAGGCAATGGGAAGGCGTCTTTCTTTGTTACTGAATTTACCTTGCGAAAATCAAGGCATAATCTCATCTTTCCATTGGCCTTGCGCACCATAACTACAGGAGACGACCATGGGCTTTCCGATTCTTCGATAACCCCAAGGTCAAGCATGCGGTCTAATTCTGCATCCATCACTTTTTGGACTGCCGGTGATACCGGGTAGAACCTTTGCTTAATTGGCGTACTATCCCCGACATCGATAGTGTGCTCGGTAAGGTGAGTTTTACCTAGTCCTTTTTCAGCGCAAGAAGGAAATTTTGCAATGACTTCTTCCAATCTCCTTTTTTGAGCCTTGGTTAACGAATGAGTGTGTGTTTTCCGTAGGTTTGATGTTAAACTCATTCCAAAAGTCTATACCCAAGAAAAGGGTTTGCTTCAAACTGGGGACTAAGTATAGACGAATAGTTTTGGTCTTATCAAGGTAAGTTATTGGGGTATCAACGTAACCGATTATTGCCTGTTTGGATCCATCTGCGGTTAGTACACTCGAATGGAGGCTTGTAAAGCTTTTATTAGAGGAATCCAGTAGTTCTTGAGCTCCTTCGCCTAAACAACTTATGCTCGCCCCACTATCCAGGCGGATGAAAGTTCTTTCAGAGCTAATTGTTTTTGACTAAAATAATGGCGAACTCGAAGAGTTCGTTTCGATAGAGTTGGCCTGTCTTTAGTTTATGAATCATCTCTTATAGGGGCGGAAGGGACACACCTGGTGTCTTGGGGTTTTGCAAATCGATAGTGTTCCTGGGTAGTGGTGGGTAACGTCGCGGGAGGGCGCTCCCAGGGGTGGCTGCTCCCGCTGATCTGTTTCCCGGCCTACACTTCTGGCATTTCGGCTTTACAACATCCTCTGTCCCGCAACCGTAGCAGAATATATGCAGTGGAGGAGAAGGACAATCTAGAAAACTATGCCCCATGTCTTTAAAATTCCAGCAAATGAGATACTCCCTCCCCGCAGAGTTCTTAGGCCCCTCCAAACCTACTGCACAAAGCTGATCCGTAAGTCCTGCTTCTTCATACGAAAGTTCGTTAACGCGACGAACCGGAAATGGAGTCATACCCAATCTTATCAAAAACGTTCGTAGATTTGGGCCGCGTCCTGAAGAGCATCCATGTTAAGAATGACATCTTTAGCAAGGGAGTTCTGAAGTACCGGTTTCATGTTTCGACGAGCGATTTCCACTAATTCCCGTTCAGGGATTGGGCTACGCATGCGCGCGGCCTTTCTCTCGATATCCAATCGGAAATCTGCGAACGATTCTTTGGGTCCCTGTTTCCTCATATCGATATACCGCCTTATATCAAGGTCCGAAGAATAGTCTCTAAACTCTCTCAACATTGCGCCTCGAAGTTGGCCCCATGTTAGTCCTGGATACTTTCTTCGGTGTAACCAATACCAGTCAGAAGCCTTTCCATCCAACATCTGATGAATGTAGGAAATCATAAATTTCGGAGGTATGCCTTCCCCGGACGTTAGCACCTCCAATCGAAAGAAAAACTCTTCCGCAGAGAGACCGCCTGGCTGTGCTGAAAATTTCAAACGCCAGGAAGAAATTACTTTGCTCCAGCGTGAGTCATGATATGGACATTATCACGAGAAGTTGGGAGAGCATTCTGTGAAAAGTATCGTGGCGCTTGCGCTGTGCAACTATACTTGGGTCTACGAGGAGACCAATTTGTCGTAGGGGCCCTATCTCTCCAATTACTAGCACCAGCACTTGGCATAGCAGGAACTCGAGGGTTACGAAAGTCAGGGACTGTATCATCAGCATCCTCGAACAAGGTATTCAAAGATTTACGTGGGCCTGGATTGGTTAAAGATATTCTAGGGTTAAATTATTAGCTAAATTATTAGCGAATTCAACACCACACTAGAAGACGATAAACCACTTTAAATTTTGAAAATATTAAATACTGAACTTCAAGACTGGGGTTGAGCAACTGGGCCACCAATGCGAAAACCAAAACTACCGCGAACTACCCATACAAATTTGCTAGTCCTTCTCGCACGCTTAATAGTGATAACACCCGATCACGGAATCTCGGGAACCCTCTAGGAAAACTACCGGACAGGGAGATTTGATATAGAATTCTGGAAAATTCGAAGTTCGGAACCACCAAATTTCGTTTCGACAAAATCCTCTAATTCAATCAATTCAGGATAAAATGCTAGGAACCACCGAGCAGTAGTCACTGAACTTGATTATATATAAAACCAATCTACAGCGCTTCAGCATTAGGGTGATGTGGGACAGGACAACCTAGAAGCAATTCAAACCCTAAAAAAACTAAAATACTCCAAGAATCACGATAGCAAACCCTAAGATTACCGATCTACCGAACTGAGTGCTATACCATCGGGCCCCACGTTGGGCGCCATTTTTGTAACATACCTTTTCTGCCGACCACCCATCTTGCGCCGCCACTGGTCGCCGGCTAAAGCTCAGGGCTGGGGGGGTCGTATCGCGCCGAATGGGGGGGTGTAGGTATGTGTCCAAAAAAAGATTTTGGAAATTGGGGCTGCGGTGGCGTTAACGCTGGCCGGAAGACCAGCAAGCGGCAGATGGTCTAGAAGGACTCGCAGGCTCACGGAGCTTCACATTGGCAACCAGCTTCTCCACCCCTGCTCGTCTGAACTCACGACATCTTCATCCTCTGTCCGAGGGCAACCACCAGCATAAAAATTCCAAAACTATCAAATCACAACGAAAGCAAGAACCAGGCAATTCCTCCCTCTAGAGCGTCCCAGCGAGGGAGTGATGGGGGCTTAAGCCTCCTTAGAGCATCCAGCTACTGACGCAAATCGACCAAGCCATTACAAAAAAAGGAACTAAATAAATTTTTTTTTTTTCAGTTTATTCCAAGCAAAGAGGAAAAAAAATTATTCACTACCTAACCTACCGTATGACCAAAGCAAAAAGGTGAAAGAGGAAAAAAATAAGAGAAAGAAAACAAACTACCTGTTTCTTCTCTCTTAAGGCAACGCAGAGGGGGGGGGGGGGGGGTTGATGGATGATCCTGACGATGGGGCGCCCTGAAGGTTTGTTGCTATAGCTGCAGTCCAGGCTGATTGGGTCCGTCTTCGTTCCACGAGGTCCAGGTCCGCACTCGATGAATTTTGAAGTAACGGGATGGGGTGACGAAAGAAATAGCGCCCTGCGCTCGGGTCAACTCCGTTCATACGGTTGTTCCTCTTCTTCGGGTTCACCTTCTATCTCCTTCCTCCCTTGCCTTGCAATATCACGAATAGTGGTCCGCTCTCTTTCTTTTTGGCTTCTAATAATTTTTTATTGTACGACAAATTCACTAAAATTATTAATTTTTTCAAAATTCAGTTTTTTTCCAAATTCAGTTTTTTTTTTTATTCTTGGCTGAACCTCAAAAATGTCCCGCCCGCAATTACACAGAAAAAAAAAATGTTGATCAGGCTTTAACAAGCCTCGCCTTTAGTCCGCTACTTCTGGATTGATAAAGGAAATGATAAAAGAAACACTAAAGACACTTTTGAAACTTCGAAATGAAACATTTGGAGTCCTTATGGGATTTTTTTTTTTTTTCAGTCTGAGTTCATCAATTCCTCAAAATTGGCCTTAGTTATACAATTTATTCAATGTTCTGTTTATTATATTAACTCACAACACTTAACTGTTAATAAATCGAATTAAGCGAACTACTTCACTTGCTCACATTACCCTCTTTTTTATTTTTCTTAGTTCTTTTAACTTGAGCTCCGAAAACTTTTCTACATAACTAACCTCCTCCTTATACTTTCCCATCCTGACTCTCGAACATTCCTCATCCAACCGACTAAGTTTTCTATCGTTGGCTTGGCCGACCTGCGGCGGATCGCGTGGGTTTTTTCAAAAAGTCCTTCCCATTGGCGGACGCTCTCGAGAGAAGTCACGTCATCTAACAGTATCCTTCACGCACGCGTTTCTCCAGCTGGTAGTCGCTGCTCGGGACGGCGATGACAGTGCGAGCCGAAAGAAGAGGGACAGGCCTGGGCACAGTGTCGGACATAAACAATGGGTAGGGTGGAGAAAAAAAAATTAATCTGGCCGAGACGACTCGTAACAATCTAGAAGTTATCCCTATCTTCCCAATTTATTCTTTCTTTTCTTTTTTTTCCAGGTTCGATTGCGGTTTCGCAATACGGGGTTTGCGGCGCTCGGTTAGGTGTAAGTCTAGTTTAAGCTAATTTTAGAGTAGTTTTAATATTTAGATATAAGCTTTAGGATAGTCTTTATTTTTAATATTTCTTTTTTTTTAAATATATGTGTTTGCATGCATGAATTAACCTTTTTTTCAGCTCCTCCTTGGATCGCCCCCTTCTGTCCCCCTAGGGTTAATATAATTTCAACAAAAATCATTCCTAATTTAACAAAAATTTTACCACAATAAATATTTTTTTGTTAAATTCTTGTTTATAGTAACAGACATTTCATTCAATAGAACAATTTGAGATTTTTTGCATATGACTGCATTTTCGTCAACTTAACAACAGCTTTTCAGAGAAAACATGAAAAAGATTAATTCATATTGACTAATTGCCAGATTTACAAAAAACTGATAATAAATTTTGTTAGAAAAACGTTTTATCATCTTTTCATATTTACAAAAATTTTTCAAATTGAAAACGGAATTAACAAATGAATAATCAGCATAACAATAATAACTTCTTACTGACAAAATCTGATTTGGTACATTTAACAAAAAATCTTAAAACTTAAAGATTTCGTTCACTGTATAATGTTATTAAATATAACAATTTTCGACTCCACCCCCGCGCTCCCACTTTTCGATCTCCTCGTTTTACTTCTGGGGATGAAGTCTTGGAAGTTCCCCTCCATCTCCCACCCCTCCTTCCGACCGACCGTCGCGACGGTCCCATAATATATATAATAAAGGCAGGCATCTACATATGTATATGTTATCAGATATAAAAATTTTCACCTCCAACCCCCAACAAACAGAGTAGAATATGGTTCCGAACTGTTTTGCCTTTACTTATTTATGTATAGATATGTAAATATTCCAGACATAAATAGACGCGACCGAATATCTCGCAATATCATATTAAAATAATTATTTTATTTGACCGCTTTAACAATGCAGAAACTCTGCATTGACAAATAAAATTTTGGGCAAATAATGTGTAAATATTTGTTATGAGGTGGGCACACTAGTCAAATATTTGACAAAAATTCCTTTACGTCAAATACGATCAAACAAGATG
Organism: Machimus rusticus; assembly: GCA_951509405.1. Lineage (NCBI taxonomy): Eukaryota > Metazoa > Arthropoda > Insecta > Diptera > Asilidae > Machimus > Machimus rusticus. The sequence goes on from OX608054.1 coordinate 5,773,895, forward strand.
CCGCAAATATCTTCGCCTTCTTTGACGTCCGTTCACACTTGAGTCAAATTTATTTACGACAAAAGTATCAAATATTTGCCTAGTGTGAACATACATAGCTTAAGTGATGCAATTGTCTATTTGTGCGCTAATATCTTGGCTCTGGTCGTTCCTCATTTTATCGCTTCAATGACATCTGATATGATGTTAAACAGTTTGAATGATAAGCAACAGATTGATGGTCCTCTAGTTTCGCAAATAGTTTCGAGTCACTAGATTTTTCGACCATTTTTTTTTATTGCTTCAACGGTTACTTCTGATTGTGGGGATGTTACATAAATCCGTCTCTTACCAACTTTTTTCTCAACGTTGTCACCAAAAAGGCAAACTGACTTATTGTTTTTGGTTGTTGATGAAATAACTTGCTGGGGTGTCGTATCAGATGACAATTTGTTGGATGACTGAAAATGATCATCCTCCGGATGTAAAAGTGTAGTTGATTGATCGTTTAATGTAGCTGTAGTTGGTTCTTCCTGCAAAGTAAATTTTATGCATTGAAAAGAAACTGTATTATAACCATGGTTCTAGGAATTTATATTTTTATCCAAATGTATTACTACTATATTTACTTACAAGATCACAACTCATAGCAGAAGTGTTTTGTTCATGAAGATCCGAAGGGATGCTTGGAACATGTAAATTACTGCGTTAAAGCTTCATTCAAAGACAAAATAGCAACGATATTTACTCTGCATTAATATACTGTTCTTATAATTACATACATATGTAATTGTTATTGTATGTGTGTTTTTTTATAATTGTTTATTATTTTAGTTAAAAAATTGCGGTGTGATGAAGAACTATAAATTTAAAACACGACACATTCAGAATTAATAATTGTTTCATAATGTACTATTTATTAAATAGTAACTATAAACTAAATCATTCTTAAGTTCAATTAAAAATTTTACGTACGGTTTGAGTTTTGCAAAAATCTTCAAATTCTTGCTTAACTTTTGTTTTAAAAAAATCTTGCTTACCTTTTTGTTTTAAAACTTTAGTTTATTTTAGATATTCTGTATGATATCCAAAATCGTCCGTAGATTCCACTGTTAATAAAATGTCATGATATTTATAGTTTTTTTTCGATGAAACAACAACATTGACAAACACTTTTAAATGAATCATAATTAAACTCAAGCACTGTATTCGTTTTACTACACAGAAAACACTTCTTCATTTTTAAAACGTTTTTATTAGTTCGTTTTCCGTCTTCCTTATAAGCGGACCACTCGTTGGTGTCCCTGGCCTTGTTGAACTGCCTACGACAAGCCTTCCTGAGCGCCGCAATCTTCTCAGTCCACCACGGGGGCTTTGCTTTGCGCCTTGACCTGCTTATGGGGCATGAAATTTTTGTTGCTCTACTGCATGCCACGGTTAACACGTTCGCGGACGTGAATGCTCTAGCATCCATATTTTACATTGAGTTATATGGGCCGAAAAGCTTTCTGTCCGCGAAAGTGTTAATGTGTCCACTGTATAGGTAAAGGTTATACCTGTAATAAAGAAAATAATATTTTTATTTGATTGTTTTACTAGATTTTTTATTTTATTTATTCAAGTTAAAGCTTTGGTTATTGATAATTATTATATATATTATATTATTATATCTCTTGATGTTATTATATTTTTTGATGTTAAATATTTAATAGTTTAAGATTTAATGTTGACTCTTTGGAATTCCAAAATTAAATGACTTTTTAAATTAAATTTTGTTATTATTTTTTGTTCTTGACATACTTTTGTGGTGGTAGTGTTCATTGATAATTTTTGGTTCCGGCCGCGACTTACGTTTTCACCACGAACTGTCGCGTTACCTTAGTCGCGGATTGTTTATATTTTAACTTTTCGTTTGAGCGTGGAGGAATCCATTAGTAGTAGTTGTTTATGGTAGTGTCATAGTAACTAGGCAGTGGTAGTTGTAGCCTTTATAGTCCCAGCGGTCAATGGAAACATACCATGATGCAAGCTGTACACATTCCCTGGAAGGTATGGATGCATATCTCCTAATTGGACACTTCATAGGACATTTACGTGTGCATGTCCTTGGGAGGAAGCACTTAAAGCTTTTTGGTGTGCTCTCCCTAGCGTATAGCTTTACTGCACTGCTTCCCCCAGGAGGACAAGCGATTGACTTGGAAGCAATAGAAATAATTTTTAGAAGACTTAGTTTTTTTCGGGCCAAAAACTACTGATTCCAAATTCATCTTATTGGAAGGCATGACCAAATTATCCGCTGGGGTACTGTAACAAAATATGTATTGTAAATCTTAGATAGCTTGTAGTTGCAATAGTAGTCGTATTTTTGTATTGTTTTAAAAAATTTAGATATATGTCAGTCGGTGTTCGGGAATTCTTGTAAACGGGCGATACATATTTAAAATAAAAATAAAAAGAATATAAAAAAAAGAAGAAATTACTAAGAATTATTAAACGGTTCCCGTTCCGGATATTTTAATCCTAACCCACATAAAATAAAAAAAAATAAAAAAAAAAGAAGATATCACCTCTCCTTTACTTTGATGGTCTTGACTTTGATCATATTTTTTATTAAACGTTAAATTTAGCTCCGCCACATCACCTTCCCCCCAAACACCGTGACGGTGACGGTACATATGGGGTGTAGAAGGATATATGTTAGCACGATGAGGGAGCTGGATAATGAAACGTCTGTTTTGTAATATTGAATAGTTTCTTGCTTCTAGAGCCGTAAGATGAGCTTGAATTCTTGATTGAGCAGGTTGGGAAGGTTTCGCGGTAGCAGTGAGGTCGCTAGATTTGATGATAGCAGTGAGGTTGCTAAAGGATGATGCAAATTTTGGTACCCCCCTCCAATAGCTATGTGTAATACATCGTTGGATAGCTCTTTTTGAGCTGAATAGAAGTCACTATGGCGCCTAGTTCCAAATCCTTGTGTGTTCAGAGTTATACCGTATTATACATGTCAGTTTTAACAATAGCCAAATAACGTTTTTTCATAATTCACGGCCCTTTTTAGCTATGTGTAATACATCGTTGGATAGCTCTTTTTGAGCTGAATAAAAGTCACTATGGCGCCTAGTTCCAAATCCTTGTCCGTTCAGAGTTATACTGTGCTATACATGTTTTTCATTACCATTTTGCGACTATTTTTTTATATATATAATGATATATCATTCGAAAGGTATTAACGGTTAAATCAAGAATTCCGATAGCGCTTGTCTTGATTTCTTATCCGATCGGAGTAATATAGCCTTAAGCAGTAAGAATTTTTTTATGTTACAACGCTCCTTTGAATTTTGATTTTGTAAATAGTTGCTCATTATAATAAAATGTAAACAAAACAAAATGATAAGGTATTTTCAGTTGTTATTTATTCATTAAAATAAAACATTTCTTATTCATCGTCTACTATTACGTCGTATTAAGGAATAAGGCAGGGGCTGTAAATCCCGCACGCCTGGCGTACCCTAAGTACCTTAACGACGTAATAGTAGACGATGAATAAGAAATGTTTTATTTTAATGAATAAAAAACAACTGAAAATACCTTATCATTTTGTTTTGTTTACATTTTATTATAATGAGCAACTATTAACAAAATCAAAATTCAAAGGAGCGTTGTAACGTAAAAAAATTCCTACTACTTAAGGCTATATTACTCCGATCGGATAAGGAATCAAGACAAGCGCTATCGGAATTCTTTATTTAACCGTTAATACCTTGCGAATGATATATCATTATATATATCAAAAAATAGTCGCAAAATGGTAATGAAAAACATGTATAGCACAGTATAACTCTGAAGGGACAAGGATTTGGAACTAGACGCCATAGTGACTTTTATTCAGCTCAAAAAGAGCTATCCAACGATGTATTACACATAGCTAAAAAGGGCCGTGAATTATGAAAAAACGTTATTAGGCTATTGTTAAAACTGACATGTATAATACGGTATAACTCTGAACACACAAGGATTTGGAACTAGGCGCCATAGTGACTTCTATTCAGCTCAAAAAGAGCTATCCAACGATGTATTACACATAGCTATTGGATCGGGTACCAGAGTCCATACATTTACTGGCATCATCCTTTGATGGTAGCAGTGAGGTTGCTAAATTCATGCTGGCAGTGAGGTCGTCAGGTCCGCGAGTTTTGAGTTTGTTGGTCCATAGTTGTCCTTTTTTTTTAAAGTGTTCGTCGTTTGTTGTTGCTTTTTGCAGGTGCTTGTTGACCTGTCGGGGTCACCAATTTATAGGTAAAGGTTATACCTATAATAAAGAAAATAATATTTTTATTTGATTGTTTTACTAGATTTTTTATTTTATTTATTCAAGTTAAAACTTTGGTTATTGATAATTATTATATTTATTATATTATTATATCTCTTGATGTTATTATATTTTTTGATGTTAATTAAATATTTAATAGCACTGTTGAACAGCGAATTTCACCTAAGGTCGGGACCGGGCGGACTGGGTTCATATCACTGAGAAATGATATTTTACCAAGTTTAAGGCAAATCGGTGATAAAAATCAAAAGTTATTAATGTGTAAAGTTTGAAATTTTCTAAAAAAAAGTTGTCCGATTTACTTGGTTTTTGGCATACTTTTTAAGAAGAACTAATAAAAATGTTTAGCATTGTTGAAAATTTTTTTTAAATAATTATTTAAATTATTTTTGAATACGGGAAAATTTTGAAAATATGAATAGAAATGACACACTCATACCAAAAAAAAAATCAATTTTTTAATTATTCAGTTTTTTGTTATAACTTTTTATTTTTATCACCGAATTGTTTAATATTTTAGATTATGATTCCTCTTCGTGTCCTCCACCTACCCTATAAAGGGTTTCCTTAGGTGAAATTTGAAAATTGATTCTGTTCAACAGTGTAGTTTAAGATTTAATGTTGACTCTTTGGAATTCCAAAATTAAGTGACTTTTTTTTGTTCTTAACATACTTTGATGGTCTTGACTTTGATCATATTTTTTATTAAACGTTGAGTTTAGCTCCGCCACAACTGCATTATCTAGACCCAATCGGTCTTGTCGGGGGACCTTCCGCCGGTAGAGCATCCCGAAATGCCAGTTTGTATTTCTCCTATGAACATCCCAGATGACGATTGGGCATCGCTACCTTCGTCTAGGGATGGCGAGGGAGAACGTGCAGATGGCTCATTTGCATCGCCCAGAGTCGCTGCTTCCATGGCGGTGCTTGCCTCCGCTATCCTCGGATCCTCCTCATGCGGCTTGTCCATCCTCTTGTCTTGAGAATAGACAACGAGGGTCAACCAGTCAAAGCCATAGCTTATGACCATAGACTTAGCCGCCAGCGGGGCAAGCGATTCTTCGTTGAGAATGATTAACGCTTGCCTTGCTTTGCCTTCGGGTTCACCAATTTGTGCAACCCTCCAATCATGTGTTGGTAGGTTGCACAGCCTAATTATTTTCAAAATCCTTTCCGGATCTGAGAGCTCCGCCGGGATCCAGGTTCTTGCCCTTGGTCTGCGCGGGATCTGGTCCGTATGTACAGCCTCAAGCTTTGCACCTGGCCTGACTTCGCCCAAACTGGAGATCGCTAGATTGTAAAGGTCGGCTGACAGTAGTTATGCTATGCCGGTTCTGGACTAAAATCCCATGTATTTTTAAAGGGGCCTCTGAAATTACAAAATGGTATCAAAAGCTCTTCGTTGACGTAGACGAGCTAGGATCGGCTTCATGCATACCATTCGGCTATTTATTTCATACAAAGAAAGCAAAATACAATCTGATCGAGGTAAGCGAATTCCAGTTGTAATCAATGTTACTCCGTCAAGTTTAAGATCATTGCTGCTGATCGCCAGCTGCACGAGTTCCAAGAGTAAAGTGCTTTGATAAGAGCTTTAACCTGGAGCAAATACTGGGTTAATTACGCAAAATATGTTATAGTTTATGGGGAAATAAAAATGCGGATTACATGCTTGACATTTCATTTATTCTAATTGCGAAATTCTATTCTTATATCTAAGATTTTTACGACCCATCTTAAAAGGTTGATAACAGGTGCGCATTACACCGCGCAATGTGCAAAAGCTTTCAAAAAAAAGTTATTTACTCTTGCTGCTTCAGATATTCGTTGCAACCAAAACCTCCTGACCACGTTAAGTAGTTGAGTTATTATTTTTCATTAAACCTGATTTAGCGAGCTCATTGCATGCAGCGATTGGGTACAATGTAATTGTGCATTCGGCTTTGCAATTATGTTTTCCTGTTACTTTGCTCTTACATCCACTTCATTGCTATTACTGCTTCAAATTAATTATATTATGATATAATTTTCAAGGATATTGTGAAATTCTGGATATTTGCATAATATTGCGAAATTGCTTTCATGAAACATGATTGGTCTTGTCTACATATATATATATTTGAAACTATGGGACTGCTTGATGCAGCTTTTATCAGGAATAAATTCTCTGATTGGTTTATATACAATCACGCGATCATATTTTCTTAACAAATTAGAATCAATTTCTCGGAAGCCTACTTAAAATTTTCCTTCGATATACTTCACATTTACACTTGTAAATGCGGTTATATATAGCGAATATCTAATCAATTTCGTCATTCAATCAGTGTTTATGCAAATTATTGCATTTGTGTTTAGTACAAAAATATTAACATTGAAATATAAAAATTGTGCAAGTGAGTGAACTCATTCAAAAGGCTAAGTCTACCTTAATAAGTGCGCAAAATAATCATGAACTAATTGGGCAAGGTGTAAAAGACTGTTCTAAATATTTAAGGATTCTTCGACAAAACTTGAAGAGAGCGAAGACAGTAGGCAAAAAACAAAACTGGATAAATGGTATTAGTCACGTGCAAGGTTATCGCGCGCAATTAAAACAGTTAAGAATGACTGGCGCCGGTTATACAAATCCACACCCCAATAGAGTCAATTATGCTAGCACCAGAGTAAAATGGGAAGACGCCTTTAATAATAACATACGTACGGGCGTAATTGTCAACTTAGTCCACAAGGGACCACTAAAATTTTTAGAAGATAGCTCAGATCTCTTTCGGCGACGCATCAATAATGCTCTCAAAAAAGAAATAGCTTTGAAAGTTAATGCAGTGTTTTGTAGTAAATTTAAAATAATAAAAGGAGGTGAAGAAGTCTTCGAATTTAAATATATGAATACCAAGAATGTTCCAATATATAGAGATGCTTGGTTCAAAGAAAACATCCAAGACATAGTCCTGAAAATGTTGGAGGAATTTCAAGAACAAAATAGCGGTTGGGCGTTATCAAAAATTATAAACTTATATAACTATATAATATTAACAAATATACACCACAACTAGGTTCTTCATACATTGAATTACCGAAGGAAATTGAAGATAAAAAGCTTACGTTAATGTAAAGAATAATGACGACGCCTGTTTAGCCTGGGCAGTGGTTTCAGCGCTCTATCCTGCACAAACGCATTCCGATCGTGTTACAAGGTATCCGTGCTATAAAGATAAACTTTATTTAAAGGATATTCACTTTCCGATGATGCTTAAACAGATACCACGATTTGAAAAACAAAATAATCTTTCAATCAATGTATATATTTTGAATAATGCAGGAAGAAAGTATAAAGTTATGCCGACTTATATAAACAAAGAAAAAAAGGAAAAGCATGTAAATCTACTCTTGATACAAAATGAATATTACGATGATGCAGAAGAACACAAATATGTATACAGCCAAGATGAAGAACCAATTCAATACCACTTCGTTTGGATTAAGAATTTATCTAGACTGTTATCATCTCAATTATCAAAAAATGATCATCAAAAATACTTGTGCGATCGACACAACTTCCACAAAACTGGAGGAGCATACAGAAAATTGTAAAAAAGCTAACAATGAGAGAATTCGATTACCATCGGAAGACAAATAAACTTTGGTATTTAAAAACTTTAAGAATAAGATAGAAGCACCTTTTGTTATATATGCAGACTTGGAGTGTTTATTAATAGAATGTAGTGATAAGAACAAATATCAAGAACATGTTCCGTGCAGTATAGCATAATATATAAAATGCTCATATGATCAATCACTATCATTTTACAAGTGCTACCGTGGTGAGGATTGCATTAATTGGTTTGTGCGTGAGTTAAATCAATTTTGCAGAAGATTTAGAAAAAATTTTTAATTACTCTCTACAAATGGAAAAGCTAACTGAAGATCAGGTCAACAGCTTTTTAGTAGCTGGACTCTGTCATATATGCGAGAAACCATTTGCTCAAGATGATAGAAAGGTACGCGATCACTGTCACTTAACAGGTAGGTACCGAGGACCAGCACATGAGGGATGTAATATAAATTTCAAAGACAGTCACTCTGTTCCCATAATTTTCCATAACCTTAGCGGATATGATTCTCATTTCATTGTAAAAAACTTAGCTTCAGATTTAGAAGGAAAGGTTGATCTTCTTCCTATAAATAAGGAGCGATATATTTCGTTCACAAAACATTTAGATGATTTTCCAATTAAATTTCGATTTATTGATTCTTTTCGTTTCATGGCTAGTAGCCTTGACACCCTTTCATCATAGTTAACTTCTTTTCCTATTTTAAAATCGCAATTTCAAATTTTATCTGATAAGCAATTTAATCTATTAACACGTAAAGGTGTATACCCTTACGATTACTTTAATTCTAAAGATAGATTTTTAGAGGCTACTTTAACTTCCATTTCTAAATTTTATAATAAGTTAAGTGATTGTGGTATTAGTGAGGTGGATTATGCACATGCCTGTAAAGTTTGGAATGAATTTAATTTAAATAATTTGGGTGAATATTCAGACTTATATCTAAAAACAGATGTTCTTTTATTAGCAGACGTGTTTGAGCAGTTCCGTACAAGTTGTCGTAAGACATATGGACTAGATCCTGCTCATTATTTTACATTACCTGGTTATACTTGGGATGCAATGCTCAAACATACACATATATCGTTAAAATTGTTGACCGATATTGATATGTTCATGTTTATAGAGCGTGGTATTCGAGGCGGTCTTAGCCAATGTTCTAAACGTTACTCCAAAGCAAATAATAAATATTATATGGCTAGCTATGATCCAAATAAACCACAAAAATTCTTACAATATTATGATGTCAACAATCAATATGGTTGGGCAATGTCACAACCTCTACCTTACAATGGCTTCGAGTGGGTAGAAAACAAAAACAACTTTCAGGTTGAAGATGTGCCTAATGATTCGCCTATTGGCTACATTTTAGAAGTAGATCTAGCATATCCACAAGAAATTCATGACACCCATAAAGATTTACCATTTTGCCCGGAACGCGATTATGCTCCTGGGTCTAAGCAAATAAAACTTTTAGCTACTGTTAAAAATAAAACAAAATATATTTTACATTATAGAAATTTAAAACAAGCTCTTCAACATGGTTTAATATTAAAGAAAATTCATAAAATTCTTCAATTTAATCAATCTACATGGCTCAAGTCATACATCGATCTAAACACTAGCCTTAGAGCATTAGCTAAAAATGATTATGTTCAGGAACCTCACCTGAAATTAACCAAAGTAAATAACATATACTAAGGTACACCTTACCTGAACCCTGGACAAAACCTGTCACCGTTCTCCTGGTCCGCTGAGGGAATTTATATGCAATGCACTGTGAACTAAATAAAATGAATTATAGTAGCGTAGATAAACTTTGCATTGACATTAATTCCCACCACATAAATTAAAAAAATTACTTACCCAAAGTCAAAACCAAGGTACAAACAAGCCGCAATGCACACTGAAATTTCACGTTTGAATTTGTTTATAACCCAAAAGGAAAAGATCACTGAATTGAATGGCAAGAAGCCAAATACGAATTGTACCAGAACGTTGCGGCGAATTCGTGAATTGGTTCGGTTCGCAATGTCAGGAAGGAAAGGATTGTACGCTGTGCTAAATTTCACCACATGGAGATGTCGCGCAGCTCAAAGGGGCGAAAAATTCGGCAGGCAGAACTCTGGGGTTTTTTTGGACACTCACTCGCGATCAACAGGTCTTCGTGGTAGCACAAAATAAAAATATTAAAGATATTAAAAGGTAGTCAAAAATTGTTAAGTGGATTACTATATGCCCCCATGGTCAAGGTTTTCCTATCTGCAATTTTTGAAGGAGAAATTATTGTACTGAAATAGTGTAATTTGGTTCTGACAAATTTTAAATAATTGAATATAAATTAGTTTAATTGTGTGAACTGTATTTTTCATTTATTTTATTTTTTATTCCTTTCTATTTTTCTTGGATTAACTTTTAGTTGTAATATTTTGTTATTTAGTATTTTAATTTAATATATCAATTTTGAATCAAGGCACCCAAGGTTTTATCATTCGATTCCCGCTACACGAAAAAGGCAAACCATTATTTTTGGTGGTTCCATCCAGGAACTGTGTGCAAATTCAGGATTGAATTACGCAAATATTACAAGGTGGTCGAAAGCATAAAAAAATAAAAAATGTCAGAATTAAAAAAGCTCATAAATAAACAAGCAGCATTGAAGGCTCGCATGGACAAAGTTATCGAAAATGGAAAGAAAACAAATTTAAATAAACGACATCAAGGCTTCTACGAAAATAAAATAGCTGAACTCAAACAGACTTGGAGGGAATACAATGCAAATGACTTAGCAATAAACGAACTAACGTTAGAAGAGGCATCAGAACAGCCCGAAGAGTACATTTTGAACGACTTCTATAGCGCAGCTGAAGCAAAATATTCCGAATAAATGGCTGAGTTGATGGACGGCACTGACATATAGAACTGGACTGGTGAGACCAATTTAAGTGGAAATGCAAACCATTTTAAGTGGAGATGCAAGCCCACCTTGGAAAACTCATGCTATAAAAACACATTAAATTATTTGCAATGTATGTTAAAATAAAGAAAATAAATAAATATAAGTTGTCACAAAACAGCCCCTTTCAATTCGCCCTATATTTTGAGTAATTGTTAAAAAACATTCCGACACCAACCAGCTCGGGGCCGGAAGAACACAAGAGTCAGATATATAAAAACATATTCTATTTTGTCTTACATAAGCATTTCGCCTGGGGGCCGGATGGGGGAAAGAGATAGGAATCTTATGTCAAAAAGTCGTCTTAGTTTTGAGGTGCGATTTTGCATTGGATCAGCAGTCCAGTTCTATATGTCAGTGATGGACGGGCTGCGAAAATTTACAGAACCCGTTGCACCCACAGCTGCCAGCACGCCGACGAAGCAGTATGAGCCCCAGCCGTCACAGCAATCAGAATCACGACTTCCGAGAATTTCATTACCAAAATTCAACGGTGATTATGATCTGTGGCGTTCATTTTATGATATGTTCGTGTCTTTAGTACACAAAAATCAAAGTATAACTGCAGTGCAAAAGCTGCATTAAAAGGATGTTTAATAGGGGAAGCAGAGAAAATTCTACGGCATACACCTATAACAGATAAGGATTATGAACTAGCATGGCAAAAATTACAGGACAGATATAACAAAAAGAAAATATTGGTCAATCACCAAATTAACAAGTTAATCAACCAACCTAAGCTAAGTTCGGAAACTACCAAAGGAATAAAATCCCTCATTGATACGACTGAAGAATGTCTGCAGCAACTTAATAGCCTAGAAGTAGACACCGCATCATGAGATACACTGTTAATCTATTTGCTTGTTCAGAAACTGCCATTTATGACTCTCAAATTATGGGAGGAGGAGCAAGGCGATTCTAAGGCATTGCCAACATTTAAGGAATTTCAACTCTTCTTAACGGAACGTTTGAGAATCCTGGAATCAATTGCGGATACTTTGGTCCCAAAGGTAACATCGCAAAAATCATCAAAGGAAACTACTCAAGCCTATAATGCGGATGCTGTAAAAAGGGATACATGTCCTGCATGTTCGTCAAATCATTTCGTCCAGAAATGTCCCAAATATTTAAAAATGGACATTAAAACACGGCGGAAAATTATTAGCACATCCGGTAGATGTTTAAATTGCTTATCAAAAAATCATAACGCTACCGAATGCTATAGCAAATATAGATGTTCTAGATGTAATGAAAAACATCATACTACTATCCACGAAGACCTGAAAGGGGAGCAACATCAATCCAACATACCAATCAAAGGGATTGCAACACAACAAATATACAAACCAAACCACCGTGAACAAGTAAATCAAGGCAACATAAACAGTGAATCAAATTCAGCCGACTGTGCTGACGAAACCACTATGTACTCAAACTTACATGATTACGGTAAACCATCAAGCCCTACTAGCCACTGCTCTAGTAATTGCTCAAGGCGAACATGGTGACTCACAAATTTTAAGGTGTCTTGTTGATACAGGCTCACAGTCATCATTTATTACTGAAGCCGCATGCAAAAAGCTACGCGCAAAAACCTTTCCAAGTTCAACACAAATTACAGGCTTAGGGAAAAGTCCAGTAGCCAGTACTAGACAACAAGTTAAATTAGAATTAAGAGCATGCAATTCAAACAATGCTATGGTCGAGGATAATTTCTTGATTCTTAAGAGAATTACTGATCCTTTACCTACAAGACTAATTCCGTTAAAAGAGTGGCAGCACCTACGACAGCTAGAGCTAGCTGACCCTACTTTTTGGAAACCAGGCAAAATAGATGCCTTATTAGGAGCACGTATTTACGCAAAAATATTGGGAAACGGCGTCCTCCATGGGCCCGCAGCAAGTCCAACAGCCGTTAATACTATTTTTGAATGGATCCTACTGGGATCGACCACGGAACCAGACAATTACGTGAAGGCCCTAACGGTCACTACTTCTGATTCAGATTCAGAACTAAGCACGCAATTAAAACGTTTTTGGGAAATAGAAGAAATCCCAAGTAAAAAATTCCTAACAAAGCAAGAGGAAGATTGCGAACTCCAATATCAATCTACTCATCAACGATTGGATAGCGGGAAGTATCAAGTCAAGCTTCCGTTCGTTAATAATCAAGATCCGGTATTAGGAAATTCCAGACCACAAGCAATGAAAAGATTCTTAAATTTACGACAGATTGTAAATAAACCCCAACTTGGGGAAGATTACAAGAAATGCTTGAACGAGTATCTCGACCTTGAACATATGGAGGAAGTAAACCCTCCTAATGATGGAGAAAAACATTATTATATACCACATCACGCGGTGATTAAACAAAGTACGACCACTAAACTTAGGGTAGTGTTTGACGCATCAGCCAAGACTACAAACGAACGTTCATTAAATGAGCAACTATTAGTAGGCCCCACTTTACAACCTAAATTATGTGCGATTTTACTTAACTGGCGAAAATACTGCATAGCCATGAATGCTGGTATAGAGAATTTTATCGCATGATTGAAGTTTATCCTGAAGATCGAACATAACAAAGAATTATTTGGCAAAATCCTACAACAAACCAATTACAGGATTACCAGTTAAAAACTGTAACATTCGGTACGTCTGCTGCGCCATATTTAGCAGTCAAAACATTATAACAATTAGCATCAGATGATAAAATTAATTGGCCATTAGCATCCGAAGTTGCATACAGAGAATTTTACGTCGACGATTTGCTTTCCGGTGCAGATAATATTACCGAGGCCAAAGAGATACAGACAGAGTTGATTAATATGATGAAGGCAGGTGGTTTTAATCTAAGAAAGTGGATGAGCATCGATTTAAAATTACTAGAAGATTTACCAATAGAACATCGAGAACATAAGAGCACATTATCTTTTACAGAAAACGACTCCTTTAAAACGTTAGGAATACAGTGGCATCCTGGGCCCGATGTTTTTACATTTTCAATTCCATCCGCGTGCAATTCCAGCACAGTAACCAAACGAACAATATTATCGGAAATAGCAGCGTTATATGACCCTTTGGGCTGGCTAGCGCCCATTATTATTATAGCTAAATCCCTAATGCAGACATTGTGGATAATAGGATCATTGTGGGACAGCCCAGTCAGCGAATCAGTCGCAAGGCAATGGAAACTCTTTAAGCTGGAATTAAACAATTTAAAACAACTAAAAATACCAAGATGGGTTGGCTATACTAAAAACGCAAGGATGCAACTGCATGGCTTTTGCGACGCATCGTCCAGAGCATATGCTGCAGCAATATATCTGCGAAAGCAAAGGATGGAAACATTAAATCTATGTTACTTACCGCTAAGACTAAGGTAGCACCTCTAAAACCAACCACAATACCACGCCTAGAGCTGAACGGAGCCGCCTTGCTTACACGCTTAATTAAAAACACAATTGAAAGCATGCAACTATCAAACATTACCGTGTTCGCATGGACAGATGCGATGATAGTTTTACAATGGATTAAAGAGCATCCTTCTCGATGGAAGACCTACATAGCCAATCGAGTTGTAGAGATCCAAGAAACGCTTCAATATGATCATTGGCGACACGTTCCGACTAAAGATAATCCCGCAGATTTAGCGGCTGTTCAACATCTAGCCTAATTAACAATCAACTATGGTGGAAAGGCCCACCATGGTTGATAAATCAAGGTGACTGGCCAAACTCTAACAAACCTGAAGAAAGAACAGACTTAGAAGCAAACACGAAATTACAACAAACTTTCTAATCAAGTACGATGATGACATCATCTTAAAATATTCTTCGTTTACACGATTAATTCGTATTATCGCCACAATAAAACGCTTTGCACATAACTGTCGCAACCCACACACAAAACGACTGGCTATTAAATCAGCTATGGAGCATAAACAAGCCGAAAGCACTGTGCTAAAATTAGTACAGCGAACTGCATTTCCAGAAGACTATTATAATTTACAACAGAAGAAACCTCTTTCACAAAAAAGTCGTTTGTTATCATTAAATCCATTTATAGATAAGGATGAAGTTATTAGATTGGGTGGAAGACTGGAAAATGCCACTCTACCATACGCAAGAAAACATCCAGTAGTTTTGCCTAAAGATCATCATGTTACGCGTTTAATAATTCAAAAAATTCATCTCGAAACGTTACATGGCGGAACGTCTCTAGTCTCTCTTTTACGGATGTGGGTATTGACTATGCTGGACCAATTACCGTAAGGGCATCAAGGCTTCGAAAGGCTAAACAATATAAAGCTTATATTTGTGTCTTTGTAAGCATGGCCACAAAGGCCATACATATAGAACTTGTATCTGATTTGACTTCAGTAGCTTTCAACGCTGCTTTAAAGCGATTTGTTTCAAGAAGAGGATTATGTAGCAACATTTATTCGGATTGTGGGACAAACTTCGTAGGCGGAAGAACAATGCTCGATAAGGAACTGGACAAGGCAATCAAAGAGTCCACACCTGAGGCTGCTCAATATCTCGTTACAAAATCCATAACTTGGCACTTCAACCCCCCGGCTGCGCCTCACTTTGGAGGGTTGTGGGAAGCGGGCGTGAAGTTAATGAATGAATGAATGAATTAAATACCATCTACGCAGAGTATTAGGAAATGCGGCATGCACATTTGAAGAATATGCTACAGTACTTGCGCAAATAGAGGCATGTTTAAATTCTCGGCCGTTATACCAGATTCGTGATAATACCGAGGAACTATTCATCCTCACACCAGGCCACTTCCTTATTGGTCAACCAATTAATGCAATTCCAGAGATCGATCATAGAAACATAAAAATTCCGCCAACACAGCGATGGAAAATTTTACAGCAAATGGTCAGAACATTTTGGAATAAATGGTCGAAGGATTATCTTAATCAATTGCAGCAACGGCCAAAATGGTGCGTTAAAGAACCCAATGTACAAGTTGGCGAAGTTGTACTTATCAAGCACGAAAATATGCCACCAACGACTTGGCCTCTAGGTCATAGAAAAGGTCTTCACTGGCACGGATGGTTTAGTCAGAGTTGTACAATTACGCACTCAAAACAATTATTTACAAAGGCCAATTGCAAAAATCTGCCGTCTTCCAATTGCAGCCACCTGAAAATTTGCAATTTTATATTGTGTCGTTCTGATTTGTGTCGTGTACAGTCCCCATGTAAATTCCGTATCATTAATTTATCGTATTTTCCATCAGATGTCTCAAAGCGAAGATTATGATGAGGATGTCCTTATGCTAATGGAGGATATATGCTTCAACCCATTTAGTGACGTCAACAACAAAGAATATACCGAACCCTACGATGACTCTATGCCAAGGCCATCCGGTTCATCGAACTCTACGTCCAGCAGCAAAACCAACCGCAACAAGGGTCTTCCAACAAACTGTCCATCGTAGAGAAAACTGCGTTCAGCAGCTCTCGAAATCCTGTTCCTGGGCTAACCAAACCCGCGCTGATCAACAGTAGACCGGTTCGATCCCTAGAATTGCTAAAACCTACAAGGAACCTTAAAGAATTAAAAATGCGAGAAGAAAATGGGTTTCAAAAATGTATTACTAGAGAGGGCGAACACATTTTCATACCACGAGAAGTACTAAAAAGAATTAAATTCAATGAAGTTCGTCAAAAAAGAAAGAAGGAGCAGACGATTAACCTACCAGGGAGATACCAAGTAAGACTTAGTGTAAAAGCTGATGGAACAATAGTATTCCACCATCACCACAAAAGAAGCAGCGTAAAGAAAATCGCCCAAACAGGGGGGAGGATGTTCAGGAACCTCACCTGAAATAAACCAAAGTAAATAACATATACTAAGGTACACCTTACCTGAACCCTGGACAAAACCTGTCACCGTTCTCCTGGTCCGCTGAGGGAATTTATATGCAATGCACTGTGAAATAAATAAAATGAATTATAGTAGCGTAGATAAACTTTGCATTGACATTAATTCCCACCACATAAATTAAAAAAATTACTTACCCAAAGTCAAAACCAAGGTACAAACACTGACATTTCACATTGAATTTGTTTATAACCCAAAAGGAAAAGATCACTGAATTGAATGGCAAGAAGCCAAATACGAATTGTACCAGAACGTTGCGGCGAATTCGTGAATTGGTTCGGTTCGCAATGTCAGGAAGGAAAGGATTGTACGCTGTGCTAAATTTCACCACATGGAGATGTCGCGCAGCTCAAAGGGGCGAAAAATTCGGCAGGCAGAACTCTGGGGGTTTTTTGGACACTCACTCGCGATCAACAGGTCTTCGTGGTAGCACAAAATAAAAATATTAAAGATATTAAAAGGTAGTCAAAAATTGTTAAGTGGATTACTATATGCCCCCAGGGTCCTATCTGCAACTTTTGAAGGAGAAATTATTGTACTGAAATAGTGTAATTTGGTTCTGACAAATTTTGAATAATTGAATTTAAATTAGTTTAATTGTGTGAACTGTATTTTTCTTGGATTAACTTTTAGTTGTAATATTTTGTTATTTAGTATTTTAATTTAATATATCAATTTTGAATCAAGGCACACAAGGTTTTATCATTCGATTCCCGCTACACGAAAAAGGCAAACCAGATT
Source organism: Machimus rusticus (assembly GCA_951509405.1). NCBI lineage: Eukaryota > Metazoa > Arthropoda > Insecta > Diptera > Asilidae > Machimus > Machimus rusticus. The sequence goes on from OX608054.1 coordinate 5,791,418, forward strand.
ATGAGAAAAATCTTTTTAAACTAATGAATAATGCAGTGTTTGGTAAAACCATGGAAAACGTTCGAAAATATAGTAATGTGAAATTAGTAACTTAATGGTTGGGTCGATATGGAGCTGAAGCCCTCATTTCTAGTCCCGAATTTAAAAACTCCACTATATTCAATGAAAATTTAGTAGCAATAGAACTCAATAGAGCTGAGATTTTCGCTAACAAACCACTTTACGTAGGTATGTGCATTCTCGACTTGGCTAAAACTACCATATACACTTTCCATTATGATTATATGCTTCCTCTATTTGGATCTAACTGTACAGTTTGTTATACAGACACGGATTCTCTCATTTATGAAGTAACCTGTCCTGACTTGTATCAAATTATTAAACGTGACTGTCATACTCATTTTGATACTAGTGACTATCCGCCAGAAAACATTTGGAATATCCCTCTGGTAAACAAAAAAGAGTTGGGCCTCATGAAAGATGAAAATAGTGGTAAAATTATGACAGAATTTGTTGGCTTAAGATCAAAGATGTACGCTATCCGTGTAGAGGGTAAGGACAAAACAAAAAAATCTAAAGGTGTAAAAAGAAATATTGTTAAAAATCATATAACTTTCGATGATTATATTGAATGTTTAGATAGTAATACTGAAAAATCAATTACACAAAATTTAATTCAATCTCAGAAACATCAAGTTTCTTCCATTACTCAATCTAAAATTGCTCTCAGTCCCAACGACGACAAAAGATATATAACGCTAAGTAATTATGAAAAGTTACCGTGGGGTCATTATAGTATATTGGAAATAGATTAATGTGAATATAAGAAAATATTGTCAATTAGATTAAGATATACAAAATAAAAGAATTTTTATAATGTTTTAAAGACTGTTTTATTTTAAAAAATCCCTTATTATGAACACATTTTCAGAGCACCTCAGTCTCAACTCCATCATCACATTGTAATCAATAAAAGTTGTTTCTTTTCTGCTCAAATTAAGTTCTTAAAGGAAAAAGGGTGGTTTAAATATACATATGAGTTGAAGTTGATTTTCACTTTGTTAAAATCACCACTTTTAAGGATGAGCGCGTTCTTGATTTCCAAATATAAGCGGGATGGAAAGGGACTATTCACTGCGCGTTAATATTAGAAAAAATATATTTTAAGCATTAACCCTTAACCATGTTTAACTTAAACATCAAAGTTTTTTCAACTTTAGCGCCCCAGAAAATAATGCTATGTACCTACACGAGAAAAAATACTACCGGCAACAAAAAAAAAATAACTGATATCCAAACAAAACAAAAAATTAATGTTTTTAAAAAAAGTGGTGAGAGGAAAAAAATTCAAAATAGAGCTTCACATTTCGGCAACAGAAAGAACTGATATATTTATGTCGGTATTTTCACTGTTTAAATAACAATTTCAAATAAAATCATTGAAATTCAGAAAATGGTGTGATATCAGGTCCAGAAAATAATAACATTTTCATATATAAATGGGATGAAGGGGAGGGTAAATTACACGTTAAACAAAAAAAAAATAAATAAAAAAAATTTTTAAGTAAAACGATTTTATATATTATGGTTATAAAATCGTGGGCGCATAAAATAGTTGACTAATTATGTAATTTAGTGTGTTCTACTTAGTTTCTAATTAAAACCATTCGCTAATTGATGGCGCCCACGATTTTATGACCATAATATATAAAATCGTTTTACTTAAAAATTTTTTTTATTTATTTTTTTTTTTACTTTTTAGTTTCGGACAGAAATCACTATATAATTTAAACTTTAGCTTATCGTATTTTTCTCGTCGAACCCTTTCATTCAATACCCAAGAAGAAGAAGAAATATTAGTAATAGAATTTTTTAAGAGCAAAAAATACTAGGTGTAGTTGATTTTAAAAAGAGTGAGCTCCTAAATAGTACGAAAGAAGTAAAGCCATCTAAGCAGTGTTGATAGGAAATCTAGCTCTTACTAAATTCGATTTTGTGCATTACACCTCTGCATCTGTAAAGTACTAAGTTCCATTTTATTCTCTAAGGAAGAACAATGCAATTGCATTATATCATCGGTATTAATATTCTCAACTATTGTTCTTCTGTTATTATTTTAATGTGGAACATACATAGCTGCTTTCTGAATGGCCAGTACATACCATTTAAAATGGGTCGGTTGTTACAACCGAATCAAAATTCTTTATTGACTATTTCTAAACGTTTGCACACATTCTAGATTAAATCAAGTATAGATAAGTGTCTACGCAAAAGCGAGGTGAGTCCAGCTACACCCCCTTTTCACGAATCCGAATTATTCTGGTATGAGAATTATGTGATCTTTATGTGCTTCAATATTATGCCATGCAATTTTAAGCTGGACCCTCTCCCTCTCCTGAAAACATTAAAAATGATCCAAGTCAAGTAAAATTGAAGCACGAAAATAGCTTCTGTGACTTCACATCGACATGCAAGCACACAGAGGCCGCTTCTTCGCTACTTTTTCCCAGCTTGACCTTTGGATCCACACCCCATATTCCTCCTTTCCTCGCAAAAACATTTTTAAAAAAAAACAATCTCAGACATTTGTTTTCAAAATTCCCGGTAAACCAACCAACGGAATTTCGATTCGCATAGGGCCGAATTCACAAACAAGGCTAAGCCGTAAGTTGGGCTCACTCTCTATTTTCGTATTCACAGTCGCGTCTCCAAAGCCATATCTTAAGCCTCCAATATAGCTGGCTTGAGATTGAATAATTAGAATCATAGGCGCAAACCAGTGTAGTCGATACACAGTTTTGACGTTTTAATAAAAAGTATGGATTTTTATGTAGTGTTGTTTTGTGGTAAAAATGAGCATCTCTTCATCTTCATAAACAATTTCTTCGTCTTCGAACACTTCGTTCCTTTCGGTTTTGTGATAAAAATGAGCAGCTCGTCATACTTTTTCCGCCACTAAAGCAGTGTATCCAACTATTGAAATAAAAAATCTGGTTTGAATAGTTGCTAAGTGAGCCGCGTTTAAGAATACGGAAACTGAGAGCAAGCTTGCTTAAGCTCCACTTGAGTTTTTGCTGTAAGCCTTGTTTGTGAATTCGGCCCATAGTGTTTTCGTGTTAAAAAAATTGTTTGGGTCCACACCACTATGCGCCGGTCTGTGATGCCAGCTCGATCCCAGGAATTGCCCCGATGCCAGGAATTGTTCAATGTTTCGTAGTCGCACAGCGCAGATGGGCACGGATCGAGCCTCACGCCCTGCGCCAACGTCTGACGATAGAATTTCGCTCAACAAAGCTAACCAAATTTCAAACCGATGCGGCGCCCGCTTATCCGAAGCCGGAGAGGCCCACACGGACGAGCTCCCGAAGCGTGTTCGGGAAGTGTGTGTAGTTGGCCGGGAAAAAATCAATCAATCTATGGTCTATCGTTAGACGTTAGAGCACATTTTTTTTATTCAACAAAGAAAAATTCCCAAAAATTCCGGGCCCACTTCACGAGCCCGGGAAAATTGCCAAGGTAAGGGGTAAAACGTCGGTGGTAATTTCATGTTATTAATTTAACATTATTTAATTATTTAATAATTTTTGGACTAATTACTTGATGGTTTTATGCAATTAAAACGGACTTGATGCTCCAAAAATACATTTCACAACAATTCAAACCCACAGCTGACTGCTTAAAATCCGTTAAATGTGTGAGCAAGATACACCTGGCTTCTTGCGGACCCATCTAGTCGCGGTATCAACATAGGCAATGTTCGTATCTCTAGATTAAGTAATAAGTCCACTAAATCTGTTAAGTTTAGCCCTAGTTTACCTAAGCCGTCCCATAACCTCGCTAAAAATTCTAACAGCACGCTAAGTACTAACCCTCGTGTTAAGAATTCTAATAATAGGCTAAGTTTTGACCCTCGTGCTTCTCCCACCGTCTGTCTATCTACCCCTAGCCCGCACTCCCCCTCCCGGAAGACTAACAATAAATACATCCCCACTAAATCGAAACCCAACCCCCGTAACATCCGCCCGCGCTCACCTTCTCCCCTCCCTGCTCCTAACTCCAGCAACTGGCAACTTAAAGCTGGCTTATTTCCCAGCTTTAAACACGCCACTCCCTTAAAGTACCCTAATTTCATCTATTCCCACACCCTTCACCCCGCTACCCCCTCCTCTTCTGCTCCAGCTACTACTTCCTCCGCTACTGCTCCTTCTGTTTCTATCAAGCATACCCTCGCGACGGCCCCTTCCGACCCTTCTCACACGAATCACCTCCAATTACCTCCTTCAACTTCGACCTCTCCCTCCTCCACCTCTCCCCCCATTATTCCCGATAAACCTTCCTTCATTGACCCTCTCCTCCCTCCTGTGGTGAAGCTAACGAAACTATCGGCCGAATCTCCTGACGGCCGTTACTTGCTTTCTCGCTTTCGCGAGCGAAGGGTCTATGACAACGTCCGACTTTACTTAGCTTATCTCCACGACAAAGCCGACTATATCTGTATTGACGGCAAAACTCGTACCAACGTTATTGTTTCCCTTCACCAAGAGGGTCTCCCGACCGACCCTTCCACCCTGCGGCAGCTGTTTCTGAAATTCCACGCTGCTTTCGACGTCCCAGCCCAACAAATTTCCGAAGACCTCACCGCCTATGCCTCCTACCTAAATTCAAAGCGTATCTCCCACCTTCAAAAAAGTCGCACTGACACAAAAAATTATTTCTGCTCCTAACCTCCCGACCGGCCCCTCCCCCAAATCCTACCCTCGTCTGCCCATCCCTGCTAGACCATCCAACTCGATCTCCCTTTACTACCAGAATGTTAGAGGGATTCGTTCCAAAACCCAAGACGTTTTTCTAAAATCCCATTCCCTTCCATTTGACATCTTCGCACTCTCTGAAACGAACTTGACTCCTGCAATTCACAGCAACGAGTTATTCTCGTCCGATTTCAGTGTTTTCCGCTCTGATGGATGCTTAACTAATTCCGGCACCTCTGGTCGCGGCGTCCTTATCGCTGTTCATAACCGTTTTAGTCCTACCCTAATCAACTCCTCTGACTCTTCTCCCTTCGAATGGGTCTGCGTTCGTATCCCTTTGAATCCCCATTTCCTTTTCATCATGTGCTGCTACATTCGTCCCGCTCAGCCTCTTCAGGCCTATATGCAAGCAACTGAAGCTCTTGATGCCGTGTCTGCCCTTGCCCTTCCCCTTGACAACATCATAGTCTTGGGTGATTTTAACCTTCCTCATCTTCTCTGGTCCCTCTCCGATGATGACTCCTCATATTTTGCCTCTAATGTGTCTTCTTCAATCGAGTCTCTAGTTGTTGATCACTTTTCCGATTCAGGATTCTTCCAGGTGAGTGGTGTTAAAAACCACCTTGGTAGGCAGCTTGATCTCATTTTCTCTACTAACCCACTAGACTCAGTCGTCACTGAAAGTTGCCATCTTCTTTCTACTCTTGACTCTCATCACCCCCCTCTCTTCCTTTCTTTTTCACACGATGCGCCCTGCCCTCTCACAGACCCCTCTGAAACCCGCTTTCACTTCAACTTTCGTAAAGCTGACTTTGCGAGGCTCAACCTCCTCTTAAGCCAGTCCAATATCCTACCTACCTTAACAGACTCCAAATTGCCTTTACATTGCTGCGTATCCCTATTCTATAGCGTACTCTTCAGTTGCATATCTAAATGCGTACCCTACGAGCCCGTAAAGAGTCGTTCCTCATCTCCACCCTGGTACGACAAAGATCTTCGCGCTCTGCGCAACAAGAGAAACAAACTATGGCACTCCTTTCTCCTATCTAGGTCAGACTCTGACTACTCTTCCTACTCCTCCGTTTCTGCGCTCTTTTCCGAACGTTGCGAATCCCTCTATAAAGACTACCTTATCTCCATGCAATCCAAAATTATCTCTGATCCTAAACTATTCTACAAATTTATTAATGTCAAGCGCAAATCTAATGGTTACCCATCTGTCCTCAAGCTCGGTGACTCATCTTCGTCCAACCCCACAGAGATTGCTAACCTTTTCGCAGAATTTTTCAGTCAAGCCTTTAGCGATCTCGATTCCATCCCTGACCCCAACTACCTTTCAACCCTGGAGAACTGCGCCCAAACCTCCCTAGTCTCCATCAACATCGATTCCTCCCTCGTCGCCGCTAAAATCAGCGCCCTCGTCGACGATACTGACCCCGGCCCTGATGGCATTCCTGCCACCGTCCTGAAGAATTGCCTTACTCATCTAGTTCAGCCCCTCACCCACCTCTTCCAACTCTCCCTTTCTGAGGGTACTTTCCCTGATCATTGGAAAGACTCCTATATCACCCCTATTCACAAAAAGGGATGTAAAAGCGATATTTCTAATTACCGTCCTATCGCCAAATTATCTTGCATCCCGAAACTTTTTGAAAGCATAGTCTATGACTCCCTATCATTCCACTGCAAATCCATCATTTCCCCTTCTCAACATGGATTCCTTAAAGGCAGATCTACTACGACTAACTTATCAACCTTTGCATCTCGCATCCTTCTTTCTTTGGAAGAAGGCGCAGAAGTCGACGTGGTAGCCACTGATTTTAGCAAAGCTTTCGATAAAATCTCCCACAAAATTATCATTGAAAAATTAAACTACCTTGGCTTTCCTACCCTACTCGTCTCATGGATCAGTTCCTACCTTGAAAATCGTCACTACAGCGTTCAATTCGATTCCTCAATCTCTAACCCCTTCGTATCCCATTCAGGCGTCCCCCAGGGTAGTCACCTCGGCCCACTCTTTTTCATATTGTCCGTTAATGATGTCGTAAATGTCATTAAGTACTCTAACATCCTAATCTATGCCGACGACATGAAAATCTTCAAACAAATTTCTAATGCTTCCGATTCATCTCTCCTTCAAAGTGACCTTAATAATTTCCAAACATGGTGTTCTAAAAACTTCCTCGATCTTAACATAGCAAAATGCCAAGCGATCACCTTTTCCCGGAAACGCATCTCCACACCTCCCAGATCCTACACCCTATCTGGTGAACCCGTTCCACCAGTCACCTCCCTCTGTGATCTTGGTGTCATATGCGATCGTGAATTGAACTTCCGTTCCCATATAGATCACTCCATCAGCAAAGCAAACTCTGCCCTCGGCTTTGTTAAACGTTGGTCTAAGGAGTTCTCTAATCCCTATGCCACCAAATCACTTTTCATATTCTTTGTCAGACCTCTCCTTGAGTATGCCTGTCAGGTTTGGTCGCCCTCCCAATCCTCAGCTATTAATAGGATAGAGTCAGTCCAACGCAGATTCCTCCGTTTTGCCCTCCGAAACCTTCCGGACCGCCTTAAACTAATTAACCTTCAACCTCTTGCGCTTCGCCGGGACGTCGCGGACATTGTCTTCGTCCACCAAGTACTAGCTGGTTCTATTGATTGCCCCGATCTCCTTCACCGCATCTCCCTTCACACTAACCCTCGCAACGTTAGATCTTTTCCTACCTTTCGCCTTGAGTGTCACCGTACTAACTACGGCCACTCTGAACCTTTCACTAGGATGTTACGGAAGGTCAACAACTCTGCTCCTTTTGATTTCCACCTGGACAAAGCCTCCCTCAAGTGTGCCCTTTACCTGTCCGTCCCGCCTTCTCACTCTAGTCAAAATTAGATTATTAGGTTAATTTAGTTTCCGTAAGTTATAGTTAAGTTTATTTTAAGTCAATTGTCTGTAGCTTGTATTAAGCGAAACAATAAATAAGAGAAACTTAAAGTGCCTATAGCCGTGTTCGGAAACTCATTCCCAAATTGTTCAGCAACTACTTACATACAAATTATCACTATTTATATACAAATGTCAAGTGGTTCCATTTTGTTCGGAAACTCGCTTCAACCCAAATGGTTCCAAAAGGTACCAAATAGTTCCTCGTTCTGATTCCGGAATTAGTTTCCGAATGCGGCTATTATATATATTACTATATTACGCTGCATTGGAAACGCCGCTTTGCATTTGCAATTTGGAATTTGACGTTGTGCTGTCTCCATTCTTCAGAAGTCAAATTCAAATTTCTAGTCCCTCTCTAAATTTCACGCTTGCCCCTTGCGCCAGCGCAAAAGTAGGTTCTAGTTCTACTCTCACGCTGGCGACTGCGAAATATTTCGAAATTTTAAGTTCATCTATTTGACACAAGATGGAGAACCTATGCAATCGGCCTGTTAAGTAAGTAATATCTTGGACACACTATCCGTCATAATGACGGCAACCATAATAATAGCAAACTAGTGGTCGCCCTCTGGTCGAAATTCGACCTACTGGGGTTACTTTACTACGAATAATACGACTGTACACAGCCTACTATGTGTGTTTGAAATTGGCACTGTCAATAATAAAATTACGACAGTTTTACTACAGACTACTATGTGTTTAAAATTGATAGTATGAACGTAAATAATGAATTTATTTAATTTAATTTATTGTATTTGTAACACATGTTATAAATAAATATAAGTTTTCTGCACTTCTTCTCTATACAAACTTTAACTATGCCAAATCTTACACTCCTGCGTCCGTCCAATTAGCTTAAAAAGGGGTACAAAGTTTTCTCTTCGCGTATTAATATATACAGTAGGGTGCCAATTCATTAGCACCACCTGAAAATCTTTTGGAATTTTTACTTCAATGTATGATGGCAAGAACAAAATGAAACTTATCTGCAAAAAACTTTTAAATGTTATAAAAGAGACATTATATCTAACTAAATAAGAGCAAAGCAAACGAATTTTTCATTGAATACTTTTTTATTTCTAATATTTGTCAATCCACTTTCAAATTTAAGCATTTCAGAAATGTGTCGGGACATACAATCTATACATTGTTTTATACACTCTTTATTTTCTGGGGACTTTTCCCACACATCTTTAATAGTTTTAATAAGTGCATTCTTCTTAGGGTTATTTAAAGTATAAACTTTTTGTTTTTATAAATACCATACGTTTTCTATGGGATTAAGGCTTGGGCAATTTCCTGACCCAGGGTAAAATAGGAATATTTTCATTTTCCAAAAAATCATCACCATTTTCGCTGTGTGACAAGGTGCTCCGTATTGCATAAATTGAAATGGCTCATCTGGAGACTGAATTTCCCTTAATAAGGAAAAAGGACCTCTCGCAACACTTAAATGTATTGCTCCTTCCTCATTGTACCCTCTGCAAAATACAATGGACCTGGTCCGTGGACGCTAATAACACCCCAAACCATAACTGAAGCTGGGTGTTTTATCGCTTGTTGAATGCAGGACTCCAAGTACCTTTGATTTGTGCGTCGTCGGACGAAAGACGATGGTTCCGTTAACACATGAAACGTACTTTGGTCACTGAAGAATATCTGTGAAATTTCGAATTTTTCAAAATATTCTTCCTTTACAAATAAAAATGGAATTAATGCAATCTTGCCGTATTCCAATCATTTGCAGTAAAAGTTTGGAACCTCTTGCTGAACTCCAAGTGCTTTTTCTTCATCCTTGGGGTCAACCGCGGCTTTTTAGCGGGCCGTGTGCACTTAAAACCAGCTTCTGCTATGCGGCGTTGAATAGTCCTTATTGATATTTGGACTCCATCTTCTTGCAGAACCTTGTGCATCTCCCTTAAAGGTATCCGACAGTTGCTAGCAACTGTGGCTGTTATTTTCCAATCGTTTCTTGGGGTTTTTTTCCTTGCATTTTTAAATTTTTCCTACTACTTGAAGCCACATCGACATTTTCCTTGATTTTTTTAGCCATTCGAGACACTAAAGAATGGCTAACATTTTGCTTTCTGGCTATTTCCCTTATGGAATAGTCTCCATTGTCCACTAGCGCAAGAATGGCAGCTTTTTTAACATCACTGATGTCCGCTTTCTTCCCCGCTATCGAAAAATTCTTAAAAATATAACATTTCGAAATTCCGAAATAAAACTGCATACTACAAAATTGAACTTAACAGTAAATAATGCTTAACTAAGTCAAATTACCTCCTGAACGCACGAGCACAAAAAACTATCAATATTAATAAACTTATGTGGAAACAATACTTGAAAACACAATTGTCATTCCCTCAGATCACAAAACGAAATTGAGGATTTTTTTACTTTGACCTCCTTTTTATATCCTTATCAGGTAACAAGAAGGGTCCTTTTTTATGAAAGGGTTGGAAAACCCCGAAGAGAGGTAAATATATTGTTTTAAAGCTCTTTGAATCATTTTAACGCAAGTAGTATGCCCTTAATTGTGAGAAAAATGATAATTTGTAAGTGGTGCTAATGAATTGGCACCCTACTGTAGATATTAAAATGACGGTGTGACACACTATACTTTAGCATAGTAAGCGTACTTTTGGATGGAAAATTTGCCTGTGTCGTCCCCCATCCAAGTACTATTCGCGTACTTTGCTGCTTAACTACGGTGTTCAGACGAAGGGTATTATCGTGGCCAGAATTTGTATGAAAATTTTTAAAAAACTTGTTCGCTGTTCGCGCCCAGATGGCGCTGAACCGTGATTTGCGCAAAATGACGGTGTTTTGCCGTCCTTTTGAGCCGTCATAAAAGGCATCATAAAGACGGTTTTTTGGCGTCATAATGATAGCTACGGTCATAATGACGGGTAGTGTGTCCAAGGTATAATTTTGGAAAGAAAACTAACTTTGGCTGATAAAATTAAATTGTGTGTTGCATAATTTCATACATATAAGGAAAAAGTTTTTTACATAATTTCTCATTGTTTCAGTTATAATTCCCCTCCCTCCCCCCCTCCCTCCATCTCACTTTTCGACCCCCACTTTTTATCACTAAGAATGAAGACCTTGGACCTTCCCCTACCCCCTCCACCCCCACCACCCCCCTCCGACCGACGGTCCGATCATGTAAACATTTACCGAAATTGTTATTTAAACAGTTAAAATACCGACATAAATATATCAGTTCTTTTTGTTGCCGAAATGTAAAGCTCTGTTTTGGATTCTTTTCCTCTCAACACTTTTTTTTAAAATATTATTTTTTTTCCTTTTGGGGATTTTATTTACCCAAATTTTTGTATTTCCAAAGCTCCTAGCTTTCACTCTACGCAGTATTTTGAACAACATAACTCTGAGCTAAAACCTTTGACGGGGGAACTAAAGGCGGCGACATTACCTAGTAAACTATATGTATGACAGCGTAGCCAAAAATTTTCGCCATCTTGAATTTTCAAAGCTTTCGAGGGGTGCTTAACTGTCACTTTTTTGTAAACAAATACCCGCGAAGTGAGTTTTTATTAATTGTTCGGAAAAAAAATGTTTTATGAGTGCAATAATTGATATATATTCGTGCTCTGCACGATTATAAGTAAAATTATTGCGGGAAATTCAACTCAATAATTCGAGTAATTGTCATATCAATAGATACCCCACACGTATGGGTTTGATGAAAAAAAAATTTTGATTTTCAGTTCTAAGTATGGGGACCCCAAAAAAGAATTTTTTTTCTATTTTTGTGTGCAAATCTTAATGCGGTTCACAGAATACATCTACTTACCAAGTTTCAACAGTATAGTTCTTATAGTTTCGGAAAAAAGTGGCTGTGACATACGGACGGACAGACAGACAGACATGACGAATCCATAAGGGTTCCGTTTTTTGCCATTTGGCTACGGAACCCTAAAAAAGATAATTTACTTTGTATAGGCCACCTTCAGATTAAATTTTAAGAAGGAAATGGATAATGTCTATTGGACTAAATGATAGGTATATAAGAAAAAGTAATAATATGTGCTCGAAATATTTCCTCTTTACGGATATTTAAGCCATCAACAATTTTTAACGCCGTCTCTGGCACCTCAAGAGAAACAAGAAGAAGAACGAAAGTTGGCACGCTTTTTTCACAAAATGCCACCTCCTTGCTAAAACTCACTTGACGCTACGCTGGCATTGTGAACGCGGGGTTAAGTTCCAAATTGTTGTGAGCACACCAGGAATGAAAAACATTCAGGTCATCTTGAACCAATTGACAATCGCCGGTATTCTTCGTGTATCGGAATATCTTCATGTCATCAGCATACATATAATATAAGAACTTTACATCCCTTTAGAAGATGTGTGATGTCATCAGTAGCTAAAATAAAAAGAAGAGGACCTAGATAACTACGCTGAGGGACACCCGAGGTAGCTAAGATTTCTCTAGAACTGGCTCCACGAAAGACGACTTGGTAGGGACCTGTCAAGCAGATAAGAGGGATTGATGCCTTCTCCTACATTTTTTGAAAGTTTAGTTAAGGATAAACTTCGATTTGTAGTTACAGAGGCTATTTGCTATCTGAAACATGGGTTTATGTGCGGAGAATCTACCTCGACTAATTTAGCTCTTTTTTAAAAGCATTGCTTAATTCCATCGAACAGGGGTTATACCCCTGACACACTGCGGCGAAATTGAGAATTTCGAGATATCACTGCCCAATTTCGTGCAAAATTGAGAAAATAGTATCTACATTTTGCGGCAGGTGGCACGCTTACTACTTAATTCCTGCTTCGAAATGTCAAACAATTCAAGAATTTTTGAACTTCATACATTTTGTGCGATATAATATAATGGATAAGACAATTAGCAAAAGAGGGTATAAAAAGAGAAGAATTTGGAGCCACGGTGAAGTGAAATGTTTAATTAATACATGGAGAGAATATATCCCAGAACTAAGAAAAGCAAAAAGAAATTCGCATGTTTTTAAAAGCATGAACACTTCGTTGAAAAGTGTTGGAGTGGATGTCGAGCCCGAAGAAGTAAAGATACAAATATGCAATTTAACTCAAAAATACAGGTAGTGTTTTTAACCTGCTATAAATAATCCAAAAAAAAAAAAAATTGCAACTCTGATTTTCAGAAACGAAAAAAAGTCTCAGGGATCTACTGGGGGAGCTCCTTCTGATTGGGAATTTTACAAAGAGGTCCATGAAATAATTGGTGGCTTCAAATGTCATGACCCTTCTCTAGCAGAAGAAAGCATTGATGGCGCAAGTGACAGCAATTCGGTAAGAAACATGGAGTGAAACTGGCTGCCCAATTCAGGGATTCATCTTTTTAAGCTGAATTGAGCAGTTGACTGCACTTTATAGGAATACAATTTTTAAAAACAGGCTATGAAATTCAAACAGAGTTTATTTAGTTATTTAATACATTTTGTTTTCAGATTGAATTCGTATCTTCTGATGGTTCCATATTTAGAATTGATACATCTTCAAATATAGAACCGGGACCATCTTGCTCCACGCCGGGACCATTTTGCTCCACACCGGAACCATCTTGTTCCATGCCGGGACCATCTTCCCCCACGCCTGTTCCTTCCCGCAATAATCGCCCTGAAAGAAGAAATTCCAAAAATATGTAAATATTAAATGAGTTACAGAAGACTTCGATCTTGCTGGAGGAGGAACTCAAAGGAAGGAGGGAAATGGAGAAGAAGTATGAAGAAATTGAAAAAAAGAAACTGGAAATAACACAGATGTTCATGGAAAAAAGCTTAAAAATACAGGAAGAATTGCTGTCGGAAATAAAAAAACAAAATACAATTTAAATTATGAATGATGTAATTTTAATGAAGTTCGATTAAATATGTTTTGAATTTTTATTAACGATATTTTCACTTACCAAAGTATGCGGCTAAAGCATTTCTAATGGTCGTGCCTTCAACTTGTTTGTCGCCTAAATTTGTGGCTCTATTTGGCTGCTGTCTATTCAAATTTGCTGTCTTTTTCCAGCCATTGCGTCCATACGACATCATTATGATCATTCAAGATGTTGTGTAAAACACAACAAGCTTTTATAACAATAGGAACATTAATGTTCAGCTCTAAACCTCCTCCGATTTTCCTAAATCTGGCTTTAAGGTGGCCAAATTCATTTTCTACCACCCTTCTACACTTAGGCTTTAATTAAATTCTTTCTGATTTTCTGTAATTCCTTCAGAAAAGGGGAAAGGTTTCATCACGAAGGAACACAGCTTAAAACCAGAGTCGGCGATTAATAATGGTGCAACTTCTGTTCCTTCAATCGTAGTGGCAAAGCTTTTAAGAACGGGAGAGTGCTTATGAATATATTTTAATCGGGATCTCTCAAAAATATATGAATCATTACAGCGGCCTGGAATCCCGACATTTATATATGTAAATCTAGTGCTGAATGACCAAAATTAAATATTAATCACACAAGAAATTATTTAATTAAAAATTATATTTACCGATAATCCACAGACGCCAGTAATATTACTGAATACCATCCTTTAAAATTAAAATAATCCAAGGCCTCCTCTTTTGGAGGACACACTTCTATATGACATCCATCTGATTAAAAGTATGTAGTTAGAAGATATGTAAATTTTTAAGCATTCAACTGATTTACCAATAGCTCCACAGCACTGAGGAAAACCTAAATGATTAAATCCAGTGATAAGCTCGGATATTTTTTCTTCTGTTAACGGGTATGTGTTTAAGTAATGAGATCGAAATGAGTTCTATATAGCTTCTGCTGTTTCTCTCACAATCTCACCAACTGTAGAACGACCTACCCCAAATAATCCTGCTATCGTTCTATATTCAGCCGATGATCCGACTGCATACAAAAATATAGCCAATCTTTTATCTAATGGCACACTTTTTCTAAAATTTGTATCTTGTCTACATAAATGCTTCAGTCGATCTCTTAAAAATTCAAATGATGTCCTAGTCACTCTGAAATCTTCTTTAAATTTTTGATCTGTATACAAGGGAACATCTCCCAAAATGTACTTGAACGTTCCTAAATATAAAATATATTTTCTATGGTCTTGAAACAACTTACATACATACATATACAACATACCTACAATTTTCCAAACGCCTCTTCTCCTGCGAATCCCTTTTATTCCACATGAATAAAGACACCGTAATGTTCTTATTCTTGCACATAAAATCCGAATTCTTTTATTTCTTTCCTCTACTTCTCGCTTTAATTTTTTTTTGCTTGAAGAGCATTGTTTGCAAAATAATAGCAATATTATTTGCCTCACGATTTAAATACATCAATATTTGCTTTGAACTCATCTTTAACTTTCACTTTAAACTGAAATGTCGAAATTGACAACTGAAATGAAGAAGTTCAATGTGTCAGGGGGTAGCGAAATTGACTTCGAAATTCTCAATTTCGCCGCAGTGTGTCAGGGGTATTAGGGTAAAGGCTTTTGGTAGGATTAGTTTAGTTTTTTCCAGGAGAAATTGAAATTTTTTTTTCTTATTGTTTTCAATGGATTGCTTTATATCTCACTAATCGCAAACAGGCTATTTTAATTAATCCGGCGGAATTAAAGTGTTTGATACTCTTCCTGGAGTTCGTCAGGGAAGCCATTCTAGTCCATTTCTTTAAAAGTTTCAATTTTTATTATTTTTTCTTATGTTTTTCTTTCGCTCCTTGCTGATGATATCAATGTGTTGTTCAATTCGTGCCTTTGTGTAATGCTGTTTAAAGTGCAAAAATTTTCCTTCCACTGTTCAAAATACCCTGTCGTTTTCCAATACTCAATCTAAAATAGTGTTTTAGATCGTCCCCATATTATTCGTGATCTCATTGTGTACTTCGATTGAAGTATGGGTTCCACTAATTACATATATCGATTATATTGTCCCGAGGAGTTTTATGATCCCAACAAAAAAAAATTAATTTTATTAAGAAAAGTGTTGAGAGGAAAACAATTGATGAAGGGGGAAGGTAAATTACACGTTAAACAAAAAAAGTAAATAAAAATCAACGATCGCTTCTAGACTATCAACAGCCCGCTTTTGCGTAGATACTTATCTATACTTGATTTAATCTAGAATGTGTGCAAAAGTTTAGAAATAGTCAATAAAGAATTTTGATTCGGTTGTAACAACCGACCCATTTTAAATGGTATGTACTGGCCATTCAGAAAGCAGCTATGTATGTTCCACATTAAAATAATAACAGAAGAACAATAGTTGAGAATATTAATACCGATGATATAATGCAATTGCATTGTTCTTCCTTAGAGAAAAAAATGGAACTTAGTACTTTACAGATGCAGAGGTGTAATGAACAAAATCGAATTTAGTAAGAGCTAGATTTCCTATCAACACTTTTGCTTAGATGGTTTTACTTCTTTCGTGCTATTTAGGAGCTCACTCTTTTTAAAATCAACTACACCTAGTATTTTTTGCTCTTAAAAAATTCTATTACTTATATTTTTTCCAAACTTTTAAATATAGAGAAATATGCAAAGTACACTTTTCAAATTTACCTTCTGATAAATTGACATATTTCGGAAGTAATTTTATTACCTTTAACTCCTTCCGCTCATATTTGGACTCTTTTTTATTAGGGTAAACATTTTGAATTTAGCTAAAAGCGGGCTGTTGATAGTCTTGAAGCGAATCGTTGATTTTTTAGTTATTTTTTTTGTTTAACGTGTAATTTACCCTCCCCCTTCATCCCATTTATATTTGAAAATGTTATTATTTTCTGGACTTGATATAACACCATTAATTGAATTCCAATGATTTTATTTGAAAATGTTATTTAAACAGTGAAAATACCGACATAAATATATCAGTTCTTTTTGTTGCCGAAATGTGAAGCTCGGTTTTGGACTTTTTTCCTCGCAACACTTTTTTAAATTTTTTTTTTTTTTGAGATATCAGTTTTTTTTTTTTTTTTTGTTTCCGGTAGTATTTTTTTCTCGTGTAGGTACATAACATTATTTTCTGGGGCGCTAAAGTTGAAATAACTTTAATGTTTAACTTAAATATGGTTAAGGGACAACGCTGAAAATATATTTGAAAATCAACCTGTACGAGTATAGGTACTGCTTATAACTTTCCATTCAAAATGATTTACTGCTTTTGAATAAACAATATACATATGTATATATTCCTTTGGCTCTATTACACCAAGCTTATACAATAATCGTCGGCGTTATGCCAACTGTTTTTTCCTCGCAGCATATTTGTTTGTGTAGTGTCCACTTTCACGTTTCCCATCATGAAATATTGCGGTCATTACTTGGTAGTAATTACCTGCAATCTTGACTTTAGATATTGGAACACTTTTTATGTATATCTCACCTTTATGTGATTTCTTTTCATAAAAACAAAAGTCGCAGGTCACATTGACCATTTCACGTTATCCAAATTCCGTGTTCAGAAGTTGCTGAACTGGTAATAGCTATATTTTAGAATTTGTTGAGAATTGCCCGAGATATAGGGTGAGAGATAACTGAACAGGGGTGAAAAGGGAAATGTTGCTAAAAACATTTGACATATTTAAGTAACAAAAGTTTAAAAACCGACTCCGAAAATCCCCAAGTTCCAAATTTGATGCAAATCACATCAACTTTAAAATTTGACTTGGACTCGTAAATTTTTACAATCGAGTTGAAATCAACAACGCCGAAAACCCCTAAGTACCAAGTTTGTGCAAATCACATTAACTTTCAATGCTGACAATCTGCCATCTTGAATTCGTCAATTCTGACATTTGATTTAAAATAAGCGACCCCGAAAACCCCCAAGTATCAAGTTTGGTGCAAATCGTATTGATTTTAAAATTTGACAGTCCGCCATTTTGAATTCGTAAACTCTGATAGTTGATTTGAAATAAGCGACCCCGCAAACCCCCTAGTTCCAAGTTTGGTGCAAATCGCATTAACTTTAAAATTTCACAGGCCGCCATCTGTAATTCGTAAATTCTGACAGTTGACTTGAAATAAGCGACCCCGCAAACCCCCAAGTTCCGAGTTTGGCGTAAATCGCATTAACTTTAAAATTTGACAGTCCGCCATCTTGAATTCGTAAATACTGACAGTTGGCTTGAAATAAGCTACCCCGCAAACTCCAAGTACCAAGTTTGGTGCAAATCGCACTAGCTTTAAAATTTGACAGTCCGCCATCTTGAATTCGTAAATTCTGATAGTTGATTTGAAATTAGCGGCCCCGCAAACTCCCAAATTCCAAGTTTTGTGCAAATCGCATTAACTTTAAAATTTGACATTCCGCCATCTTGAATTCGTAAATTCTGACAGTTGATTTGAAAAAGCGACCCAGAAAAACCCCAAGTACCAAGTTTGGTGCAAATGGCGTTCACCTGCGCGCCATAAAGAACTTCGTTCTAAAAATTATTCGGTCAGAAGACCAAACACGGAAGAAAAAAAAAAGTGCCATGGATTCTCGATGGCACAGTAGACATAAATAAAAATGATTGAGATAAAAAGAATTCAATTTACGATTATTCATTTTTTTTTTTTAAAGATACTTACACAGGATTCTTGCTCAAAAATGAAAACCGCTACGTAATGAAACTATTAAAAATGCAGTGAATGATAAATGCTGATGATTTGAGACGTTTTTCGACAATGCACGTGTTTCTGAGACCACGTGCATACATCTGCGCATTGCGCATAATTAACGCGCAGCCAATATCATGCCATTGAGTGAGTCATCCTTAATGACTCATTAGTGTCAGCCTTAGTTAGGCCCACTGCTATCCCCACTACGCACATACCTAGACTAGACTAGGACCCAGCCCCCAAACTCAGTAATGAGTCATAGCATAGACAAATAAAAATATAGATAACCCACTTCGAACAAGCAAAACGCGACCAAAAATTCTGAGAGCTCCACAGCGATGCCTCCACATGTGCGATGGCATCCGACGAGTTCGGCGAAGGACAAGTCGCATTTGTTCGGCGCGCGATGCTTTTCTTCTGGGCATGCGATGCTGTGCACGGCCTGCTGCGCGGCGCTGGCCCTGCGGTGGGCTTGTTTACTTCGCTGCTGTTCTGCGCAAGGGGCTTGTGGGTCTGTTCTATCGTGAAGCGCGAGGGGATTGAATTTTTCTAGGAATCCTCGGAGTTGCGGGCTCTGCTCAATCAAGGAATGAAATTCCCACGGACAGAAGGCATACGGACAGATTCATAAGATTGAATTATCTAACGAATTTCAGATTTTTTCGTTCGCTGTTTTTCATTGCCTTAAGGGGGTATTCTAGTCTAGAGGCATGAATTTTGGCCGGTTTTTGAAGCTCTGTACAAGTAAAACAAAAAACATTTTTACTATCCATTTTTTATCATTTGTTTATTGATATCTTAAGATTACATAAAAAATTAAAAAAAAAAAAAAAAAAACGAAATTCATAAAGTTATGAGCTGTCAAAGTGAGGGCTCCAAATAAAAACAGGTGTCCTGGCGTACATGATTCCAACCCTCCTGGTCATCGGAAAAAAAAAAGCTAAATGGATTCTTAATTAGTATAAATGCCGCTATAGCATGAACCTTGGACAAGTAAAAAAAAATTTTTTTCACAATATGGCGGCCGATTGAAAAAAAAATTTTGTTTTTGGCATACTTTTTTAACAATTCCGAATTTTTTAAAAATAGTAAAATTGAATTTTTTTTACCTTAGCGAGGTTTAGGCGATAAAGCAATGTCTAAAGAATATTCACACCGAAATTCAAATCAATCGGTTCATTAGAGCTTGAGATATCCTGCACGCCAACTCAAAAAAAGTAGTTTCGAGAAAAACGCGTTTAAAGTTTTGAGACAAGTTCCCGGCAATTGTTCTCATAGAATAGTACAGTATGCTTACATATTTTTAATCGGCGATTCCAGCTCCATACAAAGAGCCTTCCTCTACTTCAAAATGGTCATTCTCCGCAGTTCTTTCGTGGAGACGAGCAGTCCTGGCTTCCTTTGACGCATCTGAAGCTCGGAGTTCAGAACGCTCGATGCGAACTTCGTCTCGCCTGACTGCGAACGCATGAGCTTCTGGACCAATCGTGATTCCCATGACACTCAAGATTTTTAATATAGGTATAAAACCTTCATTAAAAATACAAACTGCGAGGAAAGTGGCAATTTGAATTGTCTGCGTTCCTGCGTGGATGTGCTTCGGTGCAAATGTCCATATTAACGAATTTAAAGATTCGTTATTATTTTGGGTTTCAGAACCCAAACATCGTTGCAATAAAGTATCGGCTGATAAGCTTTCATAAATTGGTTTTATTACTTTTAAAACGTTGTCATTTAGAGGAGGATTTGTATGGTCAAATTCATCAATAGTGCCGTCGGCCACAGCTTTTTGCCACTTGCACCAACTAGATGAACCAGGTGGACAATTCATGTGTTGAGGATTTTCGTTGGTTGAGATTTTATGATAGTAGGTTGCCCAAACTTCTCTCTTCATGTCTTCAACTGAATCTGGATTCCGACGAATTGCCAAGCCATAGTACAAGGACAATTCATTGATTACCTTATCAGTGAGTTGACCAGCGCCTCTGCCGCCAATACCTTTATTGTCCTTTTTTGTTTTACGTAATCGTGATCCCATACGCTTTTGAACATGACCAACGCACTCCTTTTTTTCTACTATCGGGTCATCATCGTAGGGGTTAATATCAAGAATACCTTTGAAAGTTTTTGAGTCACCATCTCCAATGTATCGGACATATTTAGCATTATTCTTGGCTTCCGACCTTTCAAACATTTCAACAATCGCGTCAACCTCCATTTTTCCGGCGCTTCCTTTATGATTTATGGTACACGATTCTTCATGCTCTTCATACCAATCTTCATAAGCCTTGATGTCATCATGTTTTTTGTGTTTCCATAGATTACACCCTTGGCAAAAACTAGATTTTACAATGGTATCAACAACTTTTTTACTATATTTGCCAACGAGCGTAGTGACACCAAAGAGAGAAGTGAACCCTCTTTTTTTCCAGGTTCCATCGCCGGAAACAGTGAAATGGATGGGATTAGCTGTGGGATCGGACTCTAATATTAATTCCTTTTCTTCTTTTACGGCTCTTGAAATCATTTGATCGTAAACTGCTGAAGCAGCCACGTATAAATTGTTGAGACAGCTATAATATGTGGCAATGGTCAAGCCTTGGCAAATGTCCATCACACTACAAAATATGTTGATTCCTTCTCTTCCAACTCCTAACAACCTCATAGCTATTACAAGTCTACGGTTCACTTCAAATGCTTTATTGATAAAAGGCGATGATTGAATATACCGTACTTCCTCACACGCGCATTGTATCGCAATTTTAAACCCTAACCCACGAGAAGCTGTACGAGAAAATTTAATATCTTTCTTACATGTAGAACACAGAATTAACGTTGAAAGTGTGGTAAAAACAGAAAAAAACTCTAAAATGCAATATCCATAATTGTTATTAATTAAAACTTCTCCATCATGCGAATGTTTTAATTTTGCAGCCGATGTGCTGGTGAAACTGGTTTCTTCTTCGACATTAAATTGATTACTGGAAAATGTTCTCTTCCTCGATCTGCATGGTCGTTTAGAACTTAATTTTGAGTATTTTTTATCCATTTTACTTAACCAAATTTATAAAACAATTTGCACTTTGAATACTTATAAACTTTGTCAGAGTTAGCACGTCACGTTGCTTGATGACTGACTGAAAACTAACTTGAAATAATTACTAAAACGAAAAATTTCCGAAAGACCGGAGCAGATGACACGTCACAAAAATAGCTAGAACTCGTAAAATAATCGGAATTTTGAAAAATCCTTTTAAGGGCATATTCTTGAATGTTTAAACTTCGGGAAAATTAAAAAAAAAAAATTCGATTTTTTAAAATTTCTAGACTAGAATACCCCCTTAAGGAATTATTGAAACAATAATGTTAGGTATTCTTTCAAAATTTTGATTTGATAAAGATTTATTTTTGATGGATTAGAAAGAGTTAATTAAATTCATATAGTTGTTAGCTTAACCCATTAACGCCGAGGTGATCAGAATTTTTACTAACTTTTCAATGTGTTTATTTATTACGTTATCGGACCAAAAAAATAATGTAATATCTCTATTCCTACGTGAAATTTGATGCTCTTTCAGAATCTGAGAATCTCAAAATTTCGATTAGACAACGAGAAAAAAAAATATGGCCGATTAAAACGTGAAAAACGTGAAAATTTTCGAAACAAAATTTTTTTCGCATTTTTTTTTCACAATGATACCGCAAAGGTATCAACTTTTTACTATGATCAGAGGTTATCATGGCACTCGAACATTAAGAGGAATTTCATCAACAAGTTTATTCAAAATGGCTGCGAGAATGAAAAATCTTAATCTATCGTTTTCTTAAAAACTATAAACTTTAGAAAAAAATTTTTAAGAAGAAAAATGTCTTTAAATTAGTCAAGGAACACTCTCAAATTTTTTCAGAATTTTTGGAGACAATTTTTGATATTCGAAATTTTCAAAAAATCCAATTTTTCAAAAATTGTCTCCAAAAATTCTGAAAAAATTTGAGAGTGTTCCTTGACTAATTTAAAGACATTTTTTTTCAATTCAATTTTTCAAAAATTGTCTCCAAAAATTCTGAAAAAATTTGAGAGTGTTCCTTGACTAATTTAAAGACATTTTTCTTCTTAAAAATTTTTTTCTAAAGTTTATAGTTTTTAAGAAAACGATAGATTAAGCAGCAGGCCGTGCACAGCATCGCATGCCCACAAGAAAAGCATCGCGCGCCGAACAAATGCGACTTCACCTTCGCCGAGCTCGTCGGATGCCATCGCACATGTGGAGGCATCGCTGTGGAGCTCTCAGAATTTTTGGTCGCGTTTTGCTTGTTCGAAGTGGGTTATCTATATTTTTATTTGTCTATGGTCATAGCAAAGAACTTCTAAGTAACAAGAAGCCTCATTTCATACAATGAGAAATTTCTTATGGCGGGTCGCGATATTGCGACCCGCTCTCTTACAAAATCTTTTCTATCGGATTGGAATCCGTCATCTAGAGCGTAGTAACCCGCCGTGAGAGCCCCCTTTTATTATAAGGAGGGAAACTCTTCCCATTTCTAGGAACCGGCAGTGCGTGGCCTGGATGCGTGTCATCCGCGGCGCTGATTCCGAGTATTTTATCGAAAAAAAGCAAAACCCACGTCGAAATATTGCATGTATAAAAACTTTTATGGGTTCGACGAATTTACACAAATCCATGTCGTCGTGTGCGAAGAAAATTCTCTCATTCTCATTCACTAAGGGCCCCGTCTGTCACTTTCCGCCTTCTTCTATAAACAAACGAAGGGAATGCACAATTTTTGGGCTGAGATGAAGCTTCTTGTTATTTAGAAGTTCTTTGGTCATAGTAACGATTTTTGTGACATATGTACATTCTTTTAAATAGACCCCAGGGATAAGACATATTCATGTCAAAATTTTTGACAAATTTTTAATTATAGCCAAAAGTATACACATTTTTTGTTTAAAAAAATCATACATGACATTATAGACCTTCCCGAATCAAACCGCATTTTTTATTTAACAGATAAACAATCCAATTTTTAATAAAAAATTAAGAAAAGATAAAAATATTTTGCTTCCTTCACATGTCAGTAATAATGCTTCCTTGAGCGCCGAGTTTTTTTCCTATCATCACTCGGCGCCCTACAGGGCGCCTTGATCATTTCATCTTCGCTAAGCACCGTTTCTACAGCCGACTTTTCAACTGGTCCCCACTCATGTGGAAATCAATCATACCAAAGTGGCCATTGAAATGTCGATGATGATATAGACTCATTGCGGCCATAATTCGTACGATGTCTTGCTATATGCAAAAAGTCATAATATCTTAGATACCGGGCAGGAACCGAAATATTAAAGGCAGCTAAGAGTTCCGACGAATTGATAGCTCCTCGCAAACAGTCGAAAGCCAAAACAGTTCCGGCGGCTGTCCGTCGATGTTTTAGTGATGCCAAAGATAGAAGTTTGGGCCTGTCAGAATAAGGTGGACACCTAATATTGCCAACCCATGGAAGACCTCTCAAATCGCAAAAACCTGCGCTGAACAGCCTCGATTCGATATTCGATTCGATATGAAAATCATAAAGAGAAGAGCAAACAGGACAGGCATATTCGAGGATTGGTCGAACGAATGAGCAATAAAGGAGCCTAGTGATGTAGGGATCATCAAACTCCTTCGACCATCGTTTCACAAAGCCCAGAGTTGAGTTTGCTCTGTTCACAATGGAATCAATATGATCCTTGAAAGTCAAGTGCGTATTAAGGGCCTGTCCGAATCCAGGTCTTCGTCTTCGTGTTCGTCTCGTTATTACAGTTTATGACGTCAGCAAACAAGCTGATCTAGTATTCCAATTAAGACGAAGACAAAGCTAACCCGTTCGAATTCGTTTGCTTAGCTCAATATTTGATATTTTAAATTTCTGCAAAGCATCTAAGTCAGGGTTTAAAAGATGACAGTCAAGAGAACTAGATATTGTACGAAAAATTTTCGAATCGTCAGCATAACAGAGAATGTTCGAATGCGAGAGTACGAGAGAAACATCATTCATATAAATAATAAATAATAAATAATAAATAATAAATAATAAATAATAAATAATAAATAATAAATAATAAATAATAAATAATAAATAATAAATAATAAATAATAAATAATAAATAATAGTGGACCTAGATGGTTACCCCGAGAGACACCAGACGTGTTACTGAACAAATCCGAGAAAGCACCACGAAAACGAACACATTGCGTACGATCAGATAGGTACGAAGAAATCCAATTAACGAAAAAGTCAGGGAAACCAAGAACTGACAATTTGTGAACAAGAATCTTATGATTTATCCTGTCGAAAGCCTTACTAAAATCAGTGAAGACACAATCGACTTGTTTGCCAGATTCAATGGCAGACAAACAGTAGTTCGAGAACTCAACAAGATTCGTGGTAGTCGATTTGCCTTTTATAAAGCTATGCTGGAAAGCCATAAGAAAGGGCTTACAGTGAAAATAAAGCACCTCACGAACCAAAGCCTCGAAAAGTTTTGCAATCGGACACAAATTTGCAACAGGCCGATAATTTGATATGTCAGATCTGTTACCTTTTTTATGCAAGGGCGTGATAATCGATATCTTCCAGGGCTTAGGAAAAACACCCAATGAAATAGAAAAGTTAAAGAAATAACACAAGACAAGAGAAATTACAATGTCACAACGCTTCAGGAAACATGCAGGAATGCCATCAGAGCTAATGGAAAAAGAATCTGTCATTTCAGCAATGTGCTCAAGAACTATGCTGTCATCAAAAATAAGATCTTTGCGAATAAGAGTGGTCGGCGGAAGCTTCGTCAGATGAGTGAAATCATTAAAACTAATTTCACAGATGTTATTACTAAAGACTCCTTGGTAGAACCAAGATCGGGTCACTTAACGCTATCCATATATGCTGAGCAGGAAGCAGTAACGGCGGAGACAAACTGATTCCGAAGAACCAAATACGAGGAATAGTCAGCTTCATTTTGAGAGGAGCAAAACATCTTCCAAGCTTTGCTCTTAAGGTTTTTGAGGTGCTTGACGGAAGAATCAAGCCAAGGCTGAAAAGAATCACAGGAACACAATGAGCAAAGCACAGAGAAATAATATCATAAAATGATTTAACCGCGACATCGATGTCACGCTCATTCAGAACTATGATCCAGTCATAAGAAGAGAGCCACTGAGCAATTTAAAAAAGTCGGCTTTACATGGTAGTGGTAGAGATGAAGCATTTAAAAGTGAATCGAAAGAAAGAAAATGTAAGAAATAGAGCAGGATGGTGTGCACTTTCAGGCAGTAGAGGAGATGAACAACGTTTAACAAAAGTCGATGCTGGATCAGAAGAACAAATCAGATCGAGATATTTGTTACGGTCATTGACCACAGAGTTGTACTGAGACAACTCGGATGATGCAATGCAATCCAGAAACATCGATGCATGCGGTAGACCTGTACTCACTGACGGCAGCATGCCAACATCCTCCGAGTGGATAAACAGAAAGCAGGTTGAAATCCCCAACCGGAAGA
This sequence comes from Machimus rusticus, assembly GCA_951509405.1. Lineage (NCBI taxonomy): Eukaryota > Metazoa > Arthropoda > Insecta > Diptera > Asilidae > Machimus > Machimus rusticus. The sequence goes on from OX608054.1 coordinate 5,817,261, forward strand.
AGCTCGTCAGAAATATCAATATCTCTCGAAAGCTTGTCGATAAATGAAGCCAGTTGTTCATAGATTACAGGAGGTGAACTCGGAGGAACATATGCGTTGGCAATGAAAATACTTATCGGCGATTGTTCTTAGATAGGTGTTATGGTGTTAACTCGCCAGGAGGTGCTGCAAAAAGAAATTTTACTGTTAAACCCTTTGCATTCTAAAGGCCTCGCCATGGCCTCAAAAATCAGCTGGAATGCATCGGGTTCAAGGCAAAAACACTTAAGTCATTTTAGCATGATTTGTCACCTACTTGAATTGTGCCAGATCCAATTTAAGCATTGTTTACATCGCGAAACACCCCACAGTGGACCCAAACGACGTTTTTCGCCTCAAAAATCTCTAACTTTTTTATTTGTTGAGATATTCGCATGAAACTTTTTATGCATAATACTGAGTATATGGGCTTTTAAATTATGATACTAGATATAAATAAATATTTTTTTGATATTAAAAAAAAATTTAAAAAGTAGTGTGACGTTATTATACTTAAACTAAAGCTTAGAATTTTTGTTTTTTTTTTATTATCTATTACAACTTTGTTGTTGTTATGTTCGAAAGTCCCATATACAATATTACGTTTTTTTATTAGAAAAAACTCATAAAAATAGTGTTTTAAACTTCGACTCTTTTTAGACAAATATTTGTTGAAAAAACACTTTTAACAATAAAAATTCATAAAAATTATAATATTAACAAATGAACAGCAGGGAAGAACACTCTGACAACAAATTTCAAATTTATAAACTCAAAAATCTAAGCTTTACACATTTTATAAAGTTTAGGTAATATTTTGAATGTTAGCGTTGTTTGCCGATGTTGAGATTTATATCCCATTTTAAAGTGAATTTGATCTAGAACATGGAAAAATTAAGAAAGTTTGCGGGTTTTTTGCGCTTTTTTCATAAATGTCAAAATGATAGAACTACTATTTTTTTTTATAAAAAACAGTCACCTTTTCTTTAATTCTTATTGGGGTTCATTGAATACTAACCAATTTCACTTATAAAATGTAGTAGTATAGAAAATCTATTATATGTCTCGTAGAGATTCAGTAATTTATATCAATTAAAGATTATATTATGTATACATCCAACGTAATTTCAGTTAGTCACAAACTCATAAAACTGTAAAATGTTAGTTCATTTCAGGGAAGGGCAAGTCGCGGCAAGTCAACCCTTTTTAAGATGATTTTTTTATTTTTATCTTTCGTTACTTACTTCCTTATAATCGGAGGTTTTTCATAAATTTTATTTAATATTTTTTGAATTACATCGTTTACATCCGTCGTGGGTTTTTTCAAAATGTTTAATTTTGCTTTGTGAACTTTGGTTTGTTGATTATTACTGATTGACTGAAATATATTTTCAATTTTCCGTCATGAGCAAGAAAGTATCGGTGAAATCAAATTCAAAAGCAATGGACCAACTCACTAATATCATTGATTATATAAAGAAATAAATATGTCAGCCCGTACTTGACATTAGCACGATAGATGGCAATACTTGTGTCAATTCATTATTTTAAGTGAAGACAAATTTGAAATTCGAAGTTTAATTTCGAATGAAGCTTTTTCTACCACACACATAACCAAAGTATAAGAATGTAAATGACGGTGATATAATCTGCTCGTACGGATTTCAGCAGGGCTCTGATATGTATGGGAAAATTTATGATGTGCGTAAATTTTAAATTTTCTAAACAAACCGATATCTTAGCTTATCATATGGTCACATCGGCTTTAGATGTATGTATTTTTATATTTTATTTTGAAAAACTTTGAGTGATTAATTTAAAGAAATTCAAAAGTTGCCTTAACCAAAGGTACTATATTATTCTCGCTCTTGTACAATCTTTGACCGTAAATCTTTATTTTTTGTTTTGAGAGAAGTGTTAATATTTTTTACTGTTGCTCTTATGAAAGAAATCACGGTATGTCTTACAACGAAATCCTTATGGTGGCAGCCTGGCCATTGATTGACTTTGCAGTACAGACAGGGGCAAATTTCCTCTTTGGAGCACGGTTAGTTGCATTTTTTACTTTAATATTAATGCGCATATCGGATCTGTAACAGAACCAGAGCAAAAACAAATTAATGGATCGGCTTACTTTGGAACTGCTGTTGAAGTTAAAACTTTTTTCCTGCTCGTATTAGCACGTCCTTTTCATAAAAATGTTCTTCAGATGAACGAATATTAAATTGGAGAAAAATGTCACCCGAATGCTTTAACCAAACAGACTTCCTATTGTCTTTTGGAATTGAAAAAAAACTTAACGAACAACACGAAGTGTATATGTTCATGCAATATTTATAGGAACAAGATCATGACATCTTGTCCTAAATAATAAATTATATTGATAAAAAAATACCCAAAAAAAAACACCCCAGCAAATCCAGAAGGGGGTTCCAAAACAAACCAAAAGCAACTCAAAAAAATTCAAAATAACAAGAAATTCAAACTCTGATATAAGTCTAGAAAAAAAAAATCCAAAAATATCCAAAGATATCGCTGGAAAATACTTTGTTTTTATAAAAATCGCTTGCATTAATCGCAAAAGGGGCACGGAACTGCTCGCTTGTCAACGGTTTGTACAAAAGTGAAAAGAAATTCACCTGACGCATGAGCATATCGTACGTCCGCACTCTCCCCACATGGCATCAGGTCAGAGCGAGAAGAGAGCAACCCACTTTTCAGAATCCAGATTCTCATATTCGCATGCTCCTAGCACTTTAGCTCTATAAATGATTGAGCATTCGTTTTCGCATAGTGAAATCTTCGAATTTTTAAGTTTTTTGCAGAAGCTTTAATGTTCAGCCGAATTATCTTAGCAAATCTAAGCACCTTTCTAACAATTCGAAAATAGGAGACTTCAGCGCCACCAAACGTTTTAATGGCACAACACCTTTTCGTCAAAATGGCATATCTATTTCTTTTTATAATCAATACTAATATTCCGGTGTTAACGAGAGGTTCGTTGAAGAGTCAAAAACTACGAAGTGTGGGTGCGAGTGCGGGTGCACTTCGCACATCTTGAGCAACGAATTTCTCTAATGATTGATGAGTTACTGGTCCCCGTCAGATGTGCGTTAACCCGTTTGGGGAGTGAAGTGCATCAGCTGAAGTGCGAAATCGACGAAGCGCAGCATGAGTTAAACGACCGACGTCAACTTAACCGGCTGTCAGATGCTATTCTAATAGGAATCCCTTGCTTGCCTCATGAGAAGTCCCTCGACCTACTCTCATCTTCAGCAGCCCAAATAGGTCATCAGCCGTCTCCATATGCCACTGCTTTTCGCCCGAAATCATCTGGGCGCGGTCGATCGAAGGGAAGCAGCTTGCCGATCATTGCGAAGTTCTCTTGTGTGGCTGAACAAAGAGAGTTCATTCGTAAATTCATTAGAGCCACTGACATATAGAACTGGACCGCTGATCCAAAGCAAAATCACTCCTCAAAATTGAGACGACTTTTTGACATAAGATTCCTATCTCTTTCCCCCATCCGGCCCCCAGACGAAATGCATATGTAAGACAAAATAGAATATGTTTTTATATATCTGACTCTTGTGTTCTTCCGGCCCCGAGCTAGTTGGTGTCGTAATGTTTTTTAACAATAACTCAAAATGTAGAGAGAAATTAAAGGGGCTGTTTTGCGACAACTTATATTTATTTATTTTCTTTTTTTTACCATACATTGCAAATAATTTAATGTGTTTTTATAGCATAAATTTTCTAAGATACATCCCCACTTAGAATGGTTTGCATTTCTACTTAAAATGTTCTCACTTTTCGACCGTCAATCAGCAGTTCAGTTCTATATGTCAGTGATTACAGCCAAGGCGTCAAAGGCCGTGAAACTTTTGAGCCTACATCCTGAATTCTCTTCAGATGCCACAGTCAATGTGATGAGAGTCTTACGAAGCACAATCATGGTCTCTTTCGTTCCGCACTTAAAATGAGGATAGCTGGAAAACTTCATTCGGTCTGTACGCTCAGTGGTCGGGTTTTTGTACGTTTGAGGGCTGAGGAAACTCCGATCCATATTGCTACAGAGAGCTTGCTGCACAAAATGATGCTGGACGCTGAAACAGCTGCTGAGAGTCCCTCTAATGATGCTAAGCTTTCTGATAACTTGCAGGACACGGGTGTAGTTGGAGCTGATGAAGCACTGCCCGTTAGTTACGAAACTTTTTTTTTTATTTGAATCAATTTATTTATTATATTTATTATTATTATAGAGCAGATAGATTATGTTCAAATTCCCAATCTCAGTTAATTTCTATTACAGTTCTCCTTTCTTGCTAAGATATCTAAGATCCCAAACATGCTATGTAACATCGATATGTTCCCGACGATGTTTATATCTGTACAGAAGCAACAGACAGGTTTCTGTAAGCAACACTTCAAACCCTATTAAATGAACAAGCGAAAAAATGTTTATTGCAGAGTCTCCTGGTGAGTTAACACCATAAAACTTATCTAAGAGCCGAAAAGACGTTTGCAATAAGAGCGCTCAAGAAGTTGATTTTCCTGTAGTTTTTAGAGTTTTGTGATAGAAAATTGCATCAAGCCAATTAGAAGTAGAAGGGAAGAAGACATATTCAATTAGAATAAAGAAAATCGCAAGATTCAAGAAAGAAAATTGTAGAAGAATTACATCTCATAGGAAAACAAAAGAACTGGGCTGTCATTTCGGCCCCGCTACAGGAGCGTCGCCTTACTTGGAGGGCTCATCGCTGGCGAAGCGCTTCGCTGTAAGATTGATGGAAGAAGATTTGTCATAATTCCTATACGAAAATAAAGAAGAGTTTCAAGGTACGAAATTCACTAGAGAAAGACGCGACTTTACAAATAGAAATGGGACCACGACCAATGCATACCAGTAGTTTTTTAGAATTTATTTTTAATTTCCAATTGTTAATGTCCCACTTTTTTCATTTCAAGTTTTGTGACAATAAATAATTTAATTGGGAGGTGGAATTTTTCACCCCCAAAATGGCGTCTGGCTTAGCCAGCGCCCATACCTTTTCCATGCTGGAGACCGACATGCCTCCAGTGAAAAAACAGAGGAAGCAGAATAAGAGAACTGCGGAATCTGTGTCCCTGTTGGACGAGTGTTTCCCGGTTTTACCGAAGCTATCAAAAGATTAAGTTTGGGGTCACAACCTAGATATATTGTGATACAAACCTTAAATAGTGGTAAACCACTTAGAAATTATAATCAATTTAGAGTTAGGAAGGCTGTTGAAGGGATATCGCAAAAATTCACAGAATCCAATTTCCTCCGCGATGGGTCCCTATTGCTTTTAGTAGACAAAATGAATATCGCGGACCAATTCTTAAAAATAAATGGCATACGAGTTAAAGCAGAAATGCATAGTTCTCTTAACTCCGTTAAAGGAACGGCATATTGTCCGGAGCTGAAGTCCATGAGACAGGAAGAGCTCTTAGAGGGTTTCAAGCCACAGGGCATCACCCGGCCCGATTCTGCTTCACCGAACAACAGAATACCAACAGGTCTTCTTATACTTACATTTAACGCGTTTAGGCTCCCGAAAGAAATCAAAAGCCCGTTTAAAATTATCCCGGTTAGGGAATACTACCCATCTCCTATGAGGTGTAGAAAATGCCAAAAATTAGGCCATACAGCGAAATGGTGCAAGGAGGAAAAGGAAATCTGTGGTACTTGTGGGAAGGATAGTCCTCATGCGACGACGGATTCTGCGTTAATTGCAATGCAGATTCTGTGTAAATTGCAATGTCGAGTCTCATGAGTCTTTCAGCAGGGAATGCCCTGAGTTCATAAAGCAGAAGGACATTCTGAAAAAAAAAAACATAAAGAAATGTACAATGTATGAGGCTAGACGGGAATACTGGGCAACTAAGAAGCCCCAGGAAGGCCCTACTTATGCCAGCATTACCACAATTCCTACACGAACTTTACAACCAGCTCCACAACCTGCAATTACCATTCAACAAAAATTAAATGTCACAGAAAAACTCATCCCTCCCTCCAGGGTTCAATAAAGCACAATCAAATATCCCTCCTTTTAATTTCAACGTGACACCCTCTCAACAAAATAATGACAATAATAAGAAATCAAAACCCACCGAAATAATTACAAAACATAATATACCAACTTCCAGCAAAAAAGATACGGAAACTTCGGAAAATCCCTCCTCGGGACTTCAAGAGCTATCCGCACATAATATAGCAGCCTCGTCGGCTTTGACACAAAAATCGTTAAAACCTAAAACCTAAAGGAAAAATACAACTAAACACAAAAAACCAAATAGCAATTCGTCCTCATCAACGTTAGATGTAGATTTCTCGTTCCTCTCTTCTGAGGGCGAACAAATGAATTAATTTACTTTATTTATGAATAGTCGTTGGCAATACCGTACTAATCTAGCACAATCTCTTACCATTTTGCAATGGAATATTAGAGGACTATATAATAACATCTCAGAATTAGATAAGTTAAGATTAGAATATGGACCTAAAATAATTGTCCTTCAGGAGACGAACATTCTTCTTGAGGAGCAACCAGAACGGTTGCGAGCTTTTAATTTTTTCGGAACCAACACAGGCAGGCAAAACAGGCGGGGAGGAGTGGCCGTGCTGGTACATAACTCCATACCGGTAGTTGAAATTGAGATAAACACCAACGTTATGGCCTGTGCAGTTTCAGTGGGTATATCACAGAAATTTACCATCGTCTCGATGTATCTCGAGAATCTACAAGAGATCACAACGAGAGATCTACAAAACATGAGCAGGCTCCTCCCAACGAACACGATATACTGCGGAGATTTTAACGCGCACAGTCCGCTCCGGGGATCGGCGCGCTCGGATCGCAGGGGGAGACAGGTGGTTGGCTGGATTGAGAATGCACCTCTATGCGTTCTCAATACCGGCAAACCTACCTTCCTCTGATATGTCGGCCCAAATGAATTGGATAACTCATAACCAAACGGATGGAAGTGACCACTTTCCTATCATTATTAGGACCAGTTTTTGAGTGGCTAAATGCGAAGATTCTGCGAAAACCGCGCTAACTTGGAGAAGTTCAGTGAGGCAATAGAGAAGGAGTCGAGAAATCGACCTCAGTCCCAAAACGTTAATAAAGAGACCGCGCAATTAACGAGAATCGTCCGATTCGCAGCCTCCTCCAGCATGCCTATATCAGGTTCATATTCCAGATCACAACCGACCTGGATGAATGGCGACATACTCGTCAACATCATAACCAAAAACCGGGCTTGGAAGCGTTTCCAAAGGCAACCCACCCTAATCAATCTGATTGACTATCGGAAAAACTCGGCGATAGTCAAGAAGATGATAAAGGAGGCAAAAAGATTGTCATGGGCCGCCTATGCTGAAAGCATAGACCCTAATGCAAACGTTACGGATGCATGGAGGAAGGTGAGAGGAATTTCAGACAACAGGCAGAGTAATCTAATCACCAGCTTGAGTCTGAACAATATAACAATCAGTGATTCAATAGGAACTGCTGAGCAGTTGTCCATTTCATGGTCTGCCTATGCCGCGGACGACACATTTCGACCGGACCAAATATCGGAAAGAAATGCCTGGTCGTTTTCAAATCAACCTCGCTGATCAAACAACTCCATTACGGTAGCTAATCCGATATCGATACCTGAAATGGAAGGTGCTCTCTCTTACTGTAAAGGTTCGGCTCGCGGGCATGATAAAATATCATACCGGATGATCAAAAATGCTCCAATGGTTTTTAAGGGTAGAATATGTACTCTACATAATCTGATATTGAGGGAGGGCGTTTTCTGCATGCGTGGAAAAACGCAATATTAATTCCAGTCCGTAAAAGGAATGGCTCAGCCAGCTCAACTACGTCGCCTAAAGATCTGCGTCTGGTCTCCCTTATTTCCTGCATGTCTAGGTTGCTAGAGAAAATATTAACTCGCAGACTATCGGAGAAGATTGAGACCACTGGCGTAACTAGATATACCATTCTGAGGCCCTCTTTGGATGGCGTCCTCCCAGTAAAAATCGTCACGTTATAATTTAATAAACCACTTAAGTAGTTACCCAAAACTATTAATAATGTTGTGTGCATTTCAGTTAAATATCTATTAAATTTTGTTTTCAAAAGCATAGGTTTATACATATTTATAATGAAATAACGATTTACTTTTAATAAGATTTTTATTAATAAAATTCATTTCTCCTTATCTACAACATCATCAAAGTTTCGGGCTATAGAATTTTCAGTAGACAGAACAGCCAAGTTACGTAGCCTGTCTTGTGCCATAGAGTTTCTTAAATAGATTTTTATTAATGTTAGTTTCGAAAATGATCGTTCTGCACTAGGTAGCTGTAGTCACAGGACTTGTAACAATTAACATTAATGCAGTACATACTTCAGGAAAGCTGCACGACATAAAATGTCGGCGGCAGGCACAGACAAACAAAGTCCTACCCCTGTCCCAGCGCCAGTCTCTATTGAGGGTATAAAATCGTTTACAAAGTTATCTTCTATTCCAACCATTAATGTGATGATTTGTGATTTTTTCCTATATATATACGTACAATAACCATCCTCCACACCTATTTTTAAATTCCTAAGTCACCTGGAAGTGCTTTAAATTTTTGATGAGTGAGTGAGTCAGTCTCCAAAATAGTGATTTTCGGAGGTTTTCGGACGTCATTATCTCGTGAATGGTAATAGAAATTTAAGATTTAGTCATTAAAAGAGGGTCTTACTACGCACTCTTAATTGCATTACATATATGTATAGGTCAAATAGATTTTAAGTTACGGGGAGGTCGAGGGTGGCCCGTGTAATATAATCCACGGCTGGTGTATCGCCCTTTTGTTTTGCGAACTTCGCTGACACACTGCCGTGTGTCTAGATAAATTTTATTTAGCATATTTTCGGCTTACTAAATTAACGCGTACCAAGTTGATTTTGTTCATATAATTGTTAACTGTTGATTTACATTTACATATAAATTTTTGAATTTTTAAATCCGCGATGACGGGATTTTCAGTGTCACCGGCTCCTAGCCTATTTGGTTAACAAAATGAGGGTATTCCCCGACCGTCACTAGCTCGCCCGCGCCACGAATGTATCGCGATAAAAAATGAAGCAACCAATGGATGCATTCTGAAAATCAACATCCTTTGGTTTTGAATGTTGAAATTTTAATGATTAGTTTGAATTTGTACATGGTCTTTAGTTGTGTCTCACTTTGATTGATTTTAAGTAAAAAAATTATAATTTTTAAGTACTGAGGTATTTATATAATTTTGTTAAAAATGTTTAGTTATTTCTGAGCTCGCGACCTCTTGGGCCGGGGCCCTCTGGGGTCGGGGGCCCGTGGCATTTTGCCAGGCCTGCCACCCTATAGTTACGCCACAGATTGAGACGCTACTTCCAGATGATACTCATGGATTCAGGAGATTTAAAGAAACAGCTTCTCTGTTCTTGGAGTTGGAAGCTGACCTCTTGCACTCCCTGGCCCAGCGCAAAAGTATTTACCTTCTTGCGGTCGATGTTGAGAAGGCTTACGACCGAGTCTGCAAGGACGTCGTAGCCAATCAATTGCACGACTGGGGTTTTAACGAGCAGTGCATCAATGTAATAAACAGCTTCCTTACAGGCAGAGCCCTGCAGGTAAGGGTCAATGGGGTCACTCGGCCAGACGGAGTATTTCCAACATCCTTCCTCAGGGATCACCCCTGTCCCTAACTCAATGCCTTTATAGCTTCCTTTATTGTTAAGATTAAGGAAATTAACGGACTTCATACGTACGCCTACGCAGACAACATTTTGATTACATCCGACTCTGACAACCCGACGGACGAATTAAGACGAGCGGTAACGGCAATAGACATCAAGTCATACGCTACAGGAGCTATTGTCCCGATGGCCAAGGCTATCATAATACCAGGGAAAAGAAGCCCCTCACCATAATACCAGGGAAAAGAAGCCCCTCACCAACATCCATTGTGGTAGCCGACCATGAAGTCGAGGTCAGAAAAACGATGAAAATTCTACGCGTTTACTTCTGTAAGAACCTGAAACGGACGAGGTACTGTTACGAAGCTGTTAACAAACTAAACAAAATAAACAATGTTGTGAGAGCAATAGCGGCAGGGAAGCGTGGCGCTCCGATTCAAGCGTCTATAAAAATAGCTCGTGTGCTGCTGGAGGGAGTTACAAACTATGGAATTGTCCTCTATTCAGGGACGGTGATTTAACAACCTCCTCAAGATCCAGACGTCAATTAATAAAATTCTGCGCACTGCTACAGGTGTATTGAGGTCAACCCCAAGACGTGCTCTCTGGGTAGAGAGTGGCTGCGCACCATTAGAAGATAGGGCGAACAGAGCCAGATGTAAACTAGCCATCAAAAACTGGCTGGACACTGGAAGACCGCACCACCAAACATTGAGACACCTAGCCACAATCAGCACGCAACCACGAACGACCCCTGCTCTCAAGAAAGCTCTAGGCATAGTTTTAGCTTTAGAGGTAAGTCTGCTCCTTCCCGTTTCCCCATCCTGTCCCTTTCCAGGCCTTGGCGAAAGTAATATATCCAGCTTCCTGAAGAACATCGGACCTGAAAATAAAAAGAACTCGGCTAGAGAAGCACTCATTGCAAAACACAGGAAACTTGCAGCTGTACACAAAGATAAATCACATTTATACTGACGGATCGGTGGGTGACAGCCTTTGAAGATAAAGCCTAAGGAAATGCTGTATCGTGTAAAATCCCTATACGTGAGCGTAGTAAAAATTTGGGTGGCCTTAAAAAGAGAGGTACTCGATAAATGAGCGAGACGAAATGCCATCGGGATTAAAAGACCATGTGACGTCACAATGTTTTGGGTGTCCAATGTATAGACGGCGTTAAAAATGAATTTTGATTGTAAAATTGTTCGGTTATTGAATAAAGTGCAATTCAAATAAAAAACGTGTCAATGTTAAGGAAGTTAATTAATTGTTAAATTTCTAATAACAATTGTACAATTTAATTGCTTTTCATGCCCCTCCTTAGAGAATATGTTTTTTTCTCGCCGTCACTACTTTACTAACACAGAAATTGTGTTCACTCACACTAGTCGGAGTTTACTACGCTCCGAGAGTGATATCGCGCTTCCTTAGGCTTTATCTTCAAAGGTGACAGCCATGCATCAGCTGTCTTCATGTCCTATCCTCCAGGGAGAAGACAACCGTCGGTTATCCATCTGGATGTGAGCAGCTTTGAAGCAGAAATGGTTGCCGTTTGGAAGGCCATAGAGTATGCGTCTAAATTAAAAACGGAAGTCATAATCTTCGCAGACTCTCTGTCAACTTTGAAGGCCATTAAAAATTCTCGGTTCAAGGAGCCTTTGATTAAGCTTTGCCAGGCACACATTTTAGACAAGTACATTTCTCTTGCTTGGGTTCCGGGTCATATTGGCATAACCGGGAATGAAGCTGCAGACCAGTGCGCAAAATGGCCTTTTAATGCGCAGCGACGTACGGAGGAAGTCCCAATAATATCCTACCATTTCCGCCGATGTCGTCAGAAAATGAAACAGAAAATGAAAGTTTCATGGGACAGCGAGAGAACTTTCCTCGCCAGGCATTAATCTTGAGCTAACAAGAGCTCAGGGTATTCGAATTCTACGAACAAGAACTGGCCATACCCTTTTAACGCATGGACATTTTTTCGAACGAAGCCCCAGACCAGGAGGCCCTCTACCTCCCTCATCTGCCCTATTAGATCAATCTAACCCCAATCCCCTCCTATCCCTGTTAGATAAATTAAATATTACCAATAGATTGTAATAGTACACCCTCGCTATAGGAATTTTAGAACAAGGCGGATGTTTATTTGCTAGTTTCTTTTTGTCTAATAGTAATAGTATAAAATTCGTTTATACATCTTAGGTGTTATAGAACATAATAAATTGGCAGTTTGAATTAAATATATATGTATGTAGGTGCAGCTGTTGATTTCTGCCATATCTGTAAAGGAAAAGAAAAAAAGTTGATTGTCTGTAAAGTCGGTTTACGATCGATGTTTACGTGACAACGTCTTATTTGTTGTGTAAGTTTATTAAAAAACAATGGTTATGGGGTTATATTCAATATTTTCCGCCATTTCGCACTTAACAAGTCACACTAAACACTTTTTAATGAAATCCGAACAATAAAATATTGAGAAATTTAAATAAGCTACTCATTACGACTGCGCTCCACCTCACTTTACAGCACATTTTGCGCATCTAACTGAACAAGTTTAAACATGCATTTCTTAGGAGGGGATCTTACAATTTTCTTTTAATTAACAAGAACATCCTATTGAAAGGAAGTCTTTTTAATTTCAAATAGGTTTCTTATTAAATTTCTAATTTATTGGATAGGCTAATTGTTTCGTTGATGTAAGAGGAAATTCTTCTAGTTCCCACTCCTTAGAATTTATAATGAATTTTCATATTGAAATGAAACGTTGTCTTTTTAATTTGTAATAAGATTTCCTCATAATCCTGCTCACGTTACCGACTCGTTGTTACGTTACGTTACTTCAGTTTTCGTAAATGAATCTCGGGTCGACCAATTTATAAGACGTTGTTACGTCAAAAATCCCTTGTTACAGGTATTATTATTACAGGATCTTCCCACTGAAAACACTGAATTCGGTATTATCGGAACTTTTTATTTATCGGCACTTAGCACTAATAACAACTTTATTTTACATTTAACTTCGTAAACACTCCGGACTCGCGACTTCCTAGTTTAGCGACTTAAGTATTTTTCGGGGACTTAAGTATTTTTGATTTCGCGTCCGCGCAGCTTGATTTCTAGACTTAGACTCAAAGAAAGAGACTCTTGCTTGAAGAAGGCTCCTTTTCCTCGATTTCTTGGGTACTTATTGTTCCCCGGTCAGGTCTCAGAATTTTCCAATGTTCCAATCGCCTTGACCGCGCGCGTCGGTACTTTTCCAGTGCACATGTCGCGCGTCAGCATAAATTGCCGGGAACGTGTGTCTGGGTCACTGCAATGTGATCGCCTAGACATAATCCGAGAAGTTGCAATTGTTGGTTTTGTGACCTTCAATTATTGTGAAATACCTCAAATTTCGTGCATGTTAAGTCTTGAATTTTGCAAGGTATTTCATCATCTTGGGGTTTTATGCATCGATTTTAGTTAATACAATGTACCCACTGGATGAGATTTTGGTACATTACATCTCCTTCCCCCTTTGAAAAAGAGAATTATTCTTTGAAGAGGAATAATTCTCGGGGTTGAAGGTTTGTCAAAAAATTAGCTTAAGCGAATTGTTTGCGGCAATAGCAAAGGAATTTAAAAAAAGAACGAGCGAGCCTTGCAGTAGTCGCATATGATATGTAACATCTGACATCTCTTCTCCAAATCGCATTAACTTTAAAATTTGACATTCCACCATTTTGAATTCGTAAATTCTGACAGTTGATTTGAAATAGACGACTCCGAAAACCCCCAAGTACCAAGTTTGGTGGAAATTGCATTAAGTTTAAAATTTGACAGTCCGCCATTTTGAATTCGCAAATTCTGCCAATTGATTTGAAATACAGATTCCGAAAACCCCCAAGTACCTCGTTTGGTGCAAATCGCATTAAGTCTAAAATTTGACAGTCCGCCATTTTGAATTCGTAAATTATGACAGTTGATTTGAAACAAGCGACTCCGAAAACCTTCCAGTAACGAGTTTCATTCAAATCGCATTAACTTTAAAATTTGACAGTCCGCCATTTTGAATTCGTAAATTCTGACAGTTGATTTGAAATAGACGACTCCGAAAACCCCCAAGTACCAAGTTTGGTGCAAATCGCATTAACTTTAAAATTTAACAGTCCGCCATCTTCAATTCGGAAATTTTGACAGTTGATTTGAAATAAGCGACACCGAAAACCCCCAAATACAAAGTTTGGCGCAAATCGCATTAACTTTAAAATTTGAAAGTCCGCCATCTTGAACTCGTAAGTTCTGACAGTTGGTTTGAAATAAGCGACCCCGAAAACCTGCTAGTACTAAGTTTGGTGCAAATTGCATTAACTTTAAAATTTGACAGTCCGCCATCTTGAATTCGTAAATTCTGACAGTTGATTTGAAATAAGCGACCCCGAAAACCCACAAGTTCCAAGTTTCGTGCAAATCGCATTAACTTTAAAATTTGACAGTGCGCCATTTTGAATTTCCTGTTACACACTTCCGTCCCTTTTTACGAAATCACTCCCACAGATTGCAGGAAGGCGAAAAGAAATTCAAATCAAATAGTGCGCGCGCGCGCGCGCTTCTTCACTTCCTGTTACACACTTCCGTCCCTTTTTACGAAATCACTACCACAGATTGCAGGAAAGCACAGTCCGCCGTCTTGAATATTGTGTTACACACTTCCGTCCCTTTTTTACGAAATCACTCCCACAGATTGCAGGAAAGCGAGAAGAAATTCCCGTCCCTTTTCACAAAATCATACCCAAAATCGAGAGTAAAGATATTACATATCAAAAAAAATTATTGTCAAATTTTACGTTATGGTGGTAGTTGCTATTCCTTCCCCCTTTGAAAAAGAGAATTATTCTTTTGAAGAGGAATAATTCTTGCGGTGGAAGTCTGGATATTATCGGAAAAAAAGTTATTGGACATTTTTTATATATCCTGGTGGTAATTGCGATTTGCTGGAGAGTGGCGAGTCCGTTCACAGGATTGCTTACTATCTAGTATACATTAGTATTATTATTACTTAATTAATATTTTATTTTACATTAAGGAAAATTTTCCTTTTCTCTTTACGTCTTCCATGCCCTCTGTTTAACATACATATTTTGTCGTTGCAATGTTATAGTTTTCTAGTTTTACTCCTACTTTATTCGTGTAGGTTAGAATTATAATTACTTGAAATTTATTTTTGTTTGTTATTGCAGCTAAACTGATGGACTTATGAAATTACATTAATTTTGCTATTTCAACAAGATGAAATTGTGGATTATTTGTTATTGCCTGATGAAGCATTTTTTTTATTTATTTTTGTACTTTCTATTTAGGGAAAGATATCGTAATTGCTTGAAGTGTAATTAATTTGCATATATACAACTACCTGTTCTAAATTATGAATTCCCTGACCTATCTTAAGAATGGTTTTCATTCACTACTTATAAGGCCAAGGTTATCTACTTAGATTTATGCTAGCATCTTATTACCTATGCTTGGGAAAACATCAGCGGGCGAGTGAATCTGATTTTTTTTTTGTTTTAATTTTTTAGTACGGATGGGTTTACAATGTTTCCGTGTGTATCCCATGTGCGATACTTCGCGAGCAAGGTTATGAATTTTTGTTTTTACTGTTTCCGTTTATTGCATCTGTATGCTCGAAAATTTTTTAGTCTTGTGGCGGGTAGATGCATACTTATCGATTGAAAGGCAAAGCAATCTTAAATAAAAATAACTTAAAAATTTATAAAAAGCAAACCTTGATTTACAAAAAAATAAAAAAGGAGTCTTGTTTATTACTTCAAAAAAGGAACATATTTTTATTTATTCAAATAAGGAAGCAATATAATTTAACCATGAGACAGTGGGTAAAGCTATTAGATGACAACAGGAATCTCCACGGCCACAGAGGCCAAGTCTATTTAAAAGAGTTTCCTCCGGATCAAGTGTTACAAGAAATAACCAACAACCAAGAAAAATCAAAATCAACTACAGCCAACATCCCGTAATAATTAATCCATCGATTAAGTACATCAACGCAAAATTAACAACTATACTCAACAATATGTCGCTTAAAAGGCATATCAACCAACAACCAACAAAACTCAACCAAGAAAAAGCAACGCAAAATTAACAACCATACTCAACAATATGTTGATTAAAAGGCATATCAACCAACAACCAACAAAACTCAACCAAGAAAAAGCAACGCAAAATTAACAACCATACTCAACAATATGTCGCTTAAAAGGCATATCAACCAACAACCAACAAAACTCAACCAAGAAAAAGCAACGCAAAATTAACAACCATACTCAACAATATGTCGCTTAAAAGGCATATCAACCAACAACCAACAAAACTCAACCAAGAAAAATCAACGCCAAATTAATAACTATGTCCAACAATATGTCGCTTAAAAGGCATATCATCCAATAACCAATAAGCCGATTGAAAGGCAAAGCAATCTTAAATAAAAAATTATAATAATATTCATATGAACGCAATGATGTTAAGTTCTCCTCTCTTCTACTATTATCGTTATCATGCGATAACTGGAAGGGGAGTAATGTGGCGGGTAGATGCATACTTGTCGATTGAAATCTTAAATAAAAATAACTTAAAAATTTATAAAAAGCAAACCTTGATTTACAAAAAAATAAAAGGAACATATTTAAATTTATTCAAATAAATAATTCTAATAACAAACCCCAATTTTAATTAAATTTATTAAGATTAAATATAAATAAAATAAAAAAAATAACAAATAAAAAAATAGATTCAAATAAAGTGGACATATTTCACTTTAACTTGGTGTGGCGGGTAGATGCATACTTGTCGGTTGAAAGGCAAAGCAATCTTAAATAAAAATAGCTTAAAAATTTATAAAAAACAAACCTTGATTTACAAAAAAATAAAAAAGGAGTCTTGTTTATTACTTCAAAAAAGGAACATATTTAAATTTGATTATTAAATAATAATTAACTACTAAATTTGACCTTTAATTTGAACTAAACTAATTAAAACTAAACAAATAAAGATGGAACGCTTCAATCTCCTCATTGGTGACCCCAACAAGCCTGAACAGGCAACTGAGGCAACCCCAACAACGGATTTAACAAGACCGCAGAAAATTATAAAAACTTTAAATGACCCGAAGAACATATATTTTCAATTAAAGGAGGGAAAAATTATAATCAACTACCATAACAAGCCAATCAATAATCAAAAGCAAACAGTCAACAACCGCAAATAATCATCATCATCATACAAACATCCGCAAATCGGAAGCCGCAAATCGGCATTATCAATCATCATGCAAACATCCGCAAATCGGAAGCCGCAAATCGGCATTATCAACATCAAACAAGCAAAGACAACAATCAACAACAAGATAACAACACCTACTCCCTATCAAACGCCGCAGTTGGAACCCGCGGCAACCCACCGCCGCAGCAGGACTATTCCCCGGCAACCCCACCATCAAAGCGGGACAATTTCCCACACCATCAATAATCTACATAGACTAAACTAATACCTCTTTTAAATTTCCTAGCCTAACCTTCTGGCATATTTATCGTCCTCTGAGCGAGAACTGGCAGGAGGGTGTTGTGGCGGGATTTTATTACATCAAGTCGGCTTTTGAAAATCTGACTTTTAACAAGCAAGAAAAACGTTTTTGTTTTTATTGAGTCGTTTTCAATCGTATCTCCTGGGAGGAAGTTCTTTTTTAATGTAATGATGTAATAAAATCCCACCACAGTCTGATTGCTAGTTTTTTTTCTGTGTTCTCTTTTGTTTTAACAAAAAAGAAGAAAAGAGAAAGCCAAAAAAAATTATTTCGCGGAGACAGTCAAATTTTTTTTTTCCAATAATAAAAAAAAATTCGCTGATTGAAGCCGGATTGATTATTCAAAATACGGTTTTAAGCGATTGTTATGTATGACCTTTGTTCATTTTCTGATTTTAATTTCGGTATTTACTGGGGATTTTATTGCTGTGACTACAAATGGTCCTTCCCAAATTTCTGAGAGTTTATGTTTTTTATTTTCATTCTTCAGAAGTACTTTGCCGCCTATGTGGAACGATATTGACTTCGCATTTTTATCATAATACTCTTTTGAGTTCTGCTTACCGGCTAAGAAGTTTTTCCTTGCGATAGCATATGCTTTCTGCAGCTTATAATGGAGCATGTGATAATTACTGTCGTTATTATAAAGGGGTTCTGGTTCCCTTTTTAAATTTGATGGGACATCCGCCGTGAAACCGTATAAACAGCCACGCCCATGGAGTGAGCTTTGTCTCTTCGTGTTGGTTGGTTGGTCCAATTAACGCAAGTGCGCCAAAACCACACAATCCCCAAGGGTATACTAGGGCCTTAACGTGAGTCAAAAAGTCCGAGATCAGAGCCACCCTGTGGAGTTCAGAAAAAGCACTATCTCCCCGATCTTGGACGAAGATACATCGCTAATGCAGTCAAGAAATTGCTTGCCCAGTGCCCGATGCCTAGTGTTGTATACTGGAAATTGCTTCCCAGTGTGTTGCAACAATAAATTTCTTTATTGCAACACTCTATCGGACGTACAACTTTGTTGCTTATCGGCGAATACTTATCGTTCTTTGAGTCCTCGGCAGCACTTTTCAAGTATCTCTAGCGGGCTAGAGCGAGTGGGCAGGTCAGTCGGGAGTTAGACAAACTTCACTTGATTTTCGTGTATTCTTTTTTTATTCAACTCACTTACATTAAATACACAAGAGTGCGTGAATTACGCAATACAAGTTAGAACCCCGGCACAGCACTACACTGCACTGCACTGGAGTGACGAACAGATAACCACTTAACTAACTGGTAATGATACCGTGCACATTAGTTTGGTTTTTGTTCACAAAATAACTCTCTCGTAACCGATTGAACTTAAGTTTCTTTCGTTAAACTACCAACTCTCGATTATTACCGATTTAACTTTTAATACCGGTCTCACGACACGAACCCTCTTATGAAAATTATTAAAATTCGCGACTCGGCTTAAGGCGACCGATCTCTATTGACTCTGAACTCGAACTCAATCAGCTCTCGAATTTCTGATCGCAGGATAGCTCGGTTTCCGGCGTCGGTGACCGATCGAAGAAAATTCGATCAAGCATCTTTTTATGCTGCAACAATGATTTCATTGTTGCGCGTGTGCTACGATCGCATTTTCTTCGATTATCGAGCACTTCTAATAATGAGGTCGTCGCCCGCGCGCTAAGTGTCAATTTACACACACACATTTTTTTCGACCGTACTTAAAAATGTACAAAGGGTACATTTTTCTTGGGATGAGATCTCAAGTGGTACCTCTCCCTTTATATTTAAATTCTTTGTTTTCCGTCTGGAGTGTGAAGCACTCTATTCATTTTAATTTCTTAAATATTTTCTTTAAGCGAAGTGTGAGGCACTTCGACTTAACAAAGAACATTTTGTTCTGCTAAATTCCTATGCTGAAGTGTCAGCATCATGAAATATTTTAATTTTAAATAAAATCTTTTAATTTTGATATCGGCTAATTATGTTATTATTATTATTATTATTATATTATTAATAACGTTCCTTCCCCCTGCGAAGAAGAGAATTATTCTTTGAAGAGGAATAATTCTCAGGGTGAGAAGTTAAATTTTCAAAGAAAAATATTTGAACGTAGAAGGCTCGATTTTTCGCTCGATATACATATATAAAATATTTTATCCGAAGAAAATAAAATGTTAAATCGTAAAAAAAAATGTATTTTACTCGATAAAAAAAATGTTCATAAAAATTTGTTGTAGTTTTAATTAAAACAGTTTATATTATTTAATTATTATTTTTATTAAGACCTTATTTCCGGATACAACCTATTTCAATTAGATACACGAAAACAATAAAACAAAAGAGAACTTGCACTTAGGCAAAAAGTACAAGGACTACTAGATGTGTCGCGCACTTAGCCAAATAATAAATATAGGCGCCACATTCAAAATCCAACACTCCCTCCCGACTATATTTATTTGTTTTAGCCCGTTATATTGTATAATAAAAGAAAGTAACTCTTTAAACATTGAATTCGATTTTACTTCTAAGTTACGTGTCGTTTTTAACATATAGATTATTTCTCTTCGTTCGCTCGTGTTTCTGTACTTCTTTTTCAGTCCTGGATCTCTGACCTATTTCCTGTAAATCAAATAACATTATACATTTGTTAATTATCAGTCGTTATTATATTCATAATTTTATCTGTTAATCGTTTATGTTGTTCATACGGAAGAGGTTTGTAAATAGATCAGAGATTTGGTTCTTAGATGATATCCAACTAATCTTGACTAAACCACGCTCAACAACTTCTCTAACATAATGATCTCGTACTTCTGTCATATGCCTAAGTTTATTTCCTCCACTAGTTTGTGCACTTGCCTCAGCCGCTTTATTATCACACCATAATTGTATAGGATAAAATCGTGTATCCAGAACATTTTTAAGAGAGTTACTCATCGCAACTAATTCCTGACACGCTTCACTCATCGCTACATATTCAGCCTGACATGTCGATAAAGCTACATAACTCTGTTTGTGTGTTCTCCAAGCTACATATAGTATCACCATATAACTGTATGAAAAATCCGCACGTCGTTAAAGAACCTTTGCAGTCAGCAAAACTAGCATCTGAATATGCTTGCATATTGTTTTGTTCAGCTAAATAAATCAAATCTACATTCAAAGTACCCTTTAGGTACCGAAACACTCGTTTAACCATTTTCCAGTCGTTTTCTGTTGGATTAACCTGATGCCTACTCAGGACATTTACAGCATATAAGATATCAAGGCGGTTGCTCCTGCTAAATATAACAAACTACCTACTGCTTCCCTATAAGGTATATTTTCTTTCGTCTCAGTCGTTCGCAATAAGTCGGCATCACAATTTTCTTCTCTTAACTTTCTTTCTCTGTTAGCAACTTGATTAGTAACCATAGGGGTTCTTTGAGGATGAACTTCACTTGAATTAAATTTATTAAGTATTTTCTCAATATATCGTACGCCTAAATCAGTCATTTCAAATTCACTCTTTAGTTGACGTTTCACTTCATTTAATTTATTCTCATCGTTACTTGCAATTAATATGTCATCAACATACAATAGTAAAATCAGAAATTGTTCACCATTACGTCAAGTGAATAAACATGGTTCATCGTTACAATTTTGTAAACCAATACTTAAAGCAACTTCTGTGAATCTGACATTCCACCGTTTAGGACTTATTTTTAAACCATATAGCGCTCGTTTAAGTTTACAAACTTTATTTTTCCTATCGTTTTCACTAGCATGAGTTCCTTTAGGAATCTCCATATAGATCTCTTCGTCAATCGTTCCGTTAAGGAAAGCAGTTTTAACGTCTAGTTGGTATACATTCAAATCATATTTATTTATTATAGCTAATACTGAATGTACAAGCGGTAATCTAGAAACTGGAGCATAGGTTTCCTTTAATTCGTAAACATTTTTATCTTTAAATCCTCTGATTACTAATCTAGCTTTGAATTTTATTCTGTCGTTACTTTCTCTCTTTTTCTTAAATACCCATCGTGAATCAATGATATTAGCTTTTTTACCATTACACATTGTTTTAGGCCTCTCAACTATTTCCCACACATCGATTTTAACCATAGAATTCAATTCGTTGTAAATTGCTTCTTTCCAAAAAACTACTTCATCAGATTGCATCGCCTGATCATAAAAAATAGGATCTTGGTTTATTTTAGCTAGCAATGCGTAATACATTTCGTCCTCTACATTTTCTCTTTTTTCATCGTATTCGTCATTTAACCTTTGCTGCATTTTACTTTCAATTTCGGTATCATTGGTTATTTCTAATGTGTTCACAATGGTTTATTTTGGTATTCTCAATCTTCGTCACATCACTCATTTCATTCGTAGTATTAGCTATTACATTCTTCCGCGGTCGTCCTCTCTTTCTTTTGATTTTAATTTCTCCCTCCGTTTTAAACAAATCTTCGCTACTATTCTCATCGTTTGGAAATTCAACAAACCAACTCTCTTTATTAATACTATTTTCTTCAATTGGCCAATCTTTTATACTGTTACCCTCGTATTTATGTCCATAGACTAATTTTTCATTAAATCTTACATCTCTACTCTCGTAATATTTTCCTTCTTCAGGCTTTAAGAATTGATAACCCGTAGGGGTATATCCTACCAAAATTACACGTCGTCCTTCAAATCTGAATTTAGGCCCTGCTTTACGCTGAACTTTAATATACGCTACACACCCAAATCGCTTTAATTGATTTATATCATAGTTATGGTTCGGAGCAAATTTGCTCATTGGAGTAATCATATCATTAAACTTATGCGGAGTTCTATTATATGCGTAAACCGCTGCATTTAAAGCTAAATCCCACATATTTTCAGGTAATTTCGCGTCGTATATATACGTTCTTACTTTCTTTTGAATTGTTTGATTGAATCTTTCCGCTACACCGTTGTGTTCAGGAGTATCAGGACTCGAGAACTGTAGTTCTGCTCCTAGTTTATTTAATACTTCACTCGTATAACCACCCGTATATTCTGTACCTTGATCTGATCTTAAATAACAAACTTTAGCATCTCTGCCTTAAAGATTTCGTGCACTTCGTACGAAGGATTCAAAACAATGACCTGTATCACTTTTATTCTTCATTGGATACGCCATGGAACGTCGCGAAAAATCGTCAACAAATACAGATACTTAGGATAAGTAGAAGGGCTGATCGGTCCCATTGTATCTGAATGAATGATTTAGAGCGGTTCAGTAGCTTGTCTACGCGTCGTGCTAAAAGGTAATTTATTAATTTTTGAAATCATGCATACTTCGCAGTCTAAGATCGATTCATCAAAGACTGCTTTTTGTAGCTCTTTGTTATCTAAAAATTTCTTTTGTAAAGCTTTAAGATAACCCAACGATGCATGCCCCACTCTAACAGGCCAAGGCATAGCTTTATTGTTATTGTAGAATTTATTATAATTTTTGCCAAATGGTGATTCAGAATCCGTTATCTCAATTATTGGTAACTCATCAATATCGTTAATTTTTCTGCCCCAAATCGTAGTATCGAAATTGGAATGTTCATAAAGTACTGTCTTTCCTCCATTGAAATTTTGAATTTTGTCTTTAATTAATTCCTCATCATTAATTAATCTATCGTTTTCACTTATATTTTCTCTATGTTCGTTTAACATTTCGTTTTCACCCGTCTCTGACTTTTCAATACATTCAGTAATTTCATTGTTAATTTTCATTTTCTTATTTTGAAAACTTTCATTATCTAAACCTAAACTCTCAGAATTTAAACTTGAAATAAAACCATCATTAGCTGTTATTTTTTCGGCTGTTGTGATACCTTGTGGTATATTTCTCATCATGTTAGCCCTAGTTTCGATATTTTTCGTTAAATTTGCTATTATGTATTTATTATTCATTTTATATTTGTTGCTACTTTCGTTGGATACACCTTTATTGATTTCTAATTCAATAATCCAATAAGGTTTACTATAAACACCCGTAATAAATGATTAATTTGAAAACGGGTCAAAAATATCTATCTTATTTTTATCTAAATAAACACTCAGGCCCATTTCAGCAAATTTTCTCAATCACAATAAATTGTCTGAAAGAGTCTTTGCACAAATTACATTATCTATCTTTAAAATTTCATTATTTAAAATTACTTCGATTTGACCCGCTCCCTCCGTTCTCAAATCTGCTGATGAATTTTTATTAGCGCATTTAATAGTTCCGTAGTCTTCTTCATCAAGAGTTTTAAATATTATTTTCGAATTTGTGATGTGTTCTGTCGCGCCAGAGTCAGATAAAAATTTAGCAACTAATTTCCCTTGATCATGTTCAATTTCATGCTCATCAAGTCGTTTGTAATCGCGGTTTTTATTTAAATTCTGTGTGTGGTAGTCTTTTTGTACAAGATTAGCATCAGAGAATAGAACCTTACCCCTCTCCTTCTTCATATCAGCTGGCTTCATATTCCCATTTTTATTTTGTTTGGCTGGTTTGGATGTCTATTAAAGTTTTTGTAATTACCTCGACCTTTCTTAAAACCAAATTTGGGTTTCTTTGAGTCATTACCTCTCGTATTATCATTATATTTTCGTTTCAGGGTATCCGTCTGTCGTTATGTGGTTTATTGCCTCGTGTATTTTTAAAATATCCATACCTGTTAATTCCTCTCGTAAAGCATCGACCTCATAATACACCTCGTTCTTTCAATCGTTCTATTCGCTGTGGATATTCGTCTGCCTTGTGAGTTGTGAACTGATTACACTCGTAACATTTTTGCAGACCAGTCCCCTTTCGAGGACAATCATAGCTAAAATGTCCAAAGTCAGCACACTCGTAGCATCTGTCCTTTGGATCACGTCTGGCCGCCACTAGAGCAGCTATCGTCTCTGCACTCTTCGTTTGCTTTCTATTTGCTTCAGCCTGTATTAAGAACATTTCTAATTTCTCGTAATTCAAACCTTTACCTGTCGTATTTTTGTTACAAATTCGATTGCTTGTACTTCAGGAACAGTAGTCATAATCGCGTTATAAAAAGCATCTCGTTTCTCTTCTTCAGAAAGAGCAATTGTACCAGAAATACTTTCATAATTACGTACAACTTCCTCAAATTTCTCACAGAAATTAGAAGAACTCTCTTTGTCTGGTATGTATTGTTTTCTTATCATAACTGTCGTCATATTCGTTTCACATCGTTTCAGTTCTTTGATTTTATCTAAGATCTCAATTGGTTCCTTTAAATGAACTACCTTCGAATGATAGTTCGCATCAAGTCGATTGATGAGAATATCTCTTACTTTAAATTTGTGTTTTTCCGTCGTTGTTTCATCAAAGTCTCGACTTGCTTTTACACTCGTATCTATTACATACAACAGTTCATTTGATCTTAATTCGGAAGACAGATAATCATAAAAATATTCAAACTTGGTTTGGGTAGTTAATTTATAATCTCGTCGTGTACCCGTGTCTTTACTAATTATTTCAAATTTAATAGCTTCTTTCACTTCGTTTACAATGAGATTTTTCTCACCATTTTGTCCTGCCTGATTATTTACCCCGAGACTACTAAGTTCCTGCCACACTATGCAAGCTATTTCATTTTTCAACTTATCGTTAAAATGTTCGTTACACTCATTATCGTTTACCTGAGACTCGTCACTCTCGTTGCTTAAATGATCAAATTTTTGAACTAGTTTATTAATCCTTTCGCTTTGACTATTTAATTTTAATCGATGACTTTTTAGTTCTTCAACTAGTTCCTTTTGAACTTTCTCCATATTTTTTATTGTAGTCACCGCGCTTAATAATATTTCACTATGATGTCTCATAATGTTATTTGTCGCTAAACAATAATGTTTCACGGTCCCCTTCATGTCGTTCTACTTTCTATCATTTTCATCTTTCTGAGATTCTGTTAACAAATTTGTTTCAGATTTAGAGAGATCAACATTATTTTTCTTAAGAGGTTTAATTAAATCAAACTTATCTAACGATAATTGTACCGATTTTATGTCGATAATAATAGGTAGACCTTTACCTGAGCTTTTGAAATCTGTCTGGGTCGTTCCATCTCGTTTCGTTTTGCTCCGTTCGTTACCTTTCGTCTCCTCGTTCAACTCGTTCATTTCGTTTCAGTTTCATCGTTCATTTCGTTTACAAACGTCTCATCGTTACTTCCCAGTAGCTCATTCTCATCTAAATCCTTTTCTGTACCCTGCTGGTTTTTGGTTCTAGGCATAAGAGGCTTTTCCTCTTTTTCCTGACATTTAATCATCCACTCATTTAATATTATCCACTCTTCGCTTGTCATGGTCATCTTGTCTGGAAATTATTATTTAGATATTAGTTTCAAAAATAAAATGACGCCTTGAACCGTGCCTCTAACTCGGTTAACCGAACACCAAGTATCGCCGAGCTGAGACGAGTCAGCAAATATGCATCTGAACAACAAGATTACACACATGCAGACCCTAGTCCCTTATGCAACAATCAAATGCACAGCATCGACTATTACACAAGTGAGCCACCATTAGGATATATTTCCAGTATTTTCATTTTTATTTTTAATTTTTTTACTACCGTTTAGGCCGTTTGAATCTTTATAGTTTTCAACTCTGTTATAATTTTAAACTTTTCATTAGTAAAATAAAAATACCAATAATATATTCATTTGAATATATTAACTAATACTGGTATAATTATGTATATCTGTATGAGTCAGTGTGTAGAAATTACGCTTGATGTCCATATATTTAACAAAGCATATCAAGCATATCAATCAAAAAACACCTGCTTTATACTCAATATCTGTTTGAGTCTTAAAATGGACGTTATTTCCGCAAATCGTCACTTCTATATTCTTATCTGGATGATTAAGATTTAACATAAAAATGTCCTCAAATTTGCTCATCAAATTCTCGAACATTAAATTTTCAAACATTTCGTCCATCATTTCGACTTCCAGCGCTGTATGTAAACGAAAACTTATTAATGTACTAGGTGCGCAACTAAGTTTCCGGGTTTCACACATGGATGGTGCTAACGACGCATGTAGTCGACATATATGTCAGAAGTTGTGTTTTATTTATAGCGTGGACAGTCGTTAACAATAACCACTTGTAATACCAACACATATCGCAACGCAAAAATATTTTTTCTAAGAACGAAAATGTCGAGTTTTGTGCCAAATAAACAGCATTTGCGGGAAGCTTTGCTTTTCTGCTTTAACTTGAAAAAAAATGTAACTGAAGCACGTCATTTGCTTGAGGAGGCCTACGGCGAACATGCACCATCGAAAACTAACTGTGAAGATTGGTTTAAACGCTTCAGAAGTGGCGATTTCGACACTGAGGACAAGAAGCGCTCCGGAAGACCAAAAGGATTTGAAGACGCCGAAAGCTGTTGAAACCAGGCGAATGGGGTCAATGGGCATCGCTACCGACAACAACTCATCAATCTGAGCCATGCATTGCTCGAAAAACGGCCAGAATGGGACACGAGACACGAACGAGTGATATTGCAGCACGACAACGCTCCATGCCATCGAACTCCCATCGTCCAGGACACCATCATCAAAAAAACCCGGAAACTTAGTTGCGCACCTAGTACATATATGTAAATAGTTACTGATTGTTTTTTTTTTTCTTTTTTTTCTAGTTTTTGATATGTAAGTGTATCACTGGACTCTGGTTCTTACCCAAACAAAACCTCGCCGCACCATCGTGTCTCTTTATTCCTTGTTCCTTGCACTCGACTAGTTAACTAGATTTGTAAGAATTTGAATTTTTTGTTTCTCAAATTTGTTCGTTGCGTCATTTATTTCGCAAAGCATCACTCGTCTTAATCGTTACTATTCGTCATTAAACCTATGAAATGAACAATAAACAAATAAGTAATTTTTTTTATATTGTTCATTTCTTTAAATAATTTATAATGTACTTGCTTTGAGAGTCCGCAATACTTAGTACGTCTTCCCCGGCAGACATTGATGTCGACATCTTATTTTCCATTCTCTCGTTTTCCTTTTATTTTTATTTTTTTTTCCACAGTATATCACTTGCACTAAAACACAACACTTTTTAAATTGCGCAGTGGAAGCGTGCTGGGCCCATAACCTGTTGTAGTTTTAATTAAAACAGTTTATATTATTTAATTATTATATTTATTAAGACCTTATTTCCGGATACAACCTATTTCAATTAGATACACGAAAACAATAAAACAAAAGAAAACTTGCGCCGGGAAAAGAAAAGAAACCAGGTAACTCGATTTTCCATGCACTTAGGCAAAAATTTCAAGGACTATTAGATGTGTCGCGCACTTAGCCAAGTAATAAATATAGGCGCCACATTCAAAATCCAACAAAATTCATCATAAAAATTTGATCGTACGCGGGTCAAAATTATTCCTATCGTCATAAAAAAAAAATTTTCATTTCGATCGCAAAAACAAAAAAATATTTCGTTTCAATCGATTACGGTTTATATTGTTAGTACAAACATTGTTGTTTTTCAACTTTTCTTACCGAAAAATATTTACTTTTTCTTTTTATATAAATTTTAAAATTATTTTGAGTTATTATTAAAATGTTTATGTTTTAATATAATAAATTGTTTAATTAATATTTCTTAATTGATAGTATATAAAAAATATTTAGTGTTTTTAACATAGCTTTAATTTAATTACTTTTGAAATTTAAAATTCAATTTTCCCTTAAGGAATAAAAATTTATTTTTTAATCGATAATATTTAGTTAAAAGAAATTACTTAATGTCTGTCACTATTATTATATATTTTTTTTTCATTAATTTTTTCGTTATTTATTCTGCTAATTTTTCAAAATATGACATTAGGTAATCTAAATTTCTCAATTAATACTCATCAATTTCTAATATATCATGTAAAAAATTAATTTGCTTTTGATAAAATTCTATTATTGCTTACCTTGGTAACTTGATTCTACAAAAATTTTCCTCTTTTTATTTTATTTTGAAATGTAAAACTCCATTTTTCTTGCAATAAAAATTAAATTTTTTCTTGAAATTTAAAATTTAATTATATATTATTATCATTTCTAATTCAAATAATTCTTAAAAATTACTATGCGCAAATTGCAAGCTTAGATACCCAATTGTTTAATTATTTAATTTATTTATTTTAAATCAACCGGAAAAAAAATTACAATTGTTATCCCCGAGAATTATAATTTTATTGATTTAAACTGTTATACTTCTTTTTTATTCGAAGTACCTTTTAAGCCGATTATTATGAATTACTTTATGGCGTATGCCTGTTTTAATTTCAGTATTAACCGGTGAAATAATGGATGTTACTAGATAGGGACCCACCCAGATTCCCGAGAGCTTATGTTTTCTATTTTCGCTTTTTAGGAGTACTTTGTCTCCTACGTGGAAAGAAATGGGATTGGAATTCCTATCATAATATTCCTTAGATTTAGTTTTGCTCACTAGAATATTTTTCGCGGCGTAGCTTTTCTGGAGCTTATGTCTAATCAGGTAGTAGTAATCTTCATGATTATACAAGGGTTCTGGTTCCCTTTTTAAATTCGATGGAACATCTGCTGTAAAGCCGTAAAGGCAATCCATTGGGGTTAATTTAGTACCCTCATGTACACTAGTATTGTATACGAAAGCAGCAGTTCTTAAATATTGGTCCCATGATTTGGGATTATCGTCAATCACTGTCCGCAAATATTCTATTAGCGGGCGGTGTGCTCTCTCCAATGCTCCGTTTGACAGCGGATGATAGGCAGAGGTTTGTAATTTCTTAATTTTTAATAACTTGCAAATTCGCTTAAACAGATCACTAAGGAAATTTGTTCCTTGGTCTGTTACTATTCCTTTAGGAATTCTGTAGCGGGTAACTATTTCTTCACAAAATATTTGTGCTATTGTGGTCGCTTCTGCATTAGGCATTGCGTACCAATCTGCGAATTTAGTGAGGTTGTCCTGGAATGTCAGAATAAATTTATTTCCTGACGTGGACTCCTCTAATGGTCCTACAACGTCCAGATAAACCTTGTCAAAAGGTCTTTCTGCCACATTGGTAATGACCATTGGCATTTTATTTTGCGGCTTTTAATTTTTGACATTTTGGGCATCGCTTGATATATTTTCTTATATCGCGAAGCATATTTTTCCAATAGAATTTATTCTTAACTAGTGGTCGCCCTGTGGTCGAAATTCGACCTACTGGGGTTACTACGAAAAATACGAATGTACAGAGCCTACTATATGTGTTTGAAATTGGCACTGTCAATAATAAAATTACGACAGTTTGACCACAGACTACTATGCGTTTGACATAAACAGTATGAACGTAAATAATGAATTTATTTTATTGAATTTAATGTATTTGTAACACATATTATATATAAATCTTAGCTTTCTGCACTTCTTCTCTATATAAACTTTAACTATGCCAAATCTCACACTCCTCCGTCTGTCCAATATGCTTAAAAAGGGGTACAAAGTTTTCCCTTCACGTATTTATAGATTCTTTTATAAGTTTTGATCACGCCCTGGTGACCTCCGAAGGGAGAATCATGATAATCTTGTAAAATTATCTTGATTTCCTCGGGGCTCGAAATTAATTCGGGGCTTGATCTTGTATCAGTCGGAACCATAGCCTCTTGTATTTCTTCTTCTGGAGCTTCTGTTATTTGCTTTAGGTCAGTATTCGTTTCAGTATTTCCTGACACGATTTCTGCCTCTTCCTGGACTTTTTTAGACTGGGCCCTTGTTACTACATTTACTTTATGTAATGTATTATATTTAGGCTCTGTTTCCTCAGTCTCAGCGTCTATTCTATGAATTAAGGTTTGGCTTTCCTCATTTTCCGTATTTTCATGTGGAATGCGACTTAAGGGGTAATACTACCTTGTGATTTTTTTTTTTTTTACAATTTTTTTTATTGGCTTAATCGCTTCTTTAACTGTTCAAGAATGATATTGAAAAGTATTTATTTCGGGAGAAGTTTTTAAACGTTCGAAAAAGTCGATTTTTTGAGTGGCCTTTTGGTGTCAATTTGCGTTTTTTTTTTGAGAGCGAGCCTAAAATGCTCGTGAGTAAGGCCGGTTGCACACCGGGGGCTATATGCAATATGCTATATGCAAGGAGAAATGTATTCTATTGCGTATTGCATCTTTGGTAACCTTTTTACTGTTATTGCAAAATGGGAGCACGCCAACACAATCTTAATTAATTTCCTTAAGATTTTCACACTCAAAACTTTAAACGCGTTTTCCTCGAAACCACTTTTTTTGAGTTGGGCGACCAACTATCTACCTTCAATTTTCAACCGATCGAGTTCAAATTTTAAATCTAGATTAACAATAACATTTTCTAGTGAAGTACGTAGGATTTTTTTGATAAACTAAAATTTAACGTGTTTATGACAGATTTTCGAGCAATTTTTTCGTAAAAAAAAATTTTTTCCCTTAAAACCGCCGCCAATTTCTTAAAAATCAATATTTTTAAAAAATCCTACGTACTTCACTAGGTTTTGGCATCTACTTTAAGAATATTTTTGGTTTATTATTTCAGATCAAAAATTACGACCTGTGGATGGTCGCCCAAGGGAAAGTAAGGAGTTTTTTCTATCACTGACTGCGCCGCCATTTTGTTCTAAATTTAAAAAAAAAAATTGTTTCTTATACATAAAGACCTCTATAATAAAGTTAGAAAAAACAGAAATAAAAAATATTTATCCGTTGTTTTTTTATAAATTTGTGAAAATGAGCCTTCATTTCATGCACACAAGGTGATATTACCCCTTAAAGCGTCTGCATTCGTGTTGTATTTCCCGGGTTTATATTCGATATTATAATCGAATTCCGATAGTTTGTGATGAAATCTCATTAAACGAGTATTCGGGTCTTTTCTATTAAAGGCTCCTTTTAAGGGCTGATGGTCTGTATAGACCGTGAATTTTCGACCTTGCAGATAGTATCTGAAATTTTTAGTCCCCATACAATAGCTAATAGTGGAATAATTTTTTTCTGCTTTGTTTAGGGTGCGACTAGCGAAAGCTATCGACTTATCTTTCCCGACTTCACCCTGGGATAATACCGCTCCTATCGCTTCATTACTAGCGTCTGTCGTCAGATTAAACGGTTTGTTAAAATCTGGAAATATTAGGAGTGGAGGTGTTACTAGAGGATTTTTTAA
Organism: Machimus rusticus; assembly: GCA_951509405.1. Classification (NCBI taxonomy): domain Eukaryota; kingdom Metazoa; phylum Arthropoda; class Insecta; order Diptera; family Asilidae; genus Machimus; species Machimus rusticus. Next base: position 5,848,797 of record OX608054.1, read on the forward strand.
TTCATTAAATGCTTCTTGACATTTTTCGGTCCATTTGAATTTTACATCTTTTCGTAATAAATTCGTTAATGGCCGTGCTATTTTTGAAAAATTTGGAATGAATTTCCCGGTAATAATTGGCTAGTCCTAAGAATGACTGCACTTGTCTGACGGTTTTCGATGTGGGAAAATTTTGCACACATTCCGTCTTACTTGGATCTGGAAGAGCTCCTTCTTGGGTACATTTATGTCCCAAGTAGATCACTTCCTTTCGGAGGAATTGGCACTTCTTCGGTTGTAGCTTGAGATTATATTCTCTCAATCTACAGCCTTGTTCAAAAGTATTAGGCACCCCCAATATTTTTTAAAAGGAGCCATATGAAAAATGTTTGAATAAAAATACATGTATATTCTTAAAGAGCATTGCACTGTATTGCTATTATTAATATTTTGTACTTCGTTCGTTTGCTTTTATGACTGCTGCTACCCTTTTCGGCATAGTGTTAACTAGAGCGGCACAAACATATGGAGATATTTTTTCCCATTTTTCGAAAATAGCCTGGCGCAGGGACGAAATTGAAGTGTAATTGCATTTGTTGACTCTTGCTTTTAATATGGGCCAAAGATGCTCAATTGGCGACAAGTCTGGAGACTGTGATGGCCAATCAATTACCCTAATCAGTTTTTTAGACAACCACTCTCGATTTTTCTTAGCCGTATGCCAAGAAGCATTATCTTGTTGGCAGATGTACTCGTTGGGTACTCCGCTAAAAATTTTGGCTATTGACGGTTCCAAAATGTCTTCCAGCATAGTTGTATATTTTTTAGAATTTATCCTTCCTTCGCCGACGAAAGGTTTTCCGACTCCGAATGTAGCCATACAGGCCCAGATCATTAGACTTCCACCACCATGCTTTACTGTAGGAACAATACTATCCGCGCGATATGCTTTCCCTGTCCTTCGGCGCACGAATTTTGCCCCAGGTTGACCGAAGATCTGTATTTTGAAGGAAAAAATAGCACAATTAAAATTTATTTCTTTTTGTAAACTGGGAGTCTCAGTTTATTGAATATTTTTATAAAAGTAAAGAAGAACAGCTTGCAGATTTATCTCAATATTTGTTTCGTCGGATCATACGACTTCTGCCCAATTCTCGGCTTTCCAATTTTTGTATTCTTTTGCCCGGCTAAGTCGGTTTTCTTTATTTTGCTGAGAAAGCCATGGCTTCTTTCTGGCCTTACAACCTCGATGTCCTGACTCTAGAAGGAGTCTTCTTATCGTTGCAGCCGAACAACTGGCTCCCGTTTCTTCCTGCAGATCATTAACGAGATCTTTTGATGTTTTTTTCCCATCTTGAAGTGACATTAAAGTTAAAAATCGATCCTGCCTTGACGTTGCAGCACGCTTTCTTCCACCTCTCGGCTTGTTTTTAAAGGACTTAGACTCCTTTTACCTTTTGAGGGTTGTTTGCACTGCATAGCGTGAACACTTTAATTTTTTCGCAATTGCACTTTGGCTAACACCTTTAGCATCCAAAACCACTATTTCAGCCCTCAAAGACTCGCTTAGTTCCTTCACTTTGGGCATTTTAAAACCGTCAACACTTCTAAACAGAATAATCACAACCGCTTTACCGAAATCACCTCAAACCGTCTTTTAATAACAACTTGTCGGATAGAACTCAGTTACATAAATGAGCAAAAAATAAAGAAAAACTTAATTTTTTATAGTTAACGGTACTTTACAACCGGGAAACCCAAGTAATAAAACGGCGTCGTTACGATCGAACACCAGGTATCTTAAATTTTCCTAGAACTCATGTCAATTTCGTCTACCTACCGATATTCGAGGGTGCCTAATACTTTTGAACAAGGCTGTATATCAAACACTTTTCTTAGCTTGGAATTGTGGTCTTCTAAGTTTTTTCCATAGATGACTATGTCATCTAGGTAAACGAAACATTCTAAGCCCTGCAAGCCTGTTAAAACATAGTTCATTAGGCGTTGGAAAGTACCAGGTGCTGTGCAGTCGCGCTCGTGTAAGTTGGATAGTCAACTTTTAGGTGAAAAATGTCATTATATTCTTGACATAACTTTAAAATTTCCTCCTTTTCGGATTTATTTAAGAAAGGGCTCAGGTTGAGTTCTTCTTCTAACCTGGCCTTTCGATTTTTCTCAGCAGAGACTTCTGCTTGCTTTTTAAAATAATTTATTTCGCAAATTTTTTCACTGTTAGTTTTTTCAAACGTTTGGCTCTCTAGCCTTGTATTTTCGGCTCGTTGACCTTCATTTAAATTACTTGAGCTCTCTGGCCTTGATACGCAAGGTCCAGGGCTCTTTTTACTTACCTTGGAGCTCTTTGGTCTCGTTTTGCGAGATCCGCGGCTTCGTTTCTTTTTATTTTTATTTTTAAAGCTCGGATTTGAGGTTGCAAGCGTTTTATTTATATTTTCACTTGCTTTTATTTCTTCCCTAAACCCGGCATCTGAATTAAGTCATAGTCCGTTGCTGAGATTAATTGTAATTTAATCTCTTTGACGACGGCTTCAGCACTGTTAACATTGAGTAGACCTATTAAAGCTTCGCTCTTGCTAGCGGGGGTTATGCTGTTCGCCAGAAAAACTCCATCGTTTATCTCCTGAGACAAGCAAAGTGTTTCTTCCGATATCATAACTGGAATTCTAGCCACCATGACCATCTGTGATCGCGCAGGTACACGCAATGGTTTGATCAGAACTATTGTGTGCCACCCGATATCACTATTCAATGGCACTTTCGCTAGAATTGTTGTTTCGCTAGCCCTTGGTTCATTTGAAACCTCGGTGTTTCCAGATGATTTTACAATTCGGCAGGTGGATAATTTAACCACGTCGGGTCCTATCCCCCTTGGCCGGATTGCGTCTGGGCCACAGATTTGTTCTGATTCGTACGTAATTGGGTATGAGAACTCCTCTGTGTTAATTTCCGTACGCGGAAATTTGAGCTGCTTATTCGGTCCGTCAATGTCACAATGCTTGGAAAGCACGTCGTTCCCAAGTAGGCCATCGTGAGATAGGTCAGGTATATTTTCTACTACTTGGAATTTGCAGGGAATTTTTATTTCTTTTGTCTCTAATTATGGACAATGTTCCCTTTGCAACTTCCTAGTATTTTTCCTGACCCGAATGCAGTCTGTAAAGTACAGCTGTCTGTTTTGTCGATGGTCTTCACGGGTTTTATAGCATTCTTTTTAATTATTGTAACTTCAGCGCCCGTATCCACTACTAGAGGGGTCTCTTTTTCAAGGCCGATATCTAGCGGGATTTTTACAATTGGGATACATTGCTCGGCTGCTGAATGGACCCCATTTCTATTTTAGAATTTATAGTCGAGCCGGGGGTTGCGGTTCTTTTTTTCCCAGTTTATACGATGAACGCATGTACTTTCTTCGTGCCCACGGCGAGCACAAAATCCGCACGCCTGAGTAACATTATACGCGCGTCGATTGTTTGAGTTCTGTGACTCGCTCTGCGCGAGTTAAGTTACTTTACATTGGTTTAAATAAAAAATGTGAGCCGTCACGGGACGCCTGGCAGATGTGAAACGTCGAGTGAAATAAAACCCAAAAAAAAAAAAATTTCTTTTTTTGGATATCAGTTTTTTTTTGTTACCGTTTTTTCTATTATTAACGTGCAGTGACTAGTCCCTTTCCATCCCGCTAATATTTGAAAATCAACCCGTACCAGTATACTGCTAATTACTTTCCATTCAAAATTATTTACTGCTTTTGAAGAAACAATATAACTTTGTATATATTCCTTTGGCTCTATTACACCAAACTTATACAATAATCGTCGGCATTATGCCAACTGTTCTTTCCTCGCTGCATACTTGTGTAGTGTCCACTTTCATGTTCCCTATTATGAAATATTACGCTAATTACTTGGTAATAATTATCTGCAATCTTAACTTAAGATATGGGAACACTTTTTATGTAATATCTTTGAATCTTACCTACAGAGTACCTTCGATATTTTGAAGCACTTTGGAGCTGTATCACGATAGTTCCGAACATGAAACTATCTCAGCTTTGTGTGATTTCTTTTCATAAGAACAAAAGTCGCAAAAACCCTCAAGTTCCAAAATTGGTGCAAATCGCATTAACTTTAAAATTTGACAGTCCGCCATCTTGAATTCGTAAATTCTGACAGTTGATTTGAAATAAGCGACCCCGAAAACCCCCAAGTTCCAAATTTGGTGCAAATCGCATTAACTTGAAAATTTGACAGTCCGCCATCTTGAATTCGTAAATTCTGACAGTTGATTTGAAATAAGCGACCCCGAAAACCCCCAATTTCCAAGTTTGGTGCAAATCGCATTAACTTGAAAATTTGACAGTCCGCCATCTTAAATTCGTAAATTCTGACAGTTGATTTGAAATAAGCGACCCCGAAAACCCCCGAGTTCCAAGTTTGGTGCAAATCGCATTAACTTGAAAATTTGACAGTCCGCCATCTTGAATTCGTACATTCTGACAGTTGATTTGAAATAAGCGACCCCGAAAACCCCCGAGTTCCAAGTTTGGTGCAAATCGCATTAACTTTAAAATTTGACAGTCCGCCATCTTGAATTCGTACATTCTGACAGTTGATTTGAAATAAGCGACGCCGAAAACCCCCAAGTTCCAAGTTTGGTGCAAATTGCATTAACTTTAAAATTTGACAGTCCGCCATCTTGAATTCGTAAATTCTGACAGTTGATTTGAAATAAGCGACCCCGAAAACCCCCAATTTCCAAGTTTGGTGCAAATCGCATTAACTTGAAAATTTGACAGTCCGCCATCTTAAATTCGTAAATTCTGACAGTTGATTTGAAATAAGCGACCCCGAAAACCCCCGAGTTCCAAGTTTGGTGCAAATCGCATTAACTTGAAAATTTGACAGTCCGCCATCTTGAATTCGTAAATTCTGACAGTTGATTTGAAATAAGCGACCCCGAAAACCCCCAAGTTCCAAGTTTGGTGCAAATTGCATTAACTTTAAAATTTGACAGTCCGCCATCTTGAATTCGTAAATTCTGACAGTTGATTTGAAATAAGCGACCCCGAAAACCCCCGAGTTCCAAGTTTGGTGCAAATCGCATTAACTTTAAAATTTGACAGTCCGCCATCTTGAATTCGTAAATTCTGACAGTTGATTTGAAATAAGCGACCCCGAAAACCCCCAAGTTCCAAGTTTGGTGCAAATTGCATTAACTTTAAAATTTGACAGTCCGCCATCTTGAATTCGTAAATTCTGACAGTTGATTTGAAATAAGCGACCCCGAAAACCCCCGAGTTCCAAGTTTGGTGCAAATCGCATTAACTTTAAAATTTGACAGTCCGCCATCTTGAATTCGTACATTCTGACAGTTGATTTGAAATAAGCGACCCCGAAAACCCCCAAGTTCCAAGTTTGGTGCAAATTGCATTAACTTGAAAATTTGACAGTCCGCCATCTTGAATTCGTAAATTCTGACAGTTGATTTGAAATAAGCGACCCCGAAAACCCCCAAGTTCCAAGTTTGGTGCAAATTGCATTAACATGAAAATTTGACAGTCCGCCATCTTGAATTCGTAAATTCTGACAGTTGATTTGAAATAAGCGACCCCGAAAACCCCCGAGTTCCAAGTTTGGTGCAAATCGCATTAACTTTAAAATTTGACAGTCCGCCATCTTGAATTCGTACATTCTGGCAGTTGATTTGAAATAAGCGACCCCGAAAACCCCCGAGTTCCAAGTTTGGTGCAAATCGCATTAACTTGAAAATTTGACAGTCCGCCATCTTGAATTCGTAAATTCTGACAGTTGATTTGAAATAAGCGACCCCGAAAACGCCCGAGTTCCAAGTTTGGTGCAAATCGCATTAACTTTAAAATTTGACAGTCCGCCATCTTGAATTCGTAAATTCTGACAGTTGATTTGAAATAAGCGACCCCGAAAACCCCCGAGTTCCAAGTTTGGTGCAAATCGCATTAACTTTAAAATTTGACAGTCCGCCATCTTGAATTCGTACATTCTGACAGTTGATTTGAAATAAGCGACCCCGAAAACCCCCGAGTTCCAAGTTTGGTGCAAATCGCATTAACTTGAAAATTTGACAGTCCGCCATCTTGAATTCGTAAATTCTGACAGTTGATTTGAAATAAGCGACCCCGAAAACCCCCGAGTTCCAAGTTTGGTGCAAATCGCATTAACTTTAAAATTTGACAGTCCGCCATCTTGAATTCGTAAATTCTGACAGTTGATTTGAAATAAGCGGCTTTATTAAGGAATATTTATCCAAAAAGGGCTTTTGCAGGCTCTTTTCATTTGAATCGTATTCGATTCGAATGGTTTCAGGAATAGGCCCCCAGCAGTCCAGTCGCCAGTCGCCACGGATAAAGCGTCGCCACGGAAAAAACGTCGCCACGGCAAAAGCGTCGCCACGGAAAAAACGTCGCCACGGCAACAATCAGTTTTACCCCTCGGCTAAAGATGTTTCACATCAAAAATACAAAAGGTCGTTTGTTATTCGGAATTTTTATTCTTAGATTTCGGTTCAACTTCACAACTTGATTATTCACTACGAACTGACTAACTGACTTTTCCTACGCTTTTATTCTATTCAATAATTTGCTGATACAATAAGTAATGAGTCTACAAAATTGACACCGCTTTTTCAGCTATTGGGTGAGTTGGGAAATTGGGAAATTGGAAGAATTGAGAATAAAGAAATGGGAATGACCTTAGGCGGTGGTCTGACTAATCACCTTAGGCAAGGGCCGTAACTCCTCCCCACTTAGAGAAAAGCGGCGGTGACAGGAACTGTGCCGTTGCTGGAGCTGGTATGGAAGAAGCAATCTGAATGACCTACTTCCGGAGTTTGATGGAGAAGTAAACTATTGTTATGACTATCAGGATTCCAATCAATTGCAGCAATTGATGTGAAGGAACTGATCTTTTTGATATGTTCGGATTTCTAACGTTTTGATGGATTCACTATTATTGAAGTTATAGGTCTGAAGATTCTTTAGTGTGATATTTTCATTGCTTTCACAATCAGCATTGATGGCGTTGTGTAGGATTGGGTGAATGTGGATTTCATCATTGGGATGAAGGCTATGATCTCTCTAAACCTGAAACAAATTTGTTAACAGAATCTCAGAAAGATGAAAATGATAGAAAGTTGAACGACACGAAGGGGACCGTGAAACATTATTGTTTAGCGACAAATAACATTATGAGACATCATAGTGAAATATTATTAAGCGCGGTGACTACAATAAAAAATATGGAGAAAGTTCAAAAGGAACTAGTTGAAGAACTAAAAAGTCATCGATTAAAATTAAATAGTCAAAGCGAAAGGATTAATAAACTAGTTCAAAAATTTGATCATTTAAGCAACGAGAGTGACGAGTCTCAGGTAAACGATAATGAGTGTAACGAAAATTTTAACGATAAGTTGAAAAATGAAATAGCTTGCATAGTGTGGCAGGAACTTAGTAGTCTCGGGGTAAATAATCAGGCAGGACAAAATGGTGAGAAAAATCTCATTGTAAACGAAGTGAAAGAAGCTATTAAATTTGAAATAATTAGTAAAGACACGGGTACACGACGAGATTATAAATTAACTACCCAAACCAAGTTTGAATATTTTCATGATTATCTGTCTTCCGAATTAAGATCAAATGAACTGTTGTATGTAATAGATACGAGTGTAAAAGCAAGTCGAGACTTTGATGAAACAACGACGGAAAAACACAAATTTAAAGTAAGAGATATTCTCATCAATCGACTTGATGCGAACTATCATTCGAAGGTAGTTCATTTAAAGGAACCAATTGAGATCTTAGATAAAATCAAAGAACTGAAACGATGTGAAACGAATATGACGACAGTTATGATAAGAAAACAATACATACCAGACAAAGAGAGTTCTTCTGATTTCTGTGAGAAATTTGAGGAAGTTGTACGTAATTATGAAAGTATTTCTGGTACAATTGCTCTTTCTGAAGAAGAGAAACGAGATGCTTTTTATAACGCGATTATGACTACTGTTCCTGAAGTACAAGCAATCGAATTTGTAACAAAAATACGACAGGTAAAGGTTTGAATTACGAGAAATTAGAAATGTTCTTAATACAGGCTGAAGCAAATAGAAAGCAAACGAAGAGTGCAGAGACGATAGCTGCTCTAGTGGCGGCCAGACGTGATCCAAAGGACAGATGCTACGAGTGTGCTGACTTTGGACATTTTAGCTATGATTGTCCTCGAAAGGGGACTGGTCTGCAAAAATGTTACGAGTGTAATCAGTTCACAACTCACAAGGCAGACGAATATCCACAGCGAATAGAACGATTGAAAGAACGAGGTGTATTATGAGGTCGATGCTTTACGAGAGGAATTAACAGGTATGGATATTTTAAAAATACACGAGGCAATAAACCACATAACGACAGACGGATACCCTGAAACGAAAATATAATGATAATACGAGAGGTAATGACTCAAAGAAACCCAAATTTGGTTTTAAGAAAGGTCGAGGTAATTACAAAAACTTTAATAGACATCCAAACCAGCCAAACAAAATAAAAATGGGAATATGAAGCCAGCTGATATGAAGAAGGAGAGGGGTAAGGTTCTATTCTCTGATGCTAATCTTGTACAAAAAGTTCTACCACACACAGAATTTAAATAAAAACCGCGATTACAAACGACTTGATGAGCATGAAATTGAACATGATCAAGGGAAATTAGTTGCTAAATTTTTAGCTGACTCTGGCACGACAGCCTGGCTAAGATGCTTCCGCTGCGTAGTCGGATTCCTTCAGGACCAACAGGTGCTGATGAGTCGGTGGCTGTGGGGATCCCTCGTTGTGTTGTGGAGTGGTCCCTCGCTGGATGCTGTGGAGTCGATGAGTCAATGTTTTCCCTCGATGTTCCTGGTTGGGGTGATGTGGCGTTGTCCCTCGATGCCTGCTGTTTTGCGGTTGAGGTGTTTTCCCTCGATGGCTGCGATGTTGTTTCTTCTCCTTGGGGGCAATCAGGTTGTTCCTCGTCGGACATTCAATTGCTCGATCGGGCTCCTGGTTTATTCCCTCGTTGGTGCTATTTTGCACTCTTCTTGGAGATGGGAGATCCCTCGTTCACCTGGAACAGCGGCGACTACAGTTGTTCTCCCTGTAGTGGGGTAATTGCTTGCTCGCCTGGAGCAGAGGCAACTAAAGTTGATTACCCTTGAGCGTTGGGGCTTCGAAAAACCCTAGGTTCGAAGGATCAAGGTTTTTCGAGCTCTTATGGTTTTCGTGACTATGAAAACCAGGCTTCCCTGATCCTACCGGCTGCGCCAATTGTTGTATACTGCAAATTGCTTCCCAGTGTGTTGCAACAATAAATTTCTTTATTGCAACACTCTATCGGACGTACAACTTTGTTGCTTAATATTATCGGCGAATACTTATCGTTCTTTGAGTCCTCGGCGGCACTTTTCAAGTATCTCTAGCGGGCTAGAGCGAGTGGGCAGGTCGGTCGGGAGTTAGACAAACTTCACTTGATTTTCGTGTATTCTTTTTTTATTCAATTCACTTACATTAAATACACAAGAGTGCGTGAATTACGCAATACAAGTTAGAACCCCGGCACAGCACTACACTGCACTGCACTGGAGTGACGAACAGATAACCACTTAACTAACTGGTAATGATACCGTGCACATTAGTTTGGTTTTTGTTCACAAAATAACTCTCTCGTTACCGATTGAACTTAAGTTTTTTTCGTTAAACTACCACCTCTCGATTATTACCGATTTAACTTTTAATACCGGTCTCACGACACGAACCCTCTTATGAAAATTATTAAAATTCGCGACTCGGCTTAAGGCGACCGATCTCTATTGACTCTGAACTCGAACTCAATCAGCTCTCGAATTTCCGATCGCAGGAAAGCACGGTTTCCGGCGTCGGTGACCGATCGAAGAAAATTCGATCAAGCATCTTTTTATGCTGCAACAATGATTTCATTGTTGCGCGTGTGCTACGATCGCATTTTCTTCGATTATCGAGCACTTCTAATAATGAGGTCGTCGCCCGCGCGCTAAGTGTCAATTTACACACACACATTTTTTTCGACCGTACTTAAAAATGTACAAAGGGTACATTTTTCTTGGGATGAGATCTCAAGTGGTACCTCTCCCTTTATATTTAAATTCTTTGTTTTCCGTCTGGAGTGTGAAGCACCCCAGACTAATAAATTACTTTGAAATATTTACTCTATTCATTTTAATTTTTTAAATATTTTCTTTAAGCGAAGTGTGAGGCACTTCGACTTAACAAAGAACATTTTGTTCTGCTAAATTCCTATGCTGAAGTGTCAGCATCATGAAATATTTTAATTTTAAATAAAATCTTTTAATTTTGATATCGGCTAATTATGCCGATATTCGTTACATAACACTAGCCCCTGCTAAGGCCGGGGAGCTGCACAGGAAGTGAGAAAGAGTCTCCTTCTCAGCTGGATCCTTGCAACTGCGGCAGTGACTATTGAAGGGGATCCCCAGCTTAGTATCGTGCTCCCCAATATGCCAGTCAGTGGTCCGTGTGAATCGCTACTACTCTGGTGATGTCAACACGATTTCGCTTGAGGAGCTCCTGTGTCCTCTCTAGATTGTAAGAAGGCCAAGTCTAGAAACGACGCATGTTTCGAGACCCGCCCACCTTTCGTTCGCGATTGAAAGAAAGTGCGACAGAATACCCTTCCTGACGGTTTCCATGGCATTTTAAACTGCCTCTTCGACCGACTCGTCGAGGGTTGCACCTTTTTTAGCAAATTTGTCCGCCTGTTCGTTACCTGTTAGGTCCCTATGAGCTGGAACCCACAATAGGGTAACGGTATGGCGCCGCGCTGTCCCAACAGGATTAGTTGCTCACGACAGCTCTCCACCAATCTAGACGAAAGGCTTGCCGCATCAAGTGCTCTGATAGCGGCTTGAGAGTCCGTGAGAATCGCGATGTTACGGGTTTGATTTAGACGAGCGAGTGCTTCGCAGGTCTTCGTTGTAGCCAGCAAATCCGCACGGAACACGCTGGCATGATCAGGAAGGCGAAAAGACTCCCTGATACCGAGTGAGTCGGAAAATATACCAGCTCCAACTCCATTGCCGGATTTAGACCCGTCCGTTAATACCAGAAGGTCGAAGGTCTATGTGACATGACACTCCTGCCAATCCTCCCTGGAAGGAACTCCTACACTGAAGTTCCTCCTCCCGGGTATCTTAGGGACGATGTAGTGCGTTTGGCACGCCAGCAGTTCCTTTGGCAGCAAGTCTAGGGTTCTACCGTGGCCATAGGGCCTGGCGTTCCACCACCCTAACTCCTTCATCCTTGCGGCACTAAAGCACGCCAGGTATTTAATATGGAGGTCGATAGGTAGAAGGTGCATAAGCACGCTAAGAGCCTCCGTCGGACACGACCGCAAGGCACCTGTGACACCTACACATGCTGTTTTCTGCACTCTGCCCAGTTTTGTTTTGACATAATCCTTATCCAGACACGGCCACCAAACTAGTGAGCCATAGGTGAGAATAGGACCTACGATGGCTGTGTACATCCACAAAATAATTTTTGGTTGAAGTCCCCACCGCCTGCCAAAGATTTTTTTACAGGCGTAGAAAGCTATGCAGGCTTTCCTAATCCGCTCATCGATATTAAATCTCCACCTTAGCTTAGTATCTAGGACAACCCCGAGATACTTGGCCTTGGGAGACAGAGACAGGGTTACCCCGCCGAGTGAGGGTAACCTGAAATCGGGAATTTTGGATTTTCTGGTAAACAGCATCAGCTCCGTCTTGCTCGGGTTTACGTCAAGACCACACCTATTAGCCCAGGCATTAACCCTCGCTAGAGCCCCCTGCAAGACATCGCTTAACACGGAGGGGAATAGACACCAGGATAACTAGGTCGTCGGCATACGCAACTACTTTGATCCTGTCCTTATCTAGACTGGTCAGTATTCTTTTCATTACCGTCAGCCAAAGCAGAGGAGAGAGGAAACCTCCTTGCGGAGTCCCTCTGCTGACGGATCTGGTTATGTGGCTACCTCCTAAATCAAACTGGATTACCTTAGAGCGCAGCATGGTATCCAGCCAGTGACATAGGCCCTCCTCCACACCTAGTGAAGAGAGGGCTTCCTGGATTGCCTCCGTACTGACATTGTTAAAAGCACCCTCAATATCTGGCTGCCAGGGTGTATTGCTTGTATCGCAGCGAATGCTCTATCGTGCGCACAACCTCGTGTAGAGCCGTTTCCGTAGATCTACCCTTGGAGTACGCATGCTGAGAGCGGCTAAGCTGTGACTCCACTACGGTATTACGCAAGTGCACCTCCAGAATCCTTCCCACTGTTTTTAGCACGAAGGACGTAAGACATATTGGTCTGTAGTCCTTTGCCACTTCGTGTCCACACTTGCCAGCTTTAGGGATAAAAACTGCCCGTGCTTTCCTCCACGAGTCAGGTACATACTGTAGCAATAAGCTGCTTCTAAAGAAAGTAACAAGCCACGGAATTACGGCGCTTTGCATGCTCCGCAGCATGATTGGTAGAATGCCGTCCGGGCCAGGCGATTTGTACGAGGAGAAGCTGTTTAACGCTAATAGCGTGTTTTCAGCGTTACTTAGATTTTCCACTTTCTCCCGAGGCATACGTGGCATTCCCCGTGAGCTCGGCGAGACTAAGCAGCTGGTCGTGCTGCCCGGGAAGTGAGTGTTGATAAGAAGCTCCAGAGACTCAGTGGCAGATTCTGTCCACGATCCGTCAGGCCTCCTGATAAATGAGGGAGAGACGCTTTGACAAGATTTTGCTGAGCCTAGCTGACTCAAACAGCGGGGGCGGTGTGCCGGGAAATTTATTTAAAAAACCGCGACTGAATTTCTTCCAGTCAATGCGTTTAGGGTCCCTAAAAATGGCTTTGGAGTCTCAGACTTGAGATCCAGGTTAAAAAGGATCCAGTTATGATCCGAAAAGGACTTGAGATCTTACACCCTCCAGTTCTCAACTTTGTAGGCATTATTGTCACTACGCAAGGTGATATCCCTACCCAGTCGGAAATGGAAGGCCTTCTTTTGAATGAGCAAGGCCTTCCTTTCCGCATGACAACTCATATCCTTTTATATAGGCATGTCATCAGAGGTCAGATCTTCCATGGAAGGAGCTAGGAAGCTGTCAGGAAGGTCTTTATTTTCTTCATATATTTGTGCTTTAAAAAGCTATTTAAAAGCTTTCTTTATTCCAATTATTTTGCATCTCTTATTATAATTATTCCTCTGTTTCAAAGGCAGAGGAATAATTTTATAATAAGAAATGGAAATTTAATCAGAAGAAAAAAAGTTTTCAAACTGCTTCTAAAAGCGAATATAAGGAACCTTTTACAAAAACATATTTATCGAAATTGAAAAAACTATAGTATTTTTAATTAAAAAAACAAAAAAATTTACATATATTTCAGTAATAACATTAACATAACGATTATAAAGTAAATAACTTCAAATAAAAATAAATGAACATTGCACAAAACTAAATAAGATAAAATAAACAGATCCAATTTAAATAAAAATAAAAAATTTAGAAATACAAATTCAATTCGATTCTTTTTCTAGCCTATGACTTTCATTATATAATTTATTTTTGGCTAATTTAAAGCCTTTTTTCATGTCCTTTTCATATTTTATGACACCGTAGTTTTCAGTTTTTATAACGTCTGCAAAATAAAAACCATTTTAACTTCAAAATATAGATATTTTATAGAAAAAATTAATTTACCAAATATGTATGTTCTAAACAGTTTAAAATACTTTATTGCGGTTTTTTCTGCGCACCGTTCCAGTTAATGTGCAAAAGCACATCATTTGACAATAGCAAATGAAAACATTGTGCAATTGAGGACGAACCAATTATATGTTGAATATATGCAATCTACAATATATTATGAGACAAATTTAAAATGAACTATATGTAAAATATGCTACATTACTATTTCATTGCTCCGTTTGTCATCAAAAGTTGTTTCCACTTCCTTTAAGTGGTCGATGCTTTTAATTGGAAATATATTAAATTCACCGAAAGTGGGGAACATTTTTCTTACAATTTTTTCTAGCATTACAGTATGCGCACATACTTTATTTTTTATTTCCTCCAACATGTTTTGCTGCTGGTTAAATTTTTGTAACCTATTAACTTTTCATTACAATTAGAGAATACATTCAAAATGTTTAAAACTTTTACATACCAAGATCTTTACATATTTTGTACAAGTCCGGTTTTTTAATCGTTGTATCTGATTCAGTATCTAAAACCATAGAAAAACTAGATACATAGATGCCCAGTCGCATGTAAAATTTTGCGCCACAGAAAAGTAAAATCACACGTCTGAAGGTAAAGCTCTACACGGCCGAAGGAAAGCTCTTTTGCGAGCGACGCGAGTTTGCGCTCTTCTCTCTTTGTTTACATATGCCAATGCCAAAAATGCCAAACACCTTGAGCGCCCTGCCCCCCTGCCCTGCGCCCACAGTCTACACACTATCAAAGGAAGTTCCTCGCTGAAGTACTCCGAAATCGAATGAAAGAATTGTTCGGGGTGCGCGCTTCATGTGGATGTGGGTGTAGCCATAGTGCGCTGGTGCAATTGAAATTATCGCGCTAGTTAGCAATTAAATAATTAACGAACATTTTAAGCCAATGATTAAACAATTATTGAAGCTGAAAAATGCCCTTATGCGTAGATTTTTTTTGTAAACCCGTTAAAATAATTACATAATTTGAAATTATAATAGAACATTGTGTAGGAAATATTAACTGCAACTACGAAATATAAGGAAGACGAACTTATCTGTTATAAAAGAGGAGTATGAATATCAAATTAAATAATAATATTTAAAAAAAATTGTTTTTGTCAATTTCACTAATTTATTTTAAGTTTGATTTGCTAAATCATTAGATTACTTTCATAACTATTTGATGAGCGAAATTGCTTTGAAAACAATTGAAATTTAATAGCAGCAGCATTAACAGCAGAGCAAACATAGATTTTATACGATTTACATTACCTTAACGGTTACTTAAAATTCCAGTTAATAATCTCATTGGCATATTGAAATAAAATTAAATTGAGGTAAAATGTTACAGAAAAATAAAATAAAATGGTTAATAACAACTGTAATTTGAAATGAGCTCAATATGGACCAAAAACTTTATAGACAAGATGTACTTACAAATTAAATACATATACATAATAACATAATTAGTTGACAGAGCATCTATGTAAGTGTGAGCCACATATGGCGATAATAATATTTTAATCCTTCAAAATATTTAACCGTTTGTTAACGAAGTCTTCATTGTCTTTAGCGCATTTTAAATTATTCATTTTCCAAGTACAATTTTTTCGCAATAAGACAAGAAGAAAGAATTCAAGTACATATTTTAATTCGATGTGAATAGCAAGGGTGATCATAGTGATACTAAATTTCTAATTTATTGGAACAAATATTGACAAGACTTTCATGATGTGCACTATTTTCAAAAAATTCTTTGAAAATTTGTACTTGAGTTTTACAAACTTGGAAAAATTCTTCTGTAGGAATAATTAAAGCTCCAAAATCCGAAATGATGGAAAAGTTTTTGTAATAAACCAGCCATTCTGAGGGTCTTGATAGGTCAGTACTATTTAAAGTTGTACATGATTTACAAATTTCGCAGTTATTAAATGGTTCTTTTTTGAAAATTTTTGATAGGACATAGCCTGCAAAGTACATTGTTGCGTTATCTGAAATGTTATTTTCAAATGATGTACTTGCTACATCTGAATTTTCTTCCGTTAAAGTAAGAGTTTCTAAGTTTGGTTCCATTTCTAACTGTTCATGTGTTTCATTACTTTCTTCAAAGTTTGTCTCTTGCTCATTAACAGGATTATCAACAGCATTCCAGTCTAACAAAAGATTTTCGGTATCATCTTCTTCACAGTTTCCGAACTTAGACGAATAAATTTATTTATTTATTTATTTATTTATTTATTTTTATTTTTTTTGTAGGAAAGCGGGGAAATGCCGTTACGCACTGGGGAGGCCGGAGCCACCCCTATGCCGGACTCCCTACCGCTAAAACCCCGGCTAAAACCCCGCTCCCCCCTCCAGGAATCCCACCCCGGAACCATCTTATTAGACATTACTTCGGGGTGGAGCCCTGTAGACTCGCCCGCACACGCAGGCACACTCCGTCTCATGGATACATCCATCTCACTCACACACCCAGCAGGGGCCCATCAGGGACCCATGCCTTTGTCGGCACTCCCATAACTAAGGCAGCCAGCAGGTGCCCAAGAAGGAGGAGCACCCGCTGTTGTCAGCTCCCCCTCCACACTGGTGGCGGAGACATTCCCTCCCGAGGGAGGCAATGCCCCGTCAGCCAACACACACCACGCAGACATCCGTCTCCACTCACACAGCCAACAGGGGCTCCCTAGAGAGCCCCCGTTTTTGTCGGCACGCACAACATAAATAGAAATAAATAAATAATAAATAAATAAATAATAAATAAATAAATATTTCAATAAAATAAATTACCACGAAGAGCCAACAGGAGCCCCCGAGGGGACACCTATTTTTGTCAGGCAGACACCAAAAAAGACAAGCACACCCCAAAAGTTAAATAGATCAACACAAACAACAACAGAGCTAACAGGGGCACTTAGGAACCCCTGTTGCTGTCTCTCTCCTTCTAGCGGAGGATCCCTCTCACACACGAGGCAACCCTCCGCCAGAAGTCGTCACTCTGCAAGATAACCCCGACTAAGTTGTCAGGGGTTATGCTGCCCGTCACCGATTCCAGGTCGGCCCGCTCCGCCCTCCACCGGACACATTCAAAGAATGTGTGGAGAGCGGAGTCGGATGGGGAATCACAATAGGCGCAGCACGGGCTCGGTACCTTCCCCATGTTATAGAGGAAGGACCGGAAGTGCCCGTGCCCCGTCAGCATTTGTGTGAGGTAATAATCGACGTCACCATGTTGACGGTCCAGCCAGGTGTCCAGCCGCGGAATCAACCGAGCTGTCCATCTACCTCGCGCCTCCCCATCCCAGCGCGCTTGCCAGGACGCAATGGTCCTGGCCACCCTCGATGTTTCCCCCCAAGACAAATTTCTCCCGGTGGACGAACTGCCGTTCCCTGGCTAAGAGGTCAATTGAAATGACCCCCGCGACCACCAAAACAGCCGGCTCCGAGACCGTACGGTAGGAGCACGCGATGCGGAGGGCCGCACGGCGTTGTACCGCGAGGATACGTTTCCGATACTTCTCCCACCGCATCGAGTCGGCCCAGACTTCCGCTCCGCAGAGCATAATCGCTTCGGCGGTGCGGAGCAACAGACGTCTTTTGCAGGGTCTGGGTCCACCAATGGTTGCCATGACCTTGCTCAACGCTGCCGTCACCGCAGCCGCCTTATCGGCCCGGCTCTTGATCTCGTCCCAGAAGGTGAGCCTACAATCGAGACTCACCCCTAGGTACTTGATCGCAAGCCGCGTCTGGACCGACATGTCTCCCACCCGCATCTCCAAAAGCAAGGGGATGCGCTTCTTGAATAAATTAGTTTAACCGATACAATTCTGCTGATAATACTTTAACGGAAGAAAATTCAGATGTAGCAAGTACATCATTTGAAAATAACATTTCAGATAACGCAACAATGTACTTTGCAGGCTATGTCCTATCAAAAATTTTCAAAAAAGAACCATTTAATAACTGCGAAATTTGTAAATCATGTACAACTTTAAATAGTACTGACCTATCAAGACCCTCAGAATGGCTGGTTTATTACAAAAACTTTTCCATCATTTCGGATTTTGGAGCTTTAATTATTCCTACAGAAGAATTTTTCCAAGTTTGTAAAACTCAAGTACAAATTTTCAAAGAATTTTTTGAAAATAGTGCACATCATGAAAGTCTTGTCAATATTTGTTCCAATAAATTAGAAATTTAGTATCACTATGATCACCCTTGCTATTCACATCGAATTAAAATATGTACTTGAATTCTTTCTTCTTGTCTTATTGCGAAAAAATTGTACTTGGAAAATGAATAATTTAAAATGCGCTAAAGACAATAAAGACTTCGTTAACAAACGGTTAAATATTTTGAAGGATTAAAATATTATTATCGCCATATGTGGCTCACACTTACATAGATGCTCTGTCAACTAATTATGTTATTATGTATATGTATTTAATTTGTAAGTACATCTTGTCTATAAAGTTTTTGGTCCATATTGAGCTCATTTCAAATTACAGTTGTTATTAACCATTTTATTTTATTTTTCTGTAACATTTTACCTCAATTTAATTTTATTTCAATATGCCAATGAGATTATTAACTGGAATTTTAAGTAACCGTTAAG
This sequence comes from Machimus rusticus, assembly GCA_951509405.1. Lineage (NCBI taxonomy): Eukaryota > Metazoa > Arthropoda > Insecta > Diptera > Asilidae > Machimus > Machimus rusticus. The sequence goes on from OX608054.1 coordinate 5,867,210, forward strand.
GTAATGTAAATCGTATAAAATCTATGTTTGCTCTGCTGTTAATGCTGCTGCTATTAAATTTCAATTGTTTTCAAAGCAATTTCGCTCATCAAATAGTTATGAAAGTAATCTAATGATTTAGCAAATCAAACTTAAAATAAATTAGTGAAATTGACAAAAACAATTTTTTTTAAATATTATTATTTAATTTGATATTCATACTCCTCTTTTATAACAGATAAGTTCGTCTTCCTTATATTTCGTAGTTGCAGTTAATATTTCCTACACAATGTTCTATTATAATTTCAAATTATGTAATTATTTTAACGGGTTTACAAAAAAAATCTACGCATAAGGGCATTTTTCAGCTTCAATAATTGTTTAATCATTGGCTTAAAATGTTCGTTAATTATTTAATTGCTAACTAGCGCGATAATTTCAATTGCACCAGCGCACTATGGCTACACCCACATCCACATGAAGCGCGCACCCCGAACAATTCTTTCATTCGATTTCGGAGTACTTCAGCGAGGAACTTCCTTTGATAGTGTGTAGACTGTGGGCGCAGGGCAGGGGGGCAGGGCGCTCAAGGTGTTTGGCATTTTTGGCATTGGCATATGTAAACAAAGAGAGAAGAGCGCAAACTCGCGTCGCTCGCAAAAGAGCTTTCCTTCGGCCGTGTAGAGCTTTACCTTCAGACGTGTGATTTTACTTTTCTGTGGCGCAAAATTTTACATGCGACTGGGCATCTATGTATCTAGTTTTTCTATGGTTTTAGATACTGAATCAGATACAACGATTAAAAAACCGGACTTGTACAAAATATGTAAAGATCTTGGTATGTAAAAGTTTTAAACATTTTGAATGTATTCTCTAATTGTAATGAAAAGTTAATAGGTTACAAAAATTTAACCAGCAGCAAAACATGTTGGAGGAAATAAAAAATAAAGTATGTGCGCATACTGTAATGCTAGAAAAAATTGTAAGAAAAATGTTCCCCACTTTCGGTGAATTTAATATATTTCCAATTAAAAGCATCGACCACTTAAAGGAAGTGGAAACAACTTTTGATGACAAACGGAGCAATGAAATAGTAATGTAGCATATTTTACATATAGTTCATTTTAAATTTGTCTCATAATATATTGTAGATTGCATATATTCAACATATAATTGGTTCGTCCTCAATTGCACAATGTTTTCATTTGCTATTGTCAAATGATGTGCTTTTGCACATTAACTGGAACGGTGCGCAGAAAAAACCGCAATAAAGTATTTTAAACTGTTTAGAACATACATATTTGGTAAATTAATTTTTTCTATAAAATATCTATATTTTGAAGTTAAAATGGTTTTTATTTTGCAGACGTTATAAAAACTGAAAACTACGGTTTCATAAAATATGAAAAGGACATGAAAAAAGGCTTTAAATTAGCCAAAAATAAATTATATAATGAAAGTCATAGGCTAGAAAAAGAATCGAATTGAATTTGTATTTCTAAATTTTTTATTTTTATTTAAATTGGATCTGTTTATTTTATCTTATTTAGTTTTGTGCAATGTTCATTTATTTTTATTTGAAGTTATTTACTTTATAATCGTTATGTTAATGTTATTACTGAAATATATGTAAATTTTTTTGTTTTTTTAATTAAAAATACTATAGTTTTTTCAATTTCGATAAATATGTTTTTGTAAAAGGTTCCTTATATTCGCTTTTAGAAGCAGTTTGAAAACTTTTTTTCTTCTGATTAAATTTCCATTTCTTATTATAAAATTATTCCTCTGCCTTTGAAACAGAGGAATAATTATAATAAGAGATGCAAAATAATTGGAATAAAGAAAGCTTTTAAATAGCTTTTTAAAGCACAAATATATGAAGAAAATAAAGACCTTCCTGACAGCTTCCTAGCTCCTTCCATGGAAGATCTGACCTCTGATGACATGCCTATATAAAAGGATATGAGTTGTCATGCGGAAAGGAAGGCCTTGCTCATTCAAAAGAAGGCCTTCCATTTCCGACTGGGTAGGGATATCACCTTGCGTAGTGACAATAATGCCTACAAAGTTGAGAACTGGAGGGTGTAAGATCTCAAGTCCTTTTCGGATCATAACTGGATCCTTTTTAACCTGGATCTCAAGTCTGAGACTCCAAAGCCATTTTTAGGGACCCTAAACGCATTGACTGGAAGAAATTCAGTCGCGGTTTTTTAAATAAATTTCCCGGCACACCGCCCCCGCTGTTTGAGTCAGCTAGGCTCAGCAAAATCTTGTCAAAGCGTCTCTCCCTCATTTATCAGGAGGCCTGACGGATCGTGGACAGAATCTGCCACTGAGTCTCTGGAGCTTCTTATCAACACTCACTTCCCGGGCAGCACGACCAGCTGCTTAGTCTCGCCGAGCTCACGGGGAATGCCACGTATGCCTCGGGAGAAAGTGGAAAATCTAAGTAACGCTGAAAACACGCTATTAGCGTTAAACAGCTTCTCCTCGTACAAATCGCCTGGCCCGGACGGCATTCTACCAATCATGCTGCGGAGCATGCAAAGCGCCGTAATTCCGTGGCTTGTTACTTTCTTTAGAAGCAGCCTATTGCTACAGTATGTACCTGACTCGTGGAGGAAAGCACGGGCAGTTTTTATCCCTAAAGCTGGCAAGTGTGGACACGAAGTGGCAAAGGACTACAGACCAATATGTCTTACGTCCTTCGTGCTAAAAACAGTGGGAAGGATTCTGGAGGTGCACTTGCGTAATACCGTAGTGGAGTCACAGCTTAGCCGCTCTCAGCATGCGTACTCCAAGGGTAGATCTACGGAAACGGCTCTACACGAGGTTGTGCGCACGATAGAGCATTCGCTGCGATACAAGCAATACACCCTGGCAGCCAGATATTGAGGGTGCTTTTAACAATGTCAGTACGGAGGCAATCCAGGAAGCCCTCTCTTCACTAGGTGTGGAGGAGGGCCTATGTCACTGGCTGGATACCATGCTGCGCTCTAAGGTAATCCAGTTTGATTTAGGAGGTAGCCACATAACCAGATCCGTCAGCAGAGGGACTCCGCAAGGAGGTTTTCTCTCTCCTCTGCTTTGGCTGACGGTAATGAAAAGAATACTGACCAGTCTAGATAAGGACAGGATCAAAGTAGTTGCGTATGCCGACGACCTAGTTATCCTGGTGTCTATTCCCCTCCGTGTTAAGCGATGTCTTGCAGGGGGCTCTAGCGAGGGTTAATGCCTGGGCTAATAGGTGTGGTCTTGACGTAAACCCGAGCAAGACGGAGCTGATGCTGTTTACCAGAAAATCCAAAATTCCCGATTTCAGGTTACCCTCACTCGGCGGGGTAACCCTGTCTCTGTCTCCCAAGGCCAAGTATCTCGGGGTTGTCCTAGATACTAAGCTAAGGTGGAGATTTAATATCGATGAGCGGATTAGGAAAGCCTGCATAGCTTTCTACGCCTGTAAAAAAATCTTTGGCAGGCGGTGGGGACTTCAACCAAAAATTATTTTGTGGATGTACACAGCCATCGTAGGTCCTATTCTCACCTATGGCTCACTAGTTTGGTGGCCGTGTCTGGATAAGGATTATGTCAAAACAAAACTGGGCAGAGTGCAGAAAACAGCATGTGTAGGTGTCACAGGTGCCTTCCGGTCTACTTGCCTTTTATCGGCCACCCACTTACCAACTACAGTCCAGCTTGCCTTGCCCAGGGTGGTCTTATGGTTCACTTATGTCATCTTAGGCTACGGATATCACCTCATCGTACATTATAGCCTCTTTTAATTCATCTCGGCACGTCACCAGTCACTCCTTTAAAAAAAAACAATTTTTTTTTAACCGTAATTTCAATTTAAAAAATGTTAAAAAAGTGACTTTTTCCCTTGTTTTGGTAAATCGACCGCGTTTTTGCAAATACTGATGGAAAGGCTCAGGTTTGTGGATTTTTTTACACCTCAGTGTACCCCCAATAGTCCTGCAAATCCGCAGAGCGTTCCATTGGACGGTTCCTTCTGCCCGATTTATCAAAGTTTTGGGAAAAATTAAAGGAACAATAATTGTGCTTTTAAACATCGTGTATGGTTAGTCTTCATAAACATTGAAAATTTATTTTTTTTTTCGACTTTTCTCACAATTATGCATCAGTCACTTTGTAAATTTAAAAAAAAAACGGAAAATAAAAAAAAAATCGAAAATTAAAAAAAGTTGATTGTCTGTAAAGTCGGTTTACGATCGATGTCTACGTGGCAACGTATTATTTGTTGTGTAAGTTTATTAAAAAACAATGGTTATGGGGTTATTTTCAATATTTTCCGCCATTTCGCACTTAACAAGTCACACTAAGCACTTTTTAATGAAATCCGAACAATAAAATAATGAGAAATTTAAATAAGCCACTCATTACGACTGCGCTCCACCTCACTCTACAGCACAATTTGCGCATTTAACTGAAAAAGTTTAAACATGCATTACTTAAGAGGGGATCTTACAATTTTCGTTTAATTAACAACAACATCCTATTGAAAGGAATAAGAAGTCTTTTTAATTTCAAATAGGTTCCTTATTAAATTTCTAATTTATTGGATAGGCTAATTGTTTCGTTGATGTAAGAAGAAATTCTTCTAGTTCCCACTCCTTAAGGCCCGCGCCCATAGAGTCCGGAATTCGTCCGACTCCGGAAAACGTAAGTTGAACTACATGCTTTCTTATGGGGGTGCACCCATAGAAACGCGCTGCCGCAGTCGCGGTCGGATTGAAAAGTTGAACATTTCTTAACTTTTGGTCCGTACTACATGCGGCAAGGAAAGCTTCCAGCGAAAGTTTCTAAACTTTGAAAACATTTTGAAATATTAAACACTGGACTGCTGGTCCCGAGATATAACAGAAATCGGTTCGTGGCAATTTAATTATTTGCTATTTAGTTGTGTTTAAACATAATTGTGCGGGTTTTTGAGCATTTTAATTTGCGTGGCTTGCTTAAAAGGTTTGGGCCTTCGCTAGCAGTCCTGTCAGTGACCTGATAAAATGGGTCGCACCTAAAAGCGGCGCCTTCCCTGCAATAAAATCAAACGTCCATCGTTTTCTTTTCAATAAAATTTGCTTCTTGATTGTTTTTTTAATCTTAATTTGCCTTTGGGAGATAAAGCTTGCCGCAGGAATTCCGGATTCTATGGGCGATACCTCTGTTTTCCGGACGTCAATAGCTTTAAGCTTACCGGAGTCGAGCAAATTCCGCACAAATTCCGGACTCTATGGGCGCGGGCCTTTAGAATTTATAATGAATTTTCATAGTGAACTTTTTATTTCTAATAAGATTTCCTATTGTCTTTTTAATTTCTAATAAGATTTCCTCATAAGAACGCGGAGGCCGATTGTGGCTCTTTGTCGCTCGTTCCGCGCTCTCGCTTGCACTTCAAGTCTTAAATGGAACGCCTCAGAGCGAGGTAACGCCGCATGAGTCATGTTTTTTCGTGCGTGCAGCCGGCTCCATCGAATTATAAGACGTTGTCACGTCAAAAAATCGAAAATTAAAATTATTTGTCTTTTAATATTTTTTTGGCATCCAGGCCATGCACTGCCGGTTTCCATCCTTATAATAAAAGGGGGCTCTCACGGCGGGTTGCTACGCTCTAGATGACTGGTTCCAATATAAAACCATTTAAATCTTTCCTTTCATTTATTATATAAGACATATTCATGTAGACTGTGCCATCGAGAAGCCATAGCACTTTTTTTTTCAGTTCTCGACCTTAAAAATGGATTTCATCACGTTAAGGTCGCGGAAAATTCAGTTAAAATTACGGCCTTTATTACTCCTTTTGGTCAATTCAAATACTTGCGAATGCCATTTGGATTGAAAAATGCACCCGCGGTATTCGAGAAGTTCATGAAGAAAATTTTCAAACCTCTTATAATATCTGGTAAAATTCTAACATATATCGATGATATATTAATTGCCACCGAAACTTTAGACGAGCATCTTGATACTCTTAAACAGATTATCAAAATTGCAATGAATTCACATCTCCAAATACGATTCGATAAATGTTCCTTTTTGCAAAATGAGGTCACGTATTTAGGCTATAAAATAACCACCATGTTCGGTTAGGTTATTCAACCTAATGAGGACAATTAAAAGGCAGCAAGAAATTTTCCAGTGCCGAGCTGTACAAAAGGTGTACAAAGATTTTTCGGATTATGCTCCTATTTTAGAAAATTTATTGAAGATTTTGCCACTTTGGCAAAACCTTTATATGACCTATTAAAAAAAGGCAAACCCTTTCAGTTTGTCATGGAAGAATTGACGTGCTTCGAACAGCTAAAAGAGAAGCTTTTAAGCTCGCCAGTCTTAGCAATTTTCAACCCTAAATCTCCGACAGAACTCCATTGCGATGCAAGTAGCCTTGGATTTGGCGCAATATTAATGCAGAAGCAAAACGATGGCAAATTCCATCCGGTTTCATATTTTTCTAATCGTGTCTCAGCTGCTGAAGGGAAATATCATAGTTTTGAATTAGAAACCCTATCCATTATTTATGCGCTACGAAAATTTTGAGTGTATATGATAGGCACTAAGTTTAAAATTGTAACGGACTGCTAATCTCTCGTCCAGACGTTGAGTAAAAGATTTATTAATGCTCGTATTTCGCGCTGGGCTCTTGAACTTCAAAGCTATGATTATACAGTTGAACACCGGAAAGGAGATAGAATGGGACCCGCACACGCTGATGCATTAAGTAGATCAGTTAATATATTAAATGCGAGAGATGAGGGTCTTGAGTATGTTTTGGCTGCCTCGCAAAGGCAGGACGCTAAGATAGCCGAAATTGCTGCTCAATTAGAAAGGGGCGAGAGTCCTTGGTGGTTTGAGATGATCGACGGTCTGATTTATAGGAAGCAGAAGGGCGATGTAAGATTTTATGTCCCAGAAATGGAAAATAGAGTCATACACCACGAGGCTTTGTGCCATTTGGGCGTAGATAAGTGCTTTGAATATTTAAGTAAAATGTATTGGTTTCCGAATATGAAAGAAAAAATCAGGGCCTACATTAAAACCTGTTTGAAGTGTATGAATTTTTCACCAAATTCTGGGAAAACCGAAGGTACGCTTCACAACATTCCTAAGGAAAATTTACCTTTTGATAATTTGCACATTGACCATTATGGTCTACTATCATCCTCACGCACAAGATGTAAACATATATTTTTGGTAATCGACGGCTTTACAAAGTTCGTTAAGTTGTTTCCGTTGGCCAGTACTAGCAGTAAAGAAGCTATAAAATGGCTTAACACCTTTTTCGAGAATTATAGTAGACCCCTCACAATTGTATCAGACCGTGGAACATGTTTTACGTCGAAGGAATTTAAAGATTTTATGGAAAACGAAAATATTAAACACACACAGACAGCAACGTGTTCACCCCAATCTAATGGCCAAATTGAGCGCATGAACCGTTTTCTTACACCTATGTTGGCTAAAGAGTGCGCATCGGATACTACTTTAAATTGGGACAAGGATCTAGCAAAAATTGAATATTCTATAAACAATACAGTAAATCGCAGAACTGGGTTTTCTCCTAGTACGTTGTTGTTTGGGGTAAATCAGAGAGGGCAACTCTGTCACAAGGTTGCGGAGTACCTCCAAACCCAGTTAAATGAAATTCCTGTGTAATGAGCATATTCTATCCAGACCAGATGTAAACAAAAACACCTGTACTTTACACGAAATCGCTAAGTGCGATGACGCTGAAGCAATGCAGGTAACATGAAACCTTCTGGGTTCGCTGCATTGGGATTGAGTCAAGTGCGCATGTGAAATTTATGTAGCGCAAGTTGAACGTTCTTACGATCTCGTGTGACTCTTAATTAGAATTAGGCCAATATAGGTAGTAAGCAATTAATTTGTTTTGGTTCGCAGGTAAATTTGGTCGATAAATAATGTGGGGTCATTGAATAGTGTAAGATTTTAGTATTTAAGGGATGGTTTTCCGCAATAAAGCATCGAGTTGTAAAACCGAAGTCAAAGCAGCCACAAGGCATTTTTACTCGTAGAAATATAGGCGTGACGTCATTAGACAGCGCGTATCCCTTTGGTGACGCGCTAACTTTAGGCCTGCTACACACACATCATTACATGGCGATCCTGCCAGCCTGTCCCGGAATCTCTCTGAACATTTTGAGCCTGCCCGGACCAGAATTTTGAGCAAGTCGACCACAATTCGATGACGGAAGAATTAGCAACGCAGGACGATTTCCAAGATTTGTTCCACAGCTTGATACAGTTCGTCCAGAGAGAGTTGGAATACGAACCAAGGGCACCAGAAGGAACTCAGAACTGCACGGCAACACCGATAGAAGAACTCCAGAGGAGAGGACCGAAGCCCATCACCATCGAGGAGTATAAGAAGAGACAACAACAAGCTCCACGAAAGACACACCGGCCAAGAGGACAAAGAAACGAGGAGGCAAAAAGGTGGCTCTGAGAAAACAACGAGTGGAACTCCACAGGCTAATCCCGATTGCTGAAGGTCAGAATTAGAAAACGCTTTTTGAACAACACAAAAGATTCCAATAGAGATGGGAAATTGCAGCTCCACCAACGTACAAACCAGTTTCTTCACCACCTACCAGCAGGCGATAACTGCGACAACCGTCTACATCATCGCTACAGTAGTTGTAATCGTCTATAGCAGATATAATAGGAACTATATGAAAAAACAACTTAACAGAACAGTAAATGTATAAGAAAAGCAAAAAGAAACAATACTGAAAATGTATAAGCATAAAATATCCTAATAATAAATTTAAGTATAAAATATTTTTTGTCTGAATGAAACAATTAGAAGTATTAACTAGCGAGGTAGAAAGAGCACTGTCCAATTTTAAGAAAGGCCAGTCGTGGTTTCAAAACTGATACTATAAAAGCAAAGCTAAACAGACTAATAGAGATAAAGCAAGAATTTAGAACACTAATAGAGACACTAGACGAAGCAGAAACTTTCGACATAAAGATCAAATTTTCGAAGATCTCAAAAGAACTAAGTGTTATGTACGCTGGGCTGCGTACAATAACAATTGAGATCTTATTCGGTGTGAATAAGATCTCTTGTTGTTACGGCTCCGGGCTTAGCCCTGGAGGTACCTTATGCGGGGATCTCGGAAGCAGCACGAATGCTTTAACTTCTCGAGATAGCCCTGGAGATAAATTGAACGAATCTCGGAAGCAGCCCGAATGCTTTAACTTCGCGAGATCGGAGCTGCTCTGGAGGTAAAGATGGGGGAGTAGCAGAAATGCGTTTGCTCCCCTTGACGTGCACGATTAAAACACTGCACTTGACGTTAAACTGTATTTGTTTGTTAACTTTATTAACACTCTGCACTTAACTCGCGACTCCCTTGGGTATTTCACGTAAGTACTTTTCGAAAGTACTTAAGTATTTTATTCGAATTCCGCGTTCACGCCGATAGACTCTGCGGACTCACTTGAGTTTCCCGGTCGGACTTAAGTATTTTTAATAAAGAAGACCGAACTGCCCGAACTAAGGCGACCGTGGCTTGACTTTACTTTTACAGACTGACTAGATCAAGAAGACTCCACTAGGCTTTGACTGATCGAGTACTTATAGTCTCTCGATCAGTTATTGGAACTTTCCAATGTTCCAATTGCCGAAAATGTGCCCGTCGCCACTTGTGCGGTGCACTTTCACATGTCTCGTGTCATCATAAATTGCCCGGGTCGATGCACGCGCGGGCGGTCGCCTCAACGTGAGCTTGGGTCGATGCGCCCGCGGGTGGTCGACGCAGCATAATTCGAGAAGTTGCATTATTGATTCTGCGACTTTTCGATTCTATTGAACCGCTTCAGATTTCAAGCCTGTTGCGTCTTGAATTCTGAAGGGCCCTTGAGCCTAGGCAATTTATGTGACTTTCAATTATTTTAAGATGTACCCAAAATCTAGATGAGATTTTGGTACATAACATAAGGAACCTACTGGAAAAAGAAATATCCGAGAACTGTGAAATGGCCAATTTTGATTTAAGCACGGCTATGAAAGCCGTCCCAGTGTTCGAAGGGAAATTCAATGAATTAAATGCATTCGTAAAGGTAGTCGAAAATATCGACAAAACACTAAATAACGATGCAAAATTTTAGTTATTGGACTTTGTCTTTAACGTAAAATTATCATTAAATGTTCAAACGGCTTTAGATGCTCAACCGCCAAACACATTTGAAAACTTCAAGCAAGAACTAACGTCGCGATATAAAAGTGGTAATACGGTATCGCAAATTCATACAGCGCTGAGCCATTTATCACAGAAGAGATCCACTGTTTCCGCATTTAAAGATAGAATATTAACGTTAATGAGCGAACTAAATCAGTTGCAAATAGATGCACTTGGTACATCCGCTACTCCAGCAGAAAAAGCGGCAATTAAGACAATAAATGATACGTACGCCCTAAGAGTTTTCAAATATGGTCTAAACGATCAGTACAGAAATACAGTATTTGCATCTAGACCGAAGAATTTCCAAGAGGCAATTACATTTACTTTAGAACTGGAAAAAAAAGTGAACAACAGCAAGCTTAGGTCTTTAAGTATAAAATGGCCGATTTCCTAAAGAACTGATTTTAAGAGTCGATATCTCTGACATTTAACTTTAACGGTTCTTCTCTTTTTCTTTATTGCGAAGCTGCATCCTTACTCTGTCTAATTCATTGTAGACTAATTTTAGTAAAATCATGGACAAGTTAAAAATTCGTGTAATTTTCGAATATGAGTTCAGTCGTGGAATTAATGCATCGCAGACAGCTCGAAACATTAACGAAGTCTTTGGGGAGGGTGCAGCTAATGAACGCACTGCACGTCGGCGGTTTGAAAAATTTCAATCTGATGATTTTAGCCTTGAAAATGAGCCACGTGGGAGACCTGCGACCAAGGTGAATAATGATGACCTGAAAGCTGTAGTGGAATCGGATTCATCACAAACTACCCGTGAATTAGCAGTAAGGTTTAATGTTGCTATAGCAACAATATTGGTCCACTTGAAACAAATCGGCAAGACAAAGAAGTTGGATCGATGGGTTCCTCACGATTAAAACGAACGTCAAAAAAAGAAACCGCTTTGAAGCTTGCCTTTCTTTGCTTTCACGGTATAAGTGCGAACCATTTTTACACCGCATTGTTACGTGTGATGAAAAGTGGATCCTTTTCGATAATCGTAAGCGGTCGGCACAATGGTTGGATAAAGGAGAGGTTCCGAAACATAGTCCGAAACAAAATATTCACCAAAAGAAGCTAATGGTGCCTGTTTGGTGGTCCACCGCTGGCATTGTTCACTACAGCTTTATGAGACCTGGTCAATCCATAACAGCGAATGTTGGACGAAATGATGAGGGAACTAGCCATTATACAGCCGAGATTGGTCAATAGAGACCGGCCAATCCTTTTGCAAGACAACGCTCGACCACACATCGCTCAAAAAACGTTGCTCAAACTACAGGAGCTGGACTTGGAAACTCTCTGTCACCCACCATACTCACCAGACCTTGCGCCAACTGACTACCACTTCTTCCAGGCATTGGACCACTTCTTACAAGGAAAAACATTCAATTCTCAAGAAGCTGTGAAAAATGCCTTCCGGGACTTCATCACCTCCCGCCCTCCAAGTTTCTTCGCTGCAGTCATAAACAAACTACCGTTAAGATGGCAAAATTGTATTGATAGTTTAGGTGCATATTTTGATTAATTGTATTGTTTCTTATTCGAGAAATAATAAATTAAACTTTTGCTTCGAAATCGGACATTTCATACTTAATAGCCTAATAATAACAATAATAATATTATGTATTTTAGAAGACAAAATAATCAGAATAGACAGCATAAAAACAGATATAATAACGGTAGAAATAATCAACAAATAAATAGATACAATAACAACAGGAATAATCATAATAATAGCAACAACTACAGACCCAACGGAAGGCAAAACTATAGAGGGAGCAATAACTGAAATAATAACAGATCCCATAATAACAATTATAATAGCAACAGTAATTACAACAATAGTTATAGAAATAACAATAATAACAATAGGACTAGCCAGAATAGTAATAGAAATCATAATCAAAATAACGATAGAGGAAGTTATTTATATAACAATTCAGGACAATCATCAAGAAACATTAACTATATTCAGGACCAGGGAATCTTAATCTTAAGGAAAAAGGGGGAGGCGTTAGCCTCGAGCGCTCAGACCACGGTCCATTGCACTCGTCCCCTACCCTATCCGAATTTTTTAGTCATCTTGACGAAACTAAGAACATCAGATAGAGATTGAGAATTGAAGTCTTCCATTCTCATTACATCAGCGCCAAACGTCGTCCTGCGCGCACGGGAGAACGCCGGGCAGTTACAAAGGAAGTGCTCCGTACTGTCCTCGTCCTCCCCACACGAAGGACACGTTGAGTCGCTGATGATCCCTAAAGTGTTCAGATGCTTGCCGCATGTGTTATGTCCCGTGACCGTCCCTACAAGCGTTCTGCAATCTTTCCTACCTAAGCTAAGTAAAAGTTTTGCGTTATTACTGTCTGGACGGCTGATGAACCGTTTGGTGAATTTGCAGGTTGATATACTGGACCATCTCTGGCCATGTATTGAGTCCATGGATCTAGTTATCCAGTTTTTCAACTCTGTAAAGCTGACACCAATGATGGGCTCCGGTCCCAGGGGAGGAGAGCTTGCGCCCTCTTTCGCCAAAGCGTCAGAGACCACATTGCCATCGATTCCCTGGTGACCGGGGACCCATATAAGATGGACCTGGTTGTGCTTGGCAGCAGAATTAAGTCTTTTCTTACATTCTTGGACAATCTTTGATCTTGTGGTAGGATTAAGTAGGGTGACAAGAGCAGCCTTACTGTCGCTGCAGATGCAATCCTCCTATTATGCCACCTATGAGAAATTATCCAGTTAGCCACTTCGAGAATGGCGAATACTTCGGCTTGAAAAACCGTTGCGGTTGTTCCGAGTGATATACTGTATTTGACTCCTTCGTTCAAATACCATCCAGCGCCCGTACCAGTTAAGGTCTTCGATCCGTCTGTGTAGAAGATATCAGTTAATCCATCCAGTAATTTGTTGGGATCATCCCATTCTTCCCTTACCGGAAAATTTATCTGGAATCCTCTTCGGAACATGGTAATTTGCGTCAGGTCATCCATCGGCATGCTAAAAGGAGCGCAGTGCTCTTCAAGCCTTCGAGATAAGACGCCATGTCCGATAGCATGTCCATCATGCCATAGTCTACACTTTTTTAGTCGACATATAGCTTTCATTGCCTCTTCCTGGATTGCGAGGTCCAAGGGCTGCAAATTAAGCATTGCGTTGAGAGCCGCACCAGGGGTCGAGCTGAAGGCTCCTGTTATCCCTATGCAAACTTCCCTTTGTACTCTGTTAAGGGTAGAACAGGTAGTTTTTATCTCCGTTCTACTCCACCACCACTGACGCATACGTGATTATGGGCCTAATTATGGCTGTGTACATCCAGTGCACAATAGCGGGTTTTAGACCCCATGTCTTCCCAAAAGCTCTCCTGCATTGCCAGAAGGCATTCAAAGCTCGAGATGCTTTGTGTTCGACATGAGCCTTCCAAGTCAGTTTGCTATCTAGAATAACCCCTAGATATTTCACTTCTTTGGAGAGTTGAATGGTTACACCTTTCAAAGTTGGGAGCTTAAGGTTATCGAGTTTTCTTTTCCTAGTGAACAACACAAGTGTTGTTTTCAGAGGATTTACTGATAATCCATGTCTCTCACACCAGTTCTGGATTTTATCCAGGGTTTCCTGCATCTTACTACAGACGACCCTAAGTGAGTTGCCACAAACTAGTGAACACACATCATCAGCGTACGCCTGTATGTGTATATTTAGACTTTGTAGTTCGTCCAAAAGTGAGTCTACTAGGAAACACCACAGTAACGGGGAGAGAACTCCTCCTTGCGGACAGCCTTTCTCTACTTTCATTACCGTGTCGGTGTCGCATTCTGCGAAAAGTAGTCTCTGAGATAGCATAGAGTAGATCCATCTTACGAGCACGGTATCTACCCCATATGCAAAGGCAGCGTTACACATCGATGGAAACGTGGCGTTATCGAAGGCCCCCTCAATGTCAACAAAAATCCCGAGAGCATAGAGCCTCTCATCCGAAGCACTTTCTATCTTAGATACTAGATCGTGCAATGCGGACTCGCAGGATCTACCGCTCCTATAGGCATGCTGGTGCTCATTGAGGAGATGCCGTCTCAACGTCTCTCCTCTAATGTATTTTTCAACCAGACGTTCCAGGCATTTCAACAGGAACGATGTCAAGCTGATTGGTCTGAAACTTTTCGCCAGAGCATAGTCTTCCTTGCCTGGTTTGGGAATGAAAACTACTCTGACCTTACGCCATGCAGTTGGAATATATCCCCAGGTTAAACAGGCCCTAAATATCTTCTTTAGTGCTGAAACTAGGGAATGGCCTCCTGCTTTTAGCATAGCCGGGTATATACCATCCAGACCTGGGGTCTTATAGTTTTCGAAGGAGGACAAAGCATATTCGATCTTCTCCTCCGTCACAACTTTCGATGCTATATATCTGTCCTGTCTAGTAATGGTGACCCTTTCTGGATACCTTTCTAAACTTTGATTCATTTGAATCTTGTGACTGCCTGGAAAGTGGGTTTGAACCAGGATCTCAAAGGCTTCCTGTTTGGAACCCGTATATCCACCGTCAGATTTGCGGAGAGAATTCAGTTTGGCTGTGTTGTCCTTCTGAAAGACTTTATATAACCCAGCTGATTCTCTCATTCCTACCAATTCCTCACAGTATCTTCTATAAGATGAGACCTTGGAAGTTCTTATCTCGTAATTATATTCGCGCTGTAGGGTTCTATAGGCCGTCCAGTCATCTTCTTTTTGGGTTTTTAGTGCCCTATTCAGAAGCTTCCTGGTATTTTTCCTGAGCCTCGAGAGATTGCTGTTCCACCAAGAGACACTTTTACCGCATCGGCTCTTTCTAACGGGGCAAGCCCTCTCAAAGGAATCTATCAAGGTCCGACTCAATTTCTGAGTCTCATCCTCAATGTCTTTAGTTGTTCGGAGCCAGGGAAACTCTCAAGCCTCCGGAGAGGAGTAAACCAACCTCCCGGAGTAAAGAAAAGAGAACGTAACAAGATATATAAAATTTCAAACAGTTGCACAAATTATATTACACTGTATTGTGAAAACACTCAACAAGATTTTAAATTCTTAATAGACACAGGAGAAGATATTTCGATAATAAAAGGCAATCAACTAAATATTCACACACCTACGATTTTAATCCAAATGATAAGTGCAAACTAACCGGAATCACTAACGAAGCTATAACTTCGTTAGGAGCAATAAATTTAAAACTAAAAATCGGAGACCACAGAATCAATGACTCATTTCACGCAGTAGATGATAATTTTCCAATTAGCATGAATGGGATCATTGATCGAAATATACTAGAAAAATATTTATGCAAAATAGATTATGAAACTTTTACTATATCATTTAATGTAAATGAACATGAGATTGTTTTACAAATAGGAACAAGGGTTCTAAAAGTTACGCAATTAAAGTTACCAGCACGAACACAGGCTATAGTGCCGATCAATATAGAAAGAGAGGAAGACAGTTTGGTACTAAATAAAGAGCTACAAAATGGCGTATTCATAGCAAACACAATAATACCGGCTAAAGGAATATGCCACATCAAAATACTAAACACTTGCAATGAAGAGGTTACTATACCAACAGTTAAAGTGGAGGTAGAACCGTTGAAAAACTATTCTATACTGTACAAACCAAAGAATGAATTTAACAAGGAACGATTAAACAAACTGCTGCAGGAGATAAGAGTAGATTTTGAAGTAGTTGAAGCCAAAACAGAACTACTGGAAATAATAAGAGAGTACAATGATATATTTCACCTTCAGGATGATGTTTTAACAACTTATAATTTTTATCAATAAAATCTGCACGTAACAGACAATAGCCCGGTCTATATAAAAAACTATCGATTGCCACACACTCAAAATGAAGAAATAAACAAAGAAGTTGAAAAATTAATTTCAGACGACATTAGCTGCGCTTTTTTCATATCGGATCCGGATCTAGATCTTGCAGGATATTTTGCATTGAATTGAAATTTTAAAAACCGTCAAGTATAAAAAGATTTCAAAATTTGTGACAAGCGTATCAAATTGCCATGATTTCTACCCATCCAAACTTCAAATCTAGAACCAGATACATTTTTGGATCAAGTTTTTGACGCAAAGTGATTTTATTTTTGCGAAATAAAAAATATTTGATATGGGTAACTGTTCTAAAAATTTCAATTCAGTACAAAATTTCCTGAAAGATCCAGATCCAGATCCGATGTGAAAAAAACACAGCTATTATCGAGCAATCGATTAGTCCCTACAATTCCCCATTACTTATGGTACCTACAAAGGGTATTGGTGACAAAAAACAATGGCGATTAGTTGTAGACTTCAGGAAACTGAACGACAAAATTGTTAGTGATAAATTCCCTTTGACCAGATTAGAAGATGTTTTAGATAAATAAGGTAGGGCGAAATATTTCACAACTCTTGACATGACCAGCTCTTTCCATCAGATCGAACTTCAGAAAGATTCAAGACCTCTTACAGCATTTTCGACAGGAAGTGGGAACTTCCAATTCAAAAGATTACCTTTTTGATTAAAAGTATCTTCTAATAGCTTTCAGAGAATGTTAAGCATTGCTCTAACTGGACTTACGTCTGAAGCATTTCTCTATGTGGATGACATCATAGTTTTCGGTTGCAGTATTAAACACCACAATATGAGTTTGCGCAAAGTATTTCAAAGGTTGCGAAAATATAATCTCAAACTCAATCCAAGTAAATGCCAGTTTCTTAAAACAGAAGTTGTATATCTTGGACATTTAATAACGAATGAAGGCATAGAAACAGATCCTTCCAAATATGAGGTGATTACAAATTATCCAACACCTAAAAATGCTGATGAAGTCCGTAGATTTGTAGCCTTTTGTAGTTACTATATATATATACAAATTACTATATTATTATAATTATAGTTACTATATATATGTACAAATGTAGAAATAGCAAAAAGTCTAAATTCGCTACTGAAGAAAACCACATCATTTATATGGAATGAGTCTTGCCAAACGGCAAGGCGAACTTGGCTCAGATCTTCCAATCTCCTACGCAAGCAAATCATTATCGAAACATGACATCAATAAACCCATTATTGAGAAAGAATTGCTCGCAATACACTGGGGAATAAACTTTTTCAGACCGTCCCTATATGGGAAAAATTTATTGTAGTAACTGATCATAGACCACTAGTATCGTTATTTACACATAAGAATCCTTCTTCAAAACTGACAAGAATCAGATTGGATTTAACAGACTTATGATTTCGTTATAGTATTCAAGAAAGGCAAAATCAACACCAACGCTGACATCTTATCACGAACAAAATTAGACTCCGATATGTTGAAAAATATTGTACCGAAAGACAGAGACCTTACAGTAAATAAAATGCTAGTATTAACAAGTGGTATGATAGCAACACAAAAAGCATGCGATAAAGACAAAGGTGAAGGAAATGTCTCCCAGCCACAGTTAAAGCCTGATCAACTTTATACTTGGGATAGCACTTCTATATCCGATGTTAGAAATATGAAGAAGTTAAAATTTATAATGTTGCGCGATGGAAAGAAACCGATAGAAATCTGACGTACGAAGAAAGAAATAATAGTATGTATATTGTAATGATAGCCCTGATTCGAAAAAAGATTCGATCAAGGAAAAGCTACAATACGGCCACACGCAAGCCAATAACAATAATTCTGATATGAAATAAGTTTCTATTTATTTTATTTCGCTTAATACAAGCTACAAATATACTTACACTAAAACTTAAAGAAATTAAATTAACCTAATTATGACTAGATTGCGGGGGGAGGGGGGCCGGACTGGTAAAGGGATCGCTTAAGGGAGGATTTATCCATGTGGAAATCAAAGGAAGGACAGTTGTTAGCCTTCCGTAGCATTCGGGTGAAGGGTTCGAAGTGACCATAGTTAGTACGGTGACTCTCAAGACGAAAAGTGGGAACGGATCTAACGTTGCGGGGGTTAGTGTTTAGGGATATGCGGCGCAGGAGGTCAGGGCAATCAATGGAACCGTCTAGGACTTGCTGGACGAAGACGATATCGGCGACATCGCGACGAAGGGATAGAGGGTGAAGGTCGATTAGTTTGAGGCGGTTTTCATAGGGGGGAAGATTGAGGTGATCAGACCAGGGAAGGTCACGGAGGGCGAAACGGATGAATCTGCGCTGGACAGATTCAATTCTGTTATTCAGAGAGGATTGTGAGGGAGACCAAACCTGAGAGGCGTACTCAAGGAGAGGACGGACAAAGAAAATATAGAGTGATTTGGTGACAAAGGGATCGGAGAACTCCTTAGACCAGCGTTTGACGAAACCAAGAGCAGAATTGGCTTTGCTGACGGAGTGGTCGATATGGGAACGGAAGTTGAGCTCGCTATCGCATATGACACCGAGATCACAGAGGGAGGTGACTGATAGGATGGGTTCTCCAGAGAAGGTGTAGGATCTGGGAGATGTGGAGGTGTGCTTACGGGAGAAGGTAATTGCTTGGCATTTCGATATGTTTAGGTCAAGGAAGTTTTTAGAGCACCATATGTGGAAATGGTCAAGGTCGTTTTGCAATAATGCTGAATCGGATGCATTGGAAATTTCTTTGAAAATTTTCATATCGTCAGCATAAATAAGTATGTCGGAATGAGTGATTACGTTCACGACATCATTAATGGACAATATGAAAATTAACGGGCCAAGGTGACTGCCCTGGGGGACACCCGAATGGGCTACAAAGGGATTAGAAATTGCAGAATCGAAACGGACACTATAGTGACGGTCGGCTAGATATGAACTGATCCATGAGATGAGCAGGGGAGGGAGGCCAAGATAGTTTAATTTTAGAATAATAATTTCATGGGAAATCTTGTCGAAGGCCTTACTAAAATCAGTGGCTACGACGTCAACCTCAGCGCGGTTCTCCAAAGAGAGAAGGGTACGAGAGACAAAGGTTGACAAGTTGGTCGTGGTTGATCTACCTCTGAGGAATCCGTTTTGGGATGGGGAAATGATGGATTTGCAGTGGAATGATAAGGAATCATATACAAGGCTTTCGAAGAGTTTCGGGATGCAGGATAATTTAGCGATAGGACGGTAGTTAGAAATGTCATTTTTACAACCCTTTTTGTGAACAGGAGTGATATAGGAGTCCTTCCAGAGATCGGGAAAAATACCCACAGAAAGGGATAGTTGGAAGAGATGGGTAAGAGGTTCAATTAAATGTGTACTACATCTTTTTAGAACAGTAGCCGGAATACCGTCAGGGCCAGGGTCACTGTCATCAACGAGGGCACTGATTTTAGCGGCGACAAGGGAGGAGTCGATATAGATGGAAGCTAGGGAGGTTTGAGCGCAGTTCTCCAAGGAAGAAAAGTAGGTCAGGCCAGGGGTAGAATTATGATTGCAGAAGGCCTGACTGAAAAATCCAGCGAACAGGTTAGCGATCTCTGTGGGGTCGGACGAGGAAGAGTCACCGAGCTTAAGGACAGAGGGATAACCGTTGGATTTGCGCTTTACATTGATGAAATTGTAGAATTTCTTGGGCTCAAAAATAAGTTTAGATTGCATGGAGGTTAGGTAATCTTTGTAGAGGGATTCACAACGTTCGGAAAAGAGTGCGGAGATGGTAGAGTAGGAAGAATAGTCAGAGGAGGACCTAGACATGAGAAAGGAGTGCCAGAGTTTGTTCCTCTTGTTACGCAGGGAGCGAAGCTCTCTGTCGTACCAGGGTGGAGAAGACGAGTGACTCTTTACTGGCTCAAAGGGAACGCATTGAGATATGCAGTTGTGAAGTTCGGTATAGAAAAGGGAGACGCGGCTATTTAAAGGTAATTGGGAGTCGGTTAAAGAGGATAAGATATTGGAGTGGCTTAAGAGGAGATTGAATTTCGCAAAGTCGGCTTTACGGAAGTTGTAATGAAAGCGGGTAACAACGTTTCCGAGACGACTGGGCGATTCATGGGAAAAAGATAGGAAGAGGGGGGGGGGGGTGATGAGAGTCGAGAGTGGAAAGAAGGTGGCGACTTTTGGTAACAACCGAATCCTGCGGGTTAGAAGAGAAAATGAGATCAAGCTGTCTGCCAAGGTGATTTTTGACGCCACTCATCTGAAAAAGACCAGAGTCAGAGAAGTGGTCGATAATTAGAGACTCAGTGGACGAGGACACGTTGGAGGCAAAGTATGACGAGTCATCGTCAGAGAGGGACCAGAAAAGGTGAGGAAGGTTAAAGTCACCTACGACAATGATGTTGTCAAGAGGAAGGGTAAGGGCGGAAACAGCATCAAGTGCTTCAGTTACATGCATGTAGGCCGGGAGTGGTTGAGCTGGACGAATGTAGCAGCAGAGGATGAAAAGGGAATGGGTGTCGAGGGTGATACGAACACAAACCCATTCGAAGGGAGATGAAGCAGAGGAATTGATTAGAGTGGGGCTAAAACGGTTATGAACGGCAATAAGGACACCGCGACCAGAGGGACCAGAATTAGCTGAGTCACTAGAATGAGCTGAGCAGCCGTCAGTGCGGAAAATACTGAAATCAGACGAGAATAATTCGTTGTTGTTAATTCCGGGGGTTAAATTTGTCTCAGAGAGCGCGAAGATGTCGTAGGGAAGGGACTGTGATTTTAGAAAAACGTCTTGGGTTTTTGAGCGTAGCCCTCTAACATTCTGGTAGAAAAGTGAGACAGTGTTTAAGGATTGGGTGGAGGGGGGCAGAGGGAGATTGGAATTGGAGGGGGAACTAGTAAGGGGGTTAGGAGCAAAAATAATTTTTTGTGTCGATACGACTCTTTTGCAGGTGGGAAATACGCTTAGAATTAAGGTAGGAGGCATAGGCGGAGAGGTCGTCAGAAATTTGCTGGGGTGGGACGTCAAAAGCTGCGTGGAATTTCAGGAACAGCTGTCGCAGGATAGTAGGGTCGGTCGGGAGTCCTTCTTGGTGAAGGGAGACGATGACATTGGTGCGTGTCTTGCCGTCAATGCAGATGGAATCAGCTTTGTCATGGAGGTATGCCAGGTAGAGTCTCACATTATCGTAGATCTTGCGCTCACGAAGGCGAGAGAGCAAGTACCGGCCGTCGGGAGACTCAGCGGACAGCCTCGTTAGCTTAACAACTGGAGGGAGGAGAGGGTCAATAAAGGAAGGTTTGTCAGAGATATGCGGGGAGGAGGGAGGGGCCGAAGTGGTAGGGGGGGATAGGATACAGTCCGTGAGAGAAGGGTCAGAGGGGGCGGATGCCGGGGTAGGATTGTTGGAAGATGGGGGGGCGGACGCAGGGGTGCGCTTGTTGGAAGAAGGGGGGGCGGTGACAGGGGAAGTAATGTTTGGGGCGAGAGGGGCAGCTGTGGGGGGGTTTAAGGTATGAGAATAGACAAAATTGGGGTACTTTAAGGGAGTGGCGTTCTTAAAGTTAGGAAATAAGCTAGCTTTAAGTTGCCAGTTGTTAGGATTAGTGGTAGAGAGCGGTGAAGTCGAGCGTTGACGAATGCTATCATGAAGAAGCTATTGGATGCTACACGCGAAATGAATATTTTTGAGCTAGCTCTATTAAATAAAGATAGTATATTCGAATGCATTCAAAAGGAAAGATTTAGATACTTATTTAATATGTTGCAATGATATGAAGAAAGTAATAACCGCGCAGAACTTAAGATAATATTATATGAGCCCCCTAAAAGAATCATCGACGTCGAAACGTAAAATAAGATAATAGAGGAATATCACAGCTCACCATATGGAGGTCACTTAGGAGTCAGAAAAACGGTACTAAAAATTAAATAACGTTTTTGTTGGAAAAATGTAAACAACATGGTAAAATATTATATTAACAACTGTAAGCAATGTGCAATTAATAAACAAGTAAGGCACACTAAGGAGAAGATGACTAAAACTGATACACCCACCATAAGTTTTGAAACTATAGCCATGGATATAGTAGGACTATTAAGAATCTCGAATAATTATCGGTATATACTTACTATGCAATGTGAACTTACGAAGTTCGTAATAGCTTCACCTTTAGAAACTAAAGACGCTAACACGGTAGCTGCAACTATAGTAAACGAATTCATTCTGAAATATGGACATTTTAAGATCCTAAAATCAAATCAAGGTACAGAATTCACTAATAGATTGTTGCAAGAGATATGTAAACTGCTTGAAATAAAACAAATTTTTAGGGTTCCGTAGCCAAATGGCAAAAAACGGAAACCTTATAGATTCGTCATGTCTGTCTGTCTGTCCGTCTGTATGTCACAGCTACTTTTTTCCGAAACTATTAGAGCTATACTGTTGAAACTTGATGAGTAGATGTATTCTGTGAACCGCATTAAGATTTTCACACAAAAATAGAAAAAACATTTTTTTTTGGGGGTCCCCCATACTTAGAACTGAAACTCAAAAATTTTTTTTCATCAAACCCATACGTGTGGGGTATCTATGGATAGGTCTTCAAAAATGATATTGAGGTTTCTAATATCATTTTTTTCTAAACTGAATAGTTTGCGCGAGAGACACTTCCAAAGTGGTAAAATGTGTGTCCCCCCCTGTGACTTCTAAAATAAGGGAATGATAAAGCTAAAAAATATATATGATGTACATTACCATGCAAACTTCCACCGAAAATTGGTTTGAACGAGATGTAGTAAGTATTTTTTTTTTAATACGTCATAAATCGCTGCTACGGAACCCTTCATGGGCGAGTCCGACTCGCACTTGGCCGCTTTCTTAGCTCCCCTTATCATCATCAAACTATGGGAGTGCCAGAACGAAACCACCGTCCGTCTGAGGCTCTGGCAAAGGAGCTGAAGAGTATCAGGAGAGTTGGTTTTGATAGGTGCCAGTTGGATTTCAGCAGCGGCAGGGCTGCAAATGAGTTTAAAACTTCTCATAATATGGGAGACGAATATAGAGTGTACATCCCGCTAGGTGCGGTTGCCAGTGTCGGGTTGTTGAGGGGTGTTGAGGCTGAGTTATTGGAGGAGAAAATTGAGGATATGCTTGCGGAGGGAAATCCTGATTTAAAAATTGCCAGAGTGTATAGGGAAGTGAGGTTTGTAAGAGAGGGTGACGCGGTAAAAAAATTACCAACAGAGAGGGTTAAAGTTTATATTTTTGGTTTACCCAATGAGGTAAGATTGGGATACACGGTGTTCAAACTTTCAGCTTAAATTCCTAAACCAATCAGATGTTTTAGGTGTCAGCGATTCAGACATTTGGCTAGGGAGTGTAAATCCAGAGTGGAGGTGTGCCCGTTTTGTAGTGAGTCCCACAATAAGAACGATGACAGTTGTAGCAATCCGGAAAAATTTCTCAATTGTGGTGAGAAACATCCAGCCTACAGCAGGGAGTGCCCTGCGTTAAAAAGAGAATGGAACACGAACTTCTTAATGGTAACAAAAAGTATTACAAGAAGAGAGGCCAAAAAACAGGTGAGAGCTGAGAATGTAAGTATAGTATGGATAGTATGGAGAGGGTTATAGATAAAAAGCTGGTAGAAGCTGAGGGAGCTGACCACAATGGAATAAGTAATCAGTATGAATTGGTTGGTACTGGAGGAGGCGGTAATTTGACTGGTGGTGGTGCAAATAGACACCTGAACTTCATCAAAATTAAGACAGTTTCCCAGCTTAAGGAAATGTTGGTCGAAACGACCAGGAGCGTTATAGAGCTTCTGGGAGCGAATTCAAAGAAATCACATGAGGAAATAATACGACTAATGGTCGAATTAATTAAATGTTCGTCAAACATCATGATGGTCGATGATAAAAAAAATCCGTTGGGTGTTAATGAAAATTCGGTTGAAGATGAAAATTCTCCAATTCAATGAAAAAGGCTCAGAACTTTCAGTGGATGATTTCGAAAACTGTACTATATAAACGTGATTGGCTTCGTGCCCTTAAGTAATGTCAGATGAAATGAATTTTGGCGGCATCGCTGTTGCAGGGATCTCCAGTCTCATTATATTGATTATACTTCACCGAAAAATAAAATTTTTTGGATTGGTCTTTATCGTTTGCGGCGATAAACATCCGTTGGTAGCGTATAGCTAATTGAACTAACCTGAATTTTCCGGGCTCTTAAGGAAGATGTATCGTTTTGTATTGTTTTTTGGTGGAGTTTTCGTTTTTGGAGTTCTTGTGTTGTAATAATAATAATGTTGTATAGTGATAGCCATATTCTATGGCGTTCGATTTTTTAAGTGAAGAATGTAAAACTTGCTTTTGGAATGCATTAATTTCAACAAAGTTCTCTGAACTTTGTGTTGGGTTGCTACTCTGATTCTCTGGTCTGATGTGAATCTATAAATGACTCTTTTTGCGGTAACCCGTATCTCCATCTTACAATGGTGCTCGATTTTTCCAATAATAACCTTGGCTGATAAGATTATAAATGGTTAGATGTAATGTTTGGATTTTGAACTTAGTATTAATTTGTGTACTATTGATGATTTGATTAAATCCTTTAATGATGTGTAAAGGAAAAAAGGGGATACTATAAAATTAAAAGCTAGGGGAAAGTTCTTGCCTGTTTTTGATTGATGATGGTGCTCTGTTTTTGGGAATTATATCCTCACTCACCGATAATATTTGCGTTGTAATTGAATTTCTTTTTGAACCTGGATGTGATGAATGGGTGTGTATCCTCGTGACTTTGAGGTCAAGCATTGTTGGCCACGCCTAAAAGCCTTGTCTCTCGTAAAAGTTTTTAGCTACTAATCATAATTTAATATAGAGAATGTTCATTGTTGATGCTTCTGTTTATTTATGTTTTCGTTTTCTAGAGTTAGCTGCTGTGACACAGCACCATTTGCTTTATATCATCCAAAATTGATTATGAACCAAGCTCACTTTTGGACTATTCCTTAATGATGATTTTCATTTGTATATATATATACAGTGGTACCTCGATATACGAGTGCCCGAATATACGAGTTTTTTTAGATACGAGCCGCCGAGCGAGCGATATTTTGCTTTGAGATGAGAGCAAGATTTGAGATACGAGAAATCGCACACTACACCGCTGCACACGACCCCAACATGCGGGGCGCATGTTGGTGTCGTGTGCACCGTCTTACAGTTTCTCCCACCTCAGACTAGACCTCAGTTTGTGCGCTTGTTTACGTCGTTTTCGAAGCATTTTTGATAAGTTGGATTCGTGTTTTTTTCTTTTTTTACATTTACAAAACATTATTACATTATATTTATAACCATAACCAGTGACGAAAATTAAGCTCTTCCGTAAGAACTTCACTTCTTCTTTTATTATGTTTTAATAGAATATGTATTTGTTATTTATAAATAAATGTTTCTTCTTGTACTTAAATACATTTTTCTTATTAAACACACTAAAACTAAACAAAAACAACTGAGGTGGTTTTTTGGGAGCTGGAACGGATTAATGGCATTTCAATTAATTTCAATGGGGAAAATTGCTTTGAAATACGAGCAATTTGACATACGAACAAGGTTACGGAACGAATTAAACTCGTATGTCGAGGTACCACTGTATCTAATTGTTGTGATATCCCATTTAAGCCTGTGGTGTAAAAGTTTGGCTTGCCGTGACGCTGACCATAGTAGAGAGAACTTGTTTTAATTTGTTGCTGAGGACGCTGTCCGAGTCTTGGGTAACAGTCTTAACATCAACCGGGCTGGTGCTTCCTGAGACCTTTTGCTGAACTGAGCTGGCTGTCTGTGGATCTTGGAGCCGTTTGACGAGAGGGACTGGACTAGTGTGGGCGTGTAGCTGGCCCCCAAACCAAACTTTTATCATTTAAGAGTCGTCTGTCATCTATAGACACTGGTCTATGTGGCCTAGTTGGCGAGACCAAAAAACAACGAACCAACAGAAGGAGAAAGAGGAAGCGAAGACCCAATAGAATCTCAATAAGGGAAAAGGTGGTCGAAGAACAAGCAAGAAAACTCAAAAGTCAAAAACACTTACGATATTATGTTATGCTAAACTAATTATATTACAATTTCTTGTTGCGAAAATGCAGATGTGTAAAACCAAAAGAAAGAAAATAATAATGACAATTAGATGAAGATAAAAAAAAGGATAAACAAAATAAAATATAAAATTAAAGATAGAAGAATTAAAAGACGAAAATTATAGTAATTTTAGCAAAAAATCAAATAAATCGAAAAAAAAATTATGAAAAATAATAATGATAATGAAAAATACAACTAATAATTCTAATGTACAAAATAAAAATAATCAAAATAAAGCAAAATACGAAATTATGATGTACAAAAAGCAAAATAATAAAACTGACTGAAGCAAAAAAATTATAAAGAAAAATTATAACAAAGTAAGAAAATAAAAATTATAATGGGAAAAAGATTAAATTGTCTAAGATTAGATTAAAGTATTAATGTAAAACATAAATTGATGGACATAAGAAAAAATTGGATATTATGACAAAATCAATATGTAAAATTCAGAATCATGAAAATAGTTGTAATAAAAAATGAAAATTGAAAATTAAAAATCAGGCCAAAGGAATTAGTAAATTGGTAACTAGCATGAAAAATTGAAATCAAAATGCCCAAGTAGGTACAAAAAAAGATATTAAAATGAAATTCAATCCAAAAACACAACAAAAAATATTATGTGAATTTACGTTACCGGAAACCAAAGATCTAGATGAAAGTTTATAAACGAGGTGGCAAAAAACGATTAGCAACTCGGAAAAATAAATTCAAAAAAAGATTATTGAAATTAAGATACGCGTAAGTGGCACCAAAAATTACAAAAAAAAAGGATCCAAATAAAAATTCGGTCCAGAGGGGACACGACAACAGTAATGCAAACTACCGCGGAGATCCTTTCAGTGCACACACTCGGATATAATTTATAATCTTGAAGTTTTTATTAACTTCCATAACTTGTTCCACCCGCCCGGAGGGAACCAGAAATATTTAAAAAAAAATATTTAAGAGTTGGGACACAATCAAAAGTCGAACTGACTTTATCCCGGGTAACAAAAAACAAAACCCACTCTGTAATCCCACCACACCACTGCCTAACGAGCGATTCTGGCAATGCCTACACCCCGGGATCTCGGATGTGACACCGATCTGTCAAACGCCGCTGAAGGAGCACTCACAGGTAAGTAAACAAATCCTAATTAAACTGAAAAACTTAACTTTTTTTCCTTTTTCCAGGATTCGTCTCGAAGGGGAACCTCCGGGACTGGGCCGCGGGACTTCTTATCCACCGGTGAGTATTCCCTGTATCCTTAGTGTCCTCCGGATTAAAAAAACTGTTCGCGTTTCGCGGTTACTATTACGGTTTTAGACAAACTCGGGAATTTCCAAAAAAATTTGGGAGGGCTCCGCCGCACTTGAAAAGTAAACCAGAAAGAGACGTTTTTATGGGAACTCGGGGTTTATATATCGTTCGAATCGCGGTTATGGTGTTTCTCATAAAAGTGTTTTTCGAGTTTACCGCGCAATTCACTACACTGAGAGAAGGGTGGAAAATGTGGGTGGTGTTAATCAGTGGGTGTTTTCGGGCAGTTTTTGGTTTATTTTTCGGGATTCTTCCGGTCCAGAATTCCGAGAAATGATTAAAAGAAAATTTTGCGGAAATGGCGGTGATCAGCCATGATTTTCTCGTGCCATAAGGCCGCGATTGGTGAAAACGTTTTCGCGTGAAAAGTGCTATTAGCTGTTAATTTCGTGCTATTTTTGTGAAGCAGGTAAAACCGCGGGTGATGATTTACGGGTTTATCGCGAAAATTGTTCGTAGTGGCGGATCACCTGGATTAATTTCCACTTTGACAGGAGATCTTTCGGTCGTGATTTCGCCACTATTAGTGGTGTTTTAGTGGAAAAGGTGTTACCCTGAGTTTACCGAGTGAACCCCACGTAAATTGGGAACCGTTCCATAAAGATTTCTTTCGTTTTACGCGGTTCCTGTGGAGTGCACCTGTGCGCGAATTTTCGCGGTTTTCCGCGGATCACGCCATAACGTGTCGGTGATCTCCCCGTGCCGTTGTGCGCCGTAAACGAAAGTTCCCTTTCGGCCC
The DNA here is from genome assembly GCA_951509405.1 of Machimus rusticus. NCBI lineage: Eukaryota > Metazoa > Arthropoda > Insecta > Diptera > Asilidae > Machimus > Machimus rusticus. The sequence goes on from OX608054.1 coordinate 5,895,458, forward strand.
GTTTTCATGCTCGGGAACATGAAGTTCGCAGTGTTTTTCGTGCGTTCCTGGTTTAGGGTTATGTTGTCGGTTCGCATGTGTGCCCCGTGATTTATGTTTTATGTACTTTTGGTACAATCGTTGTTCCAATGTCTCGTGTGTGTCCCCGTGAATATCGTCTTCGTGTTTTATTTTCCAGATCCCCATAAGGTCAACCTAAAAATAATTAAATTTTTCTTTTTCCTTGCAGCCTTAGTGGACATCGCCGGTCACAGAATCTCCGCCTCCTGAAGGCTTACAGGCCATCCCCCCACACCATGTCTACTGCATCGAGGGACAATACGGACAAATCGGTAAGTCCTCAACCTTTTTCTCATGTCTTTTTTTTATGTATCTACAACCCATAAATATCATATTCTCTTTCAGGCACCCTTCGGCGACGTTTAGTTTTAAGATTAGAGTAGTTAAGCTTAGGTTAGTTATTTAAGTTTAGGGTAGGTTAAGCAGGTTTTAAGTAGACTAAGTCTAGTATTAGTTTAGAATTGTAGCTTTAGGAGAATAAAATCGTTGGTGTTTATCCCTGCTTGTTCTCCAGCCCCCTATCGGCTACCTCCCAAAAAACGAGGGCAATAATTCCACCCCAACTTCGGGAGAAATTTTCGTAGAAAATTTTTGTCGCTTAGCTTAACTAATCCTCTAGGTCGTAATATTTCTTTAAGTTTTGGACATGCCAGATGCCAAGACTTTTCCCAGCTTTTTCCGCTAATTCATAAGTCACATTTGAAACTTTCTTCTTGACGGTGAAATATCAGATGAATTTTGCAGCCAGCTTCGCAGCGAAACTCTCCGCCGCGTCTGAGATAGCATAATTTTTCCGTAGTACCAATTCGTTCAGAGCATAGCTTACTGGTTGACGTCGCAAGTTATAAACCTTAGCCCCTTAATCGTCCGCTCTCTTCATCCTTTCCCTGACTTCTTGGAAAATATTCCCCCTCTCTTTCACTTGGCGCTCGAATTTTGTTGTTCTGTCTACCGAAATCCCTTCCTCGGGGAAAGGGGTAGTGTTCCCTTATAGACACATTTCCTTGCCAAAGAGTATATAGTACGGGGTTAACTGTTACGATCCCAGCATCCCCCAATATCATATAATAATAAATGATCCCCATCGCGCCTTTCCCTAATTCCCACAGTTCACTTACCTAATGCGCAATATGCACGCGCATCCGTTCAACCCGCTCCAATTACAATTTTTTCCCTTAGTAATGTCTACACCTTTAATTTCGCTTAATAATTTCCTTAATAATTTCGCAATTTCGCTTAATAATGTCTGCACCTGAAACCATCCAGGTGACCCCAGGTAAAACCGCTGATCAGCAGTTCACACCGTTTTTGGCTTTGGCTTTTCACCCTGAGTGCCCAAGTCGCTTTTTTTCAAGAGTCAGTCGGTTCCTAAAAGTCGAAGAGTGAAAAAGCTAAGTTGATTAAAAAGCTGTTGTTCAGTTGTTTGAAAAAATTACTAATTTTGTTAATCAATATAAAGTTGACTGTAAAATAACTGTTTGGCTAATTTTTTTATAACAAGTTAATTGTTTTTGTGAATTAACATAAAGTTGATTGTAAAGTAACTGCTTGGCTAATTTTGTTAACAAGTTAATTGTAATATTATCGATTGTCGTGTTTTATCATTGTGGAAAGAAATAAACTGTGATTTCGTTGAACCAAAATCTTGTTTACTTAATTTTTTTTTATTTGAAATAACCCCCCGACTTTTAACTGGCGCAGTCGGTAGGATTGCGTGTCGCGGGTGACTTAAACATTCGTGTGTATCTCAATACTTAGACGCGCAATCCACGGTAAAGTGCTCCACCGAAAAGATTCGGCTTACGCAGTTACGACCGGAATAAAATACTTATACTGTGAAGATTCAGTGTAACGTAAATCTGTGCCGTGAAGATTCGGTGCAAATAAGAATTGTGCTGTAAAGATCCAGTGCAAAATATAAATTGTGCCGCGAAGATTCGGTGCAAAACTCGAGTTATTTAAGAGCAAATTGAATTGTAAGAAATCTGTGCATCGGGAAAGAGAAGACATTCCATCCAGCCAAACAGAAAGTTCTAATCACCCCATCATAGAAGGAGGAAAACAACGACAGGAACCGAACTCAAGGACACCACTATCCATCGTGCTACGAGCCTACCAGGAAAACTACACCAGGACTTCACCCAAAACACCGCCAAAGGCGAACAACGTCAAACAAGGTCAGAAATACAGCTATACCTTTTACTTTAAGCAGATACCTTTAGATTTAACTTTATATTCAGTTTATAGTAAATTTTACGAAATATGTTTATCGCGTAAAGTATTATGTCAGAAGAAAATTTAATAGAGCGATTAGAGCAAGCAAGGGAACAATCAAGACAAATCTCCAGCATTCTAAATAATTTTTTTGAATACGAATCCCAAGCTAACCCTATTCCTCAATCCAGAATGTTGTCTCTATCCATCGACCCTCTCAAATATATTTCGAAGCTTCCAGAATATCGTGGAGATCATCTGGAACTACAAACTTTTATAGACCTAGTTGACAAAATTCACCCTCTGCTAACAACGTACGACGCGTTATCACAGAGTATACTTTCTGATCAAATAAAAGCTAAGCTCAAAGGTAGGGCCAGAGAGGTAATCGATATCAACGCCCACGTTACCTCATGGACAGAAATTAAGACCATTCTCATACATAATTTCGGTGATAGGCTGACTAAAGAAGAGCTTTTTGACGAGCTAAGAGGCTTGAGATTTAAAACTCATAGCATCGATTTCTACAACGAAAACAAAAGTGTTTTAAGAAGGCTCAATACGAAGACGAAACAAGAAGCAACGAATGAAACCTCAGTAAGTGAAACAATAGAAGCAAATAAAACGTCTGCCCTTTTACTTTTTAAAAACAAACTCCCAGAGCCCATGAAGTCAATTCTACATTGCAGGAATCCTAACAGTTTAGAAGATAGCATAAATATACTACATGAATGCGGATATGCATCCTATATACCACCCCAATTCAGAAACAATAACCCCCAAAACAGAAATTCACCGACAAACCGCAATAATAAATATCAAAACAATAGACAAACAAACTTACAGAACCCCCAAAACAAAAATTCTTCTCCTAGATCCACAGAAAACACACGAAATCGTCCTGGGCAAGCACAGAGGCAGCCAAACTCCCAGCAAAATAGAAACTTCAACCCCTCCAATAACTACGCAAACAACAATTACCATCCGAATTACAATAGCTACAGAAATAATTACAACTACCCGGACAATACAAACTACAACAACAGAAACAATAACGGACCTAACTACAACTACCCGAACAACACAAACTACAACAACAGAAACAATAATGGACCTAACTACAATTACCCTAACAATATGAACAATAACTACAGACACAATAACGGAAATAGCAATAATAATAATCGACCCAATAACCCCCAGAACAACCAATCCAGTTCTAGCAGTAGTGAAAGTAGATCGAAACCAGAGCCTATGGAAGTCGACATGGTTGATTCTGTTCATAACAGCGAGACTCGCGATCAAAATCAGCCTTCGCAACCTGCAAATTTTCGGCAAGAAGCCTCAGAGGCCATCTTCCACATATCTTAATTCAGGGCAGTATAAGGCCCCTACGATTTATTATCGATTCGGGAGCCACGCATTCGATAATTAACCCCGGACTGTGTCATCCTAAATATATTTCTTCCCTTAAATCACCGGTAAAGTTTAAAACTCTTAGTAGCGAAGTAGAAATTGATAAAATTGCTAGCATTCCACTTTTTAAGGAATTAGGAGACTCTAAACAGAAGATAGATTTTTACATTCACCATTTTCACGAAAATTATGACGGTCTTATTGGAAATAACGTTCTGATAACTTTGAAGGCAAAACTTGATTTCGAAAAAAAAGCGCTATGTGTATCTGGTAAAAATATAGATTTACATTTTGAATTAAAAAATAATATACAAAAGTATCGAGTACAACACAAAGGGGAAAAGGAATTATCCATAAGAGTTTTACAAAAAGAAGGTCTCGCATTTCTCAAAGAAAGAAAGTCCCCAGATGGTAACTTTATAATTAAAGAAGGAATTTACGACGTTGAAAATTACCAAATAAATGCTAGAATAGAAATTAAAAACGACCAAAAGACAATATTTACTATGGAACCGTTAAAAACAGAATTGGTAAATGACGAAAATTTTAACGTGATAGAATCGAAGACTCAAAGACCGCTAATTGACCAAATTCGTGTTGATCACCTTAATGATGAGGAGAAACGCGGACTAATTAAACTAATTAAAAATTATGCAGGTATATTCCACGACGAAAATACTAACTTAAGTTTCACTAATGCCATCAAACATCGGATACGTACGACAGACGATAAACCAATTCACGTTAAGTCATATAGATACCCCTATGTCCATAAAGAAGAGGTTAAATCACAAATTGAAGAGATGCTGAAAAACGGTATCATTCGGCCTAGTAGCTCTCCATACTCGGCACCCGTCTGGATTGTCCCTAAGAAGATGGACTCCAGCGGCAAACAAAAATGGAGGATCGTGATCGATTATCGACGGTTAAACGAAGTAACCGTCGACGATAAGTATCCGATTCCCAATATGGACGAGATATTGGAAAAACTGGGAAGATGCCAGTATTTTACCACCTTGGACCTCGCTAAAGGTTTTCACCAAATAGAAATTGATGAGAATGATATTCATAAGACCGCTTTTACAGTGGAAAACGGACATTACGAATTTTTACGTATGCCGTTCGGGCTGAAGACAGTACCAGCCACGTTCCAGCGTCTTATGAATAACGTCCTGCGAGAGTACATCAATAAAATCTGTCTTGTCTATTTGGATGATATTATTGTTTATTCAACTTCTCTTCAAGAGCATTTAGATTCACTGAGTAAAATATTTAAAAAACTGGCCGAAGCTAACTTAAAAGTTCAACTCGATAAAACTGAGTTCCTAAAGAGAGAAACAGAGTTTTTGGGTCACATCGTGACACAGGAAGGCATTAGGCCTAATCCGAAAAAAGTAGAATGCGTAAAATCATTTCCCTTACCAAAAACCCCCAAACAAATCAAACAATTTCTAGGTTTAACAGGCTATTATCGGAAATTTATAAAAGACTATTCTCTCATTGCGAAGCCCATGACCAAATATCTCAAAAAATGCGCAAAAATAAATATAGCTGACCCTGAATACCAACGTAGTTTCGAAACCTTGAAGACCCTACTTATTAACGAACCCATTTTACATTATCCCGACCTTAGTAAAATTTTCACCCTAACAACAGATGCAAGCCAGTTTGCACTAGGAGCAGTGCTCTCGCAAGATAACCATCCGATTTGCTATGCGAGCCGCACCCTAAACGAACATGAAATAAATTATAGTACAATCGAGAAAGAACTACTTGCCGTCGTCTGGGCAACAAAATATTTTAGGCCGTACCTATTTGGCAGAAAATTTGTAATTGAAACCGATCACAAGCCTCTAACTTGGCTCTTTTCTGTAAAAGAGCCAAATTCGAAACTTGTTAGATGGAGATTAAAATTATCGGAATACGACTACGTGATAAAATACAAAAAGGGCACAAAAAATAGTAACGCTGACGCCTTATCTCGCATCGAACATCAAGAGACACACATGGCAGAAGAAGTCCCAACCATTCCGTACACTAGAACACCCATTAACTTATTTAAAACCCAAATAATAATTGCTAAATCAAGTTCAGGCTCACTACGAATGAAAAAACAAAAAGTGTTTGACAAAAATCGTACTACAATCTCTACAAAATCGTTAGATGAACAGTCGGCTATTACCCTCTTAAAGCAACACTTTAATCCCAATGGTCTAAATGCAGTTCTCATTCAAGATGAAGACTTTTTTAAAACAATAGAAACCACATTCGCTCAACACTTCTCAAATAGTTCAAAATTCAAAATAATTAGATGTAACACGTTACTAGAAGATATAACGGACGAGGGTAAATTAGTGGAACTTATAAAAGAAGAACACCTCAAAAATAACCATCGCGGAATCGAAGAAGTATTTAGGGAATTAAAACAAAAGTACTACAATCCTAAGCTAAAAGAAAACGTAACAAAATTTATTAATAATTGTGATGTGTGTAACATAGAGAAATACGAACGGAAACCGCCAAAACCATTGTATAAATTAACCGAAACACCTAATAAGCCCAAGGATATTATACACGTAGACGTCTTCTACACATTAGAAAAGCAATTATTTGTAACGATAATTGATAAATTTTCTAAGCATGCTTTTGCCATGAGAATATTAGGCCGAACCTGGACAGAATTTAAGCGCGTACTCTCTCACTACTTTAGTCAATTTGGAAAAGTTAACAAAATTATCACAGATAACGAATTGGGATTCAAAGCCCAACCATTAAAGGAATTTTTAGAAGCTCAAAACGTCGAAATCCATTTCACATCTAACAGTAATCATACTTCCAACGCAGATATTGAACGCTTACATAATACAATTAACGAACATATACGGCTCTTGAAACACGACGAAACGACTAGCAACGAAACCGTTGAAGGCAAAATTCTTAAAATTATAGGGTACTACAACAACACTATCCACTCAACCACTGAAAAAAGGCCAATAGACTTTATAAACGGTACAATACATCAGGACGAATACAGTGACATTTACGAGAAGATATTAAGGAAAAAACAAAAGGCAATAGACAGACTCAACAAAAACAGAAAGGACGAAACAATAGAAACGGGAAAAAATTTTATCAAGGAAATACGAGGTGGAAAGAACCACTCCAAGTTTAGGAAAATAAATTCAATTAAGACAGATGAAAACCATATCATAGATTCAAAAAATCAAAATAAATATTATAGAACACATGTAAAAACTAAGAAGAAGTTCCAAAATACTAATAGACCAACTATAGAAATAAAGAGAAAAACGAAATAATTCGAAGCCGCAAACGTAACTAAAAACGGAAAACATTTTTGGTTTTTTTTCAGGGAAACATGACGAACGGGACGACACTGACTACGATGCTAATCATCTTGACTATGATAACGACTTACCGGACTCAAGAGATACAGATACATGACCTAAACAACAATAATGGGTATATGACACTAGAATTGGAAAACGTTAGAATTATTAAGAATTATCGTAAGATATTACACATAATTAACGTTACTGACCTCGAGATTGCAAAAGACAACATTAAAGCAAATATCTTGTCAATGAAGCCTAAATCTTACCTTATCGGCCCCATGTATAGCACCCTTAATCAAAGTCTTTCCCTACTTGAAGCTAAAATAGATAATATTAAGCCACACTATCATCAAAAACGACAAAAGAGAGGTCTTATCAATATATTAGGTACTGGGATAAAATACATCGCCGGCACCATGGATCACGATGACGAGGTAGAGATCAAGGAAAAATTAGATGAACTTTATAGAAACAATGGTAAACTTGTAGAACAAAGTAATAAGCAGGTATTAATTAACAAAGAACTATCTGACCAAATACGAAACATTACGACTCACATAAACGACCAACAGAACAAAATAAAAACCTACCTTAACAACTTTACCAGCGAAATGTTCAACAAATTAATAACATTAGAAGACGAAGTCAAGTTCATGCAATATTCATTCCACATAAATCACGACATACTTTTACTCAGGAATCATGTAGATGACATTGAGCAAGTGCTATTCTCAAGCAAATTAGGTATACTCTCTAAAAATATTCTAAACGCGGAGGAATTGAAATTTATTACAGATATCACCAGTTATCAAGATATAAAAATAACGGTTGCTACATATAGAGACACCATTCTAATAGCCCTACTTATCCCTCAACTTTCGGACTTAAAATACTCAAAAGTTCTAATAGAACCTATCCCGGATCCCGACAACAAATCCCTATCCTTACAGACAAATGAGATTCTGGTAGATGAATACAAAAACATTTTTAAATTCCCTTTAAAAGATAAACAGAAAAAGAATCTTGTACCGATAACAGACAATTGTATTATAAATATAATAAATTCAAGAGAAGCGCACTGTAATAAAGAAATCAAAGACACAGAAGAAATAAAAGAGATAACCCAAGGAATTATATTAACGAAAAATTTACTAAATGAAACCCATGTAATACAAAATTGTAACAAAGCAGATATCAATATTAAAGGGACCCAGCTAATTAAATTCAAGAATTGTAAAATTAAATTGCAAGAAAAGAACTTTGAAAATTTCGAAACAACAATTTACGATAAAGTTATATTGCCAAATTTTGTAACTACAATTAAGGAAAACAAAGCTCTCCAAAAACTCGATTTAAACGACTTGTATTTAGATAATATTAAAAATAGGGAATTGATAGAAAGCCTTAAAATCAAGAATCATGTTTACAACTCAACAACAGCAGGTATTGGTACAATAACCTTCCTTGGCCTAATTGTAATACTTTTAACTAAAATTTGGAAAAGAAGGAAAATTCTAAAAGATACTTCGACGGAGCCTCAGTCTAACGGTGGGGGTGTTACGATCCCAGCATCCCCCAATATCATATAATAATAAATGATCCCCATCGCGCCTTTCCCTAATTCCCACAGTTCACTTACCTAATGCGCAATATGCACGCGCATCCGTTCAACCCGCTCCAATTACAATTTTTTCCCTTAGTAATGTCTACACCTTTAATTTCGCTTAATAATTTCCTTAATAATTTCGCAATTTCGCTTAATAATGTCTGCACCTGAAACCATCCAGGTGACCCCAGGTAAAACCGCTGATCAGCAGTTCACACCGTTTTTGGCTTTGGCTTTTCACCCTGAGTGCCCAAGTCGCTTTTTTTCAAGAGTCAGTCGGTTCCTAAAAGTCGAAGAGTGAAAAAGCTAAGTTGATTAAAAAGCTGTTGTTCAGTTGTTTGAAAAAATTACTAATTTTGTTAATCAATATAAAGTTGACTGTAAAATAACTGTTTGGCTAATTTTTTTATAACAAGTTAATTGTTTTTGTGAATTAACATAAAGTTGATTGTAAAGTAACTGCTTGGCTAATTTTGTTAACAAGTTAATTGTAATATTATCGATTGTCGTGTTTTATCATTGTGGAAAGAAATAAACTGTGATTTCGTTGAACCAAAATCTTGTTTACTTAATTTTTTTTATTTGAAATAACCCCCCGACTTTTAACTGTTAACTTCGTAGCCTCATGGACGGATGTCCTTATCGCACAGCGATCTTCGGTAGATGGTTCGTCCAATTGCGATGGTTGTTTCCCACGTACGCTCTAATCATGGTCTTTACAACCTGGTTAACCCTCTCCGAAGGGTTCGCCTGCGGGTGGTATCAGGCGGTAAAATTGACCGTGATTCCGTACGTTTTTGCCAGGTCTTCGAACTGTTTGCTTTTAAATTGTACCCCGTTGTCGCAAACAATCCACTTGTGTACTCCGAATAAAAGTAGAACAGAGTCCTCTAGAGTACTTACCGCTACCTTGGCCGTAGCAGTACGGAGGGGAAATAGTAAGGTGAATTTACTGAAATATGTTACCCGCAAATTCCGCTATGCTTGTAATAATGCCCTGCTAGCATTGGAGAAAGCGCCGGGCTTCTGCGAAAAGGCGACGATCGACGCATGAATGCATTACTTCCACTTTTATATGTAATTTTTTCTTCCTTCCAGCTTGCACAAAGGGAAAAATATTTATGTTGGGCGCCACTCGGTTTTGTGGGTTACCGAGAACCAAAAGAAAATTTAAAGTCTGAAGCCAAGCAGAGAATTGCATCTGTTGACGACATAGTCCATATGCAGTCTAAAATCGAGTTTACGGTCAAGTATGAGACCTTAGTATGGGGTACTCTCGACAAAGGCGATCCCTCCAACATATAGGAAAAATCAAGTGGAGGATTTGCGTGAAAAGGACATAACAAAACATTTATCCACATTTAAACGGAGATGATTACGGTCACACCAATCTACAAAACGATTCAGATCATCCTGCAATAAAAGGCAGTCGTCAGGACAGGAAATCTCTTTAAATATCTTGACGTCGTCGGCATAAATAAGGAGTTCAGAGTTAAAAACTACGTCTTGAATATCATTAATAAAAAGGATAAATAATAAAGGCCCCAAGTGACTCCCTTGAGGGACACCGGACGTTACAGAAATACTGTTAGACAGGACTGATCTATAGATGACCTGCGATCAGAGCGATCAGTCAGGTAAGATTTTAACCAATTAAAAAATTTTACAGGGATCCCTAGAGATGAAAGCTTAGATAAAAGGACATCGTGGGAAATCCTATCAAAAGCTTTACTAAAATCAGTATAGATACAGTCGACCCAGTTGCCTCTTTCCATTGCTTTTAAAGCATATGAGACTAACGTCACCAGATTTGTTGTTGTGGATTTACCCTTGACAAAACCGTGTTGTTTATTGGAAATTATAAATCGGCAACAGAAGTAAAATCGGTCATATATAATTGATTCAAACATTTTAGGAATAGTGAACAATTTGTTGTTGTTGTTGTAAATGCCTGTTCACGGTTAGGATTGAGTTTAATACATTTAATCTTCTTCAAATCATTCATGTCACATAGTTGATGTTCTTTTATATACTGAAGGATGTTGTCAGGAGATGAGGTGGGATCCAGACGCGAAATAAATAAACATTTTGGCGGGACAACAATTTTTAAAGAATTTGTCACACATCATCATCAGTATTGCGGGTGGAGGTCGATGGTATCCGCGGTTTCGATTTATTAGGTGAACTCTTATTAGAAGAGGAACGCAGTTTCATAGTGTACTGCGGTGATATGACCGCCGGTGAAGTAGATGCACTCAGTCCTCTTTCACGGCAAACCTCAACGGCTGCAGAAGGGGGCAGAGTGAGTGGACGCACGTCACAACGCCGCACAGCTGATGACTGCAACTCAAATGCAGTAGACTGAGTCTGCGGCTCACGGGAATCTCCGTTTGTTGACTCACCGCTAGAGCTGAGATGGATCATCTCATCCTCGACAGCCTTAACTTGCACACAGATAGAAGCAAGCGAAGCTCTTAGGTCAGTGACAGCTTTGCTGATGATACCCAATTTATTCATTCGCACAGCTGATGAACCAGGCCTGCATCCCTTGCAGAACCATTGCAGGCCATTGCCACTGGATTTTAAGGCTTCGCCCACCGATGCCACAAAGCCCACACACTTGCAATGAAACAGCGTTCCGCAAGCACCAAAATAGCAAATCATGGGAGATTTATCCGAAGAGTCTATACAGGGTACAGCGGAACAGATCGACATGATTGAAAGTTTAAAGATTGAAGATTAAAGTTTAAATATCAGAATATAAAGTCAAGAGAGTAAATATGCAGGTGAATGTGGTCTCACTACCGTACGAAGCCACGAAGCGAAAGATAATGTCACAGTCGCTTGCAGCGGTGCGGTGCGGACGATCTTATTGTTTCCTCTTCGGACGCCTGGCTTATTATCTATATTTTCGGCAGTACATACTTTTTATTGAATAGACTAAGATGAGTGACTCTCTACGTTTTTTATTTTTGACTACAGTTCTACTTTTTTATTGTTCTGTCAATTAATCCGCCTGTGATTTTTACTTTCGTCGCAATTTGAGTGCATTTGGTTCGGTCATTGGCTTCTTCCACGGACTCGCTGCTGTCCTAACGGTCGCCTTTCTGGCCGATGCTCTGTGTCGTCATCCATCTGTGCTCGCAAGTAATCAGCTGTGTACTATTGATATTTTGGAGCAGATTTGCAATTTCGTCGTGTTTTTGGTGCCGTGGTATCATACTTGGCTGACTCTGTTATTCACCATTTGTGGGCTGGACGTTTTTCTCTCACTTCAGCTAAGTCTGCTTTACATTATTTTTGGTGCCTAGCTGCCGTACCAGCACTGCATCCTCGAACTGTGATATACAACATCGACCTATATTTATAATGCGTATTAACTGACATTTTTATGCTCGATTGATCGTCCTTTTATTATATTTATTTATTATTATTTTTTTGATTCACTACATGGCCGTCGTGTTATTTCGTTATTTATTCGCCTGTTTTGTCTGCCTGCTTACTCGCATTAACCTGATTTTTCGTTTGTCAAAATGAACGCCTGCAAGATATGCAATGGTAAGATTGCCGGAGAGTTGATTAAATGTGATGGAATCTGCGATCAATTTTTTCATGCTGCTTGTTTGAAGCGTAGTGCACGGCTTCAAGGTACTCCGGGTCCATCAACATGCGCCGAATGTTCGGAGATTAAGCCTTGCCATGTCCTCAGGTCGATGGCTACTATTGCTTCCCTTCTGGGGGGTAAGGTGCAGTCTATTCTTTCTAACTGGACCAACTTGCAGTCAATTTCTGAGGACTTAACTATGATCGGCGAGAAGGTTGACAGAATTTTAAATATCGTCACCACAGCGTAATCGAATTCTAATGTTCTTCTTGAAAGATCGCACGTAATTACTACTAAGATGTCGCTTATATCTAGCTCCATTGACGATTTACATTCGACGTTTTCGACATCCGATTCACCTGCTTCAGTTTTTCCGGTGGTCGAGGACATCCGTCGCAGTATGAGGCAGGTTAAGAGTGACCTTGGCTGTTGGTCTGCTGCTGCGGCGGTCAATTCAAAGTTAATTACCTCTATTGCGGCGGACATTGGATCGCTTTCTGTGCGCCAGCCGTCGGTGGATCTGGACGACCCAAGTGCTTTGCCTTCTTCATCACCTCCTGCGGTGGACGTAGGATCCGGGGTCGGTGTTGCTTCGGCGGACGTTAAGGATGACGCGCAGTCTGAATCACCGGGCCCTCAGGGGCTTGCCGTCGCTCAGGAGTTTTTGGCTGCGTCTCCAATTCCGATCGTTGTTGTTGATGACACCGTGGAGTCTCTTGCGTGTCTTTCGAGCAGTTAGCATGCCTCGGTTTGGACTGCATCTACTAAACGGAGCGTTCCTCGCAGACGTAAGGGCGGAAAGCGTCAACATACTGATAGGGGGCTCAGTGATGTTTCAATCTCTTCACCCCCAAATGCTTTTGTCTCAACCGTCCAATCTGGTGAGGGTGCCTGCAGGGATTCGGTTACTGTAAGACCGGCAAAACTACCTAGATGCCTTTTCATCTCCAGGTTCATCCTTATACCACCGAATCAGACATTGTTGGCCTCATTTCTTCGCGCTCTGGTGTTTCGCGGGATTTAGTTTCCTCTAAGAAGATTGGGCCACCATCCGACATCGAGGGTTGTGCTTTTTATGCTTCTTTTAAGGTATTCGTTCCGGAGGAAATTTGCTCGGTTGCTGTGGACCCCAAAATCTGGCCGGAGGGGGCCGTTGCCCGTGAGTTCATTTCAAGACGTCGTTTTGGCAATGTCGCCCAGTCCTCAAAAAACGCATCAGCCAAATCAACATTTATTACTCAAACGTAACGGGACTCCGCACTAAAATTAAGAAACTTTATTTGAACACAATGGATTGCTGTTTCGACGTGGTTTGTTTAACCGAGACGTGGCTATGCGGTTCCTTCTCTGATTCTGAGCTCTTTGGGCCTGAATATTGTGTCTTTCGTCGTGATCGTCACGATAATGATTTGAATGCCCCGGTGGGAGGCGGTGTTCTGTGTGCCATCCGACGTGATTTTCCGTGCACCGCTGTTGAATTTCCAAATTTACATAACCTGGAATTATCGGGTGTTTCCTAAAAACTACCACATAAGACGGTACTAATTCTTACAGCATATATTCCACCGGGGGTCGATGGCTTCACCTACAATGCTCTCGCTGTTGCTGTGGATGAGTTTTTGAGTTCCTTGCACCAGTTTGACGAGGTGCTATTACTCGGCGATTTTAATTTACCTACCATTAACTGGACGTCTCGTCATCGACGGACTCACTTCTTCTGGGTTGACACAGTGTTCTGGTGTTGCTAACGAGTCTGGAAGATTCCTGGATCTAGTGTTCAGTTCGGATCCTGGTTCCACCCTGGTGCCAAGCAGCGCTTCCCGTGCTTCCCGAATCGTTTCACCATCCGTCTCTACATGTAGCACTCTCTTTTGACCCCGTGATGACCTCCACGCCAGCTCTCAATAATATTTGCTTTAATTTTAAGAAGACTGATTACTCAAGACTGAATAGTTTGCTAGTTAGTTTAGATTGGAGTAATGTACTTTTAGAACGAGACATCGATGCTGCGGTCGAGGCTTTTTATAAAAACCTTTTCGCCTGCCTTTCTCTGTGCGCCTCTATGTGCAGGTCGAGCAATGCTTCCTCGGGTCCTCCCTGGCTTAAAAGCTCATTGAGACACCTCATGAATCTAAAAACTAAAACCTGGAAAAGATTCTATGCCTCGGAGAGTGGGGAGGATTTTCTGATTTATTCTAGTTTGCGTGACCGGTATATCGCGGGTCAAGAATGCGTATTCGGAATACGTTGATAGCATGAGGAGTGTCTTATTGGCTGAACCTAACTGTCTAGGTCTGGAGATTTGTGAATTCCAAGCGGGGAACCGACGGGTACCCATACCTGTGATATTACCTCTAAGGATTCCAATATGTTGACGACTTTCCCGGCGACATCGCTGGAAATGAAGGATTTACTTATTGATAACAACGCAGTTACGCGGCACTTGTCTGGCTTGTCTGACAATTTTTCATGTGGTCTATCTATCTCTTGTGGGGTATTCCCCGTTTCATGGAAATCTTCGTTTATTATCCCCTTGCATAAAAAAGGTAACAAGACCGACATTTCTAATTATAGACCAGTTGCAAAATTGTGTGCTGTTGCTAAAATACTCGAGGCATTTATTTACGACGCTCTATACTTTCATTGTAAGCCATTCTTAGGCTCGTTCCAGCACGGCTTTAGAAAAGACAAATCGACATCGACTAACTTTCTCGATTTTCTGTTTGTCTGCCTTGGAATCTGGTAAACAGGTTGACTGTACATTTTACAGATTTTAGCAAAGCATTTCACTGAATTAGTCACGAAATTTTAACCCTCAAGCTCACTGCACTTGGGTTTCCACAGTTGTTTGTGAACTGGGTTGGTTCTTACGTCACGGGCCGCATTCAAAGGGTATTATTCTGTGGATCTTTATCTAATGAAATAGCAAACACATCTGGTGTACCTCAAGGTAGCCATCTTGGTCCACTCTTATTCATTATTTATATAAATGACTTGTCTGGGTGCCTAAGACACTCAAACATTTTATGTTATGCTGACGATACAAAGATTTTTCGTGTTGTATCTTCCTTAAATGACTGCTTTCTTTTTAATTCTGACTTGGACACCTTCTATAAGTGGTGCTCTGCAAACTGTCTCCCTCTTAATGTAATTAAGTGTACGTCTATGACCTTCTCGAGGAAAAGGGCCTCTTTTGACTACGTTTAGAGTATTAATAACTATAAGTTGTCACAACTTAATAAGACTAAGGATCTGGGTGTGTGGTTTAATCGTCGTTTTACATTTGACGATTTAGTGTGATTACAGGCAAAGCTAATCCACCCCGAAGTAATATCTAATAAGATGGTCCCGGGGTGGAGTTCCTGGAGGGGAGAGCGGGGTTTTAGCCGGTAGGCCTGGCCTGTTGGCCAGGGAGTCCGGCACAGGGGCGGCTTCGGCCTCCCCAGTGCGTAACGGCATTTCACCGCTTCCCTGCAAAAAAAAAAAAAAAAAAAAAATGCTACCTTGGGCTCTTGGGCAGGTACGGACTGCTACCAGACGGGTCCCCGGGTGGCGGATGGGGGAATTCCCTCCAGAAATGGAGGGGAGCTGCGAATACCTGCTTCGTCGGGGAATAAGCAGTCCCGGACCATTCCGATGGTTACTGCCGTGTAGGGGCACCGAATCCATCGGTGTCACTATACAATCGGAGTTCTCGCCCGAACCTGGCAGAGAGACGGCCGTGTGTTCTCCTACAAGGTCGATGCAGCGAGTCGAGGAGGGGGTGCATCTGGAGGTTGAGGTGAACGTCTGCCTGCGGGATTCGGGATCCAACACGCCTCTTTGGTGCACTCGTAACCTCGAGGAGCTGTGGCCCTAGGGAGTAGCACACCCTAGGTCTAGGGAGAAAACCCCGCTCTGATCCTTAGGTAAGACGGGGGGTGCAGGGGGGTGCTCCTCGGAAAGCCTACGGAACCTTCGGAGGCAGGTCACTGGTGATTCGGGGCCTGTTCGAAGAGGGGAAAGGACGGTGGGAAGAGGAGGGCCTTCCTATAAGTACGGTGGCTGCGGGAGGCGTAATGCTGGCGGTTGCCTCGGCTGTGGTCCGAGAACGCGAACCCGTACTCGAATACATTTTTAATTCGTGTCTATGGACCAAAATTTAAAATCGTGTGGGAAATTAGGGGGGGTTGATGAGGGGAGCGCCAGTACTCCTGCCAATCCCTCCGCGAGGAGGTCGCGAGTGCTCCGCTCACCGGAGCGCCAAACACCGGTAGAGTGGACGCGCCCGCGTGTTTCGTCTGTGGATTTGGCAGCGGCTGAAGGCGCGGCGCATCGCTCGCGCTGGTCCCTGAGTCAGTCCCAGATGCGCGGGCGGTCTCTAGGGACCGCTCACGAGGGCATGCGCGGGGGTCCGCCGCAGCCTCCCAAACGGGAAACCCGCGATGAAGTCCTCCTCCTCCCACTCCTGTTGGCTCTTCGTGGTAATTTATTTTATTGGAATGTGGTCGGAATATTTATTTATTTACTATTTATTTATTTCTACTTATGGCGTGCGTGCCGACAAAAACGGGGGCTCTTTAGGGAGCCCCTGTTGGCTGTGTGAGTGGAGACGGATGTCTGCGTGGTGTGTGTGTCGGCTGACGGGACATCGCCTCCCTTGGGGGGGAATGTTCCGCCAGCTGTGTGGAGGGGGGACTGATAACAGCGGGTGCTCTCTTCTGGGGCACCTGCTGGCTACCTTAAATTAGGGGTGCCGACAAAGGCAGGGGCCCCTGATGGACCCCTGCTGGCTGTACGAATGAGATGTGTGAGACATGAGACGGAGTGTGCCTGCGTGCGCGGGCGAGTTCACAGGGCTCCACCCCGAAGTAATATCTAATAAGATGGTTCCGGGGTGGAGTTCCTGGAGGGGGGAGCGGGGTTTTAGCCGGTAGGCCTGGCCTTTGGCCAGGGAGTCCGGCACAGGGGCGGCTTCGGCCTCCCTAGTGCGTAACGGCATTTTCCCGCTTCCCTGCAAAAAAAAAAAAAAACAAAAAACAATGTTACTTTGGGCTTCATCAAAAGATGGTCGTTTTGCCCGATTTGCTCTCCGTGCGCTTCCGTAGAGGGATCCCTTTATTTTGTGTCCGTATTCACATCGGCTCAAACTAATAAACCTTGATTCTTTGGAATCTCGTCGTGAGGTCTCCAAACTGTCTTTGTCTATGACTGCCTTCGGGGTAACATTGATTGCTCAGTCTTGTTGTGTTCCTTTAATATTTCGGTTCCTTCTCACTCTCTGAGACAAAAGGCTTTCCTTCGCGTTCCCCAACATCGCACTAATTACGGTTACAACGAGCCTATCACATCGATGTCCCGTTGCTTCAATATTAATTTTGCTTATTTCGACTTTGACATGTCTAAAAAATGTATTAAGACTACGGCTGCATTCTTCAACAAAGGAAAAGTCCGGCCCTTCAATATATTTGATAAGCACCCGCAAATTCAAGAAGTTTTCTCATCATCATTGACTAACTAATTTGATGAAAGAACAATTGAAGTAATCCAAGAGTTAACGTGCCTAATGTATGGCATTGAAAAGTGTAAATGCTGGAAGATATGTTTTTTTTAACAAAATGTATGCTAAAACAAAAACAATGATAAATTTGTGAAAACAATTAAAGGATTCGACTCAACTCACATTCTACCGTGTTGACAATCTTTAAAACAAAAATTATGGCGAACGATCTTTGTGAATACGATGTGGCTAAATGCCACTGAGCCGGATTGTGTTAAGTTTAGCGCCGAAAACAATGGCTGGATTTTAGATGGTTTTCTAAAGCATTAATTCGATATACTCGTACATATCATAAATATACGCGATGAACGTATAAACATAACAAATTTTTACCTGTTTACACCTGGCTGCGAAGAGGTTGCGGCCAATTGCGCAATGGCACCCATGACTTTTCAAGTGCTTTAGAAGTATTGCTGTGAAGTAGATGATGTTTTATTTAAAAAGCAATTGAGTGTAATTTTTTAATTTTTATTGAATTAATTAAAAATACTAGCGTTCATATTTTGATAGGCACCCCTCCAAAAATATATCCTCCCATTTATAAATGTTTAGATTTAAGTCGTTCCTGAAGTGTCACTTAGCTTAGTAAGCAATGAAGTTGTCGTAGATTCTAAATTTTAATGTTCTAATGGTCTAAATTCGAATATGGTAACGATGTAATACAGAATTCATATGCTATAAGTAGTTGTATAAGTAGGAGTTAAAAACGGCATTCGCTTTTTAGTTGTTGCTCGAGAAGGAGTCGTTGAATTTGAAATTAAAGGCGAAAATTATCGCATTTACATTTGGTGACCCCGACGTGATCGTCTAATTGTTGTTGTTGAGCGTAAAGCAATCGATCAGAAGTAATTGATTTGGATCATATCAGGTAGTTGCGGCCATCAATTAAAATTATTGAATTCGAAGCCATCATGTCCGACGACGAACAGCCTCAAGCACTAACCTCATTGCTTAGTACTTCTGATATCAGGGGCTGTAGCCTCTATGACTCTCTCATTCTCATTTTGGAATTCGTTTCAAATTTAATGAGCTCCTCTGACGAACTTTTATTAATAGGCGATTTCAACCTACCCAATGTGCAATGGGTATTTGATTCTGACGATCAGTGTTGCTATCCTTCTAATAACCTTAACCCGAAGGAATCTTCTTTTCTTGAATCAATTTTTTCATGTGGTCTCCTTCAGTTGAGTACAATTAAAAACGAAATGGGGCGACAACTCGACTTACTTTTTTCTTCAGGTGGAGACGATATAATTGTTCAACGATGCCCGCTATCCCTTACTACTGTCGATAAGTACCACCCACCCCTCCAGATTGATTTCTGTTTCAACTCTAAAGTTCCTTCTCTAAATGGGGATAGCAACCTTGTCTATGATTTCAAAAATGCTGATTTTGACGAACTCAACTGTAGGTTGTCTTCCATTGATTTTACGACCCTCTTATCTACTAATTGTATCGATGATAATGTCGAAAAACTTTACGCTACTCTTTTGCAAATTTTTGACTTCTGCGTTCCTGTTAAACGCCGTCGTCCTCCTTGTTCCTCGCCCCCCTGGTTCAATTCTGATTTAAAAAGGCTAAAGAATAAGAAAAATAAATTATGGAAGTTACATCTGCAGAAGAAGGATTCTTTGTCGTATACCACATTTGTTGAGTGTTATAAGGAATTTAATAACCTTGCCTCTGATCTTTATAATGAGTACCTCAACAAAACTAAAAATGAAATGTATAGCAATTCGCGCGCGTTTTTCAAATTCGTTAATTCTAAAAGGTGTTCCGATGACTATCCCTGCAATATGTCTTATGGGGGTTCTTCGAGCGGAACTTCGCCAACAATCTGTGACATGTTTGCATCCTTTTTCGAAAAGTCTTTTTCCTCTCCTAATTTCCAACCTGATTCTAACCAGTTTCACCATCTTAACCTTAACCCAACCCCTTTTGATCTTCCCTTTAATATCACTCCTGAAACTGTTCACAGATTCATTGGTGATCTTCCGGTTGACTATTCTTCTGGCCCTGATGGTATTCCCCCTGTTATTCTTAAACTATGTGCCAATGCGCTTGCTAATCCCTTGTCTACTATTTTTCAGAAGTCACTTAATTCCGGACAATTTCCTCGTGTATGGAAGGACTCCTTTATTATTCCAATCTTTAAGAAAGGATGCCGTAGCGACGTTTGTAATTATCGGCCTATTGCTAAACTATCTTGTATTCCCAAGCTCTTTGAATCTATTATTTATTCGGAACTCTCAAAGGTATGTACACGGCTTATTTCCATTAATCAACACGGATTTCTTCAAGGTCGTTCTACTTCCACTAATCTCCTAGAGTTCGTTGAGGATACCTTAAATGGATTTAAAACCAATCATCAGACTGATTGTATTTACACTGATTTTAGCAAGGCGTTCGATAGAATTTCTCACTCTGTCATTATTCTCAAATTGAAAAGTATGGGTTTCCCTTCCCTTTTCGTACAATGGGTACAGTCATATTTACATGACAGAACATATCATGTCTCTTTTCGTGGCTCTTTGTCGAGAAGTATTAAAGCTACGTCAGGTGTCCCTCAGGGTAGTCATCTTGGCCCCCTTCTATTTATTTTAGCTGTAGATGATATCACACACTTGTTGAAATCCTGCAATATTCTTATTTATGCTGACGACATGAAGATTTTCCGTCGTATCGAAAATATTAATGACTGCCAGTTAGTTCAAAATGATTTAGATATCTTACAGTCTTGGTGCCTGTACAATAATTTGGAACTTAATATATCTAAGTGTGAAATTATTTCATTTCATAGAAGGCACAATCCCTTGACTTTCAACTACTCCTTGTCCGGCTGTACTCTTCGCCGAGTTCACTGTGTTCGTGACCTTGGTATTTTTCTAGACAGAAAGCTTGACTTTACTAAACATATTAATTATATGGTTTCCAAGGCTTCTGCCTTGTTAGGTTTTGTAAAAAGATGGTCTCGTGAATTTAATAATATAACTGTATATAAGCAGTTATACATTTCCATTGTAAGACCTATCCTTGAATACGGCAGTCTAGTTTGGTCACCTTATTATGCCAGACATATCAATAGAATTGAGTCTGTGCAGAAAAAGTTTGTTAGGTTCGCGTTGGGTAATCTACCGTGGGAAAATCCCCATATCCTTCCTCCATATAAAGACCGCTGTCTTTTACTCGGAATTCTTTCGCTCGAAGATCGTCGTGTTATGGCAGATGTCTCCTTTGTCCACCAACTAATTAATGGTGTGGTAGATTCTCCGTCTCTGAGAAATTTATTTATTTTCAAACAAAATCCTCATAACCTAAGGAATGTGCCCTTGTTCCAAACTACTAAATCTCGAACTAACTACGGATATTTCCAACCTATTAACCGTATCTGTTTGAGTGCTAACAAGCATGCTGATTTGTTTGATACTCGTATTAGTAAGCATGTGCTAAAAAAGTCCTTGTTTAATCATTTTGCATGTAACGGTTTGGTGTGTGGTATTACTAACACCGGACCAAATGATGATCAGTTTCATGCAAGAGATTAATATTTCTCTGAAGCTTGAACTAAGCTGATGGTCCTAAGTTAAAAAATTAAAGGTTAAACGGGCTCGCACCAAGGCGGCCATCACCCGCATAAAATCTTATGTCGAATCAAATAGCAATTTATTGTTAGAAGAGCTTGAATGCAGGTTGGGCCTGTTAGAAGCATATTTTAAACAATTACTCGCTATTCAATATACTATTGAAACTTTAGATCCAAGCGATAGCCATTTAATAGGGCAATCCGAGGAAGTTTATTGCGCTGTGAAATCGAAAATTCTGAAGCACATCGGTGACCATAGGAGAAGAGAGTCGATTGATCGCGAACTATCGATGACTGTACCTACAGCTACTTCAGCGGTCTCGGTCAAGTCGCATATCTCAAAAATACAATTACCGAAATTTGGTGGGAATTACCGAGAATATACTAACTTCATGAATACATTTAAATTAACCGTGGACAATAATATTGCTTTAAATAAAATCGAAAAATTGCTGCATTTAAGGTCCTGTTTGACGGGTGAAGCCCTGCTAACAATTCAAGCTATAGACATTAGTGAACAAAATTATACTGAAGCCCTCAAACTATTGGAAGCTAGATATGACAACAAATATTTAATATTTGAGGCTAGCGTAGCCAAATTATTTGATATTACTGCGTCGTCGAAGGGCACTGCGACCCAAATCAAGAACATAGCTGGTGAAGTGAACGTTCAATTGAAGTCCATGCAATCGTTAGGATCGTCCGATGATATCTTGAACTCCATGCTT
This sequence comes from Machimus rusticus, assembly GCA_951509405.1. Taxonomy (NCBI): domain Eukaryota; kingdom Metazoa; phylum Arthropoda; class Insecta; order Diptera; family Asilidae; genus Machimus; species Machimus rusticus. Next base: position 5,917,561 of record OX608054.1, read on the forward strand.
ATACATATTGTAAAGTCTAAACTGGATGCATCGTCTAAGGCCAAGTGGGAGGAATCTATTGCAATTAGTCAAATCCCTACATGGGAGGATTTTTCATCATTTTTGCACAAACGATGCCAATACCTTGATAGTGCTGAGGCCAGCGAAGGACTTAATCGGGTTTCGTCGTCGTCGAGACGAGACAATTCAAAGCGAAGGATCACCCTTGCTATTTCTAAAAATAGTTGTGCTAAGTGCCAAGCGGCAGATCACTCCATTCAGAAGTGTGCAGCGTTTCTGAGCCTATCAGTCTTCGATAGGTTCCAAGAAGCGAAGAAATTGGGTTTATGCTTGAATTGTTTAAATAAAGGGCATTCGATTAAACACTGTGTAGCTGGTCGATGTAAAATTTGTAATTGTCCTCACCACTCATTATTGCATTGCTACAAGACGTCAAGCAATGATACTCTTGGAAGAATTACAGGGAATTTAGCTGAAAGAAATATTGAAGCAAACCCCATTACCTCCAATGATGATAAACCCAAGCCCATATTCGTATCTTCATCAACTGCATTACATGCATCAACTGCTCAAGTAACTAATCAAGATGGGGATCAAGTCATTTTAGCTACAGCAGTGGTGGAAGTCAAAACTGAAGCTGGGTATTTTGTAAAAACTCGGGTATTATTAGATTCAGCCTCGCAATTAAATCTTATGACGGAATCGTTTGCGCAGAAGCTGCGATTACCCCGAAAGGGAATCAAGGCTGAAATAAGCGGCATTGGTGATATGAGTTCCAAAATTGCATATACTAGCAATGCTACAATAAAGTCCCGATTGAACAATTTTCAAGCACAAGTGGAAGTGTGGATTCTTCCTCGCATAACAAACCTACAACCCGACAACTATATTGACATCACCGATTGGAAAATTCCAGAAAACATAAACTTGGCAGATCCGAAGTTCTATATTCCGCAGAAGGTAGATCTCTTGTTAGGAGCCCATTACTTCTATTCTTTGTTATCAGTCGGTCAAATTCGCTTGGGCGATGGTTTTCCCGTACTTCAGAAAACGGTTCTTGGTTGGATAGTTGCTGGTAGATGTTCGTCATCAAAATCACAAGGAAAATTTTGTTGTGTAACCACAGATAATGACATTGAAGTGATTGAAGACACGTTGAAGGCAACAGTAGAAAAATTTTGGAGGATGGAAGATGTTACTACAAATAAACTAGAATGGGGTGATGAACAGAGAAGATGTGAGGAGCATTTTGTTAAGACTGCACAACGCGATACTGATGGAAAATTTGTGCTTAAATTACCATTCAAGACCAACCCAACGTCACTAGGAGACTCCTATCAGTCAGCTCTCCGCTTTTTTAATCGATTGGAACGGAAATTGAGCAAAAACCTGGACATGAAACAGCAATATGTAGAGTTCATGCGAGAATATGAACGATTAGGCCATATGGAAGAATGGAAAGGCTCGAATTCCGAAATTGAATATTATAATATATTATATTATATATTATATACACAATGATGTGTGCTTAAGCCAGACAGCTCAACGACAAAATTACGAGTTGTCTTCAATGCATAATGGCCAACTAGCTCAAATGTCTCGTTAAATGATGTCCTCATGATCGGGCCCACTATTCAGAGTGATTTATATAGTATTGCAATCAGATTCCGGTTCAAGAAATATGCGGTTACTGCCGATATATCTAAAATGTACCGACAAATATGGATATGTGAAGCTGACAGAAAATATTTAGGCATATTGTGGCGAGAAAATTCCATGGACACGTTGAAAACATTCAAGTTAAAAACAGTCACATATGGGACCTCATCAGCGCCATTTCAAGCAATAAGGTGTGTGCATCAACTCGCCCTTGACAACAAGCAAAAATTCCCTGTCGGTTCACAAGCTATACAAAATGATATGTACGTTGATGATCTCATTAGCACTGCAGATACCAGTGAAGAATTAATGCTTCTAAGAAATCAAATTGATACCATATTATCCTCAGGCAAATTTATACTTCGAAAGTGGACATCGAATTGCACTGAATTTTTAGACCATATCCCAGCATCGGATAGAGAACCTTTGATAAATTTGAACGATTCGAGCATTGTCAAAACACTTGGCTTAATCTGGGATCCGATATCCGATTCCTTTCATTTTAATTGGTCGGCACAACAACTCACTAGTCGAATTACAAAACGAATTGTTCTATCAGAACTATCGAGCTTATTTGATCCCCTGGGCTTTGTGAATCCGGTTGTTGTATTAGCTAAAATATTTATGCAAGAGCTTTGGGCGTTAAAATTGGATTGGGATGAATCACTTCCTCTTCAATATCATGGTTATTGGACTACTTTTCGGAATCAATTGGAAGATGTAAATAGTATTGATATTCCTCGGTATATTTACGAATACACGAAAGATTATCAGCTACAAGAATTGCACGGATTTGCTGACGCCTCATCCAGGGCATATGGATAAAAGATAATGTACTTAAATAAGATGTGACACTCTTTATACAAGCGCAAAGCTCTAACCCAAATACAATTCCGAAAAAAAAATTTGCCTTAGTGCAGGCAGTAAAGAACTACTGCCTGCCATTCCTTATGTAAATTCCAATAAGAGCGAATGAGACAAAAGTAGTCGGCTCACCTACGGCGCTTACACTGTAAACAATAATGTGAGCGTTTTCTCTACACGCGTTTTTAAATTGCGCTTTGGATGGACTGGCTTGGTGCGGTCTTGGTATTAGTGCCCGTCCCTTCCATGTTCCAGGTATAGGGATGGCCTGGAATTGAAGAAGGGGAAGAGGCAGGCACACACGCATTTGCCTTTAATACGGATGCGTTTGTTTACATTTTTTCATTATGCGATTTGAGTGGACTGTGTGCGTGCGTGGCGAAAAGTACGCCGGGTGGGCTTGAATTTTTTCAACTTAACCAAGCTAATATGAGAATAAGAATTTATCTTGCAATAATATGAGAGTAAGGATTTATTTCACAATTTATTTATTTTAAAAAGAAAAATCAATGATAAGTGAAAAATGGAATGCATTTATAGAAAAGTGGTAAAAAATATGAGGCGCCCTGTACAGTATTTCAATTCTCTGTCCATTTCCAACCCATTTCCACCCCATTTCCACCCAAATTTTTATCCCTTTCGTACACATTACTTCCTTATTACTATCTAAATCTGAAGTTCGTTCGACTAACGGTACCAAGGTCGAATTTTTGAAAGAAAAAATTTCGCGAGTGTCATATCTTGTTGTAGCTAATCTTTGATATGGATGCTGTGTTTATATTCGAAGTGTGACCATTAGTGGCAAGGTAGTGGTTAATCTCCTTACCGCGAAATCCAGAGTTGCACCGTTGAAGACTCTTTAAATCCCGAAATTGGAACTTAGCGCCGCCTTATTATTAGCAACGGTCGTCGCAAATTTACAGAACATAATAACTATGTACTCCTTTGCAAATGACATTATGGACTGATTCTGAAATAGTGCTTCACTGGATTGCTGGTGAGTCCTCCTCTTGGAATGTTTTCGTTGCGAATCGAACAGCTAAAATTCTTGAATTGGTGGGAAAAAATTGTTGGAGACATGTGGATACAAAAACATTGTTTCCCGGGGCGCAGTTGCAAGTGAACTCAAGAATTCTATGTGGTTTACTGGTCCACCAGAAAGACGACGGATTAAAACTGTTCTCTTAACTATAGCATCGAGTTTAGATACCGAATTTATGTCCGGCCAGAAGTACATCAACAATTTCACGAAGCTCTGTCGGATAATGAGTCGAGTTCTAAGAGCGATAAAAATTCTACACAGTCGAATACGGCAAAGGATTGAGAAAGGACCTCTTAACTTACTACCTCTTCCAGACACGTTAGACCAACTGTCTCCCGGAGAAATGGAAGAAGCCTTTATGATAATCGTGTTTCACTTACAGCGCACGTCATTTGCGTCAGAAATAAGTGCAACAAACCGATAAGCCCTAAGAGTCGTCTCAAAAGTCTAGCTCCCTTCCTTGATGATGACTCCCCACAATTGTTACGAGTGGGAGGGCGTTTGCAGAATGCAGACATACCCTATCATTCTAAATGTCCTATTCTACTACCGAAGGATCATCCCTTTGTCTTTTCATATCTAATCTATTTAAATAAAAAAAAAAAAATTACATGCAGGTACTCAGGGATTAATCGCTATATCTCGTCAGAGGTTCTGGATCCTAAGCGTTAAGGTGATCGCTACGCGGTCTATTCACCGATGTATTCACTGTTTTCACTATCGGCCTAAGACGGTGGAGCAAGTGATGGGATACCTACCTGCCCAACGGGTCCAGTTGACGCGGGCGTTTACCAACGTCGGCGTCGATTTTTGCGGTCCAATCCTGACGACCCTAAAACAAAGAGGACAACGGTTTCGGAAGAGTTACGTTGCGGTATTTATCTGCTTTGCCACACGGGCTGTACATTTGGAGGTCGTATCAAATCTATCTGCAGACGCCTTTATAGGGGCATTAAAACGATTTATATCGCGGCTTGGGATCTGCTCCAATTTGTTTTAAGATAACGCCACGAATTTTGTTGGGGCTCAGTCAAAATTAGCCGAATTTCATCAACTGATTCTAAAAAACCAAAAGAAAATTATGGAAGCATCTGTAGCAGAAGGCATACAGTTCAAATTTATTCCGCCTCGCTCCCCGCATTTCGGTGGGTTGTGGGAGGCAGCAGTGAAGTCAGCAAAATACCATCTTCGACGGACTTTGCATCACTCAAGTTTAACTTTCGAAGAACTTAGCACGGTAATTGCGCAAATTGAAGCTGTGCTCAATTCTCGTCCGATTTCAGCAATGTCATCTGACCCGAACGACGAGCAAGCCCTCACCCCAGTTCATTTTTTGGTTGGGGGTCCGTTGACTGCACTTCCCGAACCTGACCTCAGGGAGGCACATATACCTAGTCTGAAACGTTGGCAGTACGCAACCACTCTTTCTCAACATTTCTGGTATAGGTGGTCTCGTGAATATGTGCCTATCTTGCAGCAACGGTATAAGTGGACAACGACATCTCCTGATCTCAAGGAAGGCACACTTGTTTTGATTGCCGATGATCAATTGCCACCACAGCGATGGTCATTAGGGCGAATTGTTCGCGTAATCCGAGGACCTGATGACCATATTCGAGTTGCAGACGTTAAGACACGCAGTGCGGTTTTTCGGAGAGCCATTCACAAAGGACCATTACCACTGGATGATTGAAGGCATTTGTTGAATCCCTTCAAGGCGGCCGGCATGTTTAGATTTAAGTCGTTCCTGAAGTGTCACTTAGCTTAGTAAACAATGAAGTTGTCGTAGATTCTAAATTTTAATTTCTAATGGTCTAAATTCGAATATGGTAACGATGTAATACAGAAGTCTTATGTTATAAGTAGTTGTATAAGTAGGAATTAAAAACGACATTCGCTTTTTAGTTGTTGCTCGAGAAGGAGTCGTTGAATTTGAAATTAAAGGCGAAAATTATCGCATTTACAATAAATATATGTAAAAATTAGGTTTCGATTAAAAATTCGATGAACGTAGTAAAATTGCAGCCGGATCTCGTACTACAAATTGATTGGGTTTTGAATTTAAGGTGATATATTTTTTAAAACACAAATTTGTTCTATGAAAGCTTTTTATTATATTAGCTTCAACCACATACCATATATTATATATATTATAAACATATATACTTTGTATTATATATGGTCTTTGCAAATTAAATATGGCGGCTGATACACAATTTTTTAATATATCTTTTTTAGAATCTAGCACAATCTAAGAAATGTTTCTTTATTTATTTATTTATTTATTTATTTATTTATTTATTTATTCATTAGAAGCTTCATCAATAAACTGATTACTACAAATATTTTAAATAGACCTTAACGAAGCCGACTTTTCAGTTGGCTCCTTGATAAACAGAAATCAATGTATGGATAAGACGCATTGAACGAGCGCGACATCATGAATAAGGGTGAGTTGAGACCATAATTAGACCGATGGTGTGAAATATGGAGGAAACTGTAATCCCTCAGAGAGCGTGATGGGACGCGAATACGGAAGTTGGCTAATAGTTCCGCGGAATTAATGGTGCCCAGAATACAATCAAACGCAAAAACAGTTCTGGAGGAAATACGTCTATTTTGCAGAGTGTCAAGAGAAATGAGCTTGAGGCGGTTAGAATACGGGGGAAGAACTAATGAATTATGCCACGGAAGACCACGGAGAGCGAAACGTAAAAATCTACGTTGTACAGCCTCGATACGGTTAATGTGGTAGTCATAAGGAGACCAGACCGGATTTGCATATTCTAAGATGGGTCTGACAAAAGCACAGAACAGCAGTCGAGAGACGTAGAGGTCGTCAAACTCCTTTGACCATCTTTTTATAAAGACCAAGGTGGCGTTGGCTTTGATGATGATAGAGTCAATATGATCCTCGAAGGAGAATTTAGAATTAAGCACAACACCTAAGTCTCTCATCTTGTCAAGTCTACTGAGAGAGTGGCCATCAATAGTATAATTGAAGACCAACGGATTCCTCTTTCGTGAGAAGGTCATACAGGTGCATTTATCTAGGTTCAGTTGAAGCTGATTAGTGGAGCACCAATTATAAAGAACAGCTAAGTCAGAGTTAAGAAAATCACAGTCATGGTCATCAGAAATTACACGGAAAATTTTAGCATCGTCAGCGTAGCATAGAATCCTTGAATGCGTCAAAAAAGGGAAAGGTCATTAATATAAATTAAAAACAATAGAGGCCCAAGATGGCTACCCTGAGGTACACCAGAAGTGTTCAAGGTAGGACCCGAAAGAACACCACGGAAACAGACGCGTTGGAAGCGCTCAGACAGATAAGAAAGAATCCAATCCACGAAACTAGGGGGAAAACCAAGAGCGGACAGCTTATATACAAGGACACGATGATTGATCCTATCGAAGGCCTTGCTAAAATCCGTAAATATACAGTCCACTTGTTTACCAGACTCAATAGCCGGCAAACAGTAATTGGAGAATTCCAAAAGATTGGTAACAGTTGATTTACCTTTCATAAAGCCATGTTGGAAAGGCATGAGAAAGGGCTTGGAATGAAAGTAAAGCGTTTCGCAGACTAGAGCTTCAAAAAGTTTAGAAAAGCAACTTAAATTAGCAATAGGTCGATAGTTGCTGATGTCTGATTTATTACCTTTCTTATGTAAGGGAATAATAACGGAAGGCTTCCAAAGCTTTAGGAAGATACCAGAACACAAAGACAAATTGATTAAATAACGAAGAAGAGGGACGATAACAGAACCATATCTTTTTAGAAAACAGGAAGGAATGCCGTCAGGACCACTTGAAAAATTGTCAGTGATATTACAAATATACTTAAGGATAATAGCATCGTCAAGTATAAGATCTTTGGTATTCAGCGAGGTCGGCGGAAGCTTCTTCAGATAAGTAAAATCTTTACGGCTAATATCACAGGCATTATTGGAGAATGCAGTTTTAAAAAAATCAGCGAAAAAATTAGAAATCATTGTAGGATCACTACTACTGACAGACCCGTAAGAGAGTGAAGAAGGGTAGCCATCGGAGTTACGTTTAGAATTAACGAATCTCCAGAGCTGTTTAGGGCAGTCGCGTAAACTTGATTTTATGTTATTCAAATAAACATAGTAAGACGCATTGACCGCGGAAATAAATTGGTTGCGTAATTCGCAATACACCTGAAAATCGCGATCACTCCGAGAGAAACAAAATCTTCTCCAGGCCTTGTTTTTCAAGTTCTTTAAATGCTTCACAGAATTGTCAAGCCAAGGCTGATGACCGTTTGAGATCCTACATCTTTTAATAGGAACACAAGCGGCAAAGCAAGCAGAGATTTTATTCTAGAAGAGTCCAACAGCTCTATCCGTGTCGCGCTCTTCCAAGACATCACCCCAATCACAAGAAGAGAGCCAACGAGAAAGAGAATAAAAGTCGGCCTTTTTAAAGTTGTAACAATAATCAGTCGGTGCAGCAGAAGCAGTAGAAACAGGATCAAAAGGAAAAAGAACCAGAAGAGCCGGGTGATGATCGGATTCAGGTAGCAGCGGTGCGGTACAACGAGTAGTCAAAGTCTCAGAAGAGTCCGAAGAGAATACAAGGTCCACGTATCTGTAATGTCCATTAGCGATGGCGTTGCACTGCGATAGGCCGGCAGATGCAATACTGTAAAGAAACGATGAAACGAATTGCGGAGCCGGTGCAGGTCTCAAAGAGGAGATATCAACTCGCGAAGCATCCTCGACGAGGGAAGGGGGACTCACCGACTCCCCAGCGGCAGTATGAGACAGCTCCGACGTCAAAGCAGCAATACTGACGTCCATTGGGACTGCGGGCAAGACATTAGCATGCGGAACGGGAGCCTCTCGTTGCTGAGTGATTGATTTGTTCTCCTTGTTGTGTCGTCTCAGTCTAAGAGTGGGCGGGGCGGTAGTGGGCAGGAAAGCCTCGGCGCCCGATGAGAGATGAGACGAGAACGAGTCAGATGCATGTTTAGGGGGCGGAAGTTGTTGGTCCAATGAAACGTCATCGCCGGCAGCAGGACGAGGTGAGGGACCAATCTCGGCTTGATGGGATACGAGTGACGAGATATCCAAGGCCATAGAACTTACGAGATCCAAATTTTTATCTGCAGATGACTGCCACGATCCAACATCAGTCCTGATCTGCTTAATACCGCGTCTAATATCGTCCAGCACGGGCAAAACTGAAGATGGAACCGCTCCACCGCCACTAGGAAGGTAACGCTCCGCAAGAGAAGCATTCAAATCATCGAAAGAGGCGGAAGTAACTGAGAGCTTGCTGGAGACAGTGTGAAGCGCGTCAAGAATTGAAGAGGTATTACTGCCAATGAGAGTCATCGAGTCGAGCAGTTTGTCAAGTTTGTCGTGGAACAGGCTCAGGTCGTCCACAAATAGTTGTAAGCCCGCACAATTGGCAGAAATAGTGCTTACTTTACTGGCGATTAGAGATTGCTCAGTATAAAGTCTTTCCGCAAAAGCATTAACAAATCTCAGTACATGACTAGGCTTAATATTAGAACATTCATCGAAAGTATTAAATCCGTCTGAATTAACCTTAGTGGACCATTTCAAGCAGGAGGCGTGAAATGTGCCATCGCAAACACCGATGCATGAGATCTTCTCATCGACAATAGTCTCAGAGCAAACCTTGCAAGAATTCACGTTGGTGTAAAAAGATTGCAGATCTATAAGAAAGTACTCCCAGAAGTGTCGCCAAGCACTGTACAGCAGTGACAAAAACCACTGAAGGTAGACGATCGAAGAGATGGTGTGTGTCCTCACTAATAAATGAATGTTATCGTAAAGGTGGACCAAGTCCTTGCTGCGATGAAAAAGGCGGTAGAATAGTTAACCTCACACCAGTGGGAAACGAGAGAACAGAAAATCAAATTTGTTAGACATCAAGGCCTCGGCAGAGGCATATACTAGCCCTTGAAAATCAAAGGATCCGGCCAGGAAGGGCGAGGCGGCACCTAGCAGCCGCCAGATCAAACGTCAAATTTAAGCGGGCACCTCCAGTGAAGATCGTCCAGCAGAAAATCAGACCTCAGGCATCAGCAAACAGCAAAACTCCAGTCACAGGTATGCAGAGCGACGAAAACTAGTCAATAAATAACAATGCAGCACGAGGAAATAAATAGAAATAAATTAAAACAAGAAAAGGATGCGGACAAACTCAGCGTTGCCAGAATTTCCAGCACTATTGAAATAAGCTTACGTTCGGTTATCAGAAGACCTCATGTGACGTTTCCGTTAATTACACAAGTCAACACCAAATTTTTTTTCAAAGAATTTGCTTATTTGTGTAGTTAGCAGTTTTAATTGTGGCTAAGTTCAGGGTGAACTTAGCTGGTGGCAGCCCCACAAGAACAAAAGGAATTATAATTAAAAGAAACGAAAAGAGGATCAGTATTAGGTTGGCCATGGAAGCAGTAGGTTGGAAATAAAAGTTGAGAAGCGAAAAATTGTGTTTGAATACTGACAACAAATAGAATATTTAGAAGTGAAAATTTTATTACAATCTCAGAATTGGGATTTTGTCAAGAAATTCAGCGATGGAGCGACCGGACCAGCTGTCGGCTATTTTGTACGAGGACGAGGAAGCTGGAAGCGGGAGCAAGGATGTCGAGGAGTCTGTGAATTAAAAGAACAATTATAAAATTGTAGTTTTTCGACGGTGGGGAGGAAGGATGATCTCATTTCCCGTTATGAGGCATTCAAGGAGAGAGTGCGAAGCGCAGCGGGGAAATCAGTAGAGCGCAGGGCTGGTGCTCCAGAACAACAAAAGAGGCAGCGCATGGACGACGGGAAGCATCTTTGAAGATAAAGCCTAAGGAACAGCGATATCGCTCTCGGAGCGTAGTAAAATCGGACTAGTGTTAGTGAAGACAGTTTTTGTATTAGTCAACTAGTGACGGCGAGAAAAAAACATATTCTTTAGGGGGGGGGGGGGGGGTAACAAACGAAATTAAATTATACAATTTTTATTAGAAATTTAATAATTAATCAACTTCCTCATTATTGACACTTTTTCTATTTGAATAGCACTTTTTTCAATAATTGAAAAATTTTATAATCTTTAATGCATAAGCCCCTCCGAAAATTCCTTTTTAACGCCGTCAATAAATATTGGGTTCCCTTTCATAGTGACGCAGATGGTTCAGCGCATTCGTCTCGCTTACTCATTGAGTGCCTCTCTTTCTATGGAACCAAAGGGAACCCAATCTTTTTTACTACGCTCACGTACAGGCATTTTACACGATACAGCGTTTCCTTAGGCTTTATCTTCAAAGGGAAGCATTGGAAAGAAATGAAGAAGGACAGCAAGAATTGGAGAAGGCACAAGACGAGCGGCAGTGGCACCAAGAAATTGAAATTGAATGTTGCGTCGGGACAGTGATAATGAAAGAAAAACAATTGTTGGAGAGAGAATTAAAATGGGAGAAAAAACAAAATTAAGTGGGAATTCTAAAACAAAACCAAATAACATTGGACTTATTAAAAAATTAATCTGGGACTTTGATGGTGTAAAGAATTTTGAAAATTGGGGTTCGCAGGTGGAGTTGGTTAAGAACACATACAAAGTGAGTGATGAAATCATGAAACTTGTGGTAGTGGGCTGCTTGAAGTTAAGAGCGCTCACCTCGTTTGGATCGAAGCCGGAGCACATAGGATATGATTGTTCTGAGGTCATGTCAAATTTGAGTTTACTGTTTGGCCAAACGACTAGCAAGGTCGTTATGAGACGAGAATTTGAAGCGAGAAAGTGGAAATCGAATGAGAGTTTTGTGGACTAATGGTATGCAAAAGTTGAATTGGAGAATTAATTATCGTTGGATACAGATGAGATGATCTAGTACATAATAGAGGGCATTACTGATTTCCATGTGCGAAACAAAGCTAGGATGAAACGGTTCAAGACGTTGCGCGAGCTCTTAGAGACGATGAAAACTGTTGGTATTAGTGAAGCGAGAAGCAAGCCGTCATCTTCAGAAAGAGAACGACGACTGCGAGAACCTGAAGATGCAGCAGATGTGAAGAACAGATTTCCAAAGCCCATTGCAAGAAGTGATGCCGCCGAAGTTAGATTAACCGGCACGATTAACCGACAAAAACTTTTGCTTAGCCCAATACCCAAACCATTTACGTGAACTGACAGAGCTTCTTTTACTTTAACTGACAAATTCAATGTAGGTAGTCAGGCAGGCAGTTGAAATTTTAATATTTTGACGATGTTTTCTTAACATTTTCTTTGGGAGCAACGATTTTATTCAGTACTTCCTTGCTAATGTAACCTAATAAAAATAGAATTCACATCTTGGAGATGTTCTCATTCACAAAGTGTCTTTATGTAAAGACGTTTCACTTCACATATTATGAAATACTTATTATTTAAAATGAATGTATTATAAAATCAATTCATTTCAATAAGGACTGCTTTGATGCCAGTCAAATATATTTCGAACATGTAAACATGTGAAAGCGTTGGAATTTATAGGCATTCTATAATAGCAACAATTCTACAATAATTTTGCTGTGTTTTGTTTTACTATATAAGAGTTTTATTCGGATTTCGGTGGGAGAGGGGTGGTGGGGTGTGGAGGGCGTAGTGGAAGGTTCAACGACTTCATTCCCAGAGGTAAAAAGTTGGGGTGGAACAGTGGACGCGAAGGAGGTGGAGGTGAATATTGTTATGTTGATAGATGCCTTTATAAATGCTTACATGATGAGACTGTGGGTCCGAGGGGAGTGGACAGGGTAGGGGAAGGTTGGAGGGCTTCGTCCCCAGAGGTAGGAAGTGGGGGCGCGAGGGTGAATATGAAAATTGTTATATTTGGTTTTTACAGGCATACTCAAGGAGAGGTCTGACAAAGAATAGGTAGAGTGATTTGGTGACAAAGGGACCGGAGAACTGCTTAGACCAACGTTTCACAAAGCCGAGAGCAGAGTTGGCCTTGCTGAAAGAGTGGTCAATATGGGAACGGAAGTTGAGTTCACTATCGCATATGACACTGAGGGAAGGTAACAGATTGGATGAGTTCACCAGAGAGGGAGGGAGGGAGGAATTGAGATGCGCTTGCGAGAAAATTTGGCATTTGGATATGTTGAGATCAAGAAAGTTGTTTGCACACCAGGTACGAAAATTTTCTATGTCGCTTTGGAGTATTAATGAATCGGATGCGTTGGAAACTTGTGATTTTGATATCGTCAGCATAAAATAGGATGTCCGAGTATGTAATCAAACACATTCACGACATCATTAGTGGACAATATGAAAATTAAAGGGCCGTGGCTGCCCTGGGGGACACAGGAATGGGATACGAAGGGATTAGAAATCGAGGAGTCAAAACGAACGCTGTAGTGGCGATTATCGCGATAGGAACTGATCCATGAAATGAGTAGGGGAGGAAGGCCGATATACGAGTCAATCAATTTTAGAGTAATATTTTTGTGGGAAATTTTATCGAAGGCTCTGCTAAAATCAGTGGCTACAACGTCAACTTCGTTGCCGTTCTCCGTAGAAAGAAGGGTGCGAGACATGAAGGTAGATAATTTGGTCATAGTAGATCTACCTTTGAGGAAGCTGTGTTGAGAATTTGCAGTGGGAAGACAACGAGTCATAGATAAGGCTTTCGAAGAGTTTAGGGATGCATGATAATTTGGCGTTAGGACGGTAGTTTGAAATATCGCTTTTACAACCCTTTTTGTGGATCGAAGTAATATAAGAGCCTTTCCAGAGATCAAGAAAAATACCATCAGAAAAGAAGAGTTGGAAGAGGTGGGTGAGTGGTTGGATTAGATGGGCTAAACATTTATTTAGAAAAATAGTTGGAATACCATCGGAACCGGGGTCAGTATCGTCGACGAGGGCAATGATTAATAGAAACCAGGCAGGCTTGGGCACAGTTTTCCAATGTGTAGAGGGTGAAATTGTCTATAGAAATGCTCCGATATATTTTGAGTTATTTATGAAATAAAACTGTCAAATTTCATTTCACAAATAACTCAAAAAATATCGCATTTCGGGGAAAAATGGTTTTAGTCAATTCTATGCAGAATTTAATTCTCTACAAGCTAGGCGAGGACACTTGCCCATGTCAGAATAAAAATTAGCGATTTTTTGCAGAAATTGAACATAATAGCTGCGTTTTTTTCACAACGGGTCTGGTTCTGGGTTTACTAGGAAAGTTTGCATTGAATTGAAATTTATGAATATCGAACTTTATTTTATTTTGTGGACATATAATCGAATTGCCTGGATTTATATGTACCTTCTTTACGTCAAAAATGTTATCCAAAAATTTATCTGGTTGAGGGTTTTAAGTTTGAATGGGCAAATATCAAGGGAATTTGATGCGTTTTTCGCAAAACTTAAAATCTTTATATGACTGTTTTTTTTTAATTCAATTCAATGCAAATTTTCCTAGTAAACCCAGAACCAGATCCGTCGTGCAAAAAAACTTATGTATTGGGCAAAAAATTGTTAAACACAATTTTATCTCGAAAATTATAAGTCTATTTTTGCTAACTATAAATCTGATGTAAACAGGTAATTTTAATTTCCTGTTACACACTTGCGTCCCTTTTCACGAGATCACTCCCACAGATTGCAGGAAAGCGAGAAGAAATTCAAATCAAATAGCGCGCATTTCCTTACTTCCAGTTATCCGTCCCTATTCATGAAATCACTTCCACAGAAAGCGAAATCAAAGATACTACACATCAATAGAAACTGGCGCGGAGGCAGGGGTGAGGCTTGATTCGTGTGCGCCTGCCGCTCTGCGACGCATTTCTGCGATCGGGGCAATTCCTGGGATCGAGTTGGTATCACAGGTTGGGAACCCACCGACTGGCAAGTGTCAACCGACAAATTTTTGCTGCATTGGGTCGGTCAGCTAAAGTAGGTTCATAAATAACAAATAGGTAAGCGTCTTGGCAAGTTCTGACCCAAATACTTCATTGACGATATCAATGAAATACTTTACTAAATTATTTTCAAACGCAAAGATTAAAGTTAGTGGATCAGAACTTGACAAGTCGCACTATTGAGTTACAAAGAATATAACAAATTTTCTTTTAAAGCAACTGAAGAACGTTATACATGATAGGAATTATAATTTAAGGAACTTCGAAGGAAGTTGGTATCCAGCTAGATGTTACTTCTTTTATTAGCGAAGCCGTTATCAGAGTACTTATCTTGCAAGTGTTTTTGTTACGAATTTGGCTTTCTTTCACATTTATGTTTTTTTGTGATATTGGGAATACACCGATTGTTATGTGCGGTTACATCGGTTACATCGGTTTTTACCCCCCGTTCTATACGCGGCTATAAAAGGTTCACTTAAATAAAAAGACATACAGGGTGTTCAGAGGTGGGAGGTCAATATTGAAGGAGGTGAAAGGTCTGACCGAGACAAGCAAAAAATCGTATAACAAGAAATTTTGGTCGTGGGTCTTTAATGGTCTGGGGGCGTTTAGTAGCCATGGGTCGCTCGAACTTGCTTTTCCGTCCTGTCGGATGAACAGTCTCGAGTATCAGGAGGTCTTGTTTCAAATTTACTTCCTTACATTAGGCGTTATCCTGAAGGAAATTTGATTTTCCAACAGGATAATGCCAGGATCCATGTAAGTAGTACAACGAAGAACTGGTTTTCGAGACAAAATATCCAAGTTCTTGACTGGCCAGCACGTTCTCCCGATCTGAATCCTATGGAAAAGATTTGGGGCTGGCTGGTCAGGAGAGTTTTCGCGGACGGAAAGCAGTTCAGCTCAGTTCATGACCTCAAAGACACCATTCAGGCAGCATGGACTTCTTTAACCCTAGAAAAGCTGAAGCCCTATGTGGAATCTGTGCGAAAAGGATGCTGGACGTCGTAGCAAACAGTGGTCGTGCCATTGATTTATTAATCGATATTTTTGAAGTAGATGGTTTGGGAAAAACAATGAAATTATCAATGCGGTTATAATAATGAAACACAGGTTTTCTTCACTTTTCCATTATTTTGCCGTATTACTCGTTCTGTTGCAGCCATGTGGAAATTCTTTTTGCACGATCTGAGACTGCTTGACTCAACAATACTTTTGATGAACAACAAATTGTCCCCTCTCGATTCAGAGTAATTGTACCGCACTTTTTATGGGTGCGGCTATAGCTTTGCAACAGAGTGTATTATATATGTATGTATACATATTTTATATACAACTAAATTTTTTAAGCGTAAGCGATCGAAACGCCCATCCGTCGGCAGGTCAAGTCGACGCTTTGATACATTTCTTAATTCCAACATTCGGATCTGTGAAAACATTTTTCTTAAATATTATTAAATAAAAAAAATTGAATATAGTTAGGAAGGTATTTATTCATATTGTTACGATGCAACGGAATAGTAGTGACCGTTGAAGATTCCGTCAGATGAAAAAGGGACATGCGGATTGGGTGTGAATGTTTCTGAAACGAAAATTGGCGTTGTAGAAAATAAAGGAAGGACGTAATTTTTATTTGTTGGAGTTAATCGATCAATCTTTCCGAATCCATATTCGCACGTGAGCAAACGCGTAACAATATCATACATGCCTTCCTAACAATTGTTATTGAATATTTCACAATTAGATAAAATCTCACTCAACAAATACTAACTTTTTATTTGACAAGTAAAATCGAGTGTGGACCCAAGGCAATGATCGAAGTAAACGCGGATTTTCCTTACAGAATACCAAAAATATGTAATTTCATTCATAAAAACGTAAAAATCTCACCAAAGTTAGTTCGGTTCGATGATACATTCAATATTGGGGCGCTAGTGCTGTGTCGTGTATTTAGAGAATGCGAATGTAATTGTCACAGCGGATTCCGCGTCGAGGAGTGCTTAGAGAATAGCATTGCTGTACTTGGCTGCTCGAGTCTGAAATCGAAAGCAGAAGGTTTCTAGACCAAATTCTGTGGGCGGAAGAATCGCAATTCATCCAGGATGGCATCACAAACTTCCACAACCTCCACACCTGGTTAAATGTGAACCCACATAGGACAAGGTTTCGGTCCTTCCAGCAAAGATTTAGTGTCAATGTCTGGGCGGGCATCATCGGCAACCAGTTGATAGGACCCTTCATCTTGCCCCAAGTGCTGAATAGTCGCAAGAATAGAAGAAGAAGAAGCGCAATGTACTTACAGCACGGCGGAGCACCTGCGCATACTGGGAACAATGTTAGCGTAAGGTTGAATGAGCATTACCCAGAGCGCTGGATTGGACGAGGTGGACCAATTCCTTGGCCTGCTAGATCACCGGACCTTACTCCACTGGACTTTTTCTTATGGGGAATGATGAAAGATAAGGTTTACTCAAGACCAATCAACACCAGAGAAGAATTAGTTACCAGGGTTGGGACTGTAGCGACGAAAATACGGAAGAGACTGGTTACCATAGACCTCACACGCGGAAAAAGACGAAGGCTACTTCATGCATCGAAACTGGCGGAGAACACTTTGAACAGCTTTTGTAGGACATAAGTTTTAGTTGTAATGTATTTTTTTAGTTAACTTGAGTATAATTTCTTAAAAATTCGAATTGTCATTGTTTTTGGAAAGGTAATTAGATAGGTAACTTAAGGGAACCTAGCACCTTCAAATTTTCAGAAAATTGTTTTTTTCAAAGGTTAATTTTGAATTGAATAAAAAGACATATCTTAATTGAACTATGTACATATACTTAATTGTTTTCAAACTACACGAAAACATTTTTTAAATATTTTTTGTGGCCTACTGTCGTCTGCTACAAATTTATTAAAAAAACATCAAAAAACCACGGCGTGCATGATAACTGCCCTCAGAGAAGTCCGAAAAAAAACGGGGTTTTAATCAGCATCAAAGCGGCCTTGGAATGAACTAAAAGAAAAAAATTTGGTTGGAAAATAACAAAATCCGGCGTTTTTTCAAAAATCGATCTATTTTTTCCCCGAAAATGCCGATTTTTTCATCCGTAGTTCATTCTGAGCAGTAAAATGTGTAGATTAACGTGTTAACATTTCAGAACGATTGGATAAATACTTTTTTCTTAATCATGCACGCCAACTTTAAACACATTGTTTCGAGAAAATTGCGTTTTAAGTTAAAATTCAATATTTTTTTTGTAATAAACCTTACCGATATGTAATCTGCGATGCCTGGACCATACAATATACCTAACTTTTTTTGTTTTTAAAGGTTCATTCTAACAAATTCTATCAAAAAACAAAGATGGATTTTTAAAATTAATAAAAAGTAGGTATGTTAGTAACGTGACTTTCGGAGAAAAGTGGGACGAAAGGTGAAAAATCGTGAAAAAAAATTAATTTTTTCCTCTTCCAGGGGTGATTGTTGTCCAAGGGGTTGGGGATAGGGGGGCGGTTTTGACCTTTTTGGAAAGGGCTTCAAAATAGTGATTTTTTTAGATCAGTTTGGGGCGCTGCGATGCGTAAAAAAAAGATACAAATATAAGAGCGGTTTTCATATAAGGCAACATCCTGATTTACGAATCACCCTGTAAATGCCAAACGGTGCGACATGCCCCCCATACGATTTTTGATTGCCTCGGTCTGACCTTTCACCCCCTACACTATTGACCTCCCACCTCTGAACACCCTGTATTATAGCAGAACTTCTTTCTTACCTCCTGAGACATTCCTTTTTTCTAATTCCTGATTTAAGTTATTGAACTGTTCCGTTATTTTCTTTCTATCGTCTTCAATTGTTTCTTTTAGATTTGCACAAATCCGTTTGTTAGTCTGGTCTATGATGTTGTGATTGTTACTGCCAAACGGTGAGAGATGCCCCCCCCCCCCATACGATTTTTTGCTTGTCTCAGTCTGGCCTTTCACCTCCTTCAATATTGACCTCTCACCTCTGAACACCCTGTATATTATACAGAGATCATCTCTCTCTCTATTATCCCTATTACGAAGTCGAATTTGCTCTACTCGAATAGCGAAGACACATTTTTAAAGCTTAGATGATAAGAAAACTAGTGTTCGCTATTCGAGTCGACCGAACTCGACTTCCTTAAAGGGCTAAAATAACTGCATGGGTAGGTGTCAGTATAAAAAATTATTTTGATAAAAAGGGCAATGGTGCTTCTTTTAAGAAATACGTGTTACTTCCACCCGTTCGACCAATCCATATCATTTTCATTCACGACCAAGATGTTAATCCTGTAAGTGTATAGGACAACCTGATAGCAATGAAATGAGGAAATATGAGAAATATGGTTTTTTCATAAGAAAATGTATTTCCACCCCTTAACCGATTCAATTTCATCGAAATCGATTAAGAAATATGTGGTCTACATTGCAATAATTAAAATAGACCTCATAGCGAAGTGAAAGCCCCCTCTTTCCTTCTTTTAGTATGATCTAGATATCGAGCTGGTAATTGAATATATAAAAATGGATCTAAGGGCCTGTCCGAATCCAAGTCTTCGTCTCGTTATTACAGTTTATGACGTCAGCAAACAAGCTGATCTAGAATTCCAATTAAGACGAAGACAAAGCTAACCCGTTCGAACTCGTTTGCTTATAGTCCAAGAGCCCGTCGCAAAAATTTGCAACGATCGCCCAACAGAATGAAATGTTGTTGAAACGTTAGTACGTACAGTAACCATTCATAAAATATCTTAGTGCCTGGGCAGAGTCTGAACCAAGAAGAGATATATCGTTTCATCTTGTCATATTTTTGGATCATAACTACATATACCCATAAGCCAACAGGTTGAAATTATGTTTAAAATGTACTTCAAGGTGAGTAAAAAAAGAATATATACCAGTGTCTTCTTAAAACCTGTGCTAATGTCTTGGCACGACCCTTTTTTCCATTGTTTTTTTGATGCATTCTTATACTCATCGAGTAACAGCTTAAAATTATAACCAAATTAAAGTTTAGACGTTCTTCTAGTAGAAAAAAAATAAGTGCCACATCTACGCTTGAACTCAACACCTGGCACGAAGCTTCATATTTTTCAGTGCTGTGCTATTACTAGTTAAGATATATTGGAATTCAGGTATAAATAAATAATTATTGAATAAGCAATTACAAGGATTTCATAAGAATATTTTCTATTTATTTTAACATTTAAAAAAATACAAATTTATAATACTGTCGGCCACAGAAGAAATTCTGAAAGAAGTTATCAGAGTGAAATCTGGCAACGATGTTCCAGCGGCGAATAGATAATAGAGACGCTGACCACCCTTGAGACAAACATTAAGCGTTTCAATTATTAGACCAGTCCTGTTACAGTGCATACGTGTTCTGTTAGAGCGTCTAATAATTTTTAGAGTACCTATTTTTATTATTTTTTCTTTGTGTGTTGTGTGTGGTCGTGGTGAAAATGTAAGAAACTTTGATGAAGTTAAATTCGAAAATGCTAGAAGTAATGTCCATGTTTCAGAAGGAAAAAAAAAACACAAGTATCATGATGTTGATTTTCCTGCAACAATGACTGCTGCTGGATATCATCCCGATTGTTATGAAAAATTCGTTGTACTAAAAGCAACATTTAGTAAGATTATGAAATAATGTTACAGCGTCTAAGAGTAAGTACTATCACGGTCATAGTACCAATAAGTGCAAAGATGATAGTTTTTCTCATGTTGGTGTCCTTTTCTAATGATTGTAAACGAAGCATGTGAAGCGTCCAATGAGTAGAAGTATTGAAAAAGGAAATATAATGTTAAAAATAATAATAATATATTTTTGTGATATCATGGTAACATCCTCGAGAGTCATCAGGACCATCGAGATTCCACTTCTTCTCATCTGAGAACACGATCTTAAAATGATAGATTTGATTTGATTCAAGTTTTTTACATTTATTTTTTTACGTACCCGATTCTAATTTGTGTCAACGTTATTCCTTGCGAAGTGTAACCTGGCCTCTGTGTTTGACATTTAATTTTGTCACTAGTTTTCTTTTTTGGTATTGAATAAGCGTTTTAGGATTCTCCAAACGGTAGAACGCAATATTTTATTATCTACCATTGCTGTAATCTGGTTAAGGGATGTAGACGCATTGCAAGATGCGCGTACAATTCTCTTTTCTGCGGTTCGTACAATTCTCCTTTATGCAGATCGTTTCTGAGTGCCATACGAATCTGGATAACTCAAATAATTTTGAACAGCACACAAACTTCTTTTAATTTTTCGCGAAATCTCTCTCAAGCCATAGTTCTCCGCATGAAAAGCATTAATAAACCCCTTTTCTTCGTCACTCACTCACTCATTTTCCCACGTGGCATTTTGAGTAAATTGATAGGATTTGAAAAAATCAATTAAAAATCTATCTCTTAATTGTCGCGTTTTAACTATTTTGGCACTATAATTACATCTGACCTTATAAATGTTTAACATTGTTGACATAGCGGGAATACTGTTAGCTTAAAATTTCGCATTTTTACTCTGTACTATTTGTACACTTACATGGAACATTTTAGAAAAGCAGTGGTGTACAAATATTTAGTGCCGCCTCATATTTTTTTAAAAAATATTTGACCTTATAAATATGAAACGGACTGTATCTTTTTCTAATAAGAGATCTCTCTCAGTAGCATGAATTCAGCATAGAAAAGTCAGAATAATACCATACTAACGCCGAACATTCGTTCCCTAAACTTACCTGCCGCATACCTGTGCAGAATACCTAAGTATATAACAATAGCATATGAAGTTTCGTGCCAGGTATTGGGTTCAAGCAGAGACGTGGCACTTATTTATTTTCTATTAGAGAAACGTTTAAACTTTAATTTGGTTATAATTTTAAGCTGTTACTCGATGGGTATAAGAATGTATCAAAAAAACAAAAATGGAAAAAAGGGTCGTGCCAAGACATTAGCACAGGTTTTAAGAAGGCACTGGTATATATTCTTTTTTTACCCACCTTGATGTATATTTTAAACATAATTTCAACCTGTTGGCTTATGGGTATAGTTATGGTCCAAAAATATGACAAGATGAAACGATATATCTCTTCTTGGTTCAGACACTGCCCAGGCACTAAGATATTTTATGAATGGTTACTGTACGTACTAACGTTTAAACAACATTTCATTCTGTTGGCGATCGTTGCAAATTTTTGCGGCGGGCTCTCGCTCTATTAGCTGTGTTCCATTGGGCTGTGTAAAGTACTCCCGAGTACTTTCTCTATGTAACGCTACTTTGATCGTCAGGAGTAAAATATAAATTCAAATTTTGACATTTCATCGTATTATTTTTGTTGCTCTGATTGTGCCTTATTTATTAAAATGGAAATATTTATATATAAATATGTTTTGCTGCCTATATTATTTAAATTTTATTATTTGAAGGCTCCAGAATAGCTAAAGCTTGAACCAACAATGAGAAAAAAGCTATTATTTCCATGCAAACCTAGTACAAAAACCACAATTCATCTGGCGGGATGTGGCGAAACTACTCGCCAACTAGAGCTAGAGTAGTTGAGCGTAGCCAGAAGTACTTGGGAGTATTTTACACAGCCCAATGGAACACAGCTATTAGCTCGATATTTGATATTTTAAATTAATCAAAGTAAACAAAAAATGCACAATTCGACAGTATTCAAGGAATGCTCCTACAATTTTTCTCATTCCGTCTCACGAAGTCAACCCAAGCCCTGACTCGCTAATCAAGCAAAGCAATCTAAACTGTTATACTACGTAGCTAAGCTCACAGCATATGTAGTCATGAATTCGGACAGAGCTTAGCTCGGTGTGACGTCATGAACTGTCATAACGAGACGTAGACGGAAGACTTGGATTGGATTCGGACAGGCCCTAAATCTCGTAAAAAATGCGGCTATTTAGCCCAGTCAAAGCGTACATAAAAACAGGCTAAAATTGCAAAGCGTGATGTAGTTCTAATTTTTTGATATATTGTTAGGACCAGTTAGAGTAGTGTGGACCCAAATACATTAAATTTGCAACAGTTTAAGCCCGACCACAGTTCTGTGCCTTCAATGATTTTCGAGATATGGCCAATTTTGTTCTTCCAAAATTCAATATTTTAATTTTTTTCTCATAACGGTGTAACTGTTCAACCTATGACAAAAGTTATGGAAAATGGATTGCAGTAAATCCATCTGATGATGATTTTACGAGAAGCTGAATCTGCTATTCCTGAGTCTCTAAAACTGTTGCGTAAAACCATCGTACTGAAACACAAATGCCAATATCTCGATGGTTGGAAGAAGAAACACACATTTATAGATAGCGCATGCAATAATTTTTCCCGTCAGATCTAGCTCATTCCTCTCCTCACTCAAGACGAGCTTTGGTAACCACCTGTACAGGAAAGTTGGGCCAAAACATCTTGTAAACCTCTACGCAGCATTGGGATTTTCTTGCAGTTACAGTGATTTTTTGGAAGAACAAAAATTGCCATATCTCAAGAACCATTAAAGGCACAGGACTGTGGTTGGGCTTAAATTGTTGCAAAATTTAATGTACTTTAAAAATGGTAGTAACATTTAATATCAACAAATGCACAGATTATGAGTAATAAGGCAATTGAAAAAAAACTGCAGATTTTCATGTATTACGCAGGAAGCACAGGTTTTCCGAAGCTGCAAATTTGAGTTTACACTACTCTAACTGGTTCTAACAATATATCAAAAAATTAGAAGTACATCACGCTTTGCAATTTTAATGTCTAATTTGACTGGGCTAATTACGTTATACATAAATTAATTAATTAATTAGAAACGCTTTTAGCCCTTAGCCCTTGTTCGGTCACCACATACAGCATGTTCTGAATGTGCCTATGTCTATTTACGTTAGAATGTGCAAATGATAAAACTCCAAAATTGACCTCTCCAGTTAGCCGGAACAGGCTGCAGACATTCCAGTATGCCTGCTAGGCATACCGGAATGTCTGCAGCCAGCGCAGAATTTGGTCAAAATCGATGAGCTGCAATATGTAGTATTACAAATGAAATCTACCAAAAAGGTACTTTAAGAGCTTACGAATAAGTAAATTCGATTAGAACGACAATGCCCGCTCGTGAAAAGTACCAGTGTGCTATTTTGCACGAAAAATTTTATATGTTTATGTAATCTTATTCAATACTAGCTTGAAACACCCGCTTCGCTGGGTTATTTAATGAATTTTATAAATTTTCTTTCGTCGCACACTTCTTATAAACTGAAGCTTGGTCATCACATTTCGTCTTATATAGTCTCAGAAGACATCCCCACTACCAAACAATTTTGAAAACGTTTTAAAAAGCTCTAAAATATATTTAAATATCGTAAATCACTTGAAACTAATTCTAATCTTTCTAGAATGTTTTGGATTGTTCCCATAATTTTAGTGTGATTTACTACTTTTAAATATATTTTAGAATTTTGCAGTGCGTTCTAAACCAATTAGAATCATTTTCACTGATTTAAAACATTTAAATATATTTTAGATTTTTCAAAATGTTTTCGAAATTTCCAGAACAATCCAAAACATTCTAAACCGATTCGAATTATTTTTAAGTCTCGAAATTTGTTGAACAATCCAGAACATTCTACGGGCCGATTAGTATTATTTGTTAACTAATTTTAAACATTTAAATATTTTTTATAACTTTCCAGATCATTCTGAAATTTATAGAGCAATCCAGAACATTCTAGACCTATTGGAATCATTTTTAAAGAAAGTTATCGAACTTTTGAGAAATTTCGCGAATCTCCTAGTCAGTTCCAGAAAGTTATTGAACTTTAGAGAAATTTCTCAAATTTTCTAAAATGTTCCAGAAAGTTATCGAACTTTCGAGGAATTTCTCAAATCTTCTAGATAGTTCCGGTAAGTTGTCGAACTTTCGAGAAATTTCTCGAATCTTCTAGAATGTTAATGTTCCAGAGAGTTATCGAACTTTCGAGAAATTTCTCAAATCTTCTAGATAGTTCCAGAAAATTGTCGAACTTTCGAGAAATTTCTCGAATCTTCTAGAAAGTTCCAGAAAGTTGTCGAACTTTCGAGAAATTTCTCGAAACTTCTAGATAGTTCCAGAAGGTTATCGAACTTTCGAGGAATTTCTCAAATCTTGTAGAGAGTTCCAGAAAGTTATCGAACTTTCGAAAAATTTCTCTTCTACGCCATTATGATTCTCAACGGTTCAATTGGAGTCACACATTTTCGAAGTTGAATTTTTCCAACCCCCATATCTTTTACACCCTTATAGCTATCGACTCGCAACCACCATAGTGCACGATGGGAACCTTGGGGCTACTACCCCACACAAACACTTTTCATCTGTGACGTGTAGTTTTGTTTGCAGAGTGAAATATAGGCACACACACGTCCATTTTTATATATATAATAGATGTTTTTTTGAATTGAAACTTCGGTAATTTTCTAGATAAGGTCCCCACCCCCGGAGGGGGTGGGGCGGGGGTGGAGGTGATTCAGGGGGGTGTCCACATCACCCCCCCATAAAAATTTCCCGGCGGTCACCCCATAAAAAAAAGTTATAGCCCCATAAAAAAAAATTATAGCCTCATCAAAATTGGGATTTGATAAGGGCCCCACCCCCGTAGGGGGTGGGTCGGGGGTGGGGTTGATTCAAGAGGTGTCCACAACACCCCCCCTACAAAAATTTCGAGGCGGCCACCCCTTAAAAAGAAGTTATAGCCCCATAAAAAAAAGTGATAACCCCATAAAAAAAGGGTTTTTGCGATATAATAACGAAACGTCTCGCTTATTTTCCGATTACTATCTTTGAGAATACACGGCTCCTAAATTTTTAGGCCCCCCTCCCCCCACCTACTCTAACCCCTCTCATATTATTACAAATATAATATAAGGAATAAATGCTGACTCACCAGTAACTCCGGGCCGGAGTACTCATGCCGTCCAAGAATGCATGTGTACAAGCATACATGCACTAATCAATGCATGCGGAAGTGAATATATGTGGAGCGCATACTTATATGTATGTATTATATGTGTGTGTGTGCGTGAACTTATGTATGAATTTGAATATACATGCACATTGGTACATACACAGACAGGCTACACACACATACAAACGCGCGCGCGTTACGGGGTGAGAGTCAAGAGCAGAAAGAAGGTGGCGACTTTCAGTAACGACCGAGTCTAGTGGGTTGGTAGAGAAAATGAGATCAAGCTGTCGACGCCACTCATCTGGAAGAAACCTGAGTCGGAAAAGTGATCGACAATTAAAGACTCAATTGAAGAGGAATTGGTGACAAAATATGAGGAGTCATTGTCGGAGAGGGACCAGAGTAGATGAGGAAGGTTAAAATCACCCAAGACTACGAAGCTGTCAAGAGGAAGGGCAAGGGCAGACACGGCATCAAGAGCTTCAGTTGCGTGCATGTAGGCCTGGAGAGGCTGAGCGGGACGAATGTAGCAGCACATGATGAAAAGGAAATGGGGATTGAGAGAGATTCGAACGCATACACATTCGAAAGGAGAAGAATCAGAGAAATTGATTAGGGTAGGACTAAAACGGTTATGAGCAGCGATAAGGACGCCGCGACCAGAGGGACCGGAATTAGTTGAACATCCATCAGAGCGGAAAACACTGAAATCGGACGAGAATAATTCGTTGTTGTTAATTCCGGGGGTCAAGTTCGTCTCCGAGAGCGCGAAGTTGTCGAAACGAAAGGATTGGGATTTTAGAAAACCGTCTTGGGTTTGTGTCAGTGCGACTTTTTTGAAGGTGGGAAATCGGCTTAGAATTTAGGTAGGAGGCATAGGCGGAGAGGTCATCGGAAATTTGTTGGGCTGGGACGTCGAAAGCTGCGTGGAATTTCAGAAACAGCTACCGTAGGATGGAAGGGTCGGTCGGGAGACCCTCTTGGTGTAGGGAAACAATAACGTTGGTTCAAGTCTTGTCGTCAATACAGATGGAGTCGGCTCTATCGTGGAGATAAGCCAAGTAGAGTCGAACGTTGTCATAGACTCTACGCTCGCGAAGGCGAGAAAGCAAGTAACGGCCGTTAGGAGATTCTGCCGATAGCCTCGTTAGCTTCACCACAGAAGGGAGGAGAGGGTCAATGAAGAAAGGTTTGTCGGGAATAATGTTCGTTTGTACAAACACCAAATGCACTGATGTCTCCTGTTTTTGATCCGTCAGTATATATTTTGTTGTAGTCCTGGTATTTTTCTATTTGGCAATTGAATTCTACGCGGTATATCTCAACGGTCGTTAATTCCTTTTATTTGAGGGGTCGTTATTTCCCAGGGTGGGTTGCTTATAGTTTTGCTGGAGTAGATTTTAGGTGGCAACTGCAGTTCAATTTCCTGACATATTTGCTTGATTTGTATGGCCGGTATTCCTTCTGTTTTGTTGTTGTTTATTGGTTCTTCATTATTTTGTGTTTCCCAGGTTGTTTGGTAGTTTGGGTGGTCTGTTATGCTTTTGGTTTTCGGGGCATAGTTCATTGTCATTATTTTTCTTCTGAGATGTAGGGGCATTATGTTCGCTTCTATGTGTAAACTTTTGCTGTTACTGGTTTTATAAGCACCTGTTGCAATCCGTAAATAGCAATATTTTGAATACAGTCGATCTTATTTAGGTGCAGTTGATTAGCAGTAGAGTAGGCTATAGAGACGTAGTCTAGGATTGGTAACACAAAAGCTTTGCCTGTTAAATGTCACTCCAAGTATTTTTACAGTATTGTAGTATTTGATCTCAACTCCGTTAAGGGTTAGCTGTAGTCGTATGTTTAATTTCCTTCTGTGGGAGAAGTGGATGGCTTTTGTCTGTTCTGGTGAAAATTTGAATCCCGGTTTATCCGCCCATTTTTCCAAGTTTTGTAGTGTAATTTGTAGTTTTTTCTGTATTTCCTTAGGGTCTTTATGCCTCATGTACATATATAACGCAAGCATCGGTATACTGTTGCTGTTTATTACGATGAGGAACAGCGTAACGCTTAGTACTGATCTTTGGGGAATTCCATTTTCTATGGGATACTGAGTTGACTGACAGTTGTTTATAATTACCTGGATACTGCGATTATGGATAAAGTTGTTAATGAATATTGCCTTTTATGCCAATTTTTTGAATTTCGGTCATAATTCCATATCTCCAGATCATGTCGTATGCCTTTTTAATGTCGAGAGCTGTATTTTAGATTTGATTTTCATTACGTTAGCCATGGTAGATCAACGTTTTCGAAATCCTGACTGGTTTTTGTTGAGAATGTATTTTTTTTCATACTTTCGAGTATTTTGCATAGGCAGGAGGTAAGTGCTATTGGACGGTAGCTTTCTGGAGTGTATTTAGCCTTACCGGGTTTTAATATTATATACGCATTTTTCCACTCCTTCGGTATTTGTGCGTTTGCCCATACTTTATTGTAGAATTCTAGTATATGGTCTTTCTGCTTGTCAGTTAGATGTTTTATCATTTCCTAATGTATTTCATCTGAACCTGGCGTAGAACCTTTGCATTTATCCAAAGCTAATTTTAGTTCCTCTTTAGTAAATATTTCATTGTATTCTTCAGTGTTCGTGTTTTCTAATCTTATATGGCTTGTTCGGCTAATTGTTTATGGTCGAAAAACTGTTTGTTGTAATTGGAAGAGGATGAATTAGCCTGGAATGTTTTTGCTAATTAGTTTGTTATGTTCTGCGTTTGTGTTATAATTTCTCCTTCTTTTACGAGAATGTTATATATTTTCTTTTGTCCATTTCCTTTTGTTGTTCAATGCCAATTCATTTGGTGTACTAAGGTCTATATTTTGTATAAATTCTGTATACGATTTCTTTTTTGTTTCTCTTATCATTCTCCTCGCTTCAGCCTTTTCTTTTTTATACTGTACTAGCTCACCCGCTATCCCTAAGATAAAAGTAAAATTAATATAGTCACCATCACTGGCGTTCAGAATTTCGTAACTTTTAACAATAGTAAACAATTACCAAAAAGTAGCCTACTACTACTGACAACCTCTTCATGTCTGTAAAGTTCATATCGGTTCAGCTGTTTCGAAGATGAGCCCGGACAGACAAACAGGAAGAAAAAAAGTAGCCTAATTCATTTCTGACAACCTTCCCCTCAAGTTTAGTACAAATCGCATAAACATTAAAATATAACAATCCGCCACTTTGAATTCGTAAATTCTGACAGTTGGTTTGAAATCAGAGACCCCAAAAACCACTTAGTACCAAATTTTGTGGAAATCTCATAAACTTTTAAATTTTACAGTCAACCGTCTTTTAGTCGGATTGAAATCAGCGACCCCGAAAACCTCCAAGCACCAATTTCAATGGTAATCGCATAAATCTTTTAAATTTGAATGTCCGCCATTTTGAAACATGCCAATAAAAAGTATCGTATATTCTCCAAGGTATTCTCTACCTGAGTTCAAAATTTAATTTAAATCAGTTGACCTATTTTGGCGTGATTGAGGGTCAAAATTAAAAAAAAAAATGAATAACGCAAAAATATTCATCGTGTTCAAATACCTTTCGGTTGAATGGTACAGAAGTTCATGAGCGTCATCTAGTGGCAAGCTCTGGCAAAAATGAATAACGCTAAAATATTCATCGTGTTGATATACGTACATATGAGAATTTTCATGACGATCGGTTAAACGGTATGGAAGTTTGTGGGAACGAGCCCCGGTGCTGTTCTCTTATTTAGTTCACCTTTTTAACAAGAAAGGGGCTAGTCCACAAACAATTAAAAGTTCGAGCTGGTATAATTAATCAGTTCTTTATTTACACAAAATACATTAAGCGAGAGCGTCGAGTAAAAGCAGCTCATCCGGGCAGCGTCTCGAGAAGAAGAAGGAGGCGGGTAACATTTCAAAAACGATGCGACAGCAGGAGCTTCTTAATTTTAAAAACAGGTGTCGTGGCCGTCGCATAGAGTTGTGGTCCCCACAGTACTCCCCCCTCCAATAATGGCTATGTTTATTTGAGGTTCAACGGTGTCACTTGAACTGGTTCCTCGAAGACATCCGCACTGGGGAGATGCGCCGGTTTCAGTCTTTCCACGGTGACATTTATCTCTCTGCCGTCAGCCCTGATGGTGAAAACCCGGTCATCGAGTCGCTTCAGCACCTCGTGCGGACCAGAATAAGGTTGGTCTAATGGTCGCTTGCCAGCATCCCGTCTCAAAAAAACGTGTGAGCAGGAATATAGGTCCTTGTAGCAGAAGGTCTTTAAACGGTTATGATGCGCCGCAGGCACCGGCTTGACTGCTCTCATGTGCAGTCGAAAGTCCTCCAGAAAGAATTCCGGATCCTCTGGAGGGTCCTCATGGGTGAAAAACTCGCCGGGAATTCTCAAGGGCGCCCCATAAAGGAATTCCGCTGGTGAAGCCTTGAGATCCTCCTTGTATGATGTCCTGAGGCCAAGCAGAACCGTGGGCAGCATCCGGCTCCACTAGCTGGACTGGTGACACATAATGGCAGCCTTGAGGGTACGGTGCCACCTCTCCACCAGACCGTTGGCAGCCGGGTGGTACGCAGTGGTGCGTATGCGCTTTGCTCCGACCAAGCGAGTGAGGGCCATGAAGAGAGCGCTCTCAAATTGTGAGCCCTGGTCCGTGGTTATGATCTTCGGACTTCCAAATCTGGCGATCCAATTGCTGAAGAAAACGCTGGCCACCGTGTCGGCAGTGATGTCCTTGACCGGGACGGCCTCAGGCCATCTAGTAAACCTGTCTATAAAGGTAACGCAGTACCTGAAACCCTGAGATTCCGGCATCGGTCCAATCAGGTCAATGTGTACGTGGTCAAACCGCTGGTCCGGGTCAGTGAACGCTATAGGAGGAGGATGCATATGTCGACTCACCTTAGACCGTTGACACGACAGACAGGTGCGAGCCCAACGGACGACATCCCTATTCAGGCTTGGCCACACGTAGCGCTGCGAAATCAACTTGGTCGTGACACGGCCGCTGGGGTGAGACAGGTTGTGAAATATATTGAAAACCTGTCGACGCAAAGTCTCAGGGACGAAAGGCCTGAGGTCATCAGCAGAAACGTCGCAGAACATAGCCTGTTGTCCCAGTCCACAAGGCAGCTTTCGCAACTTCAGAGAGGTAGTGTTTTCCGCCAGGAGTCGCCTGAGCTCCTCATCCGTCTCCTGAGCGCGGGCCATAGCGGGGAAGTCAATCGAGGATGGCAACTCAAAAGCATCAATCCTCGACAGTGCGTCTGCCACACCATTGTCAGCGCCAGCAATGTGTTGGATACTAGTGGTGAACTGGCCTATAAAGCCCAGTTGTCTGACCTGCCGAGGGGACGCCTTCTCCGCGCGCTGCTGGAAAACGAATGTAAGAGGCTTGTGGTCCGTTTGAACAAGGAACTCCCTGCCCTCAACCCAGGGCTGGAAATATTTAATGGCCTCATACACTGCCGTCAACTCCCGGTCATATGTGCTGTAGTTTTTTTGGGCCGGGGAGAATTTCTTTGAATAAAATCCAAGTGGCTCCCAGGGACCATTGTCAAGTCTTTGCTCGAGTACCGCCCCAATGGCGGATCCTGAAGCATCCGTGCTGAGCCTGAGCTGAGCGTTGGGGACCGGGTGCGTCAGGAGTGCGGCATTAGCGAGCTGGGCCTTAACCTCCTCGAAGGCCCCCTCGGCCGGCGGCGTCCAAGGAACGGGTCGTTGGTCGTTTTTCTTCGAGTCACTCAGCAAGTCGTTCAGAGGGGATTGTATCATCGCTGATTGCTTAAGGTGACGTCTGTAGAAATTAACAGCTCCCAAAAATCGTCTAAGTTCGAGAATTGTTTTCGGTTTCGGGAAGTCGACCAAGGATTTCACCCGATCCGGAAGAGGCGAAGATCCCCCAGCGGAGATCCTATGGCCGAGAAAGTCAATTGTGTCAACCCCAATGACACACTTATCTGCATTTACGCAGAGACCGTACTGTTGCAATCTTTGACAAACCAGGCGGAGGTGTTTTTTGTGTTCCTCAGACGAGGCTGAAGCAATCAGCAAGTCGTCCAGGTAGCAATACACAAAGTCAAAGCCCCTCAGGACCTGATGCATGAATCTCTGGAACGTCTGCGCTGCGTTCCGCAGACCAAAAGGCATGGCAGTGAACTCAAAGAGTCCGAACGGGGTGATGACCGCTGTTTTGGGAATATCGTCCTCCGCTACAGGTATGTGATGAAATGCTCGCTTGAGATCAATTGAGGAAAAAATATTTTTTCCGCAAAGGATAGTATTGTAGTCATGCAAGAGGGCAATGGGGTATCTGTCAGGAACCGTTTGGGTATTCAGTTTACGGTAGTCCCCGCAGGGACGCCAATCGCCATCCTTCTTGGGCTGCATGTGTAATGGGCTAGCCCAGGGACTATTAGAGGGTCGAGCCAGCCCCCGGTCCACCATCAACTGGAACTCCTTTTTAGCTGCCCTCAAACGTTCGGGGCGCAGCATTCTTACGCGCTCGACACAAGGAGGCCCTGTGGTTGTAATGTAATGTCGCACATCGTGCTTGGTGGCTGTCGGAAAATTAGATGGGTTCCCAAACAAGCTGGGGAATTCCTTGAAAACCTCACGAAAGCAGTTACCGCCACCTATAGTGGTAAGTGATGAAGCCGGAGCCGAATCAAAGGAGCCCGCTATGCATTGACCCGTATGTGAATCCACAACACAACCTCGTTTAAGGTCGATTAAAAAACCAAACTCGCGAATGATATCAGCACCCAAGATGGCATAGGGCACGTCGGCAAGAGAAAACTCCCATTTCATCGGCCGTCGCAAACCGAAGTCAAGAATTAACTGCTGTTTACCGAAAGTTGAAATTTTGGTTGAGTTGGCCGCATATAAATGGGAGGTGGGAGTTTTGCTTTTTTGCACGCGGGACGCTGGGACCACAGAAATATCCGCGCCAGTGTCGACGAGGAATCTCATGCCGGTAGTTTTATCGAACAGAAACAGCCGATGAGGTAGCGTGATACCGCCAATAGTTGGCAAATCTATTGGCGGTGCGCGGCGTTTCCCTGGTGCAGAGACCGCCAATTGCAGGGCTCCGCACATTTCTTTGCCCTCTCCGCGAACCTGCGATGGTAATAGCAGATAGCACCTGAACTACTTTTATTTTGGCTATCATTTTGGGAAGAAGAAGCAGCACGCCTCGGACGCTGCTGGATGTCGCCGTTGACAAGTCTGGACAACTGCGCTGAAATATCGGTTACCTTTTTGCTGAGGTCCTCGACTCGCTTCTCCAAGTCTGTGCGGGAAATTCCCATCAAATGACTTGAGGGGGCCGCCCGCTGAATCTCGCTGACCTTGTCGGCCAACTGCGCCAGATCCTGATTGCTTAATTGTTGAGCAGTGGCGAGAGCGATCTGCAAATCTCGAGGGAGCTTGTCAAGCCACGTAGCACGAAGAAAGTCTTCATTCAGCTTGTTGCCCCCAAGTCGCCGCATTGTTGCGAGGAGCTCCGATGGCCGCCTGCTGCCCAGCTCCAGTGAGATTAATGATCTAAACTGGCTATCCTGGGAAGGGGAAAAATGATTAAGTAAAGCTGTCTTGATTGCTTGATACTTCTCGATAGGCGGCGGATCAATGAGGATGTGCTCCACAACAGCCAGTGTGTCACACTCCAAGCGAGCGACAACCGCATAGTATTTCGTGGAGTCCGAGTACACCTTCCTAGCGCTGAATTGTGCTTCGATGGATAGAAACCAAAGATGAGCTTTATCGCTCCAAAATGGAGGCAACTGTACATGCTCGATAGCGTCCATTCTGTTCGGTGCGCCAAGCTGTTGATTGCTGATCTGCTCCTCTCGAGGGTCGCCCTGTGCCGAGGATGGGGAATCTGCGTTGTGGTTACGGCTGGGGCCGGCCTGTGCGTCGGCTGGGCCGTCTACATTCTCGAAAATCGGCGACATTATTGAAAAGAAATTCGCGGATGTCCTGCGCACTTGTACTAACTTAGGGGTCACCACTTGTGGGAACGAGCCCCGGTGCTGTTCTCTTATTTAGTTCACCTTTTTAACAAGAAAGGGGCTAGTCCACAAACAATTAAAAGTTCGAGCTGGTATAATTAATCAGTTCTTTATTTACACAAAATACATTAAGCGAGAGCGTCGAGTAAAAGCAGCTCATCCGGGCAGCGTCTCGAGAAGAAGAAGGAGGCGGGTAACATTTCAAAAACGATGCGACAGCAGGAGCTTCTTAATTTTAAAAACAGGTGTCGTGGCCGTCGCATAGAGTTGTGGTTCCCACAAGTTGATGTGTTGCAGCGCCATCTAGTGGAAAGTTATTGAAAAATAGATAACACGAAAATATTCACCGTGTTCAAAGATCTATATGTATACGAATTTTTATGACGATCGGTTGAAGCAAAGTTAATAGCACTAAAATATTCACCGTGTTCATGTGTCTACGTATACCAAATTTCATGATGATCGGTTGAACGGTATAGAAGTTGATGTGCAGCAGCGCTATCTAGTGGGTGGGTTTTGCAATTTTTCTTTCATATAAACCTTGTCCCGATAATAACGAACACAACAAAAAAAGATCCAATTTGGTGCAGTCGTTCGGAAATGTTTGACAGTTACGAAACCCATGAACATTTTGTATGGGAAATTGTTTTCCTTTTATTTTATTTTTTCGTCAATTTTCCAATGTTTTTAATAGTTATTCTGCTATTCGGGATGGAGACAAATATGACAAATCAAAAACCATGAAAATCGATCCAGCTGTTCTCGAGTTATAAGTGTTCGTACAAACCCGACTTTGTTTTATATATTAACACGTTCGCGGACGCGAATGCTCTAGCATCCATATTTTACATTGAGTTATATGGGCCGAAAAGCTTTCTGTCCGCGAACGTGTTAAGATTATGGTTTCTATGCTTGGTTGTATTTTGTGTTTTTTTAACTTTCTTTTTCTTTTCTTTTATTTCTTGCTTTTTTGATTTCTTTACTCCACTCCACCATGGTAGTAGAGGTCTTGTTGTTTCGGCTGGTGTTTTCGGTATTAATACTGTTGCTGCGTTAATGATTTTTTCTGTAATGCGTCGGCATTCACTTTCTATATCTTCAACGTTTTCTGAGCATGTAAACATAATTTTTTCTTGGTACTTGCTCCAGTTGGCGCTCTTAATGCACCATTTTGGTCCTCTGCAAACTGGGTGGGGGTTCCGTCGTTTAGCCATATTAGGTCATGGTTTTCTATAATATCTTGAATTATTTTTCCTCTTAGGTCAATTTTTTGTGATCCCCACAGAGAAGAATGTGCATTGAAGTCACCTGCATAAAGCTGTCGGTAGATTGCCTAGAATTTCATCAATTTCGTTATTTCTTATTATTTGCGAGTTCGGAAGATAGATAGAGACGATTGTAGCCTTTATTGGTTGCTTTAATGTGATGGCTACTAGTTGTGTGTTTCCTACGATGTTGATATCTTGGGCGCTATCACGTCTTGGCTCAATGTTTTCAATTCTTACGATTTCATCTTCTTGCTTGTTAGATGTTTGGGAGTTTGTATCAAGCTCACACCAAAAATTCAGTTTTTATACATACTTTTCAGCCACTTACTTCATAGAAAAAATATTGATTATATAAAGCTCGTGATTTAAAGATATATAAATCAAATATATTTCGAATTGTGCCTTAAAATTCTAAAAGAGCATATTTGAAAATGCCTAAATAAAACATTTCCGAAAAATGTAAATCCTTATTTATTGAATTCAATATCTCTAAAATTGTTTCTGCAATCTTGATGTTAGTGGGTTAGCATAACTCTATGGGTACGGCTAACGTGAAAAAACTTATCCATATACACATATGTACATACAAAAAAAGCTAGAAGCGCTATCGAGTCTGCAGTCATATTTTTCTTTTTGGCAAAATGTCATTTTATTTGAATATAATACCAACACAAGTGCATTTTGTTTATGTACGAGAATAACTTCCAAGTGTTTCGAATTTATACTTACATAAATCTTATTTGACCCTAAAATAAATTTATAAGATGAAGTACAAATAAAATGATTGAGAGGTAATTGAAATTAAAAATAACATTATTGTTATGAGCATTATAAAATTACAATTGCATTTTGTTCATTTTTAGTTTCTCGCTTTACGAGTTATTTTCAATCATGAGTACCTATGTATATGTGCTGACTATTTAATTTGAATGAAAAAATGAGTAAATGTTATAATAAGTTTTTATTTACAAAATAAAAGAATGATATCTGTCTTTTAAACAGTAAAATATGCGGCAGGCATTGCATTGCCCGTCAAATTCGAATTAGAAAATATGTGACGCAACTCTGAAAAACTGGGAAGCATTTTAAAGCGCAACTGTATTAAAAGGATTTTTGCCTGTGACTCGCAAGGAAACCGTCCAAAGTGTCATCCAATGGTTTAAATTTCTTCTTTCCAGCAAAATCTACAAAGCAGACATTTTTATTTTCGGGGAATAACCGTTTCTAAAGAATGTAATGTCTGGGGCAGGTGAGGTTCGGTACCAGATAGGTCACTTGGATCGGAGAACTTGCAGTTGCTATGTTACGTGCTCTTCTACCGCGCAGAATAGTGCGTTCATTGCTACTCTGCTCTGCACCACTCGCTTGCTCAAATATTCGCGCACCAATTAAAGCACGACAACCGTGAGTCCAGGCAACCAGAAGAAGTGAAGGACATCGCTCCTCTTTCAATGAAATTTGGCAGGTGCCTTTGCTCTAAAACGGAAGGATTTGAAAGAATTTTGCGGCGGTCGGCTAGGGTTTCCGAAATAATCCACTTTTAATAATTAAAAAACTTCGAAATGAAGTGTTAAGCGGCGTTTCCAATGCAATTTGGAATTTGTCTCCATTCTTCACAAGCCAAACTCACCCTGTTACGAACAGCCAACACGAAAATTGAAAAGTGAAATTTTTGAAATTTCAACTCCGCCAATCGTTTGTAACTCGTTTGTATCCGTTTGTATCAAAAATTATTTCGTTTGTATCCCTCTAGTTTACTAGAAATTAAGGTTTTAATTAAGGCTTACGATCAGCGAACACCTTTTTCAAAATCAATTGTAAAATAGACTTTTGGGTACTCAATCGATCGGAAATCGTTTGTATCCTCCGAATATGCTATTGAAAAGTTTTGTATACCGCTTATTTTTCCATAAAAAGCGAAAAATAAAATAAATTTTTATCTTAATTATAAGCTTCTTTTTTTTGCCACTGCATGTACTTGGCGCTCATGTTCAACGCCTTCTAGTGTAGCCAAAAGTAAACTTGTAGTGAAAATGACAACAACAGCGGTATCCTGTACTACAGTGCGTTCCATATTTATAAGCCACCATCAAAATTCGAGTTATTTCTGCCTAAGAACAATTTACTGTGTCAAATCGTACAATAGTTAGAGAAACAGTTTGTGAGGGAACTCCTCTCACGAAAATGGCTGACAGCGTTTTTGGCGGGATAAAATAGGTTTAATATTTAATTTAATTTTATGGCAAAAAAACGTGTTTATTTTGCCGAAATATAATTTATTGCGGCTTTTTAATAGCAAAATCAACATTTTGAAGCACTTTTTCAAACAGAGTGGAATACACTATTTGAAACAGAAACAGTTTGTGAGGGAACTCCTCTATGAATCATTTTTAAGTATTTTTGCTTGTTTTGTGTCCTGCAAATGGACATCGCCTGGGAACATAAAACCCAATAAAAAGAAAGTATTAAGTAAAGTAATATTTCTATCAATCAATCTTGATTACGCATTATCCCCCCATAAAAATCTATATGGCGACGACTCTGGTTCCATTTCCACATATCTGACAATTCTTCTGGAGGGAAAATCACCAGTTAAGAATGATATTTTCGCACAAAATTTGATTATTTATACGCAACTTTATGACATAAATAATTATATAGTTTTCTTAAGTACCTACTTGTGAAAACAAACCACAGAGATCCCGTAATTCTTCACATTTTCGCAGCCAGGCACAAAACACTTTCTCGGCAGTTTTCAATAGTTTTTGTGCAAAATAATTCATATATGTATATAATTAGCACATTCCAGGAATTAACGCAAAATCAAAACATAAAAATTACACTTTATACATTTAAGCGAAAACAAACACAAAATTACCACTTCGCTCGTCTGCTGACTATCGAACTTCACATTGAATTGCCCGCGAGTCCCATTTGACAATCTCGAGTCCCATTTGACAATCTCGAGTCCTGGATTTTGGCTTTTCTCACCGACAGGGATTTTACACGGTTGTTCCACTCCATATTCGTTCGTTCCTCCAAGATTTCAAAGCAAAAGTGAAGTGACAGATAATCATATGATTTCGAAAAACTGAATTTTCGAACAGGGCCCACAAATTGCAAATTACAAATTCCAAATTACGCTGCATTGGAAACGCCGCTTTAATCTCCACCGCAAAATTCCTTTATTTTGCAAAATTCCGCTTTAATCTCCACCGCAAAATTCCTTTATTTTGCAAAATTCCGCTTAAATCTGTTCAATTTCCCTTTGCACTTTTGCGTGCAGACAACCACGCATTTTGGGTGTATATCATGTTTTGAAAATAATTATTTTTTACGCCGACATTTACTTTCCACACAAATGTCATTCGAATGGCAAGAGTTAAGATTTTTGTTTACATTTTATTATTGTTCTTTTTCAGGTTTTATCACAATATAAGTACATAGTGAAAATACATAGCGAATTGGATTGCATTTCAATCCAATTTTGCAAAAATAAAGCAATTTTGGGGTGGAAATGGTTATTTCTAAATTTGACTTTTTGTAAAAATTAAAAGTGGAATATTTTGAAAACTATAGCCGACGCCGCAAAATTTCTTCAGATCCTTCCGTTTTAGGACAAATGGAAGGCACCTGCTCAACTTCAGTGAAATCCGAGCGATATTGGTGCTCTTCACTTTTTGGCAACCTACTTGCAATCTTGTTTGCAAAAAAATAATCTTAATAATCTTTAAGTTTTTGTATAAGAACACAGATGCGTATAAATTTATACTACTAGTTAACTTGTTTATAGTTGGCAATCCGATAATAGAAATTAGTAAAAGACAACGTATCTTTTCGTTTTTTCTTATGCTTTGAATTTACAATTGGCTCTGAGTTTTTTGAAATAATAAATAAGTGTGGCAATAAAAGAAACTGAATTACACTACTTTTAATTAGTAGCAACTTTGACAGCTGTGGTCTATGATGTTAAAATAAACTGCTGGTGGTGTTCAGAAAGCGCATGTAACTTTACTAGGAACGAGTTCTTCTGCTCGTACCTTTACAAGATTAGGCAGGTCGAGACACCCGAGTGCGCATACAGCATAGGCGTAGGATGACGCCGAGCACACCCTCTTCCATTGCAGTCGAAGAATGTGAAAAACAGTTCCGGGCTGGTGTTTTTGGGAATACTTGTAGGGTTGAAGTCCGCCACTCCTTTTGTAACGAGATGTATCCTCCCTCAAAACACAAATAAAAAAAAGAGGTAAAATTATCTACCTATAAAGTTCATACATTTATGAATGAAACAAGTTTTGATGCTCAACATTTACAAGAGTAGTTGAAACTGAGAAATAATTTTCATGATGAATAAGCATGAAAAAGGCAACTTTAAAAGAACATAATTAGCCAAAGTTCAAGGTTGTTGGGGTTCAAATGCGCTTGAAACTACGGTTTCAACAAAATGCATCTGACTTTGGTTCTTTTTGTCCGTATAATACGAAGTAATGGAGTGGAATTTAATCCTAGGTATTTTGGAACAAGCTCCAAGTGAGTATTTTAATTGCAAATATCTTGAACTCTTCTATTAAAATTCTGCTTTGGATATAATTTTACCTCTTAACCCTTTCACTACGGAGTTTTTGAAGCTTCGCTTCTTATCGCAGATTCTGGCAATAGAGTCTAGGAAAGAAAAAACGACAGATTTTGAGTGAAGCCTGATATTGCATTGCGGTATATCTATACATCGGTTAAAAGCTATAGGCCATGCGCGTATATATACATCAACATACTTGCCTTTCTCTTTCAAACCAAGTGCATCGGTATACGTGCGCATATATGTAGAACTTGACTGCTAATTGACGGTCGAAGAGTGAGACCATTTTAAGTTTAGATGCAAACCATTTTAAGTGGAGATGCAAACCTGCCTTAGAAAATTGTTTGAACTTATTATCCATTTCCGGTTGGTTGGTCAAAGTGGCGACCCGCCGGCTGGGCAGGTCCAAGTAGCGCTATAGCGCGCCGTTTTGATACCACAAGAAAGAAATCCCCTAAAAGTAAACCAATAAGTGAGTGAGTGGGGCCACCAAGGATCACAGCCAACCAGTGGAGTTCAAAAATAGAACTATCTCTCCGATCCTTGAGGCGGATAAAGCTTTGAGGTTGTCAAGAAAGTATTCGCCCAGCGCCCGATGTCTAGGCCCTGCTAAAGCGGGACAGTTGCAGACAAAATGGGAAAGAGTCTCTTTCTCCTGCTGATCCTTGCAACTGCCATCCATTTCCAAATATGATATATTCTACATTTTCCGAAAGAAGCGTACTTTCTATCGGCTGTTCCCAACACAGCACCATTTCTTTTTTTTTCTATATTTAGCATAAGCTTAAGTAATTTTAATGAATTATATCAACATATGAATGAAAAAAAAAGTGCCCTGGCTTCTCGATGGCACAGTAGACATGAAAAAAATGATTGAGATAAAAGGAATTCAATTTACGATTACTCATTATTTTTTTTAACACGTTCACGCCGGCGCTGTAATTCATGTTTCTCGCCTAGAGGCGGCTGCGCTGAAAGCTTTTCGCTCTATCGGACGGGCCCGAACAAAATGTTTCAACTAAAGATTGTCGCACGGGATACCGTTTTCATGCAATCATATGCGAGCCACACCAATGGTACGCGCCGCCTGATGAGATAATTCTGTGCGATCCACCGGTGGTACGCGCCGCCCGATGGGGCAGACATGTGCGAGCCACCGGTGGTACGCGCCGCCCGATGGGGCAGACATGTGCGAGCCACCGGTGGTACGCGCCGGCGTGAACGTGTTAAAGATACTTACACAGGATTCTTGCTCAAAAATGAAAACCACTACGTAATGAAACTATTAAAAATGCAGTGAATTATAAATGCTGATGATTTGAGACGTTTTTCGACAATGCACGTGTTTCTGAGACCACGTGCATACAACTGCGCATTGCGCATAATTAACGCGCAGCCAATATCATGCCATTGAGTGAGTCGTTGTTAATGACTCATTAGTGTCAGCCTTAGTTAGGCCCACTGCTATCCCCACTACGCACATACCTAGACTAGACTAGGACCCAGCCCCCAAACTCAGTAATGAGTCATAGCAAAGAACTTCTAAGTAACAAGAAGCCTCATCTCATACAATGAGAAATTTCTTATATTGCGACCCGCTCTCTTACAAAATCTTTTCTATCGGATTGGAACCCGTCATCTAGAGCGTAGCAACCCGCCGTGAGAGCCCCCTTTTATTATAAGGATGGAAACTCTTCCAATTTCTAGGAACCTGCAGTGCGTGGCCTGGATGCGTGTCATCCGCGGCGCTGATTCCGAGTATTTTATCGAAAAAAAGTAAAACCCACGTCGAAATATTGCATGTATAAAAACAGCCGGCGCGCGCAACTTTTATGGGTTCGTTGAATTTACACAAATCCATGTCATCCTGTGCGAAGAGAATTCTCTCATTCTCATTCACTAAGGGCCCCCTCTGTCACTTTCCGCCTTCTTCTATAAACAAACGAAGGGAATGCAAAATTTTTGGGCTGAGATGAAGCTTCTTGTTATTTAGAAGTTCTTTGGGCATAGTAACGATTTTTGTAACATACATTCTTTTAAATAGACCCCAGGGATAAGACATATTCATGTCAAAATTGTTATACATGAGCAGTACTTGCTCGTTACCATTATTCTGGGGTAAATAAGTTTGTGGTCGACGAACCAAACCCAGATTTTTTCATAAAATTATGTTATAATTATGTATATTTATTTAATTATATTTGTTTCAACATTATTTATTTGTGAATGCTGTATGCCTGTTTTGAACGCGGTGGGACATATTGTCCCAGTAGAGGTGAAAGGGAAGTTTGAATCCACCAAAAATAAAAACCATTCGTTTTTCTTAGGCTTTTATAAAGAAGACAATGAGAAAAACCATATCGCATAGATACTTCGAGCGGTTTCCTTTTTAGATGTGGTAACTGTTGGATCATCATATTCGATACGTTTTTGTTAATTTAATTCAAAAAATTTTTTTTTCTTTTACGAATTGCAAATATCTTTTCACATTTTCAATTAACATAGAGTCCATAATTTC
Source organism: Machimus rusticus (assembly GCA_951509405.1). Classification (NCBI taxonomy): domain Eukaryota; kingdom Metazoa; phylum Arthropoda; class Insecta; order Diptera; family Asilidae; genus Machimus; species Machimus rusticus. The sequence goes on from OX608054.1 coordinate 5,959,397, forward strand.
CAGCATTAGAATCAGAATCAACTTGTTTACCTCCATTTATTTCTGTAATTAATATACTGACTGTTACAAGAAATTCAATTCATTTGAGTGCATACCTGTTTATTATGTTAAGAAAAATTGCAAACCCTAATTTTATCGCTGGTTTTTTAAACTTTTTTTCTTTAAAATATGTTCGTTTTTAATAACTTTTCATTGAACTAGAAAATGTGCCAACAAAATATCTAAAAAGAATCTAAAAAAATAAAAACACCCGTGTCAAGATGTTATTCCGACCTTATTTGTTAGTTCGTTTTGAATTCTTTTATATCTACATACACATTTGTTATAAGTACAAAATGGACATTTGATGCGAAATATAACTACATAATAAAATGTTGAATAAACTAAATTAATTGTAGTGACCTTTTTCCTTGTAAAGAGTTACATATATTTTCACAATGAACCTTAATTTCAATTTCGTCCAATGAATTCTTCCTTCTTTTATATGTATTAATTCGATTTCATAATCTTTTTAAATGGTGCATTTTCGTAAAAGCTGAAAAACTGTTTTTTTTTTTTAGTTTAAGAAAAATGATTTTATATTTCAATTATTTACTTGAATATGTGCTACGAAACTCCTCCCGACTCGGATTTCTCACAGGAGCTTCCGCGTTGTAATAAGGATCTATTTTCGTCGCTAGAAGCAGCTTCATCCTCTCGATCCCTCGTGTTAGAAACAACCGTTGCTTCGGATTCTAAAAACAAAACCAAAAATTTTATTTTTAACACAATTTCTATAAAATAACATTTTTGAATATAAACGAAAGATAAATATGTATGTTTAGGACCGATTTGACCAACTAATATATGGTTTGATCTAACAATAACTCATCTCGGAATATACATATTTACTCCCTAACGAAAGCATAGTCCTAACTTATTGTCGGACCTTGTGGAGCAACATTTTGGCGTACTTGGCTAAATTTGTGCATTTGTATTTGTCCCATCACTTTCCTGATTTTCTTTCTATTCATTCGTTTCCATTACCGATTCGATATACATACACTCTAAAGTATGTTCGGTTTTAGATAACAGAAAAAAGGTAATGCTTTAGTTAATCGAAACCCCACTGTAAAATCATGATCATAGCTTTCGAAATAATTGCTCCTTTCTTTTCCACTTTTTTCTTGAATAAATCGTATTGTATAAAATCACAAAAAAAAAAATATATCAAGACGAATCACCCTCGCGACGTCCTTTAATCTGAGAATAAGGGTGGTTATACCGTCAGAATCAGATTTGGGGAAATGCTTTTATTAGATTGGTAGGGTTGTCTTCGACATCTGTGCCAAGTTTCACATCAAAATATGAGATGTGTGTTTGAGATAAACTTCGTTTCGTGAGCTGCTAAAAGTGAATTTTTCGATTTTTATAATGTATAAATTTTTACCACGATAATGGACCGTCTCCCATTGCTTTGATTCTTCGCGATCATTTCGCCAACAACCACCGTATTCACCTGATTTTGCACCGTGCGAATTCTGGCTATTCGGCAAACTGAAAAGACCGCTCCGGGGACACCGTTTTTGTCGATAGAGAATCTAAAAAGATTCTAAGAATCTAAAATAACGCTTCTAGCAGCTCACGAAACGAAGTGTATCTCAAACACTAATTAATATTTTGATGTGAAACTTGGCACGAATGTCGAATAAAGTCCTACCAATCTAATAATAAAAGCATTTCCCCAAATCCATTTTCGCACGCAGTTTAAATTCAAATGTTACCTTATTTTTTGGACACAGTAGTACTCCGGTTTAGCAAACCTACTCCTGGTAGAAGGTAAAATAAGTTAAATCTAGAGTATTTTCCAAATTATTCTTGGTATTAGACTTAAGGGGGCAGATCCAGTTAGAATTTTGAAAAAATCAATTTTTCAGACAAATTTCAAACAAATGGGACCGTTATTTGTGGAGACATATTACTTTGAATGGAGGCGTCGAGCTGTGCACACGTGTATATGTATTCGAAATAATTGCAATTTCTTGAGTGCGTTTTCTCGGAACTGTGGCTCTTATGCATAAAAACCGAGCAAATACTCAATCTCAATTTTTATATAGAAAACCCGAGAATTATCTCACCCAATCCAGTTTTTCTATATAAAAATTAAGATTGAGCATTTGCTCAGTTTTTATGCATAAGAGCCTATGTTTTCGAAGTAGGTGATCACTGTAACTTGAGAATGGCTTTGCCGACCGGTTTGAAATGTTTCTCACTTATTCTATACATAATTATCCTCCGGATGAACGAAGGATTTTTTTTAGATTATTATTATAATTTTTTTTTTATGAAAAAGAAGAATACTGTCACTATATTTTTTATCTGCCATATTGTAGAGGGCGACATTTTCCCTCACAAGTTCAATGAGCTTCTCTTGATGCATTCTTCAACTTCGATCAACGACCGACAACCGTCGGTCGGAATTCTTTTCAACGATAGCCAGCGACAGTGCAGGTTTTGGATCGGGCCGTTGTCGTTCTGTTGCCGGTATGTATGCATGAGTCCTTTTAATAGAGATGAATATTTTGTTGTGTCGTGACGTGCAGCGACCTTAAAGATGTCGCACGCCGAACAAAATCTGTGTCTACGAAAAATTTTTATAGGACGTAGCGCTACGTCCAAACTAATTATCAAGCATTTTGTGAGTCGCAGATGTTTTGTAGACATTTTATGAATTCATTATTCTTAATTTGGTTATTATGCTTGGTATTGGTAGTGTTTTGAACCGCCCAACGACAATGCTGACGAAGTAACACTAACAGCAAAAAATGTAACGTTTTACATCGACGTTCAAAAGAAGAATTTTACTGGTCGAACCACTTTTCAAACTCTTCATGCTGTTTAGGTATTTTAGTTATTACGAAGCATTTACATACTGCTCATAACCATTTTGATCTTTTTAGGGTTCCGTACCTCGAAAGGAAAAAACGGAACCCTTATAGGATCATTTTGTTGTCCGTCCGTCCGTCTGTCTGTCCGTCCGGCTGTCTGTCAAGACCCTTTTTCTCAAGAACGCGTGGAGGTATCAAGCTGGAATATCAAATACTCAGGTCTGCTGTCCCTTAGAGCTGTGAAAAAATCAAACTTCTAAGCCAACGCAATCAAAAGATACAGCCGTTTATGCCGCAAATTTCCGCTAATTTTCGACATTCCAAGGGAATCAAAACCTACAGGGTACTTTCCGTGAAATCAGAATCTTGAAATTTGGCACGAAGCAACGTCTTTTAGCACAGATAAAGGAAAGATTACCAAAACAGTAAATTTTTAGTTACATCATAATATAAAAATATTTTTAATAATTTTAAACTTACTACCCCTTTCCTCATGAACGCGTAGAGGTATTAAATTGAAATTCATATCAAATACTCAGGTCTATAATACCTTTAAGCTGTAACAAAATCAAACTTCTATGTCAACGCAATCAAAAGAAACAGCAATTTAAGTCGCATATTTTCAAACTCGCAACTACTCGCAAGGGAATCAAAACGGGTACTTCCAGTCGACCTAGAATCTTGAAATTTTGCATGAAGCAATGTTTTATAGCACATATAAAGGAAAAATTCCGAAAACCTTAAATTTTTAGTTACATTACAAAAAAAAATTATTTTTTACGGAACCCTCGGTGCGCGAGTCCGACTCGCACTTGGCCGGTTTTTTTTTATTTCTTTAGCATGTTTGAAGATGTAGGTATATCATAAAATACAGTTAAGTGCATCTTACAAATATGTATAGGTTTCCGAAGTCTACTCTAATTTTAAAAATTACAAAAAAATATTATATTTTGTCAATATAACCAACAAAAATTATTCTACTTCAAGCTTATAAACTCCGAGCTACAGTCTACATATAAAATACCAAGATTACAAAGCTTATGAACTACAAAAACTAATCTACTTTGTGCTAAACTAAACTAAAAAAATATCCTACTTTTTATTTCAACTTACTAAATCAAACTTATTCAACTTAAAATTAACAAAAGCTATTCTACTTTGTTTCTTACTAAAAACGAGGAGCAGTAAATTGTAAATGTCTCAAGACACGAATTCTCAAATATGTCTCAAAGTACAGGGAAATTCGTTCTCTTGCAAAAGCTAAAATGCGAATGAGGGTTGTGACGAATGTAGCCAGACGACTAGACCAAAATCAAAAATAACCTACTAAACAAGCTGTGACACTCTCTATACCACCACATAAGTACCACCCACCCCTCCAGATTGATTTCTGTTTCAACTCAAAAGTTCTTCCTTTAAATGGGGACAGCAGCCTTGTCTATGATTTTCGAAATGCTGATTTTGACGAACTCAACTGGAGGTTGACTTCCATTGATTTCATGACCCTCTTATCTGGTACCTAATTGTATTGATGATAATGTTGAAAAACTTTACGCTACTCTTTGCAAAATTTTGACTTCTGCGTTCCTGTTAAACGCCGTCGTCCCCTTGTTCCTCGCCCCCTAAATAAGAAAAATAAATTATGGAAGTTACATCTGCAGAAGAAGGATTCTTTGTCGTATAGCACATTTGTTGGGTGTTATAATCAATTTAATAACCTTGGCTCCGATCTTTATAACGAGTACCTTAACAAAACTAAAAATGAAATGTATGCAATTCGCGCGCGTTTTTCAAATTCGCTAATTCCAAGAGATGTACCGATGACTATCCCTGCAATATGTCTTATGGGGGTTGTTCGAGCCGAGTTTCGCCAACAATTTGTGGGGTGCGTCAAGCTGGCACCGCATCCTGTAAGGAATTAAAAAAATGATACGCCAAAATAATGTGCTATTTATGGGCTAATTATGTGCCCAAATAAATATTTTTGTGCTCGGTTATTAACGCGGCAAATGACAATTGTTTATATGCGGTGCCAGCTATCGGAAAGTTAGCACAGCCCCTCTACCCGCGCCGTTACACTTGGCCTTGGAAACAAAATAACAGTATCAAAATTATGTGCTTTTTATGTGCTTTAAAATGACCCCGAAAAGTTTTTCAAAAACTCGCCCCCTGTATGAAAAACAACCCTTACAAGAAATTGATCATGTTTGAAAAATACAAATTTCAGCGAAATGGCTTTTTTTTATAAAAAAATTATTTCTTCTCGCAATTGAAGAGTACAGGAATTATGTGCTTTTTATGTGCTCGCGGTTGAGACAAGAAGCGATTTTCGTGCTCCAACCACACCTGATCTGGAGCATCTTTAGTGTTTTTAAGGGAGGTGCAGCTAGAAATCGTTTTTTTTTTTATAAACAAATAATTTTGTGCTCGCAATTAAAGATTCAAAAATTTTGTGCTTCTTGTAAAATAGATTCAGAAATTTTGTGCCCTTACAAACAACAATCATCTACGAATTATTTGCTCAAAAAAATCGTGGATTTTTCTGTGCTTCTGTATATGTATGTTGATGTTTGAATTGCATGTTTCTGAAAGGATGAGCCAAGAGTCCTAAAAGCATTATCTAAGAATGTGTTAAAATATTATAATGCATATTTGCCATTGCCTCTAAAAATAATCCAGAAATTCTATGCTCGTAAAAAATGATCTAGAAATTTATGTGCGTCGAGTTGTTTTGGATCCACTCCCCAATATTTTTTGTTCCCCCCTTTCCACGCAAAAGAATTTAAAAAATATCAATTTAGACATTTATTTCCCAAATTCCTGTTAAACCGGCCAACATCCGCATAGTGTTTTCGTGTTAAAAAAATCGGTTGGACCCACGGCGCGCCAGAAGTTAGCAGAACAATATGGGCAGAACAAAAATTTTAATACTAATTTAATAATAATATTTAAATTAAAGGGCTCATTATAGACTAATTATGTCGATTGGGGAGTATTTTGTAAGCAAAACGATTAAATTACATTTTTTTCGTTTTATACACAAAACCGACTTCTTTAAATCATCCGTTTCTATAGAAGTTCTCAAAGGATTTTAAAAAATTTCTCAGAATTTAACACGCATAGCGTGGAAGCAGCATTCTTACACCCTGTTACGTCACATTTTTTTTTACACCACGCCTTCGCCTATATCAGCTCATCAATTTCCATAGAAATGCTTAACGGATTTTGACATTTTTTGAGAATTCAACGCACACAGTGAGGAAGGAGAATCCCCCTTTGACGTCACATTCCTTTTTGCTCTCTGCACGCGTTCACATATGTCAACTCATCGGTTTCCACAGAAATTCTCAACGGATTTTTACCATTCGAATTTTGTACGGTTTCTCAAAATGTTTTTTATGCCCATAGGAAATAATTAAAAATACATATGTAAAATTTAATTTTTTAATCTTACTTAATAAGAACATTATTTTGTCCGTTTTTATTTGTTTATAAAAAAAGCGATTTCGAGCTGCATCTCCCTTAAAAACACTAAAGATGCTCCAGATCGGGTGTGATTGGAGCACGAAAATCGCTTCTTGTCTCAACCGCGAGCACATAAAAAGCACATAATTCCTGTACTCTTCAATTGCGAGAAGAAATTATTTTTTTATAAAAAAAAGCCATTTCGCTGAAATTTGTATTTTTCAAACATGATCAATTTCTTGTAAGGGTTGTTTTTCATACAGGGGGCGAGTTTTTGAAAAACTTTTCGGGGTCATTTTAAAGCACATAAAAAGCACATAATTTTGATACTGTTATTTTGTTTCCAAGGCCAAGTGTAACGGCGCGGGTAGAGGGGCTGTGCTAACTTTCCGATAGCTGGCACCGCATATAAACAATTGTCATTTGCCGCGTTAATAACCGAGCACAAAAATATTTATTTAGGCACATAATTAGCCCATAAATAGCACATTATTTTGGCGTATCATTTTCTTAATTCCTTACAGGTGGCGGTGCCAGCTTGACGCACCCCAATTTGTGGCATGTTTGCATCCTTCTTTGAAAAGTCTTTTTCCTCTCCTAATTTCCAACCTGATTCTAACCAGTTTCACCATCTTAACCTTAACCCAATGCCTTTCGACCTTTCCATTAATATCATTCCTGAAATTGTTCACAAATTTATTGGTGATCTTCCTGTTGACTTTTCTTCAGGTCCTGATGGTATTCCCCCAGTTATTCTTAAACTTTGTCCCAATGCGCTCGCTGGTCCCTTGTCTACCATTTTTCAGAAGTCTCTTAATTCCGGACAATTTCCTAGTTTACGGAAAGACTCCTTCATTATTCCAGTCTTCAAGAAAGGATGCCGTAGCGTCGTTTGTAATTATCGGCCTATTGCTAAACTATCTTGTATTCCTAAGCTCTTTGAAGCTATTATTTATTCTGAACTTTCAAAGGTATGTACACGGCTTATTTCCATTAATCAACACGGATCTCTTCAAGGTCGCTCTACTTCCACTAATCTCCTCGAGTTTGTTGATTTCACACCGTGTTGGGTGGAGGGTATAATTGACTGCGCACAAGTTTGTTTGTTTTTGCTTATACTCTTGAGCCTGACTTGGTGGTTTATCACAATGCACATACAAGACCTATCTACATATACTTAACTATTCCTAATTTTTGACCAAATTGGAAAATTATTAGCTAATGCCCCAACCCCCAACAATCTTATGTACGTCCTATAGGAAATAAATTCTTTTTTTACGAGGTCGCAATGTCGTCGTTGATTTTGGAGACATGCTATATATAACATGCATATGTATATTGTTCAAAAACTGCACCAGCGCTAGAGGATCAATAAGAATAGATTTTTTAACAATAAAATTTATGCTTACCTAAGCTGCTGTCTCTGGTAACTGAATTTAATCGTCCATCCGCTGTTACATGCTCTGCGTATGTACGAGAGAGTGGAGGTTTGCCGTGACGGGTTTGTTGCTCCTCCGGATGACGTGGTATAAGAAATTTTGTTGGTTTTGATTGTAACGATGCAGGCCCTGAGCGTTGTTGTATTAAAGTTCGATGCCTGAGCGGTGGTGGCGAAATAGATTTGGCCATAATATTGTGAGGTATTTTATTCGGTGAGTATTCACTTCCGGATTCTCCCTACAAAGGGACAAAATATAACAGATCACACCAAATTTGCGCCCGAAAAAATAGCAGATCATATAGGAATTTTCCGTAGATTACGTATCGGAAAGTAAAAATAGCAAGAAAATATTGTTCGCAAACATGTGTAAAACGAGTTATAAAGGTAAGTTGCATTTGGTATTTTTAAATTAGGATTCAGGATTTTTTTCAGGTTACTCTACAAACTTCTATGAAAAACCAATTTTCCAACAGTTTAATGCCCGTGTACATGCAAGTGCATCTACAAGAGAACGGTTTGAACACCATAATGTATGGCTGCTTGAAAGATCAGTCTGTTCATCAGATTTAAACCCAATGGAGAATGTATGGGGATGGCTAGTCAGGGCACAAATTAACACCAGTGGAGCTGAAAAGGGCTATAGAGAATGCGTAGTCTTCTTTGACGCCAGAGCACCTACAACCGTATATCCACTCAATGAAAAATCGTTCTTGTGATGTCATCGAAATAACTTATTAATATTGCTTACTTTCCCCATATTTGTCTCATTTCAGTACGAAAGTCAGGTTCGTTTAAAGCAATGAAACACTTTTTCGGACCGTTCTTCAGAGTTTTGCTCTGATAATAATTAAAGTACCATTATTAAAGCAAAATTCTTTTGGAAACTGAAAAGAGTAAATCGTAGTGCAATTGGTAGCAAAATTTGTTTTGCTATTTGCTCTCGGTTTTTCTCGAAATCCCACACTAACAAGGTTCGTTTATAGCTTTGAAACAGAGTGTATTAAATGTAAAGATGAATGATACTATGGCTGTGTGCCAAACCAGACTTTTCTTTTCAAAAGTTCGTTAAAAATGCACTAGATTAATTTGCCTGTGCCAAACAAGGGGAGTCTTTTCAAGTGACTTTTGTATCGACATACATATAAGCACACACAGTACTTTGATATTAAATAAAATAGGGAAATGGACGAAGAAGGTATCTAAGTTATAATTTTATTTCTTCAAATACTAATAAACTATTTAAAATACATAAAGGGGAAGAGGGGAAACTAAGAATTGTATGCAAATATGCGATATGCTCACAGCCTTCTATAAGGAAAAAGTACTGATTTGTCATTTAAAAAGTCTACTCGCCAGCATGCTTTTCGTTGAATAGTCGACTTTTGCAAAGAAAAGTCTGGCTTGGCACACAGCTTAAGGATATTTTTTGATTATGTTGATGCATGACAAATAAAAAAATGATTAATGAAACCCACGCATATATCAATTTTTGCTGGCCAATGTATTGTGCATTATTTGCAAAAAACGAAATTTTTTTTGCCGACTTACCATGACAGTGCCATTGTCAGATATTCCCGAGCCTGACATATTATCTGCCAAAAGTCGTTCGCTTTCCGGATCTGAAAGTATTTTCGCTGCCTCTGATTTGTTCTTAAGAATAGATTTTGAACGTCTGTGGTATTCAAGATTTGGTGAGGCATCAATAGAGTCAATCGAAGAGGAATGTTTACTTTCAAGTTTAGCTGGAATCAAATTAATAAAAACGATATACACTATAAAAAGCAATTCGTACTTTTGGAGCCAATGTTCTGAATTCCGAACAAGTGTTGATTGATTAATTTAGTCGCTGTCGCTAGACTTTTGGCTGGCATAAAGGAAGCTCTACGTTTCTTTCCGTCGCCTAAACTCTCCTGAGAAATTTTAGAGTCTTCAAATCTTGCACGAGGTTTCGTACTTTGCTGAAATCTCGTCTTACGATGTTTTGGCACTGGGGTTTCATTTAGACTTACTCGACTACCTCGCTCAGGTACATCGAAAGTTTGGAAGCCTTCTTCCATTGGACTAGCTCCCAAACTTCGCAGAGCAGTATCTCCGGATGCGCTTTTCTTGACTTGAGATCGAACCTTAGTAGAGGATGACGATAACGGCAAGTGTTGAGATGTGTTTTCCTTTTCTAGTGGATTTATATACAGATTGTTCATATCAATATCAAGAGCACAAGCTTCGTCGGCTACATCTGAAGTGAGATCACCTTGCGACAGGAACGGATGTGTTTGGCAACTAGCATACGTATCTGAGCTATCTACACTAGCTAGGTCGCCGTTATTAATATAGTTGTTTCCGGCTGCATTGTTAACTCCACCGCCAGCATTGGCATTATTATTAGCTATGTGATTATTAGTACTAAGCGATTTATAACGTAATGGTGTTTCTAATGGTAACGTGATTGTGCTACTTGGCCCATAGGATAGTGATGAAGTTGGCGGTGGCGGCAAAAATTCCATTAAAGAAATTTGTGTGTTTTTCATTGTACGCATTTCTAAACAAATAGGCTTATGAAAGTCGGATGTTGGAAGTGGCATTAATCCTTCCGCATCTATGAACTCCTTATAATCCTGAAGAAATATCAAATAGTAATATATATAAACATATAAGTTATGCGTCAATTGTTAAGTATAAAAAGTTGTATAATGGCATCATAAGATAATTTAGCATGCGAATTCATACATCTTTGATGTCAGCACTAGTTTATTAACATTAATTTAACATGTACGGTCATGCATTTAACGTAATTATTAAGTTCCTGTATCAAAACTTTTTGTTGCTCTTGTTTGTATAGGTTTTTGTATTTAAATAAATATTCAAAATGCATAAGTTTTTTTAAAACTATAAGAACTACTAACTGAGTAACCCAGTTTCACCTGGTATATCATAAATACTACTTAGTTAAATATTTCAAAAACTTTCAATATCAGAAGGGCTCATAATCTATTTTATACATACATATTCCCATGGTTTAGTGATAAATAAATAAATAAGGGTATCATTTTTTCTCTAAAAACATTAGAGCTGCATACCTTATGTTGATTGCCTATTCGTTATAAAAATTATATTCTACTCATATGTTTTGTTACACATGTGAATGTTTAATAAATTATTGGATGTTAAATAAAGTATTCTAATAATGAATTGTATCTTGATTTCCAAACTTTTAAACCGGATTCACGATCAACATCTCCAAGAATTCCAAATACCAATATTTATGGTAATCCATTGAAATTGACAATTTCTTGCCGCCATCCTAAGTCCGCCATTTCAAAGCTCTTAATTTTATGTTCATAAAAATATTCGATATGTTAAGTTAAAAGATGTAGTACCTTCAGATAAAAAAAAAAATTAAATAAAATAAAAATAAAAATACCAAATAAACTGTTAAAAAGAACTTTCATTCAAGTTGATATGTAACTATATTGGGTCCGCCTTTTTTAATTCCGTGTGTGTGATTGAGCAATAACCATATTGAAAAATCAAATTTTTATAGCACATTCAAATGTAGGGACCTCAAAATACCTATAGTATCAATTTTCAATTACATTCGTCGAAGTTCTAAAATTGTTGTTCGCCATATTGGATCTGCCGCCATCTTAAATTTTCAACTATGACTCCAACCTTCAGCCTCTTATTCTTAACCGATTACTCAATCGATTATTTAAACTTTGAAACAAAAAATTTTCAATCAATGATTGTTAGTAATAAATATTTATATCAATAAAAAGGAAGGTATCATTGTTTTCGTCTCTGAACGTAGTTTCAGAAAAAGATAAAAGAAAATTATTTGAAGTAACTATCACATAGATTAAAATCGCAATTTTCAAATAGTCCGACATCTTCGATTTTTTTTTTAATTTCCCAAAATTCTAAGCCCTAGTTCGAGATGTGATCACAATTGTTTCAATGTTTTCTCGAATATTGAAAATTTTATTTTTCTTTATGTTTGAATTTTCTATAATTTTACTTATGAAATTGAAAACAGTTTTATTATAAAGTGTTAAATTATTTTAATCAACTTAAAATATTTTATTTAATCATATTGTCTCACATTTCATATAATCTTATTATTTTTTTCACTGAACGATTGCTTTTTAAACGATTTTATTTAGTTTCAATCCGTGTACGTAACAATTAAATTTTGTAATCTCATTTACGCCCACTTTACGCTAACCGACTGAGTTGCGATTTTGCACTCAGCTTTGATTCCGGTGACAATACAATATAGTATATTCAGGATTTTAATATATTTAAAATGGCGGATATCCCAAGATGGCGGATTATCTTTTCCTTTACAATCTCATAGACATGGGTGTCAAATGAAAGGGTTTGACGAGCAGAATGTGATAGGTTCGTTCTAAATTTAATATGGCGGACACCTCAACATGACGGATTACAATTTGTTTCACAACCCCTTTGACATGGGTATTGAATGAAAGGGTTCAATGAGAAAAATACGATAAGCTAATCAAATCATTCTAAAACCAAGTTGGCACGCATATTATACAATAATGCAGCGTTGGGAGAACTATTCAGAATGCGAAGCTTAATTTAACTATTTCTATGAAGTCCGACACAAAAGAAAAAGTAAAAATGAAATATATAAAAAAACGATTTTATATTCATAATTTGTGATTTGATTTGATTTGTGATTTTTAAGATTTCTTTCAGTACGCGCGCGACGTTTCCGTACTTCGCATAACCTGTTATTGACATTGGCTTCTAAGCGTTTATCTTGTCTTTCATATCCATAACCATAGTGTAATAAAGCTATTATATGATACTAATTAATGATTTCTTGAAAACCCATTGAAATATCATTAGTTAAATATCAGGGTACACTGAGAAAACAGTTTAGTTATAATAACTAAGCGCATTTATTTGCAATATTTTGTAAAATATTTGGTCATTAGTAATAAATTTAGTAATAAACACTAAGCGCATAGTTAAAGTATGTAATCGTTATCTATCGAGTCAACAAAACCATTTACTTGAATTATTTAGTTCACATAACGTTAAGAAGTGGTTACTCATAATTTGTAAAGCCACGCGTGCGTCGATAGCTCTGCGGTAGAGGTGCAAGACTACCAATTCGGAGGTTCTGGGTTCAAATCCAGTCGGAATATAAAATCAACTGTCTAAAAACATATTGGACTGCGGTGGATCGGTTGTAGAGCAGTAAGCCGCCAATTCGTTGGTCCTAAGATCGAACCCCAGCCACACGGATTAACTTTTTTTTACATTTAATAATTTTAAATTAATATTTTTCAATAACATTTTTGGTTATTATTACCAAATTGAAGTTTGCCTCAAAGAAAATGTTCCAACTATGGGATTGCTTTGCAAGAACTAAATATTTAGTTCGCCGTATCCAACTCTACGATTTGGTATCTATTACTAAACCTCTTTAACAATAAACAAATCGTTTTCTCAGTGTATTATTGGTCCCAACTTCCGTGTAGCATTCATGACGCCGTGTTAACTTGCTTTAAACGGCGTAAACTAAAGCTTACATAATGTAGTGATTTCTATTAAGTCAGAAACTAAAAAGTAAAAAATAAAAAAAAATAAAAAAAATTTTAAGTAAAACGATTTTATATTCGTAATTAATTTGCACTTGACGGTATAAAATAACTTTTGAACCATTTTGTACTATGTACCATAAATCGTGCCATATCTGGTATATCAATATAGCTACATATATATGTTACAAAACATAAGAAAAGAGGTTTTAGTAAATGTATACAGATTTTAGATTTATTTGTTCAATAATTTATTACGGTTATAAAATCGTGGGCGCATAAAATAGCTGAGTAATTATGTGATTTAGTGTGTTCTCCTGAGTTTCTAATTAAAAACCATTTACTAATTGATCACATGTTTGAGTTATACACAATCAAGCGCCCACGATTTTATAGCCATAATAAATTATTGAACAAATAAATCTAAAATCTGTATACATTTACTTAAACCTCTTTTCTTATGTTTTATTTATTTATTTATTATTTATAATTGAAATGAAAACTTTCCACTTTACAAATATCTTACCAACTGCAATTTGAATAGTTGCGATAGTAAAAATTAATTTTGTGATCCACGAGCGTTACCACGCGGTTAACTTGGAATCTCGTGTCATAATCTCTCTTATAAATATACTTCGGCAATAACAAATCCTAGGGAAAAACAAAATGATACCGCCAAAGGAACTCAGCTCGCTAAAGTGCCAGTGCAGATAAGAAAGAAATCCAGGTTCGTCAGCCAATTCAGGAGGTCACACCAAAAGCGAAACAAAAGAAGAGCGCAATAATTAAAAAAAAAAAAAAAATTGAACAACTTCAAACACGAAAGACAGACCAAAAGACAAGAGCACTAAAAAACGAGACCGAAACGGTGACAGTGACAGCTGACATCTAATACCTTTTTATGTACCTTTGTTGTAAGAATTGAAAATTCCATAAACGGCCGCCGAAGTTCCTTTTTGAAAAATTGCGCATTTTTTACGTAGATCCCTCCAGTCCCTATTTATATTATCTTGGCCCAGTCAGAAAAAATAACCTAATGCATGAAAAAACTTGAAAATTATAGGGTACCTACTAAAGAGATATACAAAAAGAACAACTCGAATTTCGGCTGTGGTTCTGTGATGGTTTAGGGAAGTTTTAATAGCCACGAGTCACGGCAATATTGATCTGGAATTTTTTTCAGAAAATCTACGCCAAAAACCGTCAATTTAATAACATGAAATTTTCAAAACCACCATAAAAAATGCGTGATCCAAGCCAAGACGAATTCTTGAAATTTTGGAGAATAATGGTGGCCAAATAAATTATTAATTTTATCGTTATGTTCGTTGTTTTTGGAAAAAAGCAAGTGATATTTTCAATTTTCACAACAAAAGTACCATTTTTACTGCAAAAATTGTTTTGTAGATTTTGAGAACACTTAAGTGCGTAATCTTTAGTGCCAGTCATTTTCATTATTCCTCTCTTATTTTTTCTTAATTGAAGTTATACAGTTATAGTTGCGATTATAATTTTGAAAAGCATTGTATATATGGATAAGGATACATATGGTAATATTATATTGTGCAACAAGGGCAGAAATAGCCGATTGGGCACGCTGACAGCAATAAGCCAGCGTAAGCAGTCGGCTACACCCCGCCCGAATTGCACATTTTATGTTTCACACTAGTGAGGGAAATGTGTCACTAAAACGCACGCCTTTCTGGTTGGACAGTGGCATATTATCTACTCGTGCTTTATATTGTTCAACAAGGGCGGTGCGTAGCCGGTTGCGCACGCTGGCAGCAATAAACGCACGAGCAAAGCGAGTTTGTTTAGCTGCCAGCGTAAGCAATCGGCTATGCATTAAAGCACAAGTGGATAATAAGCCACTTTACAACAAAGGCGTGCGTTTTAGTGGCACTTTTCCCTCACGCCTGGGGAAAAGTAATTAAAGAACTTGGAGCTACTTCTTACAGTTAACTTCATTTCAACATTAATCAGTATTATGCACAATGGCTAGCTTTGGAATAGTTGCATCCATATGCATGGATATATGGTACATGAGTTTTTAAATTAATTACCATATCTGCAAGCCTTTATTTTAATACATAACTATAATAAGTTTTATCAGTGTGTATTACCACTTCCAAAATATTTAGCCTATTTTCTATTATATTTTTGGTCATTTACATACAGTGGATCTTTAATAATTCAGATAGTGGAGGTTGCATTCCCGAAATAAACACGTGCGCGAGTTTTATTTATTTATTTATTCGCTTAATACAAGCTTCTTGTATGAAAAGTTGTGGAAAATTGTTCTATGTATTTAAAGTGGACATCTTCATTGTAGTACAACGTACAACTACATATGTGTATCTAATAAAACACAAAGAAACAATTAATAAAATAAAGCGCGTCTTTGATTTTAAGATTAAGATTTTGCAAGTGATTGCTTTTCTCGTTGTTCATGTATTGCCTATATATGAATACCAATTGTCACAGACATTTTTTAATCGTGTTTGCATCATTTCGGAATTTCGGAATTTCGGAAAATCATTGTGCACTGCGTTGCAAAGTTATTGACATGACGCACTATGCGATAATGCAGTATCCCATCTGTGGAACACATTTTAGTTTTGTAATCCTTTGCACTCCGGCTTTTTGCAGCGTTCTCTCTTTGGTTAACCAAAGTGCCTCATCTTTTCGCATATTTTTTCCTGGGTCTATTGTGTTTGGTTTCCTGTTCCTCTTCTCTCGTAAATGCTTATTTGGATGAAGTAAAAGGTTCTCATTTCTTATTCATTCCTTTTCGTTCTTAACATAATAAACAAGATGTAATATAAATTTTATATATGGGTTTGGTAGTATGCGAAGAACAGTAAGTGAAGTTAGCTTCTCCATTTTCGATTTTAAGAAAATTTTTTTTGCTGTGTAGTATCTTAGCTGCCGGTAAGTTGCATTTTAGTGGACTAATTTCGTCGATGCGATGGAAATAAGTAATCATAGTAGGGAGAAGCGCGCGCTATTCTAATTACTATAATTCAAGATGCGGACTTTGAAATTATAAGTCGTTTGCCAAAATTTGTATTTGAATATTTTCGGCGTCGCTGATATAAAACTTCCTGTTGAAATTTACGAATTCAAGATGGAAGACTGTCAAGTTGTAAAGCTTACGCGATTTTCACCAATCTTGGTTTTTAGGAATTTTCGGGGCTGTTATGCCCGTTCTCCAATGCGCCGACCAACCAACCACTAACCATCCAACGAAAACGCTGAATTGCCTGAATTCGCGTGTAAAATACAAGCCCCTGCCTGTAGTTGTGCCTGCCGGCTGTCACAACATCCTCGGGAAAATATTTAATTTGAAAGAGTTTCTTCACTTTTTGAGCGAAAAAATTACTCACTTTTACTTTTAGTGCTGGGCTGGAATTACCGCACAAATTTTTACAAGTACTTTATGTTAAAATTAGTGCACTGAGTTTCTGGCAACCGGTGGGACAGCTGTCTCACTGACAGTTATTCTAGTACACACCTCTGCTGAATGGGCGACTAGTACTATGTGATTAAAACGCACACATGAAAAAGTTAGCCAGGTTGACCAAAACACGAGTGAGAGGGAATATGTGGCCAACATCCCGACTAGAATTTTGTTTTCGGTAGTAATGAGGTTGGCATTAGGTATGCCAAATTTCGCATTAGGGCCTAATGAGTAATCCGCATTAGGACCTAATCACAAATGTAACACAGGTTCCCCATTTGGCCCGAAATAGGAAGACCTCATTCGGGCCCAAAGAAAAAATATTGGTTAAAATAACCAAAATCGTAGGTTAAAAAGGCGCCAAACAATAAAGTTGGTTATTTTCAAGCACGACAAATAGTAAATCCTCCTGATGAAAAAAAAAGTTGATTTTCCTGTGATATCTGTTTGCAACTGGCCGTGGCTGGTTTCGAACCTCGGTTCTTTGAATTTGCAGCTCTGTACCTCTTACCACTGATCTATCATCCCTGTCGCGCGACGGCTTTTTTGAAAGGATTTTGCTGTGTCACGCCGGCTAAAGGATTGGGCTGGGGATCGAACCCTGAACCTGCGGGATTCGAACTTGGTTACTCTATCACTGAGCTATCGCTTCCGACGTGTGGCACAGGCTAATTAAGAATTTAGAATGGACTGCAATTTGTATGGCGCGATCATTTAAGGATTTTTTTTTAGTTAAATTGACCAACATTATTTTTTTCAGTGCAGGTACACAAAAGTCGTACATTATCGGTAGTCGTGCATTTCTCGACGACATATCGTACTATGAATAATCATTTATTTCAATTTAAGTATTTCTTTTTATAAAGTGAGGAATACTCGAGAAGTGCGACTGTTCTCTACGAGTTAAGATGATAAACTTTAGATTATATTATTCGAAACATAAATAAAAGGAACTTCTTGAAATTAAAAGTTAATAAATAAAATTTCATCGTTGATTCTGAAGATACATTTATGATATACATATGTATGTCACTACACAATTTATATAATCATGCATATATAAGTTTTCCTCCTTAGGCCCAAGTAAAGAAAACGTTGAGCATGCCTAACTTAAGCCAGGCTTAGGTTATCGCCATAAGATCCGCATTGGAGATTTCGGAGCAACGTCAAATTTGCTTTGTTTTGGCTAATCCAATAGGGCTCTTGTTATGCAGTAATTAGGCTTTCCGAATACCAATTGCTGAAATTTGTAAGCAAGTCATCTTTAGGCTGACCTTATGGGGACCTAATGAGGTAATAGTTAGACTTTCCATATTTTGGCTTGCCGCAGTGCTTCCTCATTAGGCCCACATTCGTAATTACGAATGCCTAATACCCGAGATACACGGGCACGGTCGAATGAAGATCCAGCACGGATCATCATCGGATGTACCGTGTATCACCGCGGATTAAGTTTGGATTTTCATCCGTAAACTTCATCCGAACGTATCGGTTATTAGTAGGTACTGAAATATGCATTTCTCACTGACTTTTCTCTGAGTTTACTGTCTATTCAAATTAAACTGCTGTAATTGGTTTTTTTCAATCACAAGGTACATTAAATAGATATAAACGTGTTAGTACAAAGAAATTGTGCAGTTGAATTTTGTTTAACCTAATGGCACAAATGGACACATCCAGACCACATTACAGAACAAATATTTTTTTCCAAAACTGGCGCAGTTAGCTTCACACATAAAATGGAGTTGTACAACCTGCACATCCAGAGCAAATTACAGCACAGCAATTGTTTTTTTTTAAATCCAAAATAGAGTTGGATTTCTGGCTTTAACGGGTATAACAGTCGCAATTGTGGAGTAAAAATTATTTGACCGAATAGTACAAATAGCATATTCAAAGTATCTACATTATAGCACAAAAAAATTTTTTGCAAAAATCTAAAATGCCGGGGCTAGCTTCACACCCAAAATAGAGTTGTGGTTTTAAAAATCGCTACTTAATTTCACAATAGCACAACGAACACATCCAGAGCACATTACAGGACAAAACAAAATTTTTGCAAAAATTGAAAATGGCGGGGCTAACTTCACGCACATAACAAAAATCTCTGTTACATAACAGCCAAGCAGTTGCTACTGTTAGATCTATGAAACATTATACAATTCTACCATTTGTTTGACTATTTTTATTCGATAGAACGCTATCAACGAATTTACCAATTCTACTCCATCCATGTGCTTTTTATATACAGTACAGTACCAAAAAATTATAACCACCAACATTTATGCTTCCATACTTTATTTTGAAAACAACTTTATTATATTCGTACGCGTTTAAGATAAAAATGAAATTAAGGGTAAATTCACATATTTTGCAAATTAATATTTCTAGTATTTAGTATACTCGCCATTATTTTTAATAACACTTGCTAATCTCCGCGACTTCCTTCGATGCAACTATTTATGCTTTCGGCGTTAAGTGAAATGGTATACCATGTAATACTTCTTGGAAACATGAAAAATTGATTATTGATATTTATATTTGATAGAACTGGAATAAATGAATGGGGACATACTTTTGCATATTGCATATTGGTTCGTAACGAAACGATTAATTATTCTTCAAACAATGATAACAAAGGAGAAAAGATTGCAACTCTGCAAAGAAATATTAATCTGTTTGATTGTTTGCGAGAAAAATGTAGTGCCAGAAAATTATAACCACTCTAACAAATTTCAAAATTTGAACTCTGATTACATTTTTCTCGCAAACTATCAAACAGATTAACATTTCCTTGCAAAGTTGCAATCTTTTCTCCTTTGTTATCATTGTTTGAAGAATTAGTAATCCTTACGTTACGAACTAATATGCAATATGCAAAAGTATGCCTCCATTCATTTATTCCAGTTCTATCAAATATAAATATCAATAAACAAATTTTCATGTTTCTAAGAAGTATTACATGGTATACCATTTCACTTAACGCCGAAAGCATAAATAGTTGCACCGAAGGAAGTCACGGAGATTAGCAAGTGTTATTAAAAATAATGGCGAGTGTACTAAATACTAGAAATATTAATTTGCAAAATAAGTGAATTTACCCTTAATTTAATGTTTATCTTAAACGCGTAAAAATATAATAAAGTTTTTCTCAAAATAAAGTATGGAAGCATAAATGTTGGTGGTTATAATTTTTTGGCACTGTACTGTAGATACCTCGTATGGTCGCACTATTTCTGGGGTCAGCGTTATGTAAACTGAATCAATGGCTACTATACCTACATAGGTTTATTAATGATGTTGAAATGCTTCACATCCTTATAATTCAAACGAGCCATCTACAAAAGTTCTGTATAGTATTTATGTATTTAACATTAGGATTCAGGATAACTAGCCTCTCCGTCTACAATGTTGATGTAGTACCTTGAGAAAAAGCCTTTTGTAGCATTCCGTGATGGTATTCGAGGCTACTCATTAATCAGGAAGAAAAGGCGAATTCTCTGGTTCCATACGACCAAGCACCCACCTAAACAACTTCATATAAACATGAAAAAATGTATTAGAACGCTTTTCGCAGATCTCTCCATTTGAGATCTTCATTCAAATTATGCATAATTTCTTTTTTAGTTCATCGTTTTAGACAATGTGCTGAGAGTATTTATAGTTTTGTTTTTTTTATAAATTCATAAATTTTGTTTATAGTTATCTCTTTTCTCTTCTTAAAATAGTTACATGTTCCATTTTTATTTTTCCTTCTTACTTCGGTACAATTCATTTTTTTTAGTACTATATTTTTTTTCTTATGATTTTTTTTCCCCTTCTTCTTTTTTTTTTTGAATTTTTCTTAGCGTTATACTCTATTTTTTTATTTTTTTATTATTTTTGGCTGTATTCGCATAATAAGTAGATTTTTTTTTCTTTTCTGCCATTGTTATTAAACATTTATTTATTTTTTTTTTCCTTTTGATATTCTTGTACATATGAATTCTTTTACTATGGATTAAAGTTGACGTTTCGTTGATTTTTTTTTAATTTTATATTTTTTTTTTCAAAATGGGCGTTAGCATGGTGACGGGCTAATTCCTCAGTAGGTCTGGTTGTGACCAGTAGCGGCATGGACATCGGAGGGAGGGGGCGACAGAGTCCTTTGCCATCTCCGTTATAAATAATTTTGGTTTTTTTCCCCTAGTTGTTTTCATTCTTTCCCTTATTTCCTTTCGCTATTTGTTTAATCGTATTATCCTGTACTCCTAGTTGACTAGCACTTCGATATAGGGTGTCGGCTAGAAAGAACCTACCCAGCCCTGAGCTCGAGCCGGCAAGGAAACATTTTTGTGCTAGTTCTAGCCCTATGAACCCTGTATCTGCTTGGTGGGCGTGCCAAAGCCTTAGAAATTGTTGGCTAGCTAAGTCGAGCAAGGTGACGAGGTATTGCTCGTCACACGATAAGTTAAGATTTTTAAAGTCACGGAAAGTAAAATCAATTTGTGATGCCGAGAAGCTAAAACTGTATATCATAAACAGGATATCATGGTCTAAAGAAGAGATGGGACTAAGTTGATTGTGGAAAGAGACTTTAGCTAGGTCAGTTACAAAAAGGACATCTAACAAAGAAGGATTGGTACAGTGTAGTAAGTAGGAATCGAATTCACTGGGGAAAGGTGAAGAAGTTGCATCGAATATAGAAAATTGGCAGTAGAAGAGCTATGATTCATGAGATTGATATTGAAATCACAACCGATAATTATGTTCTCATAAGCATGAGATAAGTTGCTCATTGATGAATTCACCAAGATGCTGCACCTCGAAATAACCAGGAGGACGATAAACCGAACCCACAACACATCTCTCACACCTAGAGTCGACTAGCACAGTCACAAACTCCAATGCAGCGCGGGTAGAGTTGGTAAGTAAGTTCGACCACAGGGAGTCCTTTACATATATTGCCACCCCACCTCCACGACCTTCTCGATCGTTACGGAAAAGGTTAAATCCTGCAATAGAGACAAGAGACGATGGTATATGAGCCAAAAGCCATACTCACTAACAAGTATGACATGGATATCAGAGCTTTTAAATATGCGATGAAGGCATTAAAGGTACATATATTCACACCGCAAGCTCTGCCGCAGAAAACACTTAAAAGACTCCGCAACCTGTCCAGCCCGCACAAACCAGTCACGTCGAAACACCCGAATATAGCACCACCCCATCACCGCACCAGTACGAACACTCACCTCTCAAGAAAGCAGAATGGAAAACTGATGAAAAAGATAAATAAGAGTACATAGGCATTGAGTTGTAGTTATCGACACTCTGATTGTTATAATAATAAAGCTAAAATATTAAGTTACTTTAAAACAAAGAAGAAAAAAAGAAGAAGGAAAGAAAAGAAGAAAGAAGGAAAAGAAAAAGAAAAACAATTTTAGTTCGCAAGAAATTGAAATGAACGTAGGAAAATAAAATAGACTAACCCAAAAATTACGAGTTAAATTGGGCTTGCCTGTAGAGCAGTGCCTTCATCAGGTTACCCAAAGCTTGTAATGACCGAATATGAATAGGGGGATCACCCCCATTCGGGCAAACAAAAATATGTCCATTTCGAGTAAAGCAAGAGTGAACCATTTCAGATGACTGCAGATTAAGCGCAGCACGAAGAATGTGATGATTTTGCTTAGTAAGGCTTTCAAAGACGGAAATTTTAGAATCCGACGAGAACTTCAGATGAAGAGACTTCAGTGTTACTCCCTTGGATCGGATGGACTTCCGAATGAAAGCTCTCTGCTCAGCAACTGAGGCGAACTTAACAATAAGAGGCATACTTCCACTCTTAGGTGGACTGTTGGAAGAAGATTTCGCACGAAAGGCAGCAGTATATGGGGACAACTGATGATCGATCCTCCTTGCAATCTTCGAAATAATATCAATGGGGTTCTCGTTAGGCATACGGGGAATCCCAATAACAATGGCATCCGAAAGCCGGCTGGATTGGCGAAGATCATTAAGCTCAGTTCTCATTCAACTCGCGTTTCAAATGCTGAACCTCGTCTGTTAATTCCAATAACTCGCGTCTAGTTGCTACAAATGCCTCCTCAATTTTTGATGATAAGCACTCTTCATTTTGGTCCATCCTTTCATTGATAACAACTGTTAATGCCTTCACAAGTTTTCAAACCGATCCATTGAGCTGATGGAGTTCGATCTGACGGAGGTGAGAGAGGTGTTAGATGCGATACTAATATTTGCCTGGCTCTTAGCCTGCATTTTCAGAGAGTTACCACTATTAGCAGCTCCTTGCTGCTGCTGTTGAGTTAGGTGTTGTTTAGCCACAGCTCTCGTTTTCATAGGAGTATTGGTGTTGTCGCAGTTAGCACTCTTCGAATGCGAGCCAGACTTCGGAGATGCTTTTTTACCCATGATGAAAATACGGATAATAATCAAAATGACACCGAGCGGCAGTTAAAATTTAGGTCTCGTTAAACAGCAAAACTAGTAGCAACGGCGGCAGTTATGGAGAACAAAATTTCTTATCCGCACAGCTTGAAACTTCAATTAATCGGTAAAAACGAAGGCGACGGCTCCAAAAAGCGTGTTACTCAATAGACATCTCAACTACTACTCTGCTGTTGGCTATAGGTCGCCGGGAGTTGTTGTACGGCAGTGAGGTCAAATTCAAATTCAAATTCAAATTTATTATGACAAAAACTTTTACATGGAATAATTCACATATGGGGAAAAAAAGTAAATATACAATACAATTGTTATTAGAATGATAAAAGAGGAGAAAAGAGAAAAGATAAAAGAAAAGACAACAGAAAAAAGAAAATAATTAAGTGAATTGTCATAATTATGGAACTGTTACAGTGAAACTAGCAAAGTAAAAAAAAATAAAAAATATATCAGAGAGAAAAATAATCAGTGGGTCCAGTAAAATTATGTCAACATGCCAGTCGCCAGCGCCATTAATGTACATATGTATATGCATGTATACTTCTACAAATCCAGCTCCTGAATGTAACGCCTAAATACACCAAACGAACCCGCCCTCTGTACGCCGAAAGGCAAGCTATCTAAGAGTCGAACGCACTGGACAGTGCAAGACGATTCAAGCACAGAAGTTTCGAATTTCGGAATACGAAATCGTAGCCCACGTGATGAACTGAGGGGAACAAAGAGTTGTTTCAAGTACAAAGGCTGAGAGGACTTGGTAAGTTTCTACACGAAATGCAACATCTTCCGCTTCAAATAGACATCCAGCGAACAGCCCAGTACAGTATCACGAAGATGCGATACCCGATCAAACCTTTTCAGGCCATAGATGAACCTAACACAGTCGTTGAAGGCCTTACGCCTTCGTGAGCAGCAAGAGTACACCGTTGGAAATATTAAAGAATGGCAAGTGAAATGTGGTAGAATCGGCGATTTCACCAATTTTATTCGAATGTTCGACGATAAAACGCCCGCTGAAAGCCATAATCGCCTCAACACTCAATAAATTTTAGATAGGCTCGACTTAATCTGATCGCAGGAGGTCATCTTTGAGTTAAGGATAACTCCTAATTTGCGTACTTTCTCCACATAAGGGATGATGTTATTGTTTAAGATTATCGGTGGAAGGCTAGCTGGATCAATGCTTGAGCAGGAAAACGCGATGCATTGACATTTAAAAGGGTTTAACTCTAGTTTGTTGTGAATTGACCATAAGTGGATTATTTCCAAGTCATCATTAATTCTAGCTACGCAGTCTTCTATGAGTCCAACGGGCCTGTCAAGATAAATTTGAACATCGTCCGCGTACATGTGAATGTGAGCATCATGTAATACTTGAGTTAAATCGTTAATGAATAGGCTAAAGAATAAGGGACCAAGGATAGAACCTTGAGGAACACCGCAGTTTAGCTGAACGGTATCGGAATAGTGGTCTTTGTCTGTTACAACCTTCTGCGTACGATGGTGTAGGAAATTAGATATTAGCTTCAGCGCACTCACAGTGAATAGGAAATTTTTGGATAGCTTACTCAAAAGAATCTCGTGGCAGACGGAATCAAAAGCTTTGGAAAAATCGAGTAGCCCCAGAATACATAGTTATATTGCGGCGGTCAAGAGAGGTTCGAATATCACAGGTTACTTTTAGCAAAGCCGCCTCACAGCTGTGATTTGGGCGGAAACCAGACTGGAAAGGAAACAATAATTTTTCATCAGTAATATATTTTTGTAATTGCCAAAAAAGCAACTTCTCAAAGACTTTGGAAACGAAGCATAACAGACTTATGGGCCTGCAATCTGACGGGGAGCTAGGCGATGGTTTCTTTGGGATTGGCACAACATTTGCCCGCTTCCAACTATCAGGAAAGATGGATTGGGTGATGCATGTGTTGAAAATATGCGTTAGCACATGAACTATCCTGTGAGCAATTAGTTTGACGAAGAGAGGAGAAATACCATCAGGGCCCACTGCGTTACTTTTAATAGCAAAAATTGCGCTGAGAACCTCATCACTTTCCACGCCACGAAATCCAAAATCTCCAGAAACAGGTTCAGAGAAAGTAGCTGAGCATACGTCCACTTTCTGGCTATGCGTGGTCGAGCGTTCCGAAAAGTATAAGTTAAGCTCTTTGGCTTCAAGATCAACTAGTGCCTTTTCCTTCCCGTAAACACAATGTTTCCGCAGGTTCGACCATAGTGTATTTGCCGGAAGGTAAAGGTCGCCAGTAAATGGTCTGGCAGTGAGGTCACCATTGTTCATACTTGCAAAATCTCTCTTCTTTCTGCTCTAAAGGTTACGCTAAAATGGTCTGAAACTTATATAAAAAACTATTCTTTCAAATGCGTAAACAGCATTATTTCATTTTATTTGGTTAATTATAGCAATGTTCCCACCCCTTCCCAGCCATAAAAATATTTTTTTCTGTCCCTCCAGGACCCAAGCCTAAAATTTATAACATCCATTTACTGGCGGACTGTCAAATTTTTAAGTTAATGCGATTTGCACCAAACTTGGTACTTAGGGGTTTTCGGGGTCGCTTATTTCAAACCAACCGTCAGAATTCACGAATTCAAGATGGCGGACTGTAAAATTTTAAAGTTAATGCGATTTGCACCAAACTTGGAACTTGGGGGTTTTCGGGGTCACTTATTTCAAATTAACCGTCAGAATTTACGAATTCAAGATGACTTGGAACTTGGGCGTTTTTGGGGTCGCTTATTTCAAATCTACTGTCAGAATATACGAATTCAAGATGGCGAACTGTCAAATTTTAAAGTTAATGCGATTTGCACCCTACTTGGTACTTGGGGGTTTTCGGGTTCGCTTATCTACACTAATATTATAAATCTACACTAATATTATAAAGAGGAAAGAGGTAAGATTAGTATTTTTGTATTTTTGTATGTGCGTATGTATTTTTGTATGTGCGTATAAATTCAAAAACTACTGAGCCGATTTCAAAAATTGCGCTTAACCTTCTGAGTGATATTTGATAAATTTGAAATCAGCAACATCATATTTTTATTACAATTTACTTTTATTTTATTTTGCGAGAGGATAACAATAATGGCATATGGTTATCATCTTTAACTTCTGTATAGGCTTAGGCTTACTTTCGTACGTAAATGTGTTCATTACTGCTGGCTGGATTTGTGACTTATTACTGAATTGGTTCCACTCAACCTCACCTATGTCGTTACTGTCACTGTGCTCGCAAAGGTACTAAAATAGCATACCTTCAGTGTTTCCCCTGTGTCGTGACTTTGTTTTAGTTGTCGCTATCCGCTGTCGACTGCGTATTCCTGTCCTCTCTCAACGAAAAGCGCTTGCAAGGTATGCAATGGAACACTCGCCCTATTGCCGGCTGGGTGCAATGTCGGCGTCTGTGGACAGTTTTTCCATGCACCTTGCCTAAAGCGCGGCACCCGCGATATTAAGCTGTTTCAATGCGAAGTTGGACAAATAACTTAATACTGCCTCAGCTGCAGAGTCTAAGACTGGAGCACTCCTTGAGAAGTCATACCAGTTCTTTTCGAATTTATTAACTGCGGTGGGCTGGGCTGGACGAATTTATTTATATTCAGCGTTTTCCATTGCTGATCTTCCTCTGTTTGTTATGCCGCCCGTTGATGATATCCGCCGAAGCATGAAGCAAATTAGGAATATTCTTCCGAATCCTATGCTAGCTAATTCATTTTATCGACCCTACAGTGGTGGTGGCTACCTACCTCAGCCACGATTGGACTCCTTACCTCTATTTTTCAACTTCCAATCACCCAAAGGATTTACTCTACATCGTGGAAAGACTTATTAATCACCTCTATTCATAAAAAAAACTATGGGCGCTATTGCGATTATCGTCATTTCTACGACCAAAAGAGCTTACGAAAGCCCTTTGTAGGTAAAAATTCCTTAATAAAGTTTCAAAAATCTCATAAATTCATTTCAGTAACCTTTGATTTTGATTAAATTTTTAATCCCAAGTGGTTAGAATAAGTCGATTAGAAAAATCCAATCGAATATTTTGACGTTCAATCGACTTATTTTAACCACTTTGAACGACAAAATTAATTGAAGTCAAAGTTTACTGAAATTATTTTATGAGAATTTTGAAACTTTATTAAGGAATTTTTACCCACGAAGGGCTTTCGTAAGCTCTTTTCGATTCTTACGATCGACTCTTTATCGTAGAAATGACGATATTCGCAATAGGGCTCTATAAGAGCGACATTTCCAACTACCGTCCTATAGCAAAACTCTTCTCCAAACTCTTTGAAAGCATCGTTTACGATTGTATATGTTCTTTCATTGTAAATCCATATTTTCTCCATCCCAACATGGTTTCCTGGGTGCCTAGGAAAATGGCGACAACGTTGATGTCACTGCTATTTATTTATTTATTTATATATTAATTCGCTTAATACAAGCTACATATAGTTTATACAATATAAAACTTAAAGTTAAGTTGAACTTAAAAGCCAGGGGGAACAGAGAGAGAGGTGAAAGCTGGCTTAAGTTAAGCTAAACTGAGGAAAGGGAAAGGGGCCTAAAGCTTGCGAATATTAATAAAATTCAAGAGGGACGGTGTTGGAATTCCTTCTTGAGAGACGATTTACTCAGATGGAAGTCGAAGGAGGAAAGAGAGTTGGCCTTCCGAAGCATTCGGGTGAGAGGCTCGCCAAGTTCAAGTTCAGTTCCCAGAAAGCAGCTGGTGGATGAAGGCAATATAACATAGGACCATCAGCTTAGTTCAAGCTTCAGAGAAAATTAATCTCTTGCATGAAACTGATCATCATTTGGCCCGGTGTTAGTAATAACACCCACCAAACCGTCACATGCAAAACGATCAAACAACGACTTTTTTAACACATGCTTGCTAATACAATTATTAAACAAATCGGCATGCATATTAACATTCAAACACATACGATTACTGGGTTGGAAGTACCCATAGTTAGTTCGAGATGTACTAATTTGGAACAAAGGTACATTTCTAAGGTTATGAGGATTCTGTCTGGGAATGAATAAGGTTCTCAAAGACGGAGAAACAACTATACCATTAACCAGCTGGTGGACAAAAGTGACATCCGCCACAACACGACGTTCTTGAAGCGAGTGCATGCTAAGCAACAGACAGCGGTCTTTGTAGGGAGGAAGGATATGAGGATTATCCCAAGGCAAGTTTCTCAACGCAAACCTAACAAATTTTTTCTGGACAGACTCGATTCTATTAGCATGAATTGCATAATAAGGTGACCAAACAAGACTACCGTATTCCAGGATAGGCCTAACTAGAGAAATGTATAACTGCTTGTATATAGATACGTTATTAAATTCCCGAGACCATCTTTTTACAAATCCTAACAAAGCGGAAGCCTTGGAAACCATGTAATTGATATGCTCAGCAAAGTCAAGTTTTCTATCCAGGAGAATGCCAAGGTCACGCGCAATGTCAACGCGACGAAGAGAACAGCCAGACAAGGAGTAGTCGAAATTAAAGGGGTTGTGCCGTCTATAAAATGAAATAATTTCGCACTTAGAAATATTAAGCTCCAAATTGTTGTACAAGCACCAGGACTGTAAAGTATCTAGGTCGTTTTGAACCAACTCGCAGTCATTTATATTCTCAATACGACGGAAAATCTTCATGTCGTCAGCATAAATAAGAATTTTGCAAGATTTCAACAGGTGAGTGATATCATCGATAGCAAGAATAAACAGAAGAGGTCCAAGATGACTACCCTGAGGGACACCTGACGTAGCCAAAATACTTCTCGATAAGGAACCACGAAAAGAGACATGATAGGATCTATCATGCAAGTAAGATTGCACCCATTCAAGAAAGGGAGGAGGGAAACCCAAACTTTTCAACTTAAGAACGATGATTGGGTGAGAAATTTTATCGAAAGCTTTACTGAAATCAGTGTAAATACAATCAGTTTGTAAACCTGTTTTGAATCCATTTAAGGTATACTCAACGAACTCTAAGAGGTTAGTGGAAGTAGAACGACCTTGAAGAAAACCATGTTGATTTAAGGATATCAGCGAGGTCACACCGCTTCCACAAGGGCTGCAAGTCAATCAGCATAAGTCGGTTTTCGTAAGGGGGAAGATACAAACGGTCAGACCAAGGTAGCTCACATTAAGCAAAGCGAAGGAACCTGCGCTGGACTGCCTCAATCCTATTGATGCTTGCAGATTGATATGGAGACCAAACCTGGCAAGCGTATTCGAGGAGAGGCCGGACGAAGGAGACATAGAGGGATTTGGCAACGTAGGGATCAAGGAACTCCTTAGACCAGCGCTTGACAAAGCCAAGTGCAGAGTTGGCTCTAACAACCACACTGTCAATGTGATCACGAAAAGAGTTCACTGTCACAAATGGCACGAAGGTCGCGAAGAGAGGACACACAGGGGATAGTTTCATAGTATAACTGATAGTCCTCCAACTTCTTCGGGACTGAATTGGAAATCCCTGAGGGTAGCCACTTAGGCCCGTTGCTTTTCATTATGGCTCTTAATGATGTTGAGTGCGTTATTAAGCACTCGATGATATGAAAAAACAAATGTCAACCGAGAATTTTCATGCCTATCGGGACACCACTTGGATGTTCCTTGTGAAAATGGAGATGACGACGATGACCAGGAAGGATTGGCCGTAGGAGCCGTACATTTGTTAGTGGTCCGGCGTCCTGCTTTTCTGTTGAGTTTTGATTCAACTCGAAAATTTCACATGCTGTTCGAAAAGGTGATAAAAAGTGTTGTTAATTACAAGCAGAACTTCTTAAAGTAACCTTGAGTGAAAATCATTTTGGAATACAAGCCATAGTTTGGAAGCTGCCTCGAATTTTTTTATTGATATTTATTGATAATAAAAGCAATTTTTTTAAGTTTCAACTTATTATTATCCATTTCCAAATATGATATATTCTACGTTTTGCGAAAGAAGCTTAGCTTCTATCGGTTGTCCCCAACACAGCACCATTTCTTTGTGTTTAAAGCCAAAATAGAAATAACGGCAATATTAGTTGTTATTATATTCCAGAGTCTTATTTAAACGACCAACACAATCCCCTGGGACATCCTGACAAGTCAGAAGTGGCATATAATTGGATTAAACTGAAAAAAAATGGCTAATTGAATCTGGATAGAACTGCAGCGAAGAGTCTTTTTGTAGCCAAGATGATTGATGGAGACGAGTTTGCGATGAGATCTGACTAGATAAACCTAGATGTCGACGAAAGGATAGGACACCTGACGAAGGAAGTAAGTGCACTTAAAACATTGCTGGAAAATGCTATGAAGGAATTCGCAAAGGCAAAGACCGAGGGAAATCGAAAAAATGAACCATCGACGGTTAGGACGGACATAACCTCAGATTCGCACGATGACATGCGACGGAAATCTATGGTCAGTTTGACTTCTTGCCAAGAACTTGTGGTGAAAATAAGGGCATTAATTTGGTTTCCCGAATTAATGTTTCGCATCTCGATGCGCCGACAGGTTTTGCAGATACGGCTGGCGCAGCTGCGACCATCATCATATGTAATGTAAACGCTATTAAATGCCGCTGCTTGCAAAAATTTGATAGATATGCCAACGTTGTCGCCGATATATCAGACTGACTATCAGATGCATAGTGTGAGGAATATTATGGAAATTATTCCTGAATTAGACCCATATGACGAAGAATCGTTGACAGCCAGACAGTGTGCCGACCGTGTAATGTTTTAGAAGTCTGCATATCATTGGGATGATCGTCTGTTTATCTATGTTGTACAAGAGAAATTAAGGGGTGCTGCAAAGTTTTGAGGGGCACCTTGCCGATTTCTCTGGGGTGGACTTTGTTTCTAGATTGCTAGCAGATTTTCCGACAATGGAAACTGCTGCCGATGTTTATAGGGTTCTTATGAAAATGTAACGACGAAGTAATGAGAGTCCAAAAGAGTTTTTTTATACAATATGCAGTAGGGGCTGGAAGGGTGGTTTAGCTGATGAAGATATAATTAAATATTGTCTGACAGGAGTGTGTGATTCGATAATGGTAAATTCTTTACTGGGTATGCAGTTTCCGATAACAAATGATTTGTTGATTGCTATCCGAAGATTTACAGCACGCACAAGCAGAGTAAAACTTATTGACGGGAAAAGTGGAATGCCCGAAACGAAAAGAATACCGAATAGTATTCCCAATGTCGCGAATAATGAATTTCGAGCGAAAAATGACGAGAAGGGGCTTACATGTTCTAATTGTTTAGAGAAGGGTCATATATCGAGAAAATCTCCACAGGAATTTAGGAAGGAGAGATTCCTGAAATGCAATCAAAATTCTCACAAAACCGACAAATGCCCAGGGCAAATCGAAAGCTGAGATTTATCTATACTAGCCGTAACTGCAGACGATGAGAATAGTCACTAAAGACACATTATTGGAAGGAGCTCGTATCACAGCTCGCATTGGCTTTGGAAGTGAAAAATCACTGATTCACCAGACGTTGGGAAATAAATTGCGAATGATCGGTAGAGATAAGCCCGTGACGTTAAAAGGATTTGCTGGAGGTACTTTCATACTCATCACCAGTAGTACTTGTGATTAGGGAAGGTAAGGATAATAGGCTTTGTATTGATTATCGCGCATTGAATGCAATCACCACGAAACAACGATTTCCGATGCCTGTTATTGATGAACAATTAGCTTTGTTATCGGGAAGTAAGTTTTTCAAGTCGTTGGATTTATTATCGGGGTATCATCGAATTCCAATAGAAGAATCTTCAAAACAATATACAGCATTTTCTGCGATGGACGAACATTTTGAATATAACTACATGCCATTTGGACTCGTGAATGCTCCTAGGGCATTTCAGCAGCTGGTGAAACGCGCTGGTGTCCATTCTGAACATTTCGGTGAAGATAAAGTTGTTCAGAAACTTCAAAAGGATGCGACGTTACGTCAAAACTTACATAAAAGCGTGCTTACATAGAGTGTTTATACAAGGTGTCTCAAAAGAAAGTATACATTTGTTTAGTTGACTGCATGCCAACGCACACCACTCAGTGTGGGGTAGCAGCGGCATCAATGAAAGAGGTGAGTCCTTTCTTAATTATCTTTCTAGCTGTAGTTTAGACATATTTAACAGAGGGTGCAAGCCTACTTTCATCACTGCAGTCAGAGAAGAGGTATTCGATTTCACTCTGGCCAGCAGGGCTCTGTCCGAGTTCATAGTGAACTGACGAATCTCTGATAAAGCGTCTCTGTCGGATCATCAGCATATAAGATTCGACATCCCTGGGCGCTCGGAACTTATCTATAGTACTGAGAACTGATTGAAATGCCTTCAGAGCAACTGTGTGCTCCAACGCTGATATGCTGGTCACAAACATCAGTTCAATCGGTGAATTGGAGCTGGCTGCTGATCAGCTCAATGAAGTTTTAATTACCTCCTATCATGATAGCAACGTAGCCGTCCCAGTTCAAGCGGTCCGGAAGGTGCCCTGGTGGAACGAGCAAAGCACGCAACTAATGGTGTAGGGCTCATGAAAAGACAAGACGGCAGCTTCACCAACTCACAACGGGAAACTCTAGAATACTTACTACAGGGGCACTTTCCCGGTTCAATTCTAGGGGCGAGTGTGCCCCCTCCCGCGGTCACCGATTATAGGATCGGTCTTAAGTCGGAGTAAAACGGATCTCAGACTGGCCATTATGTGGTTAGACATCACCTTAATAAACTAGGTCTGTCAGTTGAGGCAGAATGTCGACTCTGTCTAGAGGACGGAGAAACTACAGCTCACATTTTGTGTGACTGTCCGGCTCTTGCGTGGACTAGAAGTAGGACCTTCGAGAAGGAGCTCTTGAGCTCAACTGAGGTCCGTAATTCTTCTGTGGGTGAACTTCTGGCTTTCCTTAGGGTTACAGATTTGTCTACTCCACTAATGGGGCCATGGTACAAAAGACCGTCTGGTCGCAGTGCCCACCTTATGGGAAGCCCCCTAACAATAATAACTAGTGGTCGCCCTGTGGTCGAAATTCGACCTACTGGGGTTACTACGAAAAATACGAATGTACACGGCCTACTATATGTGTTTGAAATTGGCACTGCCAATAATAAAATTACGACAGTTTGACCACAGACTACTATGCGTTTTACATAGACAGTATGAACGTAAATAATGAATTTATTTTATTGAATTTAATGTATTTGTAACACATATTATATTAAAATTTTAGCTTTCTGCACTCCTTCTCTATATAAACTTTAACTATGCCAAATCTTACACTCCTCCAATATGCTTAAAAAGGGGTACAAAGTTTTCCCTTCACGTATTAATATATAGATAATAATAATTAGCTGACTACATGAACGCATCGAATCTTAGGGGCGCGGGGGGTATGCCACTAGGTAGCCTGGCTCTTGGGAATTCAGTCGCTATGGAGCGTTTCTCGGGAGCGGACAGCGCGCTGCGCGTGCGAGAGTTTCACAAAAACGGTGATTCAGCGACTGTAGCGCGTAGAATATTCTGCAGTATTGAAGGTTTTCGTTACTTAAATGACGCGCCAAGCATCCCTCTCATTAGGAAATGGGTCAAAAAATTTAAGGAGACCGGTTCAACACTAGAAAAACCAAAATCTAGGAAGCCAAGGTCATTAAGAATGGCAGAAAACGTGGAGAGTGTAAACCCCTCTGTTCGTGACGATCCGACTCTTTCAATTCGGAAGCGCGCAAGTGCTTTAAATGTGCAGAGATTATCATTACACCGCATTTTGCATAAAGATCTAAAACTGCACCCACACAAAATTCAAGTGAAAGTTTCCCTGGCAAATTGATTCCAAGAGAGGCGACATAAACTGGCCTCCAGGCAGTCCTGATTTAACTCCTATGGACTTTTTTCTGAGGGGTTATCCCAAATCTAAAGTTTATAACAATAAACTGACTTCTCTGGCGCGAAATTGCAGCCATCGCGGAGTCGAGCCGTCATTGGAATTTTTACCGTTCGACTAAATGAATGCCGTGAATGCGATGGTTTACATTTAGACGATATTATTTTTAAGAAATAAATTCCCAAATACTGTTCTTTGATATAATTAATAAACATTTTCTTTATACATAGACATTTTATTTTTTATTTTATCGACCCGCAAAATATGAACTTTCTTTTGAGACTCCTTGTATAATAAAAGACCGGGAAGGAAGAAAGAAGCTGAGCTCTATAACGATGACATTGTGCCAAAGTGTTACACATTGATCATCTACGACCTTTCCCGCGTAGCAGAGCTGAACATACTCACGTCTTGGGTATTATTGATCATTTCTCGAGGTATATTATGGTTAAAGCGGTGTGTGGCTCTAGAACCGTTTCAGTAATAAAAGCATTGCGAGGATTGACATAATTTGGCTTTTACGGCAAAATCATTTAAGGTCTTCTGTGAGAAGAATGGAATTCCACATGTTTCGAACGCTACACGTGCACCACTTGCTAATGGAGTGATTGAGCGCGCTAATCAATCTATTCTGCAATTTATTAGAACAACTATTACGGCTGAAACTAAATGGAATCGACACATGAGAGAGCTACAATGGTCTTTGAATTCCAGCGAGACCAGACTACTGCTTACAGTCCAAATGAGGTGGTATTTCCGTTCGAAATCTTATTTCAAATATGATTTTGGATGCGTTGTAAGATAATGTCGACGAAAACTTGGATGAGACAAACAACTTTTGAAAAAAAAAAAGACGCCAGTGATAGCAGAAAATTGGAGCCTAAGTATACATAGAGGACCGTTTTATGTGGCTGACATTCTGGAGGACATCGAGGATGAAGAAAAGAAATCTAAGACGTATTCAGATGTGGATGGCCGTACTGTCAACCCAGAGTTTTTATGCCGATCGGGACACCACCTCGATGTTCCTTGTCAAGATGGGGATGACAGCGATGACGAGGAAAGATTTGAAGAAGCGGAACAAGAAAAAGACGAAAGCGGCAGTTAAGGCCCTCCGTTCGTCTTTTCTTCTTCTTTCGTTTTCGTCCGCTTTTTTGTCATGTCCACATAGCACCGTTTTGTTTATTTCGTCTTTTGGATGTTTGACACTTGTCATTGATTGTTTACAATTCAATAGCAATGAAAGTATTGAGTGAGAAAAAGCGAATTCGATTGATCCGCTTTTATTTTTAAAAAAATTAAATTACTGTGGCTGTTGCGGAAACGTAGAAGTGATGCTAAGATTTGTTGTGACAGGCCGAAAGTGAGGTTATGCCCGTCCGTCCGTCCGCATTAAGTTCGGTTTTTTTCAAAGTTTTCCGACTCCGTCCGTTTTTATTCGTCTCCTTTCGCCTCTATGTGGACACTTGTATGGGCAGTATATGGGACCAACAATCTGAAAAAACGAACGGAGGCGATCGAGCGGAAGCAGGCGGAACTATTTGTTCGGGCCATTACAGCGTTTGAAGACAGCAAGCAAGCGAGAAGCATTATTTTTGTGTTTAAAGCCAAAGAAGAAATTAAGGCACTATTAGTTGTTGCAATATTATATACCGGAGTTTTATTTAAACGTCCAATACCATCCCCTGGGACATTCTGTCACAAATATCCTCTAACATTGAAATAGTCTAATACCCCTGACACACTGCGGCGAAATTGAGAATTTTGGCTCTGTTCTCAATTTCGACCCACATTTCAACTCAATTTCGTAATGGAGATATCATTGCTCAATTTCGTGCGAAATTGAGAAAGTAGTATGTAAATTTTGCGACAGGTGGCGCGTTCTCTACTTAATTCCTGCTTCAAAATGTCAAAAATCCGAATTTTTTTGATTTTCTCCTATTTTCTAACCGACGAAAAAAAACGGAGGAGGTTCTCAAGTCGACGCGTATATATTTTTTTTTTATGTATGATCACGCATAACTTTTTACAGAGTAGTCCGATTTTGATAATTCTTTTTTTATTTGAAAGGGTATACCCTGAAGTTGGTCCCATATAAATTTGGAAAAAAAAATCCAACCCCAAGGGTAGAAAAACAGGGGATGAGTGATTGTTCACTCATTGATTGTAATGTATGACAACGCATAACATTTTACAGAGTAGTCCAATTTTGATAATTCTTTTTTTATTGGATAGAGTATACCTCGAAGTTGGTCTCATATTAATTTGGAAAACATATTCCAACCCTAAGGGCGGGAAAATAGGGGTGATTTTTCGATAAAATACTCAGAATCAGCGCGCGGATTACAAGCATCCACAGGCCACGCACTGCCGGCTCCTAGAAATGGGAAGAGTTTCCATCCTTATAATAAAAGCGGGCTCTCACGGCCGGTTGCTACAATCTAGATGACGGGTTCCAATCCGATAGAAAAGATTTTGTGAGGGAGCTGGGACCCGCGATACAAAATTTTTCGTTATATGAGATGAGGCTTCTTGTTATGTAGAAGTTCTTTGCTAGTACTTAAGATTTCTTTAATAAATAAACTTTTTTCGCCAGCTTGAAAAAATTTTAATTACTTTTCCGTACGCCTAATATAAAGCCTGTTTTTTTTTAAGTATTTATATTATACAACAAATAATAGTTAAAGTAGGATTATATAACAGGTAATAGAGCTAAAGTAAGGTAGGTAGCTATTTTAAAAGTAATCAAAAATTAAGCATGTAATAATTAGTAGATTATAGCCACAAAAAATTATAAAATAAAAACTTTTTAACAAAAAAATTAAACCGCCGAAAAAACTGAAAAGC
The DNA here is from genome assembly GCA_951509405.1 of Machimus rusticus. NCBI lineage: Eukaryota > Metazoa > Arthropoda > Insecta > Diptera > Asilidae > Machimus > Machimus rusticus. Next base: position 5,996,414 of record OX608054.1, read on the forward strand.
AAAAAATAATAAACCTTTTTTATTTAACCTTAATAACTAAGTCTTTAAACTAATGTAAGTATACCTAAGTATATATTTTTGTAATTATTTTGAGTTTTTACTTAACCTTAATAACTAAGTTCTTAAACTAATGTACCTAAGTATACCTATGTAAGTAATTTTGAGTCGGCGCCAAATAATCAATAAAGAAAGATCACTAAATTACCTTAAATTTAAAGAAAAAACCAAATCAAATTAACAATGCAACGTGAAATCTCCAACGATAAACATTAACATTCCAAAAATTGCGCTCTCCGCACGACCCCTCGCAACGACGTGTGCTCTCACTGCCCCTCCGCCGCGGATCACGCTTTACGTAATAAATTAATTTGCTTGTTTGGCGCCGACTCAAAATTATTTAGGTATACTTAGGTACATTAGTTTAAGAACTTAGTTATTAAGGTTAAATAAAAACTCAAAATAATTACAAAAATATATACTTAGGTATACTATTAAGGTTAAATAAAAAAGGTTTACTATTTTTTGCTTTTCAGTTTTTTCGGCGGTTTAATTTTTTTGTTAAAAAGTTTTTTCACGTTTCACTTTGCTTTTCTTGAAGAACATTGTTTCCAAAATAATAGAAATATTATTTGCCTCATTATTTAAAGAAATTAATATTTTTTTTTAAGTCATCTTAATTTACTTGAATGTTCGAGAAATCTGAAATGTTGAAATTGACAACTGAAATGAAGAAATTCAATGTGTCGGGGGGTAGCGAAATTGACTTCGAAATTCTCAATTTCGCCGCGGTGTGTCAGGGGTATAACGCAGGTTCCTTCGCTTTGCTTTACGTGAGCTTCCCTGGTCTGATCGTTTGAATCTTCGCTTACGAAATATACCTGATGCTGATCGGCTCTTACAATGCTTTTAGCTAAGGATTTAAATGCTTGAAATACATGATAAAGGGTGCCTTTTGTGAAGGTTTGGTTTTTAAATAGGCAACACTGTTTCTAATTCTAGTTTGACAGTTGATTTGCGGTCAGTACGATTTGCCATTGTACCATGAATACACTTATTTCAGAACAACACTTACAAATTTATTTTGAAAATCATGGTTCAGTTCGCCAAACTTACCGTGCGCTACCATTTTACGGTTGATATAATTGTTCACCCGAGCAAGTTATTCGGTAAACCATGAAACGTTTTCGCACCACGCACGCTCAAGTTTATAATACGCATCCATAAAGACGCCACATAGTGCGCATAAAAGATTTTATTGCTGCTGTGGAGCTTGCGATCTTACAAGATGCGGCTTGTGCAAGAGTTGAAACCGCGTGACCGTTATGCGCGCTATACGTTCAGCTTAATCCTCTTTTTCAACGCAAAATTTCATTCGGTGATTAGGCTCATTTGGAGTCGAGAAAACCCTGAAGCCTTTGTCCTTACATCCATTAAAAGTCACTGTTTGGTGTGCTTTATAGGCAGGTGGAACTATTGGCCCACATTTCTTTAACCCTTTCGCTACCAGCGTCACAAATATGAAGGCCAGACGTCACAAATATGTGACGAACGTTTATTATAACACTATGCACCAAATTACACCGCATATATCGATGGGAAGTATTATAAACAATTTAATAGATTTAGAATCTTGGTGTTCTGTCAATAATGCAATGATTTATAAGATCTGAGCATCGGAAAAAAGCGACACATACTCTTCCTAGCTGATGATAAAGTTGCTGATGGTAAAGTATAGCAAAATCGAATTTGTGATCAAAATTATTATTGATTAGTGATAAGTTATACATATATATCGGATGTAGACTGATATTTGAATGCTTATTTTTCTGAACAGCATACTTTTTCTGTAGACATAATAGCTGCGTTATTTTCATTGAGTTCAGGCGTTTTACATGCAAATACAACAACAACTCTTAACCCACATATTTATCCGATTCTTGATCAAAGAACTACATAAATAGTTCCAAAATATTCTAATAGAGGTGGTGGTGTCAAATTTTGTTTCGCAAATGTTGTCGGCCTGACATTTTGATTGGAATTTTAAATAGAAAAGGCAAGACATAAAATCGTTACCCTATTACATCCATCCTCTCCATCCAAATTATACACTAATTCGATTTTAATTGAAAATAAAATTATGTTTCACTCGGTGTTCTTTGCAAACAGGCAAAATTGTGAAATTTTATTCATATGTAAATCAAGCAGGTACACCAACTTTTAAATCACAGCGAATCGCTAACCCGGATCGTTCTTTTCATATAACCCAGAACTAGAGCTGGAACCCGATGAAAAGAACGCACCTAATGTATAATTTCATAATTACTACAGGTTAAGACGATGATGGAAGTAACAGCGAGGAAATCGGTTTATCCCAAAGTAATTCTAATATGTCGGTAGTGAATATGGACCCCGTACTACACGTGTTTACAGGACAAGAAGGCCTAAAAGTAAATTTATCGGCCAACAGTACTACTTTTGACGTAGTTACAATATTATTCGATAGCACTTCATTTGAAAAAATTTTTAATTGGACAAATGCAAACGCCGAAATGCTTGCTTCAAAGTGGAAAAATGTGACAACAGAAGAAATAAAGAAGTTTTTTGCTTTATGTGTTATGATGGGAAATATCCGTATGCTGAACTTAAAATCGTATTGCAGAAAAAATATCCTGTATTATCATCCTTTGTTTGGAAAATCAATGAGTAGAAATCTTTTCGAAGCAATACTATGGCTATACGGCTGATAAAACAAACCGCCTTTACAAAATTTACCAAGTAGTGAACCACTTTTTGGAAAACATTTAAAAGATGTACTACCCAGGACAGAAGTTATCCATAGACGAAGCCTTACTTCTTTGGAAAAGTCGGCTATTATTTAAACAATACATTCCACTAAAAAAGGCAAAATAAGGTATACAACTATATGAATCATGTACTCCGGACGGTTACATTCTAAACTTTATAATTTATTTTGGAAAGAAAACGGCTAGCAATAATAATGGTCATGCTTTCTGTGTTGTATATAAGCTATTACGCAATTATTTGGGAAAAGGCTATATTGTATATATGGACAACTATTATAACAATGTCAACACGACTACTTTTTTATACAAAAACAAAACACAGGTTGTAGGAACATTATATAACAAACAATTTGTAACAAACAAAGAGCTAGAGGAAGGAGAGTCTGTAGTTGCAAGATGTGGTAATATGTATTTTAGTTCAAAAATGGAGAAATAAGCATGATGTGCGAATAATATCAACGAAATTTACGAAACATAAAGCATCATTTCAGAAAATACGGTGCAAAAGTGGACAAGCACCAAATACTCACAGTGCAGTTATCGATTATAATGAGAATATGTCAGGTATCAATAAAGTAATGACATCATATTATTTTTCTCCACGGAAATTGTTTTTTAATTTATTAGATATAATAATTTTGAATTCTTGTTGGTTATACAATAATTTCCATAAAGCCAAACTAACTTACTTAGACTTTAGAAATGATCTGGTCAATAAGGTATTAAATCTAGAAAGCGGAAAAAAAATATCTTTTAGACCGGAAAGCTCCTCAGATAAAAAATATTTTCCCAAGAAATTTCCAAAAAGAGTTAGGTGGCTAGTATGCTCTGCCAATTAACTGCGCCAAGCTACTATGTTTGTCTGCGAAAGTTGCACAACACTCTCACACCGTCAATGGAGAGCACTGTAGAGCCATATGATTGCTGACTTCTGCGTTCCTCACTGTAATGGTATTGATGTGGCAGAGCTTTGGTTTCAAAAAATGGCGCAACATGTATAACAGCGCATGAAACCATCAATTTATTGCGGGAAACATTCGATGAGCGCATAATTTCGCGTAACTGACCACTGAACTGGCCTCCACTTACGTGTGATCTCACACCTATGGATTACTTGAACCACTTGGAAGTCCACATTCGCCAACTTGGGGCGTATTATTTGGCTAACATTGTTTTTGTGCGGGATTGGCCATCTATTAGTAAGATTTTCTGTGACCAGTTGCGGATCCAGGGGGAGTTATGGGGATCATGATCCTTAGGTGCTCACTTTTTTAAAATGACCGGGTTAATTTTGTCGATTTCTTTAAGATTTTGTACAAAAATGTTTTACAAAAATATAATTTTTGTTCAGTTGAGTGAATAGTTGTTAAAAAATAGATAAGTAGATAATAAAATGCGTCAACTACACCAAAGAGAGCATCAAGAACTAAGAATAAAAAAATTAAATTAAAATAAATTAAATTATATAAATTTATTTTAATTAAATTAACTGCAGCATCTAGTAGCCGAGAGATCTGAAAGAATTATCAGATATTCTTCAAAAAGGAACTACGATTTTTTTTGGTAAAGATATACCCTCATACTGATTCAGTGGAGTATGAAAAACTCCCAGAAAATCGAAAGAAAATGATATTTTTTTCTAAACAAATAAAAAATATAAATGTTTTAATTTACAGAACTAAAATTTTGTCTTGATACTCTTGAGATATTACACTTCAAGCAAAAAAATGGTAGTGGTCGTTAAAACAAATATAATTGTGGCATTTGAAGGGTTACATATTTTTCCATGAAATCAGGTTCATTTATTAAAAAATAAATAAATTAATAAAACATCCAATGATTAAAAATTATGAATTAACACATAAAAATTAAAATTACAGGTCAAATAATCAAATTTCAGTGAAAATTCTTTTTTTTTTATTATCCATCCCAGTATTATCCAACAAAACCTGTATATTATTTTAAAAAAACAATATAGCACTGGAAGCAATTATAATTACTCTTGTAAAAAAATTATTTGAACCAAAAACAAAGGATAGTGTTCTAAATGAGCAAAACAAAAGTTCTACAACACATACATTGGCCTTTATGATCCCCACCAAAGTCGACTTCCGGACTCGCGCCTGTCTGTGACACTTGTTTTATCAGTTTATATGAAATGAGCATAGGCAAAAGTAATCGTGTGGGTTAATCGTACCTTTAGCGGCATCATTTTTTGCTTTGGAAACCTAAAAATTTTGACGCAAATTAACAATTTTTAATAGGTACTCGAAACGAGGCTGAATTTAATAGCCAGATAGCGGTTAAATAAATTACTGTAATTTATAATATATTATTTATTGTAAAAATGAGGCAAAAATCTACGCCATTATCAGGTGAGTCTTAAATTTAACGTTAAGGTACGTAAAACTACATTTTTTGCAACTGTTGATTGTTGGGGCACATAAAAATGAATACGTTTTTAATAAAATTGATGCATCTGTAAATACTAAAGAGCAAAAAACAAAAATAGGCTTACCACAATTTCATGCTGAAGTAAACTTGATATTCTTAAAGTGTGTGTTCTGTATTTGAATAAAAAAATTTGTAGACATTAACATATAGCTATTTATTTCTTTCTGGATAAATAACATTCGTAACAATATATGTTTCAAAATTCAGTTTTACAATGAAAAACTAAAAATATGTTTTTTGTTACAAAAATGTTGAATAAAATAAATATTGCATTACATATCACGTATATGAAATTATCAGAGTAAAAAGAGAGTAAATTTAAAATTATACTGCATAACAGTTATTATAATATAAAACGAAAATTAAACTTACCTGAGAAATCTTTGTGTGGAACAAAATATTTCCAGAGATCTCCCATTCTTCTTCAAATTTTTAAAATTAAACGTTCAAACGTGCAAACTTTAATAACTATGAGTTTAGATAAAATAAAAATTAACTGTTTATTATAAAATAAAATATGCGCATATTGGTTTATTTGTCTTTTTGAAATCAACGCGTTTACTTTATTATATAAGATTTTTTCAATTTAAACTACATGTATCAAGAGGTCATGCACGAGTTTTAAAAAAGTGAGATATATTTGCTGGGCAGCTTGTTGAGGATATGTATAGCTAAACACTTTTTGCTCGCAGGGGAATACATTCGCCATGACATCCTTCACTTTCCTTTAAAAATAACAAAAAATTATAATAAATAATAATAGCAATAATAATATAAATATAAATAATTAATTATCTTATTCATGTCGTTGTTGTAGCATTGTACAACCTTTGGGCAATCTTACTCTGGTGGCTTTTCAAAATTCCAACTTTTCAGTTGGTTTTCTAAAACTGTTTGCATGAATATTATAGATATTTATAATTGAACTAACTTCTTAGGTATGGCTCGGGACTCGAACACTGAAGTGCAAAAAAGTTAAGGTGTAACGATTCGTGCGACATCCGTCAACGTATGGGCAAACAATTTCCATAAACCATAACATTCTTTAGCTTCGTGCTCAGCCAATTCTCTATCGATACGGTGAAAATTTTAAAAAAATTGCCTCAAATAAGCACCGAACAAATCAACATGTTATTCAGTTATATTCTTTGAAGTTATATTTCCGTCGGCAGTCCATATAATTTCTTCTAAATCCTGTTATTTAGATAATTTTTGCATGGCACACCGTAAACATATTACTGCTCAACATTTCCGCCCCCCGTCCCCCGCGACCCCTCCCACCTTATCGTGACGTAGAAGTAGAACTGTAGATAAGCGAACCCGAAAACCCCCAAGTACCAAGTATGGTGCAAATTGCATTAACTTTAAAATTTGACAGTCCGCCATCTGTAATTCTTAAATTCTGTCAGTTGATTTGAAATAATCTACCCCGACAACCCCCAAGTACCAAGTTTGGTGTAAATCGCATTAGCTTTAAGATTTTGAAAGTCCGCCAACTTGAATTCGTAAATTCTAACGGTTGATTTGAAATAAGCGACCCCGAAAACCCCCAAGTACCAAGTTTGGTGCAAATAGCATTAACTTTAAAATTTGACAGTCCGCCATCATGAATTCGTAAATCCGGCGGTTGATTTGAAATAAGCTACCCCGACAACCCCCAAGTACCAAGTTTGGTGCAAGTCGCATTAGCTTTAAATTTTGACAGTCCGCCATGTTGAATTCGTAAATTCTAACGTTTGATTTGAAATAAGCGACCCCGAAAACGCCCAAGTTCCAGGTGCAAATCGTATTAACTTAAAATTTTGACATTCCGCCAATTTGAATTCGTAAATTCTGACAGTTGATTTGAAATAAGCGACCCCGCAAACCCTCAAGTACCAATTTTGGTGCAAATCGCAATAACTTTAAACTTTGACAGTCCGCCATCTTGAATTCGTAAATTCTAACGGTTGATTTGAAATAAGCTACCCCGAAAACCCCCAAGTACCAAGTTTGGTGCAAATCGCAATAGCTTTAAAATTTGACAGTCCGCCATCTTGAATTCGTAAATTCTAACGGTTGATTTGAAATAAGCGACCCCGAAAACCCCCAAGTACCAAGTTTGGTGCAAATCGCATTAACTTTAAAATTTGACAGTCCGCCATCATGAATTCGTATATTCTGACAGTAGGTTTGAAATAAGCGACCCCGAAAACCCCCAAGTATCAAGTTTGGTGCAAATCGCAATAACTTTAAAATTTGACAGTCCGCCATCTTGAATTTGTATATTCTGAAAGGTTGATTTGAAATAAGTGACCTCGAAAACGCCCAAGTTCCAAGTTTGGTGCAAATCGCATTAACTTAAAATTTTGACAGTCCGCCATCTTGAAAACGTTAATTCTGACGGTTGATTTGAAATAAGCGACCCCGAAAACGCCCAAGTTCCAAGTTTGGTGCAAATCGCATTAACTTTCACACTTGACAGTCCGCCATCTTGAATTCGTAAATTCTTTTCTAGCAAGAAATATAGTCTATGTTACTCAGGGTGAATGTAGCTTCCCAACAGTGAAAGAATTTTTGAAATTGGTTCAGTAGTTTCGGAGCCTATTCAATGCTCACAAACAATCAAATCTTTTCTCTTTATAATATTAGTATAGATGAAAAACCTAGCATGGTCGTAAGGGTACACATCGAATTAGTTTAATGGCTTTAGCCAAGAAATGAAAAGCGATTTTATTTTATTTTATAATTTTAGGCATGATAATTTAACTTTTCACTGCAAACGAAAAAGTCCTCGGCTTAAGTCAAGCTCGGTGTAAGTGGCCGGATGTGAGTGAAATTTTCCCTATACAAAATGCCTACTTACTGAAAATCAAGCGCGAAGCAAACACTGCCGTACCATCCTTTACTGGAACCATTTCGCCGGATTTTCAGGCCCCTATTTGAGAACCTCTGGATAAGACCAGAACGTTAGTGTGTACAAGTCTAAAGAATGTTCAACGGCCAAGTCACACAACATTAACTATAATAATAAAGAAATCGCAGTAAGGAACCTTAGACTTGGCACGACTTTGTCTAGATTTCATTACTTTTTAGATATAAACAAGCAGCTCCATCGAGACTTGGCTAGTTTTTTACAGAATGTTTTTGGTGGTTTTACTTACACTAAATGACTGCGGCAGAATATTTTCCTAATACAAAATTTCATTCACATCCGGCTACTTACACGAGGCTTGGCTTCTTGCAAGTCCTCATTGTGAAACGAGTAAAGCAAAATTTAATTCTCCGATTAACACTTTAACGTAATGAAAATACACAACAGTTGATACCTAATTTTACAAGCTTTCATTTAGTTTCACCTGTCCCGGTGTAATGAATTCTTGCAAGTTAAATTTGACTCACTTCCCGGTTTCCGATTGAGCTGAAATTTTGCATGCATATGTATATCGCGTGACAATGCAATTTTATGATGACATGAAGCATCAAAAGCTTGTTTTAAAAAAAGTTTTTTTTTTGCATATTGCTTGTTCCACTTCAAATAGGTTATTTTTTATTAATAAGTAGCGAATGCTCGCAAATTTTTTTTACGTGGTATTCTTTGGGCACATTGGAAGTAAAATCTGATAGGTGGCCTGGGCAGTTGGCGAGAGAGAATAAGATACCTTAACACATAGGGACGGTTGTTCTTCGTTTTCACTTTGTGCGGTCTTTCATTGACAGAGCGAATTCTAGGAATGATCGTGTAAAATAAAGCCAAAAGTGCCAAAAGGCTACCGGCAGATCAAATGTTAGCATTGACTAAAACGGACAGCTGTTTTCTCGTTTACTCGCATGATGCGGAAGGAATTTGTTATCACGAAATGAGAAGTTACAACGAGCTTAAAAGTTTTTTAGCTAAGGTTTTAAACGCTTGTATTGTGAGTGAGGTGTGAATTAAGTAGCACCAGAAGACGCCTTTTAAGACAGTCGCACATAGTGAAAACTGAGCTACAACGGTGGTAAACAACTGTGGGAAGCCGCCTGCTGAACCAAATAACACATGGGTCATTAAGTCCCGGGACTAACATACTAATGGTGCCGCCAATTCCATGCCGCTTTTGTTTTTCGGTAGCACCATCCTTCAAAAGATACATGTAAAAATTTCATAACATTTGGTTCAGTGGTTGTCGAAATATTGAAAGTTAAGTGCCGCTACATTTGTTTTTGTTTGAAGAATGTATAAAAATGAGTTTCATGTGTTAATCAAACACTGTTTTTTAATGGGAGAAAATAGAGTTCCAGCTCAGGAATGGCTTGAAAAGTGCTATCCAGGAAAATGTCCATCGAAAGCAACCATTTGCCGATGGTATGCGGACTTTAAACTCGGTCGGACAATCACCGAAGACGCGGAGTGCCCAGGTCGTCCAATTGAGGTGGCTACGCCGAAAACATTCAAAAAATTATTAAAATTTTTATATTGGATCGCAAAGTGAAATTGCAAGAGATAGTTGACATCCTAAAGATATCAAAAGGCACCGTGTTCAAAATTGTGCATGAAACTTTGGGCATGAAAAAATGTTTTTCAAAGTGGGTGCCGCATTTGCTCACAATGGAACAAAAAACAACAACAAATTGATAGATTCGGAGCGCTGTTTGAAACTGTTTATGCGTGATAAAAAGGATTTTTTACGTCGGTGCATCATAATGGATGAAACATGGATCACCACTATACGCTTTTAGATTTATTATTTTAGATTTAGCTCCAATGACGATGTTATAGCCGCAAATGAAGCCTATTTTGAGGCAAAAGACAAATCATTCTATAAAAAAGGTATCGAAAGTTTAGAGAAACGTTGGAATGATTATATCGCTATAAAAGATGACAGTTGATGAATAAAGCCGAATTTTGCAAAAAAAAAAATTTTACTGGTTAGTCCCGGGACTTGAACATGATTGATAAAACCCACAATCCAAGGTGGAAACAATCGTCCGTATGACACGAATGACATTACGTTAGTGTGTCTTCTGAAGCCCATCGCATATATGTATGTAGGTAGGTAATGTGTGCATTCGACAAATATGTGCGTCTACTTATCTGCCAAATATTGCTCTCGCTTTTTGTGAGCTCCCACACTTTCTACTTCTTCGACAAAGTGCATACGCCGAACATTTTCTGCGTCCACTATTTGCTCCCAAACCACTTTTTCAATCGTCAAACTTACGAGTATGCTTGGAATTACTCTCCGAATGTTTGGCACAGAGTTGATAAATGCTCCTTACAAACCGAGCCATACATACATCTTCAACACCTGCACCCGATTTTAAACTAGCTCTCTTAAAGGAAACAAAGGGGGTGAAAAAGTGACATACATAAGTGGTTATTTTTTTTTTTTAATTCTGCCACTGAGAATCATTTGCGCATCGATTTTATAATTCTTCGTAACTCGTTGGTCGGTCATTTCTATTTTTGTGTTAAGGATATATCCCATATAATGGGCTCCAACTCATAAAAAAAGCGCACAAATGTTGCTTCTTTCCCATTTATCGGTCGGAAGCGCACGTCTAACGAATTTTATGCCTCCAATTCGCTCAACATCGGAAATGTTTGTTAAAGAAACGCATCAGAGAATGACGAGGCAAACGGACGCATTACGAAGTTTGGTGCAAACGGACGAATGGCAAATATTCCTTGTTGTAGCTCCTACACACCTCGTGAAGTGAGCCGCATCGTAAAATGTTTGGAGAATACACGTATTGTGTGGGACCGGCTAAGAAACGGATTCCCGATATCTGACGGCATCTGGTTTCAATCTAACCTTTCTGTGGTAATGGGATCTGCCACAGGTGACAATCCCTTCGCTATTTCTGGTGGAACAAAAATTGAAAGGACACAAGAACAAGCGCCAACGCCAAACATTGAAACTAACGATTCATGTAATTCCAGCTTGTAAAAACAGGGAAGTCCCCTGAGTTTTAGTGAGACTATGGAGATCTTCTCCGTCGAAGTGGAAAGACTGAACTCTCCCAATTCCGATATCACTTACAATGACGTAACTGTGCCAAGCCAAGCAAGCCAAAGTGGCTAATAATGCACGGCCACAATGAAAAGAAAGCTTATGAGCTGCCCAGAAAGTCACCATACCAGTCTGAAGCAGACTCTCCACAATTACTCTTCCCCAGGAGGAACCCAACCAGGAGTAAAGCGAAGTATGGCAAAATCAAACGCGAAGCAAACACTGCCGTACCATCCTTTACTGGAACCATTTCGCCGGATTTTCAGGCCCCTATTTGAGAACCTCTAGATAAGACCAGAACGTTAGTGTGTACAAGTCTAAAGAATGTTCAACGGCCAAGTCACACAACATTAACTATAATAATAAAGAAATCGCAGTAAGGAACCTTAGACTTGGCACGACTTTGTCTAGATTTCATTACTTTTTAGATATAAACAAGCAGCTCCATCGAGACTTGGCTAGTTTTTTACAGAATGTTTTTGGTGGTTTTACTTACACTAAATGACTGCGGCAGAATATTTTCCTAATACAAAATTTCATTCACATCCGGCTACTTACACGAGGCTTGGCTTCTTGCAAGTCCTCATTGTGAAACGAGTAAAGCAAAATTTAATTCTCCGATTAACACTTTAACGTAATGAAAATACACAACAGTTGATACCTAATTTTACAAGCTTTCATTTAGTTTCACCTGTCCCGGTGGAATTCATTACAATTGCAAGTTAAATTTGACTCACTTCCCGGTTTCCGATTGAGCTGAAATTTTGCATGCATATGTATATCGCGTGACAATGCAATTTTATGATGACATGAAGCATCAAAAGCTTGTTTTAAAAAAAGTTTTTTTTTTGCATATTGCTTGTTCCACTTCAAATAGGTTATTTTTTATTAATAAGTAGCGAATGCTCGCAAATTTTTTTTACGTGGTATTCTTTGGGCACATTGGAAGTAAAATCTGATAGGTGGCCTGGGCAGTTGGCGAGAGAGAATAAGATATCTTAACACATAGGGACGGTTGTTCTTCGTTTTCACTTTGTGCGGTCTTTCATTGACAGAGCGAATTCTAGAATGATCGTGTAAAATAAAGCCAAAAGTGCCAAAAGGCTACCGGCAGATCAAATGTTAGCATTGACTAAAACGGACAGCTGTTTTCTCATTTACTCGCATGATGCGGAAGGAATTTGTTATCACGAAATGAGAAGTTACAACGAGCTTAAAAGTTTTTTAGCTAAGGTTTTAAACGCTTGTATTGTGAGTGAGGTGTGAATTAAGTAGCACCAGAAGACGCCTTTTAAGACAGTCGCACATAGTGAAAACTGAGCTACAACGGTGGTAAACAACTGTGGGAAGCCGCCTGCTGAACCAAATAACACATGGGTCATTAAGTCCCGGGACTAACATACTAATGGTGCCGCCAATTCCATGCCGCTTTTGTTTTTCGGTAGCACCATCCTTCAAAAGATACATGTAAAAATTTCATAACATTTGGTTCAGTGGTTGTCGAAATATTGAAAGTTAAATGCCGCTACATTTGTTTTTGTTTGAAGAATGGATAAAAATGAGTTTCATGTGTTAATCAAACACTGTTTTTTAATGGGAGAAAATAGAGTTCCAGCTCAGGAATGGCTTGAAAAGTGCTATCCAGGAAAATGTCCATCGAAAGCAACCATTTGCCGATGGTATGCGGACTTTAAACTCGGTCGGACAATCACCGAAGACGCGGAGTGCCCAGGTCGTCCAATTGAGGTGGCTACGCCGAAAACATTCAAAAAATTATTAAAATTTTTATATTGGATCGCAAAGTGAAATTGCAAGAGATAGTTGACATCCATTAAGCGAAACAATAAATAAATATAAATAAAGATATCAAAAGGCACCGTGTTCAAAATTGTGCATGAAACTTTGGGCATGAAAAAATGTTTTTCAAAGTGGGTGCCGCATTTGCTCACAATGGAACAGAAAACAACAACAAATTGATTGATTCGGAGCGCTGTTTGAAACTGTTTATGCGTGATAAAAAGGATTTTTTACGTCGGTGCATCATAATGGATGAAACATGGATCACCACTGTACGCTTTTAGATTTATTATTTTAGATTTAGCTCCAATGACGATGTTATAGCCGCAAATGAAGCCTATTTTGAGGCAAAAGACAAATCATTCTATAAAAAAGGTATCGAAAGTTTAGAGAAACGTTGGAATGATTATATCGCTATAAAAGATGATAGTTGATGAATAAAGCCGAATTTTGCAAAAAAAAAATTTTTACTGGTTAGTCCCGGGACTTGAACATGATTGATAAAACCCACAATCCAAGGTGGAAACAATCATCCCTATGACACGAATGACATTACGTTAGTGTGTCTTCTGAAGCCCATCGCATATATGTATGTAGGTAGGTAATGTGTGCATTCGACAAATATGTGCGTCTACTTATCTGCCAAATATTGCTCTCGCTTTTTGTGAGCTCCCACACTTTCTACTTCTTCGACAAAGTGCATACGCCGAACATTTTCTGCGTCCACTATTTGCTCCCAAACCACTTTTTCAATCGTCAAACTTACGAGTATGCTTGGAATTACTCTCCGAATGTTTGGCACAGAGTTGATAAATGCTCCTTACAAACCGAGCCATACATACATCTTCAACACCTGCACCCGATTTTAAACTAGCTCTCTTAAAGGAAACAAAGGGGGTGAAAAAGTGACATACATAAGTGGTTATTTTTTTTTTTTAATTCTGCCACAGAATCATTTGCGCATCGATTTTATAATTCTTCGTAACTCGTTGGTCGGTCATTTCTATTTTTGTGTTAAGGATATATCCCATATAATGGGCTCCAACTCATAAAAAAAGCGCACAAATGTTGCTTCTTTCCCATTTATCGGTCGGAAGCGCACGTCTAACGAATTTTATGCCTCCAATTCGCTCAACATCGGAAATGTTTGTTAAAGAAACGCATCAGAGAATGACGAGGCAAACGGACGCATTACGAAGTTTGGTGCAAACGGACGAATGGCAAATATTCCTTGTTGTAGCTCCTACACACCTCGTGAAGTGAGCCGCATCGTAAAATGTTTGGAGAATACACGTATTGTGTGGGACCGGCTAAGAAACGGATTCCCGATATCTGACGGCATCTGGTTTCAATCTAACCTTTCTGTGGTAATGGGATCTGCCACAGGTGACAATCCCTTCGCTATTTCTGGTGGAACAAAAATTGAAAGGACACAAGAACAAGCGCCAACGCCAAACATTGAAACTAACGATTCATGTAATTCCAGCTTGTAAAAACAGGGAAGTCCCCTGAGTTTTAGTGAGACTATGGAGATCTTCTCCGTCGAAGTGGAAAGACTGAACTCTCCCAATTCCGATATCACTTACAATGACGTAACTGTGCCAAGCCAAGCAAGCCAAAGTGGCTAATAATGCACGGCCACAATGAAAAGAAAGCTTATGAGCTGCCCAGAAAGTCACCATACCAGTCTGAAGCAGACTCTCCACAATTACTCTTCCCCAGGAGGAACCCAACCAGGAGTAAAGCGAAGTATGGCAGCTTCGGAGAATTCGAAAAACAAGACTCCAGACCAACGTCTCAACCCGATTTCAGTGAGATTGTGAGCTTAGAGATCATTTCGATTCTGATCTGTGCCAACCATAGGGAGTATCCAAGGAAGGAGGTACTCTTAGGGTATTAGAAAACAACAAAATTCCTCGCGATTGGAACATTTTTAACGACCTGTCGTTTGTTTATTGGAAAGCACTTGGTTAGCTACGAAACCAAGCAAATTTGTCTATGGTTTCTAACCATTTCACATGTATGGGGTTAAGTCAGCAGATTCGCAACCTCCGTTTCAATAGAACCCGCAACGCAAGTTCGTTCCCAGAGACGCTTTTCTTGGAACCTAGGCAGATTAGCGCCCCGTTAGCGCACCCACCGTAAGAAACCAAGAAAACAGCCCTCATCTTGCACCCTGCAAAATTTCCCTACAAGTCAGTTCTTCTTCAGGTATAGACTCGAAAACTTCGCAATAGTTTTTAAGCACTAAAAGCGTTTGTAAAAATTAATTATACATAAGCCTGAAATAAATATTTTTTTTCGTATAATCCGTATAATCTGATTAAAGTATGGCAAACCAAGCCGAAACCACCTGATCTGAGTTGGTTTCGCTCTAAACCAAAAAGGAGCTTGGTTAACCAAATAGTGTGTCAATGGTATAACAAGGACTCTCAACTGCCCCCATCGTCTCAGGCCCTCGAGTCCGCGACGACTGAAATAAAGGTTGTGGAGACGCTGCCTCGGCCTAGTAAACCGGGAGAGACGGCTCCCGGCCCACTACGTCCGCCCAAGCTCTTAAGCCCGGAACTGATAATATCGCCGAAAGCTGCTACAAAAGTATGCTACCTGCCCAAGTCGAAAAGCAAAAACAGTTCCTACAAATAAGTATGCCAGGAAAGCAAGGCAAGGAGGGAAGAATGCACCTAAAGGCCGAGGGAAGGTCCGAAAAAATCTCCCTAAAAAAGCGAGCGCACCAACATTCTCCACCACGCAAAAGTGGATCCCAACTAGCTTAGAAGGCGGTTTTATCTGTGAGCAACTTAGTGTGGCTCTGATGCAGGAGCCATGAGTACTGCCCACACAATTACACATATAAGCTAATACGACGCATGTCCATAAGTACATAAGTGTACTAGGGCCCTCACGGCCAGAGGGATATTTTTGTTGTTACTATATTGATCACACTGCCGTGCAGCTTAGCTCCTTAATTTCTAATCACCCTCAAACAAAAAATTCAAAACCACGATTTCGACAAAAAAATCATGGCATCCGTGTTTTGGGACCACAAAATGGATTATTTTGACCGAAGCTAACAAGCTCAGGGTGAAACCATCAATGCTTCTGGTTGTTGTGATACCTTAAAAAATTGGTAAGGACAATTCAGAACAAGAGAAGGAGACCGGTGCACAATGCCAGGCCCCACACGGTCAACGCAGCAAAGCAACTTTTGGAGCCGTTCGGTTGTGATATTTTGAACCACCCCGCGTATTCTCCTGACCTGGCGTCTTTAGATTGTCATCTGTTTTACCTCCCTGAAGATGCACATGGGTGGGAAAGAAATGTCAACTGACGAGCAAGTGAAGGCGGAGGTGAACAACAAAGTTTCCGACCAAGGCATAAAAGAATTGATCCCTCGTCTCACTACGTGCATCTAGTACACTTGCTTTCTGAACATGCGTCGTATATAATACTAAGCATGACAATCCAAGAGCGATACTGCTGCTCAATCCCAGACAAAAATATATTCCTCTTTCAGAATTTATCACCAGAGATCTGGCAGCGGTAGCAACGGATGTACTTATCGCAGGGCGGTAGCTATGAGGCTGTAATTGCTTCAGCTAACTTTCTATATGTACCCCCACCGGAGCTACAGAAGCTCGTGCGCTATAGCAAGAGAAGGAATAAGCAGCTGGTTATTGAATGTGACGCCCACCAGCATTTACGGGAAAGTGCATACAATACAAATTGTAAGGGGCGTAGCTACCGCCGTATCAGCCGTATCAATGATACGGGGCCCCGAGCTGCAGGGGCCCCAAAGTGTGTATGTGTAAGCAAAAATTCGTATAGAATATGTTATCCACAATTTCACTCACACACTAAAAACAATCAGTTTTAAAAACGTGAAATCATTGTCTCATGTAATAAGAGTTGATTCTCATGTACATATGCATTTAATTCAACGGAAAAATTTGCGCAAAGTTTTGTGATTATTTTATTGTTTTCCTCAATTTTTTTTTATTTACAATAAGTCCTAAGCGACAAGATCGGCCATCAGAGGCAAAACATCTCGAAATACTGAAATCATCTTCAGCTATGGATGATTTAATAAATAGATAAGTTTGCCGAAAAAAGGGCGAGAAAAGTATATATTGTATTTGAATTGTTTGGCTAACTTAGCTCCTAGGAGCATTAATTAAGTGTTACTAATCTTGTTTTTGAACTCTGCTGTCAAAATAAGTGCAACCAACTACCCCGAAATGCTCTTGGAAGTTGCTTTGAAACCCTGGGCAACTAAATATTTAAACGTAAACCTTGGACATTCCAACGAGATTCGGCACCATCACACAAAGCGATCACTCAGAAATGGCAAAACACAATGTTTCGAAGTTAATTCCTTCTATGTATTTAAACAATGGTTGTCATATTCTCCAGGTGTAAATCCAATGGCTTTTCGATCTGGGCCATGCTGGAGATCACAGTTAATGCCAAGAAACCATTATAACGTTATAATATTATAACTTTATTATTTCGGTTAGAACTATACCGGTTCGTTTTCCATAAAAAAAAATTCAGTCGGCTTGAGAACCTGCTCGATTAAAAAAACACAATACTTTGGAACCAAAATTATTTCGGTAACATTGAACCGAAATCACTGTGTCCGAACAAATTTCGCTGCAATTGAAATGTATTGATTGGAATTTTTAAGATAAAGTTCAGATCATAAAAATGTGTCTAACGCACCCGATATGTTAATGAAATGATCCGAACACTACTAAGCAAGTAGCGCAGTACACGTACTCTAAAGCGGACCAATATATACACAGAGTTTTATTTTTCGGTTCGGTCAAACCGAAAGAAGAAAGAACCGAAATGAAACGTTCATGGTCGGGACAAAATGTTCAGGAAACGTTTCGCGGTAAACATTTTACGATTCGGTCGGATTATAACGTTTAGTTTGAATTTTCTCATATTTTTTATACCGGTCAAGTACGGTGATTATTACCAAAAAATATGTGACTTAGGACGGTTTCAAAATAAAATTTTGATTCATAAACGGAACAAAATTGATTTAGGAGAATTTCGTCCAGACTGCGAATGTTAATTTCGTCTTTTATACAAAATTATACACGCAAAAATAGGATTTATCGAACAATAAGTTTATACTTCAAAAATTTAATATGTAGGTATGTATTGATGATTGGATTTGAACGAAGTAAAAATTTTTAAAAGTGCATATATTATAGCGTTTAAAATTGGTAACACTTCACATCGGCCACCTTATATATTTATTTTATTCAATGGGAGCGGTTTTATTTTCTTTTGTAAAAAAATCTTTACTCTCCATTTGGGCTTCGCTGTAGTCGGGTAGAAGGGCCCCCGACAAATTTTGATACAGGGCCCACCTTGGGCAAGCTACGCAACACTATACTATATATGTACTAATAATGGAATTAATAAATAAATATTAAACTAGATATTTAGAGAAAAAAAATTCAAATTTATTTATCTTTTTAAGTGAAACTTCTTTGGACACATTGATAGTAAAATTTCAAGACCCCGTAAAGTCATGCTTTGTCAGTTTTTGATACCGCGTGAAAGGAAGAGAAAATAATGAAACATATATTTCAATAAGTAAAAATTTTATTTTTCTCGTCTTCCATTTCTTACACATTATCCATTTCTTTATTATATTTTTATTTTCCTAATAATGGCAATGATGTTTGCTGCACTTTCACAATAAATTGTCTTAATATATAAAAATCACGTGTCACTATGTATGTTCGTACACGCTAATCTCCGAAACCACTCAACCGATTTCAATGAAATGTGAATGTGAATGGTTAGTTCCAGCTTGAGAGATAGGATAGTTTTGTTGTCTTAATGTCTTTTTGTAATGCGACACTAAAACTCCAAAACTATTCGGCCAATTAAGCCGATGCGATAGGTGGCGCAAATGGTATCGGGTTCACTCGCATACCCTTCAAACGATCGTCCTGATAATGGGTATACGTAGGAACTTGATCACATTGCTAATTTTCGCTTTACCCATTTTGCTACAACACGTCACTAGATAGCGCTTCAGCGCCAATGCGGAATTCTGTGTTTTGGATGTTTGACGCTCAATCACGCCAAGACTAGTCAACAGATTTAAATTAAATTTGGAACATAAGTAGAGAATATACTGGAGATGCACGTAGGATTTTTATTTGCATGTATCAAAATTTAAAAGATTATGCGACTGGGGACTAGGGGTTTTCGGGGTCGCTGATTTCAATCCAACTCTCAGAATTTACGAATTCAAGATTGCCAACATTAGAAGTTTAAGCAATGTCCACTAAACTTGCTAGTGGGGTGTTTTCAACCCGAATGTCTGAATTTACGAATTCAAGATGGACTTTTAAATTTAAAAGCTTTTGTGATTTCCATTAAAATTGGTACTTTGGGATTTTCGGGGTTGCAACTGTCAGAATGAATGACTTCAAGTTGGCAGACTATTAAATCTTAAAGTTTATGACATTTGCACTAATTTTGGCACTTGAGGGTTTTCGAGGAGGAGTTTGTCAAGAGTGACATAGTCTACTTTTTTTCTGCCTGTCTATCTTTCCGGGCTAATCTTCGAAACAGCTGAAGAGATTGTAAGTGACATTGGCTACTTTTTTGTAGTTGTTTATTATTGTTAAAAGTTACGAAAATTTGAACGCTAGTGATATATTTATTGTGAGTCACGAAAAATCACTTATCCAATTTAAATGAAATCCTGTGGGCATGTAACTAGCGCACAACCTCCAAGAGACATAGGCTATGCATAGCAATTGGAAAGAGAGGGGAATAGGAGAAGAGTGAGGGGAAATGTTGATCAGTGATATGTTTATGGTTCGTCATGCAAAAAGTATTTCTGCGATTTAGAAATAGCTAATTTCATGGGCATGTTACGGTTAGTCTCCTGAGTGATATTTGACAAATTCGAAATTAGCAACATCACATTTTTATTAAAGTTTACTTTTATTTTAGGGACAGTTGTGCGTTTGAACAGAGGCTGAGCGACGGCCACTCAGATTCTTTAGGGAAGTACGCGGCTTGTACCAGTCTAAAAAAATCTGAAAGGCTGCACATTAAGGCATACGGTGGCTTATTTATAATGAAAAATCCAATCGACCATTGTGTGGTTCTTGCATTGGGTTGTACTAAGGCTACAGTCCTCTAAGGCCAAAATGTCCTGCAAAACCTCATTGTGTGGTAAATAGACACTGAGAAAAATAAAGTTGATCAATTTGACCAAAAAAAAAATGTTTAAATGCCACGTCATTACAAATCTGTAAATTTTTAGCAATTTCGTTGGTCAAAATTACCTATGAAAAATAGTCAATCTCAAAGCCCTATATCACTTTATTGAGTTTGAATCGCCCAAAAGTTATCTATGTAGATGGCTCGGCGGTAAAGCAGCGAAAACGAAAATTCCGAAGTTCCAGGTTCGATTCCAGCGCGGCTAAGTCAACTTTAAAATGGCATCGCATGGGGTAACTACCTCACAATCAGATGGCAGACCCATCGCAGAGTCGTCAATTCTCGCAGATCCGCAGGTTGGAGTCCCCAGCCGCTGTTAGTCAGAGAGAAATCATTTTTTTCCCGTCGTCCAGAGATTAACTATTTCGCATTTTTGTTTTAAAAATATTTAACTTTTAGTTTAAGTGCCTTCATTGTTGAAAGAAATCAACAGTTTTCAAGTTCTTAAGATAAAGGTGTACAGTTGTTGGGTACGATTTAACCAAGAAAAGTTCTGGTAAACAACAACTTTTTTCTTGATTTTACAGTTTTTTTTTCTCAGGGTCCCAATTAATTTTGTTTGTTTAATGTTCATTTGATACATGTCACTTGTTTATCATACTGGTGCTTGATAGGATTGGATCCAAACCCTCTTGTCTCACAACATTCATGAAGGTGGGGTTATTAACTCTGTTTAGTATTTTTGGTTAGTTAGAAACAATGTACTCTAAAAGAGATTCACCCCTGGTATTGTTGTAAGTATAATTATTTCGAAGAATCATATGAGGAGTAGTTAGTTGGTAACAACACATTTTGCGAAAATTAATTATTTCACGAGATATTCGACAAATAATTGTATTTTTATTTCGTAATATTTTATTAAATATATACATTTAGTTGCAGCAAATTTATGATTCTGAGGAAACAATTACGAATTATGAAAGCGAAGATGCAGTACAAACTTAATAAGTAAATATTTTTAAATCCTTAAAACGCTGGTAAATGTCTACATGATGAGACCGTCGGTCGGAGGGGGGTGGTGGGGGGTGGAGGGGGTAGGGGAAGGTCCAAGAACTTTATCCCTAGTGATAAAAATTGGGGGTCGGAAAGTGGGGGGCGGGGGGTGGAAATGAAAATTTTTATGTTTGATAACATATACATGCATTTATTGTATTCATGCACGGACCTTCGGTGGGAGGGGGGTGGTGGGGGGTGGAGAGGGTACGGGAAGGTTCAAGGACTTCATCCCCAGTGATAAAAAGTTGGGGTCGAATAGTGGGGGGGCAGGGGGTGGAGTGGAAAATTGTTATATTTCATAACATGTACATAGATGCCTTTATAAATGCTTACATGATGGGACCGTGGGTCGGAGGGCGGTGGACGAGGCAGGGGACGGTAGAGGTAGAAAGTGGAGGCGGAGGCGCGCGCGCGTTTGTGTGTGTGCCTATCTGTGTGTGTGTGTGTGCGTGTGTGTGTGTGTGTGTGTGTGTGTGTGTGTGTGTGTGTGTGTGTGTGTGTGTGTGTGTGTGTGTGTCCTTACATAGAATATATTCAAAAAGCATAAAAGTATTTATAAAGGCATCTATATGTTATCAAATATAACAATTTTCACATCTACCCCCACCCCCTCCCACCCCGCCTCCACTTTCTACCTCCGGGATGAAGTCCTTGAACCTTCCCCTGCCTCGTCCACCCCCCTCCGACCGACGGTCCCATCATGTAAACATTTACCAAAACTCTTATTTATTGTAATTGGTCATTCCCAGAGAAATGTTCGAGACTAATTTTTATTAAGAAACAGTATATCATATAACACTATAATTTTTCGAGATATTGCGAACTAGATTTTCTGTTTTTATATTTTGCAAAAATAGAGATTTTATATTTATTAATAAAAGAAGAGGAAGAAGAGAAGAGAACTTTAGGTTGCAGGAAAATTATTTGAAAAATAAAGTGTTCCGAGTCAACTTAATAACGGGCTTTCAAGTAGTACTGACTTCCGACTTCCGAGTTTTCCCGCTCTTTCCTAACATTTATTACGAAGAAAGATGACCAAAGAACTTCTAAATAACAAGAAGCTTCATCTAAGCCCAAAAATTGTGCATTCCCTTCGTTTGTTTATAGAAGAAGGCGGGAAGTGACAGAGGGGGTCCTTAATGAATGAGAATGAGAGAATTCTCTTCGCACGTGGGTTTTGCTTTTTTTCGATAAAATACTCGGAATCAGCGCCGCGGATGACACGCATCCAGGCCACGCACTGCCGGTTCCTTGAAATGGGAAGAGTTTCCATCCTTATAATAAAAGGGGGCTCTCACGGCGGGTTGCTAGTTGCTACGCTCTAGATGACGGGTTCCAATCCGATAGAAAAGATTTTGTAAGAGAGCGGGTCGCAAAATATCGCGACATATGTTTGTATGTATGTATGTATGTGTTTGTATATAGTGTATATAAAAGATGTGTTTGTATATAGTGTATATAAAAGAACCAAAAAACACATAAAACCATTTAAATTTTTCTTTTCATTTATTATATAAGACATATTCATGTCTACTGTGCCATCGAGAAGCCATGGCACTTTTTTTCACCTTTGTTATTATACGATTAGTTACTGCCAGTCTAAATAGAGCTTACAGAACAGCGGCAAGCAATAGTTGTATGTTATTTCCCGCCTTTTACTTTGGTCTATGCCCAATTTCAGTGAAGTCGGTTCAGTTGTTTCAGCATTAAACAGTGAGAAAACAGACAGACGGACACACACTTTCGGATTTATAATATTTTTAGGCATTAAAGAATAACTCTACCCCACTACGTCGGGATGCCCTTTTGGCATGGATTCCAAATATTGTTTCACCATTTCTAGGGTCAGCAGTAGCCAAGTTGAATCAATAGCCTCTTTAAGTTCATTGCACTTTATGAACTTTTCTGCCTTGCCATTCTCAAATGTTTCCCATAAAGACGAATTGACCAGTCCAGAATTACCTACATATGTGGTGCTTTTGCCTCGAAAACGGAATTTTTGGTCACGTGACATTGTTCTGCTGATAAATTAAATTAGCCCTATGATACCGTGTTACATATGCAAGGAACTTCGTGGTATTCAATGCTATTCATTCGATAGAAAGATAATGCTAAATGTTCTACAATTCCATATGAACAAAATAACTTCTATCAATCAATCAATTCCATCACTTTACTTCGTCGTTTACTTGATTGAGGTTTCAATTATTCTTTAATTGTGATATACTTTTCTATTACTCTTGAGCTGATTTATAATCTCCATTGAAAACCAACCCAACCAAAATGTCTACAGCTCTTTGACTCGCATTATTTCGTCACCTATCTCGCTTATTTTGGTCATCAGCTAGCTTTTTCCTCTGAGTTAAACCATTTTGAGTTGCCACACTCAGCCAAAACCTTCTATGTATATTATATGCCGTGAAGTGGTCCGTCGCACGTACACATCTATAGGACAAAGTGGTCTGACAGTTTAAAGAAAATCCCATTGAGTCTTATGGAGGATGTCGCAAAATTGGAAAAAAATTCGCGGTAGCTTCCAAATTATAGCTCGTTTCAAAAAATTATTTTCACTCCAGGTTACTCTAAGAAGTTCTCCTTGTAATTATTAACACTTTTAATCACCTGTTTGAACAAAGATTATGAAATTTTCGACAACAGAAAAGCCAGGCGCTGGACCACTAACAAATGTACGGTAGAAGAGTGAATTGGCTCCGAACTGAACCAAAGAATCGAAAATGTCCTGTTTTTTCGCCGAAAATTCATTAAAGTTTTTGGCCTATATCGAGTAAAAGCCCCTATGATTTTAGTCTTAAGACTAGTATGCATGTCCCCAGTATCCAAAAAACCCGATTAAATCCAATTTATCTAGTCCATTTCTTCCAGCCTCCATAAGATTAAATGTACATTTCTCGAACTGTCGGACCACTTACGCACACTCTTGCATGCCAGTTCATGGCTTGTAATATAGAAGGTTTTGCACTCAGCGCATTTTCAGAAGAAATACAAGAGCAGAGATTTCGCAACTACATTATTGCTAATAACGTGTACAAATAAAATCGATTTGTCAACTAGCCAGCCAAATGGTTTTCTGGTTTTGGTTTGGTCTGGTTTTTTATGGAGATTAGGCATAGTTTTTATACTCATTGTTTTCTCATTTTGCTGCCTACTTCGTTAGCTTTTATCGCATTAATACCATAAAGCTGAAACACATTGCCTCTTCTCCGATCCGTTGCGATCTGTTTCGTTCCCACATTACATATTAGATTTTCAACCTAAATCTGCCCCTTTGAAGATGAAGGCTTTATATTCAATGCTCTGCCCATAATTTTTCTTTATAAATTATTTTTCATTTCGTACAACTCGGCGAAAGTAGCTACTTCTTCGATGAAATTTTCGTCCTCTATTGCATAGCCTTGTTTCAATCGTAGTTTGGTTATGTGTTCCATCGTTACGGCAAAAGGTGAAATTTGCTTAAATTGTCGTCTCCGTTCCGCTCATTGTGCGCAATTACATGGCACTAGGTTCGACTTTGACAGCTCCCCAGATCGGATCGGAGCACAGATTTCTCATTTTAAAGTCACTCAACTAGGTCTTCTACGAAGCACACAGTCAGTTCGCTTCTTGACTCATTGAGTGAATTCAGAGAATTTGCACTTTTACTGGTTGGAAACATGCAATTTCCTTTTCGCGAAAGGTTGGCATCTATGCATTTTTGCTGTTTACTTTTGTTCTGTTACATTCAGAATGGCTGTTAAAATGCAACTCCCAAAATATTTAAATTAAAATTTTTCCGTCGCAATATTTGTTTTGGCATAGATTGGGAAAAATCCTTACCTTCCACTCTTTTAAAGAAAAAATCATTAAACGATTCTTGAAAAAAGAAAAATTGAAAGAAAGCACGCTATCTTCGATTTTTCGTTCTATAGGACAAGTGCGTTATTTTGGAAATACATACAGAGGGAGACAAAAGTATTGGCACACTCGTAATAATGAAATAAAACTATTAATAAATGGTATATAAGTTAAATAATTTATTCAGTTTTTGAACAAAAATACTCTCCCTTATTAAAAACTACAGTTTGCATAAAAAAGTTCTAACAAAAGCATAATTCTTATATAAAAAAAACAAAAAAAACTTCAAAATATCTCATTTTTCTACGGACAAAAGTATTGGCACATTATAGTTAAACATAGTAAATTATGGACAAAAACAACACTTAATATCTAGTCGGCCATCCTTTCTTTTTAATGACTTCCCTTAATCTATTTTGCATGGAAAATACTAATTTTTGTGTCATTTCTGAACCGATTTTTTTCCATTCTTCGGAAAGTAACTGTTTTAATTGTGACTTGCTAGCAATGTTATGCTTTCTCACTCGCCTTTCTAATTCTTCCCAAAGGTGTTCAATGGGGTTCAGGTCGGGGGACTGTGGAGGAGTCTGTAACATGTGGGGAACGTTGTAGATGATCCACTGACGGACAATGTAGGCGGTATGTTTGGGATCATTGTCTTGCTGGAAAAAGTAGTTTTCTGCAAGACCCAATTTTTCTGCACTTTTTTTTAGATTATTTTTTAAAATTTCTAAGTAAAGTCTCTTGTCCATTATGTCCTCAATAAAAACTAACTCTCCCACCCCCGAAGAAGCCATACATCCCCACACCATGACTCCTCCGCCCCCATGTTTAACTGTACCTTGCAAATTTTTTGGATCTAATTCCGTGTTAGGTTTTCGCCACACTAAAATTCTACCATCACTACGGAAAATATTAAATTTGCTTTCATCAGAAAACACAACCTTGCTCCAAAAAGTATTATCCTTATGTACAAACTTATTTGCGAAGTCCACTCTTTTTTTTTTATTAATTGCACTTATGAACGGTTTTTTTCTGGAGACTCTTGCGTTATAACCTGCCTTGTGAAGCACTCTGCGTACAGTTTTTGGATGCACATCCTTATTATTCTCTTCCTTCAGTTGCGCCGCTATTTGTGAAGCACTAGTTTTTGGATTTTTTTTAATTTCGCGAACAATTTTCGCTTCTTCCCTGATGGTGAGTTTCCTTGGACGACCATTCCGAGCGCGATTTTTTACATTTTCAGGCTCTTTAAATCGCTTAATAATACTGCGAATTGTATACCGGCTTCTACCAATAATATTCGCTATTTCCGCGTAACTTTTATTTTGTTTGCTCAAATTTAAAATAATTTTTCTTTCACTTTCGCTAGTTTCTTTACCTTTCCGACCCATGGTAGCAAGAATTATTTAATGCTGTTAAATGAAATAGCTGCAGTTCGCTGCAAGTATCTAGGAAATTATAGCGGGACTTCTCCCCATTTTTAGTTCTGAAATTGAGTTTCTAAGAACACCCTACAGTCTGTTCGGAAAATTAAAACCCAAGTGTGCCAATACTTTTGTCCGTAGGAAAATGTGATATTTTGGGGTTTTTTGTTTTTTTTTAATAAGAATTATATGCTTTTGTAAGAAGTTTTTATGTAAATTATAGCTTCTCATAAGGGAGAATGTTATTGATGAAAGACTGAATAAATTGTTTTATTTGTATGCCATTTATTGGTAATTTTATTTGAAGATTATGAGTGTGCCAATACTTTTGTCTCCCTCTGTAGGTAAATATGTATGCTACTAATTGTAACGGAATAATGTTAAGTCCAACAGCGCGATAGGGGCGCGGCCTTGACTTTACTATTGTGTGTGACCTGTATCTTGTCTGTATTTAAGTCTTAAAATGGAAAAAAAAATCGTTTTCATTCACATTAATTTAAAGCAAATATTTTTCATTGTTTTAAATCCCTTGCGAACCCTTTATGAGCCTCACCCACCAAGCTATCCTTTTAAATCAACTCCAACGAGAAGTAAATAACTTTAACCTATAGGTTGATAACACCTCAATTTTGTTTTTAACTACAACCCTTCATTCTGGAATGAAATGAAACAGTAAGTCCAATATTTACATTAATGAAGTTATCTATTTGAAATCTGTCCAATTGTAATACAAATAAGAATGTTTTCATAGCCTTTGAATTTTATAAAAAACTGGTATATTCTTGTTCAATTTCCTCAGATTCAGAAAATAAAGCTTGTACCCAGTATAATTAGTATAATCATGTCATGTCATACAAACGTATTGGTTAATCAATAAATTTTAAAAAAACCTGGTCATATTTTGTGAAGACAAGAAAAGAAAAGATGATCTTCATCAAAGGTGAGTTGCCAAGCGTAATAAAAATATGTACATATGTATACAAATGCATGAAGAGAGCAGAATAATAAGTTAAGTGGAGACATTTGATGAGTACAGGATTAACGGAAATGATACGCATCTAATGTAAGGAAGTTTATTAATATGGTTTTGCTTTTTATTTAATTGTCCCCAAAAAAATTATGTAAAAGATTTAACATCATTCTGAGACACTTTTAATAATATTTTAGACAACGAAGACGATAGTGATCAACAAAGTAGTAGTAAAGATAGTTTTAAAAGCATTGGTGTGAGAAGACAAAGCTAGTCCTGAATGAAAAGATGTGACAGAATCTGAAAGTTTACCAAGCGGAATAACATTTACAAGAGACCAAAGAGCGACGGGAAACAGGTTGCTGGAAATGTGACGGAATTACTCCATTTCTTCAAACTATTTTTACCGACTAACTGAACAAATAATTATGCTCGCAGCGGCTTACAGGGAGTTATTGCCACATTCAATTTGGCCCACATTGGAAGAAGCGAAATTGTAAGAATTCATATAATCCATAGCTGTAATTCTCAATGTACGGAAAATAGCAGTTGCAAACATCCAACAATATTGGTTGAAGCAGGATACTATACGAATCTGGGGGCACGGCAGTGCCCCCGCCAAGTCGAGCAAAAAAGTGGCACGGCCGTACCATCCTTTTCTCGAAACAGTTCAGGCCATTTTCGACCCCCCTATAACTTCGTTGTGGATAAAACTAGAAGACTGAATTTTCAGTAACCAATTAGGCATTGCATAAACACGGTATATTTCAAATTTCATTCAATTTGAACCAGTAGTTTAAGAATTATAACTAGTCAAATTTCTTAATTTTGTCACTCACTCACTCACTCACTCACTCACTCACTCACTCACTGACTGACTGACCGATCATCAAAACTCTAAGGCACTTCTAGCAGACATAGAAGCTTCAAATTTAGAATACAATTAGTGTTTAGTGTATAAATCAAGGAAAAACTAAAATATTTTGCAATTTCGGTCCAGTTTTCTAGATACACCAACTGCATAAATAACTTTGTATTCCCATATAAATATGTATGTATATAGGATTACAAAGTTACATTTGCAGTGAATGAGTCAGTGTACCTGTATATGTATAATATAATGGAATAATAGGTGTAGATATGCAGGTACCTAGATATAATTATATTCAAAAGTACCGGAAAGGAAAAAAACCGGCCAAGTGCGAGTCGGACTCGCGCACGATCTATAGAAACGGCAAAAAATCCCGTTTGTTGTATGGGAGTCCCCTTAAATATTCATTTTATTCTTTTTTTACTATTTGTTGTTATAGCGGCAACAGAAATACATCATCTGTGCAAATTTCAACTGTCTAATTATCACGGTTCATGAGAACCTGGTGACACACGGACAGATAGACAGACGGTCGAACAGCGGAGTCTTAGTAATAAGGTCCCGTTTTACCCTTTGGGTACGGAACTCTAAAAAGTAGAACTATCTACAAAAAGAAATGAGATGCCATAAAAAACATAACTTGTAAAAAAAACCAAGTCTCGCAACTCAGTTCTTCTACCGTAAAAAGTTGTGAGATCCATGTAATACCAAGTCGGTTAATTTATTCAGTCCTTACTTAAGGGACCTTCTGTCTTATGTTATTACGTAATTAGCTAACCTAACAACATCTTAGAGTGACCATATCAATATTAAAAATCTTTTATGTTTTAAATAAATAAATTGACTTGGCCATCGCATGAAAACACTATGTATCTCACAAGTAATACATATTATATTAAATTAGATTGTTTAGTGCGATTGGTATCTGATGAAGAACCCTCAGCTGGTCTCAGCTGTATTAGAGATATGGTAATGCCCCCTTCTACTATTGGTACATAAAAAAATCGACTGTCATTGCAAAAATCCAGCGTAGTGGGACACATCTTCTAATTTAATCTAGCCTATAGCGTCCCACTGCTGGGCGAATGCCTCCCCTTCTGCTTTTAATACGCATATAAATAAAATTGAAGGAAAACTCTGGATAAGACTAGACTGGCTTTTATACTTATACTTATACTTACAAGTTTACAAGAAGAAATAGTCGAACGATTAACTTTATTCTACTCGAACATTACGCAAATTAAATAATAAACAAATTACACTAAAATATTAATTTCGCTCAAAATTTGGTCAAAATATAATGCATTGGACGAAGAGTGGCGGTGATACCTGCACACGTCGCTAGATGGCGCTGACTGTATTTTAAAACGCGTTTACTTTTGTTTTTCCGATAACCTTATATGGCGAAGTGGCAACCGGTCGCGTTACAGTCGTTTACGACATTCTTCTACTGCGCTTGAAAACGTTTGCTAGGGATTAGGAGGAATTATTTGCATTTCGTTGATTTCGCTTATTATTTCGTGAGGTTTGCTAAGATTAATTAGCAGGTTGTGGTTATAAAAATTCGAAGATTTGAATAGGTTAGGAATTTTATGATTAGTGACGGATTACTGATTATTACTTAATTATTAGATTTAAAAGAAGTTTTAATTGAATACTTTATTTAATTGTTATACAGGGTTTTCCAATAAGAGGTGTTATTTTGAATAGCCCGCTATTTCGGTAGCTGTCACTTTTGAAGCTGTTATTTTTTGACATTTGACAAGTAGAAACTACGCCATTACTAAAAATGGAACGATACACGCTTCAACAACGCATTGAAATTATTAAAATTCACTACAGAAATTATTAAAATTCACTACAAAAATGGTGAAAATTTTGCAGTCACATTTCGCAAAACTAAAGCATTTGTGGGTCGTCGTGAAGCACCTTGTCGGACCGCAATACAGAAATTGGTGGAAAAATTCGAGCTGTTGGGACAAGTTAGTGATGTGAAGAATAAAACCCGCGCACGTCGCTCAAGAACAATTGAGAATATTGCTGCTGTAGCCCAAAGTGTTGAAGAAAACCCAGGTTTGTCCATTCCTCGTCGTTCTTTGGAATTGGGCATTCCACAAACGTCATTACACCGTATTTTGCATAAAGACTTGGGTCTTAAGGCTTATAAAGTTCAGTTAACACAAGAACTCAAGCTGGCCGATCATCAACAACGGTCTTGTCTTTGTTGATTGGGTCCTTGAAATGCCACGTGAAAGATAAGGTCTACGCCAACAGCCCAGCGTCGATTCAAGACCTCAAAGATGGAGGCTATCGAAGACATAGGGCAGCCACTTTGCGATTTGGTTATGGAAAATTTCATGAAAAGGATATGGTCCTGTAAGCGTGGTCGTGGTGGCCATTTGGCTGATGTTGTTTTTCATTATTAACGGCATACCTTCCTCTTTATTATGAAATAAACATGCGATCATTTATCTCAAAAAATGGCATTTTTCTAATCGAAATAACACCTCTTATTGGAAAACTCTGTAGTTATTTAGTACTCTTAGTTTTCTAGGTTTAATTTACAGTTAGGCAGTACTTCGAATCGCATTCGTGTTTATAAGTACTTTAGCTGTATTTCAGTACTAGGTAGGTAATACCTTTGGTAGAAAGTTCATTGATAATTAATTATATTAACACTTGTCTAATAATGTAGAGTTAAAGTTTTGTTTATAGTTTGTATAGATTGAGTAGGCTGAGTAATATTTTCTTTGAGTTTTTTTTTTTTATTAAGACAAAAGAAGTCTTAAAGATATAGGTTATTATTGTTTTAGTCTAAATATTATCGGTATTTCTGATTTGTTGTCCATATACTAAAGGTCGTTGAGTTTATTTGTGTTTGATTTCGCAAGATAATATCGGAAAAAATGTCGATAATATTAAAAGACGACGCTGAACTTAGTGGATACCAAGTAGTTGGTATGCCCAAAGACGGGTCTTGTCTCTTCCATTCAATATCTTTCTTGGTATATGATAGAACTGACTCAACTTGCAGTATCAGATCTGCTATAGTTGCATACGTTGCTAAAAAGAAAAAAACTGTGTCAAATAAGAAAATAAATCAATATGCCCACGTTTCTACAAAAAGAAGTGAAATCCCACCAAAAACATTCTGTAAAAAACTAGCCAAGTCTCGATGAAGCTGCTTGTTTATATCTAAAAAGTAATGAAATCTAGACAAAGTCGTGCCAAGTCTAAGGTTCCTTACTGCGATTTCTTTATTATTATAGTTAATGTTGTGTGACTTGGCCGTTGAAGGGTACACAAGGGTACAAAACCAGGTGCTCCATGACACCATTGCACCAATCTGTCGCCAGAACCGCTACCCATTCACGATGGATAATTGTCACTTGGAAAACGCTGATTCAATAACCAGTCAATTGTAGGCTTGATAAAGCTGCGTATTTCAATAATACTTATGTATAGGCGAACCTGAAACAAACAGTATAAAAAATTATTTCCAGTACAGACGGACTTCTAATCATTCATAGAATTTATTTTATTTTAGATCGGTGGTCGATTTGACGCTCCAAAAAGAAGAGAGCAGAAGTCAGCATTGTCAATGCTGAATGCATGTGTTGCACAATCAACAACAGCCTAAAATGAGACACTAGCGTCCAATTACCAATACCAGTATGGGCTATTATCTCGCTTAACAAACATAGGTAGTTACAACAGATATAACATTACGTGTAAACAAAATTAACTTGTACACACTAACGTATAAAGAATTTTCAACGGCCAAGTCACACAACATTAACTATAATAATAAAGAAATCGCAGTAAGGAACCTTAGACTTGGCACGACTTTGTCTAGATTTCATTACTTTTTAGATATAAACAAGCAACTCCATCGAGACTTGGCTAGTTTTTTACAGAATGTTTTTGGTGGTTTATGTTTTTCTTTCCTTTCTCTAACTCCATTTCAATTCAATAATTGCAATGTCAATTTTAACGCCTTCTTAATAGTGTTGAATAAACTTTTTGGTGATGCCACAAAGAATTTATGAATTTTTGATTGAGATTCTCTGAAAATCTCAAGGTTCCAAATCTCATAGATTGTTATATTGATTTCGCAAAATCTCACAAAATCTTGAGATTTGCCTAGGTGGAATTACATATGTTATAAGATACAAAGATTTTATTTCAAACATTTAAATTAAAAAAAAAAACAATTTGACTTCTCTTAAAGTCTATCTTGGTTTTTTGTTCTCTAAAAACGTCGCGGAGCTTATTTATTTATTTACAGGTGGTTTTAAATAGATATAAAAGTTTATAATTACACAGAACAGAGGTGCCTCTAATCTAATCTAATCTAATCTAATCTAATCTAATCTAATCTAATCTAATCTAATCTAATCTAATCTAATCTAATCTAATCTAATCTAATCTAATCTAATATTGTATTACAATGAAATACGAAATTAGGTATCTAACTTTCTTATGGCACTATTCCTGAATTTTCTATAAGGGTAGTTCAAAGGACCAAGTTGAAATCTGTCATTCTCATTTTGTTTAATCTAGCAAACACTTTTTGCAGAAAGCGGTGCATGTACAAATACAAGACACTTTAATGTGCTGACATAGGAGACACTTTAATGCGAAGAAAATTTACTATTACTTTTCACATTTTGTTACATCTAGGTTTGCATATTTGAAAATGACAAGCATTTCAACTTTATTTATATATATACCTATACAATATTTGTTTTTAATTTTTACTTATAAGTAATATAAATAAGTACATTAAAAGTGATAAAAAATCCAGCCCTAATTCAGTTTGAACCAGATCTATTTGTACATAAAAGTGAATACTTAGCACTTCTCCTCGAATGTATTGAAACACAAAAACGTTAAAACGTTAATACTGTCCCTAAATGAGTAATAAAGGCATCTTTACGTATAGATAAATATAAAATTGTTATTTGTGCAACCTGATCCTTTCAAAATAAGATATTCTGTTTGTTAACTTTAAAACAGCGCCGATTTTGTCATTATGTGTTTTAAATTGATTACATGCAAGCGTGCAAAGTGTTATCCGATCCACACAACGCAGATTTTAGGCCTGCGCAACGCTGCCGTTGACACTGTACAATACATGTTATTTAGAGTGCAGTCTTCTATGTACATATGGTATATACTAGAGAAACCGAAGATTTTGTCGGAGCTGTTCATGAAAAACTGCGCAAAATATGCAAAAATCTGCGTCATTTGGACCGGTTGAATTTTAATAAATACTCTAATGCTGACTAATGTTGGCACTGATTTAATACTATTATATAATACAATGGATAGAAACACGAATTTTCTAAGGATGCTCTATTTTCTGTTTTGTCCTATAAATAAATATTTGAAAATACCTTGGTCGTACAAAAGCAACATTCAAACTCCGTTGGCACGTCTGATTCCAATTTATCCTTCGGCATGCCTTGTACCTGTAATTGCTCCATGGCAATTTGTCGTCTTAGTTCAGCTACCTCCTAAAATAGTACGATTTTGAAGATTTGGAATTTGTAAATACTTTGAGATATGTGAAGCGTTGGGTTCAACAAAGAGGTGCGACCAATGCTTCAAACAAGCCCTAAAGACCCTGTTGTACTCAACGCTTTATTTATTTATTTAAATTTTGTATGCAACTAAGTTTTCTAATTAATTATTTTTGCATATTTGTACATACATACATATATAACATCTAGGAAGCAATAATTATAAAACGTAAAATAAAATTAAGAAATAGAAAGCCTTAAACTGAATATTGGCATTCGCTCACATAGTATTTAAAAAATTAATAAATAGCAGATCTGAAAAACATATCATACATTGGAGTAATAAAGCAAAGTACTAGTGTTATTTTATTGCATTATTATTTCCAAAAAAAATTTTAAAAAACGAAGTAATACCACGTTTCCATCTCCCCAAAATCTCGAGATAGCGCGATTTCATTTGACATTTGATATTTTAAGTGTCATATTTTAATTATTAAAAAAAAGTTATCGTGCATAAAAAGGGCCAAACAGCCACTAGCATTTGCTCCTCACTTGAGATCCACTTTGTTTATATTTTCTTCTTTTTGCCACTACTTTGTCCACTGCATTCACTAAATTAAATGACAGTTCAATTAGTCAATTTTAACGCCTACTGAATGTGCTGAATGAACACCAGAATGAATTAGTGAGATTTTGATTGAGATTTTATCGAAATCTCAAGATTTAAAAATTGCCTGCTTGTATGAGAAATCCAGTAGATTGTGATATGGATTTCGCGAAATTGCACAAAATCTTGAGATTTTAGGGAGATGGAAACATGGCATAACTAATTTACATATTTATGTAAGTCATAGAATATAACAAAAAAATAAGGCAATTAAAAGTTATCATTTGAAGTTTCCAAAAAGTGTATATACAGGGTGACCGGAAATTGCTGGCATTCCTCTCGGGAGAAGAAACTATGACTAATTTGGAGTATATCACTTGGGGGTCGGAAATGCACCATTTTCGAGAAAATCTACTTATTGTATACTGCTCCACTCCTACATTTTCAAATTAAAATAAAAAACAAACAATTTTTTTTTTTTGTGAAAATTGTATCTTTTTGGATAGCTGAGGATACTGAAATGTAATTTCAATGCTTTTTACGACAAGTTCCATGCATTGTTTTATGATAATGACACTTCTGTGAAGAATGCTTATTTTATTTTTTTATTTATTGTAACACAACATAAAATCTAACAGCAAATTTCGCGGTATTTAGCTTTAGGAAGGTTCGCCAATTAGTAAGCTATGAGATCATGGAAAAATTCAGGCCAAAAAGTGAGAATATTCGGACTTTTGTACAAAGAAATACGAAGACGATTTTCTCGAAAATGGCGCATTTCCGACCCCCAAGTGATATACAGTAAAAGTTCCTTATTCACGGTTTCCTTATTCGCGATTTCATTATTCGCGGGTGAAAAAATTGCAACCCAGTTCCTGTATTCGCGGCTAAAAATTTCTTTATTCGCGGATTCAATAGGTAAACAGAAAGGGATTCGGTGTCGTTTATTAACGTATCGGCATTCTTTGAGATTTGAGTATACTGTTGGCATGTCCCGAGGCGACTTTTAGGAAAATGTGACCAAGTGGACTTATGCCAAACTAAAACAAACCTTATTGCCACTATATAAAGGCCATTGTCGAATGCCGCCGCCACTATACCGCTATGTCCTTTGATAAAAGCCGCCTCCGCCACGATCGGTGTAATATTGTTTTAACTCATCATTCGTTGCAATAATTTGGATCGAATAACGCATGTCTCTTCTTCCATCCATGATAGAGGCACCTTATTTAAAAAAGGCAAATTTATTAATGCTGCAGCTCAATATCAATCTGAATTTAAAGACCTTTTAAAAGCGGCAAGACAAGAAAAAATTACTAAATTCTTTAAACCCTTGCCTAATAACACAATAACGATTGATTTTAGTTGCGAATTTCTCAATAAATTGATTTTAATTTGATACATATTGGTTTTATTTTGGAACCTTGGAACGTATCCCCCATGATTCTATACTAATTACCATTCCATATCCACGGTTCCTGTATTCGCGGCATATTTACGGAACATATACCCCGCGAATAAGGAGCTTTTACTGTACATAAATCACTCTAATTTGGCCATAGTTTCTTCTTCTGAGAGGAATGCCAGATATTTTCAGTCATCCTGTATATATATTTTTCTATTGTTATTGTTATTTTTCTATTGTCCATTCTGAATAATTTCCCTAAGCGCGAACGATGAGCACCCACATCTGCTGTTGTTTGATAACAATAGAGCAACTCGATTTCAAGGTCAATCGGCCCCCTTCTGCCTACACTTAAAGAGAGCTAACAGCTCTTCTTGCTGATTCCATTGCAATATTTGTGAAAGATTTATGAAGAAGTTTGTGCAAGCACACATACATATATGACCGAACCAATGTAGCAATTGGCAGTGGGCGTGAGGTAAAACACCACAAACAACGCCAGCGACGGAAAGTCTATTTGAAAAATAAAATCTTATGACGAAATATTTAACGTTCTCGTAGCCAATACTTATTTTGTTCTACCCAATAGGTATTGTTACCCAAATAGGTATGAATAAATACGTGCATATGCCCATGAGATGTTTACACATGCCCAAATAATGATAAGAATATCATAAACATTGTAATATATAGTAATTTTGACGCGCGATTACATCAGAGGAGAAAAATAGAATTTAATTTATTATTTGAAGATAAAATTAAAAACTAATTTATGTATAAAAACTTTAGAACTTTTTTGAGTTATGTCAGTGGTTTAAGTTTTAAACTTAGAAGAGACCGTTGTTTAAGTTGTACCTATGCAAAATTCCTTACTCGTATACAAGTACCACTTAGATATTAAGAAAATTGTTTAACCCTGGGAAGTTAAAAAAATTTTTAATTTAATCTCAGACTGAATTGTTTGTAATTTTGTTTTTGTTCATTATTAAGTATTTTTCTATAGTTTATTATGTCTTGAGTAAAGAAAATATTCCAAGTACGATTATGGCTTTAGGTGGTAAGAATTAGGCGACTAGGCGCCTTAATCGTAACGAAGGTATATTTTTTAAAAACGTTAAAATATCTATTTTAACAAAAGATTTTCAAGTTTCTATGATTGTTGATTAAAAGGCAATTAAATAAAGATTCAGTAGATGCAGAAGTTTTTGTTTTATTTCAATTACACTGAATATTATAGTATTATTTCCTTTGGGGGTACGACTTGAGCAACCTTGCCCTACCTTTTTGGTCATGTACGAGTCCATTGAAATCGACGTTTGTGAAGAGGTGAGGAACTATGACAACACTTCGGCAGATTCGGTTTCTGGGCCTGTGATGTACTCGAATTGGCTGATGAAGCTTAACTGTCTGACCTGTCATAGCGAAGCCTTGTCCGTTCGTTGCTAAAAAGCAAAAACAAGGGGCATATGATCTCGATCCATGGTCTGAAAAACTTGTTAACCTCATATATTATCGCTTTTAGCTCGCGGTCATATGTACGATTGAGTTTTTTGGAGAAGAATTTTAGTTGCTTCCAGTTGTTATTGTGGCTCTGCTTAAGGGCCGCCGCAGTGCTCAGTGGTGGAGGTGTGCTTTGCGCGGCTCATCGCAGCTTCCGTTACCATCGTGCGGATGTCCCTTTAGGCGACGATATTGAGGCGCTTTGTGTTGCTCTTACACTCCCTCATAGATGTATTTATTTTGTGGTTGCATAGGTTCCACCCGCGCCCTGCCTGCCACCTACGAGGGCTTGGCTAACTATTTGGATACGATCGCCGCATCTCTGCATCCTCGTGACGAGCTACTTCTCTTCGGCGATTTTAATCTTCCATCTATGGACTGGCATGCTTCTCCGGTTGATTGCGAGTTTGTACCATCTTTTGCAGGACCTCCACAACATGCTACTAACTTTATTGAGAGCCTACTTTCCACTGGACTTTCAGAATCCTCTGATATTCATAATGATGGTGGAAAATTTCTTGATCTTGTTTTTTCAACGAACCCCGGCTGTACTTCTGTCAGCCGCTGACGGGCACCTCTAGTTCCTGAGACTGGTTTTCATCCTGCTCTTCACGTCGTTTTCTCGTCTGATCCTATTTTGCTTAATTCTTCTTTACCAACTGAATTTTGTTATAACTTCAAAAAGGCTGATTTTTCTAAACTTAATTCTTTTCTTCCATCTTGTGACTGGAGCTCCGTTCTCGAGGAGCGTGACATTGACTCCGCTGTTACATCTTTTTATTGTATTCTGTCTCAATGCCTTTTGCATTGTGTTCCGGTTACAAAGTCTCCCGGCTCACGTTCTGACCCATGTTGGTTTAATGGTGCCTTGAGGTATTTAAAGAACTTAAAAACTAAAGCATGGAAGAGGTTTTGCATTTCACGAACTGACGAAGATTATGACGTGTACTCTAATCTGCGCTCTCAATTTGTTTCTGAATTAACTACCTGATACTCTCTCTCTTTTTGGATTCCATGAAACATTCTCTGCAAGACGACCCTAAATGTTTTTTGAGATTTATTAACTCCAACCGTAACTCGGATGGCAGCGCCAACTTCTGAACGAACCAAGAAATTCTCCACTTCGAGCATCTACAACAAAATCTTTTTTCTCTCCCCGATTGGACGCCGCCCTCCCGATTTGTGCTGCTTGCCTGCTCAAAATTTTCAATTTCCCGACGCAAGTAAACTCCCAAATTGTGAAAATTAATTTGAAATTAAATATGGCGTTGAATTACTTCAAAAAGTTTCGTTGCAGACTCTTTCAACCGACATAATTCCAACCAAAAATTTGTCCTTTATGTTTTTTAAAACTAAAGTTAAGATTAGAATTTCCAAAAGTCAAAATCTTCAAACTAATATTTCCTTTATAATCCAGCCAGAATGTTTGTACGCATACATACGGCGCAGTCCGATAACCTGATTTTGTGCTATTATATTGATTTTAAATTACAGCTCTTGCATTGCTTCTGCTTGTGGCCGCTCTGATGTTTTTGCTTGTTTTTATTTATTTATTTTAACGTCTTTCGACTGCTTCGCTCACGATGTTTTTGTTTTTGCGTGGTGTTTAGTGAGCGGCTGGAGGTTTCTCTGTGGTGGGCGGCGATATCCCGATTTTGGCTCCTGAGTTTTTTTCGACCCGGCTTCTCTGCTGATCTGATTACCTACGCTGGATTGCCTTTTTTTCAACGGTATTTTCTTTAGTATATTATATGCAAAGGCATTTTGATTTACACTCCCGATTTTCACCTTCTTCCTCGATTTGATTTTGGATCCCGGACTTCTGGTGGTTCGGATCGCTTTTTCTCCTGGATCATCGAGGGGTGACACGATCCTGGCGATATCCTGGGCTGCTTCGTCGATTCTGGTTTCGGTTCTCACTAGACAGTGGTCCTGCTTTTTCCTTGTTCCGGTTTGTTTTTTTTCTGTCTTTTTCATTGACTATGGCTGCTGAATGAACTTTGTTCGAAATTTATTTCTGATCGTAGAATTGAGTGTGCGGACATTTAAAGTAACGCTGTTCATGCCGCATGCCTCAAACGTAGAACAAAAATTAGCCCTGATAGCTTGATCACTTGCGATGAGTGCTCTGTTATCAAGACCTGTGATGTTGTGAGTTACACCAGCTCTTTTGCAGACAAAATGTATATCAAGCAATCCATTATTACCACGAAGATGAACTCCATCTCATCTAAAATCTGCGGCCTTCAGTTACTTTCAGACGGCATGACTCTACTTCATCAAAAGCTGGACAAAATTATGGACTCTACCGCTTTACTCAATGCCAACTGATCGGAGATGCTTTCTAAACTCCACACATTTTCCAGCACGATTTCTTCTGCTTCTGCTTCAACTGATGACCTGCATGAGCATCTTGCAGAGAATGCCCAGTCGGTGACTTCGGGTTCGTTAACTGCCACGCCAGCTTTTGACGACATATGATGTGGTATCAAGCAACTTAAAACGGATGTCGGCTCCTTGAACGACACATCTTCGCTAAACCCTAAATTGGCGCGCACGATCGCTTCTAATGTGAGGAGCCTTTTAAGCCATTACACGAACTCTCCGCCTCCTATGGTTCCAGTGGAGACTCTTCACGTTTCTACTCCTGAGTGTTTTTCTGTGCCAGAGGATATCCAGCCCCCCTAGTCCACCTCGTCTCTGAGCCGCATTGTTCTACGACATAAGCCCGATCCGCTAAACGTCGTGAAGCCAAGCATGCTAAGTCTCACAAGCCGGTAGCACCAATTTCCGCCCAAGTTGCAATCTCCCGGAGCGCGGATGACTAATACAATTGTTGAGTCATCTTCTCGTTTGTCTTCTTAGATTATTTCTGTTACTGATGGTCCTACTTCCAAATGCGTCGTCTCTGTCGGCCTAGCTAAGGTTCCACGACACATCTTTATTTCACGGGTACAACTACGGAGGAGGAATTCATCGAGCACATATCCTCTCAGCGCTCCAAAGGGTCAGGCTACTGCAGGCGCAGCACACGCTTACTTAACTACAGCGTCCACTTTTTCTCCGCCTCAGTTAAGATGTTGGTAATGGACGATTTATTTTCGGCCGTTTCCTTGCCTGCTACGGGTATCTCGTCGCCCTATTCTATCCTCCGCGAATTTGTACCGAAAATAAGACCGAAGCTTCTGCTTTGACAAAACACCCTGAGTTATCGCTCTATTACTCCAATGCAATTCGCTCTAACACAACGCGACTACTTAATAGTTCTACTAATGCCTCTATCGACAATATCTGCCTCACTAAGACGTAGCTACATACGAGTATGTGGAGGAATCTCTGTTACTGAATTGTTGAGCTCCGATTACTTGGTGTTTCGGCCGCCATAGCTCCTCTACGGATTCTCCTTGATGGCAGAGTTCTGTGTGCAGTTTGTCGCAATATTCCTTGTCGTTTGATGGTTCTTCATTACAACGTCATGGAGGTACCTTGAGTATCACTTACGCTTCCATGAAGATGCATTTTTGTCGTCGTCGTATACATTCCACCACGCTGCTTACCGATGATTTGTGAAAGACTTGCTATTTTAATTGAGTCAATTACTGGGTTCATGAACCTTCATGATGAGCTATGTATTATAGTTTGAAGATTCCAATTTGCCTTCGGTCGACTGGCTGCCGTCCGCGAATGCCTGTTATCTTTCGGCGGTATTCGCCGAATGATTTTATTGAGAGTTTGCTTTCGTCTGACTTGTCACAGTCCTCTGGAATTCGCAATGAAGGTTTCTTGACTGAAGTTTCCCTACTGACCCCAGCATTGTCTCCGTTAGACAGTGTCAGACGCCTCTTGTTCCAGATACTGGGCATCATCCTGCTTTTCATATCATGTTTTCACTAAACTCAAGTTTACTTCGCTCTTCTGTACCATTAGACTTTTGTTACAACTTCGAAAAGGCCGACTTTTCTCACTTCAACTCCTTGCCGCTGGTGATTGGAGCTGTGTTCTTGACGAGCGAGACATTGACACTGCCTTTCATCCTTGTTATGCTATACTGTCCCAAAACTTTTTACATTGCGTCCCAATCTGTAAGGCCAGTGGAACGCGTTCTTGTTCACCTTGGTTCACTGACGAATTGCATTATTTAAAAAACTTGAAGAACAAAGCATGGAAGAGATTTTGCGACTCACAGACTGATGCCCCGCCAGGACCTACTCTATCGCCGGAAGAGCCCGCCTAGAAGACAGCCAGAGCTTACCCTCCTTGAGCCCACCAGTGCTAGAAGTCGACCCACCTGCCATGTCTTCTTTCCATGACGAGGCCTAGCCCCGTCCAGCCACCTGAGCCTTATATATGCAAGACCATCATCTCACCAGCCCGGAAGAGTTAGAATAGCCTCATCCAGATCATCGCCGCCACCCAGCGCCGTCGCCGGAGTTTCGGCCTGTTTCGCCGCCCCCTGTTATATAATATGTATAAAAATCTTCCTCATTTTACGGAGCTTCTTTACATAGTTAGCCGTTGGATAACTTAAAGCTATACGCTCACCTCCCACTGGGCTATAGGCGTAAGTAGAGCACATCCCCGATTGCTATTATAGCAATTTCTTTTCCTTCTGGTTCGGAAGTGACCATATACAGACCTCACCTAACCGTTCTCCATCGATTTTTATAATCGCCACCTTTATTACATTTGGGGGGATATTACTCTCCCAACCTACAGGTGCAGCAGTCTGGCGATCGATCGGCAGGACTTCAGCTTCCCAACAGGTATGTGACTATTTAACGTAATACTTAACTTTTTTTTCTACATATTTATATTACCCCTTTTTATATTCGGTGGAGGAAGGGCCGTAATGGATTATTCGTTTTGACATGAATATGTGTTATCCCTGGGATCTATTTAAAAGAATGTATGTCACAAAAATCGTTACTATGACCAAAGACCTTCTAAATAACAAGAAACTTCATCTCAGCCTAAAAATTGTGCATTCCCTTCGTTTGTTTATAGAAGAAGGCGGGGAGTGACAGAGGGGGCCCTTAGTGAATGAGAATGAAGAATTCTCTTCGCACAGGATGACATGGATTTGTGTAAATTCGAAGAACCCATAAAAGTTGCGCGCGCCGGCTGTTTTTATACATGCAATATGTCGACGTGGGTTTTGCTTTTTTTCGATAAAATACTGGGAATCAGCGCCGCGGACGCACGCATCCAGGCCACGCACTGCCGGTTCCTAGAAATGGGAAGAGTTTCCATCCTTATAATAAAAGGGGGCTCTCACGGCGGGTTGCTACGCTCTAGATGACGGGTTCCAAGTTCCAATCCGATAGAAAAGATTTTGTAAGATATATAAGATATATATATTTGTATATAAGACATATTCATGTCTACTGTGCCATCGAGAAGCCATGGCACTTTTTTTTTTCTTTTTATCGCATTTTTTTTTCCTTCGTTATTTTGATTGAATTTGGAATGCTTCAGTATCCAGCTACGTCGTGAACTATTTTACTAATATTGGGGATTTGGTCTGCCTCGTGTGCCTTTCGATTTACGAGACTTTCCTTCACACTTTGCATATGAGAAAACAAAAAATTACTTTAGCCTTACCTAATAACTTTGTATTCTAATCTGGTGTTCTAAGATAGTATAGCTCTATATT
Organism: Machimus rusticus; assembly: GCA_951509405.1. NCBI lineage: Eukaryota > Metazoa > Arthropoda > Insecta > Diptera > Asilidae > Machimus > Machimus rusticus. The sequence goes on from OX608054.1 coordinate 6,039,513, forward strand.
AAGGGACTATTATAGTATTAGCAATTTCTCCCTTTTTGTCATTATTTTAATTTCCTGGATAGCTTGTTTATTAAAGAAATACCCAGTAATCCGTTGTGACTTCGAGCAAGGATAGTAATATCATTATCACTAAGTATAGGCCTATGGCTCTTGAAGGAAGGTTATTATATTTAATGAATTTTTTATACTGAAATAACATGTCATTGTAGTTGAATTTTTGAAACTCTAGGCAACCACAACGCCATCTGTGAGCCCGTTGGTATGATTTCTCAGAAGAATACCAAAGTCCGTTAAGATCTGTTCCGGTGTCCGCGCACGTTGTTATTAATGCACATTATATGAGTCTTATTCCTTATTGCTCTCACAATTCGTTACCCTTCTCTATTCCTCTTACAGGCTTTATTTAGAAGCAGGGAACCATCATAACGTTATAATAACGTTATTATTTCGGTCAGAATTATACCGGTTCATTTTCCATAAAAAAGAACGATACTTTCGTACCAAAATTATTTCGGTTACATAGAACCGAAATCGCTGTGACCGAAAAAATTTCGGTCCAATTGAAACGTTCTGATTGGAATTTTTGAGGTAAAGTTCAGACCATAAATTAATTAATGATTAAATAATTGACTGATTTCACAAATACATACATATGTATATATTATTAATTCAAGTTACTACGAAAGCTTGCGGAGCCGAGCACTACTAAGCAAGTAGCGCAGATCAACGCGTAGTGCATTTTATCTAAAGCGGACCGATTATAACGTTTCGGTTGAACTTTTTCACATTTTTTTATATCGGTCAGGTACGCCGCGCTGTTTGGAAGGAATTAGGCTCTCTCTGTGTAACGATCCCAAACGTTTCTGGAGTTTTGTTGATTCAATACGCTCAATTTTGGTAATATATGCTCTTCTTCTGTTTCTTACCAAAATTGTTACATCATTAGTGACGATCCTCAGATGACCTTTACCCCCCTATTCAGAGCGTTGTGACCGATCACAAGTCATAAGGTTGTCCATTAATCGCCGCACTCTTGTGATTCGATTGTGACTTGTGACCGGTCACTGAGACTATGCTATTACTGCTTGTAATCGTGTTGCTAAGGCTTTGTCTTATTTTATCGAGCTTTTAATGATCTTCTTATTGACGAAGCTTTGCTCTTGAAACGTATTTCAAGTATAATGCATAATTTTTCTAGCAAACCTGATGGCATTCCAATCGTCTTCGTTGAACCTTGTACTTTGTAGTGTCCCCCTTGCCCCTATTCTGTGTTATATTTTAAGCTAACCCTCTCGACCGCAACTTTTCCGAAGACTTGGAAGCTATCACATACTATCCTTCTCTATAAAAAGGGATCCAAATGCACTATAACTAATTACAGTTCTATTGTGAATATTTACTGTTTAGCCAAGATTTTTGAATCTCTAATATGTGATACGCTGAGTTTTCACTGTAAACCTTTTCTGCGCTCATTTCAGCATACCTTCCTTAAAGGTGAGTTTGGCACTAGAACGACGGCCGCTAGCGAATTTTGAGCTATCGTACTATCTACAAAAATTATTTTAGTCGGTTGCAAATTTCTAACTTTTCCTAAATATCAATAAAGAACATTTAGATAAAATACGGTTTTTTGAAGTGAAACTTCTAATGCGATTTCCAAAAAGGTTGCGTTAAACGTTTAACGACACCATGGAGGGGGTATGAAAGCACTGATGCGTTAAACCATAGAGAAATAAAAATATAGATAACCCACTTCGAACAAGCAAAACGCGACCAAAAATTCTGAGAGCTCCACAGCGATGCCTCCACATGTGCGATGGCATCCGACGAGTTCGACGAAGGAGAAGTCGCATTTGTTCGGCGCGCGATGCTTTTCTTGTGGGCATGCGATGCTGTGCACGGCGAATACCGAGAAAGGAGCAGAAAAGCAAGGCAACTGAGTGTGCGTACGATTGCATCAAAGCCTGCTGCGGCGGCGCTGGCCCTGCGATGAGCTTGTTTACTTCGCTGCTGTTCTGCGCAAGGGGCTTGTGGGTTTGTTCTACCGTGAAGCGCGAGGGGATTGAATTTATCTAGGAATCTTCGGAGTTGCGGGCTCTGCTAAATCAAGGAATGAAATTCCCACGGACAGAAGGCATACGGACAGATTCATAAGTATGAATTATCTAACGAAATTCAGATTTGTTCGTTCGGTGTTTTTCATTGCCTTAAGGAATTATTAAAACAATATTCATATATTGACTTTGATTGTGCATGCTGCATGCACCGGTCCTAATACGTGATGGTGCAAGTAGAGAACAATTGTACTGCTCGTGCAGATGAGCGTCAATTAACTTTGCGAAACCGACTGCTTTTTATATAAATTTAGTTGTTCATATCTTCTTTACATTTTTCACACCTTAATCGTATACATATACATAAAGATTTCCCTACTTTTCTTTAAGCTAACAACTATATTAATTTAATTAACTCTTTCTAATCTTTAAATCAAAATTTTGAAAAAATACCTAATATTATTGTCTTAATAATTCTTTGCAATCAAAAACAACTAAGTCAAAAAAGTCTGAATTTCGTTAGATACATAATTCAAACCTCTGAATGTGTGTTCGTATGCCTCTTGGCTCTTGCCTCTGAAGATTTCATTCATTGATTGTGCAGAGCAAAGATTAGCTACAATAAGATATGACACTCGCGAAATTTTTTCTTTTAAAAATTCGACCTTGGTACCGTTAGTCGAACGAACTTCAGATTTAGATAGTTATAAGGAAGTTACGTGTAAGAAAGGGATAAAGATTTGGGTGGAAATGGGGTGGAAATGGACCGAGAATTGAAACACTGTACAGGGCGCCTCATATTTTTTACCACTTTTCTATAAATGCATTCCATTTATCACTTATCATTGATTTTTCTTTTTAAAATAAATAAATTGTGAAATAAATCCTTACTCTCATATTATTGCAAGATAAATTCTTATTCTCATATTAGCTTGGTTAAGTTGAAAAAATTCAAGCCCACCCGGCGTACTTTTCGCCACGCACGCACACAGTCCATCCAAATCGCATATTGAAAAAATGTAAACAAACCGCATCCGTATTAAAGGCAAATGCGTGTGTGCCTGCCTCTTCTCCTTCTTCAATTCCAGGCCATCCCTATACCTGGAACATGGAAGGGACGGGCACTAATACCAAGACCGCACGCAGACAGTCCATCCAACACGCAATTTAAAAACGCGTGTAGAAAAAACGCTCACATTATTGTTTACAGTGTAAGCGCCGTAGGTGAGCCGACTACTTTTGTCTCGTTCGCTCTTATTGGAATTTACATAAGGGATGGCAGGCAGTAGTTCTTTACTGCCTGCACTAAGGCAACATTTTTTTTTCGGAATTGCGTTTGGGTTAGAGCTTTGCGCTTGTATAAAGAGTGTCACATCTTATTTAAGTACATTATCTTTGGTGCAGAGCCCGCAACTCAAAGGATTCCTAGAAAAATTCAATCCCCTCGCGCTTCACAGTAGAACATTTCCACATTAACGAAGTTTCACTTCTTCCGCGCGGAGGGACTCCACGCACTATTTTTTTTTATTATTATTTATTCCAAAGTTATTCCTATTTATGTTATACCTAGAACGACGGAAGGGGTCAATTAGTTTTAAACTATCGTACTATCTTTTAGAAAAACGTTTTCACAGAAAGTTGCAATATTTCTGAATTTTCCTAAATATCAGTAGAGATCATTTACATAAATACTGTTTTTTACTTTTATTTATTCCAAAAATATTCATACTAATAACTAGAACAGCGGCGGCACTCATTTTGACTTGTGAAGGAAATTTACCCTGGGCCAGTTGAGAATTGCTTTTGGTGTATTTATTTAGTACTCTAAATATAAGACAAAAGTTTTATTGTGATAACATATTATACAAATATAGCCTCTTTACAACCTTTGTAAATTGATTATTTTGCCATCAACACCTGTAATTGCATGAAAGCCTTTAGCATAATTACAGCGGTCATTTTGACCACTGCGTATTTACTGATTTCAGCAAAGTCTTCGACAGGATTAACCAGGGGCGGCTCTACCTTAGGGGCTAGTGGGGCTTAGCCTCACCATAAATTTCAACAAAATTGTGTTAAAAATTCGTATTTTAAGAAAACGTCTTAAAACGTTATTGCATTTCTCTTGTCAGTACGTTTAAGCGACGTTTTTATCATCGACTGTAATTAACTCGATTTTGCAAGCCACTACAATCAGGAAATATCTCCTCTCTGTTACAGGAGCCAAGTAAAATCTTCATATTTGGCTATATATGTTCTGTGCAATAAGAGAACATCGTATTCTCATATGCAGCTATAGGAATAGGAAGAAAGGGCTAAAGAAAACGAGCCCCATAAGCCAAATCCACTTGGCGAGGGTTGCTAAGGGTACGTGCAGAACGCACATAGATCATCGATGAGTGTGGACCATAGAACTGAATATGACCAGCGCATCATCGCCCAACGCATTATATGAAGCGCGCTTATTCTTTCTGCATCTATGCTCTGCAGCGCGCTGTTATTTTTAATATCTCTGAAGAGAGATCTTTAGCGCGCTGTCCTTCAGCTAACAGAAAGAATAAGCGCTCTTCATATAATACGTTGAGCGATGATGCGCTGGTCATATTCAGTTCTATGGTCCACACTCATCGATGATCTATGTGCGTTCTGCACGTACCCTAAAGGCCGTTCTCCAATGCACCGACCACCCAACCAAGAACGAACCAAAATCGCGCCATCGCGTCACACATTATGTTGGCCTCATATTCCCTCTCGCTCGTGTTTTGGTCAACCTGGCTAACTTTTTCATGTGTGCGTTTTAACCACATAGTACTAGTCGCCTATTCAGCGGTTGTGTTGTACTAGAATATCTGTCAGTGAGACAGCTGTCCCACCGGTTGCCAGAAACTCAGTGCGCTAATTTTAACATAAAGTGCTTATAAAAATGTGCGCGGTAATTCCAGCCCAGCACTAAAAGTAAAAGTGAGTAGTTTTTTCGTTCAAAAAGTGATAAAAACTCTTCCAGATAAAATATTTGCCCGAGGATGTTGTGACAGCCGGCAGGCACAACTACAGGCAGGGCTTGTATTTTACACGCGAATTCAGGCAATTCAGCGTTTTCGTTGGTTGGTTCGTGGTTGGTTGGTCGGCGCATTGGAGAACGGGCATAAGAGATAAGCAAGCAACTAGCAAATGTCGCGAAGTTTTTTCTCTTAATAAATTTAATTTCATTTCTCTTCCATCCCATTGCTTTCCCTGCGTTTAGGGCTGAAATAAATTAGCCCTGCTGGACCAGGCGCTACAGTTGCTTCTCTTACATAAGTTATAATTTCATTTCTCTTTCATCCGTCAAAGCGCAGCGCAGCGGGCTAAAATTTTCTAGCCCCGCGGATGAGAGAGTTTTAAATATGTGTGCTAGCAATGTCCCAACACATGTAACCGATCTGGCGTGCACAGATAGCTGTGAAAGAGGCAGTTTGGGGCTAACGAGAGGGTAGCCCCGAAGGATTTATGAGTCGAACTGGTCGAACTCATATGCACACAATGTAAGTCGCGTTGAGTTTGACACCATATGTAGTAAGTTCGCATAAATTCTTAACAGTGTGAGCGAAAAAATTCGCCCTCTTTCATAGTGCATATAGTGTGTATAAAAAGTCCTGGAATGGTTAAAGATCTTGAGAAACACGTATCGGATTGAAAAACAAAAAAATACGTGTTTAATATTTTAAAAAGAGCTATTCAATGATACCAAACTAAAATTTACCCGCACCTACCCGGGAGGTAGGGGTAACTTTAAAATTTTAATTACGAACTTCTATTTTTTATTGCAGATTCCGATTTTGTGATACAAAATAGGAAAATTTTATCTGAAAGACTTTTTCCTATTTAATACAGGGAGTGCCGGGGAGGATGTTGTCCGGTGTAAAAATAATTTCCGAGATGATGATTGAATATCTCGAAATATATGTACATCGTATCGAAAAAAAGAGAAAACATTTTTTTGAAAAGCTATCCAATGACACCAAATTTTACAAGCGGGATAGGGTCGAGTTTCACTAACTTGCTATGTAAAAAATCGTGAAAGTTAAATTTGATACACTTTCCGGTTTCCGATTAAGCTGAAATTTTGCATACACGTTTTTCTGTCATATCGCAAGTGTCACCTGAGGAAGCTAGTTTTTTATTTTTTTTTAACTATTTTTTACTCCTTTTATCAATCCGATGTGCATTTCTCGAGATATTTGACATTTCCGGGACTTTTTATCCACACTTTATATTATTCAAAACGCTAAGAAGTGCAGTGTTTTTAAGGATAAGTTTTTGTAAGTGGAATAGGCCTGAAAGGAGTTTTGCAAAGGCAATTTTGAAAATTTTTCCTGAAATATGTAAAGCTCCCTTTAGGGAAACCGAATACTTAAATTTTCTACATGTGGTATGTACCTCTTGGATAGATCGGAAAACTGAATAAGTTCATTAAATTAGTTCGTTTTTTGTAGTACATAGTTAGCCCCACCAAAGCTAATTGCCACGAGCCGCCACTGGGATTAACCACCGCATTTTGCTCCTCAAATTGTTAATGATCGGTTCTTTTTATGTGAATTGGCTCCACTCCCATTTGTCTGAACGGACCCGACAAGTTCCTTTCCGTGGCGTCTTATCCAAAGAAACTTTCAAGGGTACCTCACCTGAATCCTTTTCTTTTCAATATTTTCATGAACGGTGTTTCTCTCATTCTGAAAAAACTCGCGAATCCTTTGCGGATGCGGACGGCGTAAAGATTTTTCTTGTAATTTCTAGCGAGAATGACTGTTCTATTTTAAATTCCCACCTTTCTGCGTTCTTCAGTTGGAGTACGCTTAACCAGCTACCACTAAATGTTCGTATATCGTTCTAAAACGGTAATTTCTTTCAACTATGCTATTGACGGATTAATAGTCAGTGTCGCTTCAACGTCCACATTCACGCCATCATCAGCAAGGCTAACTCAACGCTTGGTTTTGTTAAGCATTGGTGTTAAGCATTCAATGACCCATACACCACCGATATTCTTTACTGTACCTTTGCCAGACCAATGCTTGAATACGTTTGCCCTTGGAAATTTAAAGTTAAAGATTTGAATTTTGAAATTTTGATGTTTGGCGATTTTGGCTTGTGGAAATTTTGTTTTTGATATTTTCACTTGATAATTTGGTTTGAGAAATTTCGTACAGGTTTTGTTGCCTATGTATAATATAAATCAGAGGTAATTTCCTCTTTTATTACATTTTGGGGGTAATTGGTCCGCAAACAAGAATTGGAATCGCCCTTTTCTCCAAAATATTTTCCCATTACATTTATCCTCAAAATGTATAAATAGCAAAAATAAGGATGTTTTCTGCCCTCTTCTGCACAACAGTGGACTCGTCTAAGAGCATGTTGAAAAATATTTTATTTTATTTTTTTTTTTAGCGAACTGGAGAAATCGTTTTGCCGAGAAATATACGGTACGAAAGCGTTTTTTTTCACAAATATTAACGAAAATATAAATACATTTGATTCTATCAATGTTCTTAAAAGCAAGATATAAGAAAAACAAAACATTTTATTCAATTTAATTTCGAAATTCAACGCACTTTTAAAAAAATATATCAATAAAGAAAAGTCAGCATGTATCAAACTGATGTTCTAAGTTCTAAAAATTAAACCAACTCTGAATATACATATAGCTATCATACACAGCACACGCAGTCGGATTTTTGCGGTGTACATACATATAACAACTGCGACAGCGACGTCGCGGTCGTCCTAAACACACACTTACCTACATACGCATGTACTTATGTAAATAGAAAATACAACACTTTGGCTAAAACTCCTGCGTCATCCCTTATGGAAAAATACTAATGCGCACTAATCATAACTAATGAAAAACTACTAGAAAACCGCGAAAACACTAATAAAACACTAATGAGTTAATAAGTTTTTCATTAGTGCTTATTATTGTTTTTGCGGTCTGATTAGTATTTTTTCATAAGGGATAGTTGCAAAAGTTTTTGTCCACTACGGTGACTGCCTGCTACGAGTAAATTTTGGCTTACAGCTTGCCATTAGGCTTTGAAAACTGATAACTTTATTTGTGCTAATACCACTATGACTCTCAATTTTCAACAATTTTTTCCAACTTTGGAGATATTAATGGTCAATTGGTACAAATTAACTCTGATTAAAGCGGCAGAGCGAGCGACTTTCCTGCATAATAATTTTTTTCTGTGTAAGAAGTAGTCTAAGCTGTTCTCCATCCTTTACTTTAGCTCTATGGCAAGCAAATGTCAGCGAAATCGACGCAATAGATTCAGTAGTAAAGAGTAACAGACCGACAAACAAATAGATACACTTTCGAATTTATAATATTAGTACAGATGGGGCCTCACCATATATATATACTTATATATACAGCGTGTAAAAGAAATTCCGGTACGATCGAATATCTCGCGAAATATACATCGGATCAAAAAAGAAAAAGAAAAAACAATTGTGAAATATTTTTTTAAAAGCTAATGACCCGAAAGTCGACTCCCACGACTTGGGGCTGGGGTAGTAAAAGTTTAAATGGGAGTTACCATTTTTAATTGCTGATTCGACAAATTTTACTAATCGATCTCGACTAATTGGCATTGAAAAGCGTAGCTTTGCCAAGTATCTATAAAGGTGCGTTTCAACCAGAGGTCGCAAGCAGTACGCGAGCAGCTCATGAGCTGATGAAAATGATATCAATGCTCGTGAACAAATTTTGCGCGTCGGTTAGTAGTGACTGTTTCCACCGAACTTAAATTTAGGAGAATTTAATCACGTTCAAAAGCAGCGTGCAAATTTAGGTGGAAACAGTCATTCATACTCACACTGCTGGTCAAAAACATTTTTGCACGCGAATTTGCTCGTGATGGACTAGAATTGCAACCATAGACGAAATGGAAGATGTAGACAAAATTCTAACCATAGATACACTTCTAGCCTGATTCCTAGAACCTAGAAGTAGGAATATGTGGAGCATATGTTAACCATCTTTTGGCCTCTTTCTGACCTTTTAGTTCGCTAAATCACGAAGTCGCGTTTTTCAGTTTACTTTTATATTTCATTAGTATGTATTTTTATACTCTTCATGATTAACGTCTCATATTGAGGGTTTTGTTTCAATTTCGTTTATTAATTTAAGTATTTCTCAATGAATCCACTCCATTTTGCCAGCTAGTTTACTAACCTACTGCGCGTTGCTTTCCACTATTAGTGGAAAGCACAAAAATAATCAAAACAGCAGCTCGTGAGCTACGCTTACTAGATTCCACCAAAAATTATTATATTTGCACTGTTTTTTGCATCTCTGCACGCGAGCTGAAAACCAAAAGCTCGGTGGAAACACCTCATGCAAAATCCGCGTGTAACGCAATGCACTCGAACAAAGCAAGCTGACATTTCTGGTGGAAACGAAGCTACGAGCAGTGAACGCGAGCTGCACAACAGAAAACATTTGGTGGAAACGCACCTTAAGAATGCATGTTGCATCATTTTACCAACAAAATTTTTTATGCCTCTTCTCCTTGCTCAAATTTCTAAAACATGTAACATATATGTTTTTTACTTTTTTGTATTACTTACATTCCTACAGTCAACGAAAGCATTCAATTTAAAAACGCCCGCTTTAGATGATTCTACAAAATGTCAAAATATTATTTTGCAACGACTTTCGCATATAGATGTCGCAGAAAAACTCACAAGTAGATGGCTCATTTCGTAATTTTCGAATAAATGAAGCAGCTCGAGCATCATTTTGAGTCATTCTTCATAATGATGTCCTACTTCATATTGAAGTGTAGTGTGTCGATGGTATTAATTAAAATTTGCCTCCCCACGCTCAGGTGTGTAATATAGTGTGCGCCAACGGATTTGTTTTTCCTTTCCTTTATGATAACATCCCCCTCCTTTTGAAAAACAAACAACAACAAATTTTTCGTGACGTCTGATTCACGTTCACGGTTTTCGTTTATTTATTTAATTTGGGCATGACTCAGAAGTTTTCACAGCACAAATGCATGTTGACGAAAGCAAATATTTTATTATAATCCCAAACTCTACCGTATCCACAATAATTAATATACATATACAAAAGCAAGATTTTTCATTTTCTTTAATTTAAAGGGGTTCAGATATTATTTTTGAAGCCTTTGACATAACAGCTTGCTTTGCTTTAAAGGATATAAATAACTCAAAATTTAGCTCAATAGATTTGCATGAAATTACTGTTAATATAATTAAAAAGAGTAAAGTAATTAGGATACCTCAGTACTCCTTGCCTGAAAGTTCTAAAATAAATAAAGAAAGAGAAAACATAAAAACACTTGAAAGTAGATATGCATCATCTTAAAAGTAACGTAACTCAAAATTATTTAACATCTATAACGGTAAAATTGCGCAAATCGATGTGTTGCTAGAATTTATGAATTAAATTCAATAAAATAATAAGAACGCACTGTTAATAAAGAACAAAAAGAACTGTCCTTTAAAATGTGTGAACACAATACAAAATTAACATTTACTACATTTTTAATATTATTTTGGAAGGAAACCAAAGAATCCCGGAAATTAACTACATACTGACATTTATTCTTGATCTAAATTTTCTTTGCAAATGAATACATACCGCTGGTGTTGCCATCATCTGATTTGGCATTTGGGACGGTATTTCTTGTCCTGTAAGAGGTTGATTTTCCTCAATATCATGGTCCCTATAAGGTTCCATTACACCCATTAATTGCTGCATGTCAGGTGTATACGGTGGTACTGCTTCTTGATCAGGTACTGGAACATTTTGCTGAAATGTATAAAATATATATCAAGTGAACAATTTTTAAAAATATAGACAATCGACTGGGAAAAATATAAATTACAAAATTACCCCCCATAAAGGTGAACTCATCACAAAAACTTCATCTTTTTTATACTTCGTATAAGATTTATTTCTCTGACTTTTTTAATGATGGCTAATCAGTTAAGGGGAGGTTCTCATCAAGCGACCGAAAAATAAGGTGATCTTCTTGAACGTTTTTTTCCTAGAAGGAAGTAAATAAACAACTCAAAGTTTTTGACACTTATTTATTAAGTTACAAAGTACGAAAATAAATTTGTTCCAAAAAATAACGTCATGATAATTGTTTATACGTGTTGTAACATGACCGTCTCAAAAGAAAGTGACTTATTGGTTTACATCGTAGCACTTGTAAAAATTACCTAAAATCAAAAAATCAAAAGTTTTTATAAAATATATAATATTTGTCGGCGCTTGTACCAACAATATAAATAAAAAGTTGAAAATCAAAAAAATGGCGGACATTCAATTTTTCAGTACCGGTTTTTCACCTTTTTTTTCGCTCTTTAAAGTGCTATAAAAAAAAATAACAGCAAATATTATCTGCATTTAGGTTCAGGCGCCGATAAATTAAATGAACTTCAAAATAAAAATAAAAAAATAGTGATCCATTGAGTAGTTTGTGAGTTATCGTGCAACCCGATATAAAAAACATCGTTTTTCAGGAAACGCATTTAAAGATTTTGCTAACAATTTTTTTGAGTTCCAATATTTCACAGTTAGAGCGTATCATTGGACATCTGGTAGCATTTTAGGTAGTTATTCTTACCATAAAACGTACATATAGGAGCACATTTAAAAAATATTGATTTAGAATGCACACTACCGCAAAAACTCTATTTTCGCGTAAAAAAAAATCGAATTATTATGCCATAATTTTTTTATGAAATTGATATCAGTCAAACGGTTTGGGGAATATATTCTACACATAATAGGCTATCAAAAAATGAAATAAAAAAAAAATTGAATTTTCGGATCGAGTTTCATGAGAACCTCCCCTTAAGTGATTCCATCACGTCATATTTTGGAGAAAAATATGATGAAAACTAAAACAAATTGTATTTTTAAATACAAAACTTCTATAGCTCTTGTACTCTCGTATTGGGAACCTAGTTTTTCAAGAGCTTGCGCTATTTGTGATTTTAAATCACTATCAATTGTACCTACGAAGTAATTGGTTAACAGTGAAAAATGAGATTCGTAGAGTAATTCGGAAAGTTTTAAATATTTCGAAACTTAATTTAACGACTAAAGGTTCAAAATTTTATTTGAGCTATATTTTAAACTCTTACAGTAATCCGCTATTTTGCAACGAACTTTTAAAACCTTTTTTTTTTTCGTGATGGCACAATTTCGTTTATGACTTCGTAATCTCCGGAAAAAATTCGACACATATAAATGATATATCACTTGGCTTCAAGTTTACTGTAAACCAGTGTTGTTATAAATATATTGATATTGTTACAAAATTTTCCTTCGCTATATTTCACACTTGGGATTTCCCTCGAGAGGATATAAGGATCGGCTATCGATCCGCCCGATCTGGCATCTGTGGCTCGGGGCACTGATCATCAGCCACACTGATGAGATCTGGCCAGTGCCCCAGATCGAAACGCCGACCTTTTTTTCGGGCTCGTCTGCCTCGGCGGACGAGCGATTTTCATCCTCAACAAAATTATAAGGGAGGAAAATTGTGCAGTTTTGTCCGCCAGCCGCTCGGCGGGCAAAGTTGTAGCAATATATGTATATTGTTACAAAATTTTCCTTCGCTATAATTCACACTTGAAATTCCGATCAATTGGATATAGGCATCGGCTTTCGATCCGCACAATCCGGCGTCTGTGGCTCGGGGCACTGATCATCAGCCACACTGATGAGATCTGATCAGTGCCCCAGATCGAAACGCCGATCTTTTTTTCGGGCTTGTCTGCCTCGGTGGACGAGCCTATATCCTCAATTATAGCGGAGGAAAATTGTGCAATTTTGTCCGCCAGCCGCTTGGCGGGCAAAATTGTAACAGTGGTGCCAGGTGTGGGGTATCAGCCCTTCTAACCGAGGGCAACCCCACAAAATCCCTCTTGCGTCTCGGCCGCCGACGATGACGGCAACGACCGACAGCGACCGCCCAGCCTCAGCAGCCGTGCCGTCACGGTGGGCCATCGCAGCGGCTAGCTGCCACCTTCGGCTTCGTCCGAGGTGATGCTGCCACGGCACCACTTCCTGCCACAGTAATTGTGTCAGCTCCCGAGAGGGAGGCAAGGTGACCGCCGCGCCGCCTGCTGCAACCGCTGGAGCCTTTCGCTTCGTGAATCGTCGTCTCTTCGGTGACCCGCATGCCGCATGAAGTTGCTCGGTTGGAACTTCGAGCTTCTGAAGAGGGAGCTATGTTACAAAATTTTCCTTCGCTATAATTCAAACTTGAAATTCCGATCAATTGGATATAGGGATCGGCTTTCGATCCGCCCGATCTGGCATCTGTGGCTCGGGGCACTGATCATCAGCCACACTGATGAGATCTGGCCAGTGCCCCAGATCGAAACGCCGACCTTTTTTTCGCGCTCGTCTGCCTCGGCGGACGAGCCTATTTCCTCAATTATAGCGGAGGAAAATTGTGCAATTTTATCCGCCAGCCGCTCGGCGGGCAAAATTGTAACAATATGTATGCCTAACATATCAAAATAACTCGAAAAACACGCATCAGACAAAAAACTTGTCCAGACAAAAAATAAATATCTCCAAAAGGTACATCGGCCAATCCTAAAAGCAGTCCTCTCCGTCTCCTCCGAGTTTGATACCATTGGATGGCTCTTCAAAAAAATATCTAATGCGTGTTTTTTCCTTTTTCGATTCCATGTGTAGTTCTCGAGATATTCGACGGTTCCGGAGCCTTGTTTTACACACTACACATCCTTTCCCGCACTCCCTGTACAGTGGGACAAAACGCCTCAGCACGATCAAAAATCGATAACTTTTGAACCCTTTAAGTTATCACAACAAATTTTTGGCAAATAAATCTCTATATTATTTACTTTCAATCCATGTAAGCAAGAGTTGAATTAATATGCAGGGTGTCGAGATATTAATTTACAAACTATAGGGTAACCATTTTTTCCCAGTTTTTAGGAAGTTTTAAAACGGTTTTCATCTGAAATGTTACTAATTTTTTATGCTTAATAATTAAATAAAAATTTCACTAAAAAAAAAAATTTATATTGTTTTTTTGTTTTTTTTTGTTTTTTCTTGTTTTTTTTTTTTCTTCTTAAATTACACTATATTAGTACAAATACTACTTAGGTCTTCTTCTACATTTAATAATGCAGAGATATTATTGGAAAAATTGAACAATTTTTTTAATAATAGTATTTAATTGAAAAATCAAACTGTTTTAATCAATACTTTTATTTCTTTTTGAGTTTTAAAAAAATGGCCGCATTTGGCCGCCCTATTAGTAATATGATAAACAACTACACACCTTCCTCTTTAGTTCACAAAAAGAATTGGCTGCTCGTACTTGCTCATTTCCGAGAAAAAGTCAAACAAACTATAACCTACCTTAAGATATTCAGACATTGTTTTTCCACTTTAGCAGGAACATTAGGACTTTTAGAGCGTACACATTGTATTTTATTAGACAATGACTTAACTAGATTTGATATAGAACTAATCACCATTACCTTTACTAGCTTAGGTAAATGTTCTAATTAGCACGATAGATAATAATTACACAGCCCCACAAAAAAAAAGTCCCTCCGGGCCCAAAGACGAGACCACGTTTCCTATATGTTTTTTGGGTCAGTGAATCCGAATCCGGGGTCCATTTGACCCCTACAGGTCTGGGTTAAGGGCATTTGCAGGTCAAATTTCGAAATAATCGTGAAAAAATCTGAAAAAAATTTATATATATGTTTTTGGGGTCGCTGAGTTCAAATCCAGAGTCTTTCTGACCCTAGTGTGTCAGAATCAAGGTCAAATGAAGGTCAAAACCGTCAAATCTAATGATTTAATACGAAATCTAATGATTTAATACGAAATCGTATTAAATCATTAGATTTGACGGTTTTGACCTTCACTTGACCTTGATTCTGACACACTAGGGTCAGAAAGACTCTGGATTTGAACTCAGCGACCCCAAAAACATATATATAAATTTTTTTCAGATTTTTTCACGATTATTTCGAAATTTGACCTGCAAATGCCCTTAACCCAGACCTGTAGGGGTCAAATGGACCCCGGATTCGGATTCACTGACCCAAAAAACATATAGGAAACGTGGTCTCGTCTTTGGGCCCGGAGGGACTTTTTTTTTGTGGGGCTGTGTAATTATTATCTATCGTGCTAATTAGAACATTTACCTAAGCTAGTAAAGGTAATGGTGATTAGTTCTATATCAAATCTAGTTAAGTCATTGTCTAATAAAATACAATGTGTACGCTCTAAAAGTCCTAATGTTCCTGCTAAAGTGGAAAAACAATGTCTGAATATCTTAAGGTAGGTTATAGTTTGTTTGAATTTTCTCGGAAATGAGCAAGTACGAGCAGCCAATTCTTTTTGTGAACTAAAGAGGAAGGTGTGTAGTTGTTTATCATATTACTAATAGGGCGGCCAAATGCGGCCATTTTTTTTAAAACTCAAAAAGAAATAAAAGTATTGATTAAAACAGTTTGATTTTTCAATTAAATACTATTATTAAAAAAATTGTTCAATTTTTCCAATAATATCTCTGCATTATTAAATGTAGAAGAAGACCTAAGTAGTATTTGTACTAATATAGTGTAATTAAAGAAGAAAAAAAAAAAAAAAAAACAAAAAAAAAAACAAAAAAAACAATATAAATTTTTTTTTTTTACTGAAATTTTCATTTAATTATTAAGCACAAAAAATTAGTAACATTTCAGATGAAAAACGTTTTAAAACTTCCTAAAAACTGGGAAAAAATGGTTACCCTATAGTTTGTAAGTTAATATCTCGACACCCTGCATATTAATTCAACTCTTGCTTACATGGATTGAAAGTAAATAATATAGAGATTTATTTGCCAAAAATTTGTTGTGATAACTTAAAGGGTTCAAAAGCTATCGATTTTTGATCGTGCTGAGGCGTTTTGTCCCACTGTGACCGTACTGAAAAAGATGTTTCTGGTAAAAGCTTCGTATTTTTTCCCGTAGAATCCGAATCCGCGATAAAAAATGGCTGTTCCCATTTGAAATTTAAAAGTTGACCTCTTTCCACAAGGGGAGAGGAAGGGGGTTGATTTTAGGATAGGCCGATGTCACTCCTGTAGATATGCATTCTTTGTCGAAACAATTTTTTTATATGATAGCTGAGTAACCCGCTTTCACCCGGTGTATCATAAACACTACTTAGTTAAATTCTTAAAAAATGCTCCATATTCAGATAATAAAGTTTAGCAGTACCTACTGAAATCTTTGGATGTGGTCCATCTAAAACGCATTTTGTACCACGGTCCATAACAGAAGGGCTCATAATCTACGTATTGTATACTTATATATTCCCTGTTAAGTGTTAAATAAATAAAGGTGTTAATTTTTGTTCGCTATTTCATCGTTGCCTTATTGAAAACATTAAATCTGCAAATCTTATGTTGATTGCCTATTCCTTATAAAAATTATTGTTTGCCTATATGTTTTGTTACACTTGTGAATATTTAATTAATTGGGCAGTATTGGGTCCATTCTGGGTTTCGTAGTAGTCTAAAAGTCATAGATAGGAACATGCAATGTCTTCATTAAAAAAACGAAAATAATCGGACCAAACGTTCAGGCGTGATTGAGCAACAAACATATTAGTTCGGCCATTTTGAATTTCCAAATTTTGTTAGCAGGATCGAAATTAGTGCCACCGAGTTTCTTCTGCACTAATTGGCATGAAAATTCTTTTCATTCCTAAAAAATCAGTCACCATATTGGGTCCGCCATTTTGAATTTCTAAATTCTGATAATTGATTCGAATTTAGTGCCCTCAAAGTACCCTTGGTACAATTTTCCACTTAAACTCCTTGAATTTGGAAATTTTGGGTTGCCCTATTTGATCCGCCATCTTGAATTTTTAAATTTCGAAAGTATGTATATTCGCAATCAGGATCTTCAAAAATCCCCAGATACCAATTTTCAATTCCTTGAAAGGAGAATGGGCGATTTCATTCCCAGTGCTGTATCAAGTTGAAGTATGTGTCATTTTATAGGTTATCATAATAGCTTTCTTTTATTATATGACACCAACAATGACAGCCGTGCAGGAGAAGAGCTATGAATAATTGTCTTTTCTTCAAATAAATGTAGTATTTTTTGTTTGTATTG
Organism: Machimus rusticus; assembly: GCA_951509405.1. Classification (NCBI taxonomy): domain Eukaryota; kingdom Metazoa; phylum Arthropoda; class Insecta; order Diptera; family Asilidae; genus Machimus; species Machimus rusticus. Next base: position 6,056,762 of record OX608054.1, read on the forward strand.
TTGCCGGTTTCGTAGTGGCTTGCTTTACATACACCTTTTGCACTTTGGGATCGGTATTATTTTTTTTACTTGATTCTTTTTTTTTACTGTGATTTTGGCTGGAACCAAAGCTGTTTAGTTTACTTGTTAAAATGGAGAATATAAACTATTGTCACATGTGGCCGATCTTTAGAACGTCACCGTACATGTGTTCACGTAATGAACATACAGTGGTATTTGGGCTGGACGAGGCATGAAAATAATATTTTATTGCCAGCAACTTTTCTGGATGCGGTAATTTTGGATATTTATTATTAGCTATTGTTTATTTGTTCGTTTGAATAATAATTTTTAATATCATTATTATAAATCTTCCAGTTTCATTGTATTCTTTGTTGATATTTTAATGATTTTTTTAGTTACAAAACTGCCTAGAAAGCTTAGGATACAATATTCACGATAATTTTTTAAATTCCTATCTCTACTTCATCTGGCAATTTTTATTATTTTAACTTGGTAGAACGCCAGTTGCGCGAGTGGCGTTGGAGTAGCGAAAGGTAGCCATACCTATAAACTAAAAATCGGCGGTGGAGTACCGGAAAATAGTCATATAAAGTAAAAATACCATATATAATATTTAAACAAAAAATTAAATAAGTCCATAGTTCTTTCCCTACATGCGTTTCATTGTTGGTGTCATGCAATAAAATAAAGGTATGATATGACCTTTGATATGACAACTACCACAACTTGATACATCCTGGGGACGGAGCCCATACAAAATTGCCTGTTTTCCTTTACAATTTTTGACCGCCATCTTGGACCCGGCATTTTGAATCCCATGAATAAAAACTAGCCTATGTCTTAGGTCGCAATATATAGTGCCTTCACTTCAAACATGAAAATGATTGGACCAAGCGTTAAGGCGAGATTGAGTAACAAACATAGTGGGCCCGCCATTTTGGATTTCCAAATTTCGTTAGTAGATTAGAAATTAGGGGCCTCAAGATTCCTATAGTACCAATTTTCAATCAAATTCGTTGAAGTTCGAAAATTATTAGTCGCCATATGTCGCCATATTGAATTTCCAAACACAGCAAGGTTATAAATGTCAGATACCATGAAATTAGCTTTATTTTTGTCCTAAATAACTAAATAGCTGTTAAAGCTATTCTTCATAATCAATATTTTCCTTTCCCCTAACAACACGGCGTGCTCTATACCTTTTTTAATAGCCAACAACTCAGCAGGCAGTGTAGAAATCCCCCACACCAACCTGTATCTCAAGACAACACCCCTTTCCCGGATAACCACCCTCACACCGACAGTTCCACCCGCCACAGACGTGGGGGAGTTCATTAGCCAGCACGTAGAGGACCCAATGTAGTGTGCTATGAGTTAAACCCAAACTTATTCTAATGTGTTTGTTGGACACAGTCTAAAGTTTTCTATCAACTGTCCTGGATTCTTCATGAGATTGCGATCTACATGGGTAGAGTATTCAATTTTATTAGCGTTTTAAAAAGAAGCAGACCATTTCTGGGCGTTACTTTCAGCAATTCTTAAGGCTTCTCCATAATGAATACCACTCCGTAAACCCTTAGAGAAAATCCACCCCAAAAATTTGAGGTCATTCAAATTCTCAATCATCCAATCACCAACAAACACTTCACAACTCTTCCTAGTCCCAAAGAGCAAATACTTGGATTTTTCTACATTAATCTCCAAACAAAGCCCTTCAACGGACCTAACGAACGCATTCATCGCATCCTGAAACGTACATTGAATTTCACTCAGACTATAACCTCCAGCCAAAAACAAAAAGTCGTCGGCGAACTGGAACGTTTCAGCACCAAAAATTAATTCTTCATGTATTGAAGCGGTATATGTATAAGTTAAATAGTAAAGGGCTCATCGCACTGCCTTGGCGTATACCACCAACTGTCGAAACTCTCAGACCACCCATGGTGAGACATCTGTTCTTGAAAAAGTCAATGAACCAGTTGATATGATTCAATGGATTTTCACAACTAAGCATTTTGAGGTAGAGCTTAGCTACATCTACCCTATAGTAAGCACTATCGATATCAATACTGACCAATCCCACAAACTTATACTTCCTTCGAAGTTCGGAATCGGAAATTTTTATATTAATGATTCCTAGACACATGGTGGCAGACTTACCTTTTCTATAGGCAAAAGAATATTTAGGCAGAATCATACTGCTCTCCATCTTGTCAATCAAACCTTTATTGATACACGCATTAATAACTTTCATAAGAACATTCATAAGTGAAATTGATCTGTTTCTTCTAATGATGTTCATATCCCTACCCGGCTTCAAAATGGGCACCACTAGTTTTATTAACAGCCACTCCTCGGGAATTGCACCCGACATGAAGGTTTTATTTAGAAACTTTACCAAGGCCATTTTACCCAAAAGTGATAAATTTTTGAGCATTTCAAAAGCGATAAAGTCAGATCCCGGGGCTGAACTCGTTTTAGAACTCAGAATATCATTAAACATACCAATCGATAAGTCAACGCATCTCAAGTTTGAAAGATCATTGAATCTGGGCATTAAGGAAGGATTATTAGTTTTATTCACCACCAATTCTAAGAATTCGTACACTTTTTTATTATCAGCAAAAAATTGACTTTTACCACCCTTCCCCTTAAGGGGTAATATCACCTTGTGTTCTCCAAATTTCACGTGATTTTCTGAGACCTACAACAAACGATAGGAAAGAGCTAGGGATATGGGGTTTTGTGCATATGAAAGTACTAGTCTTTAACTACTTAAATCATTTTTTATTTAAATCTTACATTACAAAATGGCGGCACAACAGCGCAAGCAAGAAAAAAAAAATTTCGGCCGGTCGACATGGGCGTACCGCTACAGGTCACAGTTTTCAATCTGGAACAAAAAACCAAAAAGTTTCTTAAAATATAGTTCAAAATCTAGTGAATGTCGTAGGATTTTTTCGAAAAAGTGATTTAAAAAAAATGGCGTTAATTTGAAATTTTTTCTCTTGTTTTTTCGAAAAAATCGGCCGAAAATCGCTTATAAAATCTATAAAAATCAATTTATCAAAAAAATCCTACGACATTCACTAGAAAATATTGTTTTAAAGTAGCGGCCAAAATTTCAAACGAATCGGCATAAAAACTGAGGCAGTTATTGGTACGCCCAGTTTGAAAAACATGGAGCCGAGATATTTGAAGTTAAAGTTTTAAGTAGTGATATTTTGTTGAAATTTTCCTTTTACCTCTAATCTGCGATGCCTGCTCCATACAATTGGCCTTCTAATTGAAGGTCTTCTTCCTCCTCATCCTTCCTGGTGGAAATTGCGTCCCTGCGAGCAGTTTTAGCCTCTTCTGTGAGCGATCGCTCGGAAAGCGAGATGCGCGTCGCATTGGCTTCGGTGCAGAAATTATAGCAATTTAATCCAATTTGCAAGCCCAATAGATCCATAACTTGCATTACTCCGTTATAACCATCATTGAAGTATACAACAGCAATATAAACTGCTGCATCAAGAACAGATTTGCCACTGGACGTGTTCTTTGGTGCCATATACCACACAAGCGAATTCAAGCTTTCGTTGGAGTTCTGCGTGAATCCACCTAAACAACGGGTGAGAAGATTGTCGCTGCTTAATTCTTCATACATTGGCTTCACGGCTTCGAATACCACCATTGACATGGAAGTTTTATGCTTAAAATTAGCCATGTTACCACCAACTGCCTTCTCTGCTTGCCAAGAGCACCACGATGTCGGTCCTTCTGGGCACAAGTGATGTTGTGGATTCTTATCGGTTGATATTTTGTGATATAAAGTGGCCCAAATAGCATTTCTCATATCTTGGACAGAGTTACAGTGACGTCTTATGGCGAGGCCATAATATATCGACAACTCGTCAATTAGTTTGCCTGTTAATTTGCCTCTGCCGCTCAGTCCTTTTGTTTTTTTCGCTAAATTTCTCAAACGAGTACCCAATCTTTTTTGAGTGTGATCTATGCACTCTTTTTTTGAACATTCGGATTATTTTCTACTATAGATTTGAATATTTTGCTGTCGCCATCTCCAACGTAGTAAATATACTTAACACCATTGATATCTTCTGCTCGAGCAAATATTTCAGTAGCGGCAGATACCTCCATTTTTCCTGCTGAGCCTTCGTGGTTGATTTCGCACTGTTCCTCGTGCGTTTCTTTCCAACTTTCATATTCAGAAGTGTTTTTTCTTAATTTCCAATACGAACATGCCTTGCAGAATTTACTTTTAATATCAATATCAACAACCTTTCCTGTGTACCAAGCGATTAATGAAAAAACGCCGAATAGAGAAGAAAAACCACGACGCCGCCAGGATCCATCTCCTGATACAGTTATACCTCGATTCTCTCCTTTTTCTACAGTTTTTACTTTTTCTGCTCCTGCTGCTTTTTTCATTGACATAGAACAAACAGATTTTGCAACGTCGTGAATAGTATCCATTATGGTTTTGTAACTTTTTTGATGAACTGGGTGCGGTAGATCCATGAATGCGCAGAATTTTCGTATTCCGTTAATTCCAATGCCTAGTATACGCATTGCCAAAGTTATTCTTCTATTTACTTCGTAAGCCTTATCATTTATTTTCGGAGAACTATCTATATAAGAAGGAGAACAATCTTCACAGCTAACGACCAATTTGAATCCCAAGCCTTGTCTGCTCGACTCTGTGAATTTCACTCGTTTTTTACACGTTGAACACAATAATATTTCCGATAAAACCGAAAAAACTGTCGTAAATGATATTAAACGATAACCGAAAGAAGCATCAAACTCGATCTCATAGTTCTTCTCCGATAATTTCAATTTTTTCGACGACGTTGGGCATGTTGGGCATGTTGTTTGCCTTTTCGCGATTGCAATTAATCGCACTCATTTTTACTTATTTTATAATGTAAACAGCACGATTTTTACCGCAGCACTGATATACACGTGGAGAAGCCAAACACTAACTATTGCTCGTTCTAACGGACTTTCTACAAACAGCTGCTTAATACTCAGTCTTAGAATTGGGGTAGGAGAGACATCTATTAGTCAAAATTAAAAGCTGGAAACTGAGATGTGCCAGTATAATTAATATAAAGAATAATAAAGACCCCAAACGCATGTTTTTCCGCGCACTCGAAAAACCGACAATTTTGCTTCAGGACTACGTTCGGAAAAACGACTTTTTGACCCACTTACAAGTCTCTCCCCCTCATAATCGACTTGTTGTATCAATTAAGGAATGTTCAAGCCAATAAAAAAAAAACGAGAAACAAAAAATTCACAAGGTGATATTACCCCTTAAGGGAACTTTTCGTTTCATTTATGAAAAAGGATCGATTTTCTTTTTTTTTACATAAAAGTGTTCTTTAACATCACGGAAATACTGTCCTAAAACCGTTTTAAGAAATTCGTACCAGAAAAAAAGTTATATATGTGCATATGTATATTAGTTATAAGCGTTTTATATGAAGAAATTGTATAACAAAAACTCTAAATGCGTTTTTCTCGAAACCACATTGAATAAATTGGCCTTATCTGTAACTCAAAAACTGCTCAACGGATTTTAATAATTCATAGTCTATTCGATTCGTTATAAGAAATACTAGTAACTAAACCTTTAAAATTATTATATCACGTACCCAGTTTTTTATAAAGGGGTAGTTAACCCTCAAAAAATGTTTGTTTTTTTTTAATTTTTCAGAAAAACGTTAATAAGATGATAAAAATATTAAAAATAAAATGTTTTTTAGGTTAAGTTACTAGTATTTTGTCTTAGGAATAGAATCACGTTGGACTGTTTATGCTATGATGTGTTACATGGAATTCTAGAGAAATAAAGACGTTTTAAAAGTGACTTTTGGAAGACGCCATCTGCAGTGAAGAAAACACACTCAAAGTGCAAAACACATTTTTTTTTATATTCTCCATATGTTGTATTACAATATACATATAAAAGGAATGAAGTTGATAAATAAAGTATGTAGTTTTTTCACAAAATTAAAATGCTTATTTTTTTCCAAAAACTAAACGAAAAGTCCCCGTTTCCCTACCATTTTCCAAAAATTTTTAACTTCACTCCTTGCACCAAGTTCCTCAATGAAGGCGTCCCAGTTTTTCACCTTTTTCTCCTTAGTTCTTTTCCTGGATTTGGCATTGAGTCTTTTATGTTCCACAATGTGGGTGACATCGCTCGACTTATTGAATCTTTTCAGTCTGTATAATCTGTCAATTTCATTATCCCACCATTTCTTTTGAACAAATTTTTTTTTTTTTGTCCTGATACTTACTGCAGATTTCTTAATAACCTCGTTAATCCCGCTAACTATACAACTCTCTTTCTTGCCTTCAATCACTCATTTTTTAACTGATTTATAAGCTGGTTTCTGGCTAGAAGTACTTTCTTGGAAGACTGCAGGGGCAGGTCAAAGTGGATCAAAATTGGTACATGCGGGCTACTCGTACCTACGAAAGTCACATTCAACGTACTCCAGGTGACTTTAATGTGGTTGAAATTGATGAATGTCAAATCCAAAACACTTTTTGATGGATTGAATTTTCTTGAGATGCATATATATTTACCGTTGTTAATACAGCGAAAGCCATAGTCACTAGCAATCTGATTCAGTAACTCCCCTTTTCTTTTGTGATACTATCAATTCATTCAACGTTGCGAGCATTGAAATCTCCACCAATCAATGACCTTCCACCATTCATAGCTTATAGAAATATGGTGTCTACTTCATTCTTCAAGTAGTAGCGATAGCAGTTCCGTCATATCCTTCGGCCCTGTCTTCTCTATAAAGCGAACAGCCTTGTAGTGAGACCTGCTCTGACGGTAGGAGCCAGGTTTAATTTATTTATTTATTTATTTATTTGTTTCGCTTAATACAAGCTACGGACAATTAACTTAAACTAAACATAACTATAACTTACGGAAACTAAATTAACCTAATTATGACTAGATTGAGGAGGCGGGATGGACAGGTAAAGAGCTCGCTTAAGGGAGATTTTGTTCATGTGGAAATCAAAGGGAGCAGAGTTGTTAACCTTCCGTAGCATCCTAGTGAAAGGTTCAAAGTGGCCATAGTTAGTACGGTGACACTCAAGGCGAAAGGTAGAAAAAGATATTACGTTGCGAGGATTAGTGTTAAGGGAGATGCGGTGAATTAGATCGGGGCAATCAATGAACCAGCTAGTACTTGGTGGACGAAGACAATGTCAGCGACATCCCGACGAAGAGCAAGAGGTTGAAGGTTAATTAGTTTCAGCGGTCCTCGTAAGGAGGAAGATTTAGGTGATCGGCCCATGGAAGCTTTCGGAGGGCAAAACGAGGGAATCTACGTTGGACTGACTCTTTCCTGTTAATAACTGAGGATTGGGAGGGTTACCAAACCTGACAGGCATACTCAAGGAGAGGTCTGACAAAGAATATGAAGAGTGATTTGGTGACATAGGGATTAGAGAACTCCTTAGACCAACGTTTAACAAAGCCGAGGGCAGAATTTGCTTTGCTGATGGAGTGATCTATATGGGAAAGGAAGCTCAATTCACTATCACATATGACACCAAGATCACAGAGGGAGGTGACAGATGGAATGGGTTCACCAGATAAGGTGTAGGATCTATGAGGTGTGGTGATGCGTTTCCGGAAAAAGGTGATCGCTTGGTATTTTGCTATGTTAAGATCGAGGAAGTTTATAGAACACCATGTTCGGAAATTGTTAAGGTCGTTTTGGAGGAAAGAACAATCGGAATTTACGACATCGTTAACGGACAATATGAAAATGAGTGGGCCGAGGTGACTACCCTGGGAGAAACCTGAATGGGATACGAAGGGGTTAGAAATGGAGGAATCGAAACGGACGCTGTAGTGACGATTTTCGAGTTAGGAACTGCGCCATCTTCCATAGAAAGAAGGGTGCGAGACAAAAAGGTTGATAAGTTTGTTGTAGTAGATCTGTCTTTGACGAATCCATGTTGAGATGGGGGGGGGGGAAATGATGGATTTGCAGTGGAATGATAAGGAGTCATAGACAAGGCTTTCGAAAAGTTTCGGGATGCATGATAATTTGGATAATAGGACGGTAATTTGAAATATCGCTTTTACATCCCTTTTTGTGTATAGAGGTAATATAGTAGTCCTTCCAAAGATCAGGGAAAGTACCCTAAGAAAGGGAAAGTTGGAAGAGATGGGTGAGGGGCTGAACTAGGTGAGTAAGGTAATTTTTTAGGACGGTGGCAGGAATGCCATCAGGGCCGGGGTCAGTATCGTCGACGAGGGCACTGATTTTAGCGGCTACGAGGGAAGAGTCAATGTTGATGGACTAGGACTAGGGAGATTTGGGCGCAGTTCTCCAAGGCGGAAAAGTAGTTAGGGTCAGGGATGGAATCAAGATCGCTAAAGGCCTGACTGAAAAATTCTGCGAACAAGTTAGCAATTTCAGTGGGGTTGCACGAGGATGAGTCACCGAGATTGAGGACAGAGGGGTAACCGTTGGATTTGCGCTTGACATTAATAAAGTTACATTGAGGTAAGGTAAGGGATTCGCAACGTTCGGAAAAGAGTGCAGAAATGGAGGAGTAGGAAGAGTAGTCAGTGTCGGACCTAGATAGGAGAAAGGAGTGCCATAGTTTGTTCCTCTTGTTACGCAGAGCGCGAAGTTCTTTGTCGTACCAGGGTGGAGATGAGGAGCGACTCTTTACGGGCTCAAAGGGTACGCACTTAGATATGCAGCTGAGGAGTACGCTATAGAATAGGGATACGCAGCAATGTAAAGGCAATTTGGAGTCTGTTAAGGAAGGTAGGATGTTGGACTAGCTTAAGAGGAGGTTGAGCTTCGCAAAGTCTGCTTTACGAAAGTTGTAGTGAAAGCGGGTTTCAGGAGGGCTGGTGAGAGGGCTAGGCAATTCGTGGGAAAAAGAAAGGAAGAGAGGGGGTGATGAGAGTCAAGAGTAGAAAGAAGCTGGCGACTTTCAGTAACGACCGAGTCTAGTGAGTTGGTAGAGAAAATGAGATCAAGCTGTCTACCGAGGTGGTTTTTGACGCCACTTATCTGGAAGAAACCTGAGTCGGCAAAGTGATCGACAATTAGAGACTCAATTGAAGAGGACACATTCGTGGCAAAATATGAGGAGTCATCGTCGGAGAGGGACCAGAGTAGATGAGGAAGGTTAAAATCACCCAAGACTACGAAGGTGTCAAGAGGAAGGGCAAGGGCAGACACGGCATCAAGAGCTTCAGTTGCGTGCATGTAGGCCTGGAGAGGCTGAGCGGGACGAATGTAGCAGCACATGATGAAAAGGAAATGGGGATTGAGAGAGATTCGAACACATACACAATCGAAAGGAGAAGAATCAGAGAAATTGATTAGGGTAGGACTAAAACGGTTATGAACAGCGTTAAGGACGCCGCGACCAGAGGGACCGGAGTTAGGTGAACATCCATCAGAGCGGAAAGCACTGAAATCGGACGAGAATAATTCGTTGTTGTTAATTCCGGGGGTCAAGTTGGTCTCCGAGAGCGCGAAGATGTCGAATGGAAGGGATTGTGATTTTAGAAAAACGTCTTGGGTTTTGGAGCGAATCCGTCTAACATTCTGGTAGAAAAAGGGAAGGGTAGGATTTAGGGGAGGTGCCGGTGGGGAGGTTAGGAGCAGAAATAATTGTTTGTGTCAGTGCGACTTTTTTAAAGGTGAGAAATAGGCTTAGAATTTAGGTAGGAGGCATAGGCGGAGAGGTCATCGGAAATTTGTTGGGCTGGGACGTCGAAAGTTGCGTGGAATTTCAGAAACAGCTGCCGCAGGATGGAAGGGTCGGTCGGGAGACCCTTTTGGTGTAGGGAAACAATAACGTTGGTTCGAGTCTTGTCGTCAATGCAGATGGAGTCGGCTCTATGGTGGAGATAAGCCAAGTAGAGTCGAACGTTGTCATAGACTCTACGCTCGCGAAGGCGAGAAAGCAAGTAACGGTCGTCAGGAGATTCGGCCGATAGCCTCGATAGCTTCACCACAGGAGGGAGGAGAGGGTCAATGAAGGGAGGTTTATCAGGAATAATGGGGGGAGGGATGGAAGAGGGAGAGGTCGAGCATGAAGGAGGTGATTGGAAGTGATCAGTAAGAGAAGGATCGGAGGGGCTGTCGCGGGGGTATGCTTAATGGAGACAGATGGAGCGGTAGCAGAGGAGGTAGTAGTTGCAGCAGAAGAGGAAGGGGTGGCGGGGTGTAGAATGTGAGAATAAACTAAATTAGGGTATTTTAAGGGAGTAGCGTGTTTAAAGCTGGGAAATAAGCCAGCTTTAAGTTGCCAGTTGCTGGAGTAAGGAGCAGGGAGGGGAGAAGGTGAACGCGGGCGGATGCTACGGGGGTTAGTAGCGTTAATACGTTTCGATTTAGTGGGGATGGATTTATTGTTAGTCTTCCGGGAGGGGGGGAGCGAACGACACGCTTTTAGTCTGTGCGAGGCCTAACTTGTAGATTTAAGGCCGGAACAGAATGTGTAGCGTGTAGTTAGCTGTAGCTGTGGCTGTAGCCGTAACATGTAGCGGTTAGCAGCGCTACATGTAGTACCACAAGTGGTGAAAAGTAAAAACTTCAGATATCCATATAAGCCGTCACAATGTGTAGCATGTAGCTGTAGCTGGTAGTTGTTGCTGAGCTACAGAAGAGAGAGAGAGAGAAAAAGTGGCATCTTTTCTGCAGGTACAAGCCACACGCACACAAGCCTCCTTGTTACAACACTGAAAATGAAGTGATACATCCGAGCGATGATTCCTTCTTTTATATGTACATATGTCGCTAGTGCTTCTAGTAGGTACGTGCAAAATGTATGGTAGGTACTATACAGTAAGCAATTTTTAAATACAACTAATTATTAAAGTAATTAAAAAAACTCTACATTAATGCTTTCCCGAAAGGGTATTTCAGGTAACAATTTCTTAAGGAAAGGGATATTTGCAAGAATATTAGATTTTTTAAAAATTATTTCTTCGTATTTCAGGTACACTTTGCAAACTATTTCCCTAGAAAATGGATGCAAAGGAAATTTTGGAAACTAGATTAATGAGTTTTTTTAAAGAAGTAAATCATTTGGGCACATCGTATTCTGCAAATTATGCCAACATATCACATTCCAAATTATACATCTTTAAATACGATAGTAATAAATTTAAGGAAAATTGCATCGCGATGCCCTAAAAATTTTATAAGCAACTAATAATGCAATTTAAACGAGAAATCATAAAAACAAATAGCCGCCTATTCGTACATGAACGATAATTCCCCTTTTTCCCGACTGATTAGGTACATGCCGTGTGGCTTGTAACTGCAGCGGAAAGTAGAAATGATCCTACTTTGAGCTACAGGTACAACTACCAGCTACAGCTACAGCTACACACTGTGATGGCTTATATGGAAACCTGTGGTTTTAACTTTTCACAGCGTAGTACTACATTACCACACGCTACAGCTGCACATTGTTCCGATTTTTCAGCTACAGCTACACATTGTGACGGCTTATGTATATGGAAACCTGTGGTTTTTACTTTTGACAGCTTGTGGTACTACATGTACCACACGCTACAGCTACACATTCTGTTCCGGCCTTTAAGCGGCATTTCCAATGCAGCGTAGCGTAGAACTTCACGCTGTTCGCTATCTCCATTCTTCACAAGAGAGTTTCGTTTTTGTTGTCTCTCTTAAAATCTCCCGCTTGCACCTTGCGCCAGAGCAAAATAAATAGATTCTAGTGCTGCCCTCGCGCAGGCGCAGAACTTACACTGAAGTGGAAACGCCGCTTTAGCCATTGCTATTTTTCTCAGTGTAGACAAGTTCTGAATATTATATTATTCATATTATAGATAGAAGAATAAAAAATGATAATGATACAAGATGGTTTCTTCCAAATAGATTTGCAGCACCTTGCACAAGCGTTTGATTATTTTTTTTTTATTCTGTGTGTATAGTCTTTATGTTTATCTCACTTAGAGATACTGCACTAACCTGTGATATACTGCTTTCCCTGTTTGATGAATTGATGTGGTCGAAATTCTTGTAGCATCCAGTCCCAGTATTCGACGGATTTCTTCCAGTGGATTCACCTTCGGTGCTATTCCCATCAGCTTGCGATAAGTTATGACCTGTTAGGCAAAGGATAAGTTAACTGTCTCCAGTTTTATACTTATTTTTGGAATATATGTACTCGTAAATCAATAATATAAAAAATTATCAAAATGTTTTCCGATCATTAATTATTTTATTCAAAAGAGACGAAAAATATTGATTTACTGAATTAAAATGTAATGGTTTGTTCGATTTTTAAATGAGCAAGAAACAAAATTATAATAAGATAGGGCCGATTCTCCAAATGACTGATAAATTTATTCTTTAATAAACTATCAAATTATCATCTGCACAGAAAATTTATTTTCACTTTGTTTCTCGAAAATGAGCCGATGAATAACACGGCCGCATTAAGGCCTTGTGACAGTTTGGCTTAACTTTCACTTTACTGTGCCATTCTACTTTAGCTGGTTAATGTCACAATATGAACATTGTAACGATTTAGAGCACAAACAAATATAAAGAAGATTGGAAAAATACCTTGCTTACCATAGCATTAAAACTCTAAATTTTTATATTTGTCTTGTGGAGAACTTTTAGGAGGTTATAAAAGTACTAAGACAAAATCGAATATGAAGTAAGGTGATTTATTTTCTTAAATACAATAATTGTCAAATACGAGTAGCATTTTTAGTGAGTCACTTTACTCAAACGGCTAAACTCTGCCTATCTGTTGACATTTCCGCCCGCTTTAACCTGTCAAAACATACATAGTCGAAGTTTAGTCTACTTTTTCGGCTTTTTTTCGGGTTACCCAAGTGAGAAAGTACAAGTCAAGTTAAGCCAAACTTATATACAGTTTTAGAAGCGAATAAGTTTATTTATTTTATAGCTATTTTAAACGGCAAAAATTTATCTGAGAAGGCTGAAAAATTGGCCCTGAATGGTTTTAAAATATAAAATATTTTTGTACAAGCATTCTCGAGAACACTATAAAAATAAAAAATTTGTGTGAGTATAAGATAATGTGTAGCATAATGTTATTTTAACGTACCTTGCAATAATTATTTGTGTATATATTGTAACATTTTTATGTACCTTTTTCAAGAAACTTCTTTTTTTAAGACAACTGTATGTATATGATTTTCAAGTTATGTGAAAAGTTATGAATTTCAATTTGTTCGTATTTTTACTTATATTCGTCTTCATTTTCAAACCAAAATGACTTAATTTTTTCAAATTAATATAATTAATATATTCATAAATCTTACTTCCCAAAAAGGACCTGTCCCACACTCACCATAGAGGCAATACTAGGACTTGTCCCCCTGCACATCTTCATTATGAAAACAGCTGCTATTAGTGCTCTGAAAGTGCAGGTTTTATCAAATAAGCCCATGGTTGACAAAGGTCACATGAGCATTTTGAAGCACATTCAAAATATTGGGGTTTGTCTCAATTCGGACTACATGACCAAGGAATTGTGTTTCGGTAGGAAATTCAAAATCCTAATCCCTGACCGCACGGAATGGTTGGACGAGGGTTCCAATCCAGATCCGACAAGCCTTAATTGGTACACAGATGGCCCAACTCTTCGGTCTCGATTCCAATGGGCAAATGGCCCAGTGTTTTCCAGGCCGAAATCATTGCCATTGAAACCTGTGCCCGTCTGAACCTCGAAAAAGGACTTAGAGGGGCTACAATTAACATACACTCTGATAGCCAAGCGGCTATCAGGGCGCTCTCTTCGTGGAGCTTTCGTTCAAGACTCGTCAAGGAGTGCTTTGACTGTCTTCAACGCCTGGCTGCCTCTAACAGAGTCACACTCGTTTGGGTACCGGGGCATTCTGGCGTTGAAGGTAATGAAGTCGCGGACGAGCTAGCCCGTAAGGGGTCAGCAATGAGGTACCAAGGCCCTGAACACTTCTGCAGCATTGGCTGGTCTCCAGCCAAAAAAGTGGTGGATGGATGGGTTAAAATAAACCAAACTCAATATTGGAATAGTGCTCCGGGGTTAAGACAAGCTAAGGAGCTTATCAAACCCTTTTCATACACCAACACCAACGACTTGAGTAAAACGGATCTCAGACTGTTGGTGGGCTATTTATCTGGCCATCATGTGGTTAGACATCACCTTAATAAACTAGGTCTGTCAGTTGAGACAGAATGTCGACTCCGTCTAGAGGACGGAGAAACTACAGCTCGCATTCTGTGTGACTGTCCGGCTCTTGCGCGGATTAGAAGTAGGACCTTCGGGAAAGAGCTCTTGAGCTCAATTGAGGTCCGTAATTCTTCTGTGGGTGACCTTCTGGCCATGGGTAGCCCCGTAATAACAATAACAATAACAATACTTCCCAAAAATATTTTAATGCGAAAAGTAAATCTATATGTTCTTTTTCACTTTTGCAAGAGCACTTGGCGGTCAGGAAATTCGCAAAAATGTAGTAAAAAAGCCTTAAAAAATAAAGTAACTTATCGTGTGAACAATGTAGAGTGCACTTTGTAATTTCTTCATCAGCAATGGGCTATGACATGACCTATTCTATGGATGTACGTACGAATGTACATTTGATCAATTGAAACTCCTGACATAAACTGTTATGGAATAAATATTATTTCATTTACAGTTACATTGTATGCATAAATAAAACAACATCATTTCGCAAACGAGAACCCATTTCAATTTAAAATATATTTCAATATTTGTATATTTTCCCGCCAACGTTACAGCCGCTAAAGTTAGAAAACAAATAAAAAACAAACATACATAGGTATGTATGTATATAAACTCATAATGGGGTAAATCAAACTATGTACATAGAGTAAAGAAAATACTTCCCACACTTATTATGGCTCATGTGTTCTAATAACATATTTGCATAGAACTAATTAACTCAGTTCTTCTGCAACATGCTAAAATTAAACTACATAATTAATTAGTCAGAATTACTTCTAGAATCGCATTTTAGTAACATAAAATAAACGTAATATAAACGCAGCATTTAAGAAACTTCATTCAAAATGTCATCGAAATTGCCAAAGAATGCAAATGCATTCATTTGAGTATAATATATTTTTAGAGCTCTAATGGGCGCAATTTTAATAGGGAACAGCCGTTAATAGAAGAAAAAGTATTATGAGGGGTATCCCCAAATAAAATAAAATTTTGTGGGATGAGATTAATATATTACATTGTTACAAACTTTCATCAAAATCCGTGAGAAAACCTCAAACTCAATTTAAGGCACTGAAAAGGTACTAATCGACCTTATACAAATACATATACATATACGCATATAAGTTTGTTGCATTACTGAACTATTGACGTTATATGTACTCAACTTAATGAAGCTAGGGTGGATAATTTTGGGAAAAAGAAAAAAAACTCTTGTTTGTATTGTATCTGCACACTTGCTTGAGGTATTGATTTCATTAATGCCTAAAACAATTGAATCCAAACTCACTTTGATTGTATAGGGACAGTTTATATCGTAATTTACGATTTTGACTAAACATGGCTTGATATAATAATATCTCAGTGATGTTCCTAAATGTGATGAATCGGTAAAGGGGGTGGGGAATTAAAGATTGAATTACCTAATATAAAAATCATTTAGGGCCAATATTTCTCGTATTATTTCATTGCTATCTATCAAAGTAAGCCTATCATCTACAGGACTAACTTCTTAATTGCATATAAAAATAGATCATGTGGATTGGAGGGAACATATTGATTATATTCAATGAACACGAGCAGTTGGATTTTTATGAGGCATGCTCATTATAAAGTAAAATTTCTTTTTTTATACTTGCTTCAAGTCTTATTTTCCGAAACGCGTAAGAAAAGCTAAAAGAAAAATATCAAATATTGCAGTCTAATATTATGCGACAAGTAAAATAGTGATAGCAATCACATGTGGAGGCTTTTAACAATATTAGCATTGAATGATGAGTGCAAAAAGTCTATGTGTTTGTTTAATACACTGTAGTGCGCTTCTAAGGTTTTTTTTTTTTTATGTAATATGATTTTAGAATTTCTATTCTCTTAATTTTTTCTTGCACATGTGAAACTTTTAAGTCTTTAATATGTATGATAGTTATGTCTTGTTTCACTCAAATGTTTTGGTACCATTATTGTAGTTCAACGAATTGAAATATTCTTTGAATCTAATCCAAAAAAAAAAAAAAATTATATTTTTGAAAAAAAAGTGTTGAGAGGAAAAAAATTCAAAACAGAGCTTCACATTTCGGCAACAAAAAGAACTGATATAGTTATGTCGGTATTTTTACTGTTTAAATAACAATTTCAAATAAAATCATTGAAATTCAGAAAATGATGTGATATCAAGTCCAGAAAATAATAACATTTCCAAACATAAATGGGATGAAGGGGGAGGGTAAATTACACGTTAAACAAAAAAAGTGAATAAAAAATCAACGATTCGCTTCAAGACTATCAACAGTCCGCTTTTAGCGAAATTCAAAATGTTTACCCTAATCAAAAAGAGTCCAAATATGAGCGGAAGAAGTTAAAGGTAATTACTGCTGATAACTTTTCATAAAAACAAAAGTCGCAGGTCACATTGACCATTTCACGTTTTCCAAATTCCATGTTCAGAAGTTGCTGAAGATCAAGGTAATGGCTATATTTTAGAATTTGTTGAGAATTGGCCGAGATATAGGGTGAGGGATAACTGAACAGGGGTGAAACCGCTGACATATAGAAATGGACTACTCGATTTGCTGTCTCAAATGGTGCACCCTTTTGACAGTTCTCACATAAGGAGAGTTCAGATATAGAAGGCATATATCTGTATATTTCTTTTGTATTAGGCGAGATAGAGGACTTCAAAGGGCCGCAAATTTAAAAATTATGTTTATTTTTACTTGTAACCTGCACGCTTGATTCTGATTCCCCTTAAAAAAATAATAAATAAATAATTTCGACATTTTTCATTGAAAAACTCTCAGCAAAACGTCGAAATGCTCTCTTCTGAATATGCAGTTTATATCGCTAAACAATTGTTTTAAGAACTCAAAAGCAACAATTAGAGCACTTTTTCGTTTTCACTGTAATCCTCACTTAATTTAGTTACATTAAAAGGACATAAATGCAATTAATTCCAAAATTATTCGCCGCAAGACTCCACCCAGATTTTTTGTGGTTTTTGTGAAATTTTTGTCGGTAAATCAGACATAAAATAAAAAGAATTTGCAATATGGGTTACTAAAAGACTTATTTTCATAATTTAATTACATAATTTCTGCTGAAAACTTAGGGAACGAGAAAGTGCACCATCTCGATACAGGCATTTTGTATGGGACGAGTAGTCCATTTCTATATGTCAGTGGGTGAAACGGGAACTGTTGCTAAAAACATTTGACATATTTAAGTAACAAAAGTTTAAAAAACCGACTACAAATCTTCCCAAGTTCCAAATTTGGTGCAAATCGCAAATTTAAAATTTGTCCTGGACTCGTAAATTTTTACAATCGGGTTGCAATCAACAACGCCGAAAATCTCCAAGTACCAAGTTAACTTAAAATTTGACAGTACGTAAATTCTGACAGTCGGGTTGAAATAAGCTACCCTGTAAACCCCCAAGTACCAAGTTTGGTGCAAATCGCATTAACTTTAAAATTTGACAGTCCGCCATCTTGCATTCGTAAATTCTGATAGTCTGGTTGAAATAAGCGACCCCGTAAAGCCCCAAGTTCCAAGTTTGGTGCAAATCGCATTAACTTTACAATTTTACAGTCCGCCATCTTGAACTTGTAAATTCTGACAGTCGGGTTGAAATAAGCTACCCTGTAAACCCCCAAGTACCAAGTTTGGTGCAAATCGCATTAACTTTAAAATTTGACAGTCCGCCATCTTGCATTCGTAAATTCTGATAGTCTGGTTGAAATAAGCTACCCCGTAAACCCCCAAGTTCCAAGTTTGGTGCAAATCTCATTAACTTTAAAATTTGACAGTCCGCCATCTGTAATTCTTAAATTCTGACAGTCGGGTTGAAATAAGCTACCCCGCAAACTCCAAGTACCAAGTTTGGTGCAAATCGTATTAACTTTAAAATTTGACACCCTGCCATCTGTAATTCGTAAATTCTGACAGTCGGGTTGAAATACGCTACCCCGTAAACCCCCAAAAATCAAGTTTGGTGCAAATCGCATTAACTTTAAAATTTGACAGTCCGCCATCTTGAATTCGTAAATTCTGACAGTCGGGTTTAAATAAGCTACGCAAGAAACCCCCAAGTACCAAGTTTGGTGCGAATCGCATAAACTTTAAAATTTGACAGTCCGCCATCTGTAATTCTTAAATTCTGTCAGTTGATTTGAAATAAGCTACCCCGACAACCTCCAAGTACCAAGTTTGGTGCAAATCGCATTAACTTTAAAATTTGACAGTCCGCCAACTTGAATTCGTAAATTCTGACGGTCGATTTGAAATAAGCGACCCCGAAAACCCCCAAGTACCAAGTTTGGTGCAAATCGCATTAACTTTAAAATTTGACAGTCCGCCATCATGAATTCGTAAATTCTGATAGTTGATTTGAAACAAGCGACCCCGAAAAACCCCAAGTACCAAGTTTGGTGCAAATGGCGTTCACCTGCGCGCCATAAAGAACTTCGTTCTCAAAAATTATGACGTCAGAAGACCGAACACGGAAGAAAAAATTTCTGGAGAACATTGCTGACAAATTTTTAAATACATATAGCGAAAAGTATACACATTTTTTGTTAAAAAAAAAATCATACATGATATTAGAGACCCACCCGAATCAAACCGCATATTTTATTTAACAGATAAACTATCCAATTTTTAATAAAAAAATAAAGAAAAAATAAAAATATTTTCCTGCCTTCACATTTCAGTAATAATGCTTCCTTGAGCGCCGAGTTTTTTTCCTATCAACACTCGGAGCTCTACCGGGCGCCTTGAATTTAAAATTACGTCCAGCTTTTCCCTCGTATGCTCGCACATTCATTACAATTTATTTGGTATACCCAAATTTTTAGTTTGTCTGATTTACATATAATTACTTTTACATACATACAGGTGTTCTTATTGTTTTATTACTATAAAATCCTATATTAACATCTAAGTGCTTTTGTACAACGTTTTTGATTGTGTTGCTTATTTTTCCAACACATTTCTTGTTATTGTTTCAGATAATATAGAATTAAAGAATTTTACATTTTTTCTCCACTAACCTCTCTTTATAACCATTGTTTTTGGCTATTAGTTTTATTATTTCTCATTCATTTTTTGTGGGTTGTTCAGGGAGTGGAATTGTAAACATTCTATATATTATAGCATGAAATGCTGATAATATTATATAAATGGTTTGAATTATTTACGATAACTATGTCAGTATATGTGGGCTTTCTATAAATGTCAAACACAAAAATTTGATATCTAAGCTATTTTAAGATCTAGACAATTAATTGCAAAATTCACGTCTTTCTCCATCGTGAACTGAATATATTAATTTAAGAATTAATCCAGTTTACGAACTTATGTAACTCATCATCAGATCCCTGCTATAGGCAAAGAACGTCGTCTACATTCCTAACCAAAAACCTATTTAACTATCAAACGGACAAGCAACTCTGACTTTACAAAAGGAAATATAAAAATGTGTAAATAAAGAATATTTTAACTACTTTTTCTACTCTAATATGAACGCCAAAGCCCCCACTCTGTATATGTTAATAAAGTTACATTAGGAAGGTACATCAATTACACCTGTACTTTCATATGCTAAGGCACCTGTATGTAAAATGTGTAAGAAATTAAAAGAAAGACACGACTGATTTTGTATTCAAATATGCAATCAAAAATAGTAGTGGATTGATAATAAAAATTGAGTCATTGCAGATGCCAGTGAGAATTAGTTTCGTTTGAAGTAAAAAGTTGGTTTACTTGTATATCTATTGAAGAACTGAAATTAATAATGTGTTACATATTGAATAATTGAATAGTGGTCATATGTAGGCATTTGCTTAAACCAAAATTACTTTAGAAACGGTGAAAAATTTTATAAGTTATGGATTGCCTACGGGATCACCATTTTGTCACAAGTGTTTATGGCGTACTTCGAAATTCTGTGAAAAGTGTCCGTTTAATAGTAAAATAGATTTTTGGTCTAGGTATTTAGACGACGTTCTGATGATGAGTTAGATACATAAGTTCTTAAATTGGATTAATACCTTAAATAGATCTATTCAGTTCACGATGAAAAAAGACGTAAATTGTGGAATTAATTTTCTAGGTGGAATTAATTTTCTAGATCTATGTGTTTGACATTTATAGAAAGCCTACATATGTAGACTGACATAGTTATCCCAAATAATTCACCCCATTCATACAATGTAAAATTATCAGCATTTCATGCTATAATAAATACAATGTTTACAATTTTACTCTCTCTCTAAAAATGAATGTGATATAATAAAACTAATAGCTAAAAATAATGGTTATAAAGAGAGGTTAATAGATAAATTAATAGAAAAAAATGTAAAATGCCTTAATTCTACATATATACCTACTTATCTTAAACAAAAGAAAACAAAAACAAGAAATTAAAATATGTTGGAAAAATAAGCGAAAAAATCAAGAAGGTTGTATAAAAGCACTTAGATGTTAATATAGGATTTTACAATAATAATATATTAAGAACACATGTATATAAAAGTAATTATATGTAAACCAGACAAACTAAAAAACTTGGGGGTATACCCAATAAATTGTAATGACTGTGCGAGCATTTACCTAGGACAAACTGGACGTAATTTTAAAATTAGATTCAAAGAACATTTAAATTCATTGAAATACATGCAATAAATTGGACTCGTTATACGTTGATAGCGAAACATATGAGAGAAACGAGACAGAATTGTGATATAAACAAGTTAAAAATCTTACATATATGAGACTCAGTATTCTAAAATCATGTTACATATTTAAAAAAAAATTTCTAAAAAGAGCACTACAGTCTATTAAACAAACACATAGGCTTTTTGTCCCATGTGAATGCTCTCACTATTTAACAAGTCCCATGGTAAGTTAATATTTGATATTGTACTTTAGTTTATTGTTTTATTAAGAAACTACAAAATACGCGTTTCGAAAAATAAAAGTCTTGAAACAAGTACATGTATGTACATGTATATGAAAAAATGCTTTTCAATTTATAATGGAACATATTGAACGCAATTTTATAATGCTCATGAAACTGAGTCAAATCTTGCGAAACTGACCTGACACGGTTGAAAAAAAAATGTTATTGTCAATCAATATAACCGTTGACCCCTTTTAAAAATAAACCTTACGACAGTAACGTAAAGAACTATATTACAGTATTGATGGACTCTAACTTTATTAAAAGCGCTAAGAAAACAAAATCAAATATGCAAGGAACAATACTCCCTTGACTAAAGCCCCAAGTAATAAAGTCTATTAAAATTTTGACCCAATGAATGTACACATACCCAGCAGAAACTAAATACACTCATCTCATTATTCTTTGCATTTCCAAAGTCAATTGAGGCATATTAATGCATTAAAATGTTTTATTAAACATCCCTCCGTTTTTCCGGAGAAAACTTTTTGTTTTGCATTTGAATAACCATATTGGAATCTTCCTCTTTCTTCTAGCTACCGCCGAAAAGTCTCCTTTTCTATGAAATCTTACCTAAAAGTACACACATACATATATGTATGTATAGCCCTTACTGTGCGAAATGTGATGAACTATGTATATATAAATTTGATAATAAATCATTTTACCATAGCATTTAATAACTTCAGAAATATCGCTGAAAATCTTATTTTTAGTTTTAACTACGGATAAAATTTTAATGGAAACTTTTCACATTTCTTTCGGATTTTTAATGTGAAAATTTGTACCATATGTATTTGATCAATAAGGATTATTTCTAAATGTTATGTCTATTTTAACTCGATTTTTATATATACTTGTTATTTATGCATTAGTTATTATATTTCAAAAGTCGTCTATAATATCATTACATTCCCTTTATTATTATACCTTTGATATGCATATTACCTTTATCTTACCGCTTTAAACCCGAAATAAACTCGAAACAGAATGTCTTCAATAGTTAGCCGTATGCATTGTATGTATGTATAACACATAGTAGAAATTGTTGTGTGTATTCGGAAATAAGTTTTGTAGATTATAATGCAACACAAATACAAATGACGTAAGAAGTAATATGAAGTAATTCATTGTTTTATAAAACCTGCTTTTTTTGCATAGCATTTAAAAAAATTTAATTTTTCAAAAATAGTAGGTACATATACAATTTATAAAACTTATACTATATTTGTATAATTTCTTAAAATTTAGAAACATCGAAAATTTCCACAAAAAAATTATTTTCAAAGTCGCACATGCACACTAATCACTGTAAGGTATAAATGCTTTACGCTAAACAAACAGATAAATGAATAAATACGACAATAAACACATTCAGACCAGAAACAACATTGCTTTAAAAAATATAAAAGCTCAGCTACAAATTAAATTTAGGGTCAGACCTTTAAGCTTAAGAGAGTTTCATAGATTAATTTCCGTTCTATTATTTGTATACTTTATAATACATATATTCTCTCTTTTTTCCACTCAAGCTCTTATTTCAAAATTCAAGTTTGAAGTAAACTATTATTTAGTCTAACAGCTATTATTTATGAATGACAAAAATGTAAAACGAATGTATAAATCTGTAAATTTTTAAGTGAACTAGGACCAAATGTACCTATGACTTTTCATTCGTAGCTTAATTTTGTCTTTTTAGGTTTTATGATGAAGTCTATAGTAGCTGTGTTCCATTGGGCTGTGTAAAGTACTCCCGAGTACTTTCTCTATGGAACGCTACTTTGATCGTCAGGAGTAAAATATAAATTCAAATTTTGACATTTCATCGTATTATATTAGTTGCTTTGATTGTGCCTTATTTATTAAAATGGAAATATTTATATATAAATATGTTTTGCTGCCTAAACTACTTAAATTTTATTATTTGAATCCTTGTGATAACTCCAGAATAGCTAAAGCTGCAACGAAAAATGAGGAAAAGCTTTCATTTCCATGCAAACCTAGTACAAAAACCACCATCCACCTGGCGGGAAAATGTGGCGTAACTACTCAGAATTTCTGCTCGCCAACTATAGCTAGAGTAGTTCAGCGTAGCCAGAAGTACTTGGGAGTATTTTACACAGCCCAATGGAACACAGCTAATAT
Organism: Machimus rusticus; assembly: GCA_951509405.1. Taxonomy (NCBI): domain Eukaryota; kingdom Metazoa; phylum Arthropoda; class Insecta; order Diptera; family Asilidae; genus Machimus; species Machimus rusticus. Next base: position 6,080,115 of record OX608054.1, read on the forward strand.
TTCTTTGAATATCGTTATTTTTATGAAGAACTAAAATCTAAATTCCTTACTGGTAACATTGGTATTATTAAAGGTTTTAATTTTAAGATACAAATATAAAACTACGGAAAGGCTTCTTTGAACTATTTTCTAAATACATGTGGATAAAAGATAGACAATTATTAAACATAATACATATTATTGATAAAGATAATTAAGGATTTCTTTTTTTGACTACTTTATTACTTATTTACTATTTATCCTATATACAAGTATATATTTTGAAAGCTCTGCAACTTCTACGTAATATTCTTAAAAATGTAAGTTTTTGCACTTGTTGGACGGAAAAGAATATTTTTGATTTATAATGAACTGGGTAAGCCTGACATTCGTTGTGTATAATATGTTTGTTAAAACAAACTGTCGATTAAGTACACAATTTTAAAAAATTTAGGTTAATACTTCGGTAATAATTTTTAATAAAATTGATGAAAATTACAGCTAAGATGTTAAAAACATAATCATTTCAAGTCAATACAAAATCAAATATACTTTAGTACAAAACATGTTTCATAGCAACTTAGTTTTATAATGCTTCTTAATTTATTTTTAGCAGCATTATACCATAGACAAATAATTATAAAGATTGTCCGCTTTGTCACTGCAAGTCTTAGTGTTTTATTTTAATAGACTAAAAGTATTTTAATATAACGTCACACATTTGATTAACATTGTCTCGTTATTAAAAAACTTGAAAGCGTTTTAAGAACGAGACAATGTTAATCAGATGGGTGAAGTCATATTAACACACTTTTAGTGTATTAAAATAAAACACAAAGATTTGCGGTCTAACATTAGATGTATGACTACAATTTTCCCATTCCTCCACAGCAATGCCTTCACACTGCGATGCGGCCCAGCCAGCAACGCCGAGAAGTTCGGGACCACTGTTGTTATGGGCAAAGATAATGTACTTAAACAAGATGTGACACTCTTTATACAAGCGCAAAGCTCTAACCCAAATGTAATTCCGAAAACGGAATCAAGAAAAATTTTGCCTTATTGCAGGCAGTAAAGAACTACTGCCTGCCATTCCTTATGTAAATTCCGATAAGAGCGAACGAGACAAAAGTAGTCAGCTCACCTACGGCGCTTACACTGTAAACAATAATGTTAGCGTTTTTTGTACACGCGATTTTAAACTGCGCCTGGGGTGGGTTGTGTGCGTGCGTGCTTGGTATTAGTGCCTGTCACTTCCAATGTTCCAGGTATAGGGATGGCCTGGAATTGAAGAAGAAGGAAGAGGCAGGTTGCACACACTTGCCTTAAATACGGATGCGGTTTGTTTACATTTTTTCATTATGCGCCTTGGGTGGACTGTGTGCGTGCATGGCGAAAAGTAAGCCTGAGCTTGAATTTTTTCAACTTAACCAAGCTAATATTAGAATAAGAATTTATCTTGCAATATTATGAGAGTAAGGATTTATTTCATAATTTATTTATTTTAAAAAGAAACATCAATGATAAGTGATAAATGGAATGCATTTATAGAAAAGTGGTAAAAAATATGAGGCACCCTGTCGAGTGTTTCAATTCTCGGTCCATTTCCACCCCATTTCCACCCAAATTTGTATACCATTCTTACACATGACTTCCTTATTACTATCTAAATCTCAAGTTCGTTTGACTAATGGTACGAAGGTCGAATTTTCAAAAGAAAAAATTTCGCGAGTGTCACATCTTGTTATTTTATACATAATCTTTGGTTATGGGCTCATGCGTTTCGGTGTACCGAATATGCTTCAACGTTTCCTTGGCTGTCGACATCGGCACTCAGCAAATCAAATGTGGGAATGAGCGGGAAAACTCGGAATTGAGATCAGAACTCAGAAGTCAGGAGGATTTTAATTCATGCATTTAGGAAGTAATTTTTTAATGACAAAATTACCCACATATGTATTTAAAAAAATTAAGCCTTAATAATGCTACTTCAATGTCTCATTTAAAGTTATATTCTTAGGCTGCGCAGATAAATAAGATTTAAACTTTGTTTTATTGCTGACACTTAACAGTGGCTATTTGCACCCAACGTTTCCGTACACGGAGTATATGCAATTAATTAATTAATCGCAGTGAAGTGATTAGTGATTTGGAACATAAATTAGAGATATGAAGTGAGTGAACTTCGTAGCCATTTACCACTAACATATAGAAATTGCACTGCTGGCCCCGTACAAAAACTCACTTAAAAAATGAGATCAAATTTTGACCGAAATCTAACTATCTCGTTCCTACCAGACTACTCAATAAAAATTTATTCTCATATTCGAATGAATACAGCGCAACCTCCATGAATATAATGCAATTCACTGCATAACACTTTTTCCTTCATACTGAATTGGTTTGGGTAAATATCTACATAGATGATGGGACTGTCGGTCGGAAAAGGGTGGTGGAGGGTGGAGGGGGTAGGGGGAGGTCCGTTTCCAGGGCCAATATAGGTGTCAAACTTCTAAAGAATACAAACAGTAAGGATTGGGAGAGATTTTATGATGTTCTCTCTTTCTTACACTGAAACCCGCAATAAATTCGATTTGGCTGTAAATAGGTACTTGACACGAAAGAGCTGATGGAAAAAATATAATCGAAAAACGTATCTATGGTGAGTGTGAAGAAAACAATTTATCAAAAACTTGTTTAATTTTAAAGATGAAAATTTACTTCACGTATATAGGTACTTAACCTTAAATATTGGTGACAATAATTAGTCAGCTGATTGTGTAAATGTGAAAGAAAATCGAGTGATTTGATCATAAGTTCGTTTCTCGTTAAACTTTTCTCGTACTTTAAGGAACTGTAATTCTAGGTCATAATATGTAACTGAAAATAAATAAACTACAATCCGTACGAAACATGAAAGACAAGATTATTGGAATTGCAATGGTTTGAAGATAAAGCTGAAATTAGCCAAAGGAGAATGGGCGGTTTCGTCCCCAGTGCTGTATCAAGTTGAGGTATATGTCATTTTATAGGTTATCATAATAGCTTTCTTTTATTATATGACATCAACAATGACAGTCGTGCAGGAGAAGAACTATGAATAATTGTCTTTTCTTCAAATAAATGTAGTATTTGTTGTTTGTATTGTTGCCGGTTTCGTATTGGCTTGCTCTACATACACCTTTTGCACTTTGGGATCGGTATTATTTTTTTTACTTGATTCTTTTTTTTTTACTGTGATTTTGGCTGGAACCAAAGCGGTTTAGTTTACTTGTTAAAATGGAAAATATAAACTATTATTACATGCGGCTGATCTTTAGAACGCCACCGTACATGTGTTCACGTAATGAACATTATGTGGTATTTGGGTTGGACAAGGCATCAAAATAATATTTTATTGCCAGTAATTTTTCTGGATGCGGTAATTTTGGATATTTATTATTAACTATTTTTTATTTGTTCGTTTGAATAATAATATTTAATATCATTTCAATGTTCTAGTTTCATTGCATTCTTTGTTGATATTTGAATGATTTGTATAGTTACAAAACTACCTAGAAAGCATAGGATAGAATTTTCACGATTATTACAATTTAAGACCAGTTTTCCTCAACCGATTGAGCTGAAATTTGGTATACACGTTTAGTTTGGATGACAATATATAGTTAGCTAAGTGACGTCATTCTAAATCCAATATGGCGGACGGCCCAAGATGGCGGACTATTTTTTTTTTTGTGCACTCCCATGATATGGGTATCAAATGAAAGGGTTCGACAAGTAGAATACGATAAAAGCTTGTTTTTAAAAATCCTTTTTTAAGTTCAGAATTTTTTTTTAAATTCAAAACTCTATTTCATTCGGCACTTTTTATTATTTTGACTAGATAGTACATACGCTGGGGTGCGAGTGGCGGTAGAATAGCGAAAGGTAGCCATGTAAACTAAAAATCGGCGGTGGACTACCAGCAGTTAGGCATATAAAGAAAAATATCATATATTTACATGAGAAATAAAAGACGTCATAGTTCTTTCTCTGCACGTATTTCATTATTGGTGTCATGCAATAAAATAAAGGTATGATATGACCTTTGATATGACAACTACCACAACTTGATACATCCTGGGGACGGAGCCCATACAAAGTTGCCCATTCTCCTTTGCGAACGCTTTAATAAATTTAATAACAAAAAATAAGAATAAATATTAACTACCTTGACTAAAGAGAGGTCTACATACACTTCTTTTCATAAATCTATTTGGGCTTTTGAATATTTAACAGCAGTAAATGTGTATAGAATACCAAGACTTTAAAAATATAGAAAACGTTTCGTAAACTTAATTAAGTAATTGTTTTTTTCCCAAAACTAATTACTTCAGAAGCAATGGACACTTGTTCAATGTTTTCCCTTATTAAAAGAATAACTCGTGATTTAAACATATTCAAATAAAATCTCAATGAGCTTGTAAAAATATCAGTTACTTTCCATAGTTAGTTTGTGGAATCGGTATTTCTAAAAAATTTATTTCAAGGGGGATCAATAATTCCCTTTCTTTCATTTGTTTCTCACTGTAAAACTCTAGAATAATATTGTTGTAAAAAGCAATTAAAAATTAAAAATAAACGTACATAAAATAAATCGATAAAGATACGCCCTTTACAAAAAAAATCACCTAGTTAGAGATAAAATAGCAAACTCATTGCATTTTATATCACCGTCTGATGTTTTTACAATAAAATAACATTTCAGAAGGCTGATAATTTTCATACAATATGTTCATTGATTCGTCAAATTTCTCTTATTACAAGCTTTCTGTTGATGTTCTTCCCATTTTTATTCAATGCATTTGTTCTTATATTTTTAACCATACTCAGTATGACCCTTGGAATACACTCTAATCTTATATGGTATGGTGACTATAAAAAATGTACAAGCATATCTGTCTTACGCAAAAAGTTCTTTTTAACTATTCCATGTAAGGTGAGTTACTTTCAAAAACACTCCCAATCTGAAATCTCCGATTTCGATGAAAGTTAGTAGAAATGTTACACTTAGTGAGACATTTAAAAAACCGTTTTCAAACCCTATAAGCTAAAGCTAAAGCTATAACATATACATACATATATCTACTTCATTTGGAGCTTATCACTTTAATACCTTGGACACACTATCCGTCATAATAACGGCAACCATCATAATAGCAAATATTAAAATGACGGTGTGACACACTAGACTTTAGCATAGTAAGCGTACTTTTGGATGAAAAATTTGCCTGTGTCGTTCCCCATCCAAGTACTATTCGCGTACTTTTCTGCTTAATTTCCGTGTTCAGACGAAGGGCATTCCCCATCGTAACCAAAATTTGTATGAACATTTTTTTAAAAACTTGTTCGCTGTTCGCGCCCAGATGGCGCTGAACCGTGATTTGCGCAAAATGACGGTGTTTTGCCGTACTTTTGAGCCGTCATAAAGACGGTTTTCTGGCGTCATAATGATGGCTACCGTCATAATGACGGGTAGTATGTCCAAGGTATAAATCGCTTGAGAAAATTTTGAATTTTTGAAAAAAGTTCATGCTCATAAATTCATTTTTCGTTAGGTTTACACTTCACATTCAACTTAGGTAAATCTTTACTTTTCGTAAACGATAAACTGGACAATTGCATTGTCACGTTTTATAGTGAGTTCACATAGCCAGCGTAGCGTCCAGAGTAGATTTTGTTTCACCTTGCAAGCCTATTTTTAAATAAATGTGTCTCGCTCTTACCCAGCGTAGAAAGAAAGTAGGCAACGTCGAAATAGATCCTATTCTTAATCTGACGCTGAGTATTTGAAAGCTTTCGGTTTTTAAGGAAATGCCTATTCGAAAAAAATGGCGCTTTCAAAAATAGGAAAAAATTGCTGTAATTTTCTTTAAGATTTGTTTGTTCATGTCAGACACAAGCCGCGTTTTTTTCTGCATTCGGATCAAGATCAAGATTAATATCGTAACACAGGATTATATACAGCAACTTTCGTTCAACGGATAATTCCACGATTAACAACAATGTAAAAGTGGCATTCAATTTAAGGAGAAAATTGCCGCAAAAATTAAAAGGAAAACGATGTTTTTCAATGGTTATTGTTGGAAAAGGTCTCAAGAATATTAAAACACCATTTTTTAATCGATCTTGCTAATACTAAACATTCTACATTCTACAACGTATTATAGCGAACGTCGCAGACATATTGTATTAAGTAATACCAAAGAACTTCTAAGTAACAGAAGCCTCATCTCATATAATGAGAAATTTCTTATGGCGGGTCGCGATATTGCGACCCGCTATCTTACAAAATCTTTTCTATCGGATTGGAACCCGTCATCTAGAGCGTAGCAACCCGCCGTGTGATCCCCTTTTATTATAAGGATGGAAACTCTTCCCATTTCTAGGAACCGGCAGTGCGTGGCCTGGATACGTGTCATCCGCGGCGCTGATTCCGAGTATTTTATCGGAAAAAAGCAAAATTCACGTTGAAATATTGCATGTATAAAAACAGCCGGCGCGCGCAACTTTTATGGGTTCGTCGAATTTACACAAATCCATGTCGTCCTGTGCGAAGAGAATTCTTCATTCTCATTCACTAAGGGCCCCCTCTATCACTTCCCGCCTTCTTCTATAAATAAACGAAGGGAATGCAAAATTTTTGGGCTGAGATGAAGCTTCTTGTTATTTAGAAGTTCTTTGGTAATACGAACCGTGAACGCGTTAAAACTCAGAACAGTGTTTTTAAATTGGAGGGCATTATTTTGTGAAAACTGATAAACCGATTTTCAAGCGCTTTTTTACTTATTTCTTTTGCTATATGCAGAGCAATTTTAATAGCATATACCAAAATGAATAGGATGAAAGGTCTGACCCAGACAAACAAAAATAATTGTAAGTATAGCAAGGAAGATCATGTAAACCCTAGTAATTGCAAATTTTAATTATATGGACATAATAATTTTACTTTGTCTTTTTATATTCTCAACGCAGTGACTTCCGACCGACAAATCGCATAATTTGGGCTAAGCAGAGGAGGACACGATAGCACGGATATAGGACACCAACTCATCAACACGTTAATACACGCACCTAAAAAAGCATAGGTATTCAGCTTCGCTGAGGCTGCTTCCCGAGCCCTTGTAATTGAGGCCGACAACCCACAAAGAAAAATGTCACAAAAACCGTAACCTTTGAAACCAAAGAGTCGCAGCACAAGTCTTTCATCACGGAACCTTAAATTCCAGCTTGATAATGTGGCCAAATTCCCAGTTTACGGTGGCATAACATTTTCTGTTTCAAAAAGTAGCGACATGCCTAAGCTGGTTAGGGCAGTTGTGTGGCCCACTAGGGCCACCTGGTAACATTATTGCCCGGTTCCGCAACCAGAACCTGGAATTAAAAACTAAATACATACTTGCGGATACGTGCGTTCAGTACCAAGACGAAGAACTCTGGTGATCCCGATGGTTCCACTCTTGCACTGGGCATTGACACGGAGTCGCTGAAATTCCTGAAATCTGTTTACGGACTTCGTCCCCATTTAGGTTTTGGGAGAGTAACATTTTAAGTTTCCAAAAAATAATTGTGGACAATGAATGTATTGTGTAGCAGTTCATCATTAATGATGTCTACTAATTTGAATATCATTGAAATCAATCTGCAGCACAGTACATCGACCACTGTTATTCTCAATGGAAGGTGAAGTGAACTGCAGACATTCCCCCAAATAACAATAATACAAGAGCCATGGATATATAGGAAACGTAATTGTGAGGGGCAACTTTTTCATTATGAAAGAACGGCGAGCGAGCGCGGGCATGTGTGTTTTTATCAAACGCAATCGAGTCCATGGTGTTAAGACAATTTTGTTGTTAAAGCTATGGACAGATTACAGCAATTGAACTATTTCCTGACGTCAGAATGACGTATGCCATGAAAAATTCCCATATGAACTGATTCTCAAAAATTCGCACAATTGAACTATGTAGTTCAAACTGAATTTGTATAACCTTTACTGCTCTCAGCGCCAGTAGTAGTCTGTCCATAGTTAAAGATTCAAATGAATCAGTACCTAGTGAATTTTCCAGAAAGCATAACCATCAGTAGGCAAGACAAATAGTTACAGATAGTTACAGTACTAAATAAGATATTAAGGGCTTATTTAATCTGGAGATATACAAATACTAGTTGCATGATGAAAGTGGCTTTCACTCCCAAACCAGGCAAAGAAGACCATTCTCTGACTAAAAATTGCAGATCAATCTGCTTGACATCGTTCCTCCTGAAATGTCTGGAACGTCTGGTAGAAAAACACATTAAGGGGAAAATATTGAGACGGCGCCATCTCAGTAAGCACCAGCACGCCACAGAAATAGCAGATCCTACGAGTCTACGCTGCACAACCTAGTCTCTAAGATATAGAAAATCCGTCGGATTAAGGAGGTTATGCTTTTGGGGTTTATGTATTGTCTATTGAGGGGCCTTTCAACAATGCCACATCCTCATCACTATTTACTGTTGCCATTGCGTTTGGTGTAGATACCGTGCTTGTAAGATGGATCTACTCTATGCTATCACAGAGACTATTTTTTGCAGAATGGGAAACCGGCACAGTACTGAAAGTTGAAAAAAGCTGTTAACAAGGAGAGTACTCTCGCTTTTACTGTGTTGCTACCTAGTAGACCTACTTTTAGACGAGTCTAAACATACAAAAAAACATACACATACAGGCATATGCTGATGATGTGTGTGCCCTTTTTTGTGGAAATTCACTAAAGGTCGTCTGTAGTAAGATGCAGAAAATCCTAGACAAAATCCAGAACTGGTGTGAGCGACATAGTTTATCAGTAAATGTTATTCAAACGACACTTGTGCTGTTTTCTAGGAAAAGAAAACTTGATAACCTCAAGCTCCCAACTCTGAAAGGTGTAACCATTCAACTCTCCAAGGAAGTGAAAAATCTGGGTGACTGGGTAGCAAACTGACTCGGAAGGCTCATGTCGAATACAAAGCATCTCGAACAATGGATGCCTCTTGGCAATGCAGAGGCGTTTTAGGGAAAACATGGGGTCTAAAACCCGCAATTGTACTCTGGTTATACATAGCCATAATTAAGCCCATAATCACATATACGTAAGACAAAAACCACCTGATCCATTCATAACAAAGTTCAGAGGGAAATTTGCATTGGAAGGAGCTTTCAGCTAAACACAATACTCAATTTGAAACGCCTGTACCTTACAATTGGGGAAGAAATAATGAAAGCCATATGTAGACTAAAACAGTTTAGACTTTGACATGATAGACATGCTATCGGGCCTGGTGTTTTATCTCAAAGAATCGAAGAGCGCTGCAGACGATGATGCGATGCAATTTATCATGTTCGGAAGAAGATTTCAGGTCATTCTCTCGACAAGAGAAAAATGGGATGATCCAGACAAATTTTCGGATGACGATATCTTCTACACAGTTCGGTCGAAAACCTTAACTGGTATGGGTGCTGGATGGTATTTGAACGAAGAAGTCAAACACATCTATACTAATATTATAAAGCTGAAGAGTTTGTTTGTTTGTTCGGTTGAACGCGCTAATCTCAGGAACTACTGGCTCGAATTGAAAAATTCTTTTTGTGTTGGATAGTATATTTATCGAGGAAGGCTATAGGCTATATAACATCACGCTACGACCGCCACTAGATGGCGCTGCAGCACATTAACTTCTTTACCGTTCAACCGATCGTCATAAAAACTGGCATACTTAGATCAACTTCTATACCGTTCAACCGATCGTCATAAAAATTGGCATACTTAGGTATTTCAAAACGGTGAATATTTCAGCGCTATTCGCTTTGCTATAGCTCGTCACTAGATGACATCAACTTCTATACCGTTCAACCGAACGTCACGAAACGGTGGGACGGGGGGCGGAGGGCGGAAATGTTGAGCAGAAATATGTTTACGGTGCCGTTATGCAAAAATTATCTAAATCACAGGATTTAGAAGAAATTCTATGGACATGTTGCGCTTAACCTTCTGATTGATATTTGATAAATTTTAAATCGGCAACATCATATTTTTATTAAAATTGCAAATGCAAGTCAAACGGAAATACCGCAGCGGTCCTCCAAGCTGAAATATACACCATTCTCGAAGTGGCTAACTGGATAATTGCTTACAGATTGCACAATGCAACAATTGGCATCTACAGCGACAGTAAAGCCGCTCTTGTTATTTTGATTAACTCCGCCACTAGGTCAACGATTTTCCAAGAATGTAAAAAAAGACATAACTCCCAACACAACCAAGTCCTTCCATGGTCACCAGGAAATCGAACGCGATGTAGCTTTTGATTGTCTGGCGAGCGAGGGTGCTAACTCTCCCCCTTAAGAGAAGGATCATCAGCGACCCAACATGTCCTTCATGTGAGGATGATGAAGACAGTTTGAAGTACTTCCTCTATAGCTGCCCGGCTTCTTTCGTGCGAGCATGACTGCGTTCGGCGCTGATATTATGAGGATGGATCGATTCGATTCTCAATCTCTATTTGATATTCTCAATTTTATTAAGACAACTAGGAAATTCGGATAGAGTAGGGGACGAATGCAATTACTAATATTGTCTGAGCGCTCGAGGCTATTTGCCTCCCCCTAACACAACAGAAATATAATTGTCTTACACCCTTGACACACATAAGGGCTATTTAGCCAATTTGACGTTTTTGTTCTGTATTAATATTTAAAAGCAATGATTGAAAGTGAATTAGAATGGCGGAAGGAGCGTTTGCGATTGCTTGCAATGAGGTCGTTGTTGCGGACTAAAATGTATCGTCGAATGGCGTATATTTAGTTTCCTTTTTACAAAAGAAATTCTTTTTACAAAAGAAAGAAGGATTTAAAATAATACAAAACAAAAGTTGCATATTCATTTTTGTTAGATGGTAAAGTATAAATAAATAAGCTCAATTACTCTTCTACCTTTCCTTTTTTTTCTTTTTGTGCATTTCCATTTGTTTTTCGGCGACCCTTTTCTATATACTATTTCTTTTGACGTCTAGCTTGTTTTTCTACAAACGTTTTAGCTATTTCTATAGGGCCATTACTTTTAAAGACTTTGTCGTACTCGTTGAACTCGTTAGAGTGCTTTGGAAGTTAGTTTCATGGAATTTAATTTCATTTTATTTTAAACGAAAAAGTGTGGTAAATGACATATTTTAATTAATTTAAAACTGACTAGCAGCTGCGCTGTTCGCAAAAGTAATTATATGCACTACCCAGCAATATTTGAGGATGACGATATCTAGTAAATATCCATTTCTTTTGTAGGTCATTTACGGAGTATTCAGTGACACACATGGGGTATATGTATGCGGGATATTTAAAATGGCTGGATATCGATAACCTTCACGTATCACAGGTATAAGAGGCGTCTATCATTTTCACCCGGTGTTTCATTAATACTATTTATTAAATATTTCTAAAATGCTCAAGTATCATATTTTACTCACAATAGGAAGTTTTAGAAGTTCAAGTTGGCTTGTCGCAGTGGTCCGGTGTTGCTAATGACAATGGCAAGCTTTTGGATCTCGTTTTCTCTACTGATCCAGCTAATGTCTCCGTTAGACATTGTCGGACACCTCTAGTTCCTGAGACTGGACACCATCCTGCTCTACACGTCATATTATCATCGGACCCTTTTTCGTTTGATTCTAATTCACACTTGGACTTTTGTTACAACTTCAAAAAAGCTGATTTTTCACGTCTTAATTCTTTCCTTTCGACTTGCGATTGGAGCTCTGTTCTTGACGAGCGCGACATTGACTCTGCCGTTAATTCTTTTTATTCTGTCTTATCTCAATGTTTTTTAAGTTGCGTTCCTATTTGGAAGTCCCTTGGCTCTCGTTCTGGTCCACCGTGGTTTAATGGTGAGCTGCGCCATTTGAAAAACTTAAAGGGCAAGGCGTGGAAGAGATTCTGTAACTCTCGATCTGACGATGACTATAACTTGTACTCGTCTTTGCGGGCTCAATTTGTTTCCCTTTTAGAGTCGTCTTACAATCACTATCTTGATAATGTGAAACTTTCCCTACGTGACGATCCTAAACGCTTTTGGAATTTCGTTAACTCAAAGCGAAACTCGGATGGTTACCCGTCGTCTCTCAGTTTTGGTGATAGGGTTGGCACCGATCCGCAGTCGATCTCTAACCTCTGCTCTGCTTTTGAAGAACATTTCAAGCATTGCGGATAGTTTCTCTCTTGGGCCTGATGGCTTACCTCCCATCTTTGTTAAGCGCTGTTCGGTGCCCCTTACCCCTATTATCTGTCACTTATTTAACTTGTCTCTCTCTGTCTGAACATTGGAAGATATCTCATATTATTCCCCTGCACAAGAAAGGATCTAAATGTGATATTTCGAACTATCGCCCTATTGCGAACCTTTGCTGTCTGGCCAAGCTGTTCGAATCTATAATCTGTGATACTTTATGCTTCCATTGTAAACCCTTTTTACAATCTTTTCAGCACGGCTTTCTCAAAGGCAAGTCTACTACAACAAATTTGCTCGAGTTGTCCAACTTCTGTTTGACAAATATTGAAAAGGGTAAACAAATCGATTGCATTTTCCCTGACTTTAGCAAGGCCTTTGACAGGATTAACCACCGGATCTTGCTCCACAAATTGTCATTGCTTGGCTTTCCCCCTCTTTTTGTTTCCTGGCTCTGCTCCTACCTGTCTGGACGCTCCCAGAGGGTATCTTTTCGCGGGGTCTTATCTAGGGCAATACTTAATACTTCGGGTGTGCCCCAGGGCAGTCACTTGGGTCCCCTTCTCTTTATTATTTTTATTAATGATGTCTCTTTGGTCTTGCCCAACTCGAGAATCCTCTGCTATGCAGATGACGCTAAGATTTTTTGAGTTATCTCTAGCGAGCATGACTGTACTCTTTTAAATTCTGACCTCACCGCTTTTCACAGGTGGTGTATGCTTAACAAATTGCCTTTAAATCCTGACAAATGTACTTACATGCGCTTCTCACGTTCTAAGAATTTTATTTCTTTTAACTATTCTATTGACGGATGTTCGCTAGAGAGACTCTCCATGTCTAAGGATCTTGGTGTATGGCTAAATAGCCACTTTTCCTTCGACAACCACATTGACGCAATTGTCCGCAAAGCTAATTCCACCCTCGGCTTTGTTAAACGCTGGTGCAAGGAATTCAACGACCCTTTTGTCACCAAGACTCTGTACTGCACTTTTGTCAGACCAATTCTCGAGTACGCCAGCCCGGTCTGGTCCCCGTCTTGTAGAACTCTAGTTAATCGTATTGAGGCTGTTCAGAGGAGATTTCTTAGGTTCTCCCTGAGGAGCCTCCCCTGGACAAATCCTCTTGTTCTGCCCCCTTATGAGGACCGTCTCAATCTTCTCTCGCTGCAGACTCTTGAGCAGCGCCGCTCTAACGCCCGTGCAGTCTTTGCTCTTGATTGTATGCAGGGCAGGATTAACTCTCCGGAAATTGTTTCATCATTTAATATCGCTGTCCCCGCTCGTTCGCTGAGAGGCCACTTTTTCTTCCACGTCCCTTTTCATCGCACGAATTATGGCATGTCCGAACCTATTACGTCAATGTCGCGCGCTTTTAATTGTATTTATCATGATATTGATTTTAAGCGACAGGTTGAAACATCAGCTTCGTTGCGGTTGACAGTTTTTGACGAACGTTATTTTATTCACCGCTTTGTCATTTTTGCTCACTTTTGTTGCTGCGAACGTTCGACCTCTGTTATTTTTACTCTCTATTGTAGTAATCAGACATTTGATGAAACTTGAATAAATAAATAAAATAAGAGTGTTCTAAAAATCTGTGGATGTGGTATGAATTAACCAAAACTTTATAACTTGGACAGGGCAGTATGAATACTTCCCTGCTTCTAGCCGGGCATTGTTATTTATTAGCTTGCTCCTTTTAAAAAATGTTTAATAACTAGTGTAGGAATGATCTTAGGAATTATTTGAAGTCATAATATGAAAATATATTCATGAACAACTCAAACTTGAAATTCTCTATTTTCGTGATTTTGTGCCATATAGTGTAATTTTCTGCGCCACAGAACACTACCCTAAGAAAAGAGGATAGGTACAAATTGTGTTATTAATTTATAAAAAAAAAAAAACAGACTGTCTGGACGTTTAGGATACACAGTAAAAGAAACATCGTTATATAGATTATATCTGACACGTTTTAATTTATCCATAATATTTCATATTCCTTAATACTGTGCTCTTTAAGAACACATTTATCTTATTTTTGGTATCGATTTTCCCAACGATACTATTTCTGTTGACTTTGGGATTCGTTGAATATATCATTTAAAGATTATATAAAAAATATTTTGCAATGATTGAATTTTTAAGGCATAGAATTAATAAATAGTTTGAATCAAGTATAGGTAGGTACTTATTTATATTAAAAAAAAAAACATTTCATATAATAAACAAAAACACTAAAATTCATCTGTTTTATTACTTTACCCAAGATATGGTGGTCATTATTCATACTGACCGGCAAAAGTGATAAGGCATGCAGTTTTATTCACATTGCACACTTAATATGGGCATTATGTATACAGACCTGCCATTATTCATAGTTACCGCACTTCTCAAACTACCCGTAACATATACATACATGCGAGTACAGATAGGGTCGGTGATTCTAGCTTAAATACTTAATTGATTAGATCAATGAAATACTTGACTAAATTGTTCTCAAATACAAAGATTAAAGTTGGTGAGTCAGAACTTGCTAAGTCCCACTATTGAGTAGCAAACAATTTAACAACTTTTCTTTTAAAGCAACTGAAGGACGTTATGCATGACAGGAGCTATGATTTAAGGAACTTCGAAAGAACTTGGTACCCAGTTAGATCTTACTTCTTTTATTAGCGAAGCCGTTATCAGAGTACTTATCTTGCAAGTGTTTTTGTTACGAACTTGACTTTCCTTCACATTTTTATGTTTTGTTGGGATATTATTTTTTACCCATTATTTCTCTTCTCTTATATATAGAATCGCGAGAGGCTCAGGAGGGCGGCAAGCGTGTGACGAGACGACAGACGCCTACCTTGTTATGAAAAAAACACAAATTAGGCAAAAGTAATAGCATAAAAACCAAACTAAAATCGGCTGTTGCAATAGTTTAACGATGACCAACAGATGGCTTCGGCACTTTGCGTCGCATATTTTAGATTATGTTGGCATATACGTGAAATATGACAAAGGTGGCAACAATCATTTTTGTATCTATCTCTGTTGTTCGTTGATACCCCGTCGATTATTTTTAGCGACATTTTTAAGAAAAAACTAAAAATTGAGCGAAATATGACAGAAATCGATTCGTGACAATTTAATTATTTATTATTTAGCTGTGTTTAAACATAATTGTGCGGGATTTTAGAGAATTTTAATTGCCAAGATTTTCCTGAAAGGTTTGAGCCTAGATTCAAAATGGTCTCGTTTTGCAGACGCGTGTTAGCAGTCTAGTATCTATACTCTTATGTCAGTGCCGCGATCCTACAAATGCGTTGCACATCGAAAGGCGCACACGAATCGAACCTCACCCTCATCTAGAACTCGTTTGCGGTCTTTGAAGCCAACTCGATCCCAGGAATTGCCCCGATCCCAGGAATGCGTCGCAAAGACACAGGCGCAATCAAGCCTCAAGGTAGTGACACAACCAACGCGGGCGTCGCGGCATTGCGTGCGTTGACATTTATGAAGCGACGCATGCGACGCTAGGTAGTTACAACAGAATATTGAACGCGGCAACTGACAAACCTTTGGCTCCTAGAGCAGCAGCTATTCCTGCCTACGCTTTATCCCTCACAATTATATTTCTATGCATACAGCTTCATGCGTTTATTATAAATAAACTCGCGTTTGCGCACTTCTTCTATTAGTCGCTCATCGAAATCCATTTTGCCAAACGAGTGACACTTAAAAGTAAGGCTAAGTTGAATGCGCCGCGTTAAAATTTAGAAATTTTCGCAAAGGATACGACGAATCGCATAGCGGCGCGTCGGATGCGAATTCGTTGTAACCCGAAGTACAGGACTGCATAAGCGCTTTAAAGCATCGCTCGCGACGCGTTCAAAATTTGGTTGTGTCACCAGCTTCACTCTTTTTTTAACTTCCTAAGGGTAAAATCATAACGCGCAGGTTATGTCCGTTCTCCAATGCGCCGACCAACCAACCACGAACCAACCAACGAAAACGCTGAATTGCCTGAATTCGCGTGTAAAATACAAGCCCCTGCCTGTAGTTGTGCCTGCCGGCTGTCACAACATCCTCGGGCAAATTTTTTATCTGGAAGAGTTTTTATCACTATTTGAGCGAAAAATCTACTCACTTTTACTTTTAGTGCTGGACTGGAATTACCGCGCACATTTTTATAAGCACTTTATGTTAAAATTAGCGCACTGAGTTTCTCGCAACCGGTGGGACAGCTGTCTCACTGACAGGTATTCTAGTACAACACAACCGCTGAATAGGCGACTAGTACTATGTGGTTAAAACGCACACATGAAAAAGTTAGCCAGGTTGACCAAAACACGAGCGAGAGGGAATATGAGGCCAACATAATGTGTGACGCGATGGCGCGATTTTGGTTCGTTCTTGGTTGGGTGGTCGGTGCATTGGAGAACGGCCTGGTCGTGGTTTAGGAAAGAACAAAGTAAGTATAATAAGTGAGGAAACGCATAGTGCGGCAGCTCACTAATCAACTTGGGGTTTAGCTGACTATCGGCTTTAGCTCAATACAAATCATTTGGTTTTTCGCAGTCAGCTTGTCAAGTTATGTTAATTTTTTGCGTAAACTCGCCGCACCGGTATGTCCCATACATTATTTATAGGATTTTGGTCTGACGAACAAGATAGCAAATCCGAAATGTCGCTCAAACCAGGATTTTGCCCCCTACTTATGTGACTGGCAGCGTTGTTTTATTGAAAAATCATATCTTATTCTTGATACGCTGCTAAAAACGGTAGGAGATTGGTTTCTAAGACACTAATTTATTCAGCGCTATTCATTCTTGTTGAAGGAAAGGCCGACGGAAGTGTTCCATAAGACGAAAATGCCCCCAAAACAATCAAGATTCCTTTACCAAAATTACGTTTTTCAAAATGCATTCGTTACTTCCGCAAATTAACAATAAAAACTATCTGAGCCGTCATCAAATAAAAGCTGTCATCGAACAAAAGCCGTCATCAAACAAAATTCAACTTGACGGCCCTGACTGTTTTTATTGTTATTGGAAGGATCTGTGGAATGTATTTTGTAAAACGAAATTTTGGTGGATTGTTTTAGGAGCATTTTCGTCCTATGGAACACTTCCGTCGGTCTTTCCTTCAACCAGAATGAATAGCGCTGAATAAATTAGTGTTTTAGAAATCAATAGGCTGAGCAGTCCATGATGATTTTACCCTAAGTTACCTGGAAGTGGTCTAACTTTTTGATGAATCTCTAAAATAGTGATTTTCGGACGTTTTCGAACGTTTTCGAACGTTATTATTTCGTGAATGGTAAGAGGTTATTTATTGAAATTTGAGATGTGGTCATTAAAAAAAACTTTTTAACAAAAAAATTAAACCGCCGAAAAAACTGAAAAGCAAAAAATAATAAACCTTTTTTATTTAACCTTAATAACTAAGTCTTTAAACTAATGTAAGTATACCTAAGTATATATTTTTGTAATTATTTTGAGTTTTTATTTAACCTTAATAACTAAGTTCTTAAACTAATGTAAGTATACCTAAGTAATTTTGAGTCGGCGCCAAATAATCAATGAACAAAGATCACTAAATTACCTTAAATTTAAAGAAAGAACCAAATCAAATTAACAATGCAACGTGAAATCCCCCACGATAAACATTAACATTCCAAAAATTGCGCTCTCCGCACGACCCCTCGCAAAGACGTATGCTCTCACCGCCCCTCCGCCGCGGATCACGCTTTACGTAATTAATTATTTTGCTTGTTTGGCGCCGACTCAAAATTACTTAGGTATACTTAGGTACATTAGTTTAAGAACTTAGTTATTAAGGTTAAATAAAAACTCAAAATAATTACAAAAATATATACTTAGGTATACTTACATTCGTTTAAAGACTTAGTTATTAAGGCTAAATAAAAAAGGTTTATTATTTTTTGCTTTTCAGTTTTTCGGCGGTTTAATTTTTTTGTTAAAAAGTTTTTATTTTATAATTTTTTGTGGCTATAATCTACTAATTATTACATGCTTAATTTTTGATTACTTTTAAAATAGCTATCTACCTTACTT
The DNA here is from genome assembly GCA_951509405.1 of Machimus rusticus. Taxonomy (NCBI): domain Eukaryota; kingdom Metazoa; phylum Arthropoda; class Insecta; order Diptera; family Asilidae; genus Machimus; species Machimus rusticus. The sequence goes on from OX608054.1 coordinate 6,098,442, forward strand.
TAGCTCTATTACCTGTTATATAATCCTACTTTAACTATTATTTGTTGTATAATATAAATACTTAAAAAAAAACAGGCTTTATATTAGGTGTACTGAAAAGTAATTAAAATTTTTTCAAGCTGGCGAAAAAAGTTTATTTATTAAAGAAATCTTAAGTACTAGCAAAGAACTTCTAAATAACAAGAAGCCTCATCTCATATAACGAAAAATTTTGTATCGCGGGTCCCAGCTCCCTCACAAAATCTTTTCTATCGGATTGGAACCCGTCATCTAGATCGTAGCAACCGGCCGTGAGAGCCCGCTTTTATTATAAGGATGGAAACTCTTCCCATTTCTAGGAGCCGGCAGTGCGTGGCCTGTGGATGCTTGTAATCCGCGCGCTGATTCTGAGTATTTTATCGAAAAATCACCCCTATTTTCCCGCCCTTAGGGTAGGAATATGTTTTCCAAATTAATATGAGACCAACTTCGAGGTATACCCTATCAAATAAAAAAAGAATTATCAAAATCGGACTACTCTGTAAAATGTTATGCGTGATCATACATAAAAAAAATAAATATACGCGTCGACTTGAGAACCTCCTCCGTTTTTTTTCATCGGTTAAAAAGGGTCTTACTAGACACTCTTAATTAAGTAAAGTTATGGGGGGTCGAAAGTGGCGCGAAATGGTTCGTGTAATATAACCCACGGCTGGTGTGTCGTCCTTTTGTTTTGCGAACTTGGCTGACGCACTACCGTGTGTCTAGATAAATTAATATTGAACATGTAAATGTGTAACGAAATGTTGAGGAAGACGATAATTTCAATAAGACAGCAAAAATGGTAAATGTAAGCAAAAATAAATATAATACCAAAGACTTTATAACTATAAAGATGTCGTACCCCGAACAAATTCTGTGGACACGAAAAATTACAATAGGACGTAGCGCTACGTCCTATTAGTACAGTAAATCTGTCGATCGAGTGCGGAAATAGCTACCTGCCAGGTGAACCTTGTTTTATTCGATGACAAATGACGTCACTAGGATACCTTAGCGATGGGCATGTTCAACTCGTAGCAGTTTTTTGAAAAACTCAAAAAAAAGTAAAAAAAAATTTTGAAATGCGTTTTTCTCGTTTGCTATTGATTTTATAGGAAAATTTTTTAAACAAAAAATTTAGAGGACGTTGCAATCTACATTTTTTGTCATTGGAGCAATGCTGTACAACAAAAAATGCACACAGTAGGCGGCGCCAAAGTCTCACTATGCCAAAGCCGCTGGAGAAAGTCACAGTAGGACCGACGAAAGTACCGTTAACAGCACGGTGCTGTATACGCAGAGCTATATTGCACTGTAACTTCAAAACCGTAAGTCATATCAAAAAATTGTTTAAATAAAAGTTGTTGATAATAATGTAAGGAACAACTTTTGCATTTACGTTTTTGCGTTAAAATAATATTTAGAGGACGAAAAAGTGGAAAAACCCTTTTTTTGAGACTTTGGCGCCACCTACTGTGTGCATTTTTTGTTGTACAGCATTGCTCCAATGACAAAAAATGTAGATTGCAACGTCCTCTACATTTTTTGTTTAAAAAATTTTCCTATAAAATCAATAGCAAACGAGAAAAACGCATTTCAAAATTTTTTTTGACCTTTTTTGAGTTTTTCAAAAAACTGCTACGAGTTGAACATGCCCATCGATAAGGTATCCTAGTGACGTCATTTGTCATCGAATAAAACAAGGTTCACCTGGCAGGTAGCTATTTCCGTGAAGCGATGTTTTTTTTCGACAGATTTACTGTACTATATGTGCAGCAAAAACGGTGCTGCAGATTTCGCCGAGTCCTACTGCAGCAAAATAGTTGGTGCGGCGGCGCTGGCCCTGCGGTGGGCTTGTTTACGGCTTGTTTACTTCGCTGCTGTTCTGCGCAAGGGGCTTGTTTGTCTGTTCTACCGTGAAGCACGAGGAGATTGAAGCAAAAGAGGCATACCACTGACATATAGAACTGGACTGCCAATCGACGGTCGAAAAGTGAGACCATTTTAAGTGGAAATGCAAACCATTTTAAGTGGAGATGCAAGCCTACCTTGGAAAACTCATGTTATAAAAACACAAATAATTTGCAATGTATGTTAAAATAAAGAAAATAAATAAATATAAGTTGTCACAAAACAGCCCCTTACAATTCCCCCTATATTTTGAGTAATTGTTAAAAAACATTCCGACACCAACCAGCTCGGGGCCGGAAGAACACAAGAGTCAGATATATAAAAACATATTCTATTTTGTCTTACAAATGCATTTCGCCTGGGGGCCGGATGGGGGAAAGAGATAGGAATCTTATGTCAAAAAGTCGTCTTAGTTTTGAGGTGCGATTTGGCATGGGATCGGCAGTCCAGTTCTATATGTCAGTGAGGCATACGGACAGATTCATAGGTTTGAATTTATCTCATGAAATTCAGATTTTTTTGTTTTAGGTGTTTTTCATTGCTTAAAGAATTATTAAAACAATATTCATATATTGACTTTGATTGCTGCATGCACTGGTCATAACATCTAATGGTGCAAGTAGAGAAAAATTGTAGGCTTCGTTTAGATGAGCGTCAATTAACATTGCGAAACCGACAGCTTTTTATATAAATTTAGTTTTTCATATGTATCTACTTTACATTGTTCACACCTTTTTCATACATGTATGTATTGCCAAGTCAATATATGTATTTATTTAAAACATAAAAGATTTTTAATATTGATATGGTCACTATAAGATGTTGTAAGGTTAGCTAATTACGTAATAACTTAAGACCTTAAGTAGGGACTGAATAAATTAACCGACTTGGTATTACATGTATCTCACAACTTTTTGCGGTAGAAGAACTGAGTTGCGAGACTTGGTTTTTTTTTATAAGTTGTGCTTTTAATGACATCTTATTTCATTTTGTAAATAGTCCTACACTTTTTTTCCTTTCCGGTATTATACATATACAGGGACACTGATTCATTCACTACAAATGTAACTTTGTAATCCTATATATTTATATGGCATTAAAAAGTTATTTATGCAGTTGGTGTATCTAAAAAACTGGACCGAAATTGCAAAATATTTTAGTTTTTCCTTGATATACACTAAACACTAATTGCATTCAAAATTTGAAGCTTCTATGACTGCTAGAAGTGCTTTAGAGTTTTGATGATCGGTCAGTGAGTGTGTGAATGAGTGCGAGTGAGTGACAAAATTAAGAATCTTTGATTAGTTATAATTCTTAAACTACTGGTTCAAATTGAATGAAATTTGAAATATACCGTGTTTACACAATGCCTGCTTGGTTACTGAAAATCAGACTTCTAGTTTTATCCGCAACGAAGTTATAGGGGGGTCGAAAATGGCCTGAACTGTTTCGAGAAAAGGATGGTACGGCGGCCGTGCCGCTTTTTTGCTCGACTTGGCGGAGGCACTGCCGTACCCCCAGATAATACCCTTATTTATTTATTTATTTATTTAATTCTTAACCATAAAAACGTACTAGCAACACGACACCACAACCACAGATTTCAGTAACACTCCTAAATTTCCTAATGTAGGTAAAAGTGTTAACTTTAATCTTTTAGAAGTATTTAACTAAAACGGGTGAATCCAGGTTGGTCAGCTAGTATTACTATAGCATACGCCCGTAGTTTCGACGTAACCTATATTATAATTAAGTGAATGACAGATGTACATATGTATAGGTATTATAGCATTTTAAATACCTTAGTTCTTATTAGAACGTAAATAGGAATATTTAACAGTTATTTTGCTTTAAATTAAAGGTAGTCATAAATTCACAGAACAATAATGTACCTGATATAAATATATTAACCCTTAGCTGACAGAATCGCATAGAGCATGACACCAGGCACGAAATCGTTTGCTATAAGCCAGCTAATGATATTGTTGATACTTTTATAATGCTTAACTGATATAGATTAAATTAATTTAAGAAATTTAAGAAATACCAAATATTAAGATACGAAAAAGATATTGAAAACTTTTAAAAAACTTAAGGTACTCAATTGGGAATTACCAGGCTAGGGTCAATTTGACCTCTAAGGGCTAGTTAAGGCTAAACTGTTCGATGGCCTGAATCGGGTGTACTTAAAATCATTTAACCAGAGATTATAGTGAAATAATTATTATGGGTATTCCCACTTTGTTGCCAAGAGGCCTTGCACCCTTGAGTTGATATTGCATCGTTGTTTAAGGTGCAAAAATATCCATTGCTGCAGAAACAACTGTGCAAATTTAAAATGTTGCACTATTGCAACAATGCTATAGGATACACAACACAGCGTTATTACCCCTATTAATTTTTTGTTATTAAATAATATAAAGTTTAAAATCTCGAACAACTTATAACGAACCTTGAATTAAAGGCATAGATTAAGTTTAAATAAGTTGTCCTTACCACTGACATATAGAAATGGACAACTCGATTTGCTGTCTCAAATGGTGCACCCTTTTCACAGTTCTCACCTAAGGAGAGTTCAGCTATAGGAAGCATATATCTGTCTATTTCTTTCCCATTAGGCGAGATAGGCGCCCTTAAAAGGCGGGCCTTACTTTGTTTATTTCAAGGATGTCTCCCGGAATTTGTTTGAAGGACAAAGGGGAAACTTCCCGGCTAGAATTTATAAGAGGCATGCCTCATAAAGCGTGTGGGCCTCATGGGACAAATGAGGGGAATGCCGATAGAGGGATTTCCCCGTAGATTCCTCATGAGGACCCTAAAAAAAAATCAGTAACTGAAGTGAGTTTTTCATAAGGGTCTTATGAGGCAAACCTAACGCATGTATAACTTACAATGAAATGGACAATCCCACCATATGCCTCAATGACCCCAAAAACCCCTAAATACCAAGTTTTGTGCATTCATATGTTGCACAAATTAGGCAAGGCATTATATGCCCTTTATGAGCCTCATAGGGTCCACACGAGGTAGTGTGGCAAGCCTCGTAGGGGCCTTAACTGCACCCCCGAAAAATTCTAGTCGGGTTCGTTAAGTAGTAGTTTTGACACGATTTCCAAAGAAATTTGTTGGAAATAAAACGTTTGACGAAAAGATGTAATTTTTCCAAACTTCAAAACTTAATATCTTGGAACGTGCTAGCGACCGAGGAAGTTCTATCAATTGTTTGTGATTTTTGGCTGGTAATGTTTTTCCAACGTTCCATCAAACAGAGATCTCAGACTAAATCTGTCACTACCGGTTACCAGTCGATTTTTTACCGGTGACAGGTGTAGCCTTTTTAGGGAGACGTGCTACCGGAAATAAGAAGTCCGAAAATCGCAAATTTACGGGCTTGTTAGTTCTAGTGTTAATCCTAAGGGCCTTTTCGAATCCAAGTCTTCGTCTTTGCCTTCGTCTTGTTATAACAGTTGTTCTTCGAATTCATGTCTATGCTGTGAGCATAGCTATGTGGTATAACAGTTTAGATTGCTTGGCTTGATGAGCGTGTCAATCTTGGCTTGTTTCGTGAGACGGAATGATGTCAAATTGTGAATTTTTGGTTTATTTTCATTAGTTATCAAATATTGAGAAACAAACCGAATTCGCACAGGTAAGTTTTTTTTCGTCTTAAATTTAGTGCTAGTTCAGCTTGTTTGCTGAGCTCATAAACTGAATTAAAGAGAGGAATACTTGATACGGCCCTAAATAACACGTACACCTTCTATCTAATTGTTTTTATTAACGGTACTGCTATTGGCACCATTTACGGGTGTACGGGTACCCGTGTACACGGGTTTACGGGTGGACGGGTACCCGTGTACACGGGTTTACGGGTGTACGGGTACTCGTGTACACGGGTTTACGGGTACCCGGAAATCTTCAATCAATAGGCAATTTGTAAAAAGAAAATATTCAGTCAATAAGCAGTTTGTAAAAGGAAAATTTTCAGCCAGAAGGCAGTTTGTAAGGATTGCCACCAACTTCATGCCAGTTTGCGACACCCGTAAACCCGTGTACACGGGTACCCGTACACCCGTAAGTGGTGCCAATAGACACTTCCTTTTATTAAACGATTTTATTTAGTTTCAAACCGTGTACGTAAAAGTCAAATCTTGTAAACTCATTTACACCCACTTTACGCTAACCGATTGAGTTGAAATTTTGCATCCAGCTTTGGTTCTGGTGACAATACAATATAGTGTACTCAGAATTGTAGTACATTTAAAATGGCGGATGTTGCACGATGGCGAATTATCTTTTCCTTTACAACCTTCTAGACATAGGTGTCAAATAAAAGGGTTTGAAGTGCAGAATATGATAGGACGGGTGACGTCATTCTAAATTCAAAATGGCGGACACCTCAAGATTACAATTTGCTTCACAACCCCTTTGATGGGTATTGAATGAAACATTTCGACGAGAAAAATACGATAAGCTAAAGTTTAAATAATATAGCATAAAATAGTTGACTAATTATGTGATTTAGTGTGTTCTACTTAGTCTCTAATTAAAACAATTCGCTAACTTATCGAACCTTTGAGTTATACACAATCAAGCGCCCACGATTTTATAACCATAATAAATTATTGAACAAATAAATTTAAAATCAGAATAAATTTACTAAAATCTTTTCCCATATGTAGGTAGGTTGATATTCCAGATTATGGCATGATATAAAGAGTACAAAATGGTTCGAAAGTTATTTTACACCGTTTAGTGCGAATTGACAACCTACATACATATATAATATCGTTTTACATAAAAAAATTTGTTTTATTAATTTTTTTCTATACAAAAGACGTTTGTCCTTTAGTTTTAGTTCCTTAATGAAAAGTGGTTATTTATAATGTTGTCAAGTGACATTACAGCAATTATTAATTACAAAATTAAAATCATATTGATTGAAGTTCGAGCCGAGAAACTTAGAATAGAAGCTCTTTGGTTCAGTAGTTTAGCTTAAGAGAATAAGAAATAAAAGGCAACTACTAGAGATTAGCTCATGAAACTTTTGCTGTTTTCATAAGTATACATAGTGTTTATGTATAATTATGTCTTTTACATACATATACAATACACATATCTGTACAGATTTATGATGAATATTACGTTTGTAACTCGTGCGAATGGGGATGTCAACTTGGATACCGTTTTATTACTGTAACAACTTACTACACGTTTTAAGCAGCCATATCATTCGGACTCTTTTTACGCATCATAATATGTATAAGCTACTCTGGTTAAAGCTGTATTTACCAAAAGGGAAAACTCGAACAAAAACGTAAGGAAGTAAATCAAGTGCTAGACGAAGGTTGTTTTATATATGTATATATGTATGTACATATGTATGTATGAATATACCATAATATATATATATTATATATATACCTATATATGTTTATAGAAAATTACTTAACTTTAAGCGCATATTTCCATCATTAATTTACATATACATATGTAGTAAAATTTGAAAAGTGCAGAACTTTCAAAATGAGATCTCAATTCCCTGTGTAAAGTTATTATATATGTATGTGATACTACATAATTAAGCAAAAGTACTTTTTTTCAAAATGAAGCTAAAGAGGAGTGAAATAAGATTTAAAACTGCTGCTGTAGTGTCCATATATGTCTTTGTTCAATTAAAATCGATCCAGATTAAAATGGTGACAAATTCGTACAATTAGCTCTGGAATAACTCTGTCAACGTTGATGTATTCTAGTAAATATGATTATTTTCACTGGAGACGCACCAGGGGCTATCTTTCCTCGCATGAGATTCGTTTCTCCTGATGCTCATTAAGGATGCTCTTGTTAAATTCTTGTATTCGTTCGGATAATGCACGTCTTCTCGCTGTGTCAGATGATTGTTGTGTTGACGTGTCTGTTAATGCACATTTGTCACCTAGTTTTTTTTGAGTAAAAATAGCAATATAGCAACAGTTTAAATGATATACATATGAGGAATGTGTGCTTTTCTTATATGTAGTAATTATGTAAAATATTTTCAGTATATGATTTTCCGAACGGCAAACAACAAAGTCTAAATTAAAAAAACAAATCTTTTTAGACTAGCTATTTGTTCCTTATTGGGGAAGTCTTAGGTTCATGCAAAATGTATAATAAAATAATTGTTTTGTATGTTAGGATGCCAGTTAATTAGGCGACTTTCGAATTCTTTAGGGTACATATCCGTACATAGATATCCATTCGCTATACTATGCCACCACTGTACATACATGTATGTTTTTGGAACGTAACAATCAGGAAATGAAGTACTCTTAACTAGGTTAAACAGAAGGTAGAAACAATAAGTGGTTTTCAAATCTAACATTGAAAACGTATCAGTTTCATATAAGAACGGAATCATCACTCATATTAAAATATGAAAGGTATAATAATTTTGGCATAATAATTTATGACAATCTTTCTGACAAACTCTGTTTGTATACTATTTTACGCCCAAACGGGGTTGATTTTCATTTCTAGAGTGACAAGAAGAAATCGCGACTTGACAATCGAAGCAATTCATTTTGACATAGGCTAAACAAAGTAAAACCATGGGAAAATCAAAGGCGAGAAATATCTGGGACGGTTTTGGTATGGTTTTAAGTTTGTACGCCGTTTCCCAAGCACGATCAATCTTGTGTTTGTACGCCAAAAGCCGTCTGCTAAGTGGCCTTCAGTCTCAGAACTTTCCCACAGAAGCAAATTGTGTCTGCTTTTGCGGGCTGCGTATGCGCACAGTCTTTGCCCAACTGCATTTAGTGCTTTCGTGAGTGAAAGCTATATCAAGTTTTATTCACCTAACGTGCTCACCAAATCTGTAGGGTACTGCATGTGAGACCACAGAAGCAAACATTTCACAAAACCCGTATATTTTATTAAGACGATCTAACCGAACAAAATCCATGCCGTAAGAGCTTCGAGATGAGGGACCGAGATCAGATCAAAATGTTGAAAACCACCGTTCGAGTAGATAGGCAACTCAAAGTTTCTGGCCCGATACCATAGCTCTTTCTTAAACCGATCCCATCACTGACATATACAATAGATACTGGTCCCACCACTGACATGTACTCGTAGATCTGAGATTTTTCTTGTCTAAAAACGGAAAATGTGAAGTGTAGTTCGGGGTCGCTATATTTTGTGAAATTGTGTGGATAAAAATAAATGTTGCTGTGGAAATATTTAAATGATAATTTTTGCAAATGTCAAAAATTAAAAGTTGAATTTTGACGTAAAAATAGCCGACCGCCGCAAAATTCTTTCAGATCCTTCCGTTTTATGGCAAACGGAAGGCACCTGCGCAATTTTTTCGAAATTGGAGCGAAACCCCTATTCTTCAGCGGCTCGATGATTTCTGTTGCTTATTCTTTTAAGGTTGTGTTAGAATAAATAAAAAATAATAATTTTATTATTGAACCAGCGTTTTGACCTCTCTGTATAATATTTTATGCTTGTATTCAGCGTTTGCGTAGCTGGGTTTTAGGTTTTATTTGCAAATTTGGTAAGGAAATCATTGGATTTATTAAGACGCATCAAACGACACATTATTTGCCAAAATACGATAAGTACTATAGAAGCTATGAAGGATCAGAGAAACATAACTACATACATCGACTTCTTAAATCATAACCTTAATTTTTGCCCCTTGTAATTACTACATATGCAGCTATTATTCCAAAAATGTTCGTCACTACTTCACTTCACTTTGAAGTTCAACTTAAAACTGAGATACATTGCTACGCAGATTCCTTCACTGCGTGCGCCTCGCTTGTTTTGGTTAGGCATTGCCAATTTGTTTATGTGCCTTGAATTTTTCTTGTCGGCCTCTCATAAATTTTGGGTGTTTAGTAGGCCTAAAATCTGTCTAAATTCCTCAACATGGAATTTTAGGCAATTTGAGGCTTTTTTAAATGATTTTATTTAGTTTCAAACCGTGTACGTAACAGTCAAATCTTGTAAACTCATTTACGCCCACTTTACGCTAACCGATTGATCTGAAATTTTGCAGCCAGCTTTGGTTCCGGTGACAATGTAATATAGTGTACTCAGAATTGTGATATATTTAAAATGGCGGATGTTCCAAGATGGCGGATTATCTTTTCCTTTACAACCTTCAAGACATGGGTGTCAAATGAAAGGGTTTGACTAGCAGAATATGATAGGTCGGATGAGGTCATTCTAAATTCCAAATGGCGGATACCTCAAGATTACAATTTGCTTCACAATCCCTTTGGCATGGGTATTGAATGAAAGGGTTCGACGAGAAAAATACGATAAGCTAAAGTTTAAATTATATAGTGATTTCTGTCCGAAACTAAAAAGTAAAAAAAAATAAATAAAAAAAAATTTTAAGTAAAACGATTTTATATATTATGGTCATAAAATCGTGGGCGCGATCAATTAGCGAATGGTTTTAATTAGAAACTAAGTAGAACACACTAAATCACATAATTAGTCAACTATTTTATGCGCCCACGATTTTATAACCATAATATATAAAATCGTTTTACTTAAAATTTTTTTTTATTTATTTTTTTTTATACCAATTCTCCAATGCGCAGAACAACCAACCAAAGTGTTGAATTGGCTGAATCCCAAGTAATTACAATTCCTTGCCTGTGGTTGAGCCTGCTGTCAAAACATCCCCGGCAAATATTTAATTTTGAAGAGTTTTTACCACTTTTTCAGCGGAAGAACTTCTCATTTATACTTTTAATGGTTGGAAGGGATGACTATTCGTCTTGCTTAAAACACACATATGAATAAAGTTAGTCATGAGCGAGAGAAAAGATGACGCAAATGAGAATAAGAAACGGAATGGCGTCATTTTGGATGGTTCGTGGTTGGTTGGATTCTGCATTGGAAGACGGGTATTAGGTATAATGCATATGTATATATATAATTTTCACCTTGCTGTCTTTGAGGCTGATTTTAGCCTTAGGTTTCCTTCTCGTCCCTGATAGGGTTGAGGTGGAATTCGAGATTATTTTTAGGCATCTTTAATCAAATAACATAGTTATTCTCATCCCAACCTATCAAAGTTTAATGATCCCGCCGCTGGCAACAACCGAAAAGACTTATAACATTTCAAAATATGATAACAGTCATACATAGACTATGTAATAACGTATTGATACAGAATGGTTGGATTTCTCGAGGAAAGCAAAACCGGTATTTTTTTTGTAGCTGGACCCTTAAACCTTTGGTTTCATGAAATTAAGGATAAAAGCATGAAGCGATCATTGCCCTGCGTTTCCCTACCCCGAATTTGGCCTTTTATTTTTCCTTTAGTTAATAATGCTGCGTGCAAAACCAGGCTTTTCTTTCGACTTCACAACGAAAAGTATTCTGGCGAGTAGACTTTCCAATGAAAACTCAGTACTTTGTCCTTTTAGAAAGTAGACCCATCTCCGCTGAAAAGTTTAACGAATGATCGTTGTTTTACATATGACATACTGACATGAACTTCTTGAAATCCGCAGATTTTCACGAAAAACCTGGTCATTGTTATTTGGTATTTCCTTGCAGAGCAGCGACACTTGATTGGAGCAATATGAGCTTGGCTAAAATATATATGAAAAGCACATTATTATATGCAGTATTTTAAGGCTGTGTGCATATGGCATATTAATTACCCTTTTTAATTGCAATGCTTTAGTTTCCCTCTTTTTTTAATAGTTTACTAGCATCAGAGACTCTAAAACTAATCAGACTATTCATATGGCCCATCTCGAAGAAAATTTCTAAGTCCCAAGTATGTTCACATCAGGGTATTGCTTTCCAATGAGACTTCGACGCACAAGCAGTCGGCGAACAGCGCGCTGCAGTCCCAGAGCCTGCGCCTCATCGGTGCGCTTTATGGAAGGGACTCGAATGTGGAAAGGTTCTTCTGTTTTCCGTTCCCTTTTGCCCCTTGCACTATGCTGTGGCTTGTGGGGTTGCGCTAAGGTGAAACGTGAGGGAGATTCATTTGAATTTTTCTGGGAATCCTCTGAGTTACGTGCACTGCTCAACTCAATGAATGAAATCTTTAAGGGATTTTTGGTGTCGAGGTATTTTTGACTAATTGTAAATAATAATTAAAACAATAATTTTTAGGAATCGTTTTGGATGCAAATTTGAAACGGGTTTAATTTTTATTGGTTTGAAAGAGTTAATTTAATTCATATAGATATTTTTATCAGCTTAGAGAATAGCTATTTTTAAAATTATCGCTGCAAAAAATTCGTGCATTATGATGAAACATATTTTTATACAGAGGAACAAAATATGTTAAACTTGTAAATGGAAGGGCTTGAGAAACTTAAATTATATTTAAAGTCAGTGCAAAATTTTATGTTTATGTGAGTTCAATAGTAAATATGTTTTAATTTTAATTTCTATTACTTAAGAATACAAAATTTTGAATTTACAGGTTTACTTTTGGCCATCCGAGCACAGTTTCTTCTTAAAAGACCTCAGATTATGAAGTTTACTATACTTTACTGTACTTTAAGTTGATAGCAAGAATCCTGTTCCTGAAAGCACTTGGGGAAGTATTTTATAATTTCCTCTATACATTTGTCTACAATATAATTGCCTTTTTTTTATATTTGAGATATATACATATTTTTCAAAAATATGTTCATGCACATTGAAAAGTCGGTTACATACAGTGGTGACCATGTAATTAAGGGCTTTTTTAGGATTTTTTTCAGAAATACTACAAAATAAATCGAGACTCCAATAAAGAGTATTTATTATACATATCAGTGACTGTATACACCAATTTTTTTGAAGCGATTAATTTCAAAATGGCGGCTGTGCAACGTTTTTCCCATAACGTCTCCGTTTTTTCAGGGCCCGCAGCCGAACAAACAGCTCCTGTAGTTTTTGAATTATAATAGGCCAATTATTATTTTTAGATTATACAAGGTGGCTCAAAATTAATCATCCAATTTTATTTTTGTATAAATTTTTTACTAAATAAAAAAAAATGATTTTGAGTGATGGAAATCTTTATTAGGACCTTTAGAATTTTTTCTGTTAAGTGGAAAAGATGATATCCGTCAAGTGGCGCAAGATTAACCACACTATCGGAAGATGTTATAATTTTTGCAAATAGCAATATGAAAATATGATTGACGTAATATTTTACATTTGTGAACTAGACAGCTTACAAACAGACAAGCAATGGAGCGCTATACTCCGCAAGAGCGTGGAATAATTGTGTCGATTTTTTTGACCAATAATCGCGTAATCTCACGTTTTGGCGATTTGGCATGGTCAGCAAGATCGCCCGATTTAACCGCCCCAGGCTTCTTTCTTTGGGGCTACTTGAAGTCGCGGGTTTATGCCAACAAGCCTCAGACAATCACTGCCCTTAAAGAGAATATTCGACAAGAATGCGAACAGTTATCACCGGAAATCTTGCGGAAAGTCATGGAAAATGCAATAAAACGGGCACAAATGTGTATCAACACTGGCGGCAGCCACTTGACGGATATCATCTTTTCTATTTAACAGAAAAAATTCTAAAGGTCCTAATAAAGATTTCCATCACTCAAAATAATTTTTTTTTATTTAGTAAAAAAGTTATACAAAAATAAAATTGGATGATTAATTTTGCGCCACCTTGTATATTATAACTGCTATAGAAGTACGTAGGTTTTTTTCAATATATTAATTTTTGGCCAAATGGCGCACTTCCAAAGTGGAAAGTGAAAATTTGCCTAAAAAATCATCAGATAATTGGTAATAACAAATGAACTATACAATATAAAAAAAATCCTACGTACTTCCATAGACAATGTACATATTCAATATTTCAAGTAAATCGGTTGAAAATTGTCTGAGTTATGTTTCCGGCCAACTTAAAAAATGCAGTTTTGAGATAAACGGGTTTAAAGTTTCAAGTTATAGGGCGGTTATATAGGCGGCCTTGTGCTATACTTTAAAAAACAAGTTCTTAGAGATATTTCCGGGCCATAATATACCAGTGTTTGAAGGCCTTAGATGCAGTTAACATTTCTATATATATATATAGAGCATTTGGAACTCTGGTTTTAATCATAGTGCCAAAAAGTGTACCAATCAGCCGAAATGTGCCTTCTGTGCTGAAAATCATCTTTCAAAAGATTGTAAAAACAAAGTTATTTCATGTGCGAATTGTACATATGCGAACCAAACATATGGTCATTCATATAGCACAAATCATCGAGCTGGTGACACGCAAGCATGTGAAATCTTAAAGAAAAAGATTAATATTATCATATCTAATACTGCATATACAGTGAAACCTACTATACCAGCCTACATCGGATTGAAGTCGCCATATATGTCTACTAATAACTGTGATAACAACTCATTAACTCCTGCTACTGATGGTAATAAAGAAAATCTGGTGGTACAACAAAAATCTAATAAAATAATTAAATCTACAATTTTTACAAGACAAAAAGCAGGTCTTCAAAGTACTTCTTCCTAATTCAGTCATAATGGAATCAAACTTCGATTTCATTGAATATATACAAGACGATCTACTAAATAATGAAAAAATTTTTCATAGTTTCGGGGCTCTCATTGAATACATTAAAGTAAATGATGAAAATATATTACTTGTAAATATTAGGAGTCTAAATGCCAACTTTAACAAACTACATGTTTTTATTGAAAGCCTTGAAATTAAGCCTTGTGTCATAGTATGTACTGAAACAAGAGTACTGGAGCATCATCAGCTGTTTTTCTGAGAAGGTTATAATATGTATTATAATAACAGTAATATTAATATTACGGATGGTGTTGTGGTGTACAGCAAAGATTATGTTAAGGAGGAAACCATTGTTTCTAATCAAGGTAGACTTACATTATTAAAATCGAAAATTCAACTAGAAAATAATAAAGAATTAGTAATTTATTCTCTTTATAGAGCTCATGATCTACCAAAACCAGAATTTATCTATGAGCTTATAAATTATTTAAATAGAACCAAAAATACTAAAAACCACATATTAATTGGTGATTTCAATATAGATTTGATTGATATGGATATATTAGGTCAAGAACACCTTAATAATCTATTGGAAAGAGGTTTTATGCCAGGTTTCCGTAGCATCACTAGACCATCTTTCTCAAATGTTAATGAAGGTTCATGCATAGATAACATTTTTATTAAATCTACCTCTATTGAATCCATATCTTTCAAATACGAAAATCTTTTTACCGATCACTACTCTTTATTTCTATCGGTAAAAGAGATTAAAAAGATGGCTGAGTCACAGCGGTTTGCCCCTATTAACTATAATAGATTGAACAGGATTGCTGCTACTCAGAACTGGTTTTCAATATTGCATGTATCTGACCCAAATTTAGCTACTAATAAACTTATACAACTTATACAAAAATGCATTAAATTGGCAAAAAATGTAAATAATAAAAACAAAACGAAATCGAAATTAAAACCTAGAAGTAGATGGATTACTCCAGCAATCTTAATCTTGGTTAATAGGAAAGAAATGTTATATCTAATGATGAAAACAAATTCTGATTATACCATCTTTAAGAGCGAGTACAAAGAGTATACTAAAATATTAGATAAGGTCATTAAATCAGCCAAATTACTATACGATCGTAATAGAGTTAAATCTAGTACTCCAAATGCTAGAAACTTGTTGAACTTAGTTAATAGTATTATTGGTAATAAAAGAGAAAAAAAAAGATGAAATTTCGTACGTTCTTGACACTCATATCCAAAAACTTTATGAACCAAAGGTTATTGCAAATTTAATGAATTCTTACTTTTCGAATATAGGATCGGAACTAAGTAAAAAAATTCAAAAGCCACGTGATTCTACTCTTATCTTACCAAAAATGAATACTAGAACAATCTTCATCTCACCTACAAATAATTCTGAAGTACTCAATATCATTGATAAAATGAAATTGAAAAATTGTGGCATAGATAATATCAGTACTAAAGTGATTAAAATGTTATCTTTTTATATTGTTGTGCCTCTGGTGCACATTATAAACCTCAGTATTGAAAGCTCGACGTGGCCTGATGCCCTTAAGAGTGCTGCTATAAAACCAATATTTAAATCTGGGGATAGCCATATAATCTCGAACTATAGGCCAATATCATTGATTTAAAATCTAGCCAAAATTTTTGAAAAAATTTTATATATTAGAATTCTAGGATTCATCAAAAAGTCAGACATTTTATCTCCTAAACAGTTTGGCTTCATGAAAAATCTAGGAACCAAAAATGCCTTGAATTACTTAACCAACGTGATTTATGAAAATCTTGATAAAAGCCAACCTATCGCAGTAACTTTTTTAGACCTAGCCAAAGCGTTTGATACGGTTAATCATAAGATTTTATTAGACAAATTATATAACTACGGTATTAGAGGTAGTGCTCATAAATTGATTGCTAACTATTTGGACAACAGACATCAACGTGTTAAAGTTAATGATTGTATGAGCGATTTTCAGATCGTTAAAACGGGTGTTCCACAAGGATCAATTCTTGGGCCGTTATTTTTTATTCTATATATAAACGATCTATTAGTAACTATGTCTAAAGACATTGTTATATCTTTTGCTGATGATACAGCAGTTTTATCTACGGACACAACTTGGCATCTTGTCGAAGTAAAAATGAACACCTACCTTAAATCAATATCTGATTGGTTGGCTTTGAGTGAACTATCTCTTAATATTGATAAAACTGTTTACATTACTTTTGGTAATTATTGTAACAGTATACCACAAAACATAAACATTGAAATTAACGGTTTTATTATTAACAGAGTTGAGTCTTGCAAATATCTTGGAGTTCTTCTAGACTACAGACTCATGTGGGGGAACCATATTCAATATATTATTCAGAAAACTAAATACCTAAGTTTTCTATTTTATAAGATATCCAAAATTATGTTAACTGAAACATTATTAACGATATACTATGCCTTCTTTCATAGTATTATTAACTATGGAATTATTGCTTGTGGATGTCTACCATCTCATAAAACTATGTTGCAAAACTTACAATCTAAATTATTAAAAATCATTTGCAATAATCAATTCTTAATAGTTAAAAGACCACTTAATTTAAACCAACTGTTTGCCTTGGAATCTCTTACTTATTATTGTAATGAATTAAAGTATCAAAATACAACATCAAACAGTATTACTAGAAACAAAAGTATTTTGCTGCCCAAAATTCGTAAATCAGTAGGAAGCAAAGGTAGTTATATTAAAGATATTAATCTTTATAATATGCTTCCTAAAGAACTTAAAACACTATGTACTATAAAAATGACAAAAAGAAAATGTAAAGAATGGATCTTATCGAATATTTAATGTTACATATTATCTAAGAACTAGTCTTAAGTAAATCTTGCGATATGTCACTTACAGAGTTTTTACGTTTTGCTAATACATTATAATTTTAATGTTTTTTGTTTTTGGATGAATAATAAATATTTTATTTCTTGTTATTTTTTTTAGCTTATAAGTTTTCTTTTTAGTTTAATAAGATATCCAATCCTACGCACAGATATTTTCATATCTCTGTAGGGTTTACAGTATAGACTATTTGTACTTATGTATTGTAAGGGCAAATATTGTAATTGTGCTTTGTAAACAAATTGGATTAAATAAATAAATAATCTTTTGGGATATCATAGTTGAGGTCCTAAGAGACCATTTAAAACAATAAAAAAAAACGATTTTTTTAAAATCCTACAGTGGCCTAACCCCTTAAGAACACAACTTGGATTTAATTTATATATACTTGTAATTACCATTTTTTCTTACACACAATAATTTTTTAGCGGTCAGTAAATTTTGAAGCAAAATCTGTTTGCATTAGTTTGGCACTGATGTCAGTCAAACTAATACATTTGTATATGGGAATGTACCATTTTCAGACATTGAACCGTACACAGCAGAGATCGGCGACTTCCTTTAGCAGTAGATTTCGTACATTCTATCGTTACCACTTTTAGCTCTGATTTACAAGTTTAACATATTTTGTTCCTCTGTATAAAAATATGTTTCATCATAATGCACGAATTTTTTGCAGGGATAATTTTAAAAATAGCTATTCTCTAAGCTGATAAAAATCTCTATATGAATTAAATTAACTCTTTCAAACCAATAAAAATTAAACCCGTTGCAAATTTGCATCCAAAACGATTCCTAAAAATTATTGTTTTAATTATTATTTACAATTAGTCAAAAATACCTCGACACCAAAAATCCCTTAAAGATTTCATTCATTGAGTTGAGCAGTGCACGTAACTCAGAGGATTCCCAGAAAAATTCAAATGAATCTCCCTCACGTTTCACCTTAGCGCAACCCCACAAGCCACAGCATAGTGCAAGGGGCAAAAGGGAACGGAAAACAGAAGAACCTTTCCACATTCGAGTCCCTTCCATAAAGCGCACCGATGAGGCGCAGGCTCTGGGACTGCAGCGCGCTGTTCGCCGACTGCTTGTGCGCAGAAGTCTCATTGGAAAGAAATACCCTGATGTGAACATACTTGGGACTTAGAAATTTTCTTCGAGATGGGCCATATGAATAGTCTGATTAGTTTTAGAGTCTGTGCTAGCATTTTTGAAGAAGTAAAATTATAACTTCGATATCTTCTTCGTCCATTTCCCGACTTTGTTTAATGGCAAAGTACTGCGTGTGCTTATATGACGATACAACGTCACTTGGAAATACTCCTCTTGTTTATCACAGGCAACTTAATCTCGTACATTTTTACCGAACTTTTCAAAAGAATAGTCTGGTTTGGCACACAGCGCAAGAATCCTAAATATTTTATGGTGAGTAATGTCCATGTAGTGCTCAGTTATAATGAATAATGTCGAGTAATGGTGGGAAATGCTCATATGGTTTTAGGTAATGATGAAGTATCAGTTCAGTTATTGATAATGGTAATTTCATGTTCTTGAACTACTATTACAAGTTTTTTTTCTTTTGAATTTAGTACTGCTGGACGAAATGCATTGCAAAGTAATACAGTATTTAACATCTCTGAAAAGGCCTATACATGGCACACCTTGTATTACTTCTGGTTAATAATAATGACAATAGTCGCAGTATAAAGGCACAGTTGAAATCCACATAATAGGTCGAAGCTAGGTTCTAGGCTAGGCTAGGAAATACGAGTATAATGGAACCAGCATGGAGAACGGAATACACTAGCGTTATTTTCGCTGACGAAATACATAATTTAAAGTAAGTACGCAAAACAAAATTAGTATGCCTTATTTAAACATACAATCAATCAATAACCTGACCTCCGAACTTGTTTACATTCCCAATGTTGAAAAATACGAGCTCTTTTTAATTCCATAAAAATCAGTTTACGGCAATCCTTCATTTTGAAACAGGTTCGCTTGCACAACAATGTCCTTGTTTTTCAATTTTTCAATTAAAAACCCCTATGGGAGGTAAGTAGCACTAAAGCGGGATGTCATATCCTTTAAATTAAACTTGTTTAGGTCTCGATAGATATTAAGATGCGTCCTTCCACTGAAAGATATTTGGCGAATGATTCATAAAGAAATTCTGTACTGTTTGAAGCTTAATAAGGCAATTTAATAAATAAAGGTCGCTGCACACTTGCCGGCACGGCACGAAACCGACACGCTCCGGCACCGTCCGACACCGGCAAATATCATGCACACTATACCGACAGTTGGCGGCGACCGAACTTCAGTTCAGCCGAAAAATAAATTGCGAAGGAGATAGAAATATGTATATACGATGTCAAAATTTAATGAAAAATAGTTAATTGCAATAGCAATGCTGTTGAACGAGGAAGAATATACGAGAGTACTACATATATTCTGGACAGAAGAAGTGAAGGAGAGTTTGTGACTCTTTACAAAACGCTTGTGAATAATGAGTCAAAATGCTACTTATATTTTCAGATGAGTGTCGCCCAATTTGATTGGTTGCATGCAAATTGGTCCTGAAAATAAAAAGAGGAATACTGTCACTATATTTTTTATCTGCCATGCAACATTTTCCCTTGCAAGCTCAATTAACTTCTCTTGATGCATTCTTGAACTCCGATCAGCGACCTACAACTGTCGGTCGGAATTCTTTCCAACGATACCCACCGACAGTGTAGGTGCCGGATCGGGCCGTTGTCGTGCTGTTGCCGGTAAGTGTGCGTGAGTGCATTTGCTTACAGAGAAGAATATTTTGTTGTGTCGTGCAGGGTCGTGTCGTGCCGGCAAGTGTGCAGCGACCTTAACTCGGGAGGTCTCGGCGGACGAGCAACAGTCTTAAAAACATCGCCTTAAGTGTGAAGTGTAGGCAGGGCAGAACCCCTAAGGGTACACCAGGGCGTTAACGTGAGTCAGAAAATCCGAGATCAGAGCCAACCTGTGGAGTTCAGAAAGATAACTATCTCCTCGATCTTGGACCAAGATACATCGCTAATGCAGTCGAGAAATTGTTTGCTGGATCCTTGCAGTTGCGGCAGTAAATATTGAAGGGGATCACCAACATAGCTGCGTGCTGCCCAACATGCCAGTGTCCTGTGTGAACTGCCACCACTCTGGCAATGTCCACATGATTTCGCTTGAGAAGCTCCTGTGTCCTCCGTAGATTGAAAGAAGGCCAAGTCTTCCTTATAGAAATGGCGCATGTTTCAAGACCCGCCCACCTTTCGTTCACGATTGAAAGAAAGTGCGACAGAATACCCCTCCTGATTGGCGTGATTAAGCGTCAAAAATTCAAAAGCTCATGTTGTAGTAAAATGAATAAAGCAAAAATTTTCAATGTGTTCAAATACCTATGCGTACACAAATTCTCATGACGATTGGTTGAATGCAGAGTTGGGCAAAAATCAATTGCAACTAACAACTAACGAATACAAATAAATTAGTTAGTTGGTCCTGCCTCCCACAACTTAGTTGTTAGTTGAATTCACAACTAAAATTTTTCTACTAAATTAGTTGTTCACAGTCCGCCATCTTGAATTCGCGAATTCTGAGGGTTATTTGAAATCAGCGACCCCGAAAACTGAGTTCATTTTTCTTTCTTTTTCCAAAATTGAAAGGTAATTTAGTTATAGTTGTTAGTTGACAACTACAACTAAAGAATAAGTTTTTAGTTGATGTGCACAACTAATTTTTGTTCAACTAAAGTTGTTAGTTGGCTTTCTCAACTACAACTACTTTAGTTCAACAAATTTAGTTGGAAATTCAACTAACAACTATGACAGAAGTTGATGTGCTGTATCGCCATCTAGTGGCAGTTATAGCAAGATCAGTTGAATGGTATAGAAGTTGATGTGCTGCAGCGCCATCTAGTGGCGAGTCAAGCGACCCCGAAAAGCCAAAAGTAACGAGTTTGGTTCAAATCACATTAACTTTAAAATTTAACAGTTTGTCGTCTGAATTCGTAAATTCTTCTATACGTACAAAATATGCACACGCAACACTATCACGAAAAGGTTATACACATGTAAACACGCGCGCACGCGTGACTTTGTTGAATCATAATAATCCACGTGAATTTGAATACATACACACTTTTAATCGTCACTATATGAAGCATACACATTCGTCATGCAAACACAACTATCATTAGTTTCATAGAAGAAAGTATAATAAAGTAAACATGCGCTGCTGCCGCCTGCCAGAGAACTTTGAATTTTCTCTTCTCTCTCTCTCTCTCTCTCTCTCTCTCTCTCTCTCTCTCTCTCTCTCTCTTCACAGTACTAATAGTAGCTCTCGAATAAACCGACTAGACCCCAGATGGCCATGACCCTAAGGGGCTCAACTGGACTTGCGTAGAGCAAAGCAAGATTGAGGGGAATTTAACGTTACTCTGTCGTTTTCTCTATGTTCACCTGCCTAGTTTCTCAACGCATAGTGCGCCATGAAGAACTTCGTTCTAAAAAAGTGCCATGGCTTCTCGATGGCACAGTAGACATGAATATGTCTTATATAATAAATGAAAAAAGAAAGATTTAAATGGTTTTATGTACTTTTTGGATCTTTTATATACACTATATACAAACACATCTCTTATATACACTATATACAAACACATAAATACATACAACACATACATACATACATACATACATACATACATACATACATACATACATACATACATACATACATACAAACATACAACAACGATCAGCAAATGCACATCACACAAATTTATTCTAAAAAGTTATGTGATGTTCAAGCGTAGCAACCCGCCGTGAGAGTCCCCTTTTATTATAAGGATGGAAACTCTTCCCATTTCTAGGGAAATTTCATCCGCGGCGCTAATTCCGAGTATTTTATCGAAAAAAAGCAAAACCCATGTCGAAATATTGCATGTATAAAAACAGCCGGCGCGCGCAACTTTTATGGGTTCGTCGAATTTACACAAATCCATGTCGTCCTGTGCGAAGAGAATTCTCTCATTCCCATTCACTAAGGGCCCCCTCTGTCACTTCCCGCCTTCTTCTATAAACAAACGAAGGGAATGCAAAATTTTTGGGCTGAGATGAAGCTTCTTGTTATTTAGAAGTTCTTTGGTCATAGTAACGATTTTTGTGACATACATTCTTTTAAATAGACCCCAGGGATAAGACATATTCATGTCAAAATCTATTTTTAAATTCAGAATTTTTACCCCGCGTTCACAATGTCAACGTATCGTCCAGTGAGTTTTAGCTCAGAGTTAATTTGTTCAAAATACAGCGTAGACTGAAGGCTAGGAGCTTTGGTTTTACATCAAAGAACTGGTAAAATTCTGTTTTACTATTGTCTGGTGTGATATTTTATATTTTATTGTAAGAAACCAATCTTATATGTAAATTTCTAATCCAGTTTACCTTATTCGATGTAACTTCTCTAAATAGTTTTTGTAATAGTAGATTTTGTTTGCAATTTTACAATTTAAGCTTGAAAATTCACTATTTCCCCAAGTTTTTCCATGTTAGTGGAATTATGGATTAACATTAACTTCTGTAAATTCAGCAATTAAAGCCTTGTTACAAGAAGTTTTAACTATCCGAAGTGTACTTTTATACATAAATGTTCAAATTTAAGTTAGCGGACGTGAAAGTACAAATTGACAGTTGATGTTTTACATGTGTAATTGTGATTTTGCCCGTATGAAAATGTATCGCTGACGGGTTGTTCATTAGCTTTCGGGTACTCGTCACGGAACATGGTCGGAAAATTTGCTGCTAAAAAACATTTTGGGTAAAATCACACTTCGAAGTGCTCATGTTCTTGAATCCCTTCGAATCGAATTCAAAAGTGCTTTAAAAAAATACGTTTTTGAATAAAAATTCCGAATATTCTTCCAAATTCATTTTAGTTACCTTTAATTTCAATTAGTTTTTCCCCCCAAAAGGTCAAAATAATTCGACGAAAAAATTAACTGAAATCAAAGGTAGCTGAAAAGAAGTTGTCACGAAGTTAAGAATTTTAGTATGGAATTTCAATTTAAAAGGAGCTTTCACAAGCTCTTTTCGATTCGCTTCGAACGAATTCAAGAACATGACCACTTCGAAGTGTGATTTTACACAAAATTGGGTAAAATTTGTACATATCTTACTGCAAAATTACCATTGGCATGTAATTACATTCTTCTTCATCGAGTAATTTTACATTTTTCTGGGAATTAGTATACCGTAATCGATGGATGTAAATTTAAACATCGGCGAATTCTTACAGCAAAGAATTGCCAACTATTAAAGTAGTAACAATTTTTTACTGTGTACCTTCATATTAAAATTATAATATTTATTATTATTATTGAAGATTTTTCACAGCACTCAAAAAATATATATATGTATTAGAGACCTGCACGAGTAAGTACAGCATCGTGCGAGTAGAGATACTAATTACTCGTTTGACGGTTACAACGATGCGCATTTCAAGAATACGACGAGTAGTAATTGACTTCGTAGCATCACATGAGTATTAATCGGAACCGTCGTTTCGGGGCAATGCATGATTTAAACAGCAATAAGCTTTACGATATTTAGGTGCAATGTAGAATAAATTCGTCGTGCGATCGTCGTAAGTGTAACGAAAAAGAGAGACTGTAGTCCCGGCAGATCTAATATCGCGACTGAAAAATAATAAATAAAATTCTGGATGGAGAAATCGGCCTGATAGATTAGCCAAAGACAACGTAAATTTGCTTAACTGAAAAAATAAATTACGTTTCGATATTTTTATTATTATAATTAGATAAAAATTGCTTAAATGAAAGAAAGAAACTACAAGAATCCTTTTATTTATTTAGAAAGAGGTACATAAATGTTACTCTTTTTGTTTTGAATGTAAAAATAAAATGGCGTCCAAATTTTCTCCTTTTAAATTGACTCTTCTTTCATCCAGTATTCGATTTGCTGAACTGAAGCACCTTTCACTTGCTGCACTGGTTGCTGGAATACATAAAACGTGTCTCGCTTACTTCGCCAAAAATGGAAAATCCTTTCCATGCAGTTTCCAACAGTGTAGAATATTATTATCAGGATAACAAGCACCTTTATATAACTCCATTTCCACATTTATTTGCGTTTGAGAATTACGAGTATAGTTTATTGTCGGATGTAGATCTTTATATTTTGTCAAAATTTCATCGTCATTGGAAATGTCGTCATTGTTTTCAGTCATAGTCTGCTGCACTGCAATTCAGATGAAGAACTAGAGGAGAAATCTGTATCTGTCGTAAGTAATTGATGATATATTAGACAATTCATTTTTTACTATATCATACACTTGCTCACGTCACGCTTAAACTCATTAAGGTATCGCAACTGCTTGTTTCTGGCCATAAGAATGCAGCTATTTTATGGATTTTATGCGGAGAAAATTTTAAATCAAAAACATTTTCTAAAGAGAACACCAATTTCGTTTAAAAACTTTCCACGCCACATAATTTCACAAGTTTTAACAAATATTTCACAAATTTAAACAAATATTGTGATATTATTGGAAGTTGCTACATTGTAATATCTTAAAATTAACGTACGCAGCCCAGTGTGTTAGTGGAGCCATCTGAAAACTGAAAATGACATTTCAAATGTCATGGCGGACCGGAAAAAAATAACATGGCGGGGCGTGAAAAGTTTTTAAACGAAATTAGTGTTCTGTTCGGTTCGGTTGTGAAAAATATAAGTGTTCTGTGCGGTTTTGAATAAAGTATTTACAGCGTAAATGTGCAGTGCATGTATAGTAAATCGGTTTTCATGTAAATTGTGCGGGTGGAACGTTATTTTGCGGCGGAAATATTCAACTTTGAACCTTGACGAAATGTCAAAATTAAAAGTTGAAAATTTCCGAAACTAAATGCGAGACCCGCAAAATTCTTTCAGATTCTTCCGTTTTAGGCCAAAGGGAACACCTGTTCAGTTTCATTGAAATCCGATCAAAGCCGCGGATGTCAAGTTGTTCCTTTCATTTTGCTTACTTATGAAGGTGCCAAGTATCTACAGTTACGTGCACGTAATTAAGAACGATACACACAAATTTGGATTTATGGCAATATCATCCCTTCGCGTAAACGAATTAGTTCCCTTAGTGGTTCCATTTGAACTTCGAACAGTCCTGAGTAAAAGCAACATGCATTGTCATAAGTAACTGTTATCAGTTGCATTCAGTTTACGATTCAGTAAATTGCATTTGGAATAGATCGTGCAGCTAATTAAGAACGAACTCTTTTTAGAGCTACGCAATCGTTTTTTCCCGAATTTATCGGTCGGTTCATTACTTTTATTAAAACTCTATAGTCATATAGTGTCTCTAATATTAATAAATTAAGAAAAAAAAATGGGTAAAAATAAATTTTGTGGTCCTAAGACTCGCGAGGTTATTGTGAGAGTGTAAAAGGACAAAAATTCTTATAGTCAAATTGCAAAGGTATTGAAGTGTTCTAAAACTATGGAATTCAATACAGTCAAATATTTTCTAAGATATTCTACAATAAATAATGTCCCCCGGAAGCGTAGACCCCGGATAACAACTTATATGACTATAGAGTTTTAATAAAAGTAATGAACCGACCGATAAATTCGGGAAAAAACGATTGTGTAGCTCTAAAAAGAGTTCGTTCTTAATTAGCTGCACGACCTATTCCAAATGCAATTTACTGAATCGTAAACTGAATGCAACTGATAACAGTTATGGCAATGCATATTGCTTTTACTCAGGACTGTTCGAAGTTCAAATCGAACCACTAAGGGAACTAATTCGTTTACGCGAAGGGATGATATTGTCGTAAACCCAAATTTGTGTGTATCGTTCTTAATTACGTGCACGTAACTGTATATCTTATATATATAATTCTTCTGTATACGTGTGTATGTCACTGAACTCCTTCTAAACGGCTGAACCGATTTTGATGAAATTTTTAGTGTGTGTTTGAGTGACACCATGTATTATTTAGATTTACAATCGGGCCCGGTAGGAGCCACTAGATGGCGCTGCAATACATTAACTTCTATAACGTTTAACCGATCGTCATGCAAATTGGTATATGCAGGTATTTCAACGTGGTGAATATTTTAATGCTATTCATTGTGTTATAGCTCGCCAATAGATGGCGCTGCAATACAGCAACTTCTTTGCCGTTCAACCGGTCTTCATAAAAATTGGTGTACGTAGGTATTTGAACATGGTGAATATTTTCGCGTTATTCATTTTGCTATAGCTCGCCAATAGATGGCGCTGCAGTATATCAACTTCTATACCGTTCAACCGATTGTCATGAAAATTGGTATAAGTAGATCTTTGAACACGTTGAATATTTTAACGCTTTTCACTTTGCTATGGCTTACCCCTAGATGGCGCTAGAGCACAACAACTTCTCTACAGTTCAACCTATCTTCATGAAAATTGGTATACGTACGTAAGTATTTGAACACGGTGAATATTTTCGCGTTATTCATTTTGCTATAGCTCGCCAATAGATGGCGCTGCAGTACATTAACTTCTATACCGTTCAACCATACCGTTCAAGCGTCATGAATCTACCGATCGTCATGAAAATTGGTATACGTATAGCTCGCCCCTAGATGGCGCTGCAGTACATCAACTTCTATACCACTCAACTGATCGTCTTGAAAACTGATATACTTAGATATTTGAACATGGTGAATACTTTCGCGCCGTATTGCTTTAACTGCCCCTAGATGGCACTGCAGCACATCAATTTCTATACCGTACAACCAATCGTCATGAAAATTGGACGTAGGTATTTGAAACGTTGAATATTTTTGCGTTATCCAGTTATTCATTTTGCTACAACCTGTGTTTTAAATTTGCTATGTTTTGATATTCCATTTGATATTTCATGTATCACAACTGAAGTAACGTTTTAAATCAAAAATGAATTGTGAAAATGTGTAAGGTGCAGTGTTGAAGTAAATATGTATAGAAAATAAATAAATAAAGGAGTCTAAGCATTCAGTGACAACCAATTTAATCTGTAACTTTCGGGTCAGCTAGTGTATATATAAAAATGAATGTCTGTTTGTAATGCGACACTAAAACTCCAAAACTGTTCGGCCGATTGAGCTGAAACTTTCACAGAATGTGTATCTGGACTAAATTTCGGTAAACCACATAGTGCGAATACGATCCGATAGGTGGCGCGCGACTGGTATCGGATTCTTTCGTGTAGATATCGTTCAACCGATCGTCATGAAAATTTGTTTATTATGT
Source organism: Machimus rusticus (assembly GCA_951509405.1). Lineage (NCBI taxonomy): Eukaryota > Metazoa > Arthropoda > Insecta > Diptera > Asilidae > Machimus > Machimus rusticus. Next base: position 6,126,114 of record OX608054.1, read on the forward strand.
TATGCATTTTGCTACAACCTTTGCGTTTGGATGTTTGACATTCAATTATGCCAAACGAGTCATGAGTTTTGAATAAAATTTGGCACGCAGATAGAGAATATCCTGAAAATAAATATTCTCTACCTGCGCAGAGGCGGACTTTTAAATTTAAAAGATTATGCAATTTCCATTCAAATTGATACTTAGGGGTTTTCGGGGTCGCTGACTTCAACACTCTCAGAATTTACAAATTCAAGATGACGGACTGTCAAATGTAAAAGCTCATGTTATTTCCACCATACTTGGCTCTTGGGTGTTTTTGGGGTCGCTGATTTCAACCCGACTGTCAGAATTTTTCGAATTTAAGATGGCGAGCTGTCAAATTTAAAAGTTTATGCAATTTCCACTAAACTCGGTAAACCACATAGTGCGAAGGCGGTCCAATAGGTGGCGAAAAAGTGGTATCGGGTTCATTCGCGTATCGTTCAACTGATTGTCACGAAAATTGGTATAAGTAAGTATTTGAGGACGATGAATATTTTTGCTTTTCACATGGATAAATTATATGTTGCGTGCTCCAAAGTAGGAAAACCATGTGATTTATTCATTTACGCACCGGATGGAAGAACGAGAAACATTGTATATCTGCGAGCATTAGAATAAAAACTTAACATCTATATATGTACATATATTCTTTTCTTTTTTATAATAAAAATGCAAAGAAATGTACAATAAACACTGATTAAATTTCTGCTATGGGGCAGCAAAGCGCACCGGGACACAACTAGTTATCTATATAATGAACAGTTAAAGTTAAAATATTCCTTTGTGTTTTGCTTTCTGTCCATATGTTCATTGTCCCCGCACACCAGCCTAAATTTTAATTTAAGAATGTTAATTTTATCTTCTGAAGATGAGTAGTAAATAGATGTAGTTACTTTTTCTATGTATATTTGGTCGTAATTTAGCGACAAACGATTCAATTTCTTTAGCATGTAATTTTTGAAGCTTACGGCTTACGGTAGTGGGGTGCGGAAGAATATCATCAATTGTGAAATTTTTTGTACGGAATTTTACGCCAACTTCCACCAGGGATCGCGCCAACGCCTTAAATCCAGCTCCATTTACGGTGTCGAATGAGCGCAGATCATGAGGCACATACTTTACACAGATTTGTGCAACTTCTTCGCGTATAGTATCACAAACACTAACAAGCGGTTTTTTGTTTATTACAACGGCTGAAATTCCCTCATTTTGGCATTTATTTTTGTAACATCGATGCGCTTTTTTAAATTTGAAGGACTACACCCTTTTCCAAACTTAAATATTTTTTCGCAAAGTCCACATATGACAAATGGTTCAACATTATGAGTATGAGCGTTTACAATTTTTTCAAAATATTTCCACACATCACTTGAACCCGTTCCTTTCACTTTATGAAATTCACCGCTCCGAATTTTTTCCAAGATGCTCATCATTAAATAATAATGCAGGATACAACGTAGTACGCAGTATGTACGACTCATACGCATTAACACGATTACCGCCAGAATCAATCCAAAACCAAAAACACAAAACAAGCAAAAATGCTTGCCATTAGAGAGAAGTTTTGAAATAACGGAATATCTTGTTGTCTGCCGATGGAACGTTTTAGCTGATCGTGTAGAAAACAAAATTTGGTGCAGTCGATTACTAATGAGTAAAATCGTTACGATGCCTGCGATGCTGTTTTGACGATTACGTACTCGGCGATTATTAATCGATTACATTTGTACTTACTCGTGCAGGTCTCTAATATGTATATACTTTATTATTGTAATAATTTATTAATATTATGATAAAAGGTAGATAGATATAGGTAAATATTGTCGTATTAGTAGAGGAGCTATGAGAGTTCTGGCTCAAAATCCCATAAGGTTTATACAGGGGGTCTCAATTTCGATTTTTTTCCAGTCTCCGCCCCTCGGGTTCCAGTTCCCCTCCCTGGATATTCCAGTCTCCACCCCTAAATTCAGGTCTCAGCCAATGAATGCTAAGTACCGCCCACAAAAAATGTAGCCCCCACCCACAAATATTCCAGTTGCCATTGGAGTGAGGTCACGCCATCCTTTTCGCTCCCTTCATCCTTCCCTTTCTACAGATCCTGCGCTTGAGCGTAAGCCTTATTTCTAGAGGGTATCAAGTTATATGGCTATGTACATGGCATGTTATATGTGTTATGCTAGGTTGAGGACAATTGTTCTAAAAATAGATTTCTATCCTTTAACTGTTTATGTGGGGTGAAGGATCAGTTTAGGGATCGGGTAAACAAGCCATATGTCCGGAAGAAAGGACGAGATAAAAGTTCTAAAAATAGATTTCTATCCTTTAACTGTGTATGCAGGGGTTAAGGATCATTTAAGGATGCACAAAATATTCTAGCGTCACCCACATTTAAATATTCCAGTTTCCATTGCAGCGTCGTCATGCCATCCTTTTCGCTCCCATTCATCCTTCCTTTTCTACATCATCCTGCGCTTGAGCGTAAGCCTTATCTCTAGAGGGGTTAAAGTTCTAAAAATAGATTTATATTCTTTAACTGTATATGCACACATTTTTCCTGAAATATTCCCAGGGTGAAGGATCAGTATAGGGATCTGGTAAACAATTCATATCTCTGGAAGAAAGGATGCACAAAATATTCTAGCCCCAACCGCATGTTTCCAGCCGCATCCCTAAATATTCCAGTTTCCATTGCAGTGACGTCACGCCATTTTTTATGTCTAGGGCCTGACATGAAGGATCATGTCTGAGCATCTGGCTTGCGCCTAAGCCTAAATATAAAATTTAACTCTACCGTATGAACATATGTTGCGCATATGTCTAATTACATAAATTCCCAGAATTCCCGACTGGACATGATTTCAATTGATCCCTTTAGTGACTCGTTGTTCGCATTATTCTAGGAATTTAGGATTATATTGTACACATGAAGGATCATGTCTGAGCATGTAGCTTTGTTTATGTTATGTGGCGCCCTTTGTTTATGCTGAGGGGGTTCTTACTTCCAGGAAATGATTCTTGATTCAACGTGGGAGGTTATATTTCCAGGATGAACATGTCTGAACATGTTTTAAGTACGCATGTGGCTTTGCTTTGGCTGAGGGGTTCATATTTCCAGGAATTTATTCTCGATTCAACGTGGATTTATTTTTTGCTGTTTTATTTTACTTGGGGAAAAATTTGCCTTCACATTTGGGATTCCTGAGGGGAGTATAAATGGCGCTCCTCAAAAATATGTTATTCATCAGTTGATCTTAAGTCGTGGTCGCGTTAAGCAAAGATTTCAAAGTTAACTAAAATTCTCAGATTATCTAAAAGACTTAAAAGATTATCTACCTGAAAATCTAGTGTTGAAATATCAAAGACTGCTAACCATGGGTTCTGAGGATGATTATGACTTGCATGAACATATTAATTGCACTGTTTGTGGGTTAGGCGAAGAACTTCGTGATTATGTTTTTTTAGATATACCCCTTTCTCCCCCTTAAATGAGACAGAAAAGCATGAGTGAGAGAAACAGAAAGTACGAGTGAAAGAGACAGAGCATAAAAGTTACTATAAAGGAGTGCGCGAGCAAGATCCAGTTCAGTTCATCAAGTGTTTCAAAGTGGTCAGTTTATATAGAAGAAATAAAAACAGTGAAAATGGCTCAACCCCCACAGAAGATAAGGCGCACTATCACTGAAGAATCATCAGCTCTCCAACCAAATAGCAGAGCATTAGAAGTGCTAAACAATTATGAGATTGAACCAGTGCCTCCATACATCAAAGTATCTGAGATGGAGCAGCATACAGCTTATAAAATACATGGAATCAGGAAAATTACAACGAAATATGGAGATCGAATCATAGTGGAGTTCCAGAATAAGCAAATGTTCCTGCCAGCTAGATATGGCAACTTACCAGACAGCGCACTGGAGGAAATCAGGAATCAAGGCAACTTCTACGTAACAAACTTGGGTCCTCTTGGTAACTCATTTATCCTAAGCTTTACTCAACACGACAGCGCAGAAAACTTTACTTTGTCATACTTTGCACCCAATAACTATTACGTCAATTATTAAAAAATAAAATATATTATATAAAACAAAACCATCTTTCATATTACCCCATAATATTCCCTGGCCCTCCCCAAGTTCTATAAAATGGATTGTAATACCATAGACAAATAAAAATATAGATAACCCACTTCGAACAAGCAAAACGCGACCAAAAATTCTGAGAGCTCCACAGCGATGCCTCCACATGTGCGATGGCATCCGACGAGTTCGGCGAAGGAGAAGTCGCATTTGTTCGGCGCGCGATGCTTTTCTTGTGGGCATGCGATGCTGTGCACGGCCTGCTGCGGCGGCGCTGGCCCTGCGGTGGGCTTGTTTGCTTGGCTGCTGTTCTGCGCAAGGGGCTTGTGGGTCTGTTCTACCGTGAAGCGCGAGGGGATTGAATTTTTCTAGGATTCCTCGGAGTTGCGGGCTCTGCTCAATCAAGGAATAAAATTCCCACGGGCAGAAGGCATACGGACAGATTCATAAGTTTGAATTATATAACGAAATTCAGATTTTTTCGTTTTCGCTGTTTTTCATTGCCTTAAGGAATTATTAAAACAATAATGTTAGGTATTCTTTTTACAGCGTTTTTGAACAGCCTGTTTTTGAACAGCCTGTTTTGAACAGCCTGTTTTTTAACAGCCTGTTTTTTAACGCTGTACAGGCTGTTTTTATACAGGCTGTACAGGCTGTACAGGCTGTACAGGCTGTACAGGCTGTACAGGCTGTACAGGCTGTACAGGCTGTACAGGCTGTACAGGCTGTTTTTAAACAGGCTGTACAGGCTGTTTTTATATAGGCTGTACAGGCTGTACAGGCTGTTTTTATACAGGCTGTACAGGCTGTACAGGCTGTATATGCTGTTTTTATACAGGCTGTATAGCTGCTACACATCCGGATGAAACAATGGAAACCTCAGTATTTATCTTTGATGATGTGGCTTCTGATAAACGGGATAATATTAGAGCATACTTTGCATGGGTTGGTATAAAGCAATTTATAGTTTCAAGCTTTGTCAAACATATACTCGTATACCAAAGCATCTGATTCGAGATAATACAAACTTGCTCATCTTGTTTAAGCATGATAACTTGAACCTGAAGCATATTTACAATGATCATGTAAATACTGATATGTCGTTTGAAAGTTCTGGAAAGCTTGTGCAAATGTTGGGTGGACAGATATGGATTCTTAGTAATTGATATGTATAGTCCTCTGGATAATAGTTGATAACGAAAAGGATTTGATATCTTCATTAGTCTATAAAAGAAAGTGCAATTCAATTATCATCATCATTCGGTTGAAGTACTCATATCGATACAGTTATATGTTCAATAGCTCTGTACCAGTCTGTATAGCTGTATAAAAACAGGCTGTTAAAAACAGGCTGTATAAAAAAAAGGCTGTCTAAAACAGGCTGTTTAAAAACAGGCTGTATAGCTGTATAACTGTCTGTACAGTTGACTACCTATATATCTCTAAACTAAAGAGTAAAATGGATGAAAAGCTGATAAAAGATATTATAAAGACCAGCAATGCTATACGAAAAAAATATAAAGCGTTCAAGGCTGGTAAAATCGAGGCAGAAACTCAATTGGAGGAAACCTTTAAGCCAATCACCAACACACTTAAAGAGCTTACATCATCAGTTAAGCTTGAACCCAAAGAAGAAAACACGTTAGAGCCTAAACAAGAGAAAAGCTCAAGAAATGATGAAACATATACTCCCCCAGCACGAAAATATTTAAAGATGCAATCTACTAGTACTCCTCTATCAGCATTAGAGGATGATGATGAGGATAGTGAGGAGGAGGAAAAAGATGATAGTTATGATGATTCTGAGAATGAAGAGTTTGCTACACCAATACAATCATTAAAATTAAAAGAACAAAGTTCATCCAACCAAATATTTAATAAATATAAGGAATTAGTTAGCAGCAGTAATGAGAAAGTTGATAAAACGTACGGTGCACATTATCGCAGCAGCGATGGATGGAAGATTGGTAATTCAACATTGAAAGTTGAGGATGAACATTTTGTGATTGGCGATAGACCATACAAGATAACCAAAGGCTTATCTGAGCTGATTTTTATGAAACGTCCTACTGGTTACAATAAAGAAGACTTGGTAAATTATCAATCAATTTTAAGCGACACATGCACGCACAGGCGTGATTATAATGAAAATAAGCAAATAAAGGGAACAAATACCTACAAATATAAAAACATAATAAAGAAATTGATTCACACTCCTAAACCACACAGAGGGATGGGGATAATGAGAATTCCAAAGGAAAACATTGAATATGTCTATTGGAATGATCCAAATGAATTAGTGGACCGACTTCGTATACTAATAGCATCAAAACAAGCTGGAAATAACAGCCATGATAATGAAATAGTAGCAATTATTGAGGAGCTGCGGAAAGCCGATATAATTGAATAAATATCAGCATATATGAAATTATATATCATTTCGAAAATGGATGTAGACAAGTTTGGTCGCTCAATAAGAAGTAACAGGCTTAAACAGGGTCCTCCTGGTCCCCCTGGCCCTCCTGGCCCTCCTGGAAAACCTGGTGCTGCTGGTGAACAAGGCTCAATTGGACCTGCAGGAATCGGATTTCTTTTAACCGTGAATGGAAACTATGATTTGACATTCAAGCGCATCACAAACCTTGGAGAACCTGAGACAAATGCTGACGCTACAACTAAAAATTATGTTGATACACAAATAAGAAAGCAACACTATGAATTACATAAAAATATTCAAGAAACTGTAAATAATCTATCTGTATACATTAATGGTGAAATTGAAAAGATTAAAAATTATTTGTTTTCATTGTAATCAATAAAAATAAAAAGACATTTTGAAACATAAACTAGTGTTTTATTTTCCTCACTCATTCTTGTTTTATATATTTTCACGATGGTTTTGGTCCAATATTGGTTCCAGTATTTCATTTGTGTTGAAGATGTATATGCCATTCACCCATACGACTAATTCTATGGGCAAAGTTTGACACACGTGTCAGTATAAAGCGAATCCTTTTCGGCATTCTCCTCAGCTGTTTCTTATGATTCTCATGTAAAAGTTGATGAGGTGCTGAATTTCTTTGTTGTACCATTCTGCAGTATGACATTCACAGGTATCTGGTCCTTCAGTTGCATCATCTTTTGACCAGGAGCAGCTGGTGTAATGCTTACCATATTTAGAAATTACTTTGTCAACATTTTCATATCGGCAAAGATATTGATAGAATTTTTCTATTCTTTCCTTATGCTCTTCTAGCAGAATAATAGAGTAATTTTCAAGGAATTCCTTAATATTCATCTGAAATATTTAGTTGGCTTGGTTGGTTGATTGGGAAATTCAAATTGGTTTTCAATACTCACCTCTTATTATTATCTTTTAACTTTTGGTAGAAGTGATTTCACTTTCAGATACTTTTCATCACTTGATGACTGATTTAGAATAATTTATCTGGTACTTTAATTCTTTGATTTAATTTTCCTTTGCCCCACGTCTTCCTCTAGCTTCTTAGTAGAATCTTTATATCAACTGCTTATTACCAGAACCTTATGCAAACTAACCTTTTGTTGGTATTACAATCCATTTTATAGAACTTGGGGAGGGCCAGGGAATATTATGGGGTAATATGAAAGATGGTTTTGTTTTATATAATATATTTTATTTTTTAATAATTGACGTAATAGTTATTGGGTGCAAAGTATGACAAAGTAAAGTTTTCTGCGCTGTCGTGTTGAGTAAAGCTTAGGATAAATGAGTTACCAAGAGGACCCAAGTTTGTTACGTAGAAGTTGCCTTGATTCCTGATTTCCTCCAGTGCGCTGTCTGGTAAGTTGCCATATCTAGCTGGCAGGAACATTTGCTTATTCTGGAACTCCACTATGATTCGATCTCCATATTTCGTTGTAATTTTCCTGATTCCATGTATTTTATAAGCTGTATGCTGCTCCATCTCAGATACTTTGATGTATGGAGGCACTGGTTTAATCTCATAATTGTTTAGCACTTCTAATGTTCTGCTATTTGGTTGGAGAGCTGATGATTCTTCAGTGATAGTGCGCCTTATCTTCTGCGGGGGTTGAGCCATTTTCACTGTTTTTATTTCTTCTATATAAACTGACCACTTTGAAACACTTGATGAACTGAACTGGATCTTGCTCGCGCACTCCTTTATAGTAACTTTTATGCTCTGTCTCTTTCACTCGTACTTTCTGTTTCTCTCACTCATGCTTTTCTGTCTCATTTAAGGGGGAGAAAGGGGTATATCTAAAAAAACATAATCACGAAGTTCTTCGCCTAACCCACAAACAGTGCAATTAATATGTTCATGCAAGTCATAATCATCCTCAGAACCCATGGTTAGCAGTCTTTGATATTTCAACACTAGATTTTCAGGTAGATAATCTTTTAAGTCTTTTAGATAATCTGAGAATTTTATGCACACCAGTAATTCACAAAATTTTTCCAAATCAATTTGTCCAGCTTCATACTTGTCACATAGAATAACTCCTCGATTGTATATTTTTTCTTGTTCTCTATAATACTGCTCATCATTAGTGTCATATAATCTTCGGTAATTTTGTCTAATACATGCATCAAAAAAGTACTTGTAAAAAGTTTCTCGTATACGGAAAATTGCACTTTTTAAATCCTCTGGCTTAGATTCTTCTTCATATAACATCCACATTTTCACTTGTACTATGAACTTTAATAAACCGCACTATGTTAACTTTGAAATCTTTGCTTAACGCGACCACGACTTAAGATCAACTGATGAATAACATATTTTTGAGGAGCGCCATTTATACTCCCCTCAGGAATCCCAAATGTGAAGGCAAATTTTTCCCCAAGTAAAATAAAACAGCAAAAAATAAATCCATGTTGAATCCAGAATAAATTCCTGGAAATATGAACCCCTCAGCCAAAGCAAAGCCACATGCGTACTTAAAACATGTTCAGACATGTTCATCCTGGAAATATAACCTCCCACGTTGAATCAAGAATCATTTCCTGGAAGTAAGAACCCCCTCAGCATAAACAAAGGGCGCCACATAACATAAACAAAGCTACATGCTCAGACATGATCCTTCATGTGTACAATATAATCCTAAATTCCTAGAATAATGCGAACAACGAGTCACTAAAGGGATCAATTGAAATCATGTCCAGTCGGGAATTCTGGGAATTTATGTAATTAGACATATGCGCAACATATGTTCATACGGTAGAGTTAAATTTTATATTTAGGCTTAGGCGCAAGCCAGATGCTCAGACATGATCCTTCATGTCAGGCCCTAGACATAAAAAATGGCGTGACGTCACTGCAATGGAAACTGGAATATTTAGGGATGCGGCTGGAAACATGCGGTTGGGGCTAGAATATTTTGTGCATCCTTTCTTCCAGAGATATGAATTGTTTACCAGATCCCTATACTGATCCTTCACCCTGGGAATATTTCAGGAAAAATGTGTGCATATACAGTTAAAGAATATAAATCTATTTTTAGAACTTTAACCCCTCTAGAGATAAGGCTTATGCTCAAGCGCATGATGATGTAGAAAAGGAAGGATGAATGGGAGCGAAAAGGATGGCATGACGACGCTGCAATGGAAACTGGAATATTTAAATGTGGGTGACGCTAGAATATTTTGTGCATCCTTAAATGATCCTTAACCCCTGCATACACAGTTAAAGGATAGAAATCTATTTTTAGAACTTTTATCTCGTCCTTTCTTCCGGACATATGGCTTGTTTACCCGATCCCTAAACTGATCCTTCACCCCACATAAACAGTTAAAGGATAGAAATCTATTTTTAGAACAATTGTCCTCAACCTAGCATAACACATATAACATGCCATGTACATAGCCATATAACTTGATACCCTCTAGAAATAAGGCTTACGCTCAAGCGCAGGATCTGTAGAAAGGGAAGGATGAAGGGAGCGAAAAGGATGGCGTGACCTCACTGCAATGGCAACTGGAATATTTGTGGGTGGGGGCTACATTTTTTGTGGGCGGTACTTAGCATTCATTGGCTGAGACCTGAATTTAGGGGTGGAGACTGGAATATCCAGGGAGGGGAACTGGAACCCGAGGGGGCGGAGACTGGAAAAAAATCGAAATTGAGACCCCCTGTATAAACCTTATGGGATTTTGAGCCAGAACTCTCATAGCTCCTCTACTCGTATTGATCACAAAGTTGCTTTGGTAGGACCTTGCGAATGTTTTATGCGAGCGCAATAATGGGCAACAACTGGTTAGTTTTATTCTATCCGGTGGAATTCATGATAGGGGTGTAGATTTCTTGTTTCATGGTGCTTTTATTTCATCTAACAATTTAAAAAATTGTGGAAATGAAATAAGCTTTACTCACCTACAATTAGTTGAAGAGTTGCAACATTTAGAAAATGGTATAGATATAGAAACATCTCAGGGAAAAGTAAAAGTGCATTTTGTTTTGGGTTTAATTGTAAGGGATAATTTGGGACTTAATAGCATTTTTGGCTTTGTACCGTCCTTTAATTCAAAAAGATACATACTGTCGTGGTTGTACGAGAAACCGATGTGAAATTAAGGTCGATAATAGAGAGAAAATAACGCATTTAAGAACAAAAAAAAACTACGAAGAAGATCTTTCTGATGCTAATTTCTTAGAAACCGGAATTAAGTCCGAATGTATATTTAATACATTAGACAGCTTTCATGTCTGCGATAATTTTTACTTTGATTTAATGCATGATGTCCTAGAAGGAGTAGCCGTGTATGATATATGCAATATACTCATAGGGTTAATAAATAATGAAAATATGATTTCCTTAGAAGTTATAAATAGTAGAAAACAATTATTTCAGTATGGGGAATCTCCCCCCCCCCTCCCTTTGAATATGAACAGATTGAAATCTTACAATTTAAAAATGTCATCGAGTGAAACTTTATGTTTTCTTCATTTCCTGCCACTCATGATAAGTGATTTAATCGATTCACAAAATAAACATTGGAGGTTATTAACTAAACTTGTAAAAATTATTGATTTTTTATTCAAACCCAACTATTGCGAAGAGGAACTAAATACGTTGAGGGATTTAATAATGGATCATCACACATTGTATATTAAATTATATGGACCGAATCTTAAGCCAAAACACCATTTTTTGGTGCACTATGCAACAGCAATTAAGAGATGTGGACATTTAAAAAATGTTTGGGTTATGCAGTTTGAAGCTAAACATAAGGAAGGTAAAGCTTATTTTAATAATATTACATCGAGATTAAATGCACCTTATTCCCTTGCTATTAAATCATCCTTACAATATTCATATTTCTTAACAAAGTATAAAGATGGAATAAAACATTGACGAAAGCAATTTTGAAACTGAAGATTTATCAACCAAATCATGACTTTACCGCACGTTAAGATTACAAATTGTGTGACGTATAAGGGTATTCAGTACAAAACCAATTTATACTTATCTTGTATGAAGTTATCCTCATTTGAATTGTTTAAGATAGTTGATTTACTTTATGAAAAAGAGACTTTGTTCGTTGTTTGTTATCAAATAGAAGTCAAAATATTCAATGATCACTTTCAGGCTTAGAAAATAGGTAAAAAACTTGATGACTTCTTAATAAAGGAAATAAATTATTTTACAAGCACTCCCTTGCATCTTTATCAAATACATAATGGAAAAACGTTTGTAAGAAACAAGTTTTTATAAGTTTGTGTATTATATTATTATATAACATATAAAACAAGTAAATGTACCTATTTTATGAATAATGGTTACATTAAATTTCAATAAAACCTTTTGAACTAACGTGTTTTTTACACACGACGGAACGGAGAAGGTATATGCGTTTAGGGTGAGAGGTTGGCTGTTTGTTTGTTTGTGTGTGCAAACGAATGTTACCATTTTTCTCCAAAACGGTTTGACCGATTTAGATGGGGTTTTTTGTAAAAAGTTTGTGATTCATGGGCAATTGTTCTTAGATAGGTGTTATGGTGTTAACTTGCTGCAAAATTCAAGATGGCGGACTGTCAAATTTTAAAGTTTATGCGATTTGCACCAAACTTGGTATTTGGGGGCTTTCGAGGTCGCTGATTTCAATTCAACTGTCAAAATTTACGAATTCAAGATGGCGGACTGTCAAATTTTAAAGTTAATGCGATTTGCACCAAATTTGGTATTTGGGTGTTTGCGGGGTCACCGATTTTAAATCAGCTAACAGACTTTGATATTTGGGTTTTTTTTTAGGTACATAAATGAAGTTATAGGACCAAGTAAGTGAAGTTCGACAACCAAGTGCGCTCGTTTGTATAGAAGCGGTTTTTGGTTCGCGCACCACGGTTCGACGAGCGGGTTATCATGTATGGGCCTCTTAACGTAGGAATTCTCTAAAAAGTTTAAAATAAAAAACAAAATTAAAAATTTTGAAAAAATCCACGACGGATGTAAACGTTGTAATGCAAAAAGGATTAAATAAAATTTATGAAAAACCCCCGATTATAAGGAAGTAAGTAACGAAAGATAAAAATAAAAAAATCATCTTAAAAAGGGTTGACTTGCCGCGAGGTCTATCATATAAAGAACTAATTATGACTTTCCTTGGTCCTTCCTACCTTTATATACCTATTTGTTTCTCGTAGATATAATAGACACAGCAATAATATATCAAATATAGGTACTACACATATTCACCTACCTATTAATATAATTACAAACCCAAGAAAATCCGTCGGGGGCTGCCATTCCCTTCCCTGAAATGAACTAACATTTTACAGTTTTATGAGTTTGTGACTAACTGAAATTACTATAGTCTTTAATTGATATAAATTACTGAATCTCTACGAGACACATTAATAATAGATTTTCTATACTACTACATTTTTTAAGTGAAATTGGGAACAGAGATGGCAATGGCAGCTCCCGACGGATTTTCTTGGGTTTGTAATTATATTAATAGGTAGGTGAATATGTGTAGTACCTATATTTGATATTATTGCTATGTCTATCTCTACGAGAAACAAATAGGTATATAAAGGTAGGAAGGACTAAGGAAAGTCATAATTAGTTCTTTATATGATAGACCTCGCGGCAAGTCAACCTTTTTTAAGATGATTTTTTTATTTTTATCTTTCGTTACTTACTTCCTTATAATCGGGGGTTTTTCATAAATTTTGTTAAATCCTTTTTGCATTACAACGTTTACATCCGTCGTGGGTTTTTTCAAAATTTTTAATTTTGTTTTTTTAAATATCACATTCCTTAATGCATTCAACGCGTTTAAATAAAAAGATCTAAAGACAGATGTACATAAGGTCGGCTAGAATTGCTAGAAAACTGTAAATAGCAGTAAATTATGTGAGACTGGGGTACTCTTTTACGGATTTCAAAAAATGGGCATTTTAACATTTGAGTTTATATTTTTCGATCATTCTGTAATTTTTGAACTATGCATCCCATATGCACTTCGTTATAGTCCATTTAATATTTGATATTCGCGGCTTTTAGCAAACTTCCTTGTCGCTAGTTTTTATCCCTCGGTAGAAAATTATAACCATTTTGACTTAAAAAAAAAAGTTTTTTTGACTTGAAACATATATATGGTTTTCCGCAATAAGAATTTTAAGATATTGTTACATTGAGATGAAAATTTCAAAAGTCTGAAATATCAAATATTAAATAAACTATAACGATGTGCACATAGGATGAATACTTAAAAAGTTACAGAATGATCGATAAATACATACCCAAATGTTAAAGTGCTCACTTTTGAAAAACCGTAAGAAAGGAATTATCCCTGCACCCCGCAACACCCCCCCCCCCTCCCCGCTCACCCCCCCCCCCCTCCCCGCTCACCCCCCCCCCCCCCTCCCCGCTCACCCCCAGGCATTTTTGATCCACCTTCTTTTTAATATGAAAATCATCTTACTTTAAATGAATTTATATTTAAATCAAAGTTAGTAGAATTATAAATTTATTTTGAGACGCATTTGATTTCAATACATTTCATATTTGTAATTACAGCGTTTCTTCTTTATTCAAAGTTGTAGTAAATGTCATCCAAGTACTTATCACGCTAAATTTAAAGTTGGACGTATTTGAAATAACCCGAAAACATCTTTAGATTTATTAATGCACATCTTTAATTTAAAGAGTAAGTTTTGTTTGATTCAAAGTTAATTTAATTACGATTTGTCTTTTAAAATCGTACGGCTTTGATTTAAAAATTTTCGCGTTTGGTGCCAAATCATACGGAAAATTCTTTGAATTAAAGTGTTTTTTTTTTTTTGATTATACGTTGCTTTTTCTCTCAGTGTTCGTCAATCCAAATTTTCTTAAATGTATGTTTCTTTAAAAGCTGTGTTTGCCTTTTGCAGCAAAAAAGAAAACAGTTGATTCGTGGGTTTTTAATACGAATGTAATTGTTTTATCTTCATGACGAATATACTCGACATTATGCAAAACATGGTCATTGCGTCATGACGAGTACACTCGAGATAAACGGTTAAGGGGTTAAATTTTTGAAGTGAAACTTCTTTAGCGGCGATATGACGAGTAACTCAAATCTTTTTCGGACGGAAGTAATGTTTTCAAACGGAATTGATCTGAAGGAGTGAAAGAAATGGAAATATACAGATATGGGAACGCTGGAGCAGTTAGAGAATTTATTAGGAAGCTCATAAGTTACATATATATAAATTTTTAATACGGCCCGAGAAGAAGAAGTCGGGGGTAGCAGACTTGCTTATTGCGCAAGGTGTTCGGGTTCAATTCCGCGTCGCTACCTACATACATTTCGGTGCTACTGTTTTATTTTTGATGTGTAACATCTTTCCTCTCGATTTTTGGGAGTGATTTCGTGAAAAGAGACGGAAGTGTGTAACGGGAAGTGAGGAAGCGCACGTGCACGCGCGCTTTTTGATTTGAAAAATGTGCGCGCGGTGCTACAGTAGCAGTCAGCTGTGGGTTTGAATTGTTGTCAAGAGCATTTCTGGACCATTAGTTCGTTTTAATTGCGTAAATCTATTAAGTATCTACACCAAAAATTACATATTTGCCAGAATTTACGAATTCAAGATGGCGGACTGTGAAATTTTAAATTTAATGCGGTTTGCAACTTGAAAATTGGGGGTTTGCGGGGTCGCTTATTTCAAATCAACTGTCAGAATTTATGAATTGAAGATGGCGGACTGCCAAAAATCTCGCAAGTCGCAGTCCAAGAAAGAAAAAGTCTAGTTGTGCGAATTAATCAAATTCCCGCGAACCATTATGTTTTTCCCTCGCTAATTTCTCTATGTATGTACATATACGTGAAATATCCCCTTTGCGCATTCTCTGTTCCTTTTCCTACATCAGTGGTATATTGGTATAGAAAGTGATGGAACCATCGCAACATAGAAATTCCCTTTACGCCCCACTTTCATTCGAGTCGGCGCCACGAACAGCTCGCTGCTCTCGTGTCCTGACGCTCGACCAAGTAGGCAAGTGCAGAGGCTCCAGCTTCGATTCATATTGCTGATGTTGCGGCTCTCGAGCCATTGATCCCTGAGGTTGCCAGATATTTCATTAGTCACATATTTCTCTACTATTATTCTTCGGGCAAGTTATTTGTTTCCTGAGAGATAAAATGTAGCTATTATATATGTATGCATGTGCCGAAGTAAAAGGCAGTTCGGCAACTTCGTAAACTTGCCCATTCAACTGGGCATCTGTATTATTTATCTGAAATTTAGTAAATTTGCAAAGTCAAACCTCTACTTTCATATATCCATTATGATAATAAATTAAATTGAATTCTTTGTGCAAATATGGCGTTTTATTAATCATGCTGTAAATTATATTATCAACAAATGCTACTCTAAATATCAATATGACATATTTATTTTATCTTTTTAAACAAATTTTAAAGCTTTATCTTCACTATGGCCGCTATGCATTGTAAAAGTTCGAGTGTCCCTATTGGAAAACCCTTTAAATTTTATAATTCATATTCGGATTATTATATAGTAAATCAATGCTCCGTAGAAGTTACTACTGTATGGATTACGTATGTACAATTTTTTTACTGGTTTAAATAGATACATAAAAATAAATATCTTAAATGCTATTGTTTCCCTCCAAAGCCATTGAATGTATCAAATGAGGTTTTCAATGATAGTTTGGTTTTCGGAAAGACTTTAATATATAAGTAATGCAATTGTTTTTACAATTTTATTCGTCTGTGTTATGTCTGGGCTAATCTAGGGAACAGATAAATCGATTTCGACAGGAGGAATAGGATGTTCTCGGGCATGATTTCGGCTATTTTTTTAAATTTAATTTTGTCTGTTTGTCTCCTTATTTTTTCGCAATAGATACAAGTCTTCAACGCTGCTACAATTTCTATCAAAATTCGTTTATATTCTCTTACACGCAAATAATAGTTTTTTAAAGGTATTTTTCTTACTGTCTGTTTATTCATGTTAGTCTTGGGAATAGCTGAACTGATCCGCATGGCGCCTCACTATAAACTCGAGTACTTTGTCTGATATGGTTTAAGGTATTTTTATTTTTACCCACGACGAAACGGAGAAGGTATATGCGTTTAGAGACCGCGAGAGATTGTTTGTGTGTGCAAACGAATGTTGTCATTTTCTCCAAAACGGTTTGACCGATTTAGATAGAGATTTCTATAAAGGGTTTGCGCTTCATCAGCGATTGTTTTTAGATAGATGTTATGGTGTTAACTCGTCAGGAAGCGCTGCAATAAACGTTTAATAGGGTTTGGTGTGTTGCTTATACAGAAGCAACATACAGACGTAAAAATATAAACAGGATCGTCGGTAACTTATCGATGTCACATAGCATGTTTGGGTTCTTAGAAAACATATAGGCTAAGTTCGCAATTGCATTCTGATTAATCCGAGCAACCCAAATGTGTCCACATTTACGATCTGAGTGCTAGGAATGATCTGACATGTGTCCGTTAATTCAATCTTAATCATTTCGAGCGCGCTCTATGTCCTCGGTCGGTAAAGATCTAACCTAGCATTTATTTATTGTCAATGAAGGGTAAATTTTTAAATTAAGTGGCAGTATAAACATTTATATTTTATATAAGTAAGTATTATACTCTTTCTAGAGATTATATATGCAATGCCTGCTGAAATTAATTTTGCACCAAAAAGTTAAGGGGACCGTTTTTTTGTACAAAAAAAAAAAAAACCGTTGGGAATAACTATGGCCATAACAAATCGTTTTTTTTTTTTTAATTAACTTCTTCCATAATTTGCTTTCAAATTAGCAGTCAGCACAAAAGACAACTGACGTTTAGTCTTCTTCTTTTCGTTCGAACAGCTGAAGTTGTGTTCACAATTGTGGGAGAGCACTCAGAACGTAATCTGCATAATCTGCTCACTCGAGTGATTGCAATTGCGAACTCGGCCCATGAAGAACCGACAATAGACAGATATTTAGACAGTAACGTTGGAAATTCTCTAAAAATAAAAAACAAAATTAAAGATTTTTAAAAAACCCACGACGGATGTACACGTTGTTATAGAAAAAGGATTAAAGAAAATTTATGAAAAACTCCCGACTAAGAGGAAGTAAGTAATAAAAGATAAAAATAAAAAAATAAAAACGTTTTAAAAAGGGTTGACTTGTTGCGAAGCCTCTCATAAATACCACTAATTAAATAATTAATTACTTAGTTTTTCCTACCTTTATGTATCTATTTGATTTTCGTAGATTCTCGTAATAATATTAAATATAGGTACTAAACATATACATACTAATCACCTACCTATTTGTTAGAAAACATGAAATATGTAATATTATCACATCAAAACAACATGACCCACAAATTGCAATTGCTTAAAAACAAAGGCACCTACCGCACTACGCGGAAGAGCAGTATTTACATTGCTAGTACTTGCTGAGTCATTGCACTACTTAAGTAACCTAATAACTCGCGTGCCGCTGCGCAGCCGCCGGTTCGCTTACTTAAGAGCAATGCATTTCAAGTGCAATGCTGATTATTTAGGTTGCAATATTAAACAATTGTAATTTGGGGACATGTTTGGTAATCTGTTTTTGAACTTAAATTAATTTTAGATTAAGCATTTTTGTTATGTATAAAAGTTGAAAATAATTAGAATAAATTGTCAGTTGTTAATGTGATTTTGAGTTGTCAATCACCACAGCCAACCCCTTGCTGGTATAACTTGTTCAAGTGCCGGTTATACCTTTCACGGGCAGGACATTTCGCGAGTATAATTGGTTCAAGTACCGATTATACTTTTATTTTTACCGCGAGTGTAATTGGTCCAAGTACCGATTGCATTTCTATACTTTACCGTTAAGAAATAGCCTTACCGTTAACATTTTGGTGACCCCGACGTGATCCCAGTGGTCTTTCACTCGGATTACGTGCATCAAAATAGCTAGTTTTTGGAAAAAATACCAATTCATACCATCAGAACCCGGCGAATTTCATCTTCAAAATGGTGCATAAAATGGAGCAGCTAGCGGAACAGCAAACTTTAAATGGAGGCGAAATTCAACGGATCATAACGAATTATAAGAAGGATCCAGAAGGCCGAAAAGACAAGACTTACTTCATCAATCGACTCCGACGGCTAGAAGATTCATGGGCCGTGTTCGAGGCAATTGATTCGAAGATAAGAGCAGTTCCTGATGTGCCGCTGGATCATCCGTATTTCTCCAAGGACTATTATGACTCAATAAAGTCAATTTATTGCCAATGTAGCGAGCATTTTACGGAGAAGATTGAATTACTTGCCGCTCAAGAGGCTAATCTTGCATCCACTAAATCCCCTTCAGCAGCCAGTATTGCTCAAAATCCACCAGCAACGTCTGTGAGGAAATCTAAACAAATTTCCGAAAAGGGGGCGATATTTAAACCGACACAGCCGATACAAAATTTGATGCCTCGAATGGAAGGGAAGTAGTAACCAATTACTCCAAGCCAACTTCCGATCCTTCATGGGAGCAGCCGTTAGCCTTAGAATCTCAGGCGCCACAAGTCTGTCGATTGATAAGAAGGCAGCGGAGAATCATTGAGACGTTACGACGCTTGTTAGGTCAGATTGAAGCAGATCAACAGGAAAGGCCAAGACAATACCTTGATTTAAAAATAACCACAATTAATCAGCAATGGTCCCAATTTCAAGAATGTGATGATTTGATATGGGAGTTAACGGAGGATCCAGCCGCAGAAGGCTACGACATCGAGGACGGCATACGGTTAGAAGAAAAGGTGGAGAAATGCCTAATTTTACTAACTACCAAACGCGACAATCTTCAGTTATCTGCAACCCAATCAACCCAACGGGACCCACTCACACTCCCCAAATTTGATGGCGATTATTTGAAGTGCTTCATTCGAACAAATGGTACATTCCCAGGCAATACCAAATTGCCAGAAGATGTGGTACCTCAAGGCTAACTTATCCGGGGAGGCAGAGAAATTAATAAGACATTTTACTGCATCCGATGAAAATTATGCAGCTGCCTGGCAAACATTAAAAGATCGCTACAATAACCAAAGATTGTTGATAACAGCATTGATTAATAAATCATTATCTCAGCCAGGGCATGCGAATGAAAATGCTTCCGTTGCAGGAATAAAGACATTGCATGACACAACACAGGAATACCTTTTGGGACTAAAACCTTAAATGTGTCGACAGCAAACTGGGATCCATTGCTTCTCCATATACTCATCAAGAAGTTGAACAAAACAACTCATATGCTATATGAGCAGTCGCTATCCAATCCTCGAGAGATGCAAAGCATCAAGGGTTTTTTGTCTTTCTTGGAAACAAGATTTCAATCTCTTGAAGCTCTGGGCACCAAGACCAAAAATGAGGAGTCCCAAAGGAACCGAAGCTTTACTAAAGGTTTAACTTCGGGCATATCAACAACTCCCACAGCTTGCATATCATGCAAGGCAAATCATCCGCTCTTTGCATGCAGTAGTTTTCGAAAACTGTCAGTATTATATTGGAACCCGTCATCTAGAGCGTAGCAACCCGCCGTGAGAGCCCCCTTTTATTATAAGGATGGAAAGTCTTCCCATTTCTAGGAACCGGCAGTGCGTGGCCTGGATGCGTGTTATCCGCGGCGCTGATTCCGAGTATTTTATCGAAAAAAAGCAAAACCCACGTCGAAATATTGCATGTATAAAAACAGCCGGCGCGCGCAACTTTTATGGGTTCGTCGAATTTACACAAATCCATGTCGTCCTGTGCGAAGAGAATTCTCTCATTCTCATTCACTAAGGGCCCCCTCTGTCACTTCCCGCCTTCTTCTATAAACAAACGAAGGGAATGCACAATTTTTGGGTAACGATTTTTGTGACATACATTCTTTTAAATAGACCCCAGGGATAAGACATATTCATGTCAAAAAGATGTGAGACTTTCTTCAATCAAACAGTTGAACGAGCTGCCAACGGGCGATTCATTGTTAGTTTACCATTCCGGGAAGATCCAGAAAATCTAGGAGAGTCAAGGACTGTTGCTTTAAACCGATTTTTTGCGCTTGAAAGACGCCTGGCCAAAGATACAGCTTTTAAATCACAGTACGTGGAATTTATGAGAGAATATATCGAGCTTGGCCACATGAAGGAAGTAGACATCGATACTGTAGATTGTCCGCGGTATTTTATTCCGCACCACTGCGTCCTTAAACCCGAGAGCAGCACCACTAAATTGAGAGTGGTATTTGATGCATCAATGAAGACGCAACGCAGCTATCTTTGAATGATGTATTATACACAGTGCGGCTTAAGTCAAGCTCTCGTGAAGTTGCACAGATTCATATGATACTGTGTAGGAACTTTCGTCTGAAGCTTAAACGTGCGAATATGCAAAAATTTTTCCCAGGAAAGCTAAATTTTCCGAGATATTTAAGTTTTTTAAAAAAAAATTTCAAACAATATTTTCGCATATTACGACGAAAATTCCTGCACAATTTCACTTTATATTACCACTTCACTCACAACTCACACGATTTTCACAAATAAATCCAACAGGTACCTGAAAATATGAAATTATTGTATTATTAATCGTTACTTACCAAGCGACTCCATCTTCATCCGGCAGCTCACCTGTCAAACCGATTTGTTGTTATTTCAAGCTGCCCGTCCTACCTCCTCGGATGCGTTCAGTAATTGCCAAAAATGCCTACTGACTGAAAATTTTCCGTATACAAACTGCCTACTGACAGAAAATTTTCCTTATACAAAATGCCTACTGACTGAACATTTTCCTTATACAAACTACCTACTGACTGAAAATTTTCCTTATACAAACTGCCTACTGACTGAAAATTTTCCTTATACAAACTGCCTACTGACTGAAAATTTTCCTTATACAAACTGCCTACTGACTGAAAATTTTCCTTATACAAAATGCCTACTGACTGAAAATTTTCCTTATACAAAATGCCTACTGACTGAAAATTTTCCTTATACAAACTGCCTACTGACTGAAAATTTTCCTTATACAAACTGCCTACTGACTGAAAATTTTCCTTATACAAACTGCCTACTGACTGAAAATTTTCCTTATACAAACTGCCTACTGACTGAAAATTTTCCTTATACAAAATGCCTACTGACTGAAAATTGAATGAATGCACGTTCCATTACTAAACGCATCCGAGAAGGTAGGAGGGGCAGCGCGAAATAACAACAAATCATTTTGACAGGTGAGCTGCCGGATGAAGATGGAGTCTTTTGGTAAGTTACGATTAATAATACTTACAAATATTTCATATTTTCAGGTGTTGGATTTATTTGTGAAAATCGTGTGAGTTGTGAGTGAAGTGGTAATTTAAAGTGAAATTGTGCAGGAATTTTCGCCGTAATATGCGAAAATATTGTTTGCAATTTTTTTTTAAAAACTTAAATATCTCCCTGCACAGTATCATATGAATCTGTGCAACTTCACGAGAGCTTGACTTGTTCCCACAGGGCCAACAATTCAAAGCGATTTATTTTCAATACTACTTCGCTTTCGGCTACCGCGATTCGTGTTTACTGCAGATATTCAGAAGATGTACAGACAGGTACTTCTGAAGGAAAGTGATCAAAAATACCAACTGATATTCTGGCGAAATGATCCGAGCCATCCATTAAAGTGTTATCAATTATGTACAGTCACATATGGTACGAGACCAGCACCTTACCTAGCAACCAAATGTCTGCAAAAACTAGCCCAAGAGGCCGCTGTGAAGTATCCACTTGGAGCGGAAATACTGAGAAATGATTTCTATGTAGACGACTGCATCACCGGATCTAATAGCCTTGCCACAGTCCTTGCCATGCAGAAGGAATTAAAAGAAGTTCTGCAAGAAGCAGGCTTCAAATTAAGAAAGTGGAGCGCCAATAATGCCCAATTGCTTCAAAGAATACCACCAGAAGACCAGGAAATAAATCTTGATTTTGGAAATGCAACAGAAGAAAGAATAAAAACATTGGGACTGACATGGCTGCCAAAGATAGATCAATTCAGAATCAAGGCTTTCTCAATTGAAGGATCAAGAGTCACAAAAAGAATTGTTACATCCGACATAGCCAAACTCTTTGACCCCCTTGGAATACTCGCACCTGTGGTCGTCTCAGCAAAAATATTTGCCCTACAGCTATGGAGCTTAAAGATCGATTGGGATTCAGCATTACCAATGGAACTGCATACAAGATGGATTAACTTTCGGACTGCCTTAGCAACGTTAAATAATATTACTATTCCAAGACATGTATTCGCCCAAGGAACGCCAAAAAGCATACAAATTCATGTCTTCTCAGATGCCTCCGAAAAAGCATTTGGAGCAGCATTCTACGTACGATCAATCAACAAGGATGGCAGAGTCATCGTGAGGCTTTTGTGCTCTAAATCACGCGTTGCGCCGTTACAAAAACAAACTCTACCTCCTCTAGAGTTGTGTGCAGCTCTACTAGCAGCTCAACTTACTCATTGGGTGAAGAAGGACTTAAAATTAGAAGAAGCTCCGGTATTTTTCTGGTCCGACTCCGAGATAGTATTGGCGTGGATAAACTCAACATCAGCATCTTTCCACACATTCGCGGCCAACAGAATTGCAGCTATACAAGAACTAAGCATACCCAGTCTATGGCGTCATGTCAGATCGGAAGAAAACCCGGCAGACGTACTCTCCAGATGATTATCTCCTGAAAAACTTGAAGCTTGCCAAGTGTGGTTTTATGGCCCTCCATTCTTGCACGGTAATGAGTCCATATGACCTACCCCCTATCAAGAAAAGACAGAATGTCAACTAGAAAGAAAGCGTGTAGCATTGCCAACAACAACTGCAATGGACGACACATCAAGTCCCATATATAAAATCAATCACGGAGGATCATTCCGCAAACTACAGCGTAGAGTCATTCGGGGTAACCGAGCGCAGTGGGTAAGTGTGCGCACGGCTTATATCTCCAGAACGGGGTGCGGAGGGAAGGTAGTTTGTTTAGGTCGTTTGGAGGCGCCGGAGATGCGAACAATTTGCGACATGACCGTGACCCGCACCATGCGTCGTTATTTATTTATTTGCTAAAAACTATTTTTTAAGTTGTAATCGTTACTTTTTTGGGTTCTGGAAAACACTGTTACTTGCAAGATTTTGATCTGAAAACGGCAAGTCTATTTTTTATTAATTATTTGCATATTTATATTGAAACGTGACAAAGAAATTTGAGTTTATATTCGGTTTCTCGGACTCAGTGATTATTCTTTTAAATTTTGGCTTTTCGGGGAAAGTGTGCGCGGGTAAGTGCACTGAAAAAAATATTTTAGAGCAATTGTCTAAAGTCAGTTAGGTGAATAGTCTTTAGATGAATTTCCGACAAATTAGTTAAATTTTCCACTATTTCTCGGCAAATTTACATTTGTGATTAGATGAACTACCTAAATCAGTTTAGGTGCCTAAATTTACGCAGTGTTATAGTAAATTCATCTACATTTTAGAAGAAACACCGACATAGCAAAAAACGAAATTAGGAAAATCGTCTATTCCGATATAGATGATAAATAATTAGGTAAAAACTCTATAGATTTAGATGAATTGACTTGAGTAAGTTGGTAATAACTCCACAATTTTAGGTATTTTTATTTTATGTCTTTTGTCTCCGGAGTTGTGGGTTCGATTCTCACATGAAATACCTTGGTTAAAAAGCAAAACATCACAAATAGTAAAAAATATATATCAAATAAATAATAACATAAAAACAAAAATGCAGAAGAAAGCCCAATAGGGGTTTAAATTCCCGAGTCCGCGAAAAACAAAAAAACAAGGTAGAATTAATTCTGCCTTGTATAAAAAAAAGTCTTTTGTCAGATAAAAGTTTTGGAGAATTAACTCTCTGTTTAGGTAAAATATCTAATTACATAAATAATTTGAATTTGCCTGATTGAAATTCGAAGTGTAACTTAGTGAAGAGAAATCTTGTACAATACACAGATTATACAGAAACAATGAAAAGACGCGGTTACTCATAAACTTTAAAACCCTATGTGTGTTGATTGCTCAGAATGGCTCAGGGCTAGAGCAACAAGCTCTCCACTCCGGAGTTCCAAGTTCGAATCTACCCAGGGTCAGGAACATCTCACTTTCTAAAAAGACATCGGAATTGGTGTAGGTCGGTGGGTAAGAATAAGAACAAAGAGACCACCACAATACGCAGGGCCAAGGTTCAAATTCAAGCCGTACGGGATTAACTTTTTTTGCATTCACAATTTGTAGGAAATTTGCCTACTTTTTATTGATCCTTCACCTAAAGCTTGTAGGTAGTAGAGCTATTCTAGTAGATAATTTTACAACATAAATCACCTATTTCAAATTAGGTAAAGCACCTAATCGACTTGGCTGGCTGAAAAACACCTACGAAAATTAGATGAAATGCCCAGTTTTTTAGATAAATATTCTAAACATTTTTTTCAGTGTGTGCGCATGCGCACACTTGCCCCTTGTGTCATAATGTATTGGAAATATGTAGACGTGTGATATTTTAGTTCCTAAATCTTGATTTATTCAAAATTTTTTGTTTTAGTGTTTATCGTCATGCCTCGAAAATATATAGAAAAAAACCCTGAACTTGCACCAGTTCAAGCTCAAGTTAAAACTCGAGTTGAGAGGGGAAAAATCAAGAGAGCAGCCGCAAATGCCATTGGTAGTAGCGAGTCGTATCTTCGAAAAAAACTCAAATTAAACAAAGTTGCATCTTTAATGGGTCGGTATAAGCCAACATTCAATGAAAGTCAAGGGGCAGAATTTGCAGTCCATTGCAAGAAAATTTCGGCTTCTAGCTTGAGCTATTGGATTCAATAAAGTTCAAGCCGACCGTTTTGCAAGAACCTGAAGGACTTATAGGTACGAAAAGCATAAATTTCAATCCAGTCGCATTTATAATGTAGATGAGACTGGAATTAGCACAGTACCAAACAAAACGTCAAAAGTCGTCACAACAAAAGGAAAAAAAGCAGTATCTAAAGTAGTATCTGCAGAAAGAGGCAGCACAGTAACAGCTATTTGCTGTATGTTACCTAAAGTTTTAATTTTAGTTTTCTATGTTAAGGCTACCATGAGAAATTTCATTGTTCTCAAGTCGAAATGTCTGAATTTTGTTATATTTTCATTCATTTCCAAAGAAATATTAATTGCCATTAAATATCTTAGTAACAGAAGGTTTAATGTTGTAAAACTAAAGAATGCGTTCACTTACCCCAACTGCGCCTACTTACCCCACAGGGGTACGCACACTTACCCGCAATACGGGTCAAGTGTACGCATTCCGACTTGCCATCATTTTTCTTTTTTTGTAAAAAATTAGGACACTTTTTCGTTTTCGTTCCTTTTTTAATTTATAGCCTAATAAATGCTCTATTCGAAACAATATTTTTTTTTTCGTAATTCTTATATTTTAATGCACGGTGAGGCTTCAAAGGGAAAAGTGCGCACACTTGACCCGAACGACCCTATAGTGGCGTATATTTTGAGATTTGTGAATGCAACCAGGCATCCAAATAATCTGCGACCAAAGTGTTATCCCCTACTTGCCAAGAGCTGGATGAGGCGATGCATAGAATAGTGAAAAACATGCAGGAGGATGAGTTCAAGGAGGAAATTGGTCAATTAACCAGGGCCAAGGAAGTTAACAAAAATAGCCGGGTCATTTTCTTATAGGGAAACCACTGACAGCGACTATAGACAAAAAAGAGTTCGACACCAACAAAATATTTTCAGAGATACCAAGCAAAAATCCTGAGACAAATAGTAAATGCGCCATGGTTTGTTATAAACAAGCAGATACATACACACCTTGAGATCCCTACAGTTAAAGATGAAATAAACAGATTTAGCACGAACTATCTCCAAAGGCAATAGTCACACAAATGTTTTAGTCATTTGCCTGCTTGACGAAAGTAACGACGAGATCGGAATATGTACTTAAAACACACCATTTCAAGCTACCATTTAAAAACTGAAATTCTAGATTGTAATATCTTTGCAATCATTAACACAATACTTTGCAGACTAAGCTTAAAATGTAATCATCTACATTCTCTTATTGTGCTCGCTGGAGCTCAATAAATTAGGTAAATATATATATAGCTCATAGAATTTTCTTAATGTTGAAATACGAGTATGTATACATTGCTAAATATAAAGAATAAAATAAAAAGATTATTATTCTAAACACTTAAGGCTGAGAATTGTCGAGGAAAAAGTTTTTTACAGAAATGATTCGGAGCCTGAACCAACAATATACTGACCCGCACGATGATAATTAAACCTTTACAAAATAAGGTCCTCACATGTGACAAATAAAATAAGTCGTCGACAGATAAGGATACGACTTGAAAAATAAAAATTAGGTAACGAATTTCGTCAGCTAATACAAACAGAATATAGTCTGTAATTTAACCTTCGCCTACACATGAGCTTTGTATGAACTAAAAAATCTCACGCATGTGAGACGACTGTGATGAAACGAAAAGTTACAACAACACTGCACCTACGAAACCGACGTAAAAATATTGACCACCATGAGCACGGGTAGCGAAAATGTGCAATGATTGGGCAAGAATTTAGCCAGCTCAACGCTTGTGACAAACACACAATGACAAATGATAATGACTTTGTGACAATGAGAACCGATCCAGGCGGACTTTTCTTTGAGCAGAAAATGGAGCTGCACCGGCGAAAGGAGGAAGTATTACGTTTGCAACTAAACTAAAGCTAATTTTTCTTTACTTCAGTGCAAAACCCGACTAGCTCCCACGGCCGCGTCAAACGATGATCCATCTTGCGGGGACGTTATTCAGCCGCCCCCAAGAAGAGAAGGATCGATGTAGGGCACTCTTGCAAGCGCCAATATCGCGGAGAACACCTCCGCGGCGGAGCTGATAAACGCCTCATCCCTCGTCCCGTGAAGAGTGCTCCTGTTGATGGAGCCAACAGTATTGCTATGAGCAACGCAGCCAAGGTTCGCTTTCTAATCAATGGTATAACTAGTGGTGAGTTGAGATCGATGCTATTCTTTCAAAGTCTTAGAACGCCGGATGATTTATTCCGACATAATATGTATGTATGTAGGAACTATGACGAAACGATGTCCTTCGGTTCTCAGCAGCGACCATCGGCGGTTGCCGCCAATAAAAGTAGAAAGAAAGGTTTGCAAAGGACGATAGGACGTGTTTCAACTGTAATCAAGCAGTGCACATTTCACGCAACTGCCGAAACCCCAGCGGAGGAAGCTGTGTGCGTAAAATGCGCCAAATCTGGTCACTCAGATAGTGAATGTAAATCTTAGCTAAAGTGTCATTGATCAAACGAGGCGAATACTGTAAGGTGGTGATTATGAAATAAAAATATTTGAATTCATTGACATGGGCAGTGATGTAAGTCTTATAAAAGGAAGCCTTGCAAGAGCAATTAAGCTGTATTTTGAAAGTTGTCGAATTTTGCTCAAGGGTTTGGAAATTGTATATGTAGAATGTTGGGACGCGCCAAAGTGGAACTGTTGGTAGACCAAGCAGAGGAGACTAGTCTGCATACTGTCAACGATGAATTTCTATTTTGCGACGCAGTTGTAGGGCTAGATTTCATTGGCATGGACGACATAGTAAATGTAAAGAAGAACGACCGTCTGCAAATCCCTATCCCTATATATATATATAAAATCGAAAGTTGGTTTTTTTGTTTGTTTGTTCGTTTGTTCGTTTGTTCGTTTGTCGCTCAATCACGCCTAAACGCTCCGTCCGATCATTTTAATTTTTTGAGTGAAGACACTACATATTCCGGCCTAACATATAGGCTACTTTTTATTCGCGGATTTCAAAATGGCGGACCCACGATGGTGGCCAAAAATTGTAAACATCAAGAGATTGCCGTGAAAATTGGTACTTGTGGGTTTTCGGAGCTCCTGATTGCGAATCTACGCTCGAAATTTGGAAATTCAAGATGGCGGATCCAATATGGCGACTAAAAATTTTCCAAATTCAACGAATTTAATTGAAAATTGGTACTATAGGTATCCTGAGGCCAATAATTTCGAATCTACTAACAAAATTTGGAAGTTCAAAATGGCGGGCCCACTATGTTTGTTACTCAATCACGCCTTAACGCTTGGTCCGATCAATTTCGTTTTTTAAGCGAAGACACTACACATTCCGACTTAACATATAGGATACTTTTTATTCGCGGGTTTCAAAATGGCGGACCAAAGATGGCGACCAAAAATTTTTAATATCAAGGGATTGCCATGAAAATTGGTATTTGGGGGTTTTCGGAGCTCCTGATTACTAATATTCACTCGAAATTTGGAAATTCAAGATGGCGAATTCAATATGGCGACCACAAATTTTCGAATCTCAACGAATTTAATTGAAAATTTGTACTATAGTTATCTTGAGGTCACTAATTTCGTATTTACTAACAAAATTTCGAAATTCAAAATGGCGGACCCAATATATTTGTTGCTCAATCACGCCTTAACGCTTGGTCCGATCATTTTCATTTTTTAAGTGAAGGCACTACATATCCCGACGTAAGACATAGGCTGCTTTTTATTCATGGGATTCAAAATGGCGGACCTAAGATGGCGGCCAATAATTGTAAATAGCAAGGGATTGCCATGAAAATTAGTACGTGGGGGTTTTTGGAGGTTCGAAGTACGAATGTATGCTTGAAATTTGGAAATTCAAGATGGCGGATCCAATATGGCGCCCAAAATTTTTCGAACATCAACGAATTTAAGTGAAAATCTCTATATTCCCTATATATATAAAATCGAAAGTTGGTTTGTTTGTTTGTTTGTTGCTCAATCACGCCTAAACGCTCGGTCCGATCATTTTCATTTTTTGAGTGAAGACTCTACATATTCCGGCCTTACATATAGGCTATTTTTTATTTGCGAATTTCAAAATGGCGGTCAAAAATGTTAAATATCAAGAGATTGCCGTGAAAATTTTTATTTGGGGGTTTTCGGAGCTTCTGATTGCGAATCTCCGCTCGAAATTTGGAAATTCAAGATGTGCGGATCCAATATGGCAACTAATAATTTTCGAACTTCAACGAATTTAATTGAAAATTGGTCTATAGGAATCATGAGGCCGCTAATTTCTAATCTACTAACAAAATTTAGAAATTTAAAATGGCGGGCCCACTTTATTTTTCTTACTCAATCACGCCTTAACACTTGGTCCAATCATTTTCATGTTTGAAGTGAAGGCACTACATATTGCGACCTAAGACATAGGCTACTTTTTATTCACGGGATTCAAAATGGCGGCCAAAAATTGTAAATTTCAGGGAATTCCGATGAAAATTGGTATATGGGGATTTTTGAAGGTTCTGATTGCGAATATACATACTTTCGAAATTTAAAAATTCAAGATGGCGAATCAAGTATGGCAACCCAAAATTTCCAAATTCAAGGAGTTTAAGTGAAAATTTGCACCAAGGGTACTAAATTCGAATCAATTATCAGAACTTAGAAGTTCAAAATGGCGGACCCAATATGGTGACTGATTTTTTAGGAATTAAAAGAATTTTCATACCAATTCTGATATGGACAGCGGTACAAAATGCGTTTTGGATGGATCACATTCAAAAAGCATTTTTTAAGTATTTAACTAAGTAGTGTTTATGATACACCGGGTGAAACCGGGTTACTCAGCTAGTAAACAATACAAATGGAAATGTGACAGACGTGCTGACTTAATGTGCATCAATAGACAGGTACGCAAAACCTTAATTATTACAGAAAATTAATGAAAAACAAGAATAATAACGATAAATATGGAAATCTAAATGAAACTGGACTTGAAAATAATAAAAACTTTTACGGTATTCCTACTAATTCACAAGGAAATGAAAATAAAACGAACGAAAATAAATTTAGCAACGAAAGCCTTGGCGTTGATCCGAATTGACCGAAATTAAAAAACGAAAGTGTTAACGAGGGGCGCGGTAAATCAAAAGAAATGGCCTTATTATTTATTGTTTCGCTTAATACAAGCTATAGAGGATTGAATTAAACTACGACTTAAAGAAACTAAATGAACCTAATTGTGACTAATTAAGGAGGAGAGCTGGACAGGTAAAGATTTCGCTTAAGAGAGGTTTTGTCCAGGTGGAAATCGAAGGAAAGAGAGTTGTACCTTCCGTAGCATTCTAGTGAAGGGTTCAAAGTGGCCATAGTTAGTGAAATGAAAATGAACTAAAAAGCGAACACTCATGCGGACTAGAAGAAAAGAAGGTTCCAAACGAAGATTACGACAATACAAAAGAAACCTATTTGTTCACACGAAATAATGGTGGCCAAAAACGTTTTTGAGTTGGATTGCTCCCGAAGCTCCTTGTTTAAACTAGAACTCAATAAACCCGAGACAGTCAGTTCCCGTTCTTATCGCTTATCGTATTCTCAACGTGAAAAATTTAAAGTCATTGTCATTGAGCTGTTACGTGCAAAAATAATTCCGAATACTTCAATTACGGCAATTATCGTAAAGAAAACAGACGACAGGATGGTTATAGAATTCAGACAAATTAACGACATTACAATAAAGATCGACATCATCTGCCCAATAGCAAAGAATTACTTCAACAATTGAGCGGTAGACGTTATTTTATAGCGTTAGATCTTGCATCAGGGTATTATCAGATCCGAATAGATCTGTCTGTGCCGTTTGAGAAAATTAATTCCGGAATATGGAATTATTACACGAGACCTTTTAAAAAAGGGTAACGATTTTGCATGGTCAAAAAATCAAGATGACGCATTCAATAAATTGCGGCCTGCGTTGGTTTTCTCTGATTCAAACTTGGAACACGAGGGAGGTTCAAATGGCCGCGTGTGCTTCAGGCCTGGCTGGGATACTACTACAATGGGACCCTGACGGAAAACTGCGCCCGGTTAGCTATTTAAGTAGACAACCAACCGAGCATGAGCGTGTCTATCTTAGCTTCGAAATATGTAGAAATGTTGAATATTGTCAGAACGCTTTCACGTTTCTGTAGTTTTATTCTGGGAAAAAAAAACCTTTAGGCTTATCAGAGATTGTCAAGCGGTCTCAAAGAAGAAGGATATTATTCCCCGTATAGCCAGATGGTGGATAGCATACCGGAAAGGATGTTTAATATAGCATGTGGATATGGATTGTTTAAGTAGACAACCTGCAAGACGAAAAGCTAGCTAATGTCCTATCAGTTGTAAAAAGGGATCCTGTCAACAACGCAGAAAACAGGTACACGCCGACTGCGTTTTAATAGATGGACGTTTGTTCGGAAGAGTAGAAAACGCTCTCAAATAGGTTAGTACCAAAAAACGCGATAGGGCGATTCTTGAAAATCTACCACGACGATTTATGACACCACGGACTCGAAAGGACGCTTCAAACGTGATTGCTGGTTCCGAGACGCAAAACTCAGAGCTACATTTCTTCGTGTATAAGGTGTGCGTATTATAAACGGCTAGCTGGGAAAAGAGAGAGAGAGAGTCACATAGCATCGAAAAGGTAGTCGTCGCCTTCCACACACTGCACGTTGACCACTTGGATCCTTTTCCTAAAAGTTCTGCAGGAAATACGCACATCCTAGGAATTACAAAAGCATTCACGAAGTATGTCATCCTCCACGCAGTCCAGAATATTTCCATGAAAGCTACAATAAAGGCCCTCAATGCAACTTCGGAATCCTCACACGGATTATAATGGATCGTGGGACGGTTTTTACATCAAAAGAGTTCCAGAAGTATTGTGAAGACAAGTGTATCCGACACGTTTTCACCGCTGCCAGATGCCCGAGAGGAAACGGCAAGATAGAGAGATGCAACCGCACTATGAATTCCTTGCGGACTATGGCAGATGGCGGTAGAAAATGGGACACGTTGTTAAAGGCCATTCAATTGGGTATTAATTCAAGCCAAAACGCATCAACCAAACGCTCCCCAAATGAAATTTTATTTGGTTTTCAGCCAAGGCATCCCTTGCAAAACACAATTCTCCTAACGCCCCATGAGGACGACGACACCTTAAAACAACTTAAGTTGGACGAAATCAAAGCAAAATGGGAAAATGAAAAACATCGGAAACGTAAAAAAAACAACAAAAGCAGTGCTACGATCTAAACAGAAAACCTCCGCGAAAGTATAAGAAAAAAGATCTGGTTTTAATAAAACAATATGCAATTTCCGTCGGTGAGTCAAGAAAAATCGGCGCTAAGGCCCTGAGGCCACGCCACGCGCACACAGAGAACGGAGCAGAACTGAGCTTATAGTGTCAGCGCTGAACAGCTAAGCAAAAACAGTTATAGTACGCAAACAGAAAGCGGAGCTGATTTCAGTTAAAGAAATCGAAGTCTTCGGTATTTTTACTAAAGTCTAAAGGATATTAAACTTTCTCTACGTTTATAAAATGTTGTACTTAATAGTACTTAAAAACATTTTGTTTATATTTTTTTATTGCTAAAATGGCGATATTATTGGCAGTGACGTCAAACATGTCATCATGAGACGTTCTAGGCACCTTACCGGCATTTTCCCACATCTTCGAGGAAATTAAGATGCGAAATAAATATAATCACATGAATTTGCATAAACTTTAAAATTTTTACATTCCATCATCATCAAATTCTGACTGTCGGGTTGAGGCAAGCAAACCCGGAAATCCCCAAGTACCAAGTTTGGTGGAAATCGCAGAAGCTTTTTTTGACAGTCCGCCATCTTTAACTCCTAAATTCTGAGAGTCGGGTTGAAAGCAGCACCCCGAAAACCGCCAAGTACCAATTTTAATGGTAATCGCATAATCTTTTAAATTTGAATGTCCGCCATAGAGATCATTTTGTTCAGATACATTTTTTCGATCCTCTAGACTAGGTGCCCCTTTAAGGAAAAATATTTATTAAGCAAGAAACGACGCCGCTACAGAATTCATCAAAAGAAACTGTAAATTAAATGTACTTTTCACGGTAACAATACGCAAATGAATGTGAATTACGCGCTTCTCCGCGCTGATATAAACAAAAAAGTGATCACATGAAATCAGCTCTGCTCTACTAGCTGATGACCTCCGCTCCGTTTTCAATGTGCGCATTTATACTAGTTGCAATATGTTTATTTTTTCAGCGCTGATAAGTACACCTCTGCTTCGCTTTCTGTGTGCGCGGCCTAAAAGGCCCGAACATAGTTGCTGAAGTTCCGAAAAATGATCGCTACTGGGCACCGGCTAAAAGCTATTCCAGGAGCACCAGTATATCAACGACCGACGTTTCGAAACGATGCACACATCTGATGCAATGAAACAATGGTGCGCTGTTCCCGATGAAGAAATTCTTTAAACGGACGACTCAAAATCTGAATTCGGATACCCGATACTCGGATAGCCGAACTGTAAAAATGTGTGACCCCGGCCTAAGTTCGTGAAGTCATATATATAGACTTTCATAAACAGTTCCGACAAAGCTTCCGATTTCTGCGTATATACATATGTATGAGACGCGTCTATAATGATAATAAGTAATAAGTAATAACTTTAGTCCAAAAAGCAGGCGTCTACGCAGCCCAATGCCTGTATCTTGTGGAAAGGCTAAAAACAAAAATAAACACTACGGTTAAATGCAATCAGTTAGCATGCTTGAGCTTATATTTTTGTTTATATTATGATGTTATATAAGTTGTAAATGATATATTCTCCGAGTACAAAGATACCTCAGTTGTTGAAGTCTGTACAGGCACTTGCGCCCTAAAAAATAATAATAACAAATAACAAAGTTTCTCTCGCTTTATGGCTAATTCGTAGAAATACCAAAGAACACTACAATTTCGTTTTTACATTAATTTTAAATTATAAGTTTCTAGACTTTGCGCGAAACGCGATTAATAGCCCAAATTTCTATATTGGGTAACGATAGCTGTAAATAAATAATATAAATAAATAAATATAATAAACCCTGGTTACAAACCAACACCAACGAATTGAGTAAATCGGATCTCAGGCTGCTAGTTAGTTACTTATCCGGCCATCATGTGGTTAGACATCACCTTCATAAATTAGGTCTGTCAGTTGAGACAAAATGTCGACTCTGTCTAGAGGATGAGGAAAGAACAGCTCACATTCTGTGTGACTGTCCGGCTCTTGTACGGATTAGAAGAAAGACCCTCGGTAACGAATTTTTAATTAAATTTAATTTTTCTTCTGTGGGAACCTTCTGTCTTTCTTAGAGTAGCGGATCGTCTGCTCCACTAACGGAGCTTTGGCACAAAAGACCGTTTGGTCGCAGTGCACACCATAAGGATAACCCTCTTAAACTTAGCTTAACTTAACTATAGCATTATATACAGCTATGTGCAAACCACTTGCAACCAAAATCTTAATTTTCTTCGGTTTATAACAAAAAAAAAAAGCTGTAAGCTAATAAGAAAACCGTTTGAACATACAACTCTTGCAGTTTTAGCAGTTTGCAAGTTTTTCTAATGGACAGTAGAAAATTTCAATTTTAGTTGCAGATCTTTTGCACACCTCTGTATATAGGAACTTTTCGAGCAACCTAAATTGCTAAAATTGACAATAATTTTTCTGAATTGAAATTTTTGCTTCTAGTCAATTACCTGGATTTAGCCGTACTTCGCACATTCCCTTACAGTTGCTTTATTAATACTTTAAGTCAAACATTTTTGATAATTTAAAATTAAAATTTATTGCTTTATTTGTTTCGGATCAGGTTATGAATGGAATTCCTCTAACGTCTTTGAAAAACTGTGTTTATAAGTTATGAAAGCAAGTAAGAAATCGATTATGCTAATTTTTTGACACAAATTTCAATATATTTAAAGGCGTTTCGATAAGTAAAAAAGGAAATTTGAGACTTAGGTTTCCTTTGAAATTCATGAAAAACTTTTACAAAATTTCAATTCTTTAGATTATAATTACAACAGGAAGTCAAAATTGTTCAGAATTCTAATAGGTTTTGAACTTGAGACCTCAGTTTCATTTGTTAATCAAAATTCATCAAAAGCTCTACAAAATTTGAATTTTTCAAATTACAATCGAATATTAAAGATTTATCAAATAATTGAAAAATCAAACAAAACAAAGACAGTGAGCGTTGGGATAAGTCACAATGCCAGTGTGAAACTCTAAGTGACAGCATGCAAATTTGTAAAGCAACAATGCACCAAATTTGCATATTTCATATCTAAAGTGTGGAGTGAAACATACGGTTCAAGTGGTACTTAAAATTGTTAAGTTATTATTACTTCTTTAATTCCTAAGAAAAACTCACCTGTATCAACGATAACGTCTATGAGGTCCATGCTCTTGGCGAAGGCATCTCGCAGGTTGATGTGATGGAACGATACGATGCTTCCTTCTCGTTTGGCTCTATCCAGGGCCTCCCTACGTTTAAGTGCTTTTTCTCTACGCATCTGATTTTTATAAAATTCGGCAAAATTGTTAACGATGATGGGAATAGGCAAAGCGATTACCAGAACACCGCATATGCAACACACAGAACCAATAACCTTTCCCAGTGCAGTAGTGGGACAGATGTCCCCGTAGCCAACAGTAGTCATTGTTATACCCGCCCACCAAAATGTTTCCGGTATAGAAACAAATTTTGTTTGTGGTTCATCCTTTTCAGCAAAATATGCTAACGAAGAAAATATGAGAACGCCCATTGCCAGGAACAACATAAGTAGACCAAGTTCCTTATACGAGTTACGTAGCGTAAAGCCTAACGACTGCAGGCCCGTTGAGTGACGGGCCAGCTTAAGGATTCGCAGGATGCGCATGATGCGAAAGACTTGCACCACCCGGCGCACATCCTGGAACTGGTCCGTAGCATTTTTGTTCGTCTCCAGCAAAAATAAGGAAACAAAATACGGGAGTATTGCCAATAGATCTATAATGTTAAGGCCGCCCTTGAAAAATTTCCACTTGTCTGGTGATGCGCTGAATCTTAGCACATATTCTAATGTAAACCATGATATACAAACGGCCTCAACCATAGCCAATTGTGGATTATCCTGAGGAGTACCATTGTGTTCGGACTGTAGTTGTGGTATGGTGTTCAACGTCAGGGCTATGGTAGACAGGACTATAAACAGGATGGATACCACCGCTATAATCTGTAATGGTAAGTGGTAGTTTTGGCATGTGATATTTTATTCTATTGAAGATGATACAAAAATACTAACATTTATATTGACAATTGTTTAAAGTTAACACTAATTTATTCAGTCCCTGACAAAGGCAAAGTTTAATTTTAATAACCAACGATCCAAATGAATCTCTTTCAAGATTGTTGGTCGAGATGTTGCTTTGGTTGAACTCCTCTTATCATATATATGACGTTCTTTAAATCAAATTAACTAAAAATTGATAATTATAAAGGGTCGTAAAAAAATCAAATGAATCTGTCTCAACCTACGCTCTCACCATATGCTGATTTTATTGTGTCTAAATAATAAGCTATTTAATTTAATTATCTATAACAAAGACAAAGGGCAGTAGCCACGTTTTCAGTTATTTTTTCGCTAAGAATCAAGATATTTACGAGTACATATGTATTTATTAATCTCCTAAAGTACTATTTTCTCGGCAAATAGGAATTATAAGTGTTCTAACATTGTAGTATGAGTGCAATCCGAACAGAGCTATAAAAAATAATTGTAAACAAACCTTTGGCAACTCACTTTTTAGAAAAACTTGTGTGCTTCAGTAAAATTAAAAAAGTATTTCACTTTACTATACATATGATTGCTTATTTTTATAAAGTTTTGATTTATTGATAATTATACATATATAGAGTGTTAATATTTTAAATTTTAAATTGAAATCATTTTTTCTAAAAGAATCATAACTTGAAATATAATAATAATAATTAAAAGCAAAAGTTTTTTAAAATATTAATAAAGTCAATGCTTAGTCCAAGTCTCCGTCTTCGTCTCGTTATTACAGTTTATGACGTCAGCAAACAAGCTGATCTAGTATTCCAATTAAGACGAAGACAAAGCTAACCTGTTCGAATTCATTTGCTTAGCTCGATATTTGATATTTTAAATAAATCAAAGTAGACCAAAAATGTACAATTCGGCAGTATTCAACTTAGATAATAGAAGTAGAGGATATGATATTAGCCGATTTAGCTGCCCCAAATTTCCCGATGTGTTAGTGTGTTCACTTAAGTAGTTGTAATTTCAGTGCAGGCTGAAATATTCATGTAGTGGAAAGTAGGGGCATATATAAAGGCGCGAAAACGTGAGCTATAGCCCCTCCAAAAACATTTTTAGA
The DNA here is from genome assembly GCA_951509405.1 of Machimus rusticus. Lineage (NCBI taxonomy): Eukaryota > Metazoa > Arthropoda > Insecta > Diptera > Asilidae > Machimus > Machimus rusticus. The sequence goes on from OX608054.1 coordinate 6,164,029, forward strand.
CTACACAACTGATTTGAGCCCCATAACAGCTGATAGCCGATAACATTTTGTTCCCATTTGCCCCATAGCAGGCTGACAGCCGATGACATTTGGTTCCCATTTCTATTGCCGTTTCGCGCTCTCTAATGTAGAAAAAAATTTCCCCTTCGTATTTTCGGAAGGAGAAATCTTGTCGCTCACGTACAGGGATTTTACACGTTGTGGCGTATCCTGTACTCTATGATCTAAGGTATTCAAGGAATGCTCCACAATTTTTCTCATTCCGTCTCACGAAGTCAACCCAGGCCTTGACTCGCTCATCAAGCTAAGCAATCTAAACTGTTATACTTCGTAGCCAAGCTCACATCCATAGTCATGAATTCGGACAGAGCTTAGCTCGATGTGAAGTCACAAACTGTCATAACAAGACAAAGACGAAGACTTGGATTCGGATAGGCCCTTAATCTTCAAAAGCAGCGCATCATACACTTTGTGCAAAAGTATTCGAACACTTTTAATTTTTTTTTTCAATTTATTTGTCATCATGCCGTTACATGCTGTCAAAACTTCTAATCGGGTGCATATAATAACTAAGTATATTTGAAAATTTTACGCAGCTAACTCGCTTTTTACAGCTTTAAAACTTAACTCTAAAACGGTTAAATATGTACTTTCTTTGCCTGTTATTTGACGAACGAATTTTTCCATCCTTAGCTGAAAAAGAGACTTAAATTCGGTTGGAGACCTCTTTCCAAATTTTGATTAATTTTGAATAAAACCATATTTCTTGAGATATTTGACTTTATAACTTTAAAATCTGGAAAATAGTAGCTTTTGGCTGCAATTTTTCTATCTTCCCACAATCCTTTGGAGAAAATTATCGAAAAACCATTAACTCTGATCATTTTTTGGATTCTTTAAAAAAACGACTGTACAAGAATCTGAGTTCAGGAAAGTAATAATTTCATTTAAGACTTATGTAGGTACAAGAACCCAAAACTCCAATTAATGCTAACATTTTGGAAAATACACTGCCAGATGTTCTTGAAGACCTCTCTCTGGATAATTTAAGGGCAATGCTTCGTCAACACCAGTGCATACTGATATCGCTTTGATAGTAATGTAAAATGAAAAATTTCCTGAGCGCTGGATTGGAGGAGTTTGACACATTCCTTGGCGTCCTAGATCTCTAGACCTAATGGACTTTCTCTAATGGGGATCGAGAAAGGATGTTCTGTTAACACCAGAGAGGAATCAATTAACATTATTGGGCCTACACCAGCTTAAACAGGGAGTTAGAAGGATATTATTGGTATAAATCCAAAGTGGCGGAGGACGTCTTGAGCCGTTTTTATGAGATATTAGAGTTAATTTAAGTAGGTTTTTAATCAAACTTAAAGCATTTTGGGGGTTGATTTTAGATTAATTTCTTTAAAATTCATATTTTTTAATTTACCACATAAAGTTTTCGACGAATAAACTTGCATATTTTTTCCAATTTGGACACGTTATAACTTGTTGGAAAGGTAACACAATCGGCAATTCCGATGAAAATTTGGGGGAAAGCTGAATTCTAGAAAAAAAGATTTTTTGTTGAGTTCCAGAAGTGGAATTTACGAATTACCCTATAACTTCATTTTTTTTTCTATTCCGTAATTTTTCGAACCCGTCCATATAGCGGCTCTTTTTCATCGCATGTTGGCTTTCGGAACTCGAGAGTACGTGTTTGTCAACAAAAGGCTATAGTCTTCAAATTACCCTACAGGAAAAGACTGCAGGCGTCAAGTCAGGCGAACGCGGTAAAAATAACCTCGCGCAATAAACCAGAAGAGAAAAACGCAAGAATGGCTACAATGCCTACAATTGGATCAGGAGTATGAATTTGACTCCTTCTAACGAGCTACATTCAGGTGGAAGATTTTAATCAGGACACCAAAATGTACAGCATACCTAAAATTTGGCACAATTTCACTGTAAATCAATTTCCCATGCAATAAATGGGAGGTCCTTTCTCAAAAAAGCGAATAATGGCTAATATTTCACATTCCAATTTGAGATCTTTCTCCGTATCAGCTTTTATTTCCAACAACAACATTAAGTTTTGATATCTATGCGCATATATGTATGCACCTACAGTACAGTACCAGAAAATTATAACCACCAACATTTATGCTTCCATATTTTATTTTGAAAAAAACTTTATTATATTCGTACGCGTTTAAGATAAAAATGAAGTCAAGGGAAAATTCACATATTTTCCAAATTAATATTTCTAGTATTTAGTATACTCGCCATTATATTTAATAACACTTGCTAATCTCCGCGACTTCCTTCGATACAAATATTTATGTTTTCGGCGTTAAGTGAAATGGTACAACATGTAACGCTTCTTGGAAACATGAAAATTTGATTATTGATATTTATATTTGATAGAACTGGAATAAATGAAGGGGGTCATACTTTTGCATATTGCATATTGGTTCGTAACGAAACGATTAATTATTCTTCAAACAATGATAACAAAGGAGAAAAGATTGTAACTCTGCAAGGAAATGTTAATCTGTTTGATTGTTTGCGAGAAAAATGTAATCAGAGTTCAAATTTTGAAACTTGTTAGAGTGGTTATAATTTTCTGGCACTATACTGTATATGGGAACAAAAGATCTAACTAATGAGTTAAGAAATGTTGTAGTTGTTGTGCAGTTGGAGGTGTATGCATAGGTGTATCTAAAGACTAAAGACTTAACTTATGAACTAACATAAGATAAAAAATCTCCAATGACATGAGGACTTAAAGAAATCGAGTTCGGGTAGCGTGAGCAGAGGTCAACACTGACGAGACGGCCCGTTACAGACTAGCTAACCGGTACAGACTTGAATACCAGGCGCCTTTTTTAAATTGTAAACGTATTTTATTCTTGTCTTTACATACATACATATTGGTTTTCGGATCATAAGAAGGCTATACTACATAGATATACTTAGTAAAACAGCAGTTTCGCGGAAAACTGAGGTGGGTCATGCATTTTTCTTAATTTCATGACTTTGTTTTAAAATTTTTCTGAAAAATAGTAAAAAAATGTTTGTTCCACTGAACTAATTAATTCAAAACTTTATTGTACAATATGTTTACCGATAGCAGTCTTCCTTAAAAGCTAAAAGAGCCAATTTGTCAGCGAAAACTCAATGTTGTACATATACTACATATATTATCGGGGGTTTTAGCTCACTCAGAATTAAAAAGAAAATTGTATTATATATTTTTTTCAACACAAATTTTAATTGAGTAATGACAAATAGAAATGGCAATAAAAGGACCATAAGAGCTACATATATAAAGCAAATGGAAGCGTAAATATGTGGCTTCCTTACCAATAGAGGCAATTAGATGTTGAAGTAGTATTATTCCGACATTCTTCGGAAGTTTCAGGAAGGTTGATATATTATGCAGAAGAGTGCATTGCATGAGTTAGGGTGTTTATTTAAATTTTATACAATTTCTAAACTATTCCAATAATCTTGATAAGATCTAGATTAAAACTAAACGCCTATGACACTCATTATTCGTCGTGGTATCAAAAATTAAAGTCCTTTGCATTTGTAATAAATACATCTTTTACTTGCTGGAGAGACTTTTTATTTGTTTGTCACTTTATCTTTAAATACTTTTCAAACATTTTTTATGACATTCAGGTCGGGACTCTGTGTTGGCCATTATCATTACAGACAATCAATATTCTGAATTTCTAGCCAGCGCAGCGCCTTGTGGAAAGTGCAGTGTGAGACCTGTTCCAACAGAGAACATCGTAGTGATTTCATCCTCTTTAAGAAAGATCTTAATTTTGACGTGATAACGTCTTAAGGCGGTTCTACACTATCATAGCCGCAAGCACAAGATCGTGAACCAGTTTGTGAACACGAAAGACAGGCACAAGTCGCAAGTCACAAGTCTGATGTTGCGTGTACACACTTATCAACCGTTTGGTTATCTTTAGTCTCAAAGAGATCATCAAGTGTAGTGGTCATTAAGTTATAAATGATGGATTTAAATGCGTCTAAAGTTATATTGAGCGCAACCGCTTTAGTTGTAGTTTCGCTGGCCCTTAAAAAAATTAAAAAAGTGCGAAAATCAAAAAGGTTGTGGAGTCAGAATTGGCTCATCCGAAGAGACTCGGAACGAAAAGGAGTAGCGTCACTTATTTTTAAAGAGCTACGACTAGAGGATGAAAAATCTTTTAAAAATTTTACAAGAATGTCATTCAAAACATTCGACATTCTTTTAAAAAAGGTTGGGCCCGCTATAACCTATCAGGATACTCTTTTACGCCAAAGTATACCTCCATGTACAAGGTGAAAGCATTTTAAATGTTGAGGTGTTTTTCGAATTAATATTTTTCCCATAAATTACTGCTCACACTCAGATTTCTGGCCACAGGAGAAAGTTATAGGAGTTTGAGTTATAACTTTCGTATTTCCATCCAAACCATATCAAAGATTGTACCAGACACAACTAGAAAAATTTACGACATACTCAAAGAAAGTTACTTACAGGTAGTTTTTCCCTCTTTGTAAACACTGACGAATAATGATGGTTTTCACTTTCAGACTCCAGATACAAAAGAAAAATGGATTCAAGTGACAAAGGGATTTCAAGATCAATGGAACTTTCCTTTTTGTCTTGGGAGTTTAGGTAATGGGCGTAAATAAAAACAAATTAAAAAAATGCAACTATGTAGGTACTTCTCTTTTAGATAGAAAACACATTGCTTTTCGTGCGCTTAAAAAAGATGGCTCGTACTATTATAACTATAAGGGATTTAATAGTATAGTTCTCTAAGCTTTGGTGGACGCCAACTACAATTTCTTGTATGTGGATGTAGGGTGTAATGGAAGGATTAGTGACGGCGGAGTGTATGATAAATCATCATTATGTATGGCGATAAAACAAAATTCCTTACATTTCCCTGACGACGCATTTTTACCTGGTACAACTTTAAGGTACCCCATGTAATTATTGCCGATGATGCTTTCAAACTAACTTCACGTATCCTTAAACCTTATAGTCAAAGATCTGACACGCCAGAGAAAATATTTAACTACAGGCTAAGTCGAGCTCGTAGAGTTGTAGAAAATGCGTTTGGGATACTTTCGAATCGATTTCGTGTTTTGCAAACAGATATAAACCTTTCTGTAGACAAAGTGCAGGATGTTGTCCTAGCAACTTGTGTTCTACATAATTTCATAAAAAGTGAAGAAACCAATTTTTACTTAGATGTAGACACTGAAAACACAAAGGCGATAACTTTCACACCAGGAATGTGGAGGCAACATATTTCATTATCGAAACTGCAAAAATCTACGAGTAATCGAGCTTCAAGTGCGGCAATGGAAATCCGAAACAATTATTGCAAATATTTTAACTCGGTAGGCTTTGTTCCATGGCAATGGGAAGCAGTAAAAAATTTCAACTTTTGATTTATTTGTTATTTATAAGTGTACAAAATTATTTACATTCGAATCGGAAACAATAACTGAATTACGAAAAAAGATTTTATAAAAAACAAAAAAGTATTTCAACAAATAAAAATATTTCATAAAAGTAATTTGTTGTTATAGTTTAATTTGGATTCTGGGCTTTCGCATCGAATAATAATGCTATGATATTCTTTTTTAAGTCATCCACAACTTTTTGATCTCTTATTTGTGACATCTCAGACCCTACAAAGTTTATGAAGTTTCGAATATTCGGCGTCAGCTCATCTGTATTTTGATTTTGAGGTTGCAAATTGTTCAGTAGTGTGTTTGCTTTTTCTAGTAATTTATTTTCGGTGGTAAAATCAATAGTTTTTGATTTTTTGGGGAGTGGTAGTTCTTCCCCAGTAGAATTTGGTCGATCCAAAGGTACAGAATTATTATTATTTTCTTTTAAATCATCCAATAAAAATTAATAAAAAGTTTGCTCTTGATCACCCGGCTGTAAGTCGTTGTTTTTTATTAATATAAGAAAAATATGTTTATAACGTTTACGTACCAAAGCTATACTAATATTTGTGCTCCCGCTTTCTATATCAGATGATTTAGTTTCATCCAGGTTCGATTCTGATATTCTGGACTTGACGTATTTTTCCAGAAATTTGAACTGATCGAACCACCATACTGTAGGCATATATGCATCATCCGCACTTGACCCACTTTTAAGAGATGATTTAATTTTTTTCAGCTCATGGGAGAAATGCGTCCTGAGGGAGTTTATTTTGCATTTAATTTCTTCTGTCGAAGTTCCTCCTCTAACTTCATTGATAGACTCCCTAATTTTTTCTAAAGCATATACTCGAGCATGTTTATTTTTATAAAATTTGTTTGTAGTGTCGTACAAACCAGGTTGTGCTTCGTAAAGCGATATTAGTTTTATAATTTGCTCCTTGCTCCACTCAGCCATTCTAAAAGTACGAAATTAATTGATAGGAAAGAATACAGTCCAAAAAAAATCATTAATCGATAAAAATATTTCAGACAAATCCTAAGTACGTATTTTTAGCCGTAGAACCCGAATCTGCAATAAAAAATAGGGATTCGCGTTTAAGTTTTCAAAGTTAGCCCCCGCTCACCTACAATGAGGGGGACTAATTTTAGCACTAATGTACTTCCCCCGCGGAATGATTAAATTTTTATTATGGACATTTTTCTCGTAAAGTGCTTACTATTTTAGGTATTTGAAATTTTCAGGTTAAAAAACTCACCCGGTATACTTCAGTCGCAAAACAATAGCGCCGAATTTATTTTTAGCGAAAAATGTTTTCTTAAAATGCTGAATAAACAACACAAAAGAAAAAACTTACCTACATTAATTGCAGAAACCCCTGGAAAAATCTCCTCTAAAATATAAAATCTGCTCTGCATTAACCACTGCAGCACGCATTTCGTGAACAAGTGAATCGTATCAGAATAGAACCAGACCGATAAGCACTTTGGCACGTACACCAACTTGTTCACGGAAGTTTATCGGGATCCTGTAGGATCCACACTGTCAAAACGGCACATTCACGAACTTGTTCATGATCTTGTGCGTGCGGCGATGATAGTGTAGAACCGCCTTTAAGATACAGTCTAGAGTTGGCCTGTCATCCGTTTTCGTTTGGAGGTTGGTTTTTCGGACACCCTGTATTCTGTATATCGCTCAGTTCGATTCTAATCCTCCCCCACTGTGTTCTTTTCATCTATCCAGAGCAACAGGAGATTTCGCATTGATTTGAAATTTATAATATGAATTTCCCACGGCAAAGATTTAAAATCCTAATAATAGCATCAAGTTGCACTGATTTGTTTTTACTTTGAAGTAAAAAATTACTCTGTAAATGTTCAGTTCAAATTTTGAAGTTTTCCATTATTAAAATCATGGCAATTTAATCCAAATCCTTGTTCAGAGAAACTGTTAATAAGTTTCGTTCAATATAAAATCGCCTTTTTTTCTTAATAGACGAAAAGAAAACAGCACAACACAACACAACAACACCTATAATTATTAATTTTACACCGTGCCGGTTGAAATAAAATTGTTCTTTTCATAATAAATCATTAAAATATATAAAAATATGCGAAATGGATAATGACACTTTGGAGAATATTTTAGCTCTGTATTGATTTCTCTCCTCCGTCAAGCCTAGAAGGAGTTATGCTTCAGAAAATTAAAACTTAGATACCGGAACATTGAAGTGGTCCTTAAAATGTTCTCAGTACTGTATGCTCGTATATATATACATATATGTATATTTATTGTATATACATATGCATATGTATATATAAAACGTCTATATCTCCTAACATACTTTAAAAATGATATGCCCTCCTTTAGTATTTTATATATATATATGTATTTTCTTTACTATTTTACTTTAGATTGTGAATAAAATTGTTAAAATTGTGCTTAATAATGGCTTGTTACAATTGAATAAATTTGGGGACTGAATGAAAGCCTCGAATAAATGTTTTTAACGCCCAATAGTCATGAAGGCGTTTCCTGGACCTACCCCAATCTGTCGCGACGCTGGCTGGTACAGAGGCCGCGTCAAACTTGTCGCCTGTGCGGATCAGCGCTCCGCTGACATTTATGAGCACGCGATCTCCCGTCTCGGAGAGGTCTGGCCAGGTGCTAGGCTCAAGGCTGTTAAAAAGGAGATGATCCCGAACAGACCTAGGTCTAAGGCTTGGATTCCAGCGGAACCCTCCGATCCCAATGAAATTCTGGCACTGATTCAGGAGTGCAACCCCAATCTTCCCACTCAAGATTGGAGAGTTGTCCAGGTCAGTGAGACCATTCAAAGAAATTTGAGACTGGCACGGATCATCCTCAACGATGAATCTCTGCCACTTCTAGAGTCGTCCAAGGGAGTCATTTTGTATGGCTTAGACTCTGTCACCCTAACGGTCTACCGTTCAGACTATAAGGGTGGCAAGACAGCCAGCCCTCCCGAAGACAACCCCGACCCGGCTGCCGCCCCGAGCGAGGCCCAACCTCCGCCGCATGATAGTGACGAAGACAGCACCCTCTCCACCTCCGGGCTGCTTGGGAACCTCTTCCTCCACCAAGAGGATCTGGAACCCCCGCCCGAGGATATGGATGACGACCTTCTGCTTTCGGACTCGGACGAAGCAGACAAAACGGTCGTCGAGGCCATATGTAGCAGCGATGGTGGGAGTGGTGCAGATTAATCTTCACCACTCCAAAGCAGCGTCAGCTGCGCTGCTTCTCCGCCTCTCGCATAGGCGAGAGGACATCGTCTTGGTCCAGGAACCGTGGGTCGTAGGAGGCCGGATCTGTGGACTTAACTCGCCTGACTTCAAGACATTTTACGTCACGGGAGCAGGTAAAACTAGATCCTGCATATTGATTAGCAGACACTACAATGCCTTCATCCTTACGCATTTCAGCGATAAGGACAACGTTGTGGTCATGCTGGAACTAGACTCCCATTCCATCTGGGTAGTCTCCAGCTACATGGCACATGACCATGAAGGACCCCCTCCGCATAATCTTCTTCGCAGAACCCTGGAGGAGGCGAACAAACAGAAGATCATGGCCATCATCGGTGCTGACGCCAATGCGCACCATACAGTCTGGGGCAGCTCAGACATTAACGACAGAGGTGAGTCTCTATTAGATTTTATTCTTACTAACAACCTCTGCATCTGCAATGTGGGCAACGAGCCCACATTTATTAACTCGGTGAGGCAAGAAGTTCTGGACATCACTCTAGTCAATGAACAGGCCGCTCACCTAATAAGGAATTGGAGAGTATCCAATGAACCCTCTTTCTCCGATCACCGGTATTTGCAGTTCGACCTGGACTTGCGTAAACCGGTCTGTTCACCTTATAGGAACAGAAGGAGAACCAATTGGGACACTTATAATAGAGTCCTTTCCGAATCGCTACCTGATGATGGGCCACCCGCCATTCAATCCCTACAGGAGCTAAACGGGGCAGTAACTACCCTTACCAGGGCGTGTAATAAAGCTACACGTATCTCGTGTCCCTCCAGAAAACCCAAGGGGAAGCTCAAGCCTCCCTGGTGGTCCGCGGAAATCTCGACCGCAAGGAAAGAGTGCCGCAAACAGTTTAATCTGTCTAGAAGGACTAATGACTGGGCGCCCTACAAAGTAAGTCTTAGAAACTTTAAAAAACTAGTTAGGTCTGCCAAACGTTCCTCATGGGAACATTTTTGTAGCAATGTGGAGGGAATTCCGGAAGCTAATCGACTCCGGAAAATACTCTCTCTTACCCCCAGCACTCCAAGTCTCCTGCAAAAACAAAACGGAGACTGGACCTTAACGTGCTTGGATACCCTGGAGCTGTTAGTTGATACTCATTTCCCCGGCTGCACTTCAGTACGGGCCGAGACGTCAACGGTCGCTCCTAATCTTAACGCTATGGCCAGCAAAATCCTTGATAAAAAGAGACTGGACTGGGCTATAAAGAGCTTCAAACCCTTTAAATCTCCGGGTTTAGACGGCATCATTCCGGCTGAGCTTCAGAAAGCATCAACCATCATTTCTCCATGGTTGACGGTGATTTTCGAGGCCTGCCTAAGGTTAACAAGCATTCCTGACTCCTGGATGGAAGTTAAGGTGGTCTTCCTCCCCAAAGGAGGTAAGGCCTCCCACAACAAACCGAAGGACTACAGGCCTATCAGTCTCTCTTCGTTCCTTCTCAAGACCCTAGAGAGGCTGTTAGATGCTTACATAAGGGAAAATGTGGACCCAGTTAAGTTATCACACTCCCAACACGCTTACACCAAGGGTAAATCTGTAGAAACAGCCTTGCACACCCTGGTCGACCAAATTGAAAGATCACTACTCTATAAAGAGTACACACTCGCGGCATTCCTAAACATTGAGGGCGCCTTCAATAATATCAAACCGACGGCAATCACCACATCTCTGCGCAATCTTGGAATAGAGGGATCGGTGACTGAGCTGATTGACGGGATGCTTCGTGGCAGGATCATCAGCTCAAGTCTGGGTACAGCGTCCATTAGGAAATATGCGGACAGGGGCACACCCCAAGGAGGAGTCCTGTCACCGCTCCTATGGAACCTTACCCTGAACGACCTTCTCCTAGACCTGGACCGTACGGGCTGTAAGGTTGTTGCATACGCGGATGATATTGTCATTTCTGTCTCGGGTAAAGATCTAAACACTCTATCCGAGCTGTTGCAACGGGCTATAACAAAAATCGCCCTCTGGAGTACCAGATGTGGACTCAGTGTACATCCGGACAAAACGGAGCTAATGCTATTTACCAGAAAGCACAAGACTCCCACTTTCAGGACCCCTATCCTCAATGGGACAAACTTAAGCCTCTCTAAGCAGGTAAAATACCTAGGACTCATCCTGGATAGCAAGTTGGACTGGGGAGCCAACATACAGGAGAGAGTAAGGAAGGCCACAGTTGCCCTGTACACTTGTAGCAAAACCATTGGCAAAAAATGGGGCCTAGAGCCCAAAATTGCACTCTGGCTCTTTGTGACGGTTATTAGACCCATCTTGATCTATGGAGTTCTGGTCTGGTGGACAGCCCTGGAGAAGGCCTGCCACCGCAAGACCTTAGAAAAAGTCCAAAGAACAGCCACCCTACTTATAACTGGCGCTCTTAGAACGACCCCAACTAAAGCGCTGAACACTATTCTTCATCACCTTCTACCGGTGGAAATCTTCGGCAAGCAAATTGCGACCTCCGCGGCCGCAAGGCTAAACGCGGCAAATCCGTGGACACGCACAGACTATGGACATTCGAAAATCCTAGACTCATGTGCCCCCAAACTGGACTACACCATACCCAAACCCTCGTTTGACCGTAGATTCAATGTCCTCATTCCTGCTAGACAGGATTGGGGAGAGGGCCCCCCCAGTCAACTAAACCCGGTATTAATTTTTACCGATGGATCCAGGATAGATGATAGGGTTGGTGCCGGTATCTTTTCGGAACACTTAGGCCTCGAAGCATCCTTCCGCCTGCCCGACCACTGCAGCGTGTTTCAAGCGGAAGTGGTGGCCGTTCGGGAGGCTACTAGAAGTTTACTAGAGGCACATCTTTCCCCCAATAGAATCACTATCCTTACTGATAGCCAAGCCGCATTAAAATCGCTCGCTAGTGCATGCACCTCCTCGAAGGTTGTAGCCGAATGCCGCTCTCTGCTGAACCAACTAGCAGAGAGGGTTGACATTAAACTAACTTGGGTGCCCGGTCATAGCAACATCCCAGGGAACGAGAAGGCGGATGAGCTTGCTAGGCGGGGCACCAGCCTTCCGGACAGAGACGTCCTGTCGCTTATAGGAGTACCACTTTCCTCCTATAAGCACGCAGTCGAACGATCCTTTACAGAGATCACCGACAATAATTGGAAACGCGAAGACACATGCGTGACCACGAGGCTGATCTGGCCCTCTCTGGATCGTTGCAGGTCCAAGGATTTTGTATCTCTCAAGAGAGGAACCATCAGTAAAGTAGTAGGCGTACTAACTGGACATTGCCTTATCGGTAGACATGCCAGCAGACTGGGGGCCCCCCTCAATGAGTTCTGCAGAAGCTGTCTTGACGAGGAGGAAGAAGAAAGCATCAAGCACTTCCTCTGTCAATGCCCGGCACTCGCAACCCTAAGGTTGCACTGTCTAGGTGCATACTTCTTCGATGACCTAACTGACCTGGGTTCGATGAGCATCCAGAACATCAGTAGGTTCATCAAGGACTCTGGGTGGTTCCCTGGATAGAAGATGGGTCGCCCCACTGTGGTATCACAATGGACCTAGTGATGGTCTAAGTGTGCCCTGAGGCAGCCACATCACCATACCATACCATACCAACGCCCAATAGTTCTTGCGTCCAATTAGGCTGTGCAAAGTACTAAAGTGTAATTTTTAATCGAACACAAGATTGCTTGTGAGAAGTTAAACATAACCTCAAATTTTGCTATATTTATTTGGCTGATTTATTAGAATAGTTAAATTTGTATAAAGTTTACAGTAAAGTCCCGTAACGATCTAATAACTCGAGAAATAAAGATTGGATTGACAACAAAACAAAACATACGTGTTCAATATATGTATGTATTTTTAAAACCCATTCAAAGATACCACACTCAAACCCAATTAAATGCAGAACATCTCATACCATCTCGACTTACGACCATTCGCACTAATGACGAAAAAAATTCAAAATTTTGTTTACTTAATTGTTTTTGCAGTTAATTACCCTTCGCGTGTGCTTGTGAAAGGTGACGAATGGTTTTGTTATCAGTACCTAGTTTAGAATTTACACTGTGATTTTTATTCCATATATTATTTATTTTCGTATCAAATTCAACCTACGACCATTTTTACTTACGTCCGAAATTGTGGAACCAAGTCCCGTCGTAAGTCGAGAAGTGACATTAACAAATTTCAAAATTCAAAATTTCTTACATGCTAAAATACTTTTAGCAGAGAGAGCAGGCTTCTGCTTTTTGTCCTTAGGCCCTAGACCAATTATGCTCAAGGCTCAAGGGCAAGTCCATGTACTGGCTTCATTACTGATGTGCTGAGCAGGTTTCCGAGGAGTTTTTGTTATTCCAAATACTATACATCGAGCCACTTCCCGGACAACTCGATTAGAAATGTGCACGGATCGGCCATTTTTTGTATTTGAAAACTCCTCGAAGGCACATTCTTTAATTTTTTGAATTGTTTTATGGATTATTTTACATTTCTCAGCAATAACTCCCAAAAATTTTCCTTCACAAGAAAGTTTAAGGAAATTTTCCTAGTGTGAACTGCAATTAGCTTCATTTCTCAAAATTTGAATTAGCCCTCTTATTAAAACGCTTTACAATTTCTTTTAACATTCTTTAGAAAACTACTTATCTCACTCGATTGGCTTGGAAAAAGCTTGTTAAAATTACGGTAACTACGAAATGCTCACGTACGCTGAGTGTGGTTTAAAAGTGGAAGAATGGACTTTTTCGACATTATTGTGATTTTTCTTGGCATTTAGATTAAGTAAAAAGTAAAAGCAACATATTCTGAATATACAGCCATAAGTGTAAATAACAACGTGCTTTTCATTTCCATCAGCCTTTCCATTACTTTGTAATAGATATTCAAAAGCAAAAGTTTGGATCATTCTTCCACTTTTGCTCCTCACTGTATGTGTATACATATAATTAGTACGTATAATTCTCATTTTAGAAACTCATTAAATGAACTTAAACTAAATACTGTACAATAACCCTTTTCGAAGAAAATTGCTTTTAAAATGTCCTCCTTTATTGTGAAGGTCATACTACATCAAATTTAACTCTAAAATAGTCTTCTATTTCTTAAATACATACATCACTGTGTAAAAATAAGCACATATTACGACTACCGAGCTACAATTATGGCATAAGCACACAAGTTTTTCTTTAGTACTAAAATTATTGATTTTTTTTTTAATTGCAAATGGAAAACCATTGAATTTTACATTAACAACAAAAAGGAACATATAATATACAGATACTAGAATATTAGAACAGTCGGGTCTGCAGTCGACATTTGTTTAAAGGCTCAATCCTTCGTGTCCTTTTGGATGAAATTTTAAAGAAAATTCTGAAAGGACATAAATGACAAGCCATAATATGCAAAAGTATTTCAAAATACTCGCTATATAGGTCTAAATATACTTTGTTTTCCATGAAGACAATGGACGATCACAGGAAAATGAAATAATTATAAATCTGTCAATACGTAATCAAAATAAACTGGATTGGAAGAAGGATTCGAGCTACAAATAAAAATTTAGATAAAAGGAGCCTTGTGAAATTATAAATTTTATATAAATACCAAATTTGTAGAACGCCTTATCTTTAAAACTATAATATACTGCATATGCAAAAAAATAATCCAAATTTACGTAATTCAAACTAGTTCAGATAAACTCTTAACAACCAATTTTAACTAAGGTATCAAACTTCAAATTTTAAAACTATTGTGTACATAATCTGGTACAACTAAGGTACTAAATGCTTTGAAAACAAGATTTGTAAATTTTGTGTATAATATGAATAATTACTTGAACTCATATTCATTTGAATGCATCAATTCAAGAGCCTTGCAAAGGCCTTTTTACATTAGAAACCTTTTTCTAATTTCAACTGCACTAACCTTATTTAATCTGTAACTTATTTTTATTTATATATATTATATTTAGAACGTAAACAGAAGCTGACAATCCTTCAAATGTGAGTTCAAGTAGTAATAATAACAATTTAAATAAAATTTTTAATAATGTTCTATATTTTACTTGTACTTTAACAATTAATTTCTGAATTAAAAAATAATGGTACGATGACTGTCTTCTCGGGTATCCTGCTAAAATGTGCAAAGTTTGCGTAATTTCATAAGTTTATTTGGCCGAAATTGATATTCATTTTAATACATTCCGCTTTTCTAAAAAAATATATTGATAAATGTGTTTTATGAATTTGTGTTAACGGCACTGTTTTTAGTAGAATAATTAGCTCAATATAAGCGGCGATTAAAAAGATTTGTAAATGCATACATACATATATGGTGTATCTGCACGAAGCGTGAACACTAAGCAAAAATAACTATAAAATGTATTGACTGCATATATGTATATGTATATACATTATGTCGGATATAGAAAACTCAAAGTATATTGGTATTATTTATTCAAGACGGTGGAACATAAAATAATTGTATTTATAAGATTAATCTGAAATTCCTATGACGCAATAATAATTTTAAACTAGTGTAGTGAGTGTAAAACTGGAAATTAATTGTATTTTAAGCTAAACAAAATAAGAAAAACAGTGCATCAAACTAGTCTCTAGAAATGCAATGTTATATTTTTCATGCAGAAAGTCCTGGTATGTATTGTTCGAAATTACTAAGTAATTTCTCCGTAACGTTAGCGGACAATTTCACAAAATTCAGATTTGAAACAATAATTAATAAAACAAGTTCTTTTAACTTAAGATAAGAAAATATCATAAGAAAGAATCATAGTCTTATTTTATTAATTACATAATTGTTTTTACACATGGATGCCCAAAATGGTCGACTAGCCGCCGACGAATTAAAAAAAACCATCAGGTGTGTATTGTTTTGTTTACACACGGCTGAAGTGAATACTCCTTAGTATGAGTTGAATGACATTAAAAA
The DNA here is from genome assembly GCA_951509405.1 of Machimus rusticus. Taxonomy (NCBI): domain Eukaryota; kingdom Metazoa; phylum Arthropoda; class Insecta; order Diptera; family Asilidae; genus Machimus; species Machimus rusticus. Next base: position 6,179,702 of record OX608054.1, read on the forward strand.
GTGAAAGAGACTTTAATCTTGTGACAGATGGAAGGGAATTATAAAAAGCAAATGTTGTAAATTGCGCAGCAGCGGACCTAACCACATGACTACTGCGCTACTGACTGATTGTGAGACCTATGTAGGCCTTCCAGAAGTTATCCAGGGCCAGTTGGGAAATAAACCCACGACTACGGTAACGAAGGCGTGACTAACTTACACAGCAGTAAGTTATCGAGATACTTAAATTGACACGTAAATTGAAAATATTATTTAATAATAATTCAATTTCAACATTGAATTTTAAGTTCATTTATTCGTCACTCGTACCATGACCATCAGTCTTGTTTATCCACCTATACTAATTTTGGTGAATGAATTGTGCCCTTGTCCATTAATATACCTACATTAAAAGTCGATTACGCTCGTTGAACTTTTTGTTGATTGTCAATTTTAATTTTGGCTTAATTAGGAGGTAACAGGAGACCTCCAATTTTGAAGCTTATATAAGAAACGAGGAAATCTACAATTGAATTCATAAAAAGGATGTCCCAATAGTTCTGGTCAGGTACTTTTGGAGTATTTTTAAATTTTGGTAATTTGTCTTGCTATTGCTAAATTTCCCACATAACTGCAGTCTATCATAAGATATTTATTTATATGTATTTGTTTTCGAGTTTCTTATTGTTCTAGCAAAGAATTACAATTGCAATTAGTGCATTCACAGCAAAAAACAAAATAAAGATAGTTGGCATCTTTCGAACCACAGATTACAAGCAAAAAATGGTCTACAAAACTGTGAAACGTTTTCGAACGTGAAGCGACATCGGACCATTTACGAAAAATTGTCATTCTTTCATCGTGACCACGCGGAATGTCGTATTGAACAAGTTGCCGAATTCGTGGAAGTTGAAAAATGACCAAAAAGCTTTCAATTTGTAAGATTACGTCAAGATTCTGATTTCAAAATGTCAGGTGTTAATCGTTGTGTGATATGTAACTGCTTCGTGTTACGTCGACGGCGACACGTCTTAACTGAACCACCACTGTTACAAACGGATCGAAAGTTCGTCGAACATCTTTTAAGAAATATTGGGGGTTGGGGGAGGGGGTCGAGTTTGGTACCATTGGATAGCTTTTAAAAAAATATTTGAGACGTGTTTTTTCTTTTTTCGATCCCATTTGTAGATCGTGATAATATTTGACCTTTTCGGAACCTTTTTTGACAGACAACACACCCTCCCCCGCACTTCCTGTACTGAATTGAAAAAAATGTTTCAGACAAAAGTTACGTATTTTTTTATGAAGAATTCGAATCTGCAAAAAATTGGTGGTCTCATTTGAAAAAAAAAATTACCCTCACCCCTGCCATCAGGGGTAGGGGTGGGGGGTAAGGTTGGCAGAGTTGAATACTTATTTTAAAAATATTTTACCCCTTTTTTTTGTTTTCCGATACGATGTGTTCTTTTCGAAGTATTCCGGGACTTTTGTTACACCCTGTATATTACTTAGGTCATGCTAGACATGCAGGCATAGAACAGCCTGCAGCTCTTATGGACTCAGTAATTGCCGATATAGACGGTTAATTACATTAAACAAACGTTAAAAGACATCAATGTGGTTTCCTTAACTACTGTTATAAGGCAGATAAAAGTACCTTATATCTCTTACCCCCATAACTTTAACACAAAAAAATAATAAAAAATATATAAGGCTAACATATGTGATAATAGGGATGGGTTTTTTTTGTATGAAATTTACCCATTGTCCTTTTCTAAAACGACTTCCTTACCTAATTATATTCAGATTAAAGGAGGTAAGGTTAATTAACTATGTAGTGTAATTTTAGCTAATTTCGCTAAAAAATATTAAAAAAATTTACAAAAATGTCAATCACTAGATGATCAAATTCATGATTCAAGTACTAATCTTTTTGGCAAACCCTGTATTTTGTCTTTTTACCAATATTTTGTTATAACTATAACATATAAAGATATTTTAAATGTGTTATAAACGAAAACCAAAAGCATCAAACATTCGCTTTTTCAAGAGTTGTTGAAACCATCTGGCGTCGATTTGGAGAATTAATTAATGTTACAGTTAATGTAGGTAGTATTAAATTTATTAGTTTTGTGGTTCATCCCCGCCCATTATCACCATTCTCTCCTGGGTCAACCACCATTATGGAGTACACGATCCTCCACTCAAACAGTCCGAGCACTTTTTTATTTGCTTGCTTTATTGAAGCATATCATTGATCCTAGTTTATACATTTAAATAGAATTTTATGATGCTTTGTATCAACAACTGTGTTCTTCTGTGCATGTTACCTGCAGTAGAACAAACAAGAACCGCACAAAAGTGCGGTTCTCTACACAATTTTTGTTCGAAGCGTTTTCGTATAAGGCGCACAATACAATTTCTCATCATATTTGTTAGAAAAGGAAGATGAGTTCAAACAATTCGTTACCTAAGAAATAGTTATCTTTATAATGTGCCCTTAAATTATATGTAATTGAATGCATTACATAGCTATGTAACAAAAAACAAAATGCAATTTAGTATGATATTTCATTTTGTATCATGATACATTCACCTATGCACGAACGTAAATATGTACATACATACATATATTCAAATGCAATTTTTTACCTCATTTTGTCACTAGAGACAAGCCCTTCTGAAAGTTGATTATAAGAAAATTTGAAGTAACAACATAACGAATGTTTAGTAAAATGCTCTTAGAGTATAAATTAGAATTAACATTAAGAATTAATATAAACAACAACATTAAATGCTTTATTATTAGAAAATACTATTCTCTTTTTTCTGAATAGAAAAGCGCACGTCGTTGATGTTCCAAGTCCACTTTCAGACAATTTAGCGAAAAGTTACATTTAGTTTGTTAACGACGGCGTAATCGTTTTAGTACCCAATTGTTGGACTGGACTTTAATGCGATTATGCCCTTAATGCTAAGCGAAAATTGCTGAAAATTACCTCCAATTAAACAATTAAGAATTCACGCAGACAGTGTATCCAATTAACCTAAAGTCTATGGTTAATAACTGTCATATCTTAGTGCTAACTTATAAGGACAAAGGCAATTAACAAGGACAGCGGTACACGCGACCTCTTTAAATATACTGTATGTTGAACATTATTAAAAATTTAGACATATGAACCAGTTGGTTAATTTTTGACAAAAAATTTATTAAACTAATACAAAAATAATATTTTCTCTTGAGAGGGAAATGATATTCATCCATAATTGACAAGCATTAAGCCGATTAACCGAAATTACTATCATGAATTTTGAGAGAATTATGAAGGAAAATAATGTTCAAAATTGGTTGATATACTTTAGTCATAATGAATAATAAATACTATGTTCATTAAGTTTTGATGTGTCCAGGGTATAAATTTACACAATTGAATGTGTGGTTTAAAGGTTTTGAGATCTATCGAAATAGTAACTGGGATCTATATAATTTTCGCTAATGGCAAATGGCAAGTCAGGTAAACTGATTTTTACAAAATGAACATTTACTCATCAAAAGCAACCAAATCAACATCAAGAGCAAATAAATCCGAATTAGTGGGGAATTAATTCAAAACCATGTAAAAACTATTCAAAAACAACCACCTTTTTTTCAAAATTCAAGAACTGTTTAAAATTCAATTACAACAATTGAAATAACGATCATTTCAATTTCAAGAGCAACAATTTCAATTGAATCTTTATAACAACTTATACAATTTCAATACAAACTTATTCAATTTCAATAATAACTTATTCAATTTCAGGTCCTTAACTCTAACAACTTAAGAATATACAATTCAATCAAATTTTCCCACAAAAACCATGTAAAAGGTACAGGGTAAGAACAAGTTTAGTCACATTTACTTGAAATTTAGATAATCAAAGTAAACAATTTAAAAACTTATATTTCAATCGTGAATGACAATCCAAGCGAACTTTTAGCAGATTTGCCACAAGAAACATTCAAACAAATATCACTATACACCTGTATATATAAATCGAAAGTTTATTTATTTATTTATTAGGTGCGCAACTAAGTTCCCGCTGTTTGTCAATAAATGGCTCTAGCAGTAAGCGCTGGACGATTTTTACATATCCAAAGCGTCATGAACCAAGCTTAGACATATGGTAAACAAACCCATTTGACACATTAGTGATTTTGTTTTGGCGTCATATACTTTTGGTTGTTTGAAAATGTCTGATTTTGTGTTAAATAATCGTCATTTGCGGGAAGTGTTGCGGTGTTGCGGCTGAAGCGCATCGAGAGCTCCAAAAAGTTTATGGAGATGCTGCTTTAAGTGAAATAACGTGCCGTGAATGGTTCCGTCGGTCGCTTCAAAGACGGTGATTTTGATGTTGACGACCGTCTGCGTGAAGGAAAGCCAAAAATCTTCGAAAACGCTGAATTGGAGGCTTTTCGCGATGAGGATTCGTGCCAAACGCAAGAAGAGCTTACTTCAGCATTAGGAATTACCCGCGAATTCATTTCCAAACGATTGCATGCGAAAAAGGGCCACAATACGAACAGAGGCACGAAAAAGTGATTTTACAGCATAACGACGCTCGGCCTCATTTTGAAAAAAAAACAGAAAAATCTCCCTGGAAACGCTCAAATGGGAAGTCCTACCCCACCCGCTATATTCCCCAGATATTGCGCCGTCCGATTATTACTTGTTCCGTTCGATGACATATGGTCTGGCTGATCAGCAGTTCCGCTCATATGAAGACATTAAAAAATGGCTTGATTCGCGGATAGCCTCAAAAGATGAACACTTTTACCGTAACGATATTCGAGCTCTGCCAGAAAGATGGGAAAAAGTTGTAGCTAGCGATTGACAATACTTTGAATGATTCATTTGTAACCATTTTTTCACAATTAAGTTGCATTTTCATCAAAAAAAACAGCGAGAACTTAGTTGCGCACCTAATATTTGTTGCTCTTAAACGCTTGATCCGATCATTTTAATTTTTTGAGTGAACTTCAACTATATTATAGGCTACTTTTTATTCGCCGATTTGAAAATAGTGGTCCCAATGTGATAGCTGTGAAAATAAGTATTTTGGGGTTTTCGAAGCTCCTAATTGCGAATCTACATATGCTCGAACTTTAGAAATTCAAGATGGCAGATCCACTATGGTGACCAACAATTTTCGAACTACAATGAATTTGATTCACAATTAGTAACTTAGTTATTTGGATACCGTTATTTTCGAATATACTATCGAAATTTGAAAATTAAAATTGGCGGACCCAATATGTTTTTTTGATTGTTTGTTGCTTTAACACTTGGTCCAATAATTTTCACTTTTTTATATCTTTTACTACATATCCCTACTTGACATATAGGCTACTTTCTGTCCACAGTATTGAAAATGGCGGTTAAAATTGTTAATTTCAAGTCATTTCATGGCAAATTGGTAATTAAGTTTTTTTTTTTAAGAGCTAATTGTGACTATAATTTCGAATAATATCGAATAATACAACTTAAAAATTCAAGATACGACAACCTAAAATTTCCGAAATTCAACGAATTTAAATGAAAATTAGTGCTAAGGATACTTTGAGAAAACTTAATTTGAATCTATTATCAGAATTGGACATTCAAAATGACAGACCCATATGGTACCTGATTTTTTTTTTTTTTTTTTGCAAATCAACCGGACCCAATATGGAGACTACAATTTTTGAAATTCTACAAATTTAAGTGAAATTTCGTACTATGGTACCACTGATAGCAGTGTCCGCTCGCAAGGGGAGATAGGGGAGGCAGTGCCTCCTCTATCATATTTCACACTTTGATAAATTAATCAATTTTGGAAAAGTACCTACTCAACAATTATTTATGTAAAGAAAAAATCCTTTTAGGAACAATAAATTATTTAGGAAAACAGCTTTATTGCTATTTTTATGGAAATAAAATTAAATATAGACTTAAGATGGCGGCCAAAAATTGTAAATGTTATTGGATTGTCATGAATATTGGTACTTTCAATTTTTGGAGATGCTGATCATGAATTCAGTTTCAAAATTTAGAAATCAAGATAATACACTCAATATGGCAAAATTTTCCATGAAATGTTTAGGAAGACGATAATAACGAATGGGCAATCAGCATAAGGTATGCATGTAGCTTTAATGTTTTCTATAAGGCAAAGAATGAAATAGCGAAAAAATGAATACCCTTATTTATTTCTTTAACATTTAACAGTGGAAACATATAAGTATAAAATTAGATTATAACCCCTTCTGATATGTACCATGGTAGCAATAGATAAATGTATTTCGTACGAAGATTTTAGTAACACTCCAAAATTTCACAATCTGAATATTGAGCATTCTAGAAGTATTTATGATACACATTTAGTATTTACATTTTTGACGTGAGTCGGAAATCGGTGTGTTGAGTATTTCAACGATAAAAGTAAAATAGTGATGTGCGTACCATGGAATATTGGAATTCACTTATGACCCTTTAACTCCTAAACAGTTGACATGCAATTATTGCAATTAGCATGTACTCGTAGTCGTAGTAGTAATGCAATCATTGAGTTAGATACAATTAGAATTTAATATACATACAATTACATTTTTATAATTAAAGAACACTTTTCTGAATACAAATTGTAAGCCTGTACGGTTGTTATTGAAATTGAATAAGTTTGTATTAAACGGAATAAATTGTCATTGGGATCTAAAAAGTTACTTTTAAAATCAAAATTGTTATTATAGAAATTGAAATGGTTATGATTGAATTTGTGACAATTGTCAAATTTTTGGAAAAGTTGTGGTTGCTTTTGATTTGGTTGTGCCTGGTTTTGAATTAGCTTCACTTGAATTGAAATTAGTTGCTTTTGATGCTGATTCCGTTACTTTTAAAGTGTAAATGGTATTTTTTATGCCCGAAAGTGTTCATGATATTTTAGGTTAGACGAGTTTCAGTTTGAATAAATTAATAATTAAATAAATCGCATCTTACCTTCAGTAAAACAAAATATAAAGACAATTAATAGTAGATAATTTAAATTTTGCCATTTATCGATCCAAGAGCTTCTCGGAATCGATTATATATAAATTTCGCTCTCTGGTGTCAAATATTTTCACATTTAAAATTTAAATTTCACTTAACAACTTTGTGTTATAATTCTTTAAATCCACAAAAAGCCTTTGATGCTTCATTGAATATCAAGAAAATGCTTAATTGTATTTTTGTATCTAATAAATGAGATTAATAGGTATATTACTATTAAAACAAATTGAGGGCTAAAATATTTTGTAGATCAAAGTCTAGTTATATTTATAAGTCAGACTCGTTCGATCTCTGACCCGTCCCACTCCCGTCATGTATGTATGTATCCTTACATTGATTCAAACACACATACATATTCATATTACAGAAACATGCAGGTCGTGTACAATGGACACGGCGGACGCGCTTCAATCTCATTTATGTTTGGAATCAATCCTGATGGGTAAGAATAATTTAATTAACCGAGTTCCTACACCACAAAGTGAATGGTACAGACATAATCTTCACCCTCTTATAAGGATTTCTCGATCCGACCTCACTCTGGTCCTAATGCGGGACTGGCTCATTCATTTAGTGCAGTCGCACAGATCGAACATCAAGAAATATAGAGTAAAGTTGCTTAAACCGAACCCCGGGAATATCTCGTCTGATACTTATAAATTGCATCTTCTAGTGTCGTCAATCTGAACTATTTAGTAGAGCGAGCAAACGTAAACAAGTGGTTGGCCGGCAGGCTTCGTGAGGCAGGAAATAGTATATTGTGCAACAAGGGCGTAAAGTAGCCGTTTGCGCACGCTGGCAGCAGTACACGCACGAGCGAAGCGAGTGTGTTTAGCTGCCAGCGTAAGCAATTGGCTACGCCCCGCCCGAATTGCACATTTTATTTTTCCCCACTAGTGAGGGAAATGTGCTACTAAAACGCACGCCTTTCCGGTTGGACAGTGGCTTATTATCCACTCGTGCTTTATATTGTGCAACAAGGGCGGTGCGTAGCCGATTGCGCACGCTGGCAGCAATAAACGCACGAGCGAAGCGAGTTTGTTTAGCTGCCAGCGTAAGCAATCGGCTACGCACCGCCCGAGTTGCACAATAAAGCACTAGTGGATAATAAGCCACTTTACAACCGGAAAGGCGTGCGTTTTAGTGGCACTTTTCCCTCACGCGTGTGGAAAAATATTTTTGACTCGTTTGTAAACTTTTAATGGCAGGAATATGATCCTGACCTTTTTTCTTTGTAAACATTTATTTGTAGTACTTATCTGGCAATCGTTTAGGCGTACTCAAACGGTAGAACTTTTTTAAGATATGTCACGGTTTAAGTTTTAAACTTAGGGTAAAAACATAACGTGCAGGTTACGGTCGCGGTTTAGGTGGACTGTTCAGCCTAAGGGTAAAAACATAACGCGCAGGTTGCGATCGCAGTTTAGGTGATTAAGATAAAATTCGGACTGACTACATTTTTTTTTTTCAATTATAGCAATATTCCCTACTTTTATACTGAATTTCATGTTTTTTAACACACTTTCGCAAAAGAAGACCATAATCCGAGCGGAGTTTTACATAAGTTAGAAGAGCTAGATAGGGATCTAAGATCTAAGTAATGTTAATACCCAGGAGGCAGGTAAGCTTAAGACAGTCTGGCTTCCCCTTATTTTTGTCTTTAATACCGTGCCTAGGGCATTAGTTAATGTTTGTAAAGAAGTAGACTGTTCATTTATGTTAAACTAAGCCGAGTGGCGGCCAAGATCTATTTAGACAACATACACATAAATTGATGCTCGGGTTTGCTTGGAGGCACGATGGTACTGTGACCTATACGTTCACGCCAAGCTCTGTCAAACTTGAGGTTAGGATATTGCGGAGTATCACCTTCGGTTACTCACCTGAAGAGATTCTGGCGGAAATTAAAAATATTGCGCCTTTATTTAACGCACAAAAACTGGAGAGATTTTTCACTAAAGCGTCCAAGGATAGGGGATACGAATTAGACCTTTTTGCTGTGCATCTTCCGCCTGAGGAAGATATTACAACTTTTGTCTATTAGATACGTTTTGGGCCATAAGGTATCACTTGACAAAGTAAACAGGAGGAGAGAAGGCATTCAATGTTATCTATGCCAGTGATTTTGGCACGCAAGCAACAATTGTGCTTTTGGGTCTCTGTGCATAAGATGTGGCACTAATTGTGCAAACACCTGTCCTAGGAGAACGGTAAAGGATAATAATACTCCTGCCCCTACTCTTATTTGCGCTAACTGTCATGGGGAGCACCCCGCGAATTTTTCTGGTTGTCCTGCCTATGTAAGGTATCTGGAGAAGCGTATGAAAACAAAAAAAGCGGAGGAGGACAAGCGATCCACCAGAGTGGCTTTTGTCAATGACGCAGTAGGGCTTTCTCAATCTCAATCTTCTTCCCTTTGACAAGGGTTTGGGGATGATACCTAATACGCCTCCGTTCTTCGGAGAGGCTATGTTGCGCCCCTAAGAGGGGAAAAGGCTATGGACTTTCTGAGTGAGACTGAGAAGTTCTTCGGAATATCTCTCTCATCTTTTCTTTCTAAGATTAAGAAATTGTTCCAAGTTATTTTGGTTTACAGGAAGATAAGAAGCCTGAAGCGCTACTGAAGTTCTATCTTTCTCAGTTTGCAATATGAATATTCCACTTGAATTTAAAGCAATAAATTTTAATTCTCTCATCTCTCATGAGAGAAAGCTTTCACTTATAAAAGAATTGGAGTATACCAACCCAATAGCGGCCTTTTACCAGAAACACGCCTGTCTATTAGGGGAGCTGGAGAGATTTGAGAAGGCTGTGCTCAGATATTGCTTGTCTATGTATAGGATGTCTTAGTTGAAATACTACCCTAACTATCGAATTTATGATAAGCCCGAGGTGATATCTCTCTACCTATATGACTAAAAAGGCTTTGAAAAGGGTGGCCCGTTTACAATCGCATCACAATATTCTACTTCAAGACTTACATATATTTATATAATTTTAAGTTTAACTGTCCGCTCGATTCGGAGTACTTTCTGCCCCCAATCTCAATATTCCAAGCAGGCTCGGGCATCTACCCTATAAATAAATCATTCCGAATGTGATCATAATAGATGTCAACCACCATAGAGGATAAGCGATGTTATGGAGAGATGTTCGACAAGCTTGGCTGGCTGCATTTAGAAAGGCATAACCTTTCACACAGAATTATATTAGACTGTACAGGCTAGTTAAGTGGCTAAATTTAGAAGTACATAATACTTTTGTTTATTTTATAATAGAGTCAATACGTGCTAATTGTATGAACTGTAAATGCCTTACTCATAAGTCTTGGGACTTTATTAATTACCTTACCTCTTTTGATGTTACTTCATGTAAGTCAAATCACCACATTAGCGCCTTGCGAATGGGATGGTTCTGCACGTTTACATGCCTAGATATGTATGCCCACGCTGGGAGCAAGCGTGTATTAGATAGATTCCAAATGTTATTTGTATGTATAAGTACATTAGCAGAACTAATTCTGCCCCTTTGTTGGTATTTCCTTATATATTAAGCCAGACATTTTTGTATCCGGGGACGTAGTAGTATCTAGACTTCAGTTGTCAATTATCAAATGTTCATATGAAGTTTCAATAAATAATTGAATTGAATTGAAAATTAAAGTACAGATGCACAGGAATAAAAATGCCGCGGCATTCAGCCAAAGGTCAATAAATTGATAAATTTTCGCGTTATTTTCTTACTCCTGTTTTCCATCTTGTTGTTAATTTTCATTTACAACAACCGGCAATCGCAAAAGGACTTTTCACAGCTGATTTTCCTATGCATACACCCTTGCAATATTGCAATACCTGTTTGCAAGAGCGTAGTAGGGTATTGCAAATTTACAAATGTGTTGTAGATTACATTTCTTCAGAGTTGTTGCTGTATCATTGCACATTCATTCTACGATACACTGGATGCAAGTGTGAAAAGCCTATTTGCACCAAAACGTGAATACTCATAATGTAATTTCAATCTGGAATAAGGAAGTTACGAAAAATTAATGGATTCCGATTTATAAGCAAAACACCGTCACAAAATCAGACTTTTCCCTTTTTTTTTTTAATTCTATTCAATGTTCCGAAATTTTGTTAATAAACCTCAGATTCGGACTCAGCACCCCCTGAATTGAAAATCAAAGCTACCCCACATCTATAAATTAATAGTAAATCAGTCAGCCGAATACGCAGTTCACAGTAGTTCTGTGTCATCACTGCTGAAAGAAGATTGTGACTCAGGTATATGGACAAATCCCTGGATAAAGATATTCATACATATGGTATGTGGTAAGCCAAAAACAAGCCCGCAAGTGCTAATAATTGTTTGATAACGATTTGAAAATCGCCACTTACGAACAAACAAAGGAGAATGGGCGGTTTCGTCCCCAGTGCTGTATCAAGTTGAGGTATATGTCATTTTATAGGTTATCATAATAGCTTTCTTTTATTATATGACATCAACAATGACAGTCGTGCAGGAGAAGAGCTATGCATAATTGTCTTTTCTTCCAATAAATGTAGTATTTGTTGTTTGTATTGTTGCCGGTTTCGTATTGGCTTGCTTTACATACACCTTTTGCACTTTGGGATCGGTATTTTTTTTTTACTTGATTCTTTTTTTTTACTGTGATTTTGGCTGGAACCAAAGCGGTTTACTTTATTTGTTAAAATAGAGAATATAAACTATTGTTACATGCGGCCGATCTTTAGAACGCCACCGTACATGTGTTCACGTAATGAACATAATGTGGTATTTGGGCTGGACAAGGCATCAAAATAATATTTTATTGCCAGCAACTTTTCTGGATGCGGTAATTTTGGATATTTATTATTAACTATTGTTTACTTGTTCGTTTGAATAATAATGTTTAATATCATTACTTTCAATGTTCTAGTTTCATTGCGTTCTTTATTGATATTTTAATGATTTGTGTAGTTACAAAACTGCCTAGAAAGCATAGGATTCACGATTATTTTTAAATTCCTATCTCTATTTCATTTGGCATTTTTTATTATTTTGACTAGATAGTACGGTGGGGTGCGAGTGGCGGTAGAATAGCGAAAGGTAGCCATATAAACTAAAAATCGGCGGTGGAGTATCAGCAATTAGGCATATAAAGTAAAAATATCATATATTTACATGAGAAATAAAAGAAGTCATAGTTCTTTCCCTGCACTTGTTTCATTGTTGGTGTCATGCAATAAAATAAAGGTATGATATGACCTTTGATATGACAACTACCACAACTTGATACATCCTGGGGACGGAGCCCATACAAAGTTGCCCATTCTCCTTTTTCCGAAAAAACAAAAATAAATAGCGGCCGTAAAAATCGCAATGTGATAAGTAGGGATTAATTTTTATGTATTTTTATTTATTTATATATTATAATTTTTATGTTTTATTTTTATTTTTTGTCTTTAATTCATTGCCCAAAGAACACAGCCAACCATGAATCTACCTACGCGTAATTGGCAGTGAATGCATTAAAACAAAAGCAGCATATTCTAAGAACATTATGAGTTGGCATGAAAACGACATTTTGGTTTTGACGGTCTTAGTAAAAAAATGGGACGATGAACAATTACGAACAGAATTAGAAACCCCACTTATGTAACTATTGAAATATTTTATAATACAATAATAAACCTCGCAGTGTCCGGCAACGATTAGTGGAAGTGACACTGACTGTTTTAATTACCCCGCAAGCTTTTCTTTATGCTACTCCAAACAATTAAGGGAACAACACAACACGTAACAAGGATTTGTAAAAAGAAAATTAAAGCTGAATTGACAGGCTATCTGGTCCATAGAGTGATCAAATCAAAAAAAATTGTCCGAGTCCGTGGACCGAAAGAAAAAATACTAAAAATGTTGAAACATTTTTTTTTGGCTCTATTTCTTTGGATTGCGTGAGAACCGTGGCCTTGAAAATTGTTTCACTGAAAGTTCCAAAACTAGAGATTTGGAGCTTAAAGACGCTTGTTTTAAATCCTCGATACGATCATTTCTAGTTTAGATACAGCCCGTCAAAAATCACTACAAAATTTAGATTTTTTTTGTTCCCTTAATTGTTTGAAGTAGTGTATGTATTAATAAGTTGGGGGGTGAACACTGCACATTCATTATACACATTATACAGGGTGATTGGAAAAGTGACATCCAAAGACAAAATTTAGGTGACTCATATTGAGGGGTATCCGAATCATTCCCATTCGACCAGATCGGCTTCAAAATTTTTTTTTAATTTGTAGAAGGTTTTTTTTGGACTTTTTTTGTCACTTATTCTTTATGAATTTTACTTTCGCGTAAAAATAATCTGCTTCATAACATTAATGGAAGCTACTAAACTTTGGAACTATATATCTGCCATATTGGTGAAATCATAAGTGTTCACAATAACTGTCAAATTGTCTTCTCGATGAGATCTGACTTTTTATGCGTAGTTATAGTATCAACACGTATTCCAAGTGTCGCTACACCGAAAAAAAATTTCCAATGTTTCCGCTGTAGTATTGATATTTTTCAGGTATATTTTTCAGCCGATAAGGAAAATATAACTTATTAACATTGCACCATATCAATCTTTAGAAAAAATGCCGTATTAACATTGAAAAATGTTAATTTAACATTGAAAATTTTTTCTTTACCACAGTTACCCCTATTCCGATACCCTTTTAGAAACTTGATTTTCCTATATATTCTCCGACTTACTGTGGCTAGATTTGAACTTGGGACCCCCGAGTTCGCGGCATTCTGCTCTAGCCCTGAGCTATCGATGACCCATCAACACATTTACGGTTTTACAGTTTATGAGTAGCGTATTTGTTAGAAGATTTTCCTTCGCTTATACTTCACACTTCAAATTTCAATCGGCGGATATAAGGACTGGCGATCGATTTACATTTTTTAATATTAATTTGGCTTTGAAAACTTCAAAATCAAAATAATATTTTGAAATGATATTTCCGCTGTAACTAAATATCCGAATTTCCATGTTAATATGAAAAAAAAATGAAAAAAAATGTCAATTTGAAATTTTTCCCTTTAAAGTATCATTTTTATTATCAAATTAACAGCAATTGTTGTAAAAATGATATGATATTTTTTTTAATATGAAAATAATGTTAAATTAACATTGCGTTTTTTTCTCGGTGCTATTTTGATTATTGATCGTGTTCTCAAAAGTTTTTCTGACAATTTATGTTTGTGAAATTTCTATGAACATTCTCGAGGATAAGTGAACGGTAAATACATTTGATATTATCTATGTTCGATCACCTTTGAACCCACAGAAAATATTTTGTAAAAATATTGTTAGCGATGGTGACGCGGTGGTATTTATGAAAATGTCGATTGTGGGGTGTCTTGAGACAGTAAATATGGGGTGTTGTGGGACACTCAGTTTTCCAAATTTTACCACCAGAGCTCATATCTATCACACATATTACAGTACAGTATCAAAAAATTATAACCACCAACATTTATGCTTCCATACTTTATTTTGAAAAAAACTTATTATATTCGTCCGTGCTTAAGATAAAAATGAAATTAAGGGAAAATTCACATATTTTCCAAATTAATATTTCTAATATTTAGTATACTCGCCATTATTTTTAATAACACTTGCTAATCTCCGCGACTTCCTTCGATGCAACTATTTATGCTTTCGACGTTAAGTGAAATGGTATACCATGTAAAACTTCTTGGAAACATGAAAATTTGTTTATTAATATTTATCACGGAAAATAATTTGGATAGCAAAAATCCCCAACCAATTTGCGAACGTTTTTGCCATAAAATCCACAACATATATTGAAAAAGCAACAGATCTCCTTAAAAGTTACAGGAAATAATGTCAACATTTTACGCTTGTCCTTACATTTTAGTTAATATCCTTGTTTTTTCACAAATATTACCAAAATAATGCACTGTCCCAAAATCCATCGGAAAATACAGGGATATTGCCAGAAACGACGCAATATTCCCGACAAATTTTTTTCCGTGATGTTTTATAGAACTTGAATAAATGAATGGGGGCATACTTTTGCATATTGCATATTGGTTCGTAACGAAACGATTAATTATTCTTCAAACAATGATAACAAAGGGGAAAAGATTGCAACTCTGCAAGGAAATGTTAATCTGTTTGATTGTTTGCGAGAAAAATGTAATCAGAGTTCAAATTTTGAAATTTGTAAGAGTGGTTATAATTTTCTGGCACCATACTGTACGTATTATTAACGCATTATATGAATGTTTGATGCAAATTCAAAGTAAGTAAGTTAATCTAAAGTGTGCTAACATGCAAACCGGTTATTACACCTGTGCTCTCTGTGAATCTTCCAAATCAGATTAAGACGATTAATAGAGCGGCCGTATATATATATTAATATATTAATATATATATCTATATATTAATACGTGAAGAGAAAACTTTGTACCCCTTTTTAAGCATATTGGACGGTCGGAGGAGTGTGAGATTTGGCATAGTTAAAGTTTATATAGAGAAGAAGTGCAGAAAGCTAATATTTATTTATAATATGTGTTACAAATACAATAAATTAAATTAAATAAATTCATTATTTACGTTCATACTATCAATTTTAAACACATAGTAGTCTGTAGTCAAACTGTCGTAATTTTATTATTGACAGTGCCAATTTCCAACACACATAGTAGGCTGTGTACAGTCGTATTATTCGTAGTAAAGTAACCCCAGTAGGTCGAATTTCGACCAGAGGGCGACCACTAGTATATATTAATATATATATATATATATTAATATATATATACCTATATATATTAATATATATATATATATATATATATTAATATATATTAATTTTTCAATAAAGATTAATCATCTAAAATGCCATTTTGTGTCATTTATAGTCGTTTCTCACAACACCCCACAATTTTTGAAAATCCCAAAATGGTAACTTTTTTTCATGCTTCGAGAAAATTCTTAAAAATTTCAAATTTCAACAAAATGCTATTTGAAGTAGTTGGGCAACTAGATAAGCTACAAATAAAACGCCACAGTTAAAAAAAAATTGATTTTTGACTAAGTTATGGTCCAAAAACAAAACCCGTCCCACAACACCCCACTTTACCTTACTTAATGGGCTATTATCCGATGAAATGACCCTTCAAAGATATGTACTAAATTGGAAAATTCTTAATAATTTAATAGTAATTTGAATAAATAAATTATCGAATATTTAATCATTCCTAAGGATAATTAATTATGATAGAAAGTGTGTAAACAAACAAAAAATAACTGTAGGAAAGCTAAGATCTGGACATTTTCAATTTTACGAGTACCTACTGATTTTATCATGAATGTTTTGTGCGCCCTGTTGTCGGATATTTGGTTTTACGTTACCGTTGTACGTTTTATCTAGAACTAGCTGGCCCACAGCCGGTGTTGCCCGGGCACAACTATCCCTAAAATAAAAGTAAACTTTAATAAAACTATGATGTTGCCGATTTCAAATTTATCAAATGTCACTCAGAAGGTTAAGCGCAACATGTCCATAGAAAAAAACACGGAGCATACATGGGGGTGATTCGGATACCCCTCAATATGAGGCACCTAAATGTCACTTCTCCGACCACCCTGTATAACAGTTTTGTGCATAATGCCCGTTCTCCAATGCGCCGACCAACCAACCACGAACCAACCAACGAAAACGCTGAATTGCCTGAATTCGCGTGTAAAATACAAGCCCCTGCCTGTAGTTGTGACTGCCGGCTGTCACAACATCCTCGGGCAAATATTTTATCTGGAAGAGTTTTTATCACTATTTGAGCGAAAAAACTACTCACTTTTACTTTTAGTGCTGGGCTGGAATTACCGCGCACATTTTTATAAGCACTTTATGTTAAAATTAGCGCACTGAGTTTCTGGCAACCGGTGGGACAGCTGTCTCAATGACAGGTATTCTAGTACAACACAACCGCTGAATGGGCGACTAGTACTATGTGGTTAAAACGCACACATGAAAAAGTTAGCCAGGTTGACCAAAACACGAGCGAGAGGGAATATGAGGCCAACATAATGTGTGACGCGATGGCGCGATTTTGGTTCGTTCTTGGTTGGGTGGTCGGTGCATTGGAAAACGGCCTTAACATTCCAGATTTTTCGTCAAAAATTATCCTTGTTGAATTCCTTGGGACTATATGATGCTTTACTGAGAACATTTTTGCATTTTCAGAATTCTCAGTATGCTTTAATAACTAAATAAAAACGCAAATTTTTTCCTTAAAAATAAAATACTATGGTAACACGAGCTTCGGCACTCCACTATTCATTTGTGTAAAAATTCCAAATCTGTCAAAATCAGTCTGTTCTTAGCAATCTGATAACGGTTTAAGTTGAGTAGCAATTTGTACGAAGCGTATCTATAGGTGACGTTTTGAAAATTTCTGTCCAGACTTGACGATTAATGCATTAAAATTGATCTTTTCTAAATGGCTAAGTGCAAGCATAATAAATTTATAAAAGAGTAAGTTGTAAACGAATTTAAATCGGGAGTGAAACAGAAAGTAATTAGGGAAAAATATAATTTCCCAACTTCACCAATTTCTGATATTATCAGAAAATTTCGTAGTGGAAAACCGATGGAAACAATGCATCGCGGGGTAGTCCTCGAAAAAGAACTGCAAAAACCGATAGATAAATAAAAAAAGAAATTCCAAAAATATCCTTTTGTGTCATCTACAAAAATCGCAACTGACTTGAATCTGTCAATAGATGCAAGCACAGTAAGAAGACGCTTAAGGGGGCATTCGCTTTCAGAATTGAGGAAGAACACACTTTTTTGGGATTTTTTTTTAAAAAGGCTACTGTATTTATTGAAAAAATTATTTATAGACATTACTCTATAGGTATTGAAGAATACAAAAAGACTTTTTTTTTTAAATTTTTAGTTATGTTTAGCGGCGGCAGAAGGCGTTTTGTAAAAGTCCCTTTTTGGCTGGTACACATAATTGTGGTCTTCCTGGACAACATAAAGAAAAAATTCAAAATGGATTCTGTCCTTTAGACTTTTTTCTAGTGCTTATACCTAAAAAAAAAAAAATTGTTTTACGACTCTTTTTCTGAAAATTTCAAAAATCTGCTTTTTTTTTTGGGAAAAGTACGTGCATAGAAAAGAACAAGGGGTACTTATATGCATTTTTTTAGGTATAAGCACTAGTATTTATGTTAACGAATCGAATGCGTTTTGATTTTTTAAAATCTATCGAGTAGAATTTGAGATATTATGTGTACCAGTTGAAAAAAAGTAGTTTTGAGAAAAACGCGTTTAAAGTTTTTGTGCAATAATTTTTACTTGTAAAACGAAGTACCTTCCGTTACATATATAGCTATAACTTTTGTTTTGTTTTGAATTTCGCAAAATGGTTTTAGGACAGTATTGCTATGATGTTAAGGAACACTTTTGTGTAAAAAAAAAAATAGATTTTTTTCTCATTTAGAAAGCGAATGCCCCCTTAAAGGAAATCGGATTCTCGTCCTTTCGACCAGCAAAGTAGCTTGTCTTAAAAACTAAGATCGATTAAAAAGGGTCTGACTTTATAACATCAAATTAGTCGTTCGTATTTAGTGATGAGAGCAAGTTTAATTTATTTTGTTCTGGTGGAAATGTCCATGTGCGCGGACAGAAAGATCCTCGATTATTTCCACGACATTGCCGGTTATCGGTGGTTTCTTTTCGGATCAGGGTTGTGGTCCTTTGCATAAATTGTAAGGAATTATGGATCGTTTTCAATATATAAAAAGATATATTGGAAAATATAATGTTATTGTTCATCGAAGTTGAAATGCCTCTACGATGGTTTTATAGCAGGACAATGACCCAAAGCACACCTCAAAGCTCGTCAAAAAGTGGTTCGAAGATTACAATATTAATGTTTAACAGTGGCCATCACAGTCAACGGACTTAAACCCTATCGAAAATTTGTGGCCAATCTGAAAAAGAAAATTTCGTGGTCTAAAGCACTTTGAAACTTTGAAAGAAGAAAGAGTGTGCAAGGATTCCAATGGAAACAATAATTTAATTTTCCACACGCGTGAGGGAAAAGTGCCACTAAAACGCACGCCTTTCCGGTTGTAAAGTGGCTTATTATCCACTAGTGCTTTATTGTGCAACTCGGGCTGTGCGTAGCCGATTGCTTACGCTGGCCGCCCTTGTTGCACAATATAAAGCACGAGTGGATAATAAGCCACTGTCCAACCGGAAAGGCGTGCGTTTTAGTGGCACATTTCCCTCACTAGTGGGGAAATAGTATATTGTGCAACAAGGGCGTAAAGTAGCCGTTTGCGCACGCTGGCAGCAATAAACGCACGAGCGAAGCGAGTGTGTTTAGCTGCTAGCGTAAGCAATCGGCTACGCCCCGCCCGAATTGCACATTTTATTTTTCCCCACTAGTGAGGGAAATGTGCCACTAAAACGCACGCCTTTCCGGTTGGACAGTGGCTTATTATCCACTCGTGCTTTATATTGTGCAACAAGGGCGGTGCGTAGCCGACTGCGCACGCTGGCAGCAATAAACGCACGAGCGAAGCGAGTTTGTTTAGCTGCCAGCGTAAGCAATCGGCTACGCACCGCCCGAGTTGCACAATAAAGCACTAGTGGATAATAAGCCACTTTACAACTGGAAAGGCGTGCGTTTTAGTGGCACTTTTCCCTCACGCGTGTGGAAAAATAAAATGTGCAATTCGGGCGGGGCGTAGCCGATTGCTTACGCTGGCAGCTAAACTGTACTGCTGCCAGCGTGCGCAAACGGCTACTTTACGCCCTTGTTGCACAATATACTAATCATCCACGCCCCGTAGATGCCGGGATGCTACCAAAAATAATGGGTAGTGGACAAAATACTGAAGTAAAACTTATTTTCATCGAGTACCCATAGAATAATATCGGTGGCTTTTCTTATGCCCGCTCCAGACTCGCGCCGCGAAGTCGCGCCGCCGTGAACACCGCAAAACGTCGCGGACAGGAACGCCTCACCACACTCTAGTTGTTTTCGTGGGTTCGCGCTGTTCCTTTAAAATCGTTGAAGAAACTTTTTTGTATGATGTGGACAGAGGAAATTGTATTATGTGTAATTTATCAGAGGCTGACAAGAAACCGAAAAAGCACCCGGATGAAAAATATACGACTGGAAATACGCCGAAAAATAGTCTAAATGACATTTGTTTTCGGTTTGTCGTTCTTTATGCCCGTTCTCCAATGCGCCGACCAACCAACCACGAACCAACCAACGAAAACGCTGAATTGCCTGAATTCGCGTGTAAAATACAAGCCCCTGCCTGTAGTTGTGACTGCCGGCTGTCACAACCAAAGATTAGCTACAAGTACATTATCTTTGGTCACAACATCCTCGGGCAAATATTTTATCTGGAAGAGTTTTTATCACTATTTGAGCGAAAAAACTACTCACTTTTACTTTTGGTGCTGGGCTGGAATTACCGCGCACATTAAGCACTTTATGTTAAAATTAGCGCACTGAGTTTCTGGCAACCGGTGGGACAGCTGTCTCACTGACAGGTATTCTAGTACAACACAACCGCTGAATGGGCGATTAGTACTATGTGGTTAAAACGCACACATGAAAAAGTTAGCCAGGTTGACCAAAACACGAGCGAGAGGGAATATGAGGCCAACATAATGTGTGACGCGATGGCGCGATTTTGGTTCGTTCTTGGTTGGGTGGTCGGTGCATTGGAGAACGGCCTTTACATGCCAGTGTGTATAGTCGATTTTGCACTTTATCAGCTTCACTTTCACTATTTCGACTAGTTTTTGGAAAATTCTCATCTTTTTATACCACTTAAAAGACCTAAAAAGTACCGACATTATTTGGCGATTTCGAGCCAATTTTAGCTCAACCTAAAATTTATCAAAGGCGCAGAAGAAACCGAAAAGACGGCATGGAGAAAATATAGTCTGATCGTATTTTCGTTAGGTTCCTGCGGGATACAGAGGGTTTGAACCGCAATAAAAGAAAGTGTGTATGAATGTGCCTAATCGAAATAAACAAGGCGCAATGAAAGGAGCTAAGCTAAAATTTCAGTCCCTGTTTAATTAAAAAGAAAAGTATAAATAAACAAATGATGTAAAATTTTTGTCCTTTACTACTTTTACTTTGTTATTTTTCTCATATCGAATTATTCGGTGAAAACCTGATTTTGTACTTTTAATTCAGGTCAATCGAAATTGAATTTGAATTTTTGGTTTCGTTTTGAAAATTATTTCTAAATTTAGTCAACGCCAAATTGTATTTTGTTAAGATAAATCGAAACACTATTTTACTTGACCATTTTTTATTTACATAGTTAAAACTTTGTGGATGTTTGTAAATGTCATTTAATAAAATTCCATCGAAGAATTGATTATTAAATTATTTTTCACAATATTAAAATATTATTGTATTAATATTGTCTTTTTCAGGTTTCTTATTTAAATATCTCGAAAACGGTTAATGATAAAAATTTGGTTTTCCATTCATTCTAAAAAGGATACTTTGGGAATATATGTAATTTCACTCATGATTTGCAAATATTTCAAAATTGTTAAAATGAAAAATTGCAAAAATTGGAAAACACAGTGTTTAGCTGATTTCTTTAGATTATCTGAAAATACCCAAAAATTTCAATAGGAGCAATAAGAGCATTAATTTAAGAAGTCGAAATGAAAAAGAAATATGCATTGTTACACAATTTTCTTTCGCTTCAATTCGCACTTGGGATTCCCCCCAAGAGGATATAAGGATCGGCTATCGATCCGCACAAACTGGGGTTTGTGGCTCGGGGCACTGGGCATCAGCCTCGGCGGACGAGCGTTTTAATCCTCAACAAATTTTATAGCGAAGGAAAATTGTGCAATTTTAACAGTGTGTTCCATAAATATTCTCCAATCCTTCCTAACTAAACTAAATAACACTTTCGCAGTGTCCTATCTGGGCGACTAACGAAATTAGTTAGTTGGTTAGTTGGGTTATCCATTACTTCAGCGTTAATGAGATCATACCAATGTTGGGCTCCTAGCAATCCAAATATACATATAAAGTCCCTTCGTAATCGTTATCGAGGGATCGAAAATAAAAATTATTTGAAAATCGTTATCGGGCGATTGAAAAATATTATTTCCAAGGAGGATCACATGGTTAGCCGTTTCAATTTCAGTATGGACGACAGTCGTAGTTTGTTTTCAAATAATTTGGTATATTGGTATATTTAACCTCTTCATTTAAATACCATCCAGTGCGTATACCAGCAGATGTTATCTATATAAAGGATATCACTTAGTCAAGAATTTATTTGGATCATCCCACTCTTCGCTCTGAGACTGATCTGAAATTTTCTTCAGAGCTTAATCATTATACAATTACATTCGAATAATAATAATTAAAACGAATAAATAAGTGATGTTGTTGATAAAAAGCTCGTTAGCTACGGAAAAAATGTTGTTCAATCAAGGAAACTATTCTAATTGATCTAAATGATTACAATCAATATCCATAATATCGCAGCTTCGATTATGGACAAAAATTTGCAAAAACGACATATGTTCATTGCAATCAATGTAAATGGCAACTAATCAACACTGGGTCATAATTGTGAAGTAAGCCTTAGAAATTATAACATTAAACAGGCGATCAACTGATGATGAATAAAGCGGCGTTTCCAATGCAATGCAATTGGCCTGTAAAGTGAGTAAATGTGCAAAGAAAACTAACTTCGGCTGATAAAAGTAAATTGTGAGAAGCATTATACTATATCATACGTATATGTAAGGAAAACGTTTCTGAAATAATTTCTCATTGTTTCAGTTATAATTTTCTTCTTGAATTTTCGAATCAGCTGGGTTCTGCATGTTCGAATTGTTTTTGAACTGCCAAACGCGGCTTTGATTACAACTGCATTAACCATATTTGATTACAACTGCATTAACCATAATGCATAATCGCAACAATAGTTGCAACTTTCTTTTTCATCACAGCAGGACAGGACAGGAATTACAAAGCAAATTATAAATCGGCAGGAAGTGACAGGTAATCATATGATTTCGAAAAACTGAACTTTCGAACATGCGCTATGCTGGCATATGTAACAGGGTCCTGGCTGGCGCACAAATTTACGCTGGCATTGAAAACGCCGCTAGACTAAAGGTGAAAAGTTTACGACACTTCTTTGCAGTAATGACCTTCGAAAGTACCTTTATTTATGACAAAAATCTCACTCGCCTATTAAGGTATAATATAACCACTAGACTATTTTAACATTTTCGTGGATCTATTATTGTTAAATTTAAAAGTATATTCAAGTATGTAGTTTAAAAAAAAACATATATAATAATTGAACCGCTTT
Source organism: Machimus rusticus (assembly GCA_951509405.1). Lineage (NCBI taxonomy): Eukaryota > Metazoa > Arthropoda > Insecta > Diptera > Asilidae > Machimus > Machimus rusticus. The sequence continues at coordinate 6,203,174 of OX608054.1, forward strand.
AGTGATTCACCACATCAATATATATGTAGATATCTATAGGTAAGCTCTATCACCTTTATAATATGATTTAAATTAAGTTAAATCTTACCACTTTTATCCGTATAAATGAGTTTTGTGAGGAGAAGATCTCAATCTTCACCAGATTTTGTGATTATTTTGTTATTATTTTGAATTCAACATATATTATTTTTCTTTAAATTGAAGTGTAAAGCCTTTTGTTCGTGATGTTAAAATGTGAACTTTTATAAAATGAAAAGCGGATTGTATTTTTACTTTTTTTCTTTGTAAGTATCATTACAGAAAAATTACTAAACAAATTTTAACATAACATACAGATGTGTTAATTGTGCAGATGGTGGTATTTTTACATGAGCGAGTTCTACTAAGGTCATTCCTCTGCACAATATCTTTGTTTAAAAATGAAAATTCAAAGTAAAATCTTATTAATTTTATGTTTTTTTCTTTTTTTTTGTATTTTAACCAACAGTGTATTTAACCTAATTTATAACAAATAACGCAGAGCAATAATTAATATGCAATGTGTAGTTTTTTGATACACTTCTAAATAAAGACACAGAAGGGAAGCATGCTCACTTATGCAATTGAGCGCATTATTTCTGCTATGAATACGAAAATATCACATATTAATATTGAACTAATACAAATATCTACTACACAGTAATATGCTTATTATTGCAAAAACATGCCAAGAGACAACTATATAAATTACATCCTAATCCAATAACACAGGGCGATATACAGCAGCAACTTTTTAATTATATTTACAACACACATATGTACATATTTAACTAGCGGACAGCAGGATATGAGGACAACAAAATATGTATATACAACAAATAAAGCGGAACATTAAAAACTCAAAATAAATGGTTTTAATAAACTCATGATATAAAGGAAAACCCAAATATAATTGGAGGTAACTTTTTTGGACTATTAGCAATTTATTATAATTATTAAAAGGGATGTAGGCGGTATATAAAATGAATAAGTTTATCTTACTAAATTGTAATAGAAGGAAAATTATTTTGAAGAAAATCAAAAAGAATATTGAACTCCGAGCAATTCTCTGAAATGAACATTAAAAATACAAGCGTTCTCATTGAGGGCAAGTAAATTCATTTCTAGAGGAAAGTTGAAGGAAAAGCACCCAGTATGTCGTAATATGACAATTAACACACATTATAACACAACTTGCTGCTTCTCCCCGGAGATCGTAAATTTTAAGAATTGTTCGAGGATTTCTACAGCACACCTGCCTGGTCATGTCGCTTAGTGCCCATTCCCAACAATTTCTTCAGTAGTAAATGTTTTAGCACAAGGTTTTGTTATTACTTTAACAAAAGCTTCCGATCGGTTATTGATTCCATATACATATATACTTTCTATGAAATACACTAGGAGAGGAAACAATATTTTTGGCTAGGGATAAAAGTAGAGAAATATTAGAGAAATTATAATGAGGAAAGTAGAAATTTTGTAAGAGTTTAAAGTGGTAGAAGTTAAATCACAGGGTACACCCACGCACATGTATCCACAATGTAGGGAAAATTAAAAATATTTAAGTTTATTAAATAAAAAAATCTACAATCAAATCAACGATTATATATAATTTAAATAATAAAATATATTTTCTCAAGTCTTCAAAAGTGGTCCAGATATCAAATTGTTATACAATCAGCAAATCTAACAAATTTAATTTTACTGAATTTCATTCAAAAATGTTTGTAATAAATGAAAATCAAACCTATAGTTATAATAAAAATAAAACCAAATAATAATTATTATCCACTTTCAGCAAAAGTTAAAGTAATTTTAAGAAAAGCATAATGTAGGAAAAACCAAAGGTTTCTGTTTTAACTTCGTTTTGAATATTTACAGTTTCTTTGAATTGCGTAAAGAGAAAATTACTTGACCAAAAAAATTTTTAAAACTTGAGTTTTATATTGTTGGCTAAGACTGAAAATTTTTTTTCGGCACAAATTTATCATGTTAAATGGTAATTCATATTTGCTACAAAATATTAAGAATTACTTACGTATATAATAATAAATATTGCTCATATTGGTATCGCATATGCATAATTGGGACATATGTATGGACAAATAACAGAATAGAATACATATACAGAATATAAGCTGACACAATTAGGCATTCATTTGATTTATTGTAGATGTTCGTATGCTAAAAATTATTTATTATTTGATTATCTGACTCCAGTTGGAATCCTCAAGAAATTCCTATTTTTACATGAATAATTTTGGTCATTACATTGTTAGGAAACAATTTTTTTTAAATTTCTTTTAATCTCGGTCTCTAGAAAACATAAGCCAGCCATCGAATGTTAAAAATACGCAAATATAACCTTAAAAGCTTTGATTAATTTCAATTCATTATATGAATAACTGGTGATGATCACGGATTTAAAAGAGGCAACATTTTAGTTTGGATATAATTGTGTCTTTAATGTGAGTTTCTATAATAGAAAGACATAATTTCAAATAATTTTGAAGTTAATAGAATAAAGCAATTTCCACAATAAGATGCAGCTAAAATTCGGCGCAGAATGTAGCTACTAGTAGATAGAGTCACTACGATGTATTTTATCATTCACTTAAAATTGCCTTATTATTGTAATCAATATTTATTTATAGAAATTTAAGGTGACGATACTAATAATAAATATAAAATGTTTAATTTTGCCAACATAAGTATGTCTTGGAGATTAAGTATTTAAATAATTTATTTTGCCAAATATGTATGTATGTCTTGGAGATTAAATATTTGTTTTCCAGTTAATACATTTGTACCATATACCATTCGAATTGCAATGAGCTTCCTAATATTACTTAATTTAATAAGTGGTTTTAAGAAATATAAAATAAGGAATTTAAAACATAAGAAATAAATTAGAAGGCTTATAAAACTTACTGTCTGCCTGAAGTACTTGTATTTCGAATGATGATTTAATATATGCATATATACTGGGTGTAACAAAAGTCTCGGAATGGTCGAATATTTCGGAAAGAACACATCGCATCGGAAAACAAAAAAATACGGGTAAAATATTTTTAAAAGAAGTATTCAACTCACCGACCCTTACTTTTAACTTAACCCTTCCGGTGGGGTTGGGTGTACATAGATCGTGAGATATTTGACCTTTCCGGAACCTTTTTTACACAATACACATCCTCCCCCGCACTCCCTGTATCGAATTGAAAAAAAATGTTTCAGACAAATGTTACGTATTTTTTCATGAAGAGTCCGAATCTGCAAAAAAAATGAATGGACCCATTTGAAAAAAAAAAGTTACTCCCACCCCCACCGTCAGGGGTAGGGTGGGGTAAGGGTTGGTAGAGTTGAATACTTCTTTAAAAGTATTTTACACATATTTTTTTATTTTAGGATGCGATGTGTTCTTTCCGAAATATTCGACCGTTCCGGGACTTTTGTTACACCAAGTGTCATATGTATGCCATCAGCCAAACCCGATTTGAGGCCAAACCGGTTGATCCAAGGTGTATCAGGATATGCTGGTTTAACCTAGGACAGTATAGTTTGGCCTCAATACTGTAGGCTTCCCAGTTTGAACTAGGTCACACTATGCACTTTTGCGCGAGGACAAGCACGCATTTGTGATGTGTATCATATTTTTAAAATAAATTACTTTTTACACGACCATTCTTTCTCAACGCAACTAGTATATCCTGACACGCTTAGGATGAACCCGTTTGACCTAAGACAAATTAGTTTGGCCTGAAATCGGGTTTGGCCGGTAATATATATACATATGTATATGTATATTATACATATTTTTTAGGGCGAATAACGTATTTTCCATTTCATTTTCCCTTAGACTAGGCAACTCTTTATCGGGTGCCGTGCCGTAGCCCGCCTGTCTGTTTGTTCCGAAGTATTCCGAAGAGAAAGACGCGACTCAGATTTCCATGGAGTGAGTATTCCGTTTATTACTCAGAAAGACACTTCATAATTTCTTTCAGCACTTACATATTTATTAGAAACGCTAGACTCTGCATGGCACTATTATGTCAAAAAGGGATTCAGATTCAAGATATATTATAACTTTGAGGAATTCCATAACATCTAAATAAGAAATATTTTCGAAATCACAGTATCTCTACGATGTAGGAAAAATAAAATATTCCAAGTCCACCAAATTCGGAAAAATCAAGTAAAATTAAGTAGATATCTTATAAGAATGAGAGTATTTTTCTGAAAGACCTGTGAGACACCAAAATATGTATGCGATGAAACACTCTGGAATACTATAAGGGTAGCCGGGATATGCGACAAATAACTATTGCAAATGTTATCTCAGGATATTCTTCAATTGGTTGGAATCAGGGAAATAATGATTTGGCGATATAAATTTCATGTAACTTTAAATGCATTTTTAAGGCGTGCAGCAAAAATGGAATCGGGAAAACTCGATTTGGTGCAGGCAGGCGAAGTTTTTTTTTGGAAAAGGTAAGCCTTACTCGCAGACGAAATTTCACGCTGCTGGTCCGATGATGTCTGCGAATTAAAGAATTTCGGAACAAGTTAGTTAGTTAGTTCTCTACAACTTCTTTTTAAAATAACTGTCACGGAGATATAACCACAAAAATTTTTACAATTGGTAGATGGCGGCCAAATGGAGGGTATTATAATGCGAAAACTCAGTTTTATACTTATAGCCTACCTAGAATGCCCGGTTCGCCTTCTTTACAACAAATATAACTGGAAAATGTAACAAAAAAAATTTAATTTATTCAGTGGATGGTCGTGGATTAGATAGACTTGACAAAACCAAAGACCTAAGCGTTGTAGTGAACTCAGTTCTTTCTTTTGATGACCACATCAACTCTATTATAATTAAAGCCAATTCTACACTAGGCTTTATAAAAAGATGGTAGAAAGAATTTGACAACCCACATAATTACTAAACTTCTATATTGCACTTTCGTCAGACCTATTCTGGAGTATGATTCCCCTGTTTGGGCACCATTCTATTCATCGCATGTCAACCGCATAGATGCGGTCCAGCGGAAATTTCTCAGGTTTGCTCTTCGTGGCCTATCGTGGCCTTTCTTGGCTTGACTGCTCCCATCTCCCCCCTTATATTGAAAGATTAAAGCTGATCTCTCTGGATTCACTCGAAAAGAGGCGTAATGTCTCCAAAATTGTCATGATGCGGGATATTCTGTGTGGATCGATTGATTCCTCTGAGTTGTTATCATCAACTCACATTTCGGTGTCTCCTCGTTCCTTGAGATTTCGGGACTTTCTCCATCTTCCGCATCACCGCACTAATAACGCTTTGCATGTGCCTTTGATGTCAATGTCGCGTTTCTTCAACAGGCATTATAACATTATTGTTTTTAATATTACGAAGTTGGTGTTGAAGAATCGGCTACGTTGATTTTAATTTAGTATGTTTGTTGTTATTTATTTCATTTTATTTTAATTTTATTTTATTTTTATTCTCATTTATTTTATATACTGGAAGTAATAAGGATTTGATGAACATGTAAATAAATAAATACTAAACAAATAATAAAATAAGCGTATATTTTTACAAACACTACATATTTCAACATTTTTACTTTTTTCTAACTGAAAAATAACATCATAAATTTTTATTGATGGCATTTGTTTTGAAATTAATAATTTTAATATAGTATAAGCACCAGGGCGCCAATGAAGTGCTCCCATTTGGCATATAATACGGAACTTCTAGAACTTTGTATCGATCTAAGACGGTTTAAGATTTAGAATACACAGTACATACTCTTATAACATGGTGTCACTGTAATACCGCTCTCGAACAACTAAAAAGAGTGTAGAAAGAAGTAGACCGAATAGTTAGTCAGATTTCTGACATTTTGATCCTTCATCTGAGAGGAAAAAATGTTTAATGACCTCTGATTTTACATAGCATACCTACTTTCCAATAAAATTACTAATCAACTATGTGTTAATTAAAAGCAAGCAATTAGAACTATCCCACAACGAACTTTTGGGAAGAAACAGAGGATAGAAAACCAAAATATCTAATGATATTATTAATGATACTAACTTATTTAATTCAAATTACTACATCTACATTCATTGAAAAACTTTTTAAAAAAATACTTCAATAAAAAAGGGTTTTTAATTATAAAATTGATATTAACTACATATGTTTTACGTGGAATAGTGTTTTTCTTTTTTCTTTTTTTGGCATGAATATGTCTTATCCCTGGGGTCTATTTAAAAGAATGTATGTCACAAAAATCGTTTGCTTTTTTTCGATAAAATACTCAGAATCAGCGCCGCGGATGACACGCATCCAGGCCACGCACTGCCGGTCACGGCGGGTTGCTACGCTCTAGATGACGGGTTCCAATCCGATAGAAAAGATTTTGTAAGAGAGCGGGTCGCAATATCGCGACGTTTGTATGTATGTATGTGTTTGTATATAGTTTATATAAAAGATGTGTTTGTATATAGTGTATATAAAAGATCCAAAAAATACATAAAAGCATTTAAATCTTTCTTTTCATTTATTATATAAGACATATTCATGTCTACTGTGCCATCGAGAAGCCATGGCACTTTTTTTTTTTGACGTGACAACGTCTTATAATTCGATTGAGCCGGCTGCACGCACGAAAAAACATGACTCATGCGGCGTTACCTCGCTCTGAGGCGTTCCATTTAAGGCTTGAAGTGCAAGCTAGAGCGCGGAACGAGCGACAAAGCACAATCACACAATCACAATCACAGAGCACAATCAGCCTCCGCGTTCGGCAGCGTTCGACATCTGTCTCTCTCCTACTTGAGTGAGCGATGCGTCCGCGTGGACAGCTGCTATACAATAATACATTTACATATTTTCGTCAAGTATGAAGTGCAGTGAAAAGTGAATGTGGTGTCAATTGTTTATAGCAACGATAATTGCGGCTTCTTATGACGTTGTCACGTTCAACTTTTCTTCAGTAAACCGACTTTACAGACAACCGATTTTTTTTTATAACCTGATCTTTTGGCATCGTAGATTATTGTTTCGTATAACACGGACTCCCATAAAACCGCAAGTTTTGGGAACATAACCGTCAAATTAAGGGCGAATTATCAGTAATTACGTTAATTAATTGCGAATGAAGGTTAAGCAGGAATCATTATTGGTTGCACCGTGTAAGTAAGTTTGAATTGTCGTCATTCATAACTTCATTCAAATTCTACTCAAAAAAGTTTCGAAAACTTAATTCTCAGCGGATAAAGAAGAAATCAGTTGAATTGCAATCGGAGTAAATTTACAATCATCAGATTATCAAACAACAAAAAAAGGGACAAAACGAATAAATGGAACAATAACAAAATCTTTTAATCGAGTTACAACAATTCCAAACTACTACTACACAAAAGAAGAAAACAGATTATTTCATGTCCAAAATGTGGACTTATACCACTTACAAAAATAAAGGCCCTTTTCATGTTTTTGTAATACATTACAAACTTAAAAAAAGAGGCACTTCTTCAGAAATGAAAATTATTGTGGTTGTAGTTACAAATACTTGTTCCGAATTGTAAATTGATAGCTTCCGACGGTGTGTCACGATTTTATAGCAAGAGAGAGAGAGAAAGTCAACATAAATTTTTAATCCTAACCCAGTGGGAAACGGATGGTATACGGAATCGATGCTGTATTATATACGGGTAATGGAAAACAGATCTTTCTTGCAATACCACATCGATGACTTTTACATTGCGATGTCCTAGGGCGGTAAGCGATACCATCTACTTTTTGCATTACTCGGAATCGATGATAGAATCAATGCAGTTTCATGCATAATGGCATGCCTGGAAGGGAATCGATGTCGAAATTCCTAATTGACCCGACCCGGTGTTTTTGAAAGTGGTGTAAGTTAATTTTTATCATATTGTTTCAAAAGCAGCACTAGTTAATTCTTAAAGTGAATTTTTTAAAAATTGGACTTTACCACTTTCAAAAACAACGACTCAATCAATGTGCATCAACTCAACACGTGTTGTCCCTACCAAACCTGAACTAACAATGAAAAGAAAAGAAAACTTTTTGGATTGCGCAATACGCAGTTGCAAGTGGCTTGCTGCTGTTCTCGAAAATTTCGTTCGCTATCGCTTCCGTTTTGCATTACCATTTCTTCCTTGGTAATGGGTTACCATTTTTCCTTAAACATGCATGAAAACATGCGTTAGCAAGGTAATCGATTCCTCAATTTCCCACTGGGTATATTTTTAATTGTTTGTGTCTGAGCTTTTTAAATATATTTTCAGTTCCTTATTTTTCAGTTTTTCCTTTTTCTTAATTAACTTTTTATTTAATTGTATTCATTTCCGCTTGCCACAAAAACATAGGAACACTGAAAGAATTAAAAAGTGATCATAGAACCGCAAAATAAATATTAAGAGCCAGTGAAAAGAGGGCGAAGAAGAAACATACAAAAGCACCGTTAGGATAACCGAAGTAAGCAGGTGACCAAAGATCCCAAATTATTTACTTCTGACAGCCAAATGCACTATGCAGACTCTCGAAAAAGCAATTTGAATTGAGGTTAGACAATAAACTCTCTTCAATTTCTTATTGCGATGCATACTCTATAGGGGAGACTGGGGCTGGTTGTGACAGGGGTAGGTTGTTACAGCGGCAATTGTGGCCATACAAAGCAAGTAATAGGAACGCTTGAAAGAGAAAAATTACCACGGTATTAACGGCTAACCACTTGCCAACCGCTAGTCCCGCTAACGCATTTCTGTGAGGAGCACTAGCAGGGTGCTATCAAAACCGCTGATTTCTAACTTTTTATTTTTTTTTTGTAATATTATACAGCCTATTTACGATTAAAAAATGGTTGTGCGGTAATGTATATTTGTGCCCTAATGCTTTCTTTTTGTGTTCAATATATCATAATACTGTTATTTCTACTAGATTTTTTTCTACTTAACCTTAAAGGCTAAATTTTGGGGTCGGGGGTAAAAGTGACATTTCTTCGTTGTTACATGTACATCTCGGTAGTATCTGCCTTAGTTTTTGTTTAGAAAAAAAGTTTTTTATTATTTTTGAGGGTTAAAAGTTACATATTTTTTTGTTTTTGTGAGGCATAAGGATAAAAGGCATAAAAGAAATAGTATGCCAAATTTTTTGTTTAAGAAATAAGTTTATAATTTTCATTAAATTCCTTACCAAATTTTTATTTTGATGAGACATACAGAGCAGTCGTGCACCTTTACACTTTGTAAGCATAAAAAGACTGTCTTTTAGATCTAAAATAAGTAAAAAAATGTTGATTGTCCTTAATAAAAAGCATAGAAATAAAACATAAGGAAGTGCGATTAGACTTGTCAAGAGTACCAGAATCCCATATGAGTAGAGGAGCTATGCCCGTTCTGGCTCAAAATCCCATAAGGTTTATACAGGGGGTCTCAATTTGGATTTTGTGCCAGTCTCCGCCCCCTCGGGTTCCAGTTCCCCTCCCAGGATATTCCAGTCTCCACCTCTAAATTCTAGGCTCAGCCAATAAATGCTAGGCACCGCCCACAAAAAATATAGCCCCACCCACAAATATTCCAGTGCCATTGTAGTGACGTCACGCCATCCTTTTCGCTCCCATTCATCCTTTCCTTTCTACAGATCCAGCGCTTGAGCGTAAGCCTTATTTCTAGAGGGTATCAAATTATATGGCTATGTGCATGTCATGTTATATATGTTTATGCTAGGTTGAGGACAATTGTTCTAAAAATAGATTTCTATCCTTTAACTGTGTATGCAGAGGTGAAGGATCGTTTAAGGATGCACAAAATATTCTAGCCCCATCCACATTTAAATATTCCAATTTCCATTGCAGCGTCGTCATGCCATCCTTTTCGCTTCCATTCATCCTTCCTTTTCTACATCATCCTGCGCTTGAGCGTAAGCCTTATCTCTAGAGGGGTTAAAGCGCTAAAAATAGATTTATATCCTTTAACTGTATATGCACACATTTTCCCTTAAATATTCCCAGGGTGTAGGATCAGTTTAGGGATCTGGTAAACAAGTCATATCTCTGGAAGAAAGGATGCACAAAATATTCTAGTCACACCCGCATGTTTCCACCCGCAGCCCTAAATATTCCAGTTTCCATTGCAGTGACGTCACGCCATTTTTTATGTCTAGGGCCTGACATAAAGGACCATGTCTGAGCATCTGGCTTGCGCCTAAGCCTAAATCACTGACGTATAATATAATGGACCGCTCACGTACACGATTTCCCATAGAAGCGGACGGTGCGATTTTTGTTCCCTCTCTTTCGCTCTGTGGCAGTGACAGTTCGTGTAATGACGTAAAATTAACGTTCTATAATGTCAGAGATTTGTCAGCAGGCTGAATTGCAGTTAAAGATTTTCTCTGACAATTCTCTGGAGAATTGTTAATGACTGCGAATTTTTTTATTGTAGCAAGTTTACTTGAAATTTCAATGCGAAGCCGCGCGGTTACATATTAATTGACCAATTTGGTTTTATTAGGACTATCAGGGAAGCTACTTAGTTAATTCCAGAGCTGATTTTCGCCCATGTTCTCTCATTCTGGGTGAAGTAAAATATAAAAGATAAAATATGCAGGATACTTTCCTCCTCCTCTTCATTAAGGCAGCTTCTGCCCTCAAAGGTAAATGAAATAAATTTGTTACAGTTTTTAGAATTTTATTAAGAAACCTCAATGCAAACAGAGTTTTGCGAGTTCTTTTCATTTCACTCGCGGAATGGAAAATGGGTATTAGTTTATTTTATCTGAGTAAGTGAGATTCTTTATTAGCTTTTAGATATGGTTCTTATCTCTTTCTAGCTCTTTAATATGTTCATTTAATTCCATGAACAAAAACAAATCTAATCTAATATTTTCATAACTTAAAATTTTTCAATCACAAATTCTTGAAAATATTGGTAATTTTGCAAGGATAAAAATTTAAAAGCATATTTATGACATAAATAATGATTTTTATTTACATTGATTGCATTTAAAGTGCATATTCTTTAAATTGTTTTTCAACAAGTATTTAAATTCAAATATTTTTGTCAGCACTCAGCAATTCCGCATTCAAAAAATCTGCGGAATCGACCCATCCATGCAGTGCGGTAAAAATAGACAGCACTATATAAATTTTGATATGTCTCATCTCGTCCCTCTGTGGCAGTAGGTTGTCAAATTGGTGGACGCTTGAGACAGGAGATTGAGCGGTCCATGTTTTATATATGTCTGTGGCCTAAATATAAAATTTAACGCTACCGGATGAACATACATATGTTGCGCATATGTCTAATTAAATAAATTCCCAGAATTCCCGACTGGACATGATTTCAATTGATCCCTTTAGTGCAGGGGTGGCCAACCGGTCGATCGCGATCGACCTTTATTTATGCTGAGGGGGTTCTTACTTCCAGGAAATGATTCTTGATTCAACGTGGGTGGTTATATTTCCAGGATGAACATGTCTGAACATGTTTTAAGTACGCATGTGGCTTTGCTTATGCTGAGGGGTTCTTATTTCCAGGAATTTATTCTCGATTCAACGTGGATTTATTTTTTGCTGTTTTATTTTACTTGGGGAAAAATTTGCCTTCACATTTGGGATTCCTGAGGGGAGTATAAATGGCGCTCCTCAAAAATATGTTATTCATCAGTTGATCTTAAGTCGTGGTCGCGTTAAGCAAAGATTTCAAAGTTAACATAGTGCGGTTTATTAAAGTTCGTAGTACAAGTGAAAATGTGGATGTTATATGAAGAAGAATCTAAGCCAGAGGATTTAAAAAGTGCAATTTGCCGTATACGAGAAACTTTTTACAAGTACTTTTTTGATGCATGTATTAGACAAAATTACCGAAGATTATATGACACTAATGATGAGCAGTATTCATATATGTAGAGAACAAGAAAAAATATACAATCGAGGAGTTATTCTATGTGACAAGTATGAAGCTGGACAAATTGATTTGGAAAAATTTTGTGAATTACTGGTGTGCGTAAAATTCTCAGATTATCTAAAAGACTTAAAAGATTATCTACCTGAAAATCTAGTGTTGAAATATCAAAGACTGCTAACCACGGGTTCTGAGGATGATTATGACTTGCATGAACATATTAATTGCACTGTTTGTGGGTTAGGCGAAGAACTTCGTGATTATGTTTATTTTGATACACCCCTTTCTCCCCCTTAAATGAGACAGAAAAGCATGAGTGAGAGAAACAGAAAGTACGAGTGAAAGAGACAGAGCATAAAAGTTACTATAAAGGAGTGCGGGAGCAAGATCCAGTTCAGTTCATCAAGTGTTTCAAAGTGGTCAGTTTATATAGAAGAAATAAAAACAGTGAAAATGGCTCAACCCCCGCAGAAGATAAGGCGCACTATCACTGAAGAATCATCAGCTCTCCAACCAAATAACAGAGCATTAGAAGTGCTAAACAATTATGAGATTAAACCAGTGCCTCCATACATCAAAGTATCTGAGATGGAGCAGCATACAGCTTACAAAATACATGGAATCAGGAAAATTACAACGAAATATGGAGATCGAATCATAGTGGAGTTCCAGAATAAGCAAATGTTCCTGCCGGCTAGATATGGCAACTTACCAGACAGCGCACTGGAGGAAATCAGGAATGAGGGCAACTTCTACGTAACAAACTTAGGTCCTCTTGGTAACTCTTTCATCGTAAGCTTTTCTCAACATGACAGCGCAGAAAACTTTAATTTGTCATACTTTGCACCTAGTAACTATTATACCAATTATTAAAATAAAATAAAATGCATTATATAAAAGAAAAAACCATCTTTCATATTTCCCCATAATATTCCCCGGCCCTCCCCCAAGTTCTATAAAATGCATTGTAATGGCAACAAAAGGTTAGTTTGCATAAGGTTCTGGTAATGAGCACTTGGTATAAAGATTCGACTAAGAAGCTAGAGGAACACGTGAGGCAAAGGAAAAATAAACAAATAAATAAAACACTTCTACCAAAAGTTAAAAGATAATAATAAGAGGTGAGTATTGAAAACCAATTTCCCAACCAACCAACTAAGCCAACTAAATATTTCAGATGAATATTAAGGAATTCCTTGACAATTACTCTATTATTCTGCTAGAAGAGCATAAGGAAAGAATAGAAAAAGTCTATCAATATCTTCGCCAATATGAAAATGTTGACAAAGTAATTTCTAAATATGGTAAGCATTACACCAGCTGTTCCTGGTCAAAAGATGATGCAACTGCAGGACCAGATACCTGTGAATGCCATACTGCAGAATGGTACAACAAAGAAATTCAGCAACTCATCACTTTTTACATGAGAATTATAAGAAACAGTTGTGGAGAATGCCGAAAAGGATTCGGTTTATACTGACACCAGAAGTACACATTTTACATGTGTGGAACTTTGCCTATAGAGCTAGTCGTAAGGGTGAATGGCATATATGCGCAATAGACAGGTTTCGATTTCAACAGAGGATCTTCAACACAAATGAAATACTGGAACCAATATTGGACCAAAACCATCGTAACAAAATATATAAAACAAGAATGAGTGAGGAAAATAAAACGCTAGTTTATATTTCAAAATGTCTTTTTATTTTTATTAATTACAATGAAAACAAATAATTCTTAATCTTTTCAATTTCTCCATTAATGTATAGAGTTAGATTATTTACAGTTTCTTGAATATTTTAACGTATGTAATTCATAGTGTTGCATTCTTATTTGTGTATCAACATAATTTTTAGTTGTAGCGTCAGCATTTGTCTTATGTTCTTTAAGATTTGTGATGTGTTTGAATGTCAAATCAAAGTTTCCTTTCGGAGTTAAAAGAAATCCAATTCCTGCAGGTCCAATTGAGCCTTGTTCACCAGCAGCACCAGGTTTTCTAGGAGGGCCAGGAGGGCCAGGGGGACCGGGAGGACCCCGTTTAAGCCCGTTACTTCTTATTGAGCGACCAAACTTGTCAACCTCCATTTTCGAAATGATATATAATTTCATATATGTACACAGTAAAAAATATGTTGATTTTTACTAATAAAATAGTAGTAAAAATTTACGCTCCTGAGTAGTAATTTTGCAAAAACATAGTGAAAATTACAAATATGTGCGTAAATTCAAAGAAATTCGGAATTTTACTAATTATAATAAGTAAAATTCAAGTAAACTATAAAAAATGGCACACAATGTGTAGCAAATTTACAATTTGTTCTTTAAAAGTCCTTTCGTAAAAGCTAAAATTTTGTTCTTTACTTTAATTTTTGTATATTCAGTGAAGTAAAAGCTAAGAGCGCAGAGAGCATTCCCATAAGTGTGAAGCGCGACTCTCTTGTGACTTGTAGTGTGTGTGTTGACTTTTCAGCCGCTCAGCGTAGTGTGGTGCTATGTCGAAAGTCTTACGTTTAGTAAATGCTGTTTCACAAGTGTAATTTTATAATATTAAAAGTGAAAAGAAGTGTTTAATTTCTATAAAATGATGAAAGTCATTGTTTGTTTATGTACTTTAACTTAATAAAATTAATATTAAAATTATAAATCTTTTTTTCTTTCTTAGTGAACCCTTTCAAAATTCGGGTAAATTTCATGCAATTGTCGTATTTTTCCTACCAATATGAGTAATTTTACAAATATCGGTTGAATTCATTTACAAAATCACTTTAGTAATTTTACGCATCCGAGCGGAATTCGTTTACGTTCTGGTTATTAAAATTACAATCAATTCGTAACTTTTTTCAACCAGTTGATGATGATGAAACATATACTCCCCCAGCACGAAAATATTTAAAGATGCAATCTACTAGTACTCCTCTATCAGCATTAGAGGATGATGTTGAGGATAGTGGGGAGGAGCAAAAAGATGACAGTTATGATGATTCTGAGAATGAAGAGTTTGCCACACCAATACATTCATCCACATTAAAAGAACAAAGTTCATCCAACCAAATATTTAATAAATATAAGGAATTAGTTAGCAGCAGTAATGAGAAAGTTGATAAAACGTACGGTGCACATTACAGCAGCAGCGATGGATGGAAGATTCAACATTGAAAGTTGAGGATGAACATTTTGTGATTGGCGATAGACCATACAAGATAACCAAAGGTTTATCTGAGCTGATTTTTATGAAACGCCCCACTGGTTACAATAAAGAAGACTTGGTCAATTATCAAACAATTTTAAGCGACACATGCACGCACAGGCGTGATTTTAATGAAAATAAGCAAATAAAGGGAACAAATACCTACAAATATAAAAACATAATAAAGAAATTTATTCACACTCCTAAACCACACAGAGGGATGGGGATAATGAGAATTCCAAAGGAAAACATTGAATATGTCTATTGGGATGATCCAAATGAATTAGTGGACCGACTTCGTATACTAATAGCATCAAAACAAGCTGGAAATAACAGCCATGATAATGAAATAGTAGCAATTATTGAGGAGCTGCGGAAAGCTGATATAATTGAATAAATATCTACATATATGAAATTATATATCATTTCGAAAATGGAGTTTGACAAGTTTGGTCGCTCAATAAGAAGTAACGGGCTTAAACGGGGTCCTCCCGGTCCCCCTGGCCCTCCTGGCCCTCCTAGAAAACCTGGTGCTGCTGTTGAACTAGGCTCAATTGGACCTGCAGGAATTGGATTTCTTTTAACTCCGAAAGGAAACTTTGATTTGACATTCAAACACATCACAAATCTTAAAGAACATAAGACAAATGCTGACGCTACAACTAAAAATTATGTTGATACACAAATAAGAATGCAACACTATGAATTACGTTAAAATATTCAAGAAACTGTAAATAATCTAACTCTATACATTAATGGAGAAATTGAAAAGATTAAGAATTATTTGTTTTCATTGTAATTAATAAAAATAAAAAGACATTTTGAAATATAAACTAGCGTTTTATTTTCCTCACTCATTCTTGTTTTATATATTTTTCGCGATGGTTTTGGTCCAATATTTCATTTGTGTTGAAGATGTACATATATGCCATTCATCCTTACGACTAACTCTATGGGCAAAGTTTAACACATGTGTCAGTATAAAGCGAATCCTTCTCGGCATTCTCC
The DNA here is from genome assembly GCA_951509405.1 of Machimus rusticus. Classification (NCBI taxonomy): domain Eukaryota; kingdom Metazoa; phylum Arthropoda; class Insecta; order Diptera; family Asilidae; genus Machimus; species Machimus rusticus. Next base: position 6,219,306 of record OX608054.1, read on the forward strand.
ACAGCTGTTTCTTATGATTCTCGTGTAAAAATTGATGAGGTGTTGAATTTCTTTGTTGTACCATTCTGCAGTATGGCATTCACAGGTATCTGGTCCTGCAGTTGCATCATCTTTTGACCGGGAGCAGCTGGTGTAATGCTTACCATATTTAGAAATTACTTTGTCAACATTTTCATATCGGCAAAGATTTTGATAGACTTTTTCTATTCTTTCCTTATGCTCTTCTAGCAGAATAATAGAGTAATTGTCAAGGAATTCCTTAATATTCATCTGGCTGGTTGGCTTGGTTGGTTGGTTGGAAAATTGTGTTTCAATAATCACCTCTTATTATTATCTTTTAACTTTTGGTAGAATTGATTTTACTTTCAGATACTTTTCCTCACTTGATGACTGATTTAGAATAATTTATCTGGTACTTTAATTCTTTGATTTATTTTTACTTTGCCCCACGTCTTCCTCTAGCTTCTTAGTAGAATCTTAATACCAACTGCTTATTACCAGAACCTTATGCAAACTAACCTTTTGTTGGTATTACAATCCATTTTATAGAACTTGGAGAGGGCCAGGGGATATTATGGGGTAATATGAAAGATGGTTTTTGTTTTATATAATATATTTTCTTTTCTTTTAATAATTGACATAATAGTTATTGGGTTCAAAGTATGACAAATTAAAGTTTTCTGCGCTGTCATGTTGAGTAAAGCTTAGGATGAAAGAGTTATCGAGAGGACCCAAGTTTGTAACGTAGAAGTTGCCCTGATTCCTGATTTCCTTCAGTGCGCTGTCTGGTAAGTTGCCATATCTAGCCGGCAGGAACATTTGCTTATTCTGGAACTCCACTATGATTCGAGCTCCATATTTCGTTGTAATTTTCCGGATTCCATGTATTTTATAAGCTGTATGCTGCTCTATCTCAGATACTTTGATGTATGGATGTAGAGGTTTAATCTCATAATTGTTGAGCACTTCTAATGCTCTGCTATTTGTTTGGAGAGCTGATGTTTCTTTGGTGATGCTGCGTCTTATCTTCTGCAGTTGTTGAGCCATTTTCACTGTTTTTATTTCTTCTATTTTTAAACTGATCACTTTGAAACACTTGATGAACTGAACCAGATCTTGTTGGGCTCTCCTTTAATAGTAACTTATATATTCTGTCTCTTTCACTCCTAATTTTTGTCTCATTTAAGGGGTGGGGGAAGGGGTATATCTAAAAAACAATAATCTTATAATTTCTTCGCCTAACCCACAAACACTGCAATTAATATGTTCATGCAAGTCATAATCGTCCTCAGAATCCATGCCCATGGTTAGCATTCTTTCACATTTCAACACTAGATTTTCAGGTATCTTTTAAGTCTTTTAGATAACCTGAGAATTTTATGCACACCAGTAATTCACAAAATGTTTCCAAACCAATTTGTCCAGCTTCATACTTGTCGATTGTATATTTTTTCTTGTTCTCTATAATACTGCTCATCATTAGTGTCATATAATCTTCGGTAATTTTGTCTAATACATGCATCAAAAAAGTACTTGTAAAAAGTTTCTCGTATACGGCAAATTGCACTTTTTAAATCCTCTGGCTTAGATTCTTCTTCATATAACATCCACATTTTCACTTGTACTACGAACTTTAATAAACCGCACTATGTTACCTTTGAAATCTTTGCTTAACGCGGCCACGACTTAAGATCAACTGATGAATAACATATTTTTGAGGAGCGCCATTTATACTCCCCTCAGGAATCCCAAATGTGAAGGCAAATTTTTCCCCAAGTAAAATAAAATAGCAAAAAATAAATCCACGTTGAATCAAGAATAAATTCCTGGAAATAAGAACCCCTCAGCATAAGCAAAGCCACATGCGTACTTAAAACATGTTCAGACATGTTCATCCTGGAAATATAACCACCCACGTTGAATCAAGAATCATTTCCTGGAAGTAAGAACCCCCTCAGCATAAACAAAGAGCGCCACATAACATAAACAAAGCTACATGCTCAGACATGATCCTTCATGTGTACAATATAATCTCAAATTCCTGGAATAATGTGAACAACGAACCACTAAAGGAATCAATTGAAATCATGTCCAGTCGGGAATTCTGGGAATTTATGTAATTAGACATATGCGCAACATATGTTCATCCGGTAGCGTTAAATTTTATATTTAGGCTTAGGCGCAAGCCAGATGCTCAGACATGGTCCTTTATGTCAGGCCCTAGACATAAAAAATGGCGTGACGTCACTGCAATGGAAACTGGAATATTTAGGGCTGCGGGTGGAAACATGCGGGTGGGACTAGAATATTTTGTGCATCCTTTCTTCCAGAGATATGACTTGTTTACCAGATCCCTAAACTGATCCTTCACCCTGGGAATATTTAAGGAAAAATGTGTGCATATACAGTTAAAGGATATAAATCTATTTTTAGCGCTTTAACCCCTCTAGAGATAAGGCTTACGCTCAAGCGCAGGATGATGTAGAAAAGGAAGGATGAATGGGAGCGAAAAGGATGGCATGACGACGCTGCAATGGATATTGGAATATTTAAATGAGGGTGGGGCTAGAATATTTTGTGCATCCTTAAACGATCCTTCACCCCTGCATACACAGTTAAAGGATAGAAATCTATTTTTAGAACTTTTATCTCATCCTTTCTTCCAGACATATGGCTTGTTTACCCGATCCAAAACCTTCTATATTACAAGCCATGAAGTGGCCTCTTGCATGTGTGCGTAAGTGGTCTGACAGTTCGAGAAATTTACATTTAATCTTATGGACGCTTGATGAAATATGCTGGAAAAATTGGATTTAATCGGGTTTTTTGGACACTAGAGACATACAAGTCTTAAAAAATTAAAACCATATGGGCTTTTACTCCATATAGGCCAAAAGCATTAATGAATTTGCAGCGAAAAAACAGGAAATTTTCGATTCTTCGGTTCGGTTCGGAGCCAATTCACACTCCTGCGTATATTTGTTAGTGGTCCGGCGCCCGACTTTTCTGTTGAGTTTTGTTTAAACTCGAAAATTTCATATTCTTTGTTCGAAAAGGTGATGAAAAGTGTTAATAATTACAAGGAGAACTTCTTAAAGTAACCTTGAGTGAAGATGATTTTTCGATACGAGCTATAGCTTGGAAGCTGCCGCGAATTTTTTCTTAATTTTGCGACGTTCCCCATAAGACTCAATGGGATTTCTTTAAACTGTCAGACCACTTTGCCCTATAGATGTGTGCGTGCGCCGGACCACTTCACGGCTTGTAATATAGAAGGTTTTGCCCGATCCCTAAACTGATCCTTCACCGCTGCATACACAGTTAAAGGATAGAAATCTATTTTTAGAACAATTGTCCTCAACCTAGCATAAACATATATAACATGCCATGTACATAGCCATATAATTTGATACCCTCTAGAAATAAGGCTTACGTTCAAGCGCAGGATCTGTAGAAAGGGAAGGATGAATGGGAGCGAAAAGGATGGCGTGACGTCACTGCAATGGCAACTGGAATATTTGTGGGTGGGGCTACATTTTTTGTGGGCGGTGCCTTGCATTTATTGGCTGAGCCTAGAATTTAGAGGTGGAGACTGGAATACCCTGGGAGGGGAACTGGAACCCGAGGGGGCGGAGATTGGAACAAAATCCAAATTGAGACCCCCTGTATAAACCTTATGGGATTTTGAGCCAGAACCGGCATAGCTCTTCTACTCTTATGTGTGAGTTCCCGCACTTTAGTATTAGAAACATCAGTACAGGCGTAAAAATAAAGTACATTTTAAGAGGGCTGCACCGCAATTTGTATGTATTTCAAAATTACGTCGTTATTTTTACACTGTTCTAATCAGACTTCTTATAATTCACTCGGGATTGCAATAGTAATTCATTTAATATTAGAATAACAAACATTTTAGCTGCATGTACCCCACTCAAATTTATTTTTAACGCTGTCTTTCAGTACGAGCACCCCGAAATTAATCAAAGTAAACCAAAAATGCATAATTCGACAGTATTCAGGAATATTTCTATACTTAGCTTTTCCTCATTCTGCCTCGCTTGCTCAAGTTCTGTCTCGCTCAAATGAGCACCCTTTGAGCACCCCAAAAAAATGGTACGCACAAGTACACTATAGCTGCGTTCTTTTCGTCTATCCAGAACACCAGGATATTTTACATTGATTTGAACTTTATCATATGAATTTCCTAAAGCAAAGATTTAAAATCCTAAAAAAATGCATCAAGTTGCACTGATTTGTTTCCACTTTGAAGAAAAAATTACTCTGTAAAATGTTCAGTTTAAATTTTGAAGTTTGGCATTATTAAAATCATGGCAATTTGATGCAATACTGATGCAATTTCCAAATCCGTATTCAGAGAAACTGTTAGTAAGTTTCCGTTCAATACAAAATCGCCTATTGTTCTGGATAGACGAAAAGAACGCGGCTTATATATGAACGTTTCAGCACTTCCTTATGTCTTATTTCTATGATAAAAAGTCTCAGATTATGTTTGTTTTTGTTGTAACATTTTGCCCCGTATGGTGTAACAACCAGCCCCAGGCGCGGGGCTAAAAGTTACACGACTCTTTTTCCAGATTTCGCTTGCTTATAGCACTTCTAATAGACGTAAATCTAAAATTCTTAAATTAGAATCTTGAATAGTTATTTAATCAAACAAACTTGGAATCACGTAAAATAATCGAACTAACAAAAAAATATGACAATTTGTTTAAAAACCGTCACAACCAGCCCCAGTCTCCCCTAGGCCAAACCATAATCCACATGACTTAACATAAGAAACTCAGCGAATATCAAATATTATCATAAGCAATCCATAATAACATATTAACATGAATTGATGCGCTGCAGTTTTTTCATGATGAAAAAAGAAATGTTCGAGAGTAGTTTTGGAGATTACCTTTTACACATAAACAAACACTAGCTCTTTATACATATATTAGTAAATTACTTATATTACTAATTTAGTAATTATTATATTAGTACATATATGAACACAGCCTATAGAAGTAATTACGAAATTAATTTTCACAAAATAACACCTTATACATTATCCGGAATTTTAAGTATGTATTTCCAAAAATATATGTACTCGTATATCAGTCCAATAGATAATAATAAATGTTAGTGACTAAACTAGTAATGGTTGAACTTATGTTCGTTAACAAAACAAACTTTACATGCCAAAAAAGTAAATTTTGACCTTGATTAAAATCAACACAACTACTGCACAATACACCCATACCTCGCTGTACGGCCGCTCTTTATACGGCATTTCGCTATAACGGCCCTCTTCAATTAAGGCACGTTTTCGATTTACGGCCTAAAATGTTTCGCTATAACGGCAAAAAAAAACTTTTTTTCGATGTCGATATAACATCAAGGGTGCTGTTGACAGCATCAGTGAATGACGGAAGGAATTAAAATTAACAACAATGAACCATGTTTGGAAAAAAATATGGCCAGAATGTGTAAAAAATATTGATGCAGAAGTTAATTTCCTTCCTGAAATTAGGCAAAACATTTTGGATCTAGCACATGATCTCGGCTTTAAAGGTTTGAACGAACGTGATGTGCTTGATCTACTTGGAGCTGATAGGGAACCCCTTTCATATGAGGAACTCATTCAGTTGCAAGCAGAACCGGCATTTGATGAAGAGAGAGAGCCGGTTGTATCCAAACAACTAACATCGAAAAATTTGTCGAAAGCTTTTTCCTATTTCGAACAAGGGATAAACATCCTCCTTGAAAACGATCCTGACGTCGAACGTAGCGCTAAAGTTTCTCGAGGAATTAACTCAGCCATTAGCTATTATATATCACTGAAGAACGAAATAGACAAGAATGCAAGACAAACAACGTTGGGCAATTTTTTTTTAAGCCAGGCCCATCCTTACCAGCGAAAAATGAAGACGACAGTGATCTGCAGGTTACCGGTCTTCAGATTAAAGCCATTTTAAAAAAAATTATGTATGTATACATACACATATTTTATGTAACATGAAGTTGTTTAATTTTTGTTTATAGATTATTGTTGATTCTTGGAGTCTGTTATTATTTTATGTACAAATGTATGTACTTGTTATGTATGTATTTTTGATTTAAATGAAATAAAAAGATAAAATGCATTTTGAATGATAAACCATGTTTATGTTACATATTTAACAAATTTGGAACCGATCCCATTGAATTTGTATGAATTTGTATTAGAATAATTGATTCCTTATACGCTTTGCGGCCAAGTTTCGTGGAACGTATCTAAGCCGTAAAGCGAGGTATGGGTGTATTGGATTTATTGTGTGCTATTTTATAGTCGATTTTAGCAGACCACCAAACTATTTAGCTAACCTGCCATAAGAAGGTGCGCTATAATCAAGTACACATATGTATGTACGTATGCATACTCGTATTTTATTATATGTATATTCCTTTATTATAATCGAGAATAAAAATGTTTATATTATATAGATCGTTCAAATACATTTCGAATGGTACATATGATGTTATAATATACTAAACTGGTTGAAAAACAAATATGTATAAAAATTTTAGTATAACTTCCGATGGCAAAAAAATATTTCAACGATTTATGTAGTGTATCACAGAAATCAAAATCGTAGCATGGCACTGGAGCAGGTGTCTACGGACCCAATACTACGGCCTCGATTGCAATGGGCAAATGGCCCAGTTCCTTCCAGGCCGAAGTCCTTGCCATTAAAACTTGTGCCCAACTGAACCTAGACAAAGGTCTTAAAGGGACAACAATTAATATACTCTCCAAGCCAAACAGAAATCAGGGCGCTCTCTTCGTGAAGTTTTCGTTCAAGACTCGTCAAAGAGTGCTTTGACTGTCTCCAACACTTGGCCACCTCTAACAGAGTCACACTCGTTTGGATACCGTTGGAGGAAATGAGTAAATGAGTGAAACGGATCTCAAGCTGCTGGTGGGTAAGTTATCTGGCCATCATGTGGTTAGACATTACCTTCATAAATTAGGTCTGTCAATTGAGACGGAATGTCGACTCTGTCTAAGGATAAGGAAACAACAGCTCCCAATTCTTCTGTGGGCGACCTTCTGGCTTTCCTTAGGGTAGCGGATCGTCTGCTCCACTAACGGGGTTTTAGCATAAAAGACTGTTTGGTCGCAGTGCCCATCATAAGGGTAACCGTTTTAAGCTAATACCATAGACAAACTAGATACATAGATGTCCAATCGCATGTAAAATTTTGCGCCGAAGTAAAGCACGGCCGAAATACACGGCGAGTTTGCACTCTTCTCTTTTTTTTTTTTATTCAAAAATGCCAAACACCCCTTTCCAAGTCACACACCACATTAGTCATCTCGTATAATTCCCTGTCTGTGTGAGCCTGCGTGAATGGCATAAACCAACAGAGAAGAGCGCAAACTCGCATCGCTCGCAAAAGAGCTTTCCTTAGGCCGTGTAGAGCTTTACTTCAGACGTGTATCTATATATCTAGTTTGTCTATGCTAATACTAATACTAATATTCCAGTCTTCAATGCCGTAGTTTGTAATTATCGGCCTATTGCTAAACTATCTTGTATTCCTAAGCTCTTTGAATCTATTATTTATTCTGAACTTTCAAAGGTATGTACACGGCTTATTTCCATTAATCAACACGGATTTCGTCAAGGTCGCTCTACTTCCACTAATCTCCACGAGTTTGTTGAGGATACCTTAAATGGATTTAAAACTAATCATCAAACTGATTGTATTTATACTGATTTTAGCAAGGCGTTCGATAAAATTTCTCACCCTGTCATTATTCTTAAATTGAAAAATATGGGTTTCCTTTTCCTACAATGGGTGCAATTTTATTTACGTGATAGAACCTATCATGTCTCTTTTCGTGGCTCCTTGTCGAGAAGTATTTTATCTACGTCAAGCGTCCCTCAGGGTAGTCATCTTGGCCCTCTTCTATTTATTTTAGCTGTTGATGATATCACACACTTGTTGAAATCCTGCAAAATTCTTATATATGCTGACGACATGAAGATTTTCCGTCGTATTGAAAATATTAATGACTGCCAATTAGTTCAAAATGATTTAGATATTTTACAGTCTTGGTGCCTGTACAATAATTTGGAACTTAATATATCTATGTGTGAAATTATTTCATTTCATAGAAGGCACAACTCCTTGATTTTCAACTATTCCTTGTCCGGCTGTACTCTTCGCCGAGTTCACTGTGTTCGTGATCTTGGTATTTTTCTAGATAAGAAGCTTGACTTTACTGAACATATTAATCATATGGTGTCTGCCTTGTTAGGTTTTATAAAAAGATGGCCTCGTGAATTTAATAATATAACTGTATATAAGCAGTTATACATTTCCATAGTTACACCTATCCTTGAATACGGCAGTCTAGTTTGGTTACCTTATTATGCCAGACATACTGATAGAATTGAGTCTGTCCAGAAAAAGTTTGTTAGGTTCGCGTTGAGTAATCTACCATGGGAAAATCCCCATATCCTTCCTCCATACAAAGACCGCTCGGAATCCTTTCGCTTCAAGATCGTCGTGTTATGGCAGATGTCTCATTTGTCCACCAGCTAATTACTGGTGTGGTAGATTCTCCGTCTTTAAGAAATTTATTTACTTTCAAGCAAAATCCTCATAACCTAAGGAATGTGCCTTTGTTCCAAACTACTAAGGCCGGTTTCGAATTCCCACGCACTTGCACTAAAATATATTTTCGGCACTAAATATTCTCCGAAAAACTCCGAAAAGTGCGTAGGGCGTTCGAATTTGTTTTAGATTTCTATGCACTAACCCTATTTTATCTGTCAAAATCGTAGTGTCCTCGCGAGTACACTAAAAATGGACTTCTTCGATATTGTGTTAGCTATTTGTAGCAATAACTGCCACCTTTTAACCGCTGAAAGGGAAATAATAGCCAATATTGTGGTAAGGAAGAAAATTCGCTGATTTTCTAGCGATTTAAACTTATCTTTAATGGAAAAAAAGGGAATAGCCTGTATACAATCCTGAATTTATATCCATTTTAAACGGGAACGAAAATTTATGCATAAGACCAATTTGTGTGTCGTAAAGAAGTTTTAGGCAGTTAGCATCGTTTATGGAAACCAAAAAACATGGTTGAAGTGCACAATTTGTTTTCGCCGCCTTCTTTTCAGCCGTCACAATTCTTTCCGAACAAAGTGTAGAGCAACTCAATTCGAACACACTATTAGGGCAGAAAAAAGTGCGAAGTGCAAGTGCAGTCCGAATAATAAGTGAGAAATGCAAGTACGTGGGAATTCGAAACCGGCCTAAATCTCGAACTAACTACGGATATTTCCAACCTATTAACCGTATTTCATTGAGTGCTAACAAGCATGCCGATTTGTTTGACATTCGTATTAATAAGCATTTGCTAAAAAAGTCCATGTTTAATCACTTTGCATGTAACGGTTTGGTGTGTGGTATGACTAACACCGGACCAAATGATGATCAGTTTCATGCAGAAGATTAAATTTTCTCTAAAGCTTGAACTAAGCTGATGGTCCTTAATAATAATAAAAAGAAGTTTAATTAAAAATCAAATAGTACTCCACCTTTAAGGAAAGAACAAAATGAAATGCCAAAATTCAGATTCCTGTCAAAATATTTTCGCAGAAGAACACGTTATAATCCAAATTTATGAAGCAATAAATAGCCTTTTTAACTATTCCAATTTAGTATAACATTGAGAATTGAGCAAGGGATAAAGAAGCACGCAACAAATCTCAGTCTCCAATATTCGGTGGAATACTGGAAAGAGTATAGGAGTGCTTAAAACTCCAATATAATAGTTATTATTTATAGAACAACATGACGACAATTTTGCTGTGTATAAATCTTCCAAATTTACTTATAGATTTTATTTACTTTAGATATTTACTTCCCACAATTACGTACATACCTATTATTTGAGTATCGATTTTTTTAAATAATTCAAATTTGATAGTTTTCGAAAATATGTACAAACGAGGGGTCATCCATAAACCACATCACGCAATTTCCGTGGTTTTCAGACCGTCTCGGCCTCCCCACCTATTGCCTATTTTTGGAGAGTATAGCTAGCCTTAGGTTCCTAATCTATCCCTTGGAATATTTTTTAAGTGTAGTTTATATTCTAAATTCACCTAAATATGTACACATACATATGTATATGTATATAAAACTGATGTTTGCTCACATGCTACGTGAAAATAAGAAGAGGTGGTTGCCGAAATAGAAAAATTGAAGCAAAAAATTAAAGTAAAAGGTCGGCGTTATGGTATTATATCCAGAACAATTAGGGGAAGTTTTCTCAGAATGAAATCAGAAAAATAGCTCATATGTAGGTTTGTCATAATTTAATATGGGAATATACTATATTCGTGTTTTTCAATCAAAGGGCGTCTATCTTGTCAAAAGTCGACTTTTCAACGAAAAGTATGCTGGCGATAGACTTTCCTTTCCGATGACAACTCAGTACTTTTTCCTTATAAAATGCTGTGAGCATATCGCATATTGATTATCCTATTTTGCATGCAACACTTTAGTTTCCCTTCTTCCCATTTATGTATTTTAACACATTGAGCCCCGCGTCGGTCCCTAGTGACCGAAGCTGAACTTTTCGCTTGACCTGCGTCGGTCCCTAAAGACCGGTAATTTCAACGAAATACATATAACATATAAACATTCTAAACAAAAATATGGTGACGACTTTTTTAGCCAAATTTCTCGCTCTCTTTATGCGTGTGCTTATATGTCGATACAAAGTCAATTGAAAAGACTCCTCTCGTTTGGCACAGGCAACTTAACACATTTTGACCGAACTTTAGAAAAGAAAATCCTGGTTTGGCACACAGTCTCAGCATCTATTCCTTTATATTGTACTAGAGTTTAAAAATTGGTTTTACGCTTTGCTTCATTCTAATTTATAAAAAAAAATTACTGTTGTCAATGGCTGTTAGAGCGTAAAATTTATCACTCAATTCCTAGCCACAGCGATAAAATACTACAATTTTAAAAAGTGGGGCATCTCTCCGTACTTAACGTATCTAATATTTACTTGATACGATCTAAATCTAAAATGCCAAATTATTTTACTTATTGCATATACATATGTACCTACATATTACATATACAATAGAGTCTCACTAATCCGGCACTTCAATAGTCCGGCACTTCTATAGTCCGGCACGTACAATAATCCGGCACCCTCCGTCGGAGCCACCGACTACTACAATTACCTCAACTAAGGATTACTTTAAAACTAATTAGTTTTGTATGTTATAAAAAATCGAGTAGTACATTCATAAAAACAAAAATACGTACATATATGTATGTATTTCCTTTAGTAAATATTTTGATTTATAATTTTTTTTTTCTTTATTATGAATGTTTCTATACAATCCAGTAATCCGAACATTCCAACAATCCGACACCCATTGCAGCAATTGCTCAGGGACAGGGCCCTATCCCAAAGCTACCGTGTAAGAGGATTTGGTGCAAAGTCTAGCGACCGCCTTACAAATTCGTTCACGATTCTAAATTGGAGAGGAACGCCAAGAAGCCGAAGAAGAAGCTGAGGAAGAAGCCGAAGAAGCCGAAAGGGGATATGAGGATAGGATCGAGAGGCTCCACCGGAAGAAGTCGAAGAACCAAAGGCTGAGGAACAAGAACGCTTCGATGGAGAAGCAGTTAAGATATTCAAAAAATGACGACATTTCTTCCGTCTGTGGCTGGAATGAGGTACAGAAGTACCTGTAGGCACGTCGACTTCTCAAGGGTGCTACGAAGCTGCTTGTGGAATCACAGGCTGACAAAACCTTAAGGATTTGCTGAAGAAGGAATTCGACGCCGCCCCGTCTAGTTTGAGCGCCCATAATAGATTAGGGGATCGCAAAAAGCTGCTACATTTTTGGAGTACTTGTACTCTATGAAGCATATTGCCAACACGGAATTTGTTGACAAGCCATCACTGGTGGCTTATAACATTGCCGGCATAGCAGATGATGTCATAAATAAATGCTGTATGAGGCTAATAAGCTTGACAAACTGAAAGAGAAATTTATGGTTTACCAAACCATGAAAAGTTAGGTGGAATCGAAGAAAGAGAACTCAACAGAAAAGTCGTCATCCTCGAGGAAAGAATCCAAGCATCTCTTATCCGGGAAGTATTTTTTTAATTGCGGATTCCTTTCGAACCTTGTCAGTGCTTGCCTTAACAAGGGAAAAGGGACGAAGTGCTTTAATTGTGGCGAATTCGGCCACACGGCAGCAGCTTTCCCCAACCCAAAGAAGCCCAAGGAAGGAATCCCTAAAAACGTGCCTCAAGTTAATTCACTTCGAACGCCGGACATCAGAACGATTGGAGCTAGAAGTTGCACAGCTCTGGTGGACACTGGTAGCGAGGTAACTCTTTTGAGAAAACCCGTTTATAATAATTTAGCACCAATTGCAGAAGTTCCCAGCATTCAGTTAGTTGGTTTTGGAGGCAACACAGCGAACCCTTCATTCGACCATGCAAACCATAACAATTAATGGAGATAGTTATGAGGAGAGATATCACGTCGTCCCGAACGTGTGGCTACCGGAAGAGGTGCTGCTAGGGAGGGTACTTAAGCATGCAAGAGTCCTAATGGATAACGGGCGCATCTTAATCACCAAAACGTATGACAGTTGTGACGAAGGGTTCCTAACTCGGCTAGATTTAGCCGCGTTAATCGAGAAAGGGGAACACGACAGCATTGACGAAATTGAAAACCCTCAGTACAAAGGAGCTATCAGAGAGCTGATGACCGTCTACAAACCAGAGAAGCCAGAGAAATCCTGTGTCCGGATGAAATCCCAATTTTCTCGAAGCCTCGGCGGTTGGCGCCCAAGGAGAGGGAGTTTGTAAACGTGCAGATAGAAGAGTGGCTAATTGACGGCATCATTCGCCCCAGTTGTTCCGATTAAGCCAGGTCGATAGTCCTCGCAAGGAAAAAAGACGGTATGTATCAACTGTGTGTGGATTACAAGGAATTGAACCGCAAAACGATAAAGGATAGAAACCCTCTCCTAAACATTGAAGATATAATAGAGGGCTTGCACAGTGGCCGATTATTCATTACATTGGACTTGAAGGACGCGTTCTTCCACGTACACGTCGAGGAAGCGAGCCGAAAGTACACCGCGTTTATCGCCCCAGATGGCCACTATGAGTTCCTGAAGGTACCGTTCGGACGATGTTCCAAAGGTACGCACATACATATAGTTTTGCATGAGACGAGGAAGAAGCTGTTGTGACGTTTAGAGATATGCTGAAGCAAGCTGAGGCGAACGGATCAAATTTCAAATGGCGGAAATGCTACTTCCTGGTGAGAAAGATAGAGTTCCTCGGGTATTGTATTGAGAACTTCAGTGCGAGACCTTCAGTTGAAAAGATTGCGGCGGTGAGATACTTTCCAACTCTTAGAAATTTAAAACAACTACAGAGTTTTCTCGGTCTAACTGGCTACTTCCGCAAGTTTGTGAGAAATTATTTCATCATCGGAGACGTTATACGAATTAAGCTGAAAAGGTGTTCCATTCGTTTTCGCCGCCCCACAAGGTGCAGTCAGCCTGCTCAAGGATGACCTTTGCAGTGGACCGGACTATTCAACCCTAGTCTAGCAACCCAGCTGCACACCGATGCCAGCAAGGAGGGCTACGGAGTTATCTTGCTACAGAAGAATTACGACGAGCACTTATTTCACCCTATGTACTTGGAACTTGGAACGACGAGTTGCGAGAAAAACTACTCAAGTTACGAGGTGGAGGTGCTTGCTATCATCAAAAATAAAATAAAATAAAAAAATAAATCATCAAGTCCTTGAGAAAGCTGCGACCTTTTTTCTTTAATTATAGCAGTATATTAAACTTGTTCGCTGATTTATCTATCGATAATGTTCCTTTTTACAAACAAAAAAGATGAACTGCTCTAAAAATCAACTGTAACATATGGCAGATAAGAGCAGGTGTAATAAATTGTAACCGCTGCCACAATTGCCCTGGCCAATATAATGATCGCTTTAAAATATTTCAGCAAGACAATATATAAGATTCCGACTATTATAGTACATATATACCAGTGGTGGAAATTCACATAAAACCACTGATATTTAGGCTATTTTCTCAATAAATATCACTTAAGTTCCTAGTTTTATATTGCATTATACCCTTGACACACTACGGCTGATTTTTACAATTTCAGCTCGTTTCTCCATTTCGATCTACATTTCAAGTCAATTTGGAAATTAAGCTCTTCGTACTCAATGTCATGCGAAATTGAGTTTGCAGACTGAAAAACAGGCAACCATCAGGAAATATGTCGAAACTTCAAAAATTTTATTTGCAATCCTTTAATCCTGTTGTCCCTCTCTTCCCAAACTTTTTTTAATTTATTTTGGTACAACATTAAGTCTGCTATATGTAAAAAATCTATGTTTTGCTGGTTAATTAAATTTAAAATCAGGCTGTCGCTGTCCATTTTCTCCAGTTTTGTAAAATTTGACATTTGAAATTGAATTATACATTTCAAATTGAACAGCAGTGTGTCAGGGGGTCGCGAAATTGAGATCGAAATTCTAAATTTCAACCATAGTGTGTCAAGGGTATTAAGATAGTAATTAGCTGTTATATACATGTTAGGTAAGACCCAAAATTATTAAAATTCGAATGGAAATTCATATAAAGCCACTTAATATTTTTAACAAACTATTAGCACTAAAGACTTACATTCATGCTCGTAATAAGAAGTGAGTCCTTTTTTTCTTTTTACAATTGCCAACGTTTGCTGTGGAATTGATTGAATTAGATTTTGGAGCTTTTTACGGACATTTTAGACCATGCTTCTTTAAAGAGATTTTAAGCCTCTGAACTCTATTGTATGACCATCCTTTATCTCGCAAGGATTGACCAGAGATTATTCACGTCGTTAAGTCCTCCGATTTTTTGCAGGCCAACTTCGCTTTTATTTCTCTTTTATTTGGAAATTGCATTCGTTCCACGAAATATTGATTCCGAAATGCATATTCAACTCTTAGAAACAATTATGGTTCCGGGAGCAGAATATTCGTGTGGTTGCGAATTTCCACCACTGTTTCATTTTAGACATTTTTTTCCTGATACCTAATTTGTGATAAATGTAATATAAGGTTAATGCCTATGTCAGCTTAAACGAATTCTTTCAGGGTGTATTAAACGTGTACACACACAAATTGAAAAACCCTAAAGTAAGTTTATTTTACACTAATCCAAGTCTTAAAGATCGAGGAATTAGTGCAAAGTAGATATGTAAGTTAAAATTACAATTATAAAAAACATCCTTATATTTTCAGTAAATGAAAAGTTATTTTCTTTTTGTAAGAATTTAGAATACTTTTCTACCCTTTTAACCAGCTTTTAATAAATCTAGTCTATTATTAACCCCATATACTTCGATAAATTTCAAGAATTCAAAACGTTCACATTTATTAAAATTAAATATACTGACCACTTTTGTTGGCTTGTAATAATAAAAAATAATTGATGTCAAAAAATCAAATAATCAAGATAAAGATCTCTTCAATAATTATAAGAAAGTAAATAGTTAAAATTATTAAAAATATAAAAAGATAAAATAATAATTATAAGAAAGTAAATAGTTAAAATTATTAAAAATATAAAAAGATAAAAGTAGAAACACAGTTGAAAATCAACAATATGAACTTATATATTAATAATATCCATTCAATATGTAGATTTATGCGTGTAAGTAATTGCAGTCATAATTTTGTGTTGAAATCCCCTAGTAATGCCAGTTTTGGGTTTTTATTTTAACAGCTTAATTCCTATGCACATAAGGTAAAATGTAAACAAAAAGGGACTGTGCAAAATTAATATAAAATTGTTGAATGTATGTATGTTTTTCTAATCAACTCATATAATATTAAAAATCGAAATAATAAAACTTTGTTTTCGGATGAAATATTTTCCCGCTAAAAACATAATTTGTCGAAAAAGGGATCGTTATTAAAACAGATGAGTGAAAAAACAAATAAATTTGTTTTCTGCGGGAAATTATAAATAAACTTGGTTCTCACGCAATGTACAAAAGCTTAGTAACATTTGCGGTTTTTTAGTGTAGGTATATTAATTATTAAGTAATGTAAAAATATGTATGTATGTATACAAAAAAGCTACGCATAAATACCTTCTTATTGAATTTAAGCTTTGGACACAGCTTTGTACACATATAATATTATATTCAATTAAATGCGTAGTTGATTTTCTATTTTATGGTCGCAGCATTAATTAAAAAAAAAAAACACATGCATTGAATGATTTTGTAAAGAATTTTTTTTATGCGAAATTTTTTCCAGTTCAATCATTGAAAGCTAATTATTTTATCTTATTTACATACAATTTTTAACCAAATCTGTGAGGTTGTAATGGCTTATTAAAAAGTAGACACAATATACATACTTAAAATAAGGTTTAAATAAAATCTCGAGTATAGTCTAATTACAATATGTAAAACATTTTAAAAAATCGAAATACTACACTGCTTAAAAAGCAAACAGAAAAGATGAAAACAAGATGATGTCTAAAATCCTTTTCCATCGGCTGAAAATGGTAATGGTTTTTAGTATTAAGAAGAAAATTGGAAGGTGATTGGAAATAATGTGGGCACTCTAAATTCGATGCCAATTAATTTAAAAAATACAGTTGATGACATACTTATACGAAACAAGTTTTATATATAATTATATAGTTGTATATTTTAAGTAATTATTTAAAAGTTTATACCACTTTTTTCCAGACTAAGCGGCTGAGCGCAGCAGCCAAAAATCGCGGAAACTCATTTTTAAACTTAGTAAGACCCCCTTTCCCTCTTCCGCGTAACGAAAAATACAATTTTGCCGAGCCCAACATATAGGGTTAGCCATTTTGTTGGGAAATTTTAGTGTACAAGTTTAACTCTGCAGCACATCCTAATCTAACGCGAAACACCATTCCCACTTTACATTTTCTTCTAAGCCCAACTTTAGCATACATTCTGGCTGCATCGGAAAAGTTGGCTGTCGATGGCGGCAACACCATCTTTGACTTTTTCTATACTGAATTACCGGACAACAAGAACGCATCTACAAGAACATCACAGTTACTGTAATATTAGCTGGAATAAAGTACTTGTAAGGTGTCTTTTCAGTTTTGATTAATTCCTTAAGGGGGGGCTAAGGTTAATTCGTACGAAAAAAGGCATGTTTTTGTGAATTTTTTGTGACGACACAGTTAAAATCTCTTTGTTAAAACTAATAGTACATTAAAGTATGACATTTGAAGAATATTGTATAAAATTTTCACGAAGAAATATTGAAAAACACGGCAATGACAGCAATTATTCGGACGTGTCTCGGAAAAAAGTAGAATTGCGGTGCCCCTCATAACTGGGTGCTGGATCATCCGAAATCAAAAAATCAAAGTTCATTCGTTAGATATTAGTTTTCCCCAGGTAACGCTGGGGGGGTTTTTCGAAATTTTAATTTTTCACTTTTTTGGAACACTTTGAAGGGAAAAACGCGATTTTTTGCTAAAAAAATCGACTAATTTGTTATTGTAAAATAAAAATTATTAACAAATTTGAAAAAAACTCTCCAGCGTTACCTCGTAAATTATGTGCAGAAATAGTGTTCAAAATTTCAAAAGGATCGGTGCAGTAGTTTTGAAGTTATGAGGGGCACCGACTTTGAAAACGTGAGTTCTGGGGAAAACGCTTTAAAGTTTTGAACACTAAAAAATCTGGTATAAAACGTTCATAAGCAAGGTATAGAAATACTCGTAACTTCGTCAAGTTTGCTTCAATCGGCTTGAAATTTTGACACAATATTCTTAAGATATTATGCATTCAATTAAAAAAATAAAAAAAATTGTCAAACAAAAAAATTTAAATACCTTAGCCCCCCCTTAATACATATTAACTGTAACGGTTTTAGGACTATACTATTCATATATAAGCCATGGCCATTTTCAGCCTAAATTAAGAATTTTCTATTTAATTCTTATTGGATGGCTTTTAAAGTACTGGACTTTTTTATTTTAACATTTTGTGTTTTGGATGTTGATATATTGAGTATTTTTACCATTGATTACACTAAAGAGTTGGTTGGTTGGTTGGTTACAGTGGCGACCCGAGCCAGCATGGCGGGTCCAAGTAGCGCTATGGCGCGCCGTTTTGTCACCACAGAAGAAATCCCCTAAAAGTAACCAAAAGAAAGAAAACGAGTGAGTGCGGTCGCCGAGGATCGCAGCCAACCAGTGGAGTTCAAAAATAGAGCTATCTCTCCGATCCTTGAGGCGGATAAAGCTCTGATGTTGTCAAGGAAGAATCCGCCCAGCGCTCGATATCTAGCCCCTGCTAGAGCGGGACAGCTGCACACAAAATGGGAAAGAGTTTCTTTCTCAAGCTGATTCTTGCAACTGCGACAGTGCTTGTTGAAGGGAATTCCCAGCTTGGCTGCGTGTTCCCCTATGGGAAAGGATTTTAAAATTTTCAACTTTTTTTCCGTTATAAATGATTACACGTTAATGATACATATACATTTGGTAAATTTAATTTGATACCCATGTCCATATATTTCGAAGAAACAGCCAGTAGGAACAAAATGCCAAGAAAATAACTATGGCGATTAGTCGTCACCTCTTAAGTACGATAAAAAGCTTGCTTGCTGCTTTCATCGTATTCTATTCTATTCGTCGATGCGTTGATGAGTCAATGAGTCAGAGCTCTTTTTATATACAAAATAAATGTATAGATTAAAATGAATGGTTTGACTAAACTAAGCAAGTTTAAGTAAAATGGCTCATGTGAAAATTATAAGTGAAGATATTCGAAAATTTATTTTTATTGATGCCGAACATTGACTACTACATTGATTAAATTTATAAGCTATGGGTAAAAAGCAAATTACATAAAATAGTAATCCTATTTATTTTTGAAATAATAACAAAACAATGTAAACCTCTGTTTCTTACGGAAATGCCAAATCATAATAATAAATTCAAAATATGAGACTCGAGAGAATTATGTCTATTACAAATATTCAGTTTTATTAAAATCATTCAATGCACTTAATTTATGTATATATACATATGTTACTTAAACGTTATCTTTTTGCCCGATCTGCTCGACCATAAATTTTAAAAGGAAAGGCGAAGTGTTATACTGCCAGTTTGAACAGATTAAATAATAACAATCAACCAAAAATTGTTACAATAACCATAAAGCAACTTACGGTGTACTACAGTTAAAGAATTTGTCACTTACCCGAGCTGCAAGGCTCGTATTAGGCTTTTCGAGTAATTCCCATAAATACTTCTGATACTGAGCACATTTACCATCGCCAAACTCTTCAACTTCCCGTTGTCGCAAACTCTCCGCCTCCTTGCGCATCTCTTCGTGAACGTGTTCTTTTCGCTGATGGTATTTGTGCTGACAACAAGACTCCAAATATAGCTCGTCGACGCCCCAGTATTCGAGATCATCACTAAATGCTAAAACACACATTTCGTCGACTAAATGTAGTTTACCGGTACGATAAAAATTTAAAATTGAACTAAAACTTTTCGGATGTCTATCAAAAAAGTATTCGTTGTCAACTAAAGAGTAATCATCACAAAGTTCTGATATTGCCTCATGGGTGGTGCACTCGCGTAAGCGACCAAGCCTAGTATGAGGCAGTCGCTCTAATGTTCGCCATAGAACTTCGTGTTTTACACCACCTACATTTATTGAAACGCGACGATTCATAGCCTTGGAGCGTGCTATCATAAACGGTTCCGGTGGTATGGACGACATAGATCTGGAATGTGCTCGTTGCAATACTGGTGCCTGGGAAGTGGCAGGGTTTGAATGAGTCGGCGACGTAACAGGAAATGGGGCATAACGAACTTCCTTGCCTGGGCCTGTACCGCTTGCATTCGTTGTTGCGTACCCCATACTACCGCAGCCACCAGTGCCACCGCCAAGACTAAAACCCCCAGTAGATTGAACGACACCAGCACCAACGCCAAAACTCCCACCACCTCCAGTACCTGTAATACCTGTATTCCAATTAATATCCCCACAATCATAACTTTGTTGGTTTCTTCCACCGATGGTCCCATCTTCAACCCAATTAGTTGTCGATTGTAATTGTTGTTGAAGTTGATGTTGTTGTTGCTGAAGAAACTGATGTTGCTGTAGATAGGTATAGATTACTACAATTTGCATTCTGGTGATTTTTCTAAAAAGTGTTTACCAACCATTTGTGTTCCTCCATTATTGAATGGGGGCGGTGTAGAGTCGCCCAATTCCCAGCGCACCGCTTCACGGTCTCTCTCTCGTTCACCGACCATAGGACCACTGCTATATGTTGAATTAATTTTAATATAAATAAAATTGAAGAATACAAAAAAAGTGCAAGTTATTTACCGCTACATAAAATAACTCATCCCTCTTATTCAGCTCTTTGCCGACAAACTTTGAATTTCAATGAATACCAATGTCGTGGAAGAGTTTTGTTTTAAAACATTTGAAGTTTCTGTAAATTCGATTTTTTTCATTCGATGATTGCCTTCACAGCAATTGTACAGCCACCAGCTCAACATGTCGTTTTCGAGTAAACCGTTGGGCGCAAATGTAACTTGTATATATTTTTAATACTCTTTAACCCATGCTTAATGTACACTTCTACCGATTTCCTGTAAATAAAAAAATAACTTTTTAAAAAGCTGAAAAAGAACACTTTGAAACAATACAAGAGGTCTTGAAATAAAAAAAAAAACGTTCCTCAAATCTGTTTTAAATTGTTTCATAATATAAAAATAATAATTAAAAATGTTTATATTTATGGCAAGGCACCACTATCTTTGAAAAAAAAAATCAATTTGTATTGCCTTAAGGGGCCTCGGACGGATCAGCCGCCGCGCGCGCTGAAAAACTACCAACTTTCCAAAACGCACAATTACTCAATGAAAACCGTCTCGGATTTTTTTCTTTTCACACCAAAATGATAAGAATTGAAATCGGCAAAAACCTACGGCTCAATCGAAAGAGCAGACAATAACCAACCGAATAAGAAAAATCTTCGGCTTCGGATCATAACAACCGTAGAAATCGGAATAATGTGGTGAAAAACATAAGTTTTCAGGAGAGCGGTCTAAAGATTTTCTTGCCCGAGCGCCGCTGGGTAACACTGAATGGGCGCTTGCCGTTCCATCCTTTGCTTACTTATGATATCGAAGTGATTTGTTTTGTAAAATGTTCGCAATATTATGTAGTTTAATTGAAAAAATACTTTAAAATGTTTCCCGAAAAAAGTTTTTTTTGTTCGAAATCCCTTAAGTTAGTTTTTTTTTTTTTACAAGGTAGAATTAATTCTACTTTGCTTCTTGCTTTCGCGCACTCGGGAACTTAGCTCATATGGCGCTTTCTTGTGTATTTGTTTTTATACTTTTTTTTTGAGATGTGAGATTTTTACTTATTTTAACTAAGGTATTTCATGTGGGAATCGAACCCACAACCCCGGAATGACGTACTCAGCCGAACTGCCCAGCCAACTTCGCCACCCGCGGCCCCGCCTTAAGTTAGTGATGAGGCCTTTGATTAACCTCACCGAAGCACTGTACTGGCTGGCCCACTTGGCACATGAAAGAAACAATTAGAGGTTCCCTAGTTGTTTACAGAAAAATATTTTAATATATGTACATACATATGCATGTATGCTCCTGCTCGCGTGGATCACTCAAAACATCGAATTACTTAAAACGTTATATGATTACACAAAATATACTATGTTTTGTTTGCGTGCTTTTGGGCTTTTTTCAAACAAGTAGCAAATAATTGTTGAGACCTTTTTCCGTACCTCACGAATTTGCAAATAAATATATTAGATAACTGAAAACCTGATTTCTAATCAAATATTAACTCCAAAGTATATGTAGGTACATATGTATGCATAGGCTTTTTTCACATGTTGATAAATGTGTTTTTCATGAATATGCTCTTGCCATATTCGTTATTCGCAATCCACTTGTGGCGAGTCATCAGGTGAAAGTAGCAAGCTTTGAATTCTTTTTAAAAAAATTATGAATTCCTTAAAAACAAAAATTGAGTTTGGAAATAGATTTTGTAAAGGAAAATCATGTTACAGTTTTATCAATTAAATAAATTTTAAAAATTAAATACAAATAAAGGCTGTGTGCCAAACCAGACTTTTCTTTTCAAAAGTTCGTTAAAAATGTACTAGATTAATTTGCCTGTGCCAAACAAGGGGAGTCTATTTAAGTGAGTTTTGTATCGAAATATAAGCACACGCAGTACTTTGATATTAAATAAAGTCCGGAAATGGACGAAGAAGGTATCGAAGTTATAATTTTATTTCTTCAAATTCTAATAAACTATTTAAAATACATAAAGGGGAAGAGGGGAAACTAAAGGTTGCGTACAAAATAGAATAATTAATATGCGATATGCTCACAGCCTTCTATAAGGAAAAATTACTGATTTGTCATTTGAAAAGTCTACTCGCCAGCATGCTTTTTATTGAATAGTCGACTTTTGAAAAGAAAAGTCTGGTTTGGCACACAGCCAAAATTTAAATGTAGAAACACACTTTCTACAATTGGTGACCCCGACAGACCAAAGGTCTATGATCATCCAAGGACTATTCAAACAACAAATACTACTTCGAAACATCTTAAAAGACGCCGATCGACCGAAGAAAGAAGAAATTTCAAGAAGTACAGGCCCTACAACGATGGGCAGCCTACATCTCTCAAAAAGGCTAAGGCTAATCCTAGCCGCCTTAGGGTACGTGCAGTACGACACATCGATAGTAGATAAGCGATGGGGGTTCTGGCACAAAATCCCATGTATTTTTAAAGGGAGGTCAAAATTCACAAAATGGTATCAAAAAGCTCGTCGTCTACGTCTACGAGCAGTTTTAAGGCCGAAAGCTCTCTCTTGTTTGTATCGGGGTTCGGGTCTTTGCTATTTTGCGTCAGCCATCTACCGGATTAAGCTCAAATATTCTAGAATGTGCGTGTCTGGAGTGTGTATGTGGTTATCCGGGTTCGGCTCTTTGCTATTTTTGCTGTCCGCCATCTACCAGATTAAGCTCAAGTTGCGTGTGCTTGGAGTATATGTGGTGATCGGGTTTGGGACTTTGCTATTTTTGCAGTTCTTTCATCGGCCAAATTAACCTAAAGTTTTAGAATGTGTGCGAGACGCCGAAAGCTTTACCCATCCTTTGCTAGTTGGACGCGAACGTGGATGCCTGGTCATCATAAATCGCAGGGTACTTGAACGTGGACACTTGAATGTGTCACCCAAGTATAATTTACGTAATTTTGCGGGTACGCATGTGGCTTTGTTTATGCTATCCGGTCCGTAATTTGATCCCTTTAAGAACACGTTTTAAATTAGACTAGGAATTTGGGGACCTGAAGCATCATGTCTGAACATGTTTCAAGTACACATGTGGCTTTTTTTTTTTTTAATCATGTGGTCTATAATTTGATCCTTTTAAGGACGTTTTAAATTAGACTAGGAATTTGCGGATATGCAGGATCATGTCTGAACATGTTTCAAATACGCATGTGGCTATGTTTATGCTGAGGGGTTCTTATTTCCAGGAATTGATTCTCAATTTAACGTGGGTTTATTTTTTGCTGTTTTATTTTACTTAGGAAACAATTTTCCTCCACATTTGAGATCTCCGCGCGGGAGTATAAATAGCACTTTCAGAAAAATATTACCCATTTAGTGTCAGTCGTTTGTGAGCAACACACCCTCAACAATTTATTCTATCTTCAGAATATTTTGCGTGTCAGCGACCAAAGGACAAAAAACAGTGAAGAAGCAGAAAATCAGTGTTGTAAAAGTTAACAGTGCAGTTCAATTATATTGTTTGAAATGGCTCAAGTAAGCAATTTAGTGCAAAGTGCTAAGCTAGCATTCGCAAATGCTCAAAACAATCATAGCTTAATTGACGCGGGTGTGAAAGAGTGCTCGAACAATTTAAGAGTGCTTCGGCAATATTTAAAAAGAGCAAAAACTGTAGGTGAAAAACAAAATTTCACCAATGGTATAAACCTTGTCCAAGGCTATCGTACCCAGCTAAAACAGCTGAAATTAAGGGCAAGTTCTAGCCAATATGCTAACCGTGCCAATTGGACTTCAACCAGAGTTCGGTGGGAAGACGTACAATCGGCTTTTTGCGATCGGTAAGTAAAAACTTAAAAATATTGTTAAATAGGATAACTAATTTCGAGTAAACCAAGGATTGTAAGATTAACTTGGTGCCTGCTTCCTAGCTACACTACTTGCAATCCCGAGGAGTCCTGCTCTAGTAGCTTTCTGCTCTAGGAGTTCTGCCTAAAGGCTGGCTACGAAATTTCTCCCTTTGGATCAACACTTAAGCGACCGTGAATCTAATACACATCACAATATGTTTAAGTCACATTATTATTTCTTTGTTTCTTTTCATTTATAGTATGAGGACCGGGGTTATTATCAACTTGACTCATAAGGAGCCAAAGGAGTTCCTGAGCGATTGTGTGGGACTTTTCCGTCGGCGTATCAATAACGCCCTGAAGAAAGAAACTGCTCTTAAAGTTAATGCAGCTTTTTGTGGGGAGTTTAAAGTTGTGAGAGGTGATGAGGAACTGTTCGAGTTCAAGTACATGAACACGAAGAATGCTCCCATCTACCAAAACACGGATGTTAATGATTGGTTCAAACATAATGTTGAGGAACGAATAATGAATAAACTGGAAGAGTTCCAGGAAAGAGATAGCGGTTGGGCTTTGTCAGCCATTATAAACTTGGCTATAAACATCAATAAGTTCACACCGCAGCTGGGATCATCATATATTGAGCTACCACGAGAAATTGAAAATAAAAAAGCCTGCATCAATGTTAAAAATGAGGACGATGCTTGTTTCGCCTGGGCAGTGCTTTCAGCTTTGCATCCAGTTGAAAAAAATCCCCAGCGTGTGATGAATTACTGCCAATATTTCACAGAATTAAAACTAGATGGAGTAACGTTCCCAGTGACCATGAAACAGATCCCTCGATTTGAGAAGCAGAATGGTCTTTCTATTAACGTATACATTCTGCAGAAAGCTGGAAAGGAAAATTATAAAGTTCTGCCGACATATTTAACTAAAGACAAAAAAGAGCAGCACGTGAATCTTCTGATGATTCAAAATGTTTATTATGATGAGGATGCTGAGGAAGAGGAAAAAGAAGATGATGAGCCCATCCGGTACCACTACGTTTGGATAAAGAACCTCTCGAGACTCCTTTCATCTCAGCTATCGAAACACAAAACAGCAAAGTACTTTTGCGACCGCTGCCTCCATTATTTTGGATCGGAGGAAAAATTGGATCGCCATGTAGCTGACTGTACGAAGATCAACAACGCCAAAATCCGGCTACCAACGGAGGACCAGAAGGAACTTAGATTTACAAATTTTAAGAATAAGGTAGAAGCTCCATTTGTCATTTACGCGGACATAGAATGTTTACTAGTTGAAAATAGTGATAGAAATAAGTACCAAGTTCATGTACCGTGTAGTTTAGGATTTTATGTGAAGTGTGCTTATGACCCCACGTTATCGGTTTTTAAATTATATCGTGGTGAGGACTGTGTCGAGTGGTTTGTGCGTGAGTTGAAGCAGTTTGCGGAGAATTTGGAATACGTTTTTCTTCACCCTCTACCTATGGATCAGATGACTGCTGAGGAAGTAGCATTTTTTGAGGCAGCAAGACTCTGTCATATATGCGAGAAACCATTTACATCAGGTGATAAAAAGGTGCGCGATCACTGCCACCTAACAGGTAAGTACAGAGGTCCAGCACATGAGGGGTGTAATATTAATTTTCAGGATAGTCACACCATCCCAATAATTTTTCATAACTTAAGCGGCTACGATTCTCATTTTATAATTAAAAATATAGCTTCCGATCTTCAAGGCCGCATTGATCTCCTCCCCATTAACAAAGAACGGTATATTTCTTTCACTAAACACTTAGATGAATACCTTATTAAATTCCGTTTTATTGATTCGTTTAAATTCATGGCAAGCAGTCTCGACACCCTTTCCTCATACTTAACTTCTTTCCCTATTTTAAAATCCCAATTCCCAAATATAACAGAGTCCCAGTTTAAGTTACTAACACGTAAAGGAGTATATCCGTATGATTATTTTACTTGCATGTCAAAATTTTTAGAGACCAAACTTCCTGATATTCCCCAGTTTTACAATAAGTTGAACGATATTAATATTAGTCAAGAAGATTATGCACATGCCATAAATGTTTGGAATGAATTCAGCATTCAAAATCTGGGTGAATATTCAGATTTATATTTAAAGACAGATGTCTTACTCTTGGCGGATGTTTTTGAACAATTCCGTGCAAGTTGTTGTAAAACATATGGATTAGATCCAGACCACTATTATACGCTTCCAGGGTATACTTGGGACGCAATGCTCAAGCATACTAGCGTTACCCTGGAGCTATTAACTGATATTGATATGCTCTTATTTACAGAGCGAGGCATTCGGGGCGGCCTTAGCCAATGCTCTAAAAGATATTCAAAGGCCAATAATAAATACATGCCCGACTATGATCCCTCTCAACCTTCAAAATTTCTGATATATAATGATATTAATAACCAGTACGGTTGGGCAATGTCCCAACTCCTACCCCACAGTGGCTTCAAGTGGGTAGAAAATGTATCATCTTTTAAGGTTGAAGATGTGGCCGATGATTCGCCCACAGGCTACATTCTTGAAGTGGATCTAGAGTATCCTCAGGACATTCATGATTTTCATAAAGATCTCCCATTTTGCCCCGAACATAGAGCCTCACCTGGATCAAAACAAACAAAACTTTTGGCTACACTGCACGATAAAACAAAATACGTTATTCACTATCGCAGTTTAAAACAAGCCATCCTTCACGGATTAAAGTTAAAGAAAGTTCACCGGGTTCTCGAATTTAATCAATCTGCATGGCTTAAGTCCTACATTGATCTAAATACCAGACTTCGAGCATTGGCTAAAAATGATTTTGAGAAAAATCTCTTTAAGCTTATGAATAATGCTGTTTTCGGAAAGACTATGGAGAACGTTCGGAAACATAGCATTGTTAAGCTGGTGACAAAATGGCTGGGACGATATGGAGCCGAAGCACTCATTTCTAAGCCCGAATTCAAGGCTTCGACCATTTTCAACGAGAACCTGGTAGCCATCGAGTTAAATAAGACAGAAATTTATTTTAATAAGCCTATATATGTAGGCATGTGCATTCGCGACTTGGCTAAAACTACCATATACAATTTCCATTATGATTATATGCTTCCTCAATTTAGATCTAACTCCACAGTTTGTTATACAGACACGGATTCACTCATTTATGAAGTGACCTGTCCTGACTTGTACCAAATTATTAAACGTGACTGCTGTACCCACTTCGACACAAGTGACTATCCACAAAATAATATCTGGAACATCCCTCTTGTAAACAAAAAAGTGTTGGGCCTCATGAAGGATGAAAACAACGGCCGTATAATGACAGAGTTTGTTGGCCTGAGATCAAAAATGTATGCGGTCCGGGTAGAGGGTCAAGATAAAACGAAAAAATCTAAAGGTGTCAAAAGAAACATAGTAAAAAATAGAATCACATTTAACGATTATATTGAATGTTTAAACAGTAATAGTGAAAAAATAGTCCGGCAAAATTTAATTCAATCTAACAAGCATCAAGTTTCTTCCATTACCCAGCTGAAAATCGCGCTAAGTCCTCACGATGATAAAAGGTATTTAGTACCAAATACGAATGAAACGTTACCGTGGGGTCATTACAGTATAATGGAAATAGATTAATATAGTTATATAAGAAAATATTGTAAATTAGATTAAGATATATACAAAATAAAAGAATTTTTATAACGTTTTAAAAAACTGTTTTATTTAAAAAATCCTTTATTTGAAATACATTTTTCAGAGCACATCGGCCTTGGTGTATGATGCAAGATGGTACATTTGTTTTGTTTTCCAAAGTTGTTAGTTTTGGGCATTCCTCCTCTTCTACATTATATATTTTTTCTGATCGAGTTATGTCCTTATAAGGAAATGGTGGTTGGAATATGCAGTGTTGAACTTGATTTTCACCGTTTAAAATTGCCATCTCTTTCAAAATAAATTCAGTGTTTTGTAGCTTGTATGCTTGAACACCGTTGACAATAATTGGCCCCCTTGCTTCATCCATTTTATCCTTTATTTTAGAGATATACAGGTAGTCAACTATACAGACAGTTATACAGCTATACAGCCTGTTTTTAAACAGCCTGTTTTTTAACAGCCTGTTTTTTAACAGCCTGTTTTTTAACAGCCTGTTTTTTAACAGCCTGTTTTTTAACAGCCTGTTTTTTAACAGCCTGTTTTTTAACAGCCTGTTTTTTAACAGCCTGTTTTTTAACAGCCTGTTTTTAAACAGCCTGTTTTTATACAGCCTGTTTTTATACAGCTATGCAGACTGGTACAGAGCTATTGAACATATAACTGTATCGATATGAGTACTTCGACCGACTGATGATGATAATTGAATTGCACTTTCTTTTATAGTCTCATGAAGATATCAAATCCTTTTCGATATCAACTATTATCCAGAGGACTATACATATCTATTACTAAGAATCCATATTTGTCCACCCAACATTTGCACAAGCTTTCCAGAACTTTCAAACGACATATCAGTATTTACATGATCATTGTAAATATGCTTCAGGTTCAAGTTATCATGCTTGAACAAGATGAGCAAGTTTGTATTATCTCGAGTCATATGCTTTGGTATACGAGTATATGTTTGACAAAGCTTGAAACTATAAATTGCTTTATACCAACCCATGCAAAGTATGCTCTAATATTATCCCGTTTATCAGAAGCCACATCATCAAAGATAAATACTGAGGTTACCATTGTTTCATCCGGATGTGTAGCAGCTATACAGCCTGTATAAAAACAGCCTGTACAGCCTGTACAGCCTGTATAAAAACAGCCTGTACAGCCTGTACAGCCTGTACAGCCTGTATAAAAACAGCCTGTACAGCCTGTACAGCCTGTACAGCCTGTATAAAAACAGCCTGTACAGCCTGTATAAAAACAGCCTGTACAGCCTGTATAAAAACAGCCTGTACAGCCTGTACAGCCTGTATAAAAACAGCCTGTACAGCCTGTACAGCCTGTATAAAAGCAGCCTGTACAGGCTGTACAGCCTGTATAAAAACAGCCTGTACAGCCTGTACAGGCTGTTTTTATACAGGCTGTACAGGCTGTACAGGCTGTTTTTATACAGGCTGTACAGGCTGTACAGGCTGTTTTTATACAGGCTGTACAGGCTGTACAGGCTGTACAGGCTGTACAGGCTGTACAGGCTGTTTTTATACAGGCTGTACAGGCTGTACAGGCTGTTTTTATACAGGCTGTACAGGCTGTACAGGCTGTACAGGCTGTTTTTATACAGGCTGTACAGGCTGTACAGGCTGTTTTTATACAGGCTGTATAGCTGCTACACATCCGGATGAAACAATGGTAACCTCAGTATTTATCTTTGATGATGTGGCTTCTGATAAACGGGATAATATTAGAGCATACTTTGCATGGGTTGGTATAAAGCAATTTATAGTTTCAAGCTTTGTCAAACATATACTCGTATATCAAAGCATATGACTCGAGATAATACAAACTTGCTCATCTTGTTCAAGCATGATAACTTGAACCTGAAGCATATTTACAATGATCATGTAAATACTGATATGTCGTTTGAAAGTTCTGGAAAGCTTGTGCAAATGTTGGGTGGACAAATATGGATTCTTAGTAATAGATATGTATAGTCCTCTGGATAATAGTTGATATCGAAAAGGATTTGATATCTTCATGAGACTATAAAAGAAAGTGCAATTCAATTATCATCATCAGTCGGTCGAAGTACTCATATCGATACAGTTATATGTTCAATAGCTCTGTACCAGTCTGCATAGCTGTATAAAAACAGGCTGTTTAAAAACAGGCTGTTAAAAAACAGGCTGTTAAAAAACAGGCTGTTAAAAAACAGGCTGTTAAAAAACAGGCTGTTAAAAAACAGGCTGTTAAAAAACAGGTTGTTAAAAAACAGGCTGTTTAAAAACAGGCTGTATAGCTGTATAACTGTCTGTATAGTTGACTACCTGTATATCTCTAAAATAAAGGATAAAATGGATGAAGCAAGGGGGCCAATTATTGTCAACGGTGTTCAAGCATACAAGCTACAAAACACTGAATTTATTTTGAAAGAGATGGCAATTTTAAACGGTGAAAATCAAGTTCAACACTGCATATTCCAACCACCATTTCCTTATAAGGACATAACTCGATCAGAAAAAATATATAATGTAGAAGAGGAGGAATGCCCAAAACTAACAACTTTGGAAAACAAAACAAATGTACCATCTTGCATCATACACCAAGGCCGATGTGCTCTGAAAAATGTATTTCAAATAAAGGATTTTTTAAATAAAACAGTTTTTTAAAACGTTATAAAAATTCTTTTATTTTGTATATATCTTAATCTAATTTACAATATTTTCTTATATAACTATATTAATCTATTTCCATTATACTGTAATGACCCCACGGTAACGTTTCATTCGTATTTGGTACTAAATACCTTTTATCATCGTGAGGACTTAGCGCGATTTTCAGCTGGGTAATGGAAGAAACTTGATGCTTGTTAGATTGAATTAAATTTTGCCGGACTATTTTTTCACTATTACTGTTTAAACATTCAATATAATCGTTAAATGTGATTCTATTTTTTACTATGTTTCTTTTGACACCTTTAGATTTTTACGTTTTATCTTGACCCTCTACCCGGACCGCATACATTTTTGATCTCAGGCCAACAAACTCTGTCATTATACGGCCGTTGTTTTCATCCTTCATGAGGCCCAACACTTTTTTGTTTACAAGAGGGATGTTCCAGATATTATTTTGTGGATAGTCACTTGTGTCGAAGTGGGTACAGCAGTCACGTTTAATAATTTGGTACAAGTCAGGACAGGTCACTTCATAAATGAGTGAATCCGTGTCTGTATAACAAACTGTGGAGTTAGATCTAAATTGAGGAAGCATATAATCATAATGGAAATTGTATATGGTAGTTTTAGCCAAGTCGAGAATGCACATGCCT
Organism: Machimus rusticus; assembly: GCA_951509405.1. Taxonomy (NCBI): domain Eukaryota; kingdom Metazoa; phylum Arthropoda; class Insecta; order Diptera; family Asilidae; genus Machimus; species Machimus rusticus. Next base: position 6,250,600 of record OX608054.1, read on the forward strand.
ACATATATAGGCTTATTAAAATAAATTTCTGTCTTATTTAACTCGATGGCTACCAGGTTCTCGTTGAAAATGGTCGAAGCCTTGAATTCGGGCTTAGAAATGAGTGCTTCGGCTCCATATCGTCCCAGCCATTTTGTCACCAGCTTAACAATGCTATGTTTCCGAACGTTCTCCATAGTCTTTCCGAAAACAGCATTATTCATAAGCTTAAAGAGATTTTTCTCAAAATCATTTTTAGCCAATGCTCGAAGTCTGGTATTTAGATCAATGTAGGACTTAAGCCATGCAGATTGATTAAATTCGAGAACCCGGTGAACTTTCTTTAACTTTAATCCGTGAAGGATGGCTTGTTTTAAACTGCGATAGTGAATAACGTATTTTGTTTTATCGTGCAGTGTAGCCAAAAGTTTTGTTTGTTTTGATCCAGGTGAGGCTCTATGTTCGGGGCAAAATGGGAGATCTTTATGAAAATCATGAATGTCCTGAGGATACTCTAGATCCACTTCAAGAATGTAGCCTGTGGGCGAATCATCGGCCACATCTTCAACCTTAAAAGATGATACATTTTCTACCCACTTGAAGCCACTGTGGGGTAGGAGTTGGGACATTGCCCAACCGTACTGGTTATTAATATCATTATATATCAGAAATTTTGAAGGTTGAGAGGGATCATAGTCGGGCATGTATTTATTATTGGCCTTTGAATATCTTTTAGAGCATTGGCTAAGGCCGCCCCGAATGCCTCGCTCTGTAAATAAGAGCATATCAATATCAGTTAATAGCTCCAGGGTAACGCTAGTATGCTTGAGCATTGCGTCCCAAGTATACCCTGGAAGCGTATAATAGTGGCCTGGATCTAATCCATATGTTTTACAACAACTTGCACGGAATTGTTCAAAAACATCCGCCAAGAGTAAGACATCTGTCTTTAAATATAAATCTGAATATTCACCCAGATTTTGAATGCTGAATTCATTCCAAACATTTATGGCATGTGCATAATCTTCTTGACTAATATTAGTATCGTTTAACTTATTGTAAAACTGGGGAATATCAGGAAGTTTGGTCTCTAAAAATTTTGACATGCAAGTAAAATAATCATACGGATATACTCCTTTACGTGTTAGTAACTTAAACTGGGACTCTGTTATATTTGGGAATTGGGATTTTAAAATAGGGAAAGAAGTTAAGTATGAGGAAAGGGTGTCGAGACTGCTTGCCATGAATTTAAACGAATCAATAAAACGGAATTTAATAAGGTATTCATCTAAGTGTTTAGTGAAAGAAATATACCGTTCTTTGTTGATGGGAAGGAGATCAATGCGGCCTTGAAGATCGGAAGCTATATTTTTAATTATAAAATGAGAATCGTAGCCGCTTAAGTTATGAAAAATTATTGGGATGGTGTGACTATCCTGAAAATTAATATTACACCCCTCATGTGCTGGACCTCTGTACTTACCTGTTAGGTGGCAGTGATCGCGCACCTTTTTATCACCTGATGTAAATGGTTTCTCGCATATATGACAGAGTCTTGCTGCCTCAAAAAATGCTACTTCCTCAGCAGTCATCTGATCCATAGGTAGAGGGTGAAGAAAAACGTATTCCAAATTCTCCGCAAACTGCTTCAACTCACGCACAAACCACTCGACACAGTCCTCACCACGATATAATTTAAAAACCGATAACGTGGGGTCATAAGCACACTTCACATAAAATCCTAAACTACACGGTACATGAACTTGGTACTTATTTCTATCACTATTTTCAACTAGTAAACATTCTATGTCCGCGTAAATGACAAATGGAGCTTCTACCTTATTCTTAAAATTTGTAAATCTAAGTTCCTTCTGGTCCTCCGTTGGTAGCCGGATTTTGGCGTTGTTGATCTTCGTACAGTCAGCTACATGGCGATCCAATTTTTCCTCCGATCCAAAATAATGGAGGCAGCGGTCGCAAAAGTACTTTGCTGTTTTGTGTTTCGACAGCTGAGATGAAAGGAGTCTCGAGAGGTTCTTTATCCAAACGTAGTGGTACCGGATGGGCTCATCATCTTCTTTTTCCTCTTCCTCAGCATCCTCATCATAATAAACATTTTGAATCATCAGAAGATTCACGTGCTGCTCTTTTTTGTCTTTAGTTAAATATGTCGGCAGAACTTTATAATTTTCCTTTCCAGCTTTCTGCAGAATGTATACGTTAATAGAAAGACCATTCTGCTTCTCAAATCGAGGGATCTGTTTCATGGTCACTGGGAACGTTACTCCATCTAGTTTTAATTCTGTGAAATATTGGCAGTAATTCATCACACGCTGGGGATTTTTTTCAACTGGATGCAAAGCTGAAAGCACTGCCCAGGCGAAACAAGCATCGTCCTCATTTTTCTCGTGGTAGCTCAATATATGATGATCCCAGCTGCGGTGTGAACTTATTGATGTTTATAGCCAAGTTTATAATGGCTGACAAAGCCCAACCGCTATCTCTTTCCTGGAACTCTTCCAGTTTATTCATTATTCGTTCCTCAACATTATGTTTGAACCAATCATTAACATCCGTGTTTTGGTAGATGGGAGCATTCTTCGTGTTCATGTACTTGAACTCGAACAGTTCCTCATCACCTCTCACAACTTTAAACTCCCCACAAAAAGCTGCATTAACTTTAAGAGCAGTTTCTTTCTTCAGGGCGTTATTGATACGCCGACGGAAAAGTCCCACACAATCGCTCAGGAACTCCTTTGGCTCCTTATGAGTCAAGTTGATAATAACCCCGGTCCTCATACTATAAATGAAAAGAAACAAAGAAATAATAATGTGACTTAAACATATTGTGATGTGTATTAGATTCACGGTCGCTTAAGTGTTGATCCAAAGGGAGAAATTTCGGAGCCAGCCTTTAGGCAGAACTCCTAGAGGAGAAAGCTACTAGAGCAGGACTCCTCGGGATTGCAAGTAGTGTAGCTAGGAAGCAGGCACCAAGTTAATCTTACAATCCTTGGTTTACTCGAAATTAGTTATCCTATTTAACAATATTTTTAAGTTTTTACTTACCGATCGCAAAAAGCCGATTGTACGTCTTCCCACCGAACTCTGGTTGAAGTCCAATTGGCACGGTTAGCATATTGGCTAGAACTTGCCCTTAATTTCAGCTGTTTTAGCTGGGTACGATAGCCTTGGACAAGGTTTATACCATTGGTGAAATTTTGTTTTTCACCTACAGTTTTTGCTCTTTTTAAATATTGCCGAAGCACTCTTAAATTGTTCGAGCACTCTTTCACACCCGCGTCAATTAAGCTATGATTGTTTTGAGCATTTGCGAATGCTAGCTTAGCACTTTGCACTAAATTGCTTACTTGAGCCATTTCAAACAATATAATTGAACTGCACTGTTAACTTTTACAACACTGATTTTCTGCTTCTTCACTGTTTTTGTCCTTTGGTCTCTGACACGCTTATTACTTCACAAGATGATTAAATTTAAATAAATAACTTTAGCAAACTTTAAGTTAAAATATTCTGAAGATAGAATAAATTGTTGAGGGTGTGTTGCTCACAAACGACTGACACTAAATGGGTAATATTTTTCTGAAAGTGCTATTTATACTCCCGCGCGGAGATCTCAAATGTGGAGGAAAATTATTTCCTAAGTAAAATAAAACAGCAAAAAATAAACCCACGTTAAATTGAGAATCAATTCCTGGAAATAAGAACCCCTCAGCATAAACAAAGCCACATGCGTATTTGAAACATGTTCAGACATGATCCTGCATATCCGCAAATTCCTAGTCTAATTTAAAACGTCCTTAAAAGGATCAAATTATAGACCACATGATTAAAAAAAAAAAAAAGCCACATGTGTACTTGAAACATGTTCAGACATGATGCTTCAGGTCCCCAAATTCCTAGTCTAATTTAAAACGTGTTCTTAAAGGGATCAAATTACGGACCGGATAGCATAAACAAAGCCACATGCGTACCCGCAAAATTACGTAAATTATACTTGGGTGACACATTCAAGTGTCCACGTTCAAGTACCCTGCGATTTATGATGACCAGGCATCCACGTTCGCGTCCAACTAGCAAAGGATGGGTAAAGCTTTCGGCGTCTCGCACACATTCTAAAACTTTAGGTTAATTTGGCCGATGAAAGAACTGCAAAAATTGTAAAGTCCCAAACCCGATCACCACATATACTCCAAGCACACGCAACTTGAGCTTAATCTGGTAGATGGCGGACAGCAAAAATAGCAAAGAGTCGAACCCGGATAACCACATACACACTCCAGACACGCACATTCTAGAATATTTGAGCTTAATCCGGTAGATGGCTGACGCAAAATAGCAAAGACCCGAACCCCGATACAAACAAGAGAGAGCTTTCGGCCTTAAAACTGCTCGTAGACGTAGACGACGAGCTTTTTGATACCATTTTGTGAATTTTGACCTCCCTTTAAAAATACATGGGATTTTGTGCCAGAACCCCCATAGCTTATCTACTATCGATCATCGATGAAGGTGGATCAACGAGCTGAATCTTAGCAGCGCTTCATCGCAGGGTGTGCATAACGCATTGTATGAAGCGCGCTTATGCTTCCTGTTATTTGTGAAGAGGAAATATTTTTAATGGAAAATAGGCATTTATTGAATCGGTGTCGACGATATAGAAGATATCCAGTAAACAAGAAAACTAAATGTCCGAATATGATTTTTTTAAAAAAGTTAAAAATTACCCAGACAAGTTTTTCGAATTTCTTCGGATGAACTTAGGTACTTTTAATTATATATTAACTGCAATTACCCCAAAGTTGCAGAAACAATGGGCAAATTATCCTTCTTCCCAAACCAAAACCGAAATTCTCAAAGAACAGCGCGCTAAAGATCTCTCTTCAGAGATATTAAAAATAACAGCGCGCTGCAAAGCATAGATGTAGGTGATGATGCGATGTGCGTTGTGCACACTTCCATTTAAAAGCCTTTAAGAGTTTTGAGAGCGATGATGCGCGCAAATGCTCTCAGCGATGATCTATGTGCGTTCTGCACGTACCCTTAGAGAAGGCCGAATTTTCAAATATGCACACTAGCGACCTCACTGCTAGACCATTCACCGACGACGGCGACCTCACAGCCGCAACCTCACAAGACGGCGACCTCACAGCCGCAACCTCACAAGACGGTGACCTCACAGCCGCAACCTAACAAGACGGCGACCTCACAGCCGCAACCTTACAAGACGGCGACCTCACAGCCGCAACCTTACAAGACGGCGACCTTACAGCCGCAGCCTAATTTAGCATCAACAATCATACGCCAACAACCCCTCGTGAACCACCGAATCGTCCTCGTAGGGGGTAATGTGGCGAGTCATCAGGTGAAAGTAGCAAGCTTCGAATTCTTTTTAAAAAATTATAACAGGCTATGAATTCCTTAAAAACAAAAATTGAGTTTGAAAATAGATTTTGTAAAGGAAAGTCATGTTAAAGTTTTATCAATTAAATAAATTTTAAAAATTAAATACAAATAAAATTTAAATGTAGAAACACACTTTCTACACACTTTTATTGGTTTCGAATTAAACTTCGTCTCACGAACAAATTTTAATTTTATTTGATCCAATTGGAGCTGTGTACTGTTCCCAACTGTAATGTGTTTTTAGTTTCATAAAAATAAATATTTTGTGATCGTATCAACTTTTGTATTGATTTTACTATGTATTATAAAATATTATATAAGTATGAATCATATTTGGATATGGGTATATAAAATACATTTTACGCATATTATATAAAAAATTTAAGTCCCAATATTTTTTTACTTGTTTTGAATATTTTTGGCAAAGAGTGATTTTTTTCTGAGCCCAGATTGAATGTAAAACCACCTAAACATTTATGTTTTTCCTAAGCTCAAATGTTAAGATTCAATCTACGTATCATTAGAGTAACAATAAAAACTCATGGATTAACTCGTTATTTTGTAATGATTTTTCATAAATAAATAAATAAAAGAAGCTGATGCTGATTAAACATTTACACTCATAAGCTACGAAAAAATTATATAAAAATGCTTTGCCATTTTCTAACGTACTTCGGAAGAAAAGAGGCTACGCTATGCGGGAATTCCAGGATAGAGTCCTAAATACGCTTTACATAATTCTGTAAATTAATCCTTCAATACATAACTAACCCTACAAAATATTTATAATATATGTAATTAATCCTATCGCAACCGGAACGCGGTAAAAGCAGAATATATACGGTAAAGTTAAATAACGGTGAGAGTACCACAACTGACAGAAAACAAAACAAAAAAATGCAGTAAATAAGAGGCATTAGAGGCTTAAAAATGTTACAAATCTTATGTAGAATAAGCCCGTAAATAAAAATCTTCGAAGAATTTTTCGAGTTATACAACTGTACGTAACCGGTTCTCAAATCAGTCCCACCTCTTTAAATTTTTTTAAACGCGTTTTTCTCGAAACAACATTTTCGACATTTGCGTGCAAGATATCTCAAAAACTATTTAAGATTTTTTGCTGAAATTTTAACCACCTATGTATACAAAACAGTTAGAGTTCCTAGGTGAACCTACTTGTTTCGAAAAATATTGTTGTACAATTTATTTATAAATGCTTATAAGTCAGAATTTTATACTAAAAACACAGCTTTGTTTTCAAACTTCAAATTTAATCCTTTTTTTTTAAATTTGTTATATATAAAGGGTGAGCCAATAAGAGTTTCACCGTGAGAATAGTAAATACAAAAAGGTTTGCTTTGGAATGATGTTGATTTCTTTATTGAATTATGTTTATTGGTGGGTAAAAATTATTAATGAAAGATAATATCGGCCAGATGTTCACCACGGCTCTGGCGGCACACATCAATTCATTTGTCGAAATTTAGGATGATATCCTAGCATAATTAATTCTCTATTCTACCAACATGCCTTATGATCTCATCCTTTAGTTCTTGAATTATTGTCGGCCTTTTAGCAGACAGCTTATTTTTAAGATGACATCAAAGAAAGAAGTCCAAGGGGTTCAAATATCTCGGTGGCCAATTGACATCGCTGTTTCGCGAGATAATGCGTCCCGGGAGTTTCCCGTGCAATAAAGCCATTTTGCATTGGCTGTGTGGTTGGGAGCATCTCAAAAGTAAAGTGTCTGCTATAAGCCAGCAACAATTCAAGAACTGAAGGATGAGATAATAAGGCATTAGGATATCATCCTAAATTTCGACAAACGGTTTGATGTGTGCCGCCAAAGCCGTGGTGAACATCAGGCCGATATTATCTTTCACACATAATTTTTATCCACCAATAAACATGCATGCAGGCGTTTCTACCGATGAAACAGTGACCCGTTATGACACCTACTACGGTGCTAAAGGCAGCTCATTTGAGCGAAATTAAGCTTCTAGACCTCTTCAGGTCCAAGTTAGGCCAAATAATAAGTCTGGTCGTTTCGCACGTGTGCTCCTTTCTCCACCTGTCGCGTACACCTTAGATGTCTTCTAATTCGCTCCTACTAAAACCTTCTATATTAAAAAGCCATGCATGTGTGCGAGTGGTCTGACAGTTCGTGGATGCTAGGGAAATGGACACTAAAAAATAAATGTTTTAACAGTCCCCGTAGCCATCAGAGAATTCAGACAATCTCTGAATTCGGTTCCTCTGGTGGTGGTGGTCTTTCCACCACCAATTTCTTTCAGCAGGGAAAAATTTCTTAGTTTGGTTTTAATTAATTAAAATTTCTTTTTCAAAAATTGAAGAATTAAATGAAGTTGAGATGGTGTATCTACTGTCATTTGTGGAGTGAATTTTTTCTTTAGCAATTTCATACTAAAACATATAAAAAGTGTCCACAGTTGAGTAACGGTATTATATAAATGTGTATCAAAGTCGGTGGGATAAATATGAGGAGATCGCTGATTGGAAATAGGGTTGTATTTAACTTCAGAAGAAAAAATAAAAATTCGAATTTCGATGGAAAGAAGAGAAAGCAATATGCAAATAGGAAGGGAGATTGGAGGATCGGCAGCAGTAATTAGAAACTTCAAAAACAAAGCTAACGTCAAGAAAAAAAAAACGTAATTTATGAAGCAACCAAAAAACGCTTGTCAGCGGCAAAAATAATAGCCGAACTTGACTTGCCTGTGACTAAACGACGTGTGCAGCAAGTATTGCATGCTTGTCCAAACGTTGTTTCTAAAAAACCGGCAAGAAAACCATGTTTAAAATCTCACCATAAAGTAGCACACCTATCTTTTGCTAACCTTAAATTTTTTTTCGTCCGTAAAAATGACGGTGTGCCATTCTTCAGCCCACCTCATATACTCTAATGTCTTTAGTGGTATTTTGACGTGACAACGTCTTATAATTCGATTGAGCCGGCTGCACGCACGAAAAAACATGACTCATGCGTCGTTACCTCGCTCTGAGGCGTTACCTCGCTCTGAAGCGTTACATCGCTCTGAGGCGTTACCTCGCTCTGAGGCGTTCCATTTAAGGCTTGAAGTACAAGCGAGAGCGCGGCACAATCGGCCTCCGCGTTCGGCAGCGTTCGACATCTGTCTCTCTCCTACTTGAGTGAGCGATGCGTCCGCGTGGACAGCTGCTATACAATAATACATTTACATATTTTCGTCAAGTATGAAGTCCAGTGAAAAGTGAATGTGATGTCAATTGTTTATAGCAACGATAATTGCGGCGATAAAGGTAATGATTCTTTCGATATTAAATATATGTTCAGTGATATATTGTCGAATATTCGTGCTTTCATCATTAAAATAAATAGCATCGGTCCGCTAGTGCAGCGATTGTAGGTTATGCTAAACATCTTTAGCCGAGGGTAAAACTGATTGTTGGCGTGGCGACGCTTTATCCGTGGCGACAGGCGACTGGACTGCTGGGGGCCTATTCCTGAAACCATTCGAATCGAATCCGATTCAAATGAAAAGAGCTAGCAAAAGCCCTTTTTGGATAAATATTCCTTAATAAAGCCGCTTATTTCAAATCAACTGTCAGAATTTACGAATTCAAGATGGCGGACTGTTAAATTTTAAAGTTAATGCGATTTGCACCAAACTTAGAACTTGGGGGTTTTCGGGGTCGCTTATTTCAAATCAACTGTCAGAATTTACGAATTCAAGATGGCGGACTGTCAAATTTTAAAGTTAATGCGATTTGCACCAAACTTGGAATTTGGGGGTTTTCGGGGTCGCTTATTTCAAATCAACTGTCAGAATTTATGAATTCAAGATGGCGGACTGTCAAATTTTAAAGTTAATGCGATTTGCACCAAACTTGGAACTTGGGGGTTTTCGGGGTCGCTTATTTCAAATCAACTGTCAGAATTTACGAATTCAAGATGGCGGACTGTCAAATTTTAAAGTTAATTCGATTTGCACCAAACTTGGAACTTGGGGGTTTTCGGGGTTGCTTATTTCAAATCAACTGTCAGAATTTACGAATTCAAGATGGCGGACAGTCAAATTTTAAAGTTAATGCGATTTGCACCAAACTTGGAATTTGGGGGTTTTCGGGGTCGCTTATTTCAAATCAACTGTCAGAAGTTACGAATTCAAGATGGCGAACTGTCAAATTTTAAAGTTAATGCGATTTGCACCAAACTTGGAACTTGGGGGTTTTCGGGGTCGCTTATTTCAAATCAACTGTCAGAATTTACGAATTCAAGATAACGGACTGTCAAATTTTAAAGTTAATGCGATTTGCACCAAACTTGGAATTTGGGGGTTTTCGGGGTCGCTTATTTCAAATCAACTGTCAGAATTTATGAATTCAAGATGGCGGACTGTCAAATTTTAAAGTTAATGCGATTTGCACCAAACTTGGAACTTGGGGGTTTTCGGGGTCGCTTATTTCAAATCAACTGTCAGAATTTACGAATTCAAGATGGCGGACTGTCAAATTTTAAAGTTAATTCGATTTGCACCAAACTTGGAACTTGGGGGTTTTCGGGGTTGCTTATTTCAAATCAACTGTCAGAATTTACGAATTCAAGATGGCGGACAGTCAAATTTTAAAGTTAATGCGATTTGCACCAAACTTAGAACTTGGGGGTTTTCGGGGTCGCTTATTTCAAATCAACTGTCAGAATTTACGAATTCAAGATGGTGGACTCCCAAATTTTAAAGTTAATGCGATTTGCACCAAACTTGGAACTTGGGGGTTTTCGGGGTCGCTTATTTCAAATCAACTGTCAAAACTTACGAATTCAAGATGGCGGACTGTCAAATTTTAAAGTTAATGCGATTTGCACCAAACTTAGAACTTGGGGGTTTTCGGGGTCGCTTATTTCAAATCAACTGTCAGAATTTACGAATTCAAAATGGCGGACTGTCAAATTTTAAAGTTAATGCGATTTGCACCAAACTTAGAACTTGGGGGTTTTCGGGGTCGCTTATTTCAAATCAACGTCAGAATCTACGAATTCAAGATGGTGGACTGTCAAATTTTAAAGTTAATGCGATTTGCACCAAACTTGGAACTTGGGGGTTTTCGGGGTCGCTTATTTCAAATCAACTGTCAGAATTTACGAATTCAAGATGGCGGACTCCCAAATTTTAAAGTTAATGCGATTTGCACCAAACTTGGAACTTGGGGGTTTTCTGGGTCGCTTATTTCAACCCAACTGTCAAAACTTACGAATTCAAGATGGCGGACTGTCAAATTTTAAAGTTAATGCGATTTGCACCAAACTTGGAACTTGGGGGTTTTCGGGGTCGCTTATTTCAAATCAACTGTCAGAATTTACGAATTCAAGATGGCGGATTGTCAATTTTTAAGGTTAATGGGATTTACACCTTACTTGGTACTTGGGGGTTTTCAGGATCGCTCATTTCAAACCAACTGTCAGAATTTACGAATTCAAGATGGCGGACTGTCAAATTTTAAAGGTAATGCAATTTGCACCAAATTTGGAACTTGGGGATTTTCGGGATTGGTTTTTTAAACTTTTGTTACTTAAATATGTCAAATGTTTTAAGCAACATTTTTGTCTCACCCCTGTTCAGTTACCCCTCACCCTATATCTCGGCGAATTCTCAACAAATTCTAAAATATAGCCATTACCTTGATCTTCAGCAACTTCTGAACACGGAATTTGGAAAGCGTGAAATGGTCAATGTAACCTGCGACTTTTGTTCTTATGAAAAGAAATCACACAAAGCTGAGATAGTTTCATGTTCGGAACTGTCGTGATACAGCTCAAAGTGCTTCAAAATATCAAAGGTACTCTGTAGGTAAGATTCAAAGATATTACATAAAAAGTGCTCCCATATATAAAGTTAAGATTGCAGATAATTATTGCCAAGTAATTAGCGCTATATTTCATAATGGGGAATATGAAAGAGGACACTACACAAGTATGCAGCGAGGAAAGAACAGTTGGCATAATGCCGACGATTATTGTTTAAGTTTGGTGTAATAGAGCCAAAGGAATATATGGGTGGTTCTCCAAAATTTGGTTAACTTGGTGTTAGCAGCAATTTTTACATATTTATATCAATTTTATCCAATATTTGCAACTACTAGGCAATGTTATAAAGTTCATGTTATTTGGTCACTCACTTTGATTTATATCACAATATTTTTTATTTCCGAAAATCGCTTCTTTCTACTATAAATATCAGTCCCTAGCCATGTAAGATTTCCCAAATTTAGTAAGCATTTCACTGTTATTCTAATTCTACATAATATTTTTGACGTGACAACGTCTTATAATTCGATTGAGCCGGCTGCACGCACGAAAAAACATGACTCATGCGGCGTTACCTCGCTCTGAGGCGTTCCATTTAAGGCTTGAAGTGCAAGCGAGGGCGCGGAACGAGCGACAAAGCACAATCACACAATCACAATCACAGAGCACAATCGGCCTCCGCGTTCGGCAGCGTTCGACATCTGTCTCTTTCCTACTTGAGTGAGCGATGCGTCCGCGTGGACAGCTGCTATACAATAATACATTTACATATTTTCGTCAAGTATGAAGTGCAGTGAAAAGTGAATGTGGTGTCAATTGTTTATAGCAACGATAATTGCGGCTTCTTATGACGTTGTCACGTTCAACTATCGTCAGTAAACCGACTTTACAGACAACCTATTTTTTTTTAATTAAAAAACTGTACTCCCTAACCCTACTTTTATCGTTACCCAGAAACATCGACGTGGACGTAGTAAGGACGTTTCCTTTGGGGTGCTTTTTTACCGTGAGTCTCCTCGCCTCCCACGTTTGCGGTGCTTTTTTACCATGTGTGCCCTGCTCCTCACTGTCGGTTAAAACAATAACCATTATTCTTTATTACGGTTATTTCTTTAACCGGGGACAACTTGTTCAAAGTTGCGTCCGTTTAACTTAAGATAAAAAGCCTTTGAAAATGACGTACGGTATCACGCAAAGTTTGTCTTGGAATTGCAGCGCACGCTTCGCCAATGCGGTATTGCATGTCTGCTCTATTTATGGGCCGTTGTTGGTAAACCATTTTTCAAATAACCCCATAAGTAAAAACCCAGCGATGTTAAATAAGGAGAGTTAGGTGGCCAGTCAACAGGACCTCATCTTCCAATCAATCTGCCATTGTATTATAATTTTGACTTAAAAAATTATGTACAATGTGTGAAAATGTGGTGCTGCGTCGTCTTGCTGAAATGAAATGACTCTCATTCAAATTTTGAACTTGTAAAGATCATTAAAGGAACACGCAAGTACCTACAATACACCTTCAATAGTTTCCGATAACTTATACTTAGGTTTTTCCTTTAAAAATCTATTTTTTCATGGCTTTTCGGTGTTCTTAGATGTTTTTTTGAGTAGATTGTGCGTCCAGAGGAATATTGGCAGCTCAACTAACAAATCATCCTCTTAGGTGGCAAGGCCCAGAGTGCACTTAAAAAGAGATCAAACCAAATGGCTTCAAACCACAAAAACCGGAGGTAAGTGTTTACATGATGGGACCGTCAGTCGGAGAGGTGTGGTAGGAGGTGGAGGGGGTAGGGGAAGGTTCAAGGACTCCATCCCCAGAGGTAAAAAGTTGGGGTCGAACCGTGGAGGCGCAGGAGGTGAAGGTGAAAATTGTTATATTTGGTAACATATAGATGCCTTTATAAATGCTTACATGTTGGGACCGTGGGTCGGATGGGGGTGGACGGGACAGGGGAAGGTTCAACGACTTCATCCTAAAAAGGTAGAAAGTGAGGGCCCGGGGAGTGGATGTGAAAATTGTTATATTTGATTGTAATCTATGCAATGGCACTTACAACTTTTTTCTTAAATATTATTACGGTTTTGTAATTCTCAATGAGTTTTATCCATGTGAATCATGTGAACAGTTTTGCACGTCAAGTGTGATTGCATCGAAGGGCGGCAGGCCCCGGAAAATTTCAACAAGAGCAAGTCGAGAAATGGCACGGTTGTTAATATCAGGTACTGTTAAAACTCCAAAAAGAGCAGCTGTAGCTATTGGTAGCTCTGCCAGTCAATGGACTGCGCGTCGGGCACTTCATAATATAGGATTGAAAGCAGTAGAAAGGAAAAAGAAACCTACTCTTTCTGCAAAAAACATATTAGCCCGAAAGGAGTTTACTAACAGACACACAGGATGGACAGCAGAGGACTGGAAACAGGTTTTATGGTCTGATGAAACAAAGGTCAATCGGTATGAGTCTAATGATCGCTTCTCGAACGTGATCAACAATCCAAACCAAATCCAGGCTGGAGCAGTTAAGAAGACTACGAAGCATGAAGAAGGCTCCGTGCTTGTCTGGGGATGCATAACAAGGAATGGTGTTGGCCCTATCTTCAGAATTGAAGGAACAATGAAGAAGGAGGAGTATTTGCAAATTTTACGAACAAATTTACCACTTGCAATTGAAGAAAGTGGACTACCGTAAGAAAAAGTAATATTCCAGCAGGATGGGGATCCGAAGCATACAGCGAAAATAGTCACGGAATGGCTGAAAACCAGAGGTTCAATGTGCTAAAATGGCCTGCACAGAGTCCTGACATTAGCCCAATTGAAAATGTATGGGCTTACATAAAACGTCAGTTTTCGCAATACTCTGAGCCTCCAAAAGGCCCTCATGAGCAATTGAGCCGGGTTCAGGAAGAGTGGATGAATATTACGCAATCTATTATACATAATCTATACAAAAGTATGCCAAATAAAATAAGTGAACTTAAAAAAAAAGATTTATGGATTAAATACTAATAATACTAGGTTTTTTTCCTTTTTACATGTGGCCTGCAAAATTTGTTAACATGATCAACATGGATAAAACTCATTGAGAATTGCAAAACCGTAATAATATTTACCAAAAAAGTTGTAAGTGTCATTGCGTAGATTACAAGGAATAAGAAAAATTTTATTTCATATTCTTACGACATATAGTTACGCTGACAGAGCCCAAAGAATCCAAAATTGAAAACATGTGAATAGTTTTGCTCGTCAGTGTATACACTTGCACATGCGTGGATTAGTGCATGTATGCTTGTACACATACAAACAGGCGCACACACTTTTGTATGTTCTTTTATATATAGGTATATATGTATATGTATATGAGTGTGTGTGTTTGCGCGAAATTATGTATGTGAGTAGTCCTTATGAATTCATACCCAATGGGAAATCGAGGCAGCGATTCTCAATGAAGGCATTCCGAAGTATATCCTAAGATGACTTATTGAAGGTATACATTCGATGTATTCCTGATTACTCAATAAGAAGCTAGGAGGAAGGAATACACTTGCGAACGACCTTCACTCTGTGAAGAATTCAAGCTTTTCCCCCTTAACCGCGGTTTTCTAATCTCCCCCATGCCTATGAATTTTTAGCATGTTGCGACCTGCGTCCTATAAGGGCCCTGACGCGATAGTTCTCATTCCGGTGTTGTGAGTGCAGTATTAGTGAAGTTTTATTCTTAATTAATGTTTATTGTGTTATTTTATTAATTTTAGCAATTTATGTTTTATGTGGAGTGTTGAGTTTTTGTTTAAATTTTGTATACTCATATATATCAAATAATACTAAAATCAATGAGAAGATCGTTTTGTTTTTATAATTTAATATAATTATAATTTTTTCCATTTCATATACATATTATGGGCGTGATTCTTCAGAATATAAGGCCTGGATTCTGTTTGTCATCTCAGATTCCGTGACGTGACAGCTTATGACTGAATAACGAAGAAATTTTCATTAAAGTAATAGAACAGTCAATTCAGTCATAAGCTGACACGTCACGGAATCTGAGATGACAAACAGAATCCAGGCCTTATATTCTGAATCACTGAAAAAGGATCACTGAAAAAGGAATTCAAGGGAAACGATTCCGAAGTGCTTCCTTGTGTTGCCTTCTGAATTAATTCTGGGTAATCTAGTGGGAAGGCATATAAAAAGCTTTTGTACTGCTTCGTTCCGCGGACATGCCTATGTTAAAAAGATATGAGAGAAGATACGGCAGGTCAGGCATTCTGGCCTTCCAGAGAAGGCTTCAGAATGCCTAATTGGATGCTTCAATTTCCCATTGGGTATTTACACTCCTTACATAGAATATATTCAAAAAGCATAAAAGTATTTATAAAGGCATCTATATGTAACCAAATATAACAATTTTCACATCCACGCCCCGCGCCCTCACTTTCTACCTAAGGGGATAAAGTACTTGAACCTTCCCCTGCCCCGTGCACCCTCCTCCCACCCAAGGTCTCATCATGTAGGCATTTATAAATGCATCTATGTATATGCTATTACATATAACAATTTTCACATCCACCCCCTGCGCCTCCACTGTTCGACCCCAACTTTTTACCTCTGGGGATGGAGTCCTTGATCTTTGCCCTACCCCTTACCACCCCTCTCCCACCGAAGGTTCGAGCATGTATACAATAAAGCCATCTATATGTTATCAAATATAAGAATTTTCAAATACACCCTCCGCCCACTTTTCGACCCCCACTTTTTATCACTAGGGAAGAAGTCCTTGGACCTTCCCCTACCCACTCCACCCTCCACCACCCCCCTCCGATCGACAGTCCCATCATCTAGGAATTAACCGAATTTTAAAGTTCACAAGTGACGACAGAAGAAGTAATACTGTAACATGCCCAATTCATGCCTGTAAAATGCCTCATAAATCAGTTAACAAGGGCTTTATCTCAAGTAAAAGGTACTGAGCGCTTGCATACAAATTACAAAGTGCAACGCATAATTTCCCAGAGTGGTCAGTAGCACTTAAAATGATTCATGGGAAACAAAAGTACTCAACGGCGCAATGTAAACAAAACGGCACGTGAGGTGAAAGCAGCGTGCGCCCAGTGTAGGGTGCAAGGCCAGCACATACGGCATGACGAAACTGGGTCATCGAGTAAAAAAAATTGCTGTAACCTGACACCCTCTGAAATGACAGGGCGATAGATGAGGTCAATAACTAATGCTGACACAATTAGGGGTATAGTCATAGAGTAGAATTTTGTATAAATAACCAAAGGGATTTCAATAAACAGGACAGTCCAAATCTGAGTTTTACTCAAACCGAGTTAATACTGCTCCAGCTGCTCGCCCCCGAGGTACCTAATTAACTTGGAGTAAAAGCTAGTCTAGCTGTTCCAGCGGAGTCAAAGCCTTGAGGCTGCTCCCTGGTTTTATTTCTCAGGAGGAAACTCTGCTAGGTGACACTGAGAACATAGAAAATCGGTAGAAATACCACAATACCGCTGACAAGCGGAAAAGTCAAATTGCTGTCAAATAGTAACTAGGAAACACAAACGTGACCAAATAAACGCATAAGATGCAGCACAAGCCCAACCCCAAAGCACAGGCTCCTCGGGTACTGGAACCAGCAATCCCTTCGCAGCCTGAAACGTTGAATCGGACATGATAACAACACCCAACCCTCTCCCCCAATCTACGTAGGAACTGAAAATAATAACGAACTAATAAAAAGCCTAAAAGCAATAATAAAAAAAGACCGCTTCTACATAGTAGAAATG
Organism: Machimus rusticus; assembly: GCA_951509405.1. Classification (NCBI taxonomy): domain Eukaryota; kingdom Metazoa; phylum Arthropoda; class Insecta; order Diptera; family Asilidae; genus Machimus; species Machimus rusticus. Next base: position 6,267,593 of record OX608054.1, read on the forward strand.
AAAAGAGGCCGCCTGAGGGAAACACACAAGATTACTGACAAATCGTTAACTGGCTAGAAACAAGACAACAGCAATATCTACACGTATCAATTTAAAAGTGAAAAAGGCCTAAGAGTCGTAATTAAGGGGATCAACCACTCAATCCCAACAGAAGACTTAAAACAAGAATGAAAAAATCTAGGCTTTGACATAAAATACGTGCATAATATACAGTATAGTGCCAGAAAATTATAACCACCCTAACAAATTTCAAAATTTGAACTCTGATTTCTTTTTTCTCGCAAACAATCAAACAGATTAACATTTCCTTGCAGAGTTGCAATCTTTCCTCCTTTGTTATCATTGTTTGAAGAATAACTAATCGTTACGTTACAAACCAATATGCAATATGCAAAAGTATGACCCCCTTCATTTATTCCAGTTCTATCAAATATGTATAAATATCAATAAACAAATTTTCATATTTCCAAGAAGTATTACATGGTATACCATTTCACTTAACGCCAAAAGCATAAATATTTGCATCGAAGATAATTGCGGAGATTAACAAGTGTTATTAAAAATATGGTTAATAATACTAAATACTAAAAATATTAATTTGCAAAATATGTGAATTTACCCTTAATTTAATGTTTATCTTAAACGCGTACAAATATAATAAAGTTTTTTTCAAAATAAAGTATGGAAGTATAAATGTTGGTGGTTATAATTTTTTGGGACTGTACTGTACATACTAAATCGATTTAAACAACTGCAGCCAATGTTTCGAGTGGAACTGACGCTTGAGAGTAGCAAGACCCCAAAAGGCAAAATTCATCCCATTTACGAAACACGTTATATCCTAAACAGAAAGGTAACAATCGAGGAATCGTTTAAGAGAAAAACCCCTATACAATGTAAAAATTACCAGGAATTTGGCCACACCAAAACATACTGTAAACTCAAAAACGTATGTGCGGGGGGGACATCACAAAACTGAATATTGTAATTAAAGCAACGATAACCCCTTAGACAAAAAATGCAGCAACTATTGTGGAAACCACACAGCCAACTATAAGGGCTGTCCAGTTTACATGGCTATTGACAACAAGTAATAAGCACAACTCAAATGTCAATTTCCAGCAACCCCATGTACACCCCACCCCAACTCGCATCCCACCCGCAGCCTCAGCCCAAGTAGGACAAACATCATCCCACGGACAAACAGACAAGGACCTACATATGCACATACTATGCAAGTATAATAAGGAACAACGAGAATAAAACGTGAATAATCAAAACGACGGCATGATGCAAATTCTGATAACATTGACGAAGAACTTAAATCAGCTCACGCAAACCATGCAACAAATGCAGAATATGCTTAACAGGCAAACTGAAATACTGAGTAAACTAGTAAAATGAAATAAATCAAAATAGCAACTGGAATGCCAAACACAAACTATAATAGAAAATTTCTTAAACCTCAGCCAAATTGAAGTGATGCTAATTACTGAGACACACCTCACAAATAAAAATACGTAGCTTCAAAGTTTTCAGATATACGAGTACATAATACAGAAATGACCACCCCAACAACAGGGACTGCAGTGGTACGGCATTACTGATCAAAAACAGGATTAAACACCACCCGATCACCACCACCCAAGGGAAAGAGGTCCAGAATACGGCAATACGGAGGACCCAACATAGCAGCGGTTTACTGCCCCCAAGCAGCCAAGCGGCCAAGGTTCAAATCTAGCTCCGGTCGGCAATATCGGAAAAAATCAACTTTTTCTCGTTGTCAACAGATTAACTATTTTTCTCACTGAAGAATTTTAAATTTTACTAATAGTTGTAGTTGACTTAATTAATTCAAATAGTTGTTTCAACTTTCTTCATAGTAAATATAACGTTTTTGAATTTATAAAATTTATTAAACAATAATTGGCTGAAAATCATTGCTGTAAATAGTTAATTTTGTATTCGTTTATAGTAAAATCAACTATATTTTTCTTTCGGTGTAAGGATGTATGATGATGAAGTAAAGGTAGAAAAAAAAAATATTGATATTAAGGAGCATGTTGATACTTTTGTAATAGTTCCACTGAATGCTTTTTCTTTATATATGTATGTATATACACATGGAATTCCTAGAAAAAATCGAATAAACATTTGAGACATGGATATACAGGGTGTTCCGAGGTGGGAGGTTAATACTGCAGGAGGTGAAAGGTCAGACCGAGGCAAGCAAAAAATCGTATGGGGGGGAGCATCTCTGGGAGTTACAGGGTGATTCGTAAATCACGATGTTGCCTTATATGGCAACCACTCTTCTATTTTTATCAAAATCACTATTTGGAAGCCCTTTCCAAAAAGTCCAAAACCACCCCCCTATCCCAACCCCTTGGCCACAATCACCGCTGGAAGTTGAAAAAAATTATTTTTTTTTACGATTTTTCACCTTTCGCCCCACTTTTCTCCGAAATTCACGTTATTAACATACCTACTTTTAATTGTTTTAAGCTACCTATCTAATGACCTTTCCAAAAAGGTGCGACATGCCCAGGTAGAAAGGGGTGCACCTGAAATTAAAACATCCTCCCAGGTACCAGCTAATTTTTATTATTTCAGCAAAAAATTCGAATAATTCCTTAAAAATTCGAATTTTCATGATATTCTGTAAAAGGATTTTTGCAAATAAATTTTCGTATCCTTTTTCTACCTGGGCATGTTGCACCTTTTTGGAAAGGTAATTAGATAGGTAACTTAAAAAAAATAAAAAGTAGGTATGTTAATAAAGTGACTTTCGGAGAAAAGTGGGGCGAAAGGTGAAAAATCGCGAACAAAAACTCCCTTTTTCAACTTCCAGGGGTGATTGTGGCCAAGGGGTTGGGGGTAGGGGGGTGGTTTTGGAAAGGGCAAAGGGAAAGGGCTTTAAAATAGTGATCTTTTGAGATCGGTTTGGGGTCGCTGCGATGCGTAGAAAAAAAGATAAAAATAGCCATATAAAGCAACCTCCAACACGATTTTTTGCTTGCCTCGGTCTGACCTTTCACCTCCTGCAGTATTGACCTCCCACCCTGGAACACCCTGTATTCATATCATAAGATGAATCCCTTTATGGACCAGGTCATTCCGAAAGCGATCTATTAGCTGCATCAAGTATTTGATAAAGCAATGAAATCGACGGATACTAGTAATATGACAACAAGTACCTAATGTTCTGGCTCCCGACTTGCTAGTGCAGTAATATCCGATAATTGGATTTTCATTATCATCATTATCATAGTCATCTGATATATAAGCAATCCATTGATGGTGAACAACGGCATTTCTAAAACGAGAATGCAATCTGAACCTAATAAAACTTGGATCAATCGCATGCGGCATGCCTATCTACTTGGAAAATATCATCTTCTCTATTTAGATAATTTTGTATATAGGAAGGTGCCAGTTCTTAGAAAAGTATTGGAAAATCCATAATTTGTTCGTTTCGTTTATTCTTCGACGATGTAGATTTTCCGCTTCTACCCTTGCTTGCACAACATTTACTTGTTGAGCCCGCTCTTTCAATGAAAGAGCCAATTCTTCGTCTGCATTAACCATATGAATAGGTTCACGATATCGATTAATATAATTGAACCAGAAATTCGGTAAAAGTCGCCAATATTTCCTGCGTAAGGCATTCTAATAGTTCCAGCTAAAAACTTAGAGATATTTTTAGGGTGACCAATACGAGCTTCCACAATCCATCTTGTTTTTGTTACAAATCTGCTCTTGTTAGCTTCTTCTTTTTTGAATTGACGCTGCCCCTATCAAGTAGTTCTGGCATATAATAGCGTATATCTAACTGATCTAGAAACCCTACAACATCTCGATATCCCCCATTTATGATAAGAATATCTTCAACCTGAAGCCATTCTCTCATTTCATTGACATCTCTGTCGAACTCGGCTTGTAGTAAAGCAACATCATTATATTGCCCATCAGCAAAATACGGACCTTGAATATCGAGAATATATCCATCAGGTGCCATCAATAATACTAGTTTAATTAAATGTCGAGTTTTGTGTAGAGAAAATGATTGTCTTAAAACTCTGAAATTGCTACTTTTCTCTATAATTGCATAGGTACCATCTACGTGTATAATAGCTTCCTTATTGTTTGGTGTTGGATTATACAGAGTGTTGACGAAATCAGTTACATGGTTTTGAATGTAATTTTTCCTAGTTATTGCAGCAAAGCCAATGTTCTGGGGTACGTACTAATCTCAGTAATAATGGTTTTCTTACTTTCATGATAATATAACTAACCGATTGTCGATTAGGGTAATTAAATACGACTTTTAAAAAGTGGTCACTGACACCATGTCTGAGTTTTGTTAGAAATGTTATGAGATCTTTTTTGACGTGACAACGTCTTATAATTCGATTGAGCCGGCTGCACGCACGAAAAAACATGACTCATGCGTCGTTACCTCGCTTTGAGGCGTTACCTCGCTCTGTGGCGTTCCATTTAAGGCTTGAAGTGCAAGCGAGAGCGCGGCACAATCGGCCTCCGCGTTCGGCAGCGTTCGACATCTGTCTCTTTCCTACTTGAGTGAGCGATGCGTCCGCGTGGACAGCTGCTATACAATAATACATTTACATATTTTCGTCAAGTATGAAGTGCAGTGAAAAGTGAATGTGGTGTCAATTGTTTATAGCAACGATAATTGCGGTTTCTTATGACGTTGTCACTTTCAACTATCGTCAGTAAACCGACTTTACAGACAACCTATTTTTTTTTTCACATTTTCAGTTCCAGTTTGTACTGGTATGGGATCGCAAAATGAAAACATATCACGAAATTTTCCTTTAGTTAGAGAAGTTAGAAGTTCGAAATCATCGTAGCTGTACTTATCTTCATCAATTTGCTGCGGCGATTCCGACGGCGATTGATAACATATGGTCTATTGATAATCCTTAAACCTGCATGTAAAGCTTTAAGAAGCAAATCTCATCATTTAAATGATTATGACATGATCTAGTATTTCCAGGAATATATATGTTTCAAGTAATGAATACATCGACCCGAGTTTGAAAGGATAGAGGTGTTGGCATATTAAGCACTTCGAGTTTGCGTGAGTACATTAATCCTCATACACATTTGATCTTGTGCAAGCAAAACAAGTTCTTCGGTGATATAGCGATCGCAATTAAAGCATATTTTCGTTTCATTTGTAACATCCAGTGGAGGATGACCCATCATATCTCGACGGCTAATAGCAGCATCTCGCTTTGCAACATTTTCATCGCCGTCAAGGCGTCGCAAACAAAACAATTTATCAAATCACGTAGCTAACACGTAGTTAACTAGTTGGTTTCGGGAAAACAGATTACAAAGACTACTGTCAATAAAAGATGTAGCAAGTCAATCGTTCTCTAACTATCCTGAAAAGAACCGTAGGAAAACTTGCCAATAAAATTCACCAGGCGGCTTCCTCACCAATTATCCTGAGAAGGACTATTGGAGATCGATTGGCTGATGAGAACAGCAGAGAGTAAAATAGTTCTCCATCTATCCTGGAAAGGACCGTAGCAGAAGTTTCCAAAGAAAATCACCAGACGACTTACTCACCAATTATCCTAAAAAGGATTATAGAAGATCAATTCTTCGTTGAGTTATTCACCATCATTTATTTAAAGCACAATTTAGGTAAAAAATGAGATGCACCTAGGGCTTTAAAAAAAGTTGTATTTGCGAGTAAAGTTTTATATAAATACGTTATTTTACATCTTCTTAGCTAACATTCATAACTATTCACCATATTAATCGGAAAAATGTGAGAAAAGTAATTTCCAATGCATGAAATAACTGTCACTATTTTCGACTGTATCAACTTTAAACTCAGTTTTCTCATGAAAATGCACTAAAAAGTTCCAAGTTTTTTGTGTTATTTTGAGAGCTAAAAAACCTTATAAAGTTTTTAAAATTATCAGTAAGTTATTCAGTCAGGGTTAAGTTTTTTTTTTTAGTTGAAATCAAGTATACATAATATTTTCTCTCAAACCGAAATTTTAATTTTGTGATCAAAATCTGAGCTACTAGTAGTTAGAATTTTGGTGTTTAGTGTTTTTACAGACGAACACACATTCTAGCCATAATACTAACAAAGAAAATCGGAAAGAATCACTTCATAGAAAAAGTTATAGCTAAAACCATCCAAAATTTAAAAAAAAAATATGAAAATAAAATAAAAAAAATCATAACTCGAAAACTACAAAAAATCGCGGAACATAAATGGGGTCCAATCAATAGGTATTGGTATACCCAAACCACAGACCTTTGCTGGTACAGGTTGCGTATACCCTGTATATACAGGGTGACCGGAAATTGCTCGCATTCCTCTCGGGAGAAGAAACTATGACTAATTTGGAGTGATTTAACTTATATCACTTTAGGGGTCGGAAATGCGCCATTTTCGAGAAAATCTTTTTATTTCAATTTAAAAATGTAGGAGTGCAGCAGTATACAATAAGTAGATATTCTGGAAACTAGCACATTTCCAACCCCCAAGTGATATAGATTAAATCACACCAAATTAGTCATAGTTTCTTCTCCAGAGAAGAATGCGAGCAATTACCGATCACCCTGTGTATACACGGTGGGCTATTTTAATCTATACAGCTGAATATCTCGCCATGAATGCTCCGAATCGAAAAAACGTTCAAATAAAAGTTGTCGAGTTTGGAGGGGGCGTTTAACAGTGACCTTTAATTTGACCTTGATTTGACCTTGGAGGTTATATCAAGATCAAGTTGAGTTTTTTAAATTAGAACACCTATTTTTGACCACTGATTCAGATAGAGCAGACAATTTTACCTTAGGAACCGTAATTGTATTTTTTTTTACCTTCAGAGGTAATTGTAAAGCCGGCAAAGTTATCGACATATCTTGAAGATGTAAGGTAGGTACTTGCATTTTTCTTTAATGACCTTTAGTGGTCATTTTGAGGTCAAATTAAAATAGATTCACCTGAACATCCCTTTAGGAAAGTCAGATACCAAAAAATCGTGTTAATTGACCAATAGAGGTCATTAAGGAAAAACAGAAGTACCTACCTTACATCTTCGAGAGATGCCAATAACTTATACTTAGGTATTTCCCTTAAAAATCTATTTTGTCATGGTTTTTTGGTGTTCTTAGGTGTTTGTATTTTGACCATAAAATGACCTCCGAAGATAAAAAAAAATGCAATTGAGGTTCTGAACGTAAAATTGTCTGCTCTTTCTTAATCAGGGGTCAAAAAAAGGTGTTCTAATTAAAAAAACTCAACTTACTTGACCTTGATATAACCTTCAAGGTCAAACTAAGGTCAAATTAAAGTTCACTGTTAAATGTCCCCCTCCAAACTCGACAACTTTTATTTGAACTTTTTTTTTTATTCGAAGCATTCATGGCGAGATATTCAGCTGTATAGATTAAAATTGCCCACCGTGTATATGTATTTTCGAGAAAAACGCGAATCAAGTTTTAAGTAGCTCAAATTACCCCCAAAACGACGAGGGACTTTACTCAGAAAATCTACTTTCTGAGACACATCAACGATTTTCCCCACATAAAACCATTTGAATATCATTCTAGCTAAATAACTAAGCATTTAAAACGATAAAAAAACGGTATCACAACTAAAAAGTTTAAAATAAGTTCATGAAAAAATCAAAATGGTGGACTGCTTGTAAAAAAGGAATTGAAAAGATATAAGATATATGTATATAAAGCTGACACACACAAAAATTTAAAATTTTACTCCTAAAGAAAGTACCTAACAGGGTTCAAAGTTTACATCGAGTAAGTTACCAATTTACAATTGAGAACAAACATTTGTAGCCCTGCTCCTTCAGAAACAGTCGGGTAAAAAAACAAAATTAAGAATTTTGAAAAAAACCGATTACGAAAGATGAAAATAAAAAAAAAACGTTTTAAAAAGGATTGACTTGTCGCAAGGTCTATTATATAAACAACTAATTATGGCTTTCTTTAGTCTTTTCTTTCCTACCTTTATGTACATACGTTTCTCGTAAAGATAGAAACAGCGATAATATCAATTATAAGTACTACACATATTCACCATACCTATCAATACAGTGGTGCGAAAAAGTTCAAGACCACCTGTGTATTTTGGAGCTGTTCACTTTAGCAACCTGGATTTTGAAAATCCGCAATTTTTTATCGGGAAAAAAAGTATGTGCTTTCATAATCATAACAATCTAAAATAACGGGGAAGTTTTGCCAAAAAGTTATATTGTGATTTCAATCAAAAAATATATTTTTTATCGAAAGTTAACTGCGCAACATTTAAAACCACTTGAATAATTTGACATCAACTGTTTACTTCTTGAAATTAAATTAAAAAAATAAAATCAATCAATGGCTATGAACCACTCTTGATGACAACGTGGTTTACTTCAGTTCGAAATTTACATTAAAAGCTATTTCTTGCTTTAAAATAAAGTTAGCAATATTATTCAGATTCAGAGACCATGGGAAAAAGACCGTTAATACAGAAAAATTTTATTTAAGAAATATTGCTAATCAATGCTCCAAAATATAGAGGTGGTCACAAACTTTTGCACACAACTGTATTATTAAAAACCCAAGAAAATCCTTCGGAGTTTGGCATTTCCTGCCCTAAAATTAACTAAAATTTTGCAGTTGCATGAGTTTGTGACTAATTGAAATTACGTTGGATACGTAAATAAATGTAGTCTTCAATTGATATATGTAAATAGCTGCATCTCTACGAGACATATAGGGCCTGTCCGAATCCAAGTCTTCGTCTTCGTCTCATTATTACAGTTTATGACGAAGACAAAGCTAACCCGTTCGATTTCGTTTGCTTAGCTCGATATTTGATATTTTAAATTAATCAAAGTAAACCAAAAATGCACAATTCGTCAGTATTCAAGGAATGCTCCTAAAATTTTTCTCATTCCGTCTCACGAAGTCAACCCAGGCCCTGACTCGCTAATCAAGCTAAGCAATCTAAACTGTTATAGTACGTAGCTAAGCTCACAGCATAGTCATGAATTCAGACAGAGCTTAGCTCGATGTGACGTCATGAACTGTTATAACGAGACGAAGACCTGGATTCGGACAGGCCCATAATAGCTTTTCTATTGGGAACAGAGATGACAATAGCCGTGTTCTTTTCACATCGGATCCAGCTCCGGGTTTTGCAGGAAATTTTGGATTGAATTGAATTCTATGCGAAGAAATCATATCAAACAATTTTTATTTCTCGAAAATAAAATCAAATTGCCTGTATTTATACCCACTTATGCGTCAAAAATTTATCTGGTTGAAGCTTTGAAGTTTGAATAGGTAAATATCATGGCAATTTGATGCGACTTTCGCAAATTTTAAAATCTTTATATACGTGATGCTTTTTAAAATCTCTATTCAATAAAAAATTTCCTGCAAAACCCGGAACTGGATCCGATGTGAAAAACACACGGCTAATGGCAGCCCCCGGCAAATTTTCTTGGGTTTTTACTACTACTTAGAACTACAAACCGGGGTACATATCCACCCCAAGCAAACTGTGTTAAATGACGATTTGACAGTTTTTTAGCACTTTTAGGAATTAAAAATCAGGTTTTCACAAACTAAACCTTGATCAAATTGAATTTGCTTTTCACCACTCTCTTTGGCATGAAAAAACAAAAAAATGCATGTACTTATGAGTCAGATTACTGCTTTCAGAACGACTTTACGAACAAGAAAGCCATGGGGTAAATATTTACCCCGGTTTGTAGTTTACAGGTAAAAAAAAAGGGTTTGTAGTTCTAGGGTTAATTATATATATTTGTAGTACCTATATTTGATATTTTTGCTGTGTCTATTTCCACGAGAAACAAATAGATACATAAAGGAAGGAAAGACTAAGGAAATAATCATAATCATAATTGATTGTTTATATGTCAAATCTCGCGATAAGACAACCCTTTTTAAAACACTCTTTTTTTTATCTTTCGTTAATTACTTCCTTTTAGTCGAGGCTTTTTTCTAAAATTATATTTAATCCTTGTTTGGGTAGTAGGGTACTGAATGGGAAATACTTGAGTTCCGGGATCACACACTAATTTATTGCAAAAAAAAAACTTGTAATCAATTTTTATTTTATGTCGCTGCTGGCTCCTCTGCTTGGCTCTTGCGGATCTGCTGGGCTAGTCTGGTCTGCTGGGCTAGTCTGGTCGGCTTCCTTTCGCTTCTATCTCCCACGATGATCTGCTTATCGGCCATCTGGTCCAGTGCAGTTATCAGCTCCCAAAGCTCTTGACAAGAGAATTGTGTGATGCTGTGTTGCATCCTCATCCTTTACAAGCTCAATATTTTCTTCTCTGAAGAGAATATGTGACGCTATGCTGGTACTTATAGTACGGAGCTTATACAATCCTTTTTCGATTACAACGTTTAAATCCGTCATGAGTTTTTTCAACATTTTTAATTTGGTTTTTTGATTTTAAAATTCTTGGAGAATTCAAACGTTACTCTATAAATCTCTGTCTTTCTAAGAACCCAAATATGCTATGTGACATCGATAAATTCACAACGATAGTGTTTATATCTGTACATATATCTGTCTGTTGCTTCTGTAAGCAACTCAACAAACCTTATTAAATTAATGAGCAAAAAAATGTCTATTGCATCGCTCCCTTTCGAGTTAAAACCATAACACCTACCTAAGAACCATCGCCGATACATCGCAAATCCTTTAGGGAAGAAAACCGTATCTAAATTGGTTAAACCGTTTCAACACACAAACAATCCCGCGCCCTGAACGCATATATACATATGTATATGTACCTTCTCCGTTCCGTCGTGGGTAAAAAAAGTTTACGAGATAAAATTACCCCTTAATTGGTTTAAAATGGTGACTAAAATGATATTGAAGTATATACATATACAGGGTGTAACAAAAGTCCTGGAACGGTCGAATATTTCGGAAAGAACACATCGCATCGGAAAACAAAAAATAGGGGTAAAATACTTTTAAAAGAAGTATTCAACTCTACCAACCCTTATCCCCACCCCCGCCCTAGTAGTAACTTTTTTTTCAAATAGGACCACCCTTTTTTTTTGCAGATTCGGATTCTTCATGAAAAGACTTTTGTCTAAAACATTTTTTTTCAATTCGATACAGGTTGTGTGGGGGAGGACGTGTATTGTGTAAAAAAAGGTTCCTGAAAGGACAAATATCTCACGATCTTCACATAGGATCGAAAAAAGATAAAACACGTCTCAAATATTTTTTGAAAAGCTATCCAATGGTATCAAACTTGACCCCGCACTTTCCTCCATGCAATAAGACAGATTTCATTTAAGATTTAAAATTTTCCTCTTCCCCAACCCCAGCGGTAGGTGGTCGAGTTTTAAAAATAGTTTACCCCTATTTTTTTGTTTTCTGAAGCGATGTGTTCTTTCCGAAATATTCGACCGTTCCGGGACTTTTGTTACACCCTGTATGTCTCTAAAACTATTGTAATCTCCTATTCATTCAGCTTGGCAAGACGCGTCCAAAACGGCGGATGCTAACACTACAAGCCCGTTTATAAAAAAGTCATCAAGGGAACGGTCATTCAGGAAACGTTCTTCCATATCACGCGAGGTCCCTTCATGACTTTGACGTGTCCAAAATTATGTCTGTAATGAATAATTGTAATGTCAAGAGTAATTAAGACTTATTTTATGCATTTAAACCAAACTTAAGTATCTATCTGTAATTTCACCTGGTTGAGTCTCATCTGGGCCTTTTCGACATCCCTTGCGGTGATAACCGCTGCGATGTCGTCGGCGTACCCAACCAGGAAAGACCCTTCAGGCATCTCCATACGAAGGATCCCGTCATATGTATAATTCCATATGTCGTGTCCCAGTATGGAGCCTTGGGCCGCCCCTGCCGAGAGATCCCTCGTCTCCGGGCCATCCTCCGTGTCGAAGGTGAGGGTGCGATCCTTCAGGTAATCCCTCATCATTTGCAAGAGATACTGAGGGACCCTGAAGTCATGCTCTAACGCATTGAGCGCGTCCCCCCACCTTACCGAGTTGAAGGCGTTGCGCACATCCAGAGTGACCAGCAGGCACACCGGGCGAGAATAATGATTCCCGCGTTCGGTGGCCCGGGCCGCATCGACTACCTCCTGGATAGCATGCACCGTCGACTTCCCTTTCCGAAAGCCATACTGCCTCTCGGAAAGGTCTCCAGCAGCTTCGACGGCTGCTTGGAGGCGAGGCTTCAGGAGCTTCTCCAGGAGCTTGCCGGCCGTGTCGAGCATACACAGCGGTCTGTACGACCCGGTGGACCCTGCTGGTCCCTTGCCCTTGCTGATAAGCACAAGCCTAGCCGTCTTCCAGCGGGAGGGAAACACTCATCAAGCAAGAGCCCTGGATGGCTCGCCGTCAACGCCTTCAGCACCTCTGCTGGGAGTCCGTCGGGCCCTGGTGCCTTCTTATTTTGAAGACTTTGCGAGGCACTGATTAACTCCTCCATTGTAAATGGGAGAGGATGAAGTGCCTCGCGGGCCGCGAAATTTGGCACCAGCGGGTGAGTGGGGAAAAGGGCATCCACAATGGAGCGGACCGTCTCCGCATCGAGGGGAGCGCTCTGCGAGAACGCTCCCAACTTGCGGAGAACAATCCTGTACCCTGTACTGTACTGATCTTTATTAAGATCCTCGCCCAGCCGCTGCCAGCATCGGCGCTTACTCCTTTGGATGGCCCTCCGAAGGTTCTTTTTCGCTTCCAAATGGTCGGCAGATCTACGGGCTGCGTCGGCATCGCGTCGGTCACCTCTTTGGGCCAACCGTCTGAGATATATATATATATATATATATATATATATATATATATATATATATATATCCGCCTCAGTTCCGCGATTTCGTCCGTCCACCAATATGCAGGACAGCCCCCCCCCCCCCCCCCCCCCGTAACTCTTCCTCCTTGGCACGGCCTACCGGCAGGCCCGGTGGATGAGACTCATCGTCGAGTCCACCGCCCGTACAGCCTGCTCGAGAGGTGGCAAACCCCTTTGGTATCCTATCCATGGTTCGCCGGCCGCGTTCAATGGCTAGAGACAGCCTCTCGACGTCCATCCTGGCGACATCCCATCTGGGCGGACCCTGGGAGCGCCAGGCCCGCACTGGCACTACATCACGCACGCGGAACGTGATGTATTGGTGATCGCTGGCTGTATAGTCCTCGATCACCCGCCAGTCCTGCACACGTGCAGCCAGATTTTCCGTCGCAAGGGAGACATCAATAATTGTCTCCCTGTAGCCAGGACGCCGGAAGGTGGACGTCGAGCCGGTGTTTAAGACGACCAGCCCAGTCCTGGACACAAAATCCAGGACACGTCCACCTCGAGAGTCGGGTGTTGGTTCCCCCCACTCTAAGGCTTTCGCGTTAAAGTCTCCAGCCACCACCAGCTCCCCATCCATGCCGCGAAACGCCGCCGTGGGTCAGGGACCCAGATTGCCGCCGTATCACGATACCACGTCGGCTCAGACCCGTCTCGGTACTGTTCACTGACCAAAACGATGTCAGCGTCTTTCTCGAGACGGATCTGGGCCGTCCTGCTCCTGTTGATGTTTCCCTGAAGGACAATCACTATACAACACTCTTACACTCAGCGAGGGCCTTCCGGAAGGCCCCGCACTCGCCCGACCCCGCGGCGTGCCGCCGGGCCCCGGTATTCCCCGCCACCTCTGGGCAAAGGAAACATACCGGGGACACGGTGCACGCCGCCGACTTGTGACATAGCCCCCCACACTTAAAGCAGCGCTTACTCCGATCTGGGCCTTTGCAAGCGTGGCTAAGATGGCCGTAGCCCAGGCACTTGAAACACCTGGGCACGACCACCCTCCTGCGGATCCTGCAAACGACCCAGCCAACCTTTATGCGGGCAGCCTACAGCAGTCTCGCTGCAGCCTTCTCCTCCACCTCAATAATGGCCAAGCGCTGGCCGCGATCGTTAGGCCGGGTCAGCACGACCCCGATGCGGCCCTCATAATCCCCCTGCCTGAGGGCATCGAGGACCTCCTCCTTGGCTGTGCAGATGTCAAGTTCCCTGATCTCCAGAGTCGTCCTGGGCACCAGCTGCTTGACGCTGCCTGCTGACCCGGCTGCGTCCTTTAAGGCTTCCGAGAAGGCCGTCCTGGTCTGCGCGGTGCACTGCCCGAGCTCGAGCAGCACCTCGCCAGCCCGAGTCTGCCGGACAGACTTGACCTGAACCCCGCAGCTTTCGGGGTTGACTGCCTTGCGGACGGTGCCGAGCACCTCCGCAAAGGTCTTCCCCGCTGCGGGCTTGAGTAGGATGGCCTCCGGTTTGGCTCTCCCGGTTGGGCCCGCTGGTCGGCCGGGTGCTGGAGTCGGGGGCGGGGCCGGGGCCGGGGCCGGAGCCGCAGCGTTCGCTGCCCCCTGTTTCTTCTTCCTCTTCCCCTTCTTCCTTTTCTTCTCGTCCTGTGTCCCATTTGTGCCGGATTTCTTCTCCCCTTTTCCGTTGTCCCCCTCCTTCTTGGGCCCCTTACCCTTCCTGACCACTTCGGTCCAGGGTAGGGTAAGCTCCTCCCTCCGTCTTTTCCTTGCGTCCTCCTCCGGAGGGAGGGGAGGGCTGGAGGCCCCTCTCTTCCCCGCCGCCGGCGAAGCCTGCACGCTCGCTGCCGCAACCGGGGCAGTTTGCGTACCACAGGACTTCGCCGATGGTAACTTCGCCGGTGATGCGTCGGGTGAGTTCCTGGCTGCGCGACCACGGGTTGGAGCTGGCGTTGGCTAAGACCGAGATCGTCCTTCTTACCAAGAAGCGCATCCCCTTGCTTTTGGAGATGCGGGTAGGAGACATATCGGTCCAGACGCGGCCTGCGATCAAGTACCTAGGGGTGAGTCTCGATTGTAGGCTCACCTTCTGGGACGAGATCAAGGGCCGGGCCGATAAGGCGGCTGCGGTGACGGCAGCGTTGAGCAGGGTCATGGCCAACATTGGTGGACCCAGACCCTGCAAAAGACGTCTGTTGCTCCGCACCGCCGAGGCGATTATGCTCTACGGAGCGGAAGTCTGAGCCGACTCGATGCAGTGGGAGAAGTATCGGAAACGTATCTTTGCGGTACAACGTGCTGCCCTCCGCATCGCGTGCTCCTACCGTACGGTCTCGGAGCTGGCGGTTTTGGTGGTCGCGGGGGTCATTCCAATTGACCTCTTAGCCAGGGAACGGCAGTTCGTCCACCGGGAGAAATCTGTGTTTGGGGGGGAAACTCCGAGGGTGGCCCGAGCCAGGACCATTACGTCCTGGCAAGCGCGATGGGATGGGGAGGCGCGAGGCAGGTGGACAGCTCGGTTGATTCCGCGGCTGGACACCTGGCTGGACCGTCAGCATGGCGAGGTCGATTATTACCTCACACAAATGCTGACGGGGCACGGGCACTTCCGGTCCTTCCTCTATAATATGGGGAAGGTGCCGAGACCGTGCTGCGCCTACTGTGATTCCCCATCCGACTCCGCTCTCCACACATTCTTTGAATGTGTCCGGTGGAGGGCGGAGCGGGCCGACTTGGAAGCGGTGACGGGCAGCATAACCCCTGACAACTTAGTCGGGGTTATGCTGCAGTGTGACGACTTCTGGCGGAGGGTTGCCTCGTTTGTGAGAGGGATCCTCCGTCAGAAGGAGAGAGACAACAACAGGGGCTCCTAACGGGCCCCTGTTGGCTCTGTGTTGTTTGCTTGTTAATTTATTTAACTTATTGGGTGCTTGTCTGTTTTGGAGTCTGCCTGACAAAAACAGGGGTCCCCTCGGGGACTCCTGTTGGCTCTTCGTGTTAATTTATGTTAATGGTGTGGGGAAATATTTATTTATTTATTTATTTCTTTTTATTTCGTGTGTGCCGACAAAAACGGGGGCTCTTTGGGGAGCCCCTGTTGGCTGTGTGAGTGGAGACGGATGTCTGTGTGGCGTGTGTATTGGCTGACGGGACATCGCCTCCCTTCGGAGGGAATGTCCCGCCAGTTGTGTGGAGAGGGGTTGACAACAGCGGGTGCTCTCTTCTGGGGCACCTGCTGGCTGCCTTTATTATTGGGGGTGCCGACAAAGGCAGGGGTCCCTTATGGGCCTCTGCTTGCTGTGTGGTTAACATGTATGTTGCATGGAGTGGAGTGTGCCTGCGTGTGCGGGCGAGTGAACAGGGCTCCACCCCGAAGTAATATCTAATAAGATGGTCCCGGGGTGGGGTTCCTGGAGGGGGAAGCGGGGTTTTAGCCGGTAGGCCTGGCCTTTGGCCAGGGAGTCCGGCACAGGGGCGGCTTCGGCCTCCCCAGTGCGTAACGGCATTTCCCCGCTTCCCTACAACAAAAAAAAAAATCTATCTGTAATTTTGGTACTATTTTGAACCACGCGCTGATCTATTTTTTGGTGAATGATTTTATCGGTAAGTTCAACATTTCAAAATTTTTCTGTTATGTCTGTTTTTAATTAAAATAATTATCTATTGTGTTTAGCGATAATTAAAAGATTTGTGATAAATTTTAAATAGTGGACGGATAATTTAAACCTAAAATCAGAATGGTCGTTTGGGGTTATGCCGCTCATGTGAACGCCTTTAACCATTTTTGATGTTATGTGTTTCTTTTTCAGATATACGCAGAAAGCGACCAAGAACCACCTTAAAAGCGGCTTGGAGTGAAGGAGACCTACTCAACGCTAAAACTGCGATTGAAAGAGGGATGTCAATAAGGAAAGCAGCGATAACACATAACATTCCGTTTACCACTTTGAGAGATAGACTTAAAAATGAAAATATGAGCTGTCCACAACTAAGACGTAAACCAATTTTCAATCAACAGCAAGAATGAGATATAAGCTGTGTTTGACTGGCCACTGCCTCAGTGAGCCAGCTCATTTTAAACCAGCTGTCAAAACTGACTTTCTCACTTAGGATCAGTGAGCGCGGCGGGCTGAGAAAAACAAATGTTCAAGTGCTGTCAAAATGGTGAGTTAGTAAAATGTATAAAATATAAGTTTTAGAGAACACTCAGCTTGGTCCGTTTTACAATTAACAAGCAAAATATCAACATTTCACTTGTTATTTGTCAAAGGAACTGAGCTGAGCCAAATGAGGACAGATTTAGTTTGCTCAGGTAACTCAGTTCTAACTCAGAAAACACTAGCGCCATCCTGCGGAAAAATGGATGTATTAGGAGCGAGGAAAACGGTTCAACCACAGACATATATAAAACATAGACCGATCAATCTCCTGTCTCAAGCGTCCGACAATTTGACAACCTACTGACACAGAGGGACGAGATGAGACATATAAAAATTTATAGTGCTGTCTATTTTTACCGTTCTGCATGGATGGGCCGATTCCGCAGATTTTTTGAATGCGGAATTGCTGAGTGCTGACAATAATATTTGAATTTAAATATTTGTTGAAAAAAAATTTAAAGAATCTATATATTAATACGTGAAGGGAAATCTTTGTACCCCTTTTTAAGCATATTGGACGGGCGGAGGAGTGTGAGATTTGGCATAGTTAAAGTTTATATAGAGAAGAAGTGCAGAAAGCTAAAATTTATTTATAATATGTGTTACAAATACATTAAATTAAATAATATAAATTCATTATTTACGTTCATACTATCAATTTTAAACACATAGTAGTCTGTGGTCAAACTGTCGTAATTTTGTTAGTGACAGTGCCAATTTCAAACACATATAGTAGGCTGCGTACAGTCGTATTTTTCGTAGTAACCCCAGTAGGTCGACCATAAGGCGACCACTAGTATGTGTATGTATTATACTTTAAATGCAATTAATGTAAATAAAAATCAGTATTAATGTCGTGCTTTTCAATTTTTATCCTTGCAAAATTGCCAATATTTTCAAGAATTTGTGATTGAAAAATTTTAAGTTATGAGAGCATTAGATTCGATTTTTTTTTTTTGTTCATGGAATTGAATGAACATATTAAAGAGCTAGAAATAGATAAGAACCATATCTATAAGTTAATAAAGAATATCACTCACTCAGATAAAATAAACTAAAACCCATTTTCTACATTCCAAGTGAAATGAAAAGAACTCGCAAAACTCTGTTTGCATTGAACTTTCTTAATAAAATTCTTAAAACTGTAACAAATTTATTTCATTTACCTTTGAAGGCAGAAGCTGCCATAATGAAGAGGAGGAGGAAAGTATCCTCCACTTCCTCTCCCAATGCCCAGCTCTTGCGATACGCAGATACCGCAGTCTAGGCTCCTCTTTCTATGATGCGTCGGAAATGAGTTCTGTCAGGATTAGAAGCCTGGAACAGCTCATTAGGAGCTCTATATGATTCAAGGGTTAACTATGGGTGATCTTACTCCATGTGGTATCACAATGGGCCTTTTTCCGGCCTAAGTGTGCCCCAACTGAGCACCCACTACTACCTAACCTAACCTAACCTAACCTACCTCTGATTTCAATTAATTTGTCCACAAAAACTTCAAACTATTTCGATTGGATTTTTCTATTACATTATTTTAATTTTAAACGAAACAATTAATTGAAGTCAACGGTTACTGAAATGAATTTTAGTCCAGTAAATCCGGCGTAAAAAAAAGGTCAACCGGCCAAATGGGTGGACCGCCGACCCCGAAAACTCCAACTTAAGCTCCTGTTGAACCCCTCCACATAATAAAAAAATAAAATAGCATCCTACCCAAAATGCACGGTTAAATCCCCAATTGACTGGACTATTTGTTAAAATCATAAACATTTTACTATGAAAATTCCATTCAAAAGGAGTTGTTCCGTCGAACGTCACGGGATCCTACCCCCCTACTTTTGCATATGTGCCCGCCCGAGACGTGGCAATGTCGTGCGCGCACTATATCCAGCTGGCCGAGCCGAGTCTCGAAGATGGCGCGCGCCTCTAAAGGCCGTTCTCCAATGCACCGACCACCAACCAAGAACGAACCAAAATCGCGCCATCGCGTCACACATTATGTTGGCCTCATATTCCCTCTCGCTCGTGTTTTGGTCAACCTGGCTAACTTTTTCATGTGTGCGTTTTAACCACATAGTACTAGTCGTCCATTCAGCGGTTGTGTTGTACTAGAATACCTGTCAGTGAGACAGCTGTCCCACCGGTCGCCAGAAACTCAGTGCGCTAATTTTAACATAAAGTGCTTATAAAAATGTGCGCGGTAATTCCAGCCCAGCACTAAAAGTAAAAGTGAGTAGTTTTTTCGCTCAAGTAGTGATAAAAACTCTTCCAGATAAAATATTTGCCCGAGGATGTTGTGACAGCCGGCAGGCACAACTACAGGCAGGGGCTTGTATTTTACACGCGAATTCAGGCAATTCAGCGTTTTCGTTGGTTGGTTCGTGGTTGGTTGGTCGGCGCATTGGAGAACGGGCATAACGCTCTCGCTCAATATTCGTCCCGGGGAGAAGAAGGAGCCGAACCAGGCAGTCGGCGAGAACGGTTTTTCTCGGGCATTCGTTGGAGTGTGCTCGCCCCGAACAGACGTCTTTCGTGATCCTGTCTCGTGCTACTTTTTCACATTGCCAATCAACGTATTTTATACCGCAGCGCAACATTTATTTATTTAATTCGCTTAATACAATACATCATATTATGAACGCATTTTCGCGAATTGTATTCGACGAGTGCGTACATTTTCGCAGGGTTCGTCCTTCCCCGGGGGGTCGTGTGTCTCACCGTGTTAGATTGCCGTCGTGCGGCCGGGTCCGCTATTTTGGGGCGTCCCGCGAATTGCCGTCGTGCGGCCGAGTCCGCCATTTTGGGACGTCCTGCGAATTCGTGCCTGGTCGTCGCCGAGCGACACGTGAACCGGCCATACGTGGTTCCTGGCACCGCTGCAGAGGTGTCCAGGCTGGCTTCCTCCAAGGCACCGAGTGCGGAGGAAGAGATTCGTATATACACATATACCCCATTCACACATCCTTCCCTCTTCTCTCAACTTTCTCCCTTTCCGAGGGTTTTTTCTGATCACTCTGGTCTTTTTCCCTCAATTCAATTCAATTTAAAATCAATTTAAAGTAAATACAAATTTTTCTCAAGCATAACTGCCATTGTTTTTTTATTGTAACTAAACTATTCTCACCTATTCTTCATTCCCCTCATTCCGATATACATATAAGAACAAATATTGAACTACGAGACGTAGGAACGAACCTACGAATTCGAAAGAGCAGGAGTTTTGTGAGATCTTTTCTATTTTACTTCACCCGGAATAAGAGAACATGGGCGAAAATCAGCTCTGGAATTAACTAAGTAGCTTCCCTGAAAGTCCTAATAAAAACAAATTGGTCAATTAATGTGTAATCGCGCTGCTTCGCTTTGAAATTTCAAGTAAACTTGCTGCAATAAACAAATTCACAGTCATTTAACAATTCTCCAGGGAATTGTCAGAGAAAATCTTTAACTGCAATTCAGCCTGCTGACAAATCTCTTTATAGAGCGTTAATTTTACGTCATTTCACGAAATATCACTGCCACAGAGCGAAAGAGAGGGAACAAAAATCGCACCGTCCGCTTCTATGGGAAAACGTGTACGTGAGTGGTCCATTATATTATACGTCAATGGGTTCAACTCAGTGAGCAACTGAGTGTCTGAGTTGGCTCACTGAGGCAGTGGCCAGTCAAACACAGCTATAGCTGAACAAGTTAAGCTTTTGGGATCGCTATACTAGGGGCTGACTATACCAGACTTGCGCAAGATTACTTACAAATACGCTGACCTTAATTATATAAAAAACAACTTTAGTACAAACAGCAAAACAGTAGGAATGGATTAGGTACAAGGTTTTATTAGACGCAAACCTTCTGTATCTATTCGCAAAGCCCAAGCTACGAGTTTGAACAGGGTCTCAGCATTTAACAAAGAAGAAACAACTCTATTCTATAATATGCTTGGCAATCTGATGGAAAAACATAATTCATTGCCAATAACATTTACTATGCTGACGAGACAGGTGTGACAACCGTTACAGATCCAGGTAAAGTTCTTGCAGAGAAAGGCTAACGAAGAGTGGGAGCAGTAACTAGCGGTAAACGATGCAAGAATATAACAGTTATGTGTGCAATGAGTGCTGCTGGTAACTTCATACCACCAATCTTCATCTTTCCCAGGCAGAGGATGACACAATTATTAGAAAAAGATAGGCCATCAGGTGGTATGTACACAAACTCTGTAAGAGAATGGATAAACGAAGATATATTCGTTGAATGGCTAAAACATTTTGCAGCATATGCCAAGCCTACGCAAGAGGCTCCTGTGCTTTTAATATTAGATAACCACAGCAGTCATATTTCGCTTCCAGCTTTGCTATTGCAAGGGAAATCATATTGCCATGCTTTCGATTCCTCCGCATAGCTCTCACATAACGCAACTTCTTGACGTATCTTTCTATGGACCCCTAAAAGCCGCCTACAGACAAGACTGCAACATGCATATGAAAACACATTATTTAATGGCGAGAATAACTCCGTATGATGTTGCTGGATTATTCAACAAAGCTTATTCACAGGTCGCAAATATAAGCAAAGCAAAAGCTGGATTTCGCACAACGGAAATATACCCTTTAAATCCAAATGTTTTCACCGAACAATATTTCTTGACAGCATCGTTAATGAATGAAAATTCAGACCAGCCCAATCAAATCGAGAATGCAAATGTTCGGAACAATTCTGAATCTGTACAATTTCTGACGTAACTACTAATCAAGAACCTACATCACATCCCCCAAGTACATCGCTATTAGAGACGTTAAGCCTAGAACATGAATCTCATGTACCTAGGCCTGCAATACCATCTAATACAACTAAGGCCACCACCCCTAAATCACCTGTTCCAGGACAATCTAATCAGAGCAAAACGTAATTCCTGTGGCCTTTTTTCATATAGCTAGGACCCTAACCGTTGCTTCAATTCCTAAATCAAGTCAAACAAGAAAAAAATAACATGCTACCACAGATAAGAATCCAGATGACGACTCTAGAACAAACAAATAGTCTCCATATAACAAAAAAATTAAACCGCCGAAAAAAACAAAAGCAAAAAATAATAAACCTTTTTGACGTGAAAACGTCTTATAATTCGATTGAGCCGGCTGCACGCACGAAAAAACATGACTCATGCGGCGTTACCTCGCTCTGAGGCGTTATCTCGCTCTGAGGCGTTCCATTTAAGGCTTGAAGTGCAAGCGAGAGCGCGGAACGAGCGACAAAGCACAATCACACAATCACAATCACAGAGCACAATCGGCCTCCGCGTTCGGCAGCGTCCGACATCTGTCTCTCTCCTACTTGAGTGAGCGATGCGTCCGCGTGGACAGCTGCTATACAATAATACATTTACATATTTTCGTCAAGTATGAAGTGCAGTGAAAAGTGAATGTGGTGTCAATTGTTTATAGCAACGATAATTGCGGCTTCTTATAACGTTGTCACGTTCAACTATCGCCAGTAAACCGACTTTACAGACAACCGATTTTTTTATTTAACCTTAATAACTAAGTCTTTAAACTAATGTAAGTATACCTAAGTATATATTTTTGTAATTATTTTGAGTTTTTATTTAACCTTAATAACTACGTTCTTAAACTAATGTAAGTATACCTAAGTAATTTTGAGTCGGCGCCAAATAAGCAAACTAATTAATTACGTAAAGCGTGATGCGCGGCGGAGGCGCGGCGCGACACGCCCCTTCGCCGGAAAGTGCCGGGCGTTCACGAAGTTCATGTCAGCGAGTCAGCAACCCGAACGGGCACACACGTGAGATCACACGTCGTTGCGAGGGGTCGTGCGGAGAGCGCAATTTTTGGAATGTTAATGTTTATCGCTGGAGATTTCACGTTGCATTGTTAATTTGATTTGGTTATTTCTTTAAATTTAAGGTAATTTAGTGATCTTTGTTCATTGATTATTTGGCGCTGATTCAAAATTACTTAGGTATACTTACATTAGTTTAAGAACTTAGTTATTAAGGTTTAATAAAACTCAAAATAATTACAAAAATATATACTTAGGTATACTTACATTAGTTTAAAGACTTAGTTATTAAGGTTAAATAAAAAAGGTTTATTATTTTTTGCTTTTCAGTTTTTTCAGCGGTTTAATTTTTTTGTTAAAAAGGTTTTAGTTTATAATTTTTTGTGGCTATAATCTACTAATTATACACACAAGAGACTGACAGGTCTAAAGCTCATCCATCGTGAGGTTTTTTTTTGTAATATACAACTTAGCATTAAAATCTGTGAGTGAATAATAAATCACCCCTATTTTCCCGCCCTTAGGGTAGGAATTTGTTTTCCAAATTAATATGAGACCAACTTCGAGGTATGCCCTATCCAATAAAAAAAGAATTATCAAAATTGGACTACTCTGTAAAATATTATGCGCGGTCATACATTACAATCAATGAGTGAGCAATCAATCATCCCCTGTGTTTCTACCCTTGGGGTTGGAATTTTTTTTCCAAATTTATATGGAACCAACTTCAGGGTATACCCTTTCAAATATAAAAAGAATTAATAAAATCGGACTGCTCTGTAAAAAGTTATGCGTGATCATACATAAAAAAAAAATATATATACGCGTCGACTTGAGAACCTCCTCCGTTTTTTTTCGTCGGTTAATAAAGCAATTTGCGAGAGATAACTTCTATGCTATGGCCATCTACCGGGCCAATTGACTATGCACTATTTGGTTGTCTTAGCTAAAAATCTAATAAGGCAAAATCTGAACTTAGCATGTGTAGAACGCTTTTTGCTCTTTTTTTATATCATCTGCGATGGATGAGTTTTTTCTTTGCGCGGATACCACTTTGCTTTGTGAGATACGCGCACTTCTATGCAAAAAAGGACGATTTATTTGAATCTGGCGATTTACGAAAATTCGGACATAAGGCATCGCTGAGTCGCCAGAACTTGTGTTAAAAAATTAGAAAATTATATTAACCACTGTTAAAAACATGGTTTCGAATAAAACGCGTTTTATATTAGAATTGACCTTGCCATCCACCATCATTAATTCTGCCTCTTCTGGAAAAACTATTGCGAATTTCGTTATAACATATCGGAGCGATCATTTTGGGAGAAAAATGAAAAACGGCAGAGATGGCTTAAATTTTCACTTATTTACTATTCGTTTGAGATATTCCTAATTTTTTTATTTTTGGTAATTCGTCTCTTTTTATTTAATTTATAATTATCAAGAAACCATTTACAGTTTTTTCTTAAGAGCACTAAAATCATAAAATCTAAAATTAAGATACGATGCTTAAAGCAATTATGATTATTATCAAACCAATCTGGATGCTTTAAATTCGTGTCAGCAATGCACTTTTTAACTATTGTATCCTTAATGTTACATATGGTAGGTTCACGCTCAAAAACTTCACAAAATATTTTTATTTGACTCTTACAAATTTCGTAGAACCTATTTGAAGGAACTATTAGTCCTTTTCCTTGCGAAATACCATCATATGTCTTCATTTCGACAAGTACGTTGGAGATATCTGAATTTTCGGAATTTGTATCTACTAGTACTTCTTCGCAAACTTGGCATGGAGATTTTAACATTTTTATAAGTTTGTAATAGCAATATCCAGCAAAATATTTTATTGCAATGTCGTTTACTTGACAAATCTTTATTCAAATTAATGAATTCATCGTCATCTTCAGGTTGATTGATTTCCTCGGTTTGAATTTCGTTGTTTTGAATATAGTTGCTCTCCGCTGTATAATCTGATTAAACAATTTTCTGCTGTTGATCAGAACTTCCATAGGAATTTTTGCTTAGAACTGCTTCCCAATCTAAGAATTTGTCCCCATCGCTTTCACAGTTCGAAAATTCTGAAGTGAAAACAATTTTAAAGTAATGATCTTAGCTACAAGTTGATTAATTTCGAACAAATTTGGATTACTTTTGTGTCCATTTCTAGATCTAATATGTGAAAACAAATTTTCCAATGGATCTTGGTTTAATTTTCGCAAATTAATAGCTGTATTATTTTCATCATCTAACAATGTGCCAGATATTTTAAGGACAGATTCTATAGATAAAGTAAGACCATTGAAACAAAATACAGGAAAACTTTTTTTTACATGTTTCATTTTTGAAAAATAAATTTTCATCTCATGAAGAAAATTAAAATCATCAGAATTATTTCTTAGAGCTGAAAAGTCATTTAAAATATCATAAGCTCTATTTGTTTTTTCTAAAATAACAGCTGTAGATTTAGCAATATTTTGTAATTCAGCTGGAAATGCATTAATTTCAACTAAGCTTTTTATTCCGGCTGCGACAGAATGGCTTAGAACTTGAACTGCCAAACGAACATTCATTTTCTGAAAGTCTGTTGGATATATATGGTTATAGGTGAGTTTAGGGCAGACCTTAGTTTTTTTATATTTTTCATGATTATAGAGATACTCTATTACTTTCCATGATATTATCCCATCTGGTGTTTCAATATCCCCGGCTAAAAGTCTATTTCTTAGGGTTTTAAATAAATGAGGAACGTCAAATATAGCATAAATAACTTGCCCTTTATAAATCAAACTAGAATTTTTGTAAGAAATTTCGAGCGTATTAAAAAGTTTTCTATTAATTGGACCCTGATCGCAAGTAATGGCCCTTACGGATAACCCAATGCTTTCACAAATATCTAAGCATCGAAACACTTCAACTTTTAATAAGTCACTTGTCATTGACGAAGAAGTGGCCGTAAAAAACAAGACATTTTTAAAATTACCAAAAACGCTTCTTACCATAAATACCAATATATTTTTAGCTAAGTTCATGTATTTTGTTTTGTCACCACGAATTTCAAAACCCTCTATTTCGTCTTTGAATTTGTTGTACGTTAGAAACTCCTGTATCGACATTTCATCAAAAATCAATACAACTTCTTTATCAGCTCGCTTCAAATTGTCCACCTGAACTTTAACTTAATTTAAAATTGTATTGTTTATTCCTGCCGATATGTTCTTGATTTTTGTCCATTTATGCAGGGACGACACATGGGGGGACATATGAAATTTAAGAACGTCCTGAAGAAAAGTGTAACAGGATGAAGAACGGAAATAAATGCACTGTGTTAACTTTTTTTCACCTTCGGAGTAATAAGTGGGCTTAGTTAGCAGAAGTTTAGCAAAGGTTTTCGAGTTTTCATTTACCTTTATACTATCAATAATTTCACATAAATACTTTTCTTTAGTATTTTTTCTTATTGATTTCTTAATTCTAAACATTTTTTGTTTGCAATTTTTGTTTTGTGTTTTAAACCCCGAATTAAATTTTGAGAATTCCATTTTTATTTAAGAGTATTTTGACCTGTTTGCGTAGAAATGCAATTTGCTTTATAAGCTTTGGGCAACTATTGAATAAAGCTGGAGAGATTGATTCATTATCATTATCATCTACATCCATAACATTTCCCACGAATTTCGATTCGTTATTCAGTTCTTCTATCGTGTAGTTCTCTTCATTTTTAACACGTTCGTAAGTTCGAGGTAGTTCTAAAGTTTTATGAACATTTATTAAACTAACAATTTTAACAGATTCGTTACCATAAGTCCTGATAACGCTACTACAATCAAACTGAGGCGAAGGAGATTGTAAGTTCTGATAAGGCAAATCTAAATATAGTGTAGGAATGGCTTGCTTTCTTAAGCGAAGCTTTCCAATAAATCTTTTTTCGAAATGCCTTTCACAAATATAGTTTTTATATATTTATTTTCTAACTGTATAGAACTTGAGCAGCAATTTAACCAAATCATGTAATTTGGAGAATTTTTAGCTGGGAATGAAAAAAATCTGCGTTAAGGAAAGTGTTTTCTTTTAGCCCCGCAGCTTAAAACAGCACATTTAGCTGGCATTATTTTATTTGAATTTTTCACATTCATGGTGAAAAAAAACAAAGCAATATTATTTCATAAAAAATATGCGAACTTAAAACAAATTATAAAACTTTAAAGCAAAATAATAATGAATCCACAACAATATTAAAAAAAATTAATTAATTAATAATTAGAATTTAAGCTCTTTTCAAGAGAAAACTTATTTTAAAAAATCGTCAGAATCGTAGTCCGTGCTCAAAAATCAAGTCGTCAATAATCTTAAAACAATCGATCCTCCAAAACACCCTGAAATATTTATTCGCCGAGAAAACTTAACGCCAACCTCTCAATCTGAAATTCAACGAGTGAATAAACTGATGTATGCAAAAGAATTTTAAAAGAATCGAGCAAAATACCCAGTTATTAAGAAAATCCTCCTTCTTTGTATGCGCGCGTATCTCACAAAACAAAGTGGTATCCGCGCAAAGAAAAAACTCATCCTTCGCAGATGATATAAAAAAAGAGCAAAAAGTGTTCTACACATGCTAAGTTCAGATTTTGCTTTATTAGATTTTTAGCTAAGACACCCAAAAAGTGCATAGTCAAGTGGCCCGGTAGATGGCCATAGCATAGAAGTTATCTCTCGCAAATTGCTTTATATGGGGACCATTTGTTTGTTCTAGAGTCGTCATCTGGATTCTTATCTGTGATGCTACTTTATTGACAGAATCTCCATTAAAAAGAGTGTTAGAAGAAAAAGAGAATAAAAAGAAATCAAAGAAAAATAAGACTGAAAATAAAATAAAAAATAAGAAAATAATTAAAAATAAGAAAGCTAAAGCAAAATCTTACAAACGAAAAGCTAAGGTCTACGGAATCTGAACGTGAAGATAATATTTGCGATGTTGACAGTGGTGACGACATGGACGAGGACGATAAATACAACAAATGCAATATTTGTGAAGAGTTTGGGAAAAATAACGAAGTTTGGTATCGCTGTACTGTATGTGGTTTGTGGTCTCATGCCATGTGCTCTGGGTCGGATTCCGCAGAAGGGTATGTTTGTATGTACCAAAAACTAAATTGTCATTATCTATATATTAATACGTGAAGGGAAAACTTTGTACCCCTTTTTAAGCATATTGGGCGGACGGAGGAGTGTGAGATTTGGCATAGTTAAAGTTTATATAGAGAAGAAGTGCAGAAAGCTAAAATTTATGAATAAGATGTGGTACGAATACATTAAATTAAATTAAATAAATTCATTATTTACGTTCATACTATCAATTTTAAACGCATAGTAGACTGTGGTCAAACTGTCGTAATTTTATTATTGATAGTGCCAAAACATATAGTAGGCTGTGTACATTCGTATTTTTCGTAGTAACCCCAGTAGGTCGAATTTCGGCAACAGGGCGACCACTAGTTACTCATAAATACATATTCTTCCTATTAATAGGTAGGTATATATTCTTTTTATTAATATATATTTAAGCTAAAATCAGCACCGATTTTTTTTATGTTTCTTATTAATTTGTAAATGGACGTGTTGGTTACTAGAAAAATAGAAATAGAAATCGTTCACCCAAATTGACTGAAGAGACGGAGATTTTCAATTTTTTCTGACCACAGAAGAGATCAAATATTCCACAGAAGACACGAAAACTGGTCTTTTATACAAGATTACTTTAATTAGTTCAATTAAAAGCAATATAACTTAAGTACTACCTATTTTTAATTACAATAATGAATTCATTTTTCATCCAATCATTCAAATATACCTCTAAATTTCCGTGGAAAATTATTTTTTCCCAAATTATTTGTGCTTCAATCATTAGTTTAAAATAAATTTTAGAATTTAACAAAGTTATGGATAGGGTAACTCTTGATAGGTGCATTATATGTAATTCATCAAAAAATAATAATTAAACAAAAAAGAACAAAAAAAATTCATTTTTTCTTTTACACTGCCCGAACATTATTTTTGCGTTTGACCCATTTATTATATATTAAACACTTCAATTTAGTTGTTTAAGGGGGTCCTCTAGTTTCTCGGCTGTTTTTTTACGGCTTTTTCAATAATTTTTTACCAACCAAACTATCGAAATAATCAATCTAATTGTTTTTGCATAATCTTAATTAACATTTAAATAAGCTTTCCAAATTTTTTGAAGTCAAAATATATAATAGAACAAAAGTTATAGTGGCCGACAGGAAGACATCAAGTAAAAGAGGTGCTTGATGGTGACCAAGACTGCGACTGTTCTGCTTATCTGAAGTCAAAAAACCAAACGGCATTTTAATCTTCATATTTAAGACTAGCAATTGAACTAGAGTGAATTCTAAATTACAAAAATTGACTTTTTTATACACTTTTGAAAATTACATTCTATTTTTTACTCATTTTTTCTTAAGTTTTTCGCTCGCAGAAAAAAAACTATCGAAGCAATCATGATAATCCTAGTTCAATCGCTGGCTTATATAACATATTAAAAATGCTGTATAAATTTGAACAAGATCGGTGAAGTCGTTTCTGAAATATCGTGGTCACCGTTTCGAAAAATTGTGTTTCGAGAAAAACGCGTTTGAAAGTTAGCGCATGTGAGTTATACTCCGTATACCTGCTCCGTTCCAGGGCCGAAACTTGTGAACCACTTCGAATATCGAAAAATCCTTTGGCACACATTTTCTAAACATGTTGTAAATGTGATTTATAAAAAACAAATCCCGAGAAACTAAAGGACCCCCTTAAGGTTGATCTCATAAATATTTCAGAAGTTAAAGTTGATATCATTGGTTTTGTTCATACAAGTTAACACCGCAAATATTGCGACCCCAAATTCACAACAATTTCCAAATACGTTCCCGCGCCGGCTACCTAAATTGCTGACACCATGTCTGGCCAAGTACGATGACCCCATCGACCCATCGACGGCAGGTGACACATGATTGCTGACACAGGTCAACGTGATTAAGCTAAGTAATAAATAGAGCACTTTTGTAATTAGCTAAGTTTAGTCCTGGCAATAAAGTTGATCAGATCAAATCGTGAGTTTGATCTGTAAAGTAAAATTTGTTTTTTTTAAAGCTCTCACTCTATTTAAAATTAACTGCCGCCCGAGCAGGGACCGGGTACGGTTTTCGGTTGAATAAATTCGGTCTATTTGTAAAATCGGTTTACTCGCTATTAGCTAGTCCGCGCTAGGAATTTAAAATTTATCCTAGATTCGCATAAGGT
Organism: Machimus rusticus; assembly: GCA_951509405.1. NCBI lineage: Eukaryota > Metazoa > Arthropoda > Insecta > Diptera > Asilidae > Machimus > Machimus rusticus. The sequence continues at coordinate 6,297,697 of OX608054.1, forward strand.
CCTCAAGCAACACCGCGACCGTGTGATTAGTGACAAAAGCGAAGCGAAAAGTGATAAGTCCTCAAGAAACACAACACTGCCGATAGGTCCTCAAGAAGCACCACATCAGCCGAAGCACAAAGGAGCTAGTAGCACCGCAGTACCTGGGTCCACAATCAACACCCGTAGAGGAAATAAGGCCCCCCAGTAGCCGTACACACACGGAGGAAAAGGAGCTAGGAGTCCTAGCAGCCACTCTACGCGGAGATGCCGAACATTCTTCACTTAGTACTGTAAGTCATAAGATTTAATTTGATGTGATTTGTGAAACAATTGTGAACTTTTTTTATATCATTGACTTCCTCGAAATTATCGTATAAACAACTGTGAAAATTTTTGTTAAGTTGATCAATCGATCGCGCGTAGTAAAAGTAAAGTAAAATTCAACGAGAAGAAATCAATTAATAATCGTTAAAACCTTTAAAAAAAAATAAAAAATAAAAAAAAAATAAAAAAAAATCAATCAATTGTGACGACTATCGTATCCATTGAGAAGGTACAAAAGCAGGTATTATTACCAACGCTATTTAAATTTTACATCAATTTTTATACCTAATAAACAATTTAATTAAGCTTAATAAGTAAGTGAGCGAGTGGGAAATCAAAAAAAATATTTGTTTATCGGAAGAACAAACCGCGGAAATATGGCTAACCCGAATAAATTAATCAGGCCTCCCTTGATTAATTTATCGGAATCGAATCCTCCCCCTGTACCTTTAGCTCAAGCTTCAACGTGACAAGCCTCGACATCGAATAGTGAGGGAGCGAATAATCCTGAAAATTTAGAAAGAATGATCATGGGAATAGTCAATCGCGCTCTTCAGAGTGAATGCCGAAATATAGTTCAAACTATAATCAATCCAAATGCCGAAAGCTACAAAGGTACCCCCAAGTACTTTGGGATACTGAGTGTCGTGAGGAATAAGATTGTAGGGCAAGCGGACATAGTATTGGAATCATATAACACTCCGCTAGACTGGAAATGCATAGCGCGTTGCCTCACTATGCATTATGCGGATAAGCGCGACTTATCTACACTTGAATATCAGATGATCTCACTAGTTCAGGGTCAACAATCAGTTCAAGAGTTTTATCATTCAGTCTATTTACATCTTTCGCTTATTTTGAACAAAATTGGATGCATGGGTGTCGGTAACGAATACATAACCATATTGACGCAAACATACAGAGACAAAGCCCTAGATACCTTTATAAGAGGTCTCAGAGGTGATTTGCCTAGGCATTTGCCGCAAGCATTGCACCTTTGTCTTAAGCTCGAAAACCAAAATTACAGGACGCAATACGCAAATTCTCACGGTGGACCACCCCGTGCAACCCATAGTAAAATTATACATTCTCTTCCACCTCGTAGACCCGCAGTCAACCACAATAGGGTAAATACCAATCAGAATGGACGACCTTTCTACCCGCAATTGGCACACTTGCCTCAACCTCAAGCAAATCTTAACCCATACAGGCCTCAAAATCTTCACACGCCACCAGCATTCAATCAAAACAACTTCCGAAATCAGGCCCAACACACCCAAGCCGGTCCAAATCGTCCTTCCGCGCCTAAACCGCAACCACCACCCGAACCGATGGACGTCGATCAGTCCATCCAGACGAGGAACATAAATTAAATGAATAGACTCACACAAGGGCCAATCTATGGGAAAAGACCGCCACTGAGCGCGCAGGTCCCAAATCATCCCAATAAATACCAGAGAAATTTCCACCTAGAGACTCAAGACACAACCCTTAATGATTACGAGCAGGTTCGAGATGCAGAAGATGAAAAATTCGAACAACCCCTCGCAGAGTATGTAGAATACCCAGAACGCAATCAGGAAAACGAGATCGACGGGAAAATTCCAATGATTATACAGATATCCATTTTTTAGATTAAACTGCTCTTCGCTGCCCTACTTCGAGTGCAGAACGAAGAGCGGCCAAATTCTTAAAATTCTGATAGATACGGGATCTAACAAGAATTATATTCAAGCTAGTCTTGTACCTAACCCTAAACCCAATGAAGTACCATTTTATGCGAATTCCATAGCCGGAAATATTAAAATTAGTCATCATACGATAGTAAATCTTTTTGGACTCCAAGATACCAATATAAAATTCTTTTTGCGCACTACCCTTAAATCATTTCATGGTATCTTGGGAAACGACAGTTTAAAAGAACTCTCTGCAGTCATTCACACTAGGGAAAATTACATGACGATAAGAAATAAAACCAGAATTCGGATAAAGCAACAAGCCTACACGGCGGTAAATAAAATCGATATCAGAACAGATCATATGGAGACAGAACAGAGAAACAAAATGAATGCTCTTGTTCAGCAGTTCCCAAACCTCTTTACCGAACCCGACGAAAAGCTAACATTCACAACAGTAGTCAAGGGAGAAATCCGAACGACTTCGGACTCCCCTGTATTTTCCAAGTTTTACCCTTACCCCATGTCTCTAAAGGACGAAGTTGAGAAACAAGTGAGACAACTACTAAACGACGGAATTATTCGACCCTCAAGATCCCCGTACAACTTTCCCGTGTGGATCGTACCGAAGAAGGCCGATGCATCGGGTGAAAGGAAATACAGAATGGTAGTAGACTACCGTAAGTTAAACACCATCACCATTCCGGATAAATACCCGATCCCGGAGATAAATGAGGTTCTAGCACAATTAGGCGAAAGCAAATGGTTCTCAGTCATCGATCTCAAGAGCGGCTTTCATCAAATTCCCCTCAGGGAGAAGGACATAGAGAAAACGGCATTTTCGGTGAATAACGGCAAGTACGAATTCACGAGGCTGCCGTTTGGCCTAAAGAATGCGCCGTCTATATTTCAAAGGGCTCTTGATGATATCTTACGAGAACACATCGGAAAAATTTGCTATGTCTATATCGACGATATGGTAATTTAGCAAAGATGAAAACACACATTTCCAGAACCTTAGAACGGTATTCGAAACTTTGCAGAAAGCCAATATGAAGGTACAGCTTGATAAGTGCGAATTCCTTCGAAACGAACTCGAGTTCCTAGGTTTCATTATCTCCGCTAACGGTATCAAGACTAACCCAGCTAAGGTAAAAGCGATAGTCAACTACCCGCAGCCAAAAACTCTTAAAGATCTGAGATCTTTTCTTGGCCTTTCAGGGTATTATCGCCGATTTATAAAAGGCTACGCAAATCTGGCGAAACCCCTTACAGCCCTTTTAAGAGGCGAGGGAGGGAGAATCTCCAAAAATGCTTCGAGTAAAAAACTCATTTGTCTCAACGACGAAGCCATCGAGGCCTTCAATAAAATCAAAAATTCACTAACTTCAGACGATCTCTTACTTGCCTACCCCGATTTTAAGAAAAAGTTCCAATTAACCACCGACGCCTCGGACTATGCGATCGGGGCAGTTTTATCTCAAGACGAAAGACCTATAATCTTCAATTCAAGGACTCTCAATAAGGCAGAGGAGCATTACGCTGCCAATGAAAAAGAGATGTTGGCTATTATATGGGCCCTAAACTCACTAAGAAATTACCTTTACGGCGCAACTCAGGTCCAAATCTTCACAGACCATCAACCACTAACCTATGCCTTAAGCAGCAAAAATAATAATAACAAAATTAAACGATGGAAGGCCATACTTGAGGAGTACAATTATGAGTTGAAATACACTCCAGGAAAAACAAACGTAGTTGCAGACGCCTTGTCTAGACCCCCGAGAACCTCCCCATCAAACTCACTAACAGCAACACAGAACAGCAGCGAAAGTTCGGCCCCCGACTTAATACCAACCACAGTAGCACCCATTAATGCGTTTAAAAATCAGGTAATTCTAAAAACAGGCGTAGAGAAGAGCTATCGATTCGAAATCCCTTTCCCTACTTATCACAGGCACACCCTAGTTCAACCAGATTACTCCGAGAACGAAATTATAACAATATTCAAGAGATACCTCAACCCAAGCGTCATAAACGGTTTATGGACATCAGAAGCACTAATGGGAAAAATCCAGGAAATATACCCTTTACATTTCAGAAATTTTAAAGTCCGTTTCACCCAAACCCGAGTCGAAGACCTTAAGAGTACAGAACAGCAGAACGAAGATATACTAAAGGTCCACAGAAGAGCGCATCGCAATGCTCGGGAAAATAAAATGCAATTAATAGAAAAATATTACTTCCCAAAATGAATTCTAAAGTCAACGAAATTGTTAAGCAATGCCTAGTGTGCAAAGAGCAGAAATATGACAGGCATCCCCATAAACCACTCCTCAAAGAAACACCTATTCCCCAATATCCAGGCGAAATCCTACATATAGATATCTACCTCACAGAAAAGAAACTGATACTGACAGCGATCGATAAATTCTCAAAATACGCACAAGTAAAGTTACTTAAATCAAAGTCCATCGAAGATATAAAAACTCCACTTCGCGAAATTCTGTTTTCATTTGGCGTCCCCAAAATAATCGTTATAGACAATGAAAGATCACTAAATTCTGCCTCAATTAGCTTCATGGTCGAAGACCAACTCGGAATACAAATTTTCAAAACACCTCCATACGTTAGCTCAGTAAATGGCCAAGTGGAACGATTCCACTCAACACTCTCTGAAATACTTCGGTGCCTTAAAGCGGATGGCATTCGCAGGACTTTTCCAGAACTTCTAGATACTGCAGTCTATGAGTACAATTTCTCCATTCACTCTACCACAGGCAAAAGACCACTTGAAGTCTTCTTTGGCAGAAATGTCAGCGTCAATCCTGATGATTTTGACAAGGCCCGACAGGAAAACATAACTCGGCTTAGAGAAAAACAAAAAATCGACATAAGCAACCACAATAAGCGCAGACAGGCAATCAAAGACTATTCCCCCGGCGAAACTATTTTCATAAAATTAAATAAACGCGTAGGCACGAAACTATCACCGCGATACAGGAAAGAAATAGTAAAAGAAAATCATTCTAAGACCGTTCTGACAGAATCAGGCAAAGTAGTGCATAAATGTAATATTAAAAGCTAGCATTATGTTCTTTTTCTTTTACAGATTATCCCTAGCCTACTGCTTCGCAGAGGTCCAAATTTTAGATTATTCAAATTCAAAAATAATAACGCTAAACACGGGAACTGCAAGAATACAAACCGGAGCACTTAAGTTAATTCATGTTATCGATTTGGAGTCGTACGAAAAAACACTTGAAGATCTGAAAATAAAAATCGCAAACGAAGTTGACAAAAACCATCCCATGCATCCATTCCTCACCCACGAAACTACACAAATCATATCCTTACTAAACCGATTAAAACCTAAAACGAGGCTAAAAAGGTCATTAAATTTCCTCGGAAGCGCATGGAAATGGCTCGCTGAAAGCCCGGACCATGACGACTTTTTAATATTAAAAGCCAAAATTAATGAAGTGTTGGAAAATAATAATAGACAAATAATAATCAATAAATCCGCGATCGATCGAATCAACGACATTACGAATATAACAAATAATATTTTAAACATGCTCAGAACAAATGAAGATGTGAAAAATAAAATTATTATAAACATTAGAAACAAACTAGACCTAATAAAAGAGGAAATAGTTAACGTAGATTACGCCTTACATTGGGTTAAAGCAGGTATTGTAAATTCATTTATTTTGTCAAACAGTGAACTTAATATTGTTAGAGAACTTTTCGAAAAAAATAATGTACCTTATCTAAATCTCGAAGAAGCTATTGATTTCGCCGAAATTAAAATTGCCTCTAGTAATTCCACATTCCTATGTATTTTAAGTATACCGAATACGGAAACAGAAAATTGTAAAACTTTGCTAATAAAACCAGTAAAAAGAAGAAATATTATAACTAAAGTAACCTACGAAACTTTACTACAATGTGAAAACAAAATAATTAAAGAAAAATGTTCATCCAATAGTAAATTAACAATTTGTAAAAATAGGCAAATCATAGACTTAAGTCAGTCCAGTTGTATTCCAAATTTGCTCACAAGTAGACCTCCCAACTGCACCGAGATAGATAACAGACACATCCCGACCACAGAGGAAATCTTCCCCGGAACATTGCTGCTAAATCAATTCAATGGCACTATAATTGTCGATGGTGAGGCCATGGAACTAAAGGGAACATTCGTCATTCAGCATCAGAATACAACCATCCAAGTCAACAATCAAGTATTTCTATCCCGAGAACTAATCACCATGAAACCGCTACCTCCAATCATACAACCTGACTCCAACTTCAGAACATTCGAAGAAATCCTGACTCTCCACACGATGAAAGAACTACACTTAAACAACATAGGACGCATCGAGCTAATCGAAGAAGAGAATAGGATAGGCTATTCTGTCAGCCTTGGCCTAACTACCTTGGTTATCATTTTCCTAGCAGTAACAGCAGCCACGAAATTGAACAGACATTGCAAGAGGCCTAATCCTTCCAACATAGCACCTACAATAGAAGCAGTTACCGTCATACCAACAACAGGACCTACCGTACAAAACCAAGGGTCAACTTCATCCCTAACGGAGACGACCAGGATAATCCAGATTCCCTACTTCTGAGAATGAGGACATCCTCATTTTTTAAGATGGGAGGAGTTAACACCGCAAATATTGCGACCCCAAATTCACAACAATTTCCAAATACGTTCCCGCGCCGGCTACCTAAATTGCTGACACCATGTCTGGCCAAGTACGATCACCCCATCGACCATCGACGGCAGGTGACACATGATTTCTGACACAGGTCAACGTGATTAAGTGATTAGTAATAAATAGAGCACTTTTGTAATTAGCTTCTAAGTTTAGTTCTGGCAATAAAGTTGATCAGATCAAATCGTGAGTTTGATCGGTAAAGTAAAATTTGTTTTTTTTAAAGCTCTCAATCTATTTAAAATTAACTTACATACTGGTTTGAGCGCTATTACCCCTTTGATTGAGCGGCCATGGTCAGGGGTAACAGCGCTCAAACCTGTCTTTTTTATGGTTCCGTAGCCAAATGGCAAAAAACAGAACCCTTATGGATTCGTCATGTCTGTCTATCTGTCCGTCCGTATGTCACAACCACTTTTTCCCGAAACTATAAGAACTATACTGTTAAAACTTGGTAAGTAGATGTATTCTGTGAACCGCATTAAGATTTTCACACAAAAATAGAAAAAAAAATTTTTTTGGGGGTCCCCCATACTGAAACTCAAAATTTTTTTTTCATCAAACTCATACGTGTGGGGTATCTATGGATAGGTCTTCAATAATGATATTGAGGTTTCTAATATCATTTTTTTTCTAAACTGAATAGTTTGCGCAAGAGACACTTCCAAAGTGGTAAAATGTCCGTCCCCCCCCTCCCCCCCTGTAACTCCTAAAATAAGAGAACGATAAAACTAAAAAAAATATATGATGTACATTACCATGCAAACTTCCACCGAAAATTGGTTTGAACGAGATCTAGTAAATAGTTTTTTTTTTAATCGATCAAAGTTACAACGAACTACAAGAACTTTTATATTATGTTACTTGCTGCTACGGAACCCTTTATGGCCGAGTCCGACTCGCACTTGGCCGCTTTTTATATATTGTATTAATAGTTTTTACTGAAAGCTTCATAAGTTTTGTGTTCAAATATAGATTATTGAATAGTTGAAGCTTTGTTATTTTGTCTTAATTTTAAAATAACGATATTAATATAAAACATATAAAGGATTTTCCTTAAGTGAACGGCATTCCCCCTTCTTCCCCTACTGTTTTTTGGTCTCGTGACCACTTGTTTTGAACAAAACTAAGAACAAGTTTAATTAATAACGGTCATGATATGATGATGCATGTATATTCTCGCATTTATTACTTTTAAAATTCATTAGTATGACTTATTCGCCTTTTAAATAATGTTTAGTATCTAGTGTGGCAATGATCTTAGCTATGTTTTAGATTCATAATAATTCGTGATTTTGTGGCATAAAACTTTAAATTTTTTTAAATCATTACATTAATTTTTTTTTCTAGCGTCCTAATTGAATGAGCTGGGAGTCCACGAAACTGTTTTGCCTGGGACATAGTGAATTATAATCCGCCACCGATCTTGACATAAGCAAATGCACTTGCCTTCGAGAAAAATTATGCATCAAATGATTTGTTCAATGCATAATCGGAATATACAACAAACGCAATTATACGTTTCGTAACATGAAAAGTGCAAATCGACACTATTTAAAATTAAGATCCCGTCATATTAGATGTTTTCGTCTCATGTCAACAACCTTCCATCATAAACTGTTACATGCCGAAAAATCAATTTTTATTGCCATTCGACTTATGATTAAAAATAGCCAACAAAGACAACTACACATTAAAGCAATACAGCTGGCATCGATAGCACATAAGGTCAAGTAATTGGCGCCATGAAATACACCGTCATTTAGCTTTAGTTCATTTTTACATACATATATGCAAAGTGTTCATATCGTATGCAGAAAATTTATATTGCGGCCAGTACGATGTGATAACGACATTCTTGCGAACAGAACATAATTATCTTGAGAACCGACTGTTTATAAACAGCGATTATACGAACTCGGATATTCTCATATACTGGCACGAAGAGGCACACAAATATCTTTATATTTAGATTGCTGCTGAATAGTGAAAATCAGGTGGTTTTTAAGTGCCAGAAATACCTGAAGAATCTTAAGCTTCAATCGCAACTAAATGTTCCGTATTACTATTAATTCTTTTTTTTTCAAAGTATTTACAGCCTTAATCAACTTCATTACAATATTATCTTTTAAGATTTTCGGTACCTAATTGCTTTTATTTTCAATGCGACTGTTCAAAACATCTTTTTACAGGAATCCACTATAGGTTAGGTTTAGAGGCGGAAGGAAATACTATTATGATTACATCATTTTATAAATCGTGTAAGATCACAACACAATATTGGTGACATAACAAATCCGATGTTAACATCGGCAATATAAATAATCTGCTTATATCTTTACTGATTAGAGAAATCAAACTAACAAAGAGAAGAGAAGATAAACTGGAAGTGTACATATATACACTTTTCAATCGGAAATGAGCAGATTTGAACGATTTCTGATCTATGCCTATCAATATTGAGAGGACAATAACAATAAGACATGTTCACATGCAAAGCACTTCAAAATTTATGCCGGTTGTTTTGAGATATTTTGAGTCAAAGATGTGTGCCTCGAAAGTATTTGCTTAGTAATAGTATTTTCGAAACACTAATAGCTATTATTAAATAGATGCTGCCAGTACTGCAAAAAATGTTTTATTCAAAATGCGGTAACATCAAAGAATAATTATATTAAACCGGTTTGACTTATCTCCAAGTGTAGTATTTTTACAGTATTGTGAGTTTGAGTAGGCAGAAAACGAATTTTAGATCGATATTCAGAAAGTTATCGTCACGAAACTTTGCTCTCTATCATTCAGGCGTCATCAGGCCGCGGTGGAAGCCGCGGAACCAACCGCTAATTTCGATTTGTTTAGTATGCCATGAAATTTTTGTAGCGATTAAACTACTCTATAATGTAAAAAATCGTGAATTATGATAATAACTTGGAAATTTGTTTAAATATGCGGAATGTTACATTGGGCGATTTGACGAATAACAATTTTTTGCAGTAATTAAATTATTTGTGGCCAGTAAAATGCAGCTAGTAATATAAAAGAGTTCGAGTGGTAGATTAAATTAAATTAGAGCGGTAAATTTATTTAATCTCAATTCATCAAACAGGCAGATTACTCCAGAAAGTACATGTAAAAAAAACCAAATTAAAAATTTTGAAAAAACCCACGACGATGTATGTAAACGTTGTAATCGAAAAAGAAGTATGTAAAAAATTTTTTTGAAAAACCCCCGACTAAAGATAAAAACTCAAAAAGCGTTTTAAAAAGGGTTGATATGTCGTAAGGTATGTAATATAAACAGCTAATTATGACTTTCCTTAGTCTTTCCTACCATTATGTACCTATTTATTTCTCATAGAGATAGACACAACAATAATATCAAATATAGGTACTTCACATATTCAACTCCTTTTAAATTACAAACCCAAGAATATCCGTCAAGGGCTGCCATTGCCATCTCTGTACCCAGTTTCATTTACAAAATGTAGCAGTATAGAAAAGCCATTATGTGTCTTGTATAGATGCAGCAATTTATATCAATTAAAGACTACATTTATTTACTTATCCAACATAATTTCAATTAGTCATAAACTCATAAAGCTGTAAAATTTTAGAAATGTGTAAAGATAGCAAAGCAAGAACTAAAATTTTAATACAAAATATTAAAAGGCTCAATATAGGCTAATTAAGTGCCCAAGTGTCAATTTAAGTCCTCTTATATAATTTTTAAAAAACCATGTTCTACTACCTTTTGAAAAAGTTGACAGAACATAGTTAAAATCGTTCAAAACTAACAATAAGTCTCCTTATATCATTAAAATAATTAAAGACGAATTAAATGCTTCAGAAAAATGTCTTGTTTGCTTGCGAAAATTAATTTTATTGATTTTATTGATAATGAAAGCCTCTTGCAGGGTGGTATTTTCATACTCAATAATGATTCATTTTTGAGTGAAAACGCTAAAAATACACTTTAATCATTATTTGTGATCGAAAAATATATAACTCATGTTTGATTTTTATTTTTGATCGAAAATATAAAAATCACGTTTAAATATTCTGTATCAGAAAAATAAAACTCAAGTTTGTTTTTATTTTGGATCGAAAAACATAAAACTCAGTTCTAATGATTAGTAGTAATTTAAATAAAATCAATCATAAATAATCATTACTTTATGATTTAAATTATATAAATTACTTTTTCCGATTCTTCCACATAGTAATAGTAGACGTAAAGTTATATGCCCCCAGTTTAGTACCGATTCGTTTTTTAAATAGCTTGTTGAATGCTTTTTTTAACAAAAATTGAAAAATTATGATTATTTTCGGTCCCTGATCGAATTGAAATCAGTGACACCGAAATCTTGAATTTGTATTGTCTGACATTTGGTTTGAGATCCGCGGCTCCGAAAAACCCCAAATACCAAGTTTGGGGTAAATCGCATAAACTTTAAAATATGACAGTCCAGCATCTTGATTTTACAGCTAGTTAACACCATAACACCTATTTAAGAACAATTGCCGATGAATCACAAACCCTTTACAAAAAAAAAACACCATCTAAATCGGTCAAACCGTTTTGGAAAAAAATGGCAACATTCGTTTGCACACACAAACAAACAAATAACCTCTCACCCTAATCGCATATACTCGTACCTTCTCCGTTCCGTCGAGGGTAAAAATTCAATTTATTACAACTAGGCTGATTTTTTAAATGATTCAATTGTTAATAAAAATCTATATATATAAGACAATATTTAGGCACGCGACGTTGGGTTTATTCCTACCGTAATTATTAAGATGGGTAAGCGCATGAAAGAAACCTTGTTCTCTTAGACCGCGGGGTAGGACGGAAATGTTGAATAGAGCTACCATCTCTGGGGAATTGTTTCTGCCAAGCAAGCAGTCATAAGAAAAAATGACCAAACTGACAATACGATGGTGTTCCTACAATTGCAGAGATAGCAGTTTATGCTGGCTCGCATAAGGAGGCAAAGCGGAAGGATTTTCTCAAGGGAAAACTTGAGAAACCTGAGCTGGACTACCTCGATTTGCTCGCACAGGACATGGAATGGCTTGATGTCGACACACTCATCGCAGGTGATGAAGCCATCTGGATTGCGTAGAAGATGGATAGATTGCCATCTGGAGACGTAGAAGACGTGATAACAGATGTCCATTCACTCAATCTTACGGCCAGAGATGGAGTCCGAGAAAATGTAGCAGTCATTCATAGTGAAGAACTAAATAGAAATTTTGAGAGCCACTGGAGAGGTATAGTAAAGGAATTACAGCGCCATACTTGAAAACTGGAACGGAAAAAAGTTCCTTGACTCAAGCTCATTTGGAGTAAGCAGCAAAACAGCAAAAGACAAGGAAAAGGAAGACCCAAAATATAACATAGTTGTGACAAAGACTATGAAACCTATGTTACAAAGACTGTTCTAACCGACAATTATCTCCTTACCATTTTCTGTACCTTGGTACCGTTATGCCTCCTAAACGCACAATTTTAATAGAAATTGATACAATGCTTACGCACTACGGTGGAAGAGCTTGGAATTTGAAGAAATTGAAAGTGTTACAGGGTTCCGAGGAAATATTAACGAAAAACTGTTTTATCTATACTAATTATTATAAAGCTGAATAGTTTGTTTGTTTGTTTGTTTGATCGCGCTATTCTCAGGAACTACTGGTTTGAATTGATAAATTTCGTTTGATAGTAGATTCATCGAGGAAGGCTATAGGCTATATAACTTCACGCTACGACCGCCATTAGATGGCACTGCAACCCATCAACTTTTATAACGTTCAACCGATCGTCATGAAAATTGGCATACTTAGATATTTAAAAACGGTGAATATTGCAGCGCTATTCACTTTGCTATAGTTCGCCACTAGATGACGCTGTTGAGCTGTAATATGTTTATGGTGCGTCATCCAAAAATTATCTAAATCGCTCGGCTCGTTCGCCGAGGCAAGCAAGCCCGAAAAAAGATCGGCGTTTCGAACTGGGGCACTGGTCAGATCTCATCAGTGTGGCTGGATGACCAGTGCCCCTAGCCACAGACGCCAGATTGGGCGGATCGAAAGCCGATCCTTATATTCACTTGGGTGGAAACTCAAGTGTGAATAATAGCGAAGGAAAATGTTGTAACAATATTATTAAATGTATGTATGTATGTGCCAAAACATAATTATTAATTCAATATATAGATATTTGAGGATACATTTTTGACATATCCATAAAAACAATTGCACAATATATGACAAATTATCTAAAAACTTCATCTGAAAGAAACACCCTAAAAATGAAGCGCACCCACATAAGTTGTATGCAGATAAACCTACATTACACAAAATCGACGCCCGACATGCTTAGCAGGCGGTTTATATATGTGAGCAACTTAGTGCTCTGATCCAGGAGCCATGGATCCATCAACACCAGATTAGAGGACTGCCCACACATTCATGTAAGTTAATATACATATAGTAATAAACATGACAATCCAAGAGCAGCACTACTTCTCAATTCGAAACAAAAATGTATTCCCCTTTCAGAATTTATCATCAGGAATCTGGCAGCAGTAGCAATCGATGTATGTAGCTACGAGGCTTTCCGAGAAATACGGATTCTGTACCTCCATCGATGCTACATATGTACACTCGTACGTTACTGCAGGAGGAGGAATGAACAGCTGGTTATTGGATGTAGCGAAAACGCCCACCACCACCTATGGGGAAGTACAGACACCAATACCAGGGGTGAGTCTCTTTTAGATTACATTTTTACAAATGAACTACAAATATTAAACAGAGGTAATAACCCTACCTTCATGAATGCTGTGAAACAGGAGGTTTTAGATCTAACCCTATCAAGCACATTCATTAGCACTATGATACACAAGTGGCATGTATGAAATGAAGTCTCCATATGCATATATGGTTCGATAACGAAGGAAGGAAGGAGGCACAAAGAACCGACTGGACACTCTATCGCGAAGTCCTCAATCCACGGGTCATCCTCTTCAGCAACCATATTAGTACAGCCGAGGATTCAGACCTTGTGTCACTTGAACTTCAGAGAATCATTATGGATTCCTTTGAAGATAGCTGTCCTGTGAAATGCAAATCGGGTAATCGGGACTTACCTTAGTGGAGTAGAGAGCTTAGCAAATTAAGAACTACAGTCAGGAAACAGAGCTAGACGCTCAGGAAAATGGGCGAAGTATAAAAAGGTCCTAACGGACTACAGCAAACAATTGAGAAAATCGAACGTGGAGAAAGTTGTGTGAAGGCATTACCCAAATGCCTGCAACGACCAGACTCACAACCTCCTATCAAAAGATCACAAACGACTTAGGATAACTCCAAAAGTGTTTTAATATTACATAACCCATTTGATTAACATCGTCTCGGTTTTAAAACGCTTTCAAGTGTTTCACATTTTATAATAAACCATCTGTACTGCACAAAAATCAAACCAGAAATGGCGCCTGACAGAGCTTTTCCGAACTGTCAGCGTCACTAACACAATCACATAATGGAATCATTCCTGTCAACTCCAGGAAAAAGCAGAACGATTGGAACCAGGTCCGGGAACCATAGTTCCGATTTTCTGAACAAGGATGACATAAACCCAATCGTTCCGGAACACCGCTTCTAAGTGCATTTGCTGACATAAAAGGTGCCTTTGATAACACCTCTTTCGAAGCAATCAAGCTGGCTATTACAGGAGGGGGCTTTGAACCAACTACAGTAAAATGGATTGATTCAATAGTTAAAAGCAGGAAAATCACCTCCACGTTAGGCAACTGCAAAATCACCTTTAATACAGCTAAGGGATGCCCACAAGGGGTCCTATCGCCGCTCCTCTGTCGATCGTAATGCCGAATCTCCATAGAAAACCAACCAAACCAAAACCACAAAACCACTTGGCAGCTCTTTCAATCGCATTGCAATTTTTTGTCTCCTCTCTCGCTCATTTTGGTCAACATGCTCTAGCTTTTCGTCTGTGGGAGTTAAACCATCTTTAAACCAATTGTAATTGCCACATTCAATTTAGCGCATTTAGTACAGGTTTAGTACTTGAAAATTTCTATATGTAAACAATAAATTGAGGTTAAATATCCCGGGCCCTAGAGGTCATCGGATATTTATTGCTAAATTAGGTCGAGAGGTGCTGCAAGATGCTGCGGCTCCGACGTCGTAACGAGGAGCCCCAAAAAGCCCCGTGCTGCACCGCAGGTCGGACGGGCCCAGTGCACCTAAGGCTGACTGACATTTCACAACTACATTGATGATATGTATGTGTGCAGATGTGATTTGTCAGGAAGTGGTTTTGTGGTTTTGGTTTGGTTGGTTTCCTATGGAGATTGGGCATAATAAACAACCTTTTCGTGGATTCAACCCGATATGATTTTAATGTGTAGGGCTCCGCGGACGACTTAGTAGTCACAATACCGGTAAAGCATGATCAGGTTGTTTCGGACCTAATGTAACCTTCCCTATCCAAAATTCGTGAATGGTGCCTGAGTAATTTTAACAAATATTTAACAAATTTAAACAAATATTGTGATATTATTGGAAGTTTCTACAAGCCAGCCCAGTGTGTGGAGCCATCTTAAAAGTGAAGATAACATTTCAAATGTCATGGCGGGCCGGAAAAAAACGACATGGCGGGGCGTGAAAAGTTTTTAAACGAAATTAGTGTTCTGTTCGATTCGGTTGTGAAAAATATTAGTGTTCTGTGCGGTTGTGAAGAAAGTACTTATAGCGTAACTGTGCAGTGGAAGTGTAGTAAATCGGTTGTCATGTAAATTGTGCGGGTGGGACGTTATTTTGGGGCGGAAATATTCAACTTTGAACCTTGACGAAATGTCAAAATTAAAAGTTGAAAATTTCCGAAACTAAATGCGAGCCCCGCAATATTCTTTCAGATCCTCCCGTTTTAGGCTAAAGGGAAGACACCTGCTCAATTTTATTGAAATCCGATCAAAGCCGCGGATCTCAAGTTGCTCCAAGGTAGTGTTAGTCTCTTTGTGTAACTGGCAGAAAAACGTGAACAACATTATTTTGTACTAAAACAATAAAAAATAATATTAAATAATTAATTAAAAGGTTTTTATTAAGTAAAAATAAACACTGAAAACCGTAAATTAAAATAAGTTAAAAAAAATATGAAAGGAAGAGAATAAAGAGCAGCAAAATAAGAAGGAAGAGGTTGTTGTAATCGGACCTATAGAACGCCCCTGCCTCACAGGTGACAAAAAGAAGAAGGAAGCCAAGTTGTGACATTTTGTGATCAGTCCTGTCAAAGGCTTTGCTGAAGCCGATGAAAACGCAATCGATCTGTTTACCTACCGTTTTCAATAATTTTTAAGCAAAAGTTGGAGAACTCCAGCCAATTAGTGTTAGTTAACTTGCTTTTACGGAAACCATGCTGAAAAGGCAGCAAAATACAATGGAAGCGTAAAGTGTCACAAATTATAGATTCGAACAGCTTAGCAAAACAGCAATTCGCAATATGATGTAGTTCGTTATATTGCACTTGGAACATTTTCTTGTGCAGGGGAATAATATTTGATAGCTTCTAGTGTTCAGGAAATGATCCGGACGGAAAAGACAAGTTGAACAAGTGGCAGAGAATAGAGGCAAGAGGCACCAAAGAACGCTTAAGAAAGATGGGAGGTATGCCATCGGGTCCCTGAGTGAAACTATTCGCAATGCATGAAATGCCCTTAAAACAGAGCTGCATCAATAAATAAATCCTTACAAGTAAGAGAAGTCGGTGGAAATTTCGTCATATAAGGAAAAATCTCGGGGTAAATATCATAGCTAGAAAGATTTGCCCTTTCATCCAATGAATCCAATATGCTGGGAAAAATAATCAACACCTTCTCGAACGGACACCTGAGGAAGAGTCTGTGGCTTACGCGCAGCATTCCCAACCACGCAATATACGTTCTGGTAAATGAAATACCCCTGAAGTACAGGGCTGAGCAAATAACAGCAAACGAAATTTTGAGGATCGGAAGGATTTTCCCCAAATTTTTGGAGCGACTTGAAAGATGACTCGAAGAGACACCTTTTGAGCTCTGCTGGAGCAAATATAGAGAGGTCTTTCAACAAGTCAGATATGAGGTGAAAGAAAGTTTTAGTCTGGGTCAGGTGTGGGTGGATAAGAATTTTCTGGACGGCAAAGCGATTAAAAATATGGTAAATGAGGTAATGGTTAGAAGCATAACCCCAATAACCTCGAAAACCAAAGTCACCACTTAAAAATACACTCACTCTCCCACGCCTATACCCTAGACCTGTGCGGTGCGAAACTGTCGGCTAATTTGCTAAAGGAAACAAGAGGAAGCCTAGACATTAGAGACTTAGATTGTCATGCATGATCTGATTCCACGATAGATTATCGAGAAAAGGCATTACAAGTGGAAGATATTCATAGGGAACAATGTTGAAAATTAATTTGGATGAAAGTCGAATTATTTAGCTATTACCAAGATGCATGGTCCATCACCCTACTATGCACATAAACTCCAGTGGCCAAATACCGAAGATGTTGAACTTGTCTTTTATACGTAACATCATATAATATTGTAACGACAAATACTACATTTGAACATGCGCCTCGACAGTCTCAACTAAAACAGGAATTTGAAATGAAAGACCTATTATAGATGAACTATTTGCTGTAAGTTGCCTTTCATCATTACACGGGACTACATTATTCTACCTACACTTAGAGAAAAACCACAATTTAAAATCAAGACTGTTTAAGTTTAAATTAATAGTGTTGTAGTGCGGAAGATATTAATTTAACTCGGTTTATTCTTTAAGCAACCTTAAATCGAGTAAAAATTTTGGCCAATTCTGATACGTACTCACATGAAGAATTTTTAGGATTGAAATTCGCTCTTCGTTGTCTTACTTTTCGTGCTTAAATTAAGAATATACCTCCTTATATCTAGTACGTTTTAACTTAAGTGCACAACGCATATGGTAACTCTCAACGAATCAAGCACCGGCATGCAAGTAGCCATTTGTCAGTTGTGCGGCAAAGAGAGAAATGTGGAGAGCCTACACAATTTGAATTCTAGCAGCAATAGCGATGAAATATTGTTATTGACGGTGTGTTACACGGGACAAAATAGTGCAGTGCTTCAAAGTAGTGAAGACAGTGAAAAATTAAAGGACCTATTAAAGGAGTTCGATTTAGAGGACATTTTTCCGTACTTAGAAAGTAAGTTTCCAGGTTAATTCTTGTTTTCACACGTAACCTGAGCCTTGAACTGGTTATTCGTAGCCTTTTTTCGTTTCGGAAAATTTAAATCAAACAACTCTAGCTGGAGTTATGAATCTGACCAATTAAAGAAAAGTCCTTTTGAGAAAAACGCGACTGAAAGTTCAAACAAACGCTATACTGGCTATAATCAGGTGAACGACCACAATTTTGTATCTTTCCGATTTCTGACTTGACTTTTTTTTTTATATCCTCGAAAATATGTTCTTTCAGAGAAATACAAACAAAAATATTTTCTACTCCTCAGTCGTGTCCCTTAATATTTCAATAATGTTGATTCCGATACCTTTCAATCGAAAAAATAAAATAATGCTTTTATTGATATCGAATATTTTGTCTCATGCAATTGTATGCATTTTCTTTTATTAAGGTTCTAATATAACCTTTCGAAGCCTACAATATTTATCGAGAGAGGACCTTTGTAAATCAATTCCTCATATAGGTCTACAAGCCGAATTTAGAGAGAAGCTTTTTTTTTGGCGTAAAGTAGAGGAGCTATGCCGGTTCTGGGCCAAAATCCCATAAGGTTTATACAGGGGGTCTCAATTTGGATTTTTTCCAGTCTCCGCCCCCTTGGGTTCCAGTTCCCCTCCCTGGATATTCCAGTCTCCACCCCTAAATTCTAGGCTCAGCCAATGAATGCTAAGCACCGCCCACAAAATATTGTAGCCCCACCCACAAATATTCCAGCTGCCATTGCAGTGAGGTCACGCCATCCTTTTCGCTCCCATTCATCCTTCCCTTTCTACAGATCCTGCGCTTGAGTGTAAGCCTTATTTCTAGAGGGTATCAAGTTATATGGCTATGTACATGGCATGTTATATACATATGTTTATGCTAGGTTGAGGACAATTGTCCTAAAAATAGATTTCTATCCTTTAACTGTTTATGCGGGGTGAAGGATCAATTTAGGGATCGGGTAAACAAAACATATGTCTGGAAGAAAGGATGAGATAAAAGTTCTAAAAATAGATTTCTATCCTTTAACTGTGTATGCAGGGGTGAAGGATCATTTAAGGATGCACAAAATATTCTAGCGTCACCCACATTTAAATATTCCAGTTTCCATTGCAGCGTCGTCATGCCATCCTTTTCGCTCCCATTCATCCTTCCTTTTCTACATCATCCTGCGCTTGAGCGTAAGCCTTATCTCTAGAGGGGTTAAAGCGCTACAAATAGATTTATATCCTTTAACTGTATATGCACACATTTTTCCTTAAATATTCCCAGGGTGAAGGATCAGTTTAGGGATCTGGTAAACAAGTCATATCTCTGGAAGAAAGGATGCACAAAATATTCTACCCCCACCCGCATGTTTCCAGTCGCATCCCTAAATATTCCAGTTTCCATTGCAGTGACGTCACGCCATTTTTTATGTCTAGGGCCTGACATGAAGAATCATGTCTGAGTAAATGACTTGCGCCTAAGCCTAAATATAAAATTTAACTCTACCGTATGAACATATGTTGCGCATATGTCTAATTACATAAATTCCCAGAATTCCCGACTGGACATGATTTCAATTGATCCCTTTAGTGGCTCGTTGTTCACATTATTCTAGGAACTTGGGATTATATTGTACACATGAAGGATCATGTCTGAGCATGTAGCTTTGTTTATGTTATGTGGCGCCGTTTGTTTATGCTGAGGGGGTTCTTACTTCCAGGAAATGATTCTTGATTCAACGTGGGAGGTTATATTTCCAGGATGAACATGTCTGAACATGTTTTAAGTACGCATGTGGCTTTGCTTACGCTGAGGGGTTCTTATTTCCAGGAATTTATTCTCGATTCAACGTGGATTTATTTTTTTCTGTTTTATTTTACTTGGGGAAAAATTTGCCTTCACATTTGGGATTCCTGAGGGGAGTGTAAATGGCGCTCCTCAAAAATATGTTATTCATCAGTTAAGTCTAGTCGCGATAAGCAAAGATTTCAAAGTTAACATAGTGCGGTTTATTAAAGTTCGTAGTACAAGTGAAAATGTGGATGTTATATGAAGAAGAATCTAAGCCATAGGATTTAAAAAGTGCAATTTTCCGTATACGAGAAACTTTTTACAAGTACTTTTTTGATGCATGTATTAGACAAAATTACCGAAGATTATATGACACTAATGATGAGCAGTATTATAGAGAACAAGAAAAAATATCCAATCGAGGAGTTATTCTATGTGACAAGTGTGAAGCTGGACAAATTGATTTGGAAAATTTTTGTGAATTACTGGTGTGCATAAAATTCTCAGATTATCTAAAAGACTTAAAAGATTATCTACCTGAAAATCTAGTGTTGAAATATCAAAGACTGCTAACCATGGGTTCTGAGGATGATTATGACTTGCATGAACATATTAATTGCACTGTTTGTGGGTTAGGCGAAGAACTTCGTGATTATTTTTATTTTGATATACCCTTTCTCCCCCTTAAATGATACAGAAAAGCATGAGTGAGAGAAACAGAAAGTACGAGTGAAAGAGACAGAGCATAAAAGTTACTATAACGGAGTGCGCGAGCAAGATCCAGTTCAGTTCATCAAGTGTTTCAAAGTGGTCAGTTTATATAGAAGAAATAAAAACAGTGAAAATGGCTCAACCCCCGCAGAAGATAAGGCGCACTATCACTGAAGAATCATCAGCTCTCCAACCAAATAGAAGAGCATTAGAAGTGCTAAACAATTATGAGATTAAACCAGTGCCTCCATACATCAAAGTATCTGAGATGGAGCAGCATACAGCTTACAAAATACATGGAATCAGGAAAATTACAACGAAATATGGAGATCGAATCATAGTGGAGTTCCAGAATAAGCAAATGTTCCTGCCGGCTATATATGGCAACTTACCAGACAGCGCACTGGAGGAAATCAGGAATGAGGGCAACTTCTACGTAACAAACTTAGGTCCTCTTGGTAACTCTTTCATCCTAAGCTTTACTCAACATGACAGCGCAGAAAACTTTAATTTGTCATACTTTGCACCTAGTAACTATTATACCAATTATTAAAATAAAATAAAATGCATTATATAAAAGAAAAACCATCTTTCATATTTCCCCATAATATTCCCCGGCCCTCCCCCAAGTTCTATAAAATGCATTGTAATGGCAACAAAAGGTTAGTTTGCATAAGGTTCTGGTAATGAGCACTTGGTATAAAGATTCTACTAAGAAGCTAGAGGAACACGTGAGGCAAAGGAAAAATAAACAAATAAATAAAACACTTCTACCAAAAGTTAAAAGATAATAATAAGAGGTGAGTATTGAAAACCAATTTCCCAACCAACCAACTAAGCCAACTAAATATTTCAGATGAATATTAAGGAATTCCTTGACAATTACTCTATTATTCTGCTAGAAGAGCATAAGGAAAGAATAGAAAAAGTCTATCAATATCTTCGCCAATATGAAAATGTTGACAAAGTAATTTCTAAATATGGTAAGCATTACACCAGCTGCTCCTGGTCAAAAGATGATGCAACTGCAGGACCAGATACCTGTGAATGCCATACTGCAGAATGGTACAACAAAGAAATTCAGCAACTCATCACTTTTTACATGAGAATTATAAGAAACAGCTGTGGAGAATGCCGAAAAGGATTCGGTTTATACTGACACCAGAAGTACACATTTTACATGTGTGGAACTTTGCCTATAGAGCTAGTCGTAAGGGTGAATGGCATATATGCGCAATAGACAGGTTTCGATTTCAACAGAGGATCTTCAACACAAATGAAATACTGGAACCAATATTGGACCAAAACCATCGTAACAAAATATATAAAACAAGAATGAGTGAGGAAAATAAAACGCTAGTTTATATTTCAAAATGTCTTTTTATTTTTATTAATTACAATGAAAACAAATAATTCTTAATCTTTTCAATTTCTCCATTAATGTATAGAGTTAGATTATTTACAGTTTCTTGAATATTTTTACGTAATTCATAGTGTTGCATTCTTATTTGTGTATCAACATAATTTTTAGTTGTAGCGTCAGCATTTGTCTTAGGTTCTTTAAGATTTGTGATGTGTTTGAATGTCAAATCAAAGTTTCCTTTCGGAGTTAAAAGAAATCCAATTCCTGCAGGTCCAATTGAGCCTTGTTCACCAGCAGCACCAGGTTTTCCAGAAGGGCCAGGGGGGCCGGGAGGACTCCGTTTAAGCCCATTACTTCTTATTGAGCGACCAAACTTGTCAACCTCCATTTTCGAAATGATGTATAATTTCATATATGTAGATATTTATTCAATTATATCAGCTTTCCGCAGCTCCTCAATAATTGCTACTATTTCATTATCATGGCTGTTATTTCCAGCTTGTTTTGATGCTATTAGTATACGAAGTCGGTCTACTAATTCATTTGGATCATCCCAATAGACATAATCAATGTTTTCCTTTGGAATTCTCATTATCCCCATCCCTCTGTGTGGTTTAGGAGTGTGAATAAATTTCTTTATTATGTTTTTATATTTGTAGGTATTTGTTCCCTTTATTTGCTTATTTTCATTAAAATCACGCCTGTGCGTGCATGTGTCGCTTAAAATTGTTTGATAATTGACCAAGTCTTCTTTATTGTAACCAGTGGGGCGTTTCATAAAAATCAGCTCAGATAAACCTTTGGTTATCTTGTATGGTCTATCGCCAATCACAAAATGTTCATCCTCAACTTTCAATGTTGAATTACCAATCTTCCATCCATCGCTGCTGCTATAATGTGCACCGTACGCTTTATCAACTTTCTCATTACTGCTGCTAACTAATTCCTTATATTTGTTAAATATTTGGTTGGATGAACTTTGTTCTTTTAATGTGGATGAATGTATTGGTGTGGCAAACTCTTCATTCTCAGAATCATCATAACTGTCATCTTTTCCCTCCTCCCCACTATCCACAACATCATCCTCTAATGCTGATAGAGGAGTACTAGTAGATTGCATCTTTAAATATTTTCGTGCTGGGGGAGTATATGTTTCATCATTTCCTGAGCTGTTCTCTTGTTTAGCCTCTAACGTATTTTCTTCTTTGGGTTCAAGCTTAACTGATGATGTAAGCTCTTTAAGTGTGTTGGTGATTGGCTTAAAGGTTTCCTCCAATTGAGTTTCTGCCTCTATTTTACCAGCCTTGAACGCTTTATATTTTTTTCGTATAGCATTGCTGGTCTTTATAATTTCTTTTATCAGCTTTTCGCCCATTTTACTCTTCAGTTTAGAGATATACAGGCAGACAGCTATACAGCCTGTTTTTATACTGCTATACAGGCTGGTAAGCACCTATTAATCATATAACTGTGCCAATATGAGTTCTTCCACCGACTGATGGTGATAATTGAATTGCACTTTCTTTTATAGACTCATGAAGACTCATGAAGATACCAAGTGCTCATTACCAGAACCTTATGCAAACCAAGAGAACCTAAGTTTGTTACGTAGAAGTTGCCCTCATTCCTGATTTCCTCCAGTGCGCTGTCTGGTAAGTTGCCATATCTAGCCGGCAGGAACATTTGCTTATTCTGGAACTCCACTATGATTCGATCTCCATATTTCGTTGTAATTTTCCTGATTCCATGTATTTTGTAAGCTGTATGCTGCTCCATCTCAGTTACTTTGATGTATGGAGGCACTGGTTTAATCTCATAATTGTTTAGCACTTCTAATGCTCTGCTATTTGGTTTGAGAGCTGATGATTCTTCAGTGATAGTACGCCTTATCTTCTGCGGAGGTTGAGCCATTTTCACTGTTTTTATTTCTTCTATATAAACTGACCACTTTGAAACACTTGATGAACTGAACTGGATCTTGCTCGCGCACTCCTTTATAGTAACTTTTATGCTCTGTCTCTTTCACTCGTACTTTCTGTTTCTCTCACTCATGCTTTTCTGTCTCATTTAAGGGGGAGAAAGGGGTATATCAAAATAAAAATAATCACGAAGTTCTTCGCCTAACCCACAAACAGTGCAATTAATATGTTCATGCAAGTCATAATCATCCTCAGAACCCATGGTTAGCAGTCTTTGATATTTCTACACTAGATTTTCAGGTAGATAATCTTTTAAGTCTTTTAGATAATCTGAGAATTTTATGCACACCAGTAATTCACAAAAATTTTCCAAATCAATTTGTCCAGCTTCACACTTGTCACATAGAATAACTCCTCGATTGGATATTTTATCTTGTTCTCTATAATTCTGCTCATCATTAGTGTCATATAATCTTCGGTAATTTTGTCTAATACATGCATCAAAAAAGTACTTGTAAAAAGTTTCTCGTATACGGAAAATTGCACTTTTTAAATCCTCTGGCTTAGATTCTTCTTCATATAACATCCACATTTTCACTTGTACTACGAACTTTAATAAACCGCACTATGTTAACTTTGAAATCTTTGCTTAACGCGACCACGACTTAAGATCAACTGATGAATAACATATTTTTGAGGAGCGCCATTTATACTCCCCTCAGGAATCCCAAATGTGAAGGCAAATTTTTCCCCAAGTAAAATAAAACAGCAAAAAATAAATCCACGTTGAATCGAGAATAAATTCCTGGAAATAAGAACCCCTCAGCATAAGCAAAGCCACATTCGTACTTAAAACATTTTCAGACATGTTCATCCTGGAAATATAACCTCCCACGTTGAATCAAGAATCATTTCCTGGAAGTAAGAACCCCCTCATCATAAACAAACGGCGCCACATAACATAAACAAAGCTACATGCTCAGACATGATCCTTCATGTGTACAATATAATCCCAAGTTCCTAGAATAATGTGAACAACGAGCCACTAAAGGGATCAATTGAAATCATGTCCAGTCGGGAATTCTGGGAATTTATGTAATTAGACATATGCGCAACATATGTTCATACGGTAGAGTTAAATTTTATATTTAGGCTTAGGCGCAAGTCATTTGCTCAGACATGATCCTTCATGTCAGGCCCTAGACATAAAAAATGGCGTGACGTCACTGCAATGGAAACTGGAATATTTAGGAATGCGGGTGGAAACATGCGGGTGGGGGTAGAATATTTTGTGCATCCTTTCTTCCAGAGATATGAACTGTTTACCAGATCCCTATACTGATCCTTCACCCTGGGAATATTTAAGGAAAAATGTGTGCATATACAGTTAAAGGATATAAATCTATTTTTAGAACTTTAACCCCTCTAGAGATAAGACTTACGCTCAAGCGCAGGATGATGTAGAAAAGGAAGGATGAATGGGAGCGAAAAGGATGGCATGACGACGCTGCAATGGAAACTGGAATATTTAAATGTGGGTGACGCTAGAATATTTTGTGCATCCTTAAATGATCCTTCACCCCTGCATACACAGTTAAAGGATAGAAATCTATTTTTAGAACTTTTATCTCATCCTTTCTTCCAGACATATGGCTTGTTTACCCGATCCCTAAACTGATCCTTCACCCCGCATAAACAGTTAAAGGATAGAAATCTATTTTTAGGACAATTGTCCTCAACCTAGCATAAACATATGTATATAACATGCCATGTACATAGCCATATAACTTGATACCCTCTAGAAATAAGGCTTACACTCAAGCGCAGGATCTGTAGAAAGGGAAGGATGAATGGGAGCGAAAAGGATGGCGTGACCTCACTACAATGGCAGCTGGAATATTTGTGGGTGGGGCTATATTTTTTGTGGGCGGTGCTTAGCATTCATTGGCTGAGCCTAGAATTTAGGGGTGGAGACTGGAATATCCAGGGAGGGGAACTGGAACCCGAGGGGGCGGAGACTGGAAAAAATCCAAATTGAGACCCCCTGTATAAACCTTATGGGATTTTGGCCCAGAACCGGCATAGCTCCTCTACTGCGTAAACAAATGGTAAATATATTGTTACAATTTTGCCCGCCGAGCGGCTGGCGGACAAAATTGCACGTTTTTCCCTCGCTATAAATCTTGTTGAAAATAAATGGCTCGTCCGCCGAGGCAGACGAGCCCGAAAAAAGTGTCGGCTTTTCAATCCGAAGCACTGGCCAGATCTTGTCAGTGTGGCCGTTGGCCAGTGCTTCTGCCACATTACGCCACGATCGTGCGGATTGAACGCCGATCCTCATATTCACTTGATTAAAATTTCAAGTGTGAATTATACCGAGGGAAAATTTTGTAACAATATTTATAAAAGAATTCAAACAATAATGCAAAATGCATGGACATATGTATATTTAAAATATTTTAGTTCGCTGCTGACGACGACACTTTATCAATTAATAGTAAAGTGAGTTCATGGCTTAAAAGAAAGTCATCAGAAAGTAACAAAAGATCATCGTCGTCACCAGAAAGTATTTGCAGATGCGTGGTAAGTGTTTTTATACATTATTTACATTATAAGAAATATACTTCACAATATAAATGAAAAGCACGTGTCTTTACTTCGTTAAGGAGAAAATAAAAAATTTGTTCACTCGTATTTTTTTAAAATACTTCAGGATGTGCAATCCAAACAATTTTTCGGGTTTTGTCCGACGTGCCCCAGTTGTACTGGAAAACGTTATTAATTTTTTCCCATGTATCAATTGAGCCACTCATTTCGAAAGTGGCATAAATCACTCAAAAGTGGATTGCGATTCACCGCCGTAACGTAATGAGTATTAAGGTGAAGAATCGTATTCCACTTTTGAGTGATTTATGCCACTTTCGAAATTAGTGGCTCAATTGATACATGGGAAAAAATTAATAACGTTTTCCAGTACAACTGGGACACGTCGGACAAAACCCGAAGATTTGGAAGATTTAATTTTAAAAGTGTTAAATTAAGGACATATACAGAACGAGTAATACGGCAAAATAATGGAAAAGTGAAGAAAACCAGTGTTTCATTATTATAACCGCATTGATAATTTCATTGTTTTTCCCCATACATCTACTTCAAAAATATCGATTAATAAATCAATGGCACGACCACTGTTTGCTACGACGTCCAGCATCCTTTTCGCACAGATTCCACATAGGGCTTCAGCTTTTCTAGGGTTAAAGAAGTCCATGCTGTCTGAATGGTGTCTTTGAGGTCATGAACTGAGCTGAACTGCTTTCCGTCCGCGTAAACTCTCCTGACCAGCCAGCCCCAAATGTTCTCCATAGGATTCAGATCGGGAGAACGTGCTGGCCAGTCAAGAACTTGGATATTTTGTCTCGAAAACCAGTTCTTCGTTGTACTACTTACATGGATCCTGGCATTACCCTGTTGGAAAATCAAATTTCCTTCAGGATAACGCCTAATGTAAGGAAGTAAATTTGAAACAAGATCTCCTGGTACTCGAGACTGTTTATCCGACAGGACGGAAAAGCAATTTCGAGCATCCCATGGCTACTAAACGCCTCCAGACCATTAAAGACCCACCACCAAAACTTCTTGTTTGGAAAAAACTTCTTGTTTGGAAAAACCAGGCCGTCTGGACCATCAAGATTAAAATTTTTTTTATCTAAGAAAATTATCTAAAGAATCAATCAATCAGATTTGGGTTGGGAATGAATCTATGCAAACCTGAAACAGGTTTTTTCCAAACAAGAAATTTTGGTGGTGGATCTTTAATGGTCTGGAGGCGTTTAGTAGCCATGGGACGCTCGAACTTGCTTTTCCGTCCTGTCGGATAAACAGTCTCGAGTACCAGGAGGTCTTGTTTCAAATTTACTTCCTTACATTAGGCGTTATCCTGAAGGAAATTTGATTCTCCAACAGGATAATGCCAGGATCCATGTAAGTAGTACAACGAAGAACTGGTTTTCGAGACAAAATATCCAAGTTCTTGACTGGCCAGCACGTTCTCCCGATCTGAATCCTATGGAGAACATTTGGGGCTGGCTGGTCAGGAGAGTTTACGCGGACGGAAAGCAGTTCAGCTCAGTTCATGACCTCAAAGATACCATTCAGACAGCATGGACTTCTTTAACCCTAGAAAAGCTGAAGCCCTATGTGGAATCTGTGCGAAAAGGATGCTGGACGTCGTAGCAAACAGTGGTCGTGCCATTGATTTATTAATCGATATTTTTGAAGTAGATGTATGGGGAAAAACAATGAAATTATCAATGCGGTTATAATAATGAAACACTGGTTTTCTTCACTTTTCCATTATTTTGCCGTATTACTCGTTCTGTTGCAGCCATATGGAAATTCTTTTTGCACGATCTGAGACTGCTTGACTCAACAATACTTTTGATGAACAACAAATTTTCCCCTCTCGATTCAGAGTAATTGTACCGCCCTTTTTTATGGGTGCGGCTATAGCTTTGCAACAGAGTGTATTAATGGATTTGAATTAACCCGGCACATTTTTACCTGAAGTATGTACATACATACTTAATTTTGAACAGAGTAACTTTAACTCAATTCATTATCAAATTAAGTATGCTTTAATATGCTTACTCTTTACGTACTTGGTATTACATGATCCGAGATTAACTAAAAATCATGTTTTAAAAGTTTTTATTTTAAGAACGTTTTGTGTTATTCCCACTCTGTTTTTTTCTCAGTGTACTTGTGAGCGATGGAATCTGTCTATTCAACTGGTGGTGGATGTTAGGGTCTCTGTACCAACGCCAGCTTAGAGCTTCCGAGGTTCAACGAGGCGGGGAAAGTTGTTTATGCATACACAATTAAATAATTTTAAGGTTCTAAAACGAATTTTCTTACTACGCAAATAAGATTCCTTCACTTGAACGAATTGTGTCATAACAAAAAATGCTGAATCAAATTTAAGCATATGAAAGCGGGTGCAAATCTAGCAATCACGATAAAGAACCCAATATGGCGGCCAAGTTTTCGAAGATTTTAAATAATGTTACGAGAAAATATATTAGAATGGTTGATTTAATACCCAGTAATCTAATTTAACGTTTACATGTATAACAATATTTTAAGGTAGACGATAATTTCTATAAATTTTTTTTTTTTTTTTACAAGGTAGAATTAATTCGACCTTGCTTTTTGCTTTCGCGCACTCGGGAACTTAGTCCATATGACGCTGCTTTCTTGTGTATTTGTTTTTTATATTTTTGAGAGAGGAGATTTTTGCTTTTTAACCAAGATATTTCATGTGGGAATCGAACCCACAACCCCGGAATGACGTACTTAGCCGAACCGCCCAGCCAACTACGCCACCTGCGGCCCCAATTTCTATAATGAATTAGCTATTAACATAAGGGTTTCATTTTTAGCAAATTGCCTTAGATATTTAATAGAACTTCTGCCATGCTTTTAGCGGACTGAGGAGCAGACGTGCTCCCTCTCAACACACATGGAGATGGAATTCTGATTCCGTAACATGTTGAAGCCTCGGTAAATAATATAAAAAAGAAGGTCGCCAAATAATAAAAGCGGTCATAAATGAACCATATACGTACGTCGACATCTAGAGTAATGAATCATCAGAAAGTAGCTATAAGCAACTACATGGAGGAAGAAAAAAGCATAAAAATAAAATAATTCTCATTGCTCGGATATTTCAATATGTCTCGAAAATAACAAAAATTAATCAGGTATTTGATTTTATATTCGATCTAACCTACTAACTTACTTCTTCCTGGTTATTTACAATAATATGTTACTTTTATCCCAGGATAAGCTTTTTTTCATTATTAAAATACTGTTTCAAAATTGTTCGCATTTTTATTTACAGGTAGATTTGCCAACGCACCCTCCGTTCAACTTCCAGACCTCCCAGGCTCTTACGATGACGATTTAAGCTGAATTTAAAATTAAAACTTTTAAAAATTTTCATCGTGTAACCAAACTTGTCACTTTGATGATTTTGAGCCATTTTAAAATAATATTAATAACTAGCTTTTGCCCGCGACTTCGTGCGTCTACGATCAGAGTTTAATTGAATCTCGTCACAGATCATGACGCGGTGTTACGGCGTCTATTAGCAGCGCTATCCAGACAGCGCGAAAATATTCACCATGTTCAAGTATCTACGTATACCAGTTTCCAAGACGATCAGTTAAACGGTATAAAAGTTGTTGTGCTGCAGCGCCATCTATTAATAAGCTGTAGCAAAATAAATAGCGCTAAAATATTCACCGTGTTCAAATATCTACGTACACCAATTTTCATGACGATCGGTTGAACGGTTTAAAAGTTGATGTGTTGAAGCGCCATCTAGTGACGAGCTATAGCAAAATGAATAGCCTGAAAATCTTCACCGTATTCAAATTTCTGCGTATACCAATTTTCATGATGATCAATTTAACGGTATAGAAGTTTATGTATTGCAGAGCCATCTACTGGGTGGGTGGATTTTCCAAATGGAGCAAGTATTTTAACGTCGTCCGCATAAATAAGGAGCTCAGAACTAGACACAACATCTTGAACATCATTAATAAATAAGATAAACAATAACGGTCCTAAGTGGCTCCCTTAAGGGACACCGCTCATTACTAAAAAAGGTCAAGATAAAGATGACTTCAAAATTGCTTGTTCCGACCGATCAGTCAGGTATGAATTAATCCAATCCAGAAATCCCGGAGGAGTCCCGAAAGATGAAAGCTTCGATAAGAGAACCTTGCTGGAAATCCTACCGAAGGTTTTACTAAGATCGGTGTAAACACAGTCGGCCATCGACCGTGCGGACCATCACAAACAGATTTGAATGGCTTTGGAATAACTAGATAGTTTGATAGTTTTGGGTCTATAATTTGACACATCACACCTTCCTTTTTTATGTAAGGGTGTTATGAATGACAGCTTCCATAAATTAGGCCGCGTGCATAACACACATAGATCATCGCTGAGAGCATTTGCGCGCATCATCGCTCTCAAAACTCTCAAAGGTTTTTAAATGGAAGTGTGCACAACACACATCGCTTCATCGCCTACATCCATGCTTTGCAGCGCGCTGTTATTTTTAATACCTCTAAAGAGAGATCTTTAGCGCGCTGTCCTTTGAGGGTTCCGGTTTTTGTTTGGGAAGAATGATCATTTTCCCATTGTTTCTGCAATTTTGGGGTAATTGCAGTTAATATATAATTAAAAGTACCTAAGTTCATCCGAAGAAATTCGAAAAACTTGTCTGGGTAATTTTTTACTTTTTTAAATAAATTATATTTGGACATTTAGTTTTCTTGTTTACTGGATACCTTCTATAAAGTTGACGCCGATTCAATAAATGACTCCTTCAAAACACTGCTTTCCATTTAAAATAATTCCTCTTAACAACTAACAAGAAGAATAAGCGCGCTTCATACAATGCGTTATGCACACCCTGCGATGAAGCGCTGTTAAGATTAAGCTCGCTGATCCACCTTCATCGATGATCTATGTGTCGTTATGCACGCAGCCTTAGAAATACAGTGGATTTAAGAGAAAGGCTGAACCCGGAACCCCGTCCAGCCCGGGAGATAAATTCTACTTTCTACTTTTTAACTAAGTCATCACGGGGAACACACCAGTCTAGATAATATTAAAATCAATGATAGAATTAATAGAATCACAACAATTAATCGGACCATAAGCCTCGTCATGACAAATGAAAGAAGTGTTGAAAAAATCAGCAAACATATTGGAAATCACAAAAGAGTCTTCCGATGACAGTGAGTCATTTGTCATAATTTCAGAAAATTCTTTTATAAAAAACTTCCTTAAGTATAAAATAACATGTTTTAATTTTTATACTCTAAACCCCCCTTTTCGTGAAAGTTCTTTTTTTTATAACACGGATTCGCATAACAGTAAAAGGTTAGAAACCTTACTTTTATAATTCTTGTATTTGACTAACATATGTATGATAGTTCCCAACAAACTGGAATAAAAAGTTTAAAGTGCTTATGTTCATATGAACCCATTCAATGGTTTTAGAGAAGAATTGTAATGCCCAATCTCCATAGGAAACCAACCAAACCAAAACCACAAAACCACTGGCAAATAACATCAGCACACATTATCATCAATGTAGGTGTGAAATGTCAGTCAGCCTTAGATCCACTGGGCCCGTCCGAACCGCAGTGCAGAACGGGGCTTTTTGGGGGTCCTCGTTACGACGGCGGAGCCGCAGCACCTTGCAGCACCTCTTGACCTGATTTAGCAATAAATATCCGATGAACTCTAGGGCCCGGGGTATTTAACCTTAATTTATTTTTGACATATAGAAAATTTCAAGTACTAAACCTGTACTAAATGCGCTAAATTGAATGTGGCAATTACAATTGGTTTAACTCACACAGACGAAAAAGCTAGCGAGTGATGACCAAAATGAGCGAGACAGGTGACAAAAATTACAATGCGAGTGAAAGAGCTGCAGACATTTTTGGTTTGGTTGGTTGGTCTGGTTTTCTATGGAGATTAGGCATAACAACCCGTAAAAAAACCCTCTTATAAGAAGTAGTGATAATAAGTACAGATTAGGTCAAATATAAATATTTTCGTAACGTAAGGCTGTATGTATAATAATGTATCTTCCATAATATGAATAATTTTTGCTGCAGAATAACTTACAAAATAATATGTAATAACTATATAATAACTATAAGTTCCCCCTAACAAACTTTGATGGCGTTGCAAAATGTGTTCTATAAGGAAGAATTTTACTTTGAATTTTAAGAACTTTTACAAAATTTAGTTGTTAGCTATTCATTTATTATAATCAATTCAATAACGTATATAGGTAATATCACAAATTATAAAAAAAGGAAAAAATAGAATAAAATCACTGTCAGTTTGCAATGTTTTTCAACTTTATATTTCTTATCATTTCTATTATACGGTGCTTTCGATCTAATTTTATTAAAATATAGATTATCCGGTATGAACACACAGAACAATTTCTCAAATGTTTTCAATTGACACTAATTCACTTCTAACTATAATCGGAGCAATGTATAGTAATAATGGATTACCTTTAGATTATGATAAATAACCTCAATTGCAGAACGATGTTCACAATCCAAGTTTTCTCATAGGTAAATGCTGCAAATAATTCAAATCGCCAAGGAGAAGAATTTTATTTCACTTATTAGCTCACTTTCGAATTATTTCACTTTAACCAAATTTTGAGCGATATCATATCACGAGAGAGCTCGTTTATTCACAAATGAAAACTATTGGTGTACATGCATTTCCATATTACGAATATTATTTTGACTTTTAGAATACGAATATTTTAGAATAATCATAATGAATTTACAAATTAGATTATCCTATTTGCGTACTTAATAATCTGAAAGTATGAAACATTATTAGAACACAGCGCAAATGGTAACAGCGGATTCAACATCTACACGAAATGGATGAACAAAAAATGTAAAGCTTGCAACGGAATTATATCTCAATGAGCGTAACGAGAGAAAATATACATAAACGAGCTAAAGGCAAGGATATTGTAGAAAATTCCGAATTTTCCACAAACTACACAAATGAAAAAATCGACCGAAAATCTACGAGTGTGTGCGGGTATTTTGTCGTCCTCCCTTCAGTTGGTACCCTTGCAATTTCGTCTTTGTATGTTTGAGCAGAGCACCTAGAAGGAGTTTTTTCCCGAACTTTTCACTAAGCATTTCCTCCTTATCTCATCCTAATTTTTGAATTAACTATCTATGAAATAAATTAACATTATTCACTATTCACTACTTCACTATTTTATACCAAACATTTATAAAAACATCACCAAGCATTTATAAAAACACCAGCAGAATAAAAATCGAAAAATTCGCGCTAGAAATAAAATAAATACATTCTATACGCAAGAGAACAGCACGAAGGAATTTTGTTTCTCATAAAGGAAAGAAAATTATTCGAAAAATTGAACACAACAAACATTAATTAAATAAAAAATTGATAAAAATGAAGGCTGAGGAATCGCACGATGTAGGCAGAGAAATTCAATAAGCCGAGAATTAAAAATGCAATTTGCTCAGAAACAATAACACAATAGCCCGTTTTTACATTTTATCGAATATATTATGTCGACAGTGTTGTATTCCAGAAAAAACTAAAATTAAGAATACACTGAAAATAGCAAAACCGTTGAACTCACAATTAGAAAATTTTTCAATGAAATCTCGCCAAACGATTGAAACAGGGGCCGAAACTCCACTGAGCACAAACTTAAAACATCGCTTTTCCTCATGACAACATCTACGGGGAAATGAGCAGACGCCGACGAGAGTGAGAATAAAAAAGGAGAGAATTGTTTTATCAATTATATGAGCGGAAAAGCTCATGGGCGTAGGTTCGTAGAACATTTCATTTTTGTTTTGCAATGTGGAAAGCCAAAAGGAAGTATATACGAAGTGAAACAATAGACACATTTAATTAGTAACTTGTTATTTTGCCTCAAAAAGTTGTTTAAGTAATAATAAAGGACCAAAGCAGCAGCTGTTCCTTTTCAAATACTCCTATCCTTTCTCTCTATTTGGCAATAACTTTTTCTCTTAAAACAATGTGTAGGTTTGCTATTTGATATGAAATACTTCACCGTAAAAATTAACTCCCGCGAACATTTTAACTTTAGGCAAAAATGCTGTTATGTATAAAGGAGTACCTACTATTTTATAAACTTGAATCAACGTAAGATTTTAAGGGACATACTGCAATACTTTTTAAAATAAAAATGTAATCGATTTCAGAAATTTGTTTTCCTTTTAAGAGCTTAAAGGCAATTTTAAAATCTAATATTATAATTCTATTATATGTACCTACTTCATTAAACTATATAAAAAAAATTTCGTTTTAAGGTCCCGTATCTCAAAAGAAAAAATAAATAAATAAATGTATAAGGTAAGAGAACCAAATAAGGCCGGGGCCCTAACAAGGCCCATCTTTCAAATTTCGCGCCAAACGAATTCGGAAGTACCACAAGTCTGTGTTATATTTTATTTACTTATCTGTGATACAAGGTAGAATTAATTCTAGCTTGCTCTTTGTTTTTTTTTTCGCGCACTCGGGAACCTAAGCCCATATGGCGCTTTCTTTTGTATTTTTGTGTTCCTGTATTTTTGTTTTATATATTTGTGTATGTGAGATGTTTTTTGATTAACCAAGGTATTTAATGTGGGAATCGAACCTTGGAGGAACGAACGAGAATCCTCCTCCAAGAATCGAACCCACAACCCCGGAATGAAGTACTCAGCCGAACCGCCCAGCCAACTACGCCACCCTAGGCCCCAAGTTATATTTTAGTACCTACAAATCTCACCCTAATCAGTTTTTCTCAAACGTAAACTTGTGAGTATTTACAATTGCATTCATAAAACGTCAGCGAAAGGGCATGCACGGCGATTTTTATAAAAAGCAACTGCAAAACATATAAGTATTTTTATTTATGTTTGAGGAAAAATATATACTTTTTTGTTTTATTTTTTACGTTGTCGTTATATATTATTATTATTATATAGAATGTGTGTTAAAAATTACGATTATTTTTTTATTATCATACTACTTAGTTATTTATCTAATAAGGCCCGAGTCCTAACAAGGCCCATCTTTCAAATTTCGCGCCAAACGAAATCGGAAATTTCTCAAATCTGTGTTATAATTTAATGCCTACAAATCTCAAATGTTCGCCCTATTCAGCTTCGCTCAGAAGTAAATTTGTCAGTGTATCCATTCATAAAACGTTAGCGATATTGTATGTTCGGTCAAATTTTATAAAAATCAACTACAAAACATGAAGTTCATTAATTTTGTTAATTTTTTGTTAGCTCTGTTAGAAAGTAATTATTTTTTGTTGAATTTTGGTGACTTGCGTATTTACAATTAATTTTGATTCAAAATTAATGGGGCCCTTATTAAGACGTATGGGTTCCCTATAAGGCCCAAGACATGTTTTTTTTAATGCTAAAAAGACAGTTAATATTTTAAAAGAGGCTATTATACTAAGGAATTTTCAAAAGGTTATTTAATAAAGAATTTTTATAATAAATTTAAAATCTTTTTATTTTGTATTCCTTTGAGTTGTTAAGCAATAACAATAAGGTGGGCCTTATTTGGGTATCCTACCTTTATAGAAAAACCAAAAAACCCGACTGTTTGTAAAAAAGAAACTGAAGATATATAAACAGGTATTTATAAAGCTCAGAAACAAAAAATTAAAAAATAAAATTTATTCTGTGAAGCATTGTTAGACGCTACCAATTTACAATTGAGGACAAAACATTGTGGCCTTCGATCGCATATCACGATTTGATAAAATAAATTTTACAAAGTCGAAGTAAATTTTTAATCCTTCTAAGTATTTTCTTAAGAATATGTAACAGAAAAATTTCCAGTTTTTTGTGTCTAAACCTATTTATATCTTTCCAGTTTTTTACAAGCAGTCGGGATTTTGTTTTTCTTTATTAATTTATTTTTTATTTAAAGGGTTTTATGTAGTTGCTTAATTTATTTTAACCCATTCGAGACAGCACATATTTTTGGAGACCATCCACAGAAACCATAATTTTTTTGTTTTGCTTTATATTGATCATTTTAAATAAAAAAAATGTTTGCAATAGAAATGAGTCGCTTCTTAACTCCCTTCAGACAAATAATATGATTGCACACCGTGTGCGCAGGTAGTTGCTCTGAATATTTTTATTACGAGAGACATATTGAACACCGGGTCTGCAATATGCAAAATAAAATAAAAACGCATTAT
Source organism: Machimus rusticus (assembly GCA_951509405.1). Classification (NCBI taxonomy): domain Eukaryota; kingdom Metazoa; phylum Arthropoda; class Insecta; order Diptera; family Asilidae; genus Machimus; species Machimus rusticus. Next base: position 6,334,297 of record OX608054.1, read on the forward strand.
TAAATTGAATAACATTTATTTCAAAAAATATTCACGTAACATGAAATCGTTATTTAAGTTTCAGTAATAATGACAAAAAATATAGGCCCCTATTATGGTTAGCGAGTCGCCAAGTCACATTCGAGTCGAAAAGAGCTTAAAAGAGCCCTTTTTGGATAAAAATTCCCTAATAAAGTTTCTAAAATTATCATAAAATCATTTCAGTAGCCTTTGACTTCAATTAATTTTTTCGTTCAAAGTGGTTGAAATTACTTGATAGAAAAATCCATTCGCGTTATTTTGACGTTATGTGAGGAAAAATTCACTGAAGTCAAGGGTAACTGAAATGAATTTATTAAAAATTTAGGAACTTTGTTAGGAATTCTTATCCAAAAAAGGCTTTTTTAAGCTCTTTTCGACTCGAATGTGACTTGGCGACTCGCTAACCATAATAGGGGCCATAATCTATTCAGCAGAATAAAATAATTTTTAAGTTGCAGTACAAGGTAAGTAAGGCCTGAAAGGACGACCCTTAGTTCTGTTTTGTGAAACGAAAAAGCTTGAAAAAATCACCCAAACATAATCCAGGGTTACCACTGCTGATTTTCTGCAATCCTGATGGTCCTGGATTTGGGTCACTCATATTTTTGAACACTTCTAAAATAATTTTTCTTTTTAAGCAGTCTTGTCCTGACGACTGATTTTTCCATATTGACTGAGAATTAATTGCAATTCAATATCATTGCACAAGTAAGTATTCTAGGACCAGTAATAAAAAAATAAGCTGTACGATAAGGAAAAGCTAACTGTAAGAACTTTAACTTTTTTTTTGTTATAAATTTGCTGGTTACCAATTAAACACGTCTGGTCACTTTAAATGCTTTATTGAGAAGAAGGCATTACACCGATGAAACTGAGTTCTACGTATGTAGATCGACCGATCGCTCTCAGAAACTACCGTATTACCGTAAGTGTACTAATTGTACTAAACTTGCAAACGAGGATCGGTCGATCTATACTCTTCACACGATTGATACAGGGTGAGTACTTTTAACTTATTCTTAGAACTTTTGACTAGGTAAGTTTTCTATTTTCTAGAAAACTTTTAAGTTATTTTTTTTTTTTAATTTTGCAATAACTTGGTATTGACTCCGGCAGTGGTTATAATATTTTTAAGTATAACATAGTCACCGACGTTATCTATTATTATCAAAATAAACTTTATTTCGATCTAGACTGTGAACGATATTCTCATAGGCGAGGAGCCGCCAATACTGGCTTAGTTCGCAATTGCAATCTGATTAATCCGAGCACCCCAATTGTGTCCACATATACGATCTGAGTGCTCGGAATGATCTGATCTATGTCCGTAAATTCAATCCAGATCATTTCGAGCGCGCTCTATGTGCTCTGGCGGTGAAGACCGATTAAACAGATCTAACCTAACATTTATTTGTTGCCACTTTCGAATTGTTGTCTTTTTAGTCTAAAGTGGGATTGAAATCCCTTGTCCCAATATGACACCATTACCTGCTAAGCGAATTTTTGAATTATATTGATTTTTATTAATTTTTCTTCTCTTAAACCTCTTAATTTATTCTTCGTACTCAAAAAAAAAAGATACGTTGGCCATACCTATGGCCTTAACAATTAATTTTCTTTTTAAATTAACTTCTTTCATTATTTGGTTTCAAATCAGCAGCCAGTACAAAACTAAAGTCTTCTTCTTTTCGCTCGTACAGCTGAAGTTGTGTCCACAATTGTGATCTTTTTGGCGAGCACTCAGAGCGTAACCTGCTTAATCTGCTCGCTCGAGCGATTGCAATTGCGAACTCGGCCACTGAAAGCCCACAGGCTTTGAAAATTTTTAACGAAAATTAACAGTTTACACTCAGACGAATAAGATAAGCTTGGTCGGCGTGGATTCAATTGTCCGAAATAATTAAAATAATTATGTATTATCAAATGTCCATAATGTTTTACCGTCATCGCGGATTTTGATCAAACATAGTAGTTTGGTGTGAAATTTTATAAACAATTGGAAAAAATCCGGCCGACCAATATTTTTTAGCCGAAGAGGTCTGGCATACCTATTTGAAAGGTGTGATAAGGGGTATAATTTCTGTTACCACGGAAATTTTTTTTTTCATTTTATTACTACAATTTTAAAATGAAGTGTTTCATTTTTAAGACGTCAACTAAAGAAAAGATTAATCCGTTTTCTGGACGGAAAGACGCTTTTAAAAAATGTGAAAACGTGCTAATTTTCCGCAAAATGAAAAATATTAAGTATCAAAATTTAAGTTTAAATTCCAATGATGCGAATAATGTGCTATACAACATTTATGCCTATACCAGTGAATCATAGAGAAGAATTCGCCAATTGGATGCAATTTGTAAGTAAATAATTATGTCCTATTACAGCTTTTGGTGCAGTAATAAACAATAAATACGATAGAAATGCATGCATGACTTCATGAAAACTTCTATAGCTCTTTTTTTAAACTTAAATTATTATCAGTAGGCAATGTGTTTTAATTACTACAATTATTACAGTTTTAATATTATATGATCAATAATATTAAGTTTGAAGTAATCTTAATAATTATTACTTCTAACTTTAATTCTTCCTACATAATACATTCGATGAAATATAAAGAATTTTATTTGATTAATCATAGAATCAGCCTAGTACTTCACATGGGGCTACAGTTGAACCAATGGATGTTTCGGAAGAAGAACAAGAAGAAAATTTACAGCCACTGAACAGCAAAAATATTTCCAATAAAAATAAATGTGTTTTCTGTGGGAAATTGGAGAGAAATTTAAAAAAATCGTCGAAATTACCCGATAGAAGACAACAATAATTTAAGAAAAAAAATCGACGAAATGCTGCTAGTTGTCGATGATGAACACATTCAGCAGAGGATTAATGAATCATCATATATTCACTATCATTTTGCATGTAGACATGCTTTTAAAATGAAATATAGAAGATCTTTAACAGAAGAAAATTCCAAACATGAATTGTGGCATCATGTGCGTAAAATGCACAATGAAGCATTCAGTATATTAGAAATTATTTTAGAAAACGATATTCTGAAAAAACAACATGTATACTTGTTCTCTGATGTTTACACGCACTACAAGGCTATATTGAATGAATTATCAGATGAACAAAATGTTACATATGATTTTGATACTTACCGAATGGACCATTTACAAGATAAAATATTAACAAAATACGGAGATGTCTTAGCTATTGGAACGACACAAGAACACAGTTACAGAAAAATTATTTATAAAAAAGATATGCAAATGGACCCTGACTTAGCAGAAAGATTAATTTCTTCATCGTCACAAACATATAAAATACGAGAAGTTGCCTCCTATCTTCGTAGTAAAATATTAAATGTCGTGAATAAGAAACCAGAAAAAGTCGACTCCAAATATATTTGCGGAGGCGATTGTAATGTTCCCGAATTATTGCAAAACTTTATTTATTATTTGGTAAAAGGTCCAAATTTTAAAAGAGAATTATCAGATGAGGATTCTATAAGAATCAAATCAATATGTGACGATTTAATTTATATAGTCAATAAACGCAGAGTCAAGCCAGCAAAGCACATGATGCTGGCATCATCGTTGAAATCATTGACTGGAAGTAAAAAGGTTTTAACAATTTTAAATAAATATGGCCATTGTTTCTCATATTCTGTAGCTGAAGAATTAGAAATTTGATAATTACGATCGTTTCATTGATACAATAAATGGCAAGGAAACTCTCCATGATACTGTTGGAATTATCTATCAATTCAAAGTTAACGAAAATGAAGAATTGAATGATAATAATGAATCTCCATTAAACAGAGCAGCTACTTCCGGATCACAGCAATCCAAAAAAAGACGTCGATTTTATGTTATCCCTCATGAAATATCAGTTTATGCAAAAAAACCGAAAGCCCTCACATGCCTCCATCCGTATGAGTATTTAGAAAGTATATCAGCAGAGAATTACAACGTCAAACAAGATGCAGTTTTAAGAGACATTATTTGGGCTATTTCAATTGCTTTTGTACCACAAACTCCAATGTGGATTGGCTTTAATAGCCAAACTTTAATAGATAATATTGAGCTACAAATAGTTGACTATTTACCGTAAATAAATATGTCTCCAACATCTTATAGTGCGATATTGGAAACTCTAAAAAATGCACAAGAAATTGCTAAGCAGTGTAATCAAGAATACATCATCGTTACTTATGATTTAGCAATTGCAAGAATGACAATGAAAATGCAAATCACAGAAAGTCCAACTTATGACAATATTTTCATTAATATGGGTGGATTTCATATACAAATGGCATTTTTTAAGGCCCTTGGAAAGTACATTGATTCCTGTGGTATTGATGTTTTACTCGGAGAATCTGAAATTCTTGCGCCTGGTTCGGTAAATGGTTTTATAAACGCAAAACATTTCAACCGGTGTAAAAGAATCCATCCTATTTGTGCAGCTGTCTTTCAGTCTCTACATTTTGAAAGATTTCTAAATGAAAATGAAGAGTTAGTTGACGACTCTTTTGTTAATGATTTAATTCATATTCAAATGACTCCATTAGAATGTAACACCGATTTATTTATACCGATTGCTCTAAAGGAACTGTTAAAAAAATATCAGATGTTTATTCAATCGACATTAGAAGGAAAACACGGAAAAACAGCTCAATTTTTTATGCAATATGTAGATTTCATGAATATATATTTCCGGTTTTCAAGGAGTATCCGGACAAGCAGTTTCAAACTATACATCGAATCACTTTCTGAAATGGCTGACTTATTCTTCATATTCTTTATATTTAATCAGCAAAATTACGCCAGATGGATTTTAATGTACCAAAGAAATTTAATATATATGAGAGACAACAATAATCCGCTGTTTCAACATTTTTTGCGAGGTGCCTTTGGAATTAAACGAACAGATAAGAATATAGCATGAGCTCCTGTTGATCTCACTCTAGAACAAACAATAAATGCAGATGCAGCAAATACTTTAACTGGAATATCTCATTTTACAAAACTCAATCTCGGCCAGACAGCGATGGGCTTTAAGCCACAGTATTAGAACAAAAATAATCACCAAATTATTGGAATCTATAAATTATATACAACCAGACGATATTACTCATGAATTGGAAGTTAACAGAATGGCCAAAGACCGCAACGCATTTAATGATTTTTCTGATGCTGTCGAAAAATCAATGAATCCTTTTAACTCAACAATAAATTCAGCCAATTTATTTAATATTGTTACTGGTAAAGCCGTTTCTGATGAAACGAGTGAATTTTTATTAAATGTAAGAGAAAATGGTAAAGAACAAAAACGTAAATTTATCGAAGAGTGTGCCATTGATAAAAGTAGATTCGAGAGAGCTATTAAAAAAATAAAATATTAAATTTTGCAAGCGAATCTTTGAAAAAATCTCACAATATGAGTGATGGCAAACGTACCACAATCCGAATGGAACGTGATATTTTCGGTCGATTATTGGGAATATCGCTTCGAAAAAAGTAGATATTGAAACATGTTTAACATATCCATTGTCACCATTTCCACCAGCATTAACGTACTCAACAGGAGAAATATTTAAAACCGACAAAACAGCATTGGCCAAAAAAATAATGTCTTCAATAGAAACTTCGGTCCCAAACCACATAGACGTTGAAATTATCGACGGTTTCCATTTACTACACAATTTAGGACCATCTATACCTCAAGCATTAGTAGATAAGCTATGGGGGTTCGAGCGCAAAATCCCATAAGGTTTATACAGGGGGTCAAAAATTACAAAATTGTATCAAAAGCTCGTCGTCTACGTCTACGAGCAGTTTTAAGGCCGAAAGCTCTCTCTTGTTTGTATCGGGGTTGGGATCTTTGCTATTTTGCGGGTCAGCCATTTGCCGGATTAAGCTCAATTTTTCTAGAATGTGTGTGCTTGGAGTGTATATGTGGATATCTAGGTTCGGGTCTTTGCTACTTTTGCTGTCCGCCATCTACCAAATTAAGCTCAAGTTGCGTGTGCTTGGAGTATATGTGGTGATCGGGTTCGGGACTTTACTATTTTCGTGGTCCATCATCTACCAGATTAACCTCATGTTTTTTAGAATGCGTGTGAGACGCCGAAAGCTTTACCTATCCTTTGCTAGTTGGACGCGAACGCGAATGCCTCGATCATGTTACGTGTCATCATAAATCGCAGGGTACTTGAACGTGGACACTTGAATGTGTCACCCAAGCATAATTTACGCAATACATGGAATCCGGAAAATTATAACAAAATATGGAGATCGCATCATAGTGGAGTTCCAGGATAATCAAATGTTCCTGCCGGCTAGATATGGCAACTTACCAGACAGCATACTGGAGGAAATCAGGAATCAGGGCAATTTCTACATAACAAACTTGGGTCCTCCTGGCCCCTCTGGCCCTCCCCAAGTTCTATAAAATGGATTGTAATACCAACAAAAGGTTAGTTTGCATAAGGTTCTGATAATGAACACATATAAAGATTTTACCAAGCTGCTAGAAGGAGACGTAGGGCAGAGGAAAAACAAATCAAAGAATTAAAGTGTTAGATAAATTATTCTAAATCAGACAAAATTAAAAAGATATTAAGATGTTAGTATGGAAAATCAATTTCCAACCAGCCAACCATGGATGAAATATAAAATTTAACGCAACCATATGAACATATGTGTGCATATGTCTGCGGATATATTTCCAAGGTGAAGGAACAGTTTAGGGATCGGGTAAATAAGCCATATTTCTGGAAGAAAGGACGTATTTCTTCGCCAATATGAAAACGTTGACAAAGCAATTTCTAAATATGGTAAGCATTACACAAGTTGCTCATGGTCGAAAGATCATGCAACTGCAGTCAAACAAAGTAAAAGTCATCACAATACGATGATATTTATGACAAATTTCAAATCCTAAAAAACTCTTTTGTTCAAGATGGACAGTTCATCCTTTAAATTTCAAAGAGGTAATCATTTTACTCCTCACACGTGTAAGCCAAGTGTGAAGCCTCTAGGTCAAACCCATTTTGTTTTCTTATAATAGGAATATTTAAGAGATATTATTTCATATGCGAACCCTTTCTGCTGCAATATGATGTTATTTATGACAAATTTCAAATCCTAAAAAACCCTTTTGTTCAGGATGGACAAATCGCAGTTCATAGTTTCTCACATCCTTTAAATTTCAAAGAGGCTATTATTTTACTCATCACACATGTAGACTTAGTGTGAGAATTTGGCTCAAACCCGCTTTGTTTTTCTTATAATAGGAATATTTAGAGAGAGATATGTTTGTATATGAGGATCCTACCAGTTGCAATATGAGTTCTGGTAACTTCATATAAATAGCGGCCAAGTGTTTTTAAATTTATTCAAAATGTATCCATCAAGTAAAATAGAGGTAATGGAAGAACTTAAAAGTATAATAATAAGTTCTAACCATCCAAAACTAAAAGTTTTGGATGTGAAACTAATCTTAAAGCGATACCCTTTCCCACTAAGGGTTTTAATAAAAATACACGAAGCTGGCTGGATGGAGGTAAACTCACCCACCGGATCCAATTATGAATATAATCGAATGGTGAGTTTTAAACTTATAATTTTATATATACATATTTCTACCCTAACCAACAGGGGGGGGTGATCAGATGATGGTGATGAGTGTGTCACCAAAATCATACATGCTCCAGAGGGCTATCAGGCAGAGGCAGCAACATCAGTGAAAAGAAAACGCGCATGTTTGTGTCATATAAAATAAGTGAATGATGAATGAATATGAAAATAAAACGCTAGTTCATATTTTTAATATATCTTTTTATTTCTATATACTTTATCACTTGGACGTCTTAAAATTGTTTCAACAGGGTAAACTTGTGGATGTTTGACTTTCTGCAATTCCATTTCTACTAAATCCGCCTGTCATAAATCATTAAAGCCTTTTATGATGACTCGTCGTCTTTTAAAATATGCAAAACGTGCAGGCTTATGGAGCTCCTCGACAACATCTCTCTTACCCATAATATAGATAAATTAAACAGATTAATTGTAACACTAAGCTTTATCGGTAAAAACAGTCTTCTTGATTCTGATGCTCCTTATTAAGTATGCTAGAGAACAAATATTTCTTAATCCTTCAATTTCTCCATTAATGTATAGAGTTAGATTATTCACAGTTTCTTGAATATTTTTATGTAATTCATAGTGCTGCTTTCCTATTTGTGTATCATCATAATTTTTAGTTGTAGCATCAGCATTTGTCTTAGGTTCTTTAAGATTTGCGATGTGTTTGAATGTCAAATCAAAGTTTCCTTTCGGGGTTAAAAGAAATCCAATTCCTGCAGGTCCAATTGAGCCTTGTTTACCAGCAGCACCAGGTTTTCCGGGAAGGCCAGGAGGGCCAGGAGGGCCAGGGGGACCGGAAGGATCCTGTTTAAGCCTACTACTTCTTATTGAGCGACCAAACTTGTCAACGTCCATTTTCGAAATGATATATAATTTCACATATGTAGATATTTATTCAATTATATCAGCTTTCCGCAGCTCCTCAATAATTGCTACTATTTCATTATCATGGCTGTTATTTCCAGCTTGTTTTGATGCTATTAGTATACGAAGTCGGTCTGCTAATTCATTTGGATCACCCCAATAGACATATTCAATGTTTTCCTTTGGAATTCTCATTATCACCATCCCTCTGTATGGTTTAGGAGTGTGAATCAATTTCTTTATTATGTTTTATATTTGTAGGTATTTGTTCCCTTTATTTGCCTATTTTCATTAAAATCACGCCTTTGCGTGCATGTATCGCTTAAAATTGATTGATAATTGACCAAGTCTTCTTTATTGTAACCGTTTTGTTCATCCTCAACTTTCAATGTTGAATTACCAATTTTCCATCCATCAGTGCTGCTATAATGTGCACCGTACGTTTTATCAACTTTCTCATTACCGCTGCTAACTAATTCCTTATATTTATTAAATATTTGGTTGGATGAACTTTGTTCTTTTAATGTTAATGATTGTATTTTCCTCCACCTCACTATCCTCATCATCATCCTCTAATGCTGATAGAGGAGTACTAGTAAACTGCATCTTTAAATATTTTCGTGATGGGGGAGTATATGTTTCATCATTTCTTGAGCTGTTCTCTTGTTTAGGCTCTACGGTATTTTCTTCTTTGGGTTCAAGCTTAACTGATGATGTAAGCTCTTTAAGTGTGTTGGTGATTGGCTTAAAGGTTTCCTCCAATTGAGTTTCTGCCTCGATTTTACCAGCCTTGAACGCTTTATATTTCTTTCGAATAGCATTACTTGTCTTTATAATATCTTTTATCAGCTTTTCATCCATTTTACTCTTTAGTTTAGAGATATATAGGTAGTCAACTACACAGACAGTTATACAGCTAGACAGCTATACAGCCTGTTCAAAAACAGGCTGTTCAAAAACAGCCTGTTTTTGAACAGCCTGTTTTTGAACAGCCTGTTTTTTAACAGCCTGTTTTTAACAGCCTGTTTTTGAACAGCCTGTTTGAACAGCCTGTTTTTGAACAGCCTGTTTTTTAACAGCCTGTTTTTTAACAGCCTGTTTTTGAACAGCCTGTTTTTGAACAGCCTGTTTTGAATAGCCTGTTTTTGAACAGCCTGTTTTGAACAGCCTGTTTTTTACAGCCTGTTTTTATACAGCTATACAGACTGGTACAGAGCTATTGAACATATAGCTGTATCGATATGAGTACTTCGACCGACTGATGATGATAATTGAATTGCACTTTCTTTTATAGACTCATGAAGATATCAAATCCTTTTCGATATCAACTATTATCCAGAGGACTATACATATCAATTACTAAAAATCCATATTTGTTCACCCAACATTTGCACAAGCTTTCCAGAACTTTCAAACGACATATCAGTATTTACATATGATCATTGTAAATATGCTTCAGGTTCAAGTTATCATGCTTAAACAAGATGAGCAAGTTTGTATTATCTCGAATCAGATGCTTTGGTATACGAGTATATGTTTGACAGAGGTAAAAGCTATCAATTGCTTTATGACGACCCATGCAAAAGTATGCTCTAATATTATTCTGTTTATCACAAGCCACATCATCAAAGATAAATATTGAGGTTACCATTGTTTCATCCGGATGTGTAGCAGCTATACAGGCTGTACAGCCTGTATAAAAACAGCCTGTACAGCCTGTACAGCCTGTACAGCCTGTTTAAAAACAGCCTGTACAGCCTGTACAGCCTGTATAAAAACAGCCTGTACAGCCTGTACAGCCTGTTTAAAAACAGCCTGTACAGCCTGTACAGCCTGTACAGCCTGTTTAAAAACAGCCTGTACAGCCTGTACAGCCTGTATAAAAACAGCCTGTACAGGCTGTACAGGCTGTTTTTATACAGGCTGTACAGGCTGTACAGGCTGTTTTTATACAGGCTGTACAGGCTGTACAGGCTGTACAGGCTGTTTTTATACAGGCTGTACAGGCTGTACAGGCTGTTTTTAAACAGGCTGTACAGGCTGTACAGGCTGTACAGGCTGTTTTTATACAGGCTGTACAGCCTGTATAGCTGCTACACATCCGGATGAAACAATGGTAACCTCAATATTTATCTTTGATGATGTGGCTTGTGATAAACAGAATAATATTAGAGCATACTTTTGCATGGGTCGTCATAAAGCAATTGATAGCTTTTACCTCTGTCAAACATATACTCGTATACCAAAGCATCTGATTCGAGATAATACAAACTTGCTCATCTTGTTTAAGCATGATAACTTGAACCTGAAGCATATTTACAATGATCATATGTAAATACTGATATGTCGTTTGAAAGTTCTGGAAAGCTTGTGCAAATGTTGGGTGAACAAATATGGATTTTTAGTAATTGATATGTATAGTCCTCTGGATAATAGTTGATATCGAAAAGGATTTGATATCTTCATGAGTCTATAAAAGAAAGTGCAATTCAATTATCATCATCAGTCGGTCGAAGTACTCATATCGATACAGCTATATGTTCAATAGCTCTGTACCAGTCTGTATAGCTGTATAAAAACAGGCTGTAAAAAACAGGCTGTTCAAAACAGGCTGTTCAAAAACAGGCTATTCAAAACAGGCTGTTCAAAAACAGGCTGTTCAAAAACAGGCTGTTAAAAAACAGGCTGTTAAAAAACAGGCTGTTCAAAAACAGGCTGTTCAAACAGGCTGTTCAAAAACAGGCTGTTAAAAACAGGCTGTTAAAAAACAGGCTGTTCAAAAACAGGCTGTTCAAAAACAGGCTGTTCAAAAACAGGCTGTTTTTGAACAGCCTGTTTTTGAACAGGCTGTATAGCTGTCTAGCTGTATAACTGTCTGTGTAGTTGACTACCTATATATCTCTAAACTAAAGAGTAAAATGGATGAAAAGCTGATAAAAGATATTATAAAGACAAGTAATGCTATTCGAAAGAAATATAAAGCGTTCAAGGCTGGTAAAATCGAGGCAGAAACTCAATTGGAGGAAACCTTTAAGCCAATCACCAACACACTTAAAGAGCTTACATCATCAGTTAAGCTTGAACCCAAAGAAGAAAATACCGTAGAGCCTAAACAAGAGAACAGCTCAAGAAATGATGAAACATATACTCCCCCATCACGAAAATATTTAAAGATGCAGTTTACTAGTACTCCTCTATCAGCATTAGAGGATGATGATGAGGATAGTGAGGTGGAGGAAAATACAATCATTAACATTAAAAGAACAAAGTTCATCCAACCAAATATTTAATAAATATAAGGAATTAGTTAGCAGCGGTAATGAGAAAGTTGATAAAACGTACGGTGCACATTATAGCAGCACTGATGGATGGAAAATTGGTAATTCAACATTGAAAGTTGAGGATGAACAAAACGGTTACAATAAAGAAGACTTGGTCAATTATCAATCAATTTTAAGCGATACATGCACGCAAAGGCGTGATTTTAATGAAAATAGGCAAATAAAGGGAACAAATACCTACAAATATAAAACATAATAAAGAAATTGATTCACACTCCTAAACCATACAGAGGGATGGTGATAATGAGAATTCCAAAGGAAAACATTGAATATGTCTATTGGGGTGATCCAAATGAATTAGCAGACCGACTTCGTATACTAATAGCATCAAAACAAGCTGGAAATAACAGCCATGATAATGAAATAGTAGCAATTATTGAGGAGCTGCGGAAAGCTGATATAATTGAATAAATATCTACATATGTGAAATTATATATCATTTCGAAAATGGACGTTGACAAGTTTGGTCGCTCAATAAGAAGTAGTAGGCTTAAACAGGATCCTTCCGGTCCCCCTGGCCCTCCTGGCCCTCCTGGCCTTCCCGGAAAACCTGGTGCTGCTGGTAAACAAGGCTCAATTGGACCTGCAGGAATTGGATTTCTTTTAACCCCGAAAGGAAACTTTGATTTGACATTCAAACACATCGCAAATCTTAAAGAACCTAAGACAAATGCTGATGCTACAACTAAAAATTATGATGATACACAAATAGGAAAGCAGCACTATGAATTACATAAAAATATTCAAGAAACTGTGAATAATCTAACTCTATACATTAATGGAGAAATTGAAGGATTAAGAAATATTTGTTCTCTAGCATACTTAATAAGGAGCATCAGAATCAAGAAGACTGTTTTTACCGATAAAGCTTAGTGTTACAATTAATCTGTTTAATTTATCTATATTATGGGTAAGAGAGATGTTGTCGAGGAGCTCCATAAGCCTGCACGTTTTGCATATTTTAAAAGACGACGAGTCATCATAAAAGGCTTTAATGATTTATGACAGGCGGATTTAGTAGAAATGGAATTGCAGAAAGTCAAACATCCACAAGTTTACCCTGTTGAAACAATTTTAAGACGTCCAAGTGATAAAGTATATAGAAATAAAAAGATATATTAAAAATATGAACTAGCGTTTTATTTTCATATTCATTCATCATTCACTTATTTTATATGACACAAACATGCGCGTTTTCTTTTCACTGATGTTGCTGCCTCTGCCTGATAGCCCTCTGGAGCATGTATGATTTTGGTGACACACTCATCACCATCATCTGATCACCCCCCCCTGTTGGTTAGGGTAGAAATATGTATATATAAAATTATAAGTTTAAAACTCACCATTCGATTATATTCATAATTGGCTGTACAGGCTGTTTTTATACAGGCTGTACAGGCTGTACAGGCTGTTTTTAAACAGGCTGTACAGGCTGTACAGGCTGTACAGGCTGTTTTTATACAGGCTGTACAGCCTGTATAGCTGCTACACATCCGGATGAAACAATGGTAACCTCAATATTTATCTTTGATGATGTGGCTTGTGATAAACAGAATAATATTAGAGCATACTTTTGCATGGGTCGTCATAAAGCAATTGATAGCTTTTACCTCTGTCAAACATATACTCGTATACCAAAGCATCTGATTCGAGATAATACAAACTTGCTCATCTTGTTTAAGCATGATAACTTGAACCTGAAGCATATTTACAATGATCATATGTAAATACTGATATGTCGTTTGAAAGTTCTGGAAAGCTTGTGCAAATGTTGGGTGAACAAATATGGATTTTTAGTAATTGATATGTATAGTCCTCTGGATAATAGTTGATATCGAAAAGGATTTGATATCTTCATGAGTCTATAAAAGAAAGTGCAATTCAATTATCATCATCAGTCGGTCGAAGTACTCATATCGATACAGCTATATGTTCAATAGCTCTGTACCAGTCTGTATAGCTGTATAAAAACAGGCTGTTAAAAAACAGGCTGTTCAAAACAGGCTGTTCAAAAACAGGCTATTCAAAACAGGCTGTTCAAAAACAGGCTGTTCAAAAACAGGCTGTTAAAAAACAGGCTGTTAAAAAACAGGCTGTTCAAAAACAGGCTGTTCAAACAGGCTGTTCAAAAACAGGCTGTTAAAAACAGGTTGTTAAAAAACAGGCTGTTCAAAAACAGGCTGTTCAAAAACAGGCTGTTTTTGAACAGCCAGTTTTTGAACAGGCTGTATAGCTGTCTAGCTGTATAACTGTCTGTGTAGTTGACTACCTATATATCTCTAAACTAAAGAGTAAAATGGATGAAAAGCTGATAAAAGATATTATAAAGACAAGTAATGCTATTCGAAAGAAATATAAAGCGTTCAAGGCTGGTAAAATCGAGGCAGAAACTCAATTGGAGGAAACCTTTAAGCCAATCACCAACACACTTAAAGAGCTTACATCATCAGTTAAGCTTGAACCCAAAGAAGAAAATACCTTAGAGCCTAAACAAGAGAACAGCTCAAGAAATGATGAAACATATACTCCCCCATCACGAAAATATTTAAAGATGCAGTTTACTAGTACTCCTCTATCAGCATTAGAGGATGATGATGAGGATAGTGAGGTGGAGGAAAATACAATCATTAACATTAAAAGAACAAAGTTCATCCAACCAAATATTTAATAAATATAAGGAATTAGTTAGCAGCGGTAATGAGAAAGTTGATAAAACGTACGGTGCACATTATAGCAGCACTGATGGATGGAAAATTGGTAATTCAACATTGAAAGTTGAGGATGAACAAAACGGTTACAATAAAGAAGACTTGGTCAATTATCAATCAATTTTAAGCGATACATGCACGCAAAGGCGTGATTTTAATGAAAATAGGCAAATAAAGGGAACAAATACCTACAAATATAAAACATAATAAAGAAATTGATTCACACTCCTAAACCATACAGAGGGATGGTGATAATGAGAATTCCAAAGGAAAACATTGAATATGTCTATTGGGGTGATCCAAATGAATTAGCAGACCGACTTCGTATACTAATAGCATCAAAACAAGCTGGAAATAACAGCCATGATAATGAAATAGTAGCAATTATTGAGGAGCTGCGGAAAGCTGATATAATTGAATAAATATCTACATATGTGAAATTATATATCATTTCGAAAATAGACGTTGACAAGTTTGGTCGCTCAATAAGAAGTAGTAGGCTTAAACAGGATCCTTCCGGTCCCCCTGGCCCTCCTGGCCCTCCTGGCCTTCCCGGAAAACCTGGTGCTGCTGGTAAACAAGGCTCAATTGGACCTGCAGGAATTGGATTTCTTTTAACCCCGAAAGGAAACTTTGATTTGACATTCAAACACATCGCAAATCTTAAAGAACCTAAGACAAATGCTGATGCTACAACTAAAAATTATGATGATACACAAATAGGAAAGCAGCACTATGAATTACATAAAAATATTCAAGAAACTGTGAATAATCTAACTCTATACATTAATGGAGAAATTGAAGGATTAAGAAATATTTGTTCTCTAGCATACTTAATAAGGAGCATCAGAATCAAGAAGACTGTTTTTACCGATAAAGCTTAGTGTTACAATTTATCTGTTTAATTTATCTATATTATGGGTAAGAGAGATGTTGTCGAGGAGCTCCATAAGCCTGCACGTTTTGCATATTTTAAAAGACGACGAGTCATCATAAAAGGCTTTAATGATTTATGACAGGCGGATTTAGTAGAAATGGAATTGCAGAAAGTCAAACATCCACAAGTTTACCCTGTTGAAACAATTTTAAGACGTCCAAGTGATAAAGTATATAGAAATAAAAAGATATATTAAAAATATGAACTAGCGTTTTATTTTCATATTCATTCATCATTCACTTATTTTATATGACACAAACATGCGCGTTTTCTTTTCACTGATGTTGCTGCCTCTGCCTGATAGCCCTCTGGAGCATGTATGATTTTGGTGACACACTCATCACCATCATCTGATCACCTCCCCCTGTTGGTTAGGGTAGAAATATGTATATATAAAATTATAAGTTTAAAACTCACCATTCGATTATATTCATAATTGGATCCGGTGGGTGAGTTTACCTCCATCCAGCCAGCTTCGTGTATTTTTATTAAAACCCTTAGTGGGAAAGGGTATCGCTTTAAGATTAGTTTCACATCCAAAACTTTTAGTTTTGGATGGTTAGAACTTATTATTATACTTTTAAGTTCTTCCATTACCTCTATTTTACTTGATGGATACATTTTGAATAAATTTAAAAACACTTGGCCGCTATTTATATGAAGTTACCAGAACTCATATTGCAACTGGTAGGATCCTCATATACAAACATATCTCTCTCTAAATATTCCTATTATAAGAAAAACAAAGCGGGTTTGAGCCAAATTCTCACACTAAGTCTACATGTGTGATGAGTAAAATAATAGCCTCTTTGAAATTTAAAGGATGTGAGAAACTATGAACTGCGATTTGTCCATCCTGAACAAAAGGGTTTTTTAGGATTTGAAATTTGTCATAAATAACATCATATTGCAGCAGAAAGGGTTCGCATATGAAATAATATCTCTTAAATATTCCTATTATAAGAAAACAAAATGGGTTTGACCTAGAGGCTTCACACTTGGCTTACACGTGTGAGGAGTAAAATGATTACCTCTTTGAAATTTAAAGGATGAACTGTCCATCTTGAACAAAAGAGTTTTTTAGGATTTGAAATTTGTCATAAATATCATCGTATTGTGATGACTTTTACTTTGTTTGACTGCAGTTGCATGATCTTTCGACCATGAGCAACTTGTGTAATGCTTACCATATTTAGAAATTGCTTTGTCAACGTTTTCATATTGGCGAAGAAATACGTCCTTTCTTCCAGAAATATGGCTTATTTACCCGATCCCTAAACTGTTCCTTCACCTTGGAAATATATCCGCAGACATATGCACACATATGTTCATATGGTTGCGTTAAATTTTATATTTCATCCATGGTTGGCTGGTTGGAAATTGATTTTCCATACTAACATCTTAATATCTTTTTAATTTTGTCTGATTTAGAATAATTTATCTAACACTTTAATTCTTTGATTTGTTTTTCCTCTGCCCTACGTCTCCTTCTAGCAGCTTGGTAAAATCTTTATATGTGTTCATTATCAGAACCTTATGCAAACTAACCTTTTGTTGGTATTACAATCCATTTTATAGAACTTGGGGAGGGCCAGAGGGGCCAGGAGGACCCAAGTTTGTTATGTAGAAATTGCCCTGATTCCTGATTTCCTCCAGTATGCTGTCTGGTAAGTTGCCATATCTAGCCGGCAGGAACATTTGATTATCCTGGAACTCCACTATGATGCGATCTCCATATTTTGTTATAATTTTCCGGATTCCATGTATTGCGTAAATTATGCTTGGGTGACACATTCAAGTGTCCACGTTCAAGTACCCTGCGATTTATGATGACACGTAACATGATCGAGGCATTCGCGTTCGCGTCCAACTAGCAAAGGATAGGTAAAGCTTTCGGCGTCTCACACGCATTCTAAAAAACATGAGGTTAATCTGGTAGATGATGGACCACGAAAATAGTAAAGTCCCGAACCCGATCACCACATATACTCCAAGCACACGCAACTTGAGCTTAATTTGGTAGATGGCGGACAGCAAAAGTAGCAAAGACCCGAACCTAGATATCCACATATACACTCCAAGCACACACATTCTAGAAAAATTGAGCTTAATCCGGCAAATGGCTGACCCGCAAAATAGCAAAGATCCCAACCCCGATACAAACAAGAGAGAGCTTTCGGCCTTAAAACTGCTCGTAGACGTAGACGACGAGCTTTTGATACAATTTTGTAATTTTTGACCCCCTGTATAAACCTTATGGGATTTTGCGCTCGAACCCCCATAGCTTATCTACTAGCATTCGGCAAGATCGCCGAATTTATTTTAAAGAAAATATGCAACACCACCGCTTCAGAAATCCATTTGATTTTTGATAGATATCTATCTCCGTCAATTAAAGGTTCAGAAAGATCAACTCGCAAAGAAGATGAAATACCATTTGCAATCACGGGACCTTTACAAAGTAGACCAACTGATTTTAATAAAAATCTTAATAATCCAAAATTCAAAAAAGCAATAGTAACCTTTTTACATGAACATTGGACAGATAATACGTACAGCTCAATTTTCAACGACAAAAAAGTGTTTTTAACAGTCGAAGACCAATGTTTTGTCTACAGTCATAATAATGGAATAGTCACTAGAATACTGAACGAAAATTATAAATGCTACCATGAAGAAGCTGATACAAGGATTTTCTTCCACTTGAACAAATGTTTGGCTCAACAAAAAATCCTCATAAAATCAGTAGATACTGACGTCCTAATCATTTGTCTGGGAAATATACACAAGTTCAAAGAGCATGAAATATGGATCACAACCAAAACCAATAATGAATTAAATTACATCAATTGTACACATCTCGCACAAAAGTTAGGTTCATCAGTTTGTCGAGCTCTACCGGGCTTCCATGCCTTTACAGGTTGTGATTATACAGCAGCTTGTGTTCGCAAAGACAAAATTAAAGCCTACAACTTCCTGGTACAAAATGAAGAATATCAAAATTTGTTCGAACATTTGACTGATCCACAAGACATTAATAATAAACAAAAAACAAATTTAATAAAAAAATTTACAAATGAAATGTACAACATAGAGAATAATGACGTTAATGCTGCTAGATTTGAGTTATTTTTAAAATTTTTTGCAAGTACAAGCGACAACGAAAAATTCTACAAAGGTATGATAAATTTCAATTCCAGCAATATTCCTCCATGCTGCGAAAACGATATCTCAAAAAATTTTACGAACCATATTTGCAAATACAATGTGGCAAAATGCTACTGAGCCTACCTGTATTTTATACGAACCCACCGACTGTGGATGGCTATTGAATGAATGCAATAAACTTGAACCATTATGGTATGTTGGACCATCAGCACCATTAAAAGTTGAAGAAATTCTGAGTAACCAACCAAATGAGGAAGAAAGCGAGGAATCAGAAGAGGAAAGAAATTATAATTTTGATGATTATTAATAAATAAACTTGAATTGAACATTAACTTCTGTATTAATCTTAATGAATTGTATGATTAATTCAAATTAAAATTAGTAAAAATCGAGACCATGCAATAAAAACTGGTATGCACGATACTTCCGGCAGTTTCTAAGCCCGCATACCAAGATAGTTTTGAATTTGGCATTAAAATGCGTAAAATGAAAAAAAAAAAAACAAAAAAATTTCAGTGATAACAGAGAAATTATACCCCTTATCACACCTTTCAAATAGGTATGCCAGACCTTTTCGGCTAAAACATATTGGTCGGCCGGATTTTTTCCAATTGTTTATAAAATTTCACACCAAATTACTATGTTTGATCAAAATCCGCGATGACGGTAAAACATTATGGACATTTAATAATACATAATTTATGTAAAAATATTTTCGGCCAATTGAATCCACGCTGACCAAGCTTATCTTATTCGTTTGAATGTTAACTGCTAATTTTCGTTAAAAATTTTCAAAGCCGTGGTCACAGGGCTTTCAGTATTGGCGGCTCCTGGACTATCACTTGCCTTCGTCCTAATTTTTTCGATATGTAATATCTTTACTCTCGGTTTTGGGTATGATTTCGTGAAAAGGGACGGAAGTAGCGTAACAGGAAGTGAAGAAGCGCGCGCGAGTTAAGTTACTTTACATTGGTTTAAATAAAAAAAATAAAAAAATTCGTTTGTTATTCTTAGATTTCGGTACAACTTCACAACTTGATTATTCACTAAGAATTGGCTAACTGACTTTCCCTACGCTTTTATTCTATTCAATAATTTGCTGATACTATAAGTAATAAGTCAATGATTCCTATATTGCTGAGGTAGCGTCTACAAAATTGTGAGGTGAGTTGGGAAATTGGGAAATTGGAAGAATTGAGAATAAAGAAATGGGAATAACCTTAGGCAGTGGTCATGACTAATCACCTTAGACAAGGGCCGTAACTCACGCGCGCGCACTATTTGATTTGAATTTCTTCTTGCTTTCCTGCAATCTGTAGGAGTGATTTGTAAAAAGGGACGGAAGTGTGTAACACGATAATCAAGATGGCGGACTGTGCTTTCCTGCAATCTGTGGTAGTGATTTCGTAAAAAGGGACGGAAGTGTGTAACAGGAAGTGAAGAAACGCGCGAGTTAAGTTAGTTTACATTGGTTAAAAAAAATAAAAAAATTCGTTTGTTATTCGAAATTTTTATTCTTAGATTTCGGTATAACTTCACAACTTGATTATTCACTAAGAACTGACTAACTGACTTTCCCTACGCTTTTATTCTATTCAATAATTTGCTGATACAATAAGTAATAAGTCAATGATTCCTATATTGCTGAGGTAGCGTCTACAAAATTGACACCGCTTCTTCAGCTATTGCAAAATTGGGTGAGTTGGGAAATTGGGAAAATTGGAAGAATTGAGAATAAAGAAATGGGAATGACCTTAGGCGGTGGTCATGACCAAAGATAATGTACTTAACCAAGATGTGACACTCTCTATACTAACACAAAGCTCTCACCCAAATGCAATTCCGAAAACGAGATCAAAAAAAAATTTTGCCTTAGTGCAGGCAGTAAAGAACTACTGCCTGCCATCCCTTATGTAAATTCCAATAAGAGCGAAGAAGAAATCTGAATGACCTGCTTCCGGAGTTTGATGGAGAAGTAAACTATTGTTATGACTATCAGGATTCCAAGTGCAGCAATTGATGTGAAGACGAACTGATCTTTTTGATATGTTCGGATTTCTAACGTTTTGATGGATTCACTATTATTGAAGTTATAGGTCTGAAGTTTCTTTAGTGTGATATTTTCATGGCTGATTGTGAAATTGATGGCGTTGTGTAGGATTGGGTGAATATGAATTTTATCCTAATATCTTCGGGGTTGTCCCTCGTAGGTTATGTTGTTTATTGTGACTTTACATCTATGAAAGGAGAGTATTCCCGAACCAGAGATTTCTTCAGGATTGTGTCCGCAAGTTGAATTTAATTTTGTTGGTGGAATATTAGTAAAAAGGATGTAGTTGGGTTCTGGTTGGTAGATTTCCATTATTTCTTCAGCTTCGACTAGTTCGCATGATGTTGGGGTGTTGTTGATGATTCCTCGAATGCAGTCTCCATTAGCAGCTGTCGTTTCACCGAGTGTTCTGTGACAGTAGAAAATTCCTTCAATCTTTTGGCACCTTTGGTCATAAAACAGGATATCATTGAGGAAAAGGGCAACGTAGGGCTTGGTTAAAATAGTTTGGGTTCTGTTTAAGGGAATTGGGATAATATGAAAGTACGAATAAACACTAGGTTTGACAATAGGAATTCTAACATTGAAAATAATATTTGTATTATTATAATAAGCCTGCAAATTTAGTAATTCGTATATGTGTTCATTAGAAGTTATATTAATTGACTGATCTAGGAACATTTTGTATAATTCTGACAATTCTTCCGAGCTTAAAATTTGTTTAGAAGTAATATTTAGTTTGGCAAAAATGATTGCTTCTGCTATATTACTTAATATAAGTGAAGATTGAGAATATCAATATTGTAGTTAATTTGATTGAGGAATTGCAAGTGTTGAAGTAGGTGATTTTCGCTTTTGATTTGGTTGTTAACATTATTGAAGAAATTTCCGATTATTTTTTGTTGTTGATTTATGGGGGCCGTAATGTTCTCGAATCTCTCGATAATTTTGGTATTTAAAATGGTTTGCTTATTTAATTCAAATTAAAATTGTCCTTCATTTGCCATGATTAATTCAATTCCTTTATTTAGTTTTTCTGCATCGTTAGCGTCCATGTTACCCGTGATTTGTTTAATAATTGTTCCTAAACCGTTGATCAATCCTCTTTTACTTCTAGTATTTGGGGAAAGGGATTTCAATTTCTGGAGTATTCAGTGTTCCGTCGGTACCCTCGTATTTATCTATACTTGCTCTAATTTTATCAATACTTTCTTTATAAGTATCTAATCTGATAATATGAAGAAAGTTGTTGTATCCTTGTATGATTCTCGCTTTTCCCAGATTCATTGGTAAAACTCCCTTACTGTCTCGTAAGTCGTGTATGTCAAGTCTCTGTCCGGTCGTTAGTCTGAAATTCTCGTTTCTTTTTAATTTTTGATTTATGTAATTTTTGGTTTCTGTTAGTTATAACTGTCACTTTATTATTTTTCTTGATTTTTTGTTTGCTAAATCTAGGTGTTAGTTTATTTCTGCGACACTCTTTCCTAAATATTGTTTCTTGTTCATTAAACGTTTCAGGCTCTTCTCGGGATACGTTAAGATGCGCTATACGTTTGTTAATTCGATTTTCTACTTCTTTTTTAATCGATGGATATAATTCAGATTTATACTGGTTGAGCTTTATTAAGTAATCGTGTTCGTTGTTGAATTTAATAGTTTTGTTGAATTGAAAGGTTCTACCGGTGAAAAGTTCGAATGGGATGTGTTTCGTTGTGGAGTGTATCGCGTCTTTATAAGTAATTAATGTTTCATTTACAATTTCATCGTGGTCCAAGCTATAATTTTTCTCTTTGCATTTATTGAAAATGATTCTATAAATTTCGGTAAGGGTGCTATGAAGCCTTTCTACTGGAGAATTGCTAGAACTTGGTTGGAAGGAAGTTATGTGCAGCTTTCGTATTGATCACAAAATTCTTCAAAAATATTAGAAGTGAATTCCGCTCCTTGGTCTGTTACTAATATTGATGGCACACCGTGAAGGCTCATGAAATTTTTTATGGCTTTGATTATATTAAGACTGTTTCTTGCTGTTAAGGTATAAGCAGCTGCAAATTTTGAAAATTTATCTATGAGGGTTAGTATTTGTTTGCCGTTTATTGTATATATATCGGTGTGTACTATATCCAGAGGTTTTAAGGGGACTTCAGGTGTTATAAATTTAGGCTTCGAAGGTTTCCTATCGTATTTTAATGTATTGCACGTTTGACAGTTGTTTATGGTTTGTGTTATTTTATTTTTCATAAATGGGAAGTAATATGCTCTCTTTAGATGACTCAGAGTTTCGTTGATACCACGATGGTTGTTTTTTAGGTGGTAGTCGTTAATCAGTTGGTCCTGTTCGTCATTGTTCGTAATGTCCGTCAATAATTCAGTACATCGAAGAAGTTTAAATGTTTTATTGTTTGAAAAATGTTTAGAATAAACAGTCTGTACCAGTTTGAATGTGTCATCGTCCGTAAAAATAGCAGATAGTCGATTGGGAGTTAGATATTCCTTAAATATTTTGGTAATGTTTTCCTCATTGTATTCGGGGTGGCGAAATGTGTGGCGATGCTTATTTCGGAAAATTACTTGCAAAGGTCTAGGGGGTCTTTTATCCGTTTTGCTGAGAACTACTTGTAAGCTAAAATCGTTTAGGGGACGCTCTGCGATAGGGATACTATCATTCATGTCCTCTGTAGCTGAGTGAACCGTAGAGCAGGAAGATTGTTCTGTTACGTTGATTTCAATTGGGTTCGATGAATTCGGTTTTGGAATTATTGTTCTGCTAAGTGTATCGGCGTTGCAGTTCTGTGTTCCTTTTTTATATACTATCTGATAGTCAAATTCCTCTAATTTGAGACGCCATCTAACTAATTTTGAATTTGGGTCTTTTAGATTCATTAACCATGTTAATGGTTTATGATCCGTTACTATCTGAAATTTGCGACCGAACAAATAGGGTCTGAAATATTTTGTAGCCCCAACAATAGCCAAAAGTTCCTTTTCAATTGTTGAGTAGTTTTGCTCTGAATCTGTCAAAGTTCTGCTTGCGTAACAGACTGGTCTATCGCTGCCAATCGGACCCTGTGACAAAATTGCTCCTATGGCAAAATTGCTGGCATCGGTAGTTAATACGAAAGGCTTACTAAAATCCGGATATTGTAGAATAGGGTCATTTATAAGTAAATTTTTGCAAGTTTCGAAAGCATGCACATAGCGGTCATTAAGATCGATTTTCCTACCTTTCTTTAGACATTCAGAAAGGGGTAAAATCTTTTATGAATTTCCTTTAACAGCCCAAGAGCCCGAGAAACGTTTTTATTTCCTTTTGGGTTCTAGGAATAGGGAAGTTCTTTATTTTTTTGATCTTATCAGGATTAGGTTTGATACCTTCTGTTGTAACCACATGTCCTAAAAAAGCGACTTCTTTATGAAGGAATTCGGATTTGTCCAGCTGGTCTTTGAAGTTCGATTCGCGGAGTTTCTGGAAAGTTTTCTTAGGTTTTCACCATGTTCTTGAAGGGAGGTTGAAAAGATGATAATATCATCTAAATAAACTAAGCAGACTTTGCCCTGTAAGTCTTGGAGTACATTGTCCATAACACGCTGAAGTGGACGGGGCATTTTTCAACCCAAAGGGCATTCGCACATATTCAAAGTGGCCACCTTCTACAGTGAAGGCCGTTTTCTGCACATCCCTTGGATCCATCTCGATTTGATGGAATCCGCTAGCAAGATCTAGGGTCGTGAAGTACATGCTTTTACCAAGTTTATCTAGAATTGCTGTAATATTCGGGAGTGGGTAACGATCGCTCACTGTTTTTTCATTCAGTTTGCGGTAGTCGATTACCATTTTCCATTTTTGCTTCCCACTGGCATCTTTCTTCTTTGGAACAATCCAAACGGGAGAGCTCCAGGGAGAGTAACTGGGACGAATAATGTTCTGGGAAAGCATGTTACTAATCTGTTTTCTGACCTCTTCTTTATGTACGTACGGATATCTATACGATTTTGTATAAATTGGTATATCATCCGTCGTCAGAATTCGATGTTTAATGCTGTTCGTAAAGGTCAATTTTCCACCCTCTCTAAAGAATATATCGTCATACTCTTTACAGATGTGGAGAACTAATTCTTTCTCTTCTTTATTTAGATGCGCGGTACGAATTAAAGTTTTGATATCTGTCTCTGGCACTGTATTTTCCAAACAATCGATATCAAAATTATTTACTTCAACATAGTTAGTATTAGTGAATGCTTCTACCTTTAAAGGTTGTTCCACGAATACTTCTTGGTCTGAATTAGAAGAATTTATCACCTCAATAGAACTGTACCAGTCTTTGACGGTGTAAATTCCTTCAGGAATGTAGACTGCAGGTTTGATATTCATGCTTTTAATATATGTATATATCACCATTTTGTACATCAACGGGTAATTTGGTTATTAATTTGGAATTTGCTGGAACAACGTATTTACTAGACATAAAATTAGGTTTGAAATGAAGAGGCAACATAGCGTTTTTCGTGATCAACATTTTGTTGGCGAGATCTACAGTGGCTCCAAGAGTAGTTAGCACATCAAGGCCCAAAAGGCCATCGAAATATCCATGGAATTTGAAAACCAAAAAGCTAATTTCTCCCGGCTGATTGAATTCTATAAAATTTGGAAGAGTGATCTGTTGATTCAGTTTATGTTGGTTAAGAACTGTGGTTATGACAACGGGATTTATTTCAGTGAAATCTCGGGGGTTAACAAATTCGGGGTTTATAAATGACGATGTGGCACCCGTATCAATGAGAAATTTCAAAGGTCGACCAAAAGGCGAAGATATGTTGATATAGGGGAGAACAAAGCCATGTTTATTGATATCTATGTATCCGATGGGTTCGTTGAGGCTGTCAAAGGAAAATTTGCATCGTCAATTTCATCACTTATTTGATTATTAGGTATGTAACCGGCATTATAGTAATCGTTATATGTTTGCAGGTACGTTAAGTTCTCGTAGTCATTGTTTTTGGTAATCATAGTACTGATCTAACTGTTGAAAATTTTCATCTGGCTGAAAAATGACCTCGTTAGGCTCTGCCGTGGTGGAAACGTTAAACAATTCTTTGCTATTAATTTTCGGAGTAGTATTTGGATTAGACTGGAAAAAGTTATTTTGCATGGGCCTATTAGCTTGTTGGGAGCAGGCCGTCTTCTGACGAAGATGGGTGTTCCCGGAGCTGACATCCATAGGTTCCGGCTTAGGTAGGGGCGTGTTATTTGGTCTTGAGAAAACATTATTATTTTGCTGTGGAAATTGAGGGCTATTTTTTATTTTAGGTAATAAGAAGGGATTGCGATTGATTGCGTTTGTCTGAATAATGCAGAGTTAAATTTTTCTTAATCTGGCTCCAATCTAACGGGGTTCCATACATATTTAGAACCTCATTAGCAGGCCCTTCGATTTTATTACGGATTGCTCTTAAGAGCATTTTTCCGTAAGGTGTACCTTCAGTACATGATATTAAAGATCTAATTTCTTCCAAGTTATTCAGAAATTCGTATAATAAACGGGGATTACCATCGTATTTAGGCAAATCTTTAATTGCATCGGGTACGCGGAGTGAATTGAATAAATCAGTGGCAGTAATATTAACAGCATTATTATTCGCGGTAGCCATTGCGGGTTCTAGATTTGAAATTGCTTCCGAATTTTCACTTTTTCCACTAACTTCAACACTTTCCACTTCACTAATCGATTCTAATGAAAAAAACTTACTTAAGCTATGTGCTATTATATTTGGTCTATTTTTACTCTTATCTTGTGGCATTAATTTGGATTAAAATTTTGATTTGATCAATTAATTTGTCTATGCTCTATCCTATCGTATATAATTTCGTTTTTTAAGAAAAAAAATATATAAATTTCTTGGCTTACGTTATTACTATGAATAAAACTACGATGATCATCTCTCTAGTGTTCTCCCGATGTTCCTTCGTTGAGCCCTGTTAAGATGTCTTCGATCTGCGATATTCACTCGCAGTTGCGGTGTTCCCACGATGTTCTCCCTTTGAACCCTGCTGAGAATGTTGAGTTGTTGGGATGCGGCTCTTCGTTGCTGGTCTCGAGTCATCTTCAGCAGATATTCCCTCGCTGGACCACAACACTTTTTGGACACAGCACTAAGTAGTTATTTGTTCAATATACCGTTGAACCGATGCAAAAAATCGATAATCCGTCGATAAATAGTGTCGCGAAACTACTTTACGAACTCCGCCCCGACTGCGCCAGTTAAGTTACTTTACATTGGTTTAAATAAAAAAAATAAAAAAATTCGTTTGTTATTCGGAATTGTTATTCTTAGATTTCGGTACAACTTCACAACTTGATTATTCACTAAGAATTGGCTAACTGACTTTCCCTACGCTTTTATTCTATTCAATAATTTGCTGATACAATAAGTAATAAGTCAATGATTCCTATATTGCTGAGGTAGCGACTACAAAATTGACACCGCTTTTTCAGCTATTGCAAAATTGGGTGAGTTGGGAAATTGGAAAATTGGAAGAATTGAGAATAAAGAAATGGGAATAACCTTAGGCGGTGGTCATGACTAATCACCTTAGGCAAGGGCCGTAACTCACGCGCGCGCACTATTTGATTTGAATTTCTTCTCGCTTTCCTGCAATCTGTAGGAGTTATTTGTAAAAAGGGACGGAAGTGTGTAACACGATATTCAAGATGGCGGACTGTGCTTTCCTGCAATATGTGGTAGTGATTTCGTAAAAAGGGACGGAAGTGTGTAACAGGAAGTGAAGAAGCGCGCGCGCGCGCACTATTTGATTTGAATTTCTTCTCGCTTTCCTGAAATCTGTAGGAGTGATTTCGTAAAAAGGGACGGAAGTGTGTAACACGATATTCAAAATGGCGGACTGTGCTTTCCTGCAATCTGTGGTAGTGATTTCGTAAAAAGGGACGGAAGTGTGTAACAGGAAGTGAAGAAGGGCGCGCGAGTTATATCAGCATCACCCTAAATATGCAATAACGTTAGTAGCAGCGCAGTTACCTTAAACCCCAAACCGTCAACTCATCATTTCGACACCTTCCCTGACCGGACGTTCACCTGCAATCAGACTCAACGTGACCACCGTGACCGGACGAGGCAGTCTAGACCTTAATTTTATTTATTTATTGGCCTACAAAAAAATTTCTACAGGCCATGCATAATTGAAAAAATAAAGTACAATAACAAAAAAGATAACAAAAAAGAAGAAAAAAATAAATTAAAAAATAAAGTTCATAATCTACACCTAGAATTAATATGAGCCTACAATTAATACTTCAACCAATGCATAATAATAATAAAAATATAAGACAAAAATAAAATAATATAATATAAGAACAAAAAAAGCACTACTTTTTTTTTTAAGAAAGTAAAGGGAAATTATGCGAACTTGAAATAAAAACCAACCGAATCTCGAAAGCTCACTCTACTTTCCGATAAATCAACAATACCATATACTTCATTAAAAAGTTTAGAACACCGAGTAATCGGTTCATGTAGACCATAATTAGGGGACCAAATAACCGATGCATATTCAAGAACAGAGCGAACAAGAGAATTATATAGAGATACTAAAGTAAAAACATCACGAAAGTCTTTCGAGTTACGTTTAATAAACCCCAACATCATAAAAGCTTTTGAGGATATGTAATCAATATGATTACTACACCCCATATTAATGTCAAAATTAACTCCAAGATCACGAACAACATCCGGCCGTTCTAAGGGAACACCTTCAATTGAGTATTGAAATAAAACAGGACTTTTTAAGCGGTTATAAGAGACAATTTTACATTTAGAAGGATTTAATTCAAGTGCGTTAGTTTTACACCATAAAAGAAATGCATCAATTTCACCCTGCAGCCTACTACAATCCGATAAATCACGAACCGATGCAAAAACCTTCATATCGTCAGCAAAAAGTAAACATTGAGCAAAAGAAAAGCATAGATATGCGTCATTAATAAAAATTATAAATAAAAGCGGACCAAGGTGGCTACCCTGTGGAACTCCAGAGAGAACATCAAAGACTATAGATTGCGCCGAATCAATCAAAACTGCTTGCTTACGATTACTTAGATAAGACGCGATCCAATCAAGTAAAGAAGAATGAAATCCAAAAGTCTTTAGTTTAAATTTGAGTAAAGAAATGTTAACCCTGTCGAAAGCCTTAACAAAGTCGGTATAAATTACATCTAATTGAGTACGTTGCTCAATGGAATTAATAGCAACATGTTTAAAATAAGCCAAATTAGTTACCGTACTCTTTCCACACATGAACCCATGTTGCTGGGGACAAATCACTTCTTTGACTAGAAATTGCAAATTATCTTTAACTAGTTTTGCAAACAGTTTAGGCAATGGCACTAGTTTTGCAATACCCCTATAGTTACTAACTAAATTACGAGGTCCGGCCTTGTGTAAGGGTTTAAGATATGAAAATTTCCAACAGTCCAAGAACTGGCCTAACTTTAACGACAGATTAAATAATAAAGCGAAAGGACCAGATAAAGAAATTGCACAATTCTTAATTAAAATATTAGGTATTAGGTCTACACCATAGAATGTATCATTATTAAGGCCACAGGCAGCGCTATAAACTTCTTCTTCTTCTTCTTCTTAACCTTAAGTCAGCATTTTGTAATAATTAATAAATTTGTAAAGCTCTCTAGCAGAGCTCATTCTTGTACTACCTTTGTCAGTGCCGGCTTTAGAGAAATCAGCGCCCTGGGCAAAGTGCTAATATGGCGCCCCTAAAAATAGCGTTATTCTTCCTTTCATATCCTCAATCTCAAATACGGAAGGAACATTATTTTTCAAATCTTTAAAAAATTAATTTTTTTTTTGCGGTACAGCTCAATGAATCTAAAGGAAGTTCTATCTGCTCTGCATAAAGATAAAAAATATAAATTTCTTCTTTAGACCCTTCCTGAAGAAAAAAGAAGAATTGCGTCGAAATTATAAACCCGCACTTTAACTGTGATTAATCTAAAAGTAAAAGCATCAGTCAATAATCCTAAATCCTGAATTAAAAGAAACAGCCAGCTTTAACTGATGGCAATTTGATGAAAAAAATTGTGTTACAAAGAGAAGAGGTCTTTAAAAAAATTACTAGCCTACATAGTACATATAATTTTTTAATTTATGTGATTATTTATTATAACAAAGTATGTATATTTATATAGCAACTTATTATGTAAACAATTTTAATTTTAAAGAACATTTTAATTATATAAAAATTTTTAATTTTAAAGATTTTAAATTTGATTTTAAATTTCATCATTAATAACCAAAATTTACTCGTCGAGCCTTTTTAAATTTGAATTGTTTCAAATTGAAATATGAAATTAAATATTTTTACTTTAAAAATAATCTCACAATAATTATGTTCGATAAAAGTTCAAGTCTAGTTAGATAGTAATATTAAAATTTTGTAAGCATAAAGATCGTGAGTTCACTTGAAAAAAATCTTCGATTTCGGCGCCCCTTAGCAAGCGGCGCCCAGGTTTGACACCCATTAAAGCCGGTACTGACCTTTGTTGTAATAAAGTTCAATCTGTGAGTTTAAAAGATATTTTTTTTGCGTTCTCTTCAAAGCGAGTTCATATCTGGCGCAGTCGGTAGGATAGGCGACAGTCCTATCTAGCGAAAAATTTCCGAATTAATAAATCGAGCGATCGTGTCAAAATCGAGGGGAGATTACCGAAGATTTAACGGCAATATTAGGAGAAAACTAATAGTAGTGACGTTCGTGAGTTCGGTGCGTGGAGTGGCTGTGTTGTGTGTTCGATCTTCAAAGGAATATTGAACGTAGGACACCACCACAGAAACCACAGAGGACTGGAGGATTTTTACCCGTTACCGCCTATCTGATAAAGATGAACCTCATCATAGTCGCTTTGTTGGAATGCATGTAAGTTAAGATTTGAATATTAGTTCCTTCCTTAATTAAGAAATACTATATGTCTGATCCAAGAAAAAGTAGACCAAGTAAAGCAGCAAATTTTAAACCGTATTCAAAAGTTAGAAGTATTTTTAAGAGTCTTGAATGTGTTTTTGATAGAACAAGTAGTGAACCAAATATTTCAAATATAAGTGCATCTCAGTCAAATCTAAGTGAAATTAAATTATATCCGAACGCAAATTTAGGAATAACGATGAATAACGATACCGCGAGTGCTAGTAACCAAATTCCACGGGGAACTGCTCCTGTTGCAGTGACCCCACCGGACATATTTCAGTCCCTAAGAATTCCGGACGCCATCAAGGATTTGCCACGCTTCGATGGCAACCCAAGAATGCTACATGAGTTTTTGAATAATGTGGAGGAAATTTTAAGTTATATTAGTCCTATTGATGGCACCCCATACTCCGCAATTTTATTGCGAGCTATTCGCAAACATATTGAAGGACAGGCGAACGAAGTACTGAATATGTACGGTACACAACTTATTTGGGACAGCATAAAAAATAATTTAATACTACACTACTCAGACAAAAGAACAGAGACTTCACTAATACGAGACCTACATACGTAACGACAAGGCAATAAACTAGTATAGGAATTTTATAGCGAAATTATCGAGTTACAAGCAACGATGTACACTAATACCATGAGGTAGACGCAAACGTGATCACGGCTAAGAAAAACTTATTTGCTGAAATGTGTCTAAACACCTTCCTAACGGGACTAAGAGAACCAACATCAACAATTAGGGCCATGAGACCGGAATCTCTGCCATTAGCATTAACATATTGCGTTAAAGAGCAAAATATCTCGTACATGAAAGCGGAATCGGGCCAAATGAGACCTCAAACTAACCAAAACCTACCAAAAAAATTTTCACCCTCTTCAAATTCGTCCTCCCTCAAGCCCCAGTCGTCATTTCCTTATAGTCCTCTCCTTTCACATTCTTATAGGCCTTCTTTCAGCCCTATTCCTTACCGACCACCACTTAATCCATTTCAACCAGGTCCATCACCTAGCCCATTCTATAGTAACCTCTATCAAAGGCCCCAATATCCTCAAAATTTACAACAGAGAACCTACAATAATTTCCAACAGCCAAGCCCCCTTAATAATTCCAGAACTCCCTTTAACAATTTCAGAACGCCTTCGATGCCTCCTAACAAACCCAATAATAATACTAACAAGCCTAATCCTAATCAGCTTCCTAAAATTGAACCCATGGACACTAGTTCAGGACATTCAAAACAACCGGCAACCTTCCGTCCAAATTATACCCCATATTTTAGAAATACTAATAATAACGCGAATCAAGGCGGGTTCCCAAAATATGTTGCTGAAGAACTGTTCAATGTAAACGAGGTCGATGATAGCATGTACACTTACTCTTATGTACCGCCGCCAAACGAAGCATACCAACAGCTGGACGAATACTATCCATATTACCAGCAGAACGCTGAAAACATAGAGAATCCAGATCCTCAACCAGTAAATGAAAGTGAAGATCCCGAAAATTTTCAGGCAACAGCCTCAGAAACACAACAGGATACATAGACGTGAACAAACACGGGTTCTTACTGCCCTATATCCATATTTCTTCTCCCTTTGGACGACCCCTAAAATTCCTCATAGATACTGGAGCATCGTCCTCCTTTATTAACCCAGAATTTACTAACCCTGCAGATCATATTCATTCAGAACCCGTCACTATATCTACCATTTCGAATAAATATAAAATTAATAAACAAATAATTGTCCAAAATTGTTCGGAATTTAATCAACCCGGAAACTCACGTTTCCTCATATTTAAATTTCATGACTATTTCGACGGGCTGCTTGGTCTTGATATCCTAACTCAACTCGGTGCCAAAGTCGACCTAAAAAACAAAGTTCTAATTACAAATAATGCCTCACCCCTCTAATTTTCAAACCAAATTTCTCCTTGAAAGAAACTCCAATCCCTGCAAATTCAAAAAGACTAGTGGATATTCGTGATGGTGACATCTATTTAAACAAAACCGAAATAAAACCCCATTTATATCTATCTGAAGGCATTTACAAGGCCAGCGGATGGCACAGCACAATAGAAGTAGTAAACAAATCCGATTTACAACAAAACCTACTCCTTGATCACCCACTCAAAGTAGAACGTATGAATAGCATGAAAATAGTAGAATTCAACAATTTCAATATTAATCACAAAATTCAAGATGAAGCCGGCAATTCAAATTTTATAGAATCAATACGCACGAACCACCTCAATTAAGAGGAGCGGAAGCTTCTTCTAAAACTCTGCAGAGACTACGAGGATATTTTTTTTCAAGAAGGACAAAAATTGAGCTTTAGCAATCAGGTAAAACATTCAATACCTACCGTAGATAACATACCCGTCTACACTAATAAGTCATACAGGTACCCTTACATCCACAAGAATGAAGTACGCAAGCAGATCAGCGACCTGCTTAATCAGGGTATAATCCGTCCAAGTTATTCACCTTGGAGTTCACCTGTGTGGATCGTACCAAAGAAGCTGGACGCGAGTGGCACCCAAAAGTGGCGCCTAGTCATCGACTATAGAAAGCTCAATGAAAAAACAATCACTGATAGATATCCCCTTCCCAACATTACGGAAATTCTTGACAAACTCGGACGTTGCATGTATTTTTCGACCCTCGATCTGGCAAGTGGATTCCACCAGATCGAGATGAAGTCTGAAGATGTGCCAAAAACAGCATTCACGGTAGAGGGAGGTCATTACGAGTAGATCCGTATGCCCTTCGGACTCAAGAACGCACCATCCACCTTCCAGAGAGTCATGGACAATGTCCTTAACGACCTCCAAGGCACAATATGTTTAGTGTATCTCGACGATATAATCGTATTTTCAACTTCCCTTCAAGAGCACGTCGAGAACTTGAGAAACCTTCAAACAAATCCTAATGAATGACCCGATCTTGCAGTATCCCGACTTCACAAACGGAAAAAGTTATTTTGCATGGGCCTATTAGCTTGTTGGGAGCAGGCCGTCTTCTGACGAAGATGGGTGTTCCCGGAGCTGACATCCATAGGTTCCGGCTTAGGTAGGGGCGTGTTATTTGGTCTTGAGAAAACATTATTATTTTGCTGTGGAAATTGAGGGCTATTTTTTATTTTAGGTAATAAGAATGGATTGCGATTGATTGCGTTTGTCTGAATAATGCAGAGTTAAATTTTTCTTAATCTGGCTCCAATCTAACGGGGTTCCATACATATTTAGAACCTCATTAGCAGGCCCTTCGATTTTATTACGGATTGCTCTTAAGAGCATTTTTCCGTAAGGTGTACCTTCAGTACATGATATTAAAGATCTAATTTCTTCCAAGTTATTCAGAAATTCGTATAATAAACGGGGATTACCATCGTATTTAGGCAAATCTTTAATTGCATCGGGTACGCGGAGTGAATTGAATAAATCAGTGGCAGTAATATTAACAGCATTATTATTCGCGGTAGCCATTGCGGGTTCTAGATTTGAAATTGCTTCCGAATTTTCACTTTTTCCACTAACTTCAACACTTTCCACTTCACTAATCGATTCTAATGAAAAAAACTTACTTAAGCTATGTGCTATTATATTTGGTCTATTTTTACTCTTATCTTGTGGCATTAATTTGGATTAAAATTTTGATTTGATCAATTAATTTGTCTATGCTCTATCCTATCGTATATAATTTCGTTTTTTAAGAAAAAAAATATATAAATGTCTTGGCTTACGTTATTACTATGAATAAAACTACGATGATCATCTCTCTAGTGTTCTCCCGATGTTCCTTCGTTGAGCCCTGTTAAGATGTCTTCGATCTGCGATATTCACTCGCAGTTGCGGTGTTCCCACGATGTTCTCCCTTTGAACCCTGCTGAGAATGTTGAGTTGTTGGGATGCGGCTCTTCGTTGCTGGTCTCGAGTCATCTTCAGCAGATATTCCCTCGCTGGACCACAACACTTTTTGGATACAGCACTAAGTAGTTATTTG
The DNA here is from genome assembly GCA_951509405.1 of Machimus rusticus. NCBI lineage: Eukaryota > Metazoa > Arthropoda > Insecta > Diptera > Asilidae > Machimus > Machimus rusticus. Next base: position 6,369,055 of record OX608054.1, read on the forward strand.
TTCAATATACCGTTGAACCGATGCAAAAAATCGATAATCCGTCGATAAATAGTGTCGCGAAACTACTTTACGAACTCCGCCCCGACTGCGCCAGTTAAGTTACTTTACATTGGTTTAAATAAAAAAAATAAAAAAATTCGTTTGTTATTCGGAATTGTTATTCTTAGATTTCGGTACAACTTCACAACTTGATTATTCACTAAGAATTGGCTAACTGACTTTCCCTACGCTTTTATTCTATTCAATAATTTGCTGATACAATAAGTAATAAGTCAATGATTCCTATATTGCTGAGGTAGCGACTACAAAATTGACACCGCTTTTTCAGCTATTGCAAAATTGGGTGAGTTGGGAAATTGGAAAATTGGAAGAATTGAGAATAAAGAAATGGGAATAACCTTAGGCGGTGGTCATGACTAATCACCTTAGGCAAGGACCGTAACTCACGCGCGCGCACTATTTGATTTGAATTTCTTCTCGCTTTCCTGCAATCTGTAGGAGTTATTTGTAAAAAGGGACGGAAGTGTGTAACACGATATTCAAGATGGCGGACTGTGCTTTCCTGCAATATGTGGTAGTGATTTCGTAAAAAGGGACGGAAGTATGTAACAGGAAGTGAAGAAGCGCGCGCGCGCGCGCACTATTTGATTTGAATTTCTTCTCGCTTTCCTGAAATCTGTAGGAGTGATTTCGTAAAAAGGGACGGAAGTGTGTAACACGATATTCAAAATGGCGGACTGTGCTTTCCTGCAATCTGTGGTAGTGATTTCGTAAAAAGGGACGGAAGTGTGTAACAGGAAGTGAAGAAGGGCGCGCGAGTTATATCAGCATCACCCTAAATATGCAATAACGTTAGTAGCAGCGCAGTTACCTTAAACCCCAAACCGTCAACTCATCATTTCGACACCTTCCCTGACCGGACGTTCACCTGCAATCAGACTCAACGTGACCACCGTGACCGGACGAGGCAGTCTAGACCTTTTTTATGCAGAGGTGTAATAAATGACAGTTTCCATATATCAGGAAAAGTTGAAAGCTTAAGAGAGAGGTTGAATAAATGCGACAAAGGAAGTGCAAGAGAAGAAGAGCATATTTTTAACACAGAAGCTGGAATTCCATCAGGTCCGGGAGAAAAATTATCATTCAAATTACATAAATAAGTCATCACAGTGGATTCGTCAATGTCTGCAATATCGAAATCCAAAACAGAATCAACAGACACACAACGATCAATTAGACGGTGAACCTGATCGTGAGGGATGAAAGAAGATTTAAAAAAGTCAGCAAACATATTGGAAATCACAAAGGGATCATCCGAAGATAACGAATCATTCGACATGAATTCAGGTGCATTCTGGGCCTTCCGCTTTGAATTAACGTATTTCCAGAACTCGTTCGGAGATGAACGCAATTTAAATTTAATAGAATCAATATATTCTTTATAGGCGACTAAGGACTGTGCATTGAAACGTCGACGCAAGATAATATAATTTTCATAATCAGAAGCCAAACCGCGACGAATGTATCTCTTCCAAGCTTTTGTTTTCCTATTTTTAAGATGCCTCAACTCCTTATTAAACCATAATGGTGACTTAGATTTATGTCGTTTACGTGTAAAAGGAACAGAGTTTACTAAACAGTCAAATACAATACAATAAAATGATATCACAGCAGTATTTAAATCATCACAGTCAAGAACAGAAGACCAATCAGATGAAGCTAGTAAATGTTGCAAATACGGAAAATCTGATTTTGCAAAATTAAACGAATAATTAGGAGATACATGATTTACAATATTACCAGAAGCGAGAACTAAAGAAAAGGTCAGAGCAGGGTGATGTGAATCCTCCGAGACATAAGATTGGTCGCAGCGGTCCAAACTGACATTGCCAGAGGAAGGAGAAAAAACAAGGTCCAGAATACGAGAACGCTGGTTCCTGACATCGTTGATTTGATGAAGGCCAAACGAAGAGATGGTGTCCAGAAAATTCGACTCCAAGTAAGACAAAGGCGAAGCAGTTGGAGGGATGTCGCCATCATGATAGACAGTTGGCCATATTATGTTTGGAAGGTTGAAATCACCAACAATCAGTACCTCGTCGTCAACCGTAGCCAATTCCAATACGTACTCTATGGCAGACAAATGTCTCTGGTACGTTGCCAAATCAGAGCCCGGTGGTATGTAGTGGCAGGTCGTAAAAATATTTTTCTTATTGTCAACTTTAGATATAGTGCAAACGACTTCGATCCTCTCCGATGATGGTATGCTCACAAGTTTGGAGGGTAGGCACGATTTAACAGCAATTAAAACACCACCACCTTTCCGAGTCAAAGAATCCGAGTAACGATCACGACGAAACACTTGATACGTGCAGTCAAACAGTTCAAAATCAGATATATCTGCGTTTAACCATGTTTCCGTTAATGTTATAAAATGATAATCAGAAGACGAGGATTTAACAAAAAAGTCACTAGTTTTAGTTCTAAGCCCGTTGACGTTCTGGTAATAAAAATTAACCACATTATCCACAGATTCAGTAATAAAGTCTACTTTGGTATCATGTATTTTTGGCGCGGACGTAAAAAAGTATTATGCGTATGGGGTTTAAAATCCCGCAGAATTATACCATTTGGCCAATTGTTGATATCAGCCAGCATTTCCAAGCAGTTGTCGGGAACATATAATTTAAACGATGCTGTAAATGCTTGTTCACGGTTGGGATTAAGTTTAATACATTTAATTTTCTTCAAATCATTCATGTCACATAGTTGACGTTCCTTTATATACTGAAGGATGTTGTCAGGAGATGAGGTGGGATCCAGACGCGAAATAAATAAACATTTTGGTGGGACAACAATTTTTAAAGAATTTGTCACAAGGCCGGAATCATTCACAGTTGGTAACGCTGCATCATCATCAATATTGCGGGTGGAGGTCGATGGTTTCCGCGGTTTTGATTTATTGGGTGGACTCCTGTTAGAAGAAGAACGCAGTTTCATAGTGTATTGCGGTGATATGACCGCCGGTGAAGTAGATGCACTCAGTCCTCTTTCACCACAAACCTCAACGGCTGCAGGAGGGGGCAGAGTGAGTGGGCCAAGCCGCACGTCACAACGCCGCACAGCTGATGACTGCAACTCAGATGCAGTAGAGTGAGTCTGCGGCTCACGGGAATCCCCGTTGGCTGACTCACCGCTAGAGCCGAGAAGGATCATCTCATCCTCGACAGCCTTAACTTGCGCACAGATAGAAGCAAGCGCAGCTCTTAGGTCAGTGACCGCTTTGCTGATGATACCCAATTTATTCATTCTCACAGCTGATGAAGCAGGCCTGCATCGCTTGCAGAACCATTGCAGGCCATTGCCACTGGATTTTAAGGCTTCGCCCACCGATGCCAGAAAGCCCACACACTTGCAATGATAGAGCGTTCTGCAAGCACCAAAACAGCAAATCATGGGAGATTTATCCGAAGAGTCCACACAGGGTACAGCAGAACAGATCGACATGATTAAAAGTTTAGAGATTGTAAGTTTAAAGTTTAAATATAAGAATATAAGTCCAGAGAGTGAATATGCAGGTGAACGTGGTTTCACTACCGTACGAAGCCACTAAGCGAAAAATAATGTCACAGTTCACAAATTACGGTTGAATACATATGCGACATAAAAAGTCAAATGTATCACCAAAAGAAATAAAATAAACACCACAAGTCAATCAGTTTAAATAAAAATGATAGGCACAAGTCAATAAGTTAAAATAAATAACAGATAATTATCAATTTTCAACGATAGCACAGGAGACAAAACAGAACACGTCCGATCGCCACTCGCACATTTTCTACTAAATTAACTCCAAGATCACGAACAACATCCGGCCGTTCTAAGGGAACACCTTCAATTGAGTATTGAAATAAAACAGGACTTTTTAAGCGGTTATAAGAGACAATTTTACATTTAGAAGGATTTAATTCAAGTGCGTTAGTTTTACACCATAAAAGAAATGCATCAATTTCACCCTGCAGCCTACTACAATCCGATAAATCACGAACCGATGCAAAAACCTTCATATCGTCAGCAAAAAGTAAACATTGAGCAAAAGAAAAGCATAGATATGCGTCATTAATAAAAATTATAAATAAAAGCGGACCAAGGTGGCTACCCTGTGGAACTCCAGAGAGAACATCAAAGACTATAGATTGCGCCGAATCAATCAAAACTGCTTGCTTACGATTACTTAGATAAGACGCGATCCAATCAAGTAAAGAAGAATGAAATCCAAAAGCCTTCAGTTTAAATTTGAGTAAAGAAATGTTAACCCTGTCGAAAGCCTTAACAAAGTCGGTATAAATTACATCTAATTGAGTACGTTGCTCAATGGAATTAATAGCAACATGTTTAAAATAAGCCAAATTAGTTACCGTACTCTTTCCACACATGAACCCATGTTGCTGGGGACAAATCACTTCTTTGACTAGAAATTGCAAATTATCTTTAACTAGTTTTGCAAACAGTTTAGGCAATGGCACTAGTTTTGCAATACCCCTATAGTTACTAACTAAATTACGAGGTCCGGCCTTGTGTAAGGGTTTAAGATATGAAAATTTCCAACAGTCCAAGAACTGGCCTAACTTTAACGACAGATTAAATAATAAAGCGAAAGGACCAGATAAAGAAATTGCACAATTCTTAATTAAAATATTAGGTATTAGGTCTACACCATAGAATGTATCATTATTAAGGCCACAGGCAGCGCTATAAACTTCTTCTTCTTCTTCTTCTTAACCTTAAGTCAGCATTTTGTAATAATTAATAAATTTGTAAAGCTCTCTAGCAGAGCTCATTCTTGTACTACCTTTGTCAGTGCCGGCTTTAGAGAAATCAGCGCCCTGGGCAAAGTGCTAATATGGCGCCCCTAAAAATAGCGTTATTCTTCCTTTCATATCCTCAATCTCAAATACGGAAGGAACATTATTTTTCAAATCTTTAAAAAATTAATTTTTTTTTTGCGGTACAGCTCAATGAATCTAAAGGAAGTTCTATCTGCTCTGCATAAAGATAAAAAATATAAATTTCTTCTTTAGACCCTTCCTGAAGAAAAAAGAAGAATTGCGTCGAAATTATAAACCCGCACTTTAACTGTGATTAATCTAAAAGTAAAAGCATCAGTCAATAATCCTAAATACTGAATTAAAAGAAACAGCCAGCTTTAACTGATGGCAATTTGATGAAAAAAATTGTGTTACAAAGAGAAGAGGTCTTTAAAAAAATTACTAGCCTACATAGTACATATAATTTTTTAATTTATGTGATTATTTATTATGACAAAGTATGTATATTTATATAGCAACTTATTATGTAAACAATTTTAATTTTAAAGAACATTTTAATTATATAAAAATTTTTAATTTTAAAGATTTTAAATTTGATTTTAAATTTCATCATTAATAACCAAAATTTACTCGTCGAGCCTTTTTAAATTTGAATTGTTTCAAATTGAAATATGAAATTAAATATTTTTACTTTAAAAATAATCTCACAATAATTATGTTCGATAAAAGTTCAAGTCTAGTTAGATAGTAATATTAAAATTTTGTAAGCATAAAGATCGTGAGTTCACTTGAAAAAAATCTTCGATTTCGGCGCCCCTTAGCAAGCGGCGCCCAGGTTTGACACCCATTAAAGCCGGTACTGACCTTTGTTGTAATAAAGTTCAATCTGTGAGTTTAAAAGATATTTTTTTTGCGTTCTCTTCAAAGCGAGTTCATATCTGGCGCAGTCGGTAGGATAGGCGACAGTCCTATCTAGCGAAAAATTTCCGAATTAATAATCGAGCGATCGTGTCAAAATCGAGGGGAGATTACCGAAGATTTAACGGCAATATTAGGAGAAAACTAATAGTAGTGACGTTCGTGAGTTCGGTGCGTGGAGTGGCTGTGTTGTGTGTTCGATCTTCAAAGGAATATTGAACGTAGGACACCACCACAGAAACCACAGAGGACTGGAGGATTTTTACCCGTTACCGCCTATCTGATAAAGATGAACCTCATCATAGTCGCTTTGTTGGAATGCATGTAAGTTAAGATTTGAATATTAGTTCCTTCCTTAATTAAGAAATACTATATGTCTGATCCAAGAAAAAGTAGACCAAGTAAAGCAGCAAATTTTAAACCGTATTCAAAAGTTAGAAGTATTTTTAAGAGTCTTGAATCTGTTTTTGATAGAACAAGTAGTGAACCAAATATTTCAAATATAATTGCATCTCAGTCAAATCTAAGTGAAATTAAATTATATCCGAACGCAAATTTAGGAATAACGATGAATAACGATACCGCGAGTACTAGTAACCAAATTCCACGGGGAACTGCTCCTGTTGCAGTGATCCCACCGTACATATTTCAGTCCCTAAGAATTCCGGACGCCATCAAGGATTTGCCACGCTTCGATGGCAACCCAAGAATGCTACATGAGTTTTTGAATAATGTGGAGGAAATTTTAAGTTATATTAGTCCTATTGATGGCACCCCATACTCCGCAATTTTATTGCGAGCTATTCGCAATCATATTGAAGGACAGGCGAACGAAGTACTGAATATGTACGGTACACAACTTATTTGGGACAGCATAAAAAATAATTTAATACTACACTACTCAGACAAAAAAACAGAGACTTCACTAATACGAGACCTACATACGTCACGACAAGGCAATAAACTAGTACAGGAATTTTATAGCGAAATTATCGAGTTACAAGCAACGATGTACACTAATACCATGAGGTAGACGCAAACGTAATCACGGCTAAGAAAAACTTATTTGCTGAAATGTGTCTAAACACCTTCCTAACGGGACTAAGAGAACCAACATCAACAATTAGGGCCATGAGACCGGAATCTCTGCCATTAGCATTAACATATTGCGTTAAAGAGCAAAATATCTCGTACATGAAAGCGGAATCGGGCCAAATGAGACCTCAAACTAACCAAAACCTACCAAAAAAATTTTCACCCTCTTCAAATTCGTCCTCCCTCAAGCCCCAGTCGTCATTTCCTTATAGTCCTCTCCTTTCACATTCTTATAGGCCTTCTTTCAGCCCTATTCCTTACCGACCACCACTTAATCCATTTCAACCAGGTCCATCACCTAGCCCATTCTATAGTAACCTCTATCAAAGGCCCCAATATCCTCAAAATTTACAACAGAGAACCTACAATAATTTCCAACAGCCAAGCCCCCTTAATAATTCCAGAACTCCCTTTAACAATTTCAGAACGCCTTCGATGCCTCCTAACAAACCCAATAATAATACTAACAAGCCTAATCCTAATCAGCTTCCTAAAATTGAACCCATGGACACTAGTTCAGGACATTCAAAACAACCGGCAACCTTCCGTCCAAATTATACCCCATATTTTAGAAATACTAATAATAACGCGAATCAAGGCGGGTTCCCAAAATATGTTGCTGAAGAACTGTTCAATGTAAACGAGGTCGATGATAGCATGTACACTTACTCTTATGTACCGCCGCCAAACGAAGCATACCAACAGCTGGACGAATACTATCCATATTACCAGCAGAACGCTGAAAACATAGAGAATCCAGATCCTCAACCAGTAAATGAAAGTGAAGATCCCGAAAATTTTCAGGCAACAGCCTCAGAAACACAACAGGATACATAGACGTGAACAAACACGGGTTCTTACTGCCCTATATCCATATTTCTTCTCCCTTTGGACGACCCCTAAAATTCCTCATAGATACTGGAGCATCGTCCTCCTTTATTAACCCAGAATTTACTAACCCTGCAGATCATATTCATTCAGAACCCGTCACTACATCTACCATTTCGAATAAATATAAAATTAATAAACAAATAATTGTCCAACATTGTTCGGAATTTAATCAACCCGGAAACTCACGTTTCCTCATATTTAAATTTCATGACTATTTCGACGGGCTGCTTGGTCTTGATATCCTAACTCAACTCGGTGCCAAAGTCGACCTAAAAAACAAAGTTCTAATTACAAATAATGCCTCACCCCTCTAATTTTCAAACCAAATTTCTCCTTGAAAGAAACTCCAATCCCTGCAAATTCAAAAATACTAGTGGATATTCGTGATGGTGACATATATTTAAACAAAACCGAAATAAAACCCCATTTATATCTATCTGAAGGCATTTACAAGGCCAGCGGATGGCACAGCACAATAGAAGTAGTAAACAAATCCGATTTACAACAAAACCTACTCCTTGATCACCCACTCAAAGTAGAACGTATGAATAGCATGAAAATAGTAGAATTCAACAATTTCAATATTAATCACAAAATTCAAGATGAAGCCGGCAATTCAAATTTTATAGAATCAATACGCACGAACCACCTCAATCAAGAGGAGCGGAAGCTTCTTCTAAAACTCTGCAGAGACTACGAGGATATTTTTTTTCAAGAAGGACAAAAATTGAGCTTTAGCAATCAGGTAAAACATTCAATACCTACCGTAGATAACATACCCGTCTACACTAATAAGTCATACAGGTACCCTTACATCCACAAGAATGAAGTACGCAAGCAGATCAGCGACCTGCTTAATCAGGGTATAATCCGTCCAAGTTATTCACCTTGGAGTTCACCTGTGTGGATCGTACCAAAGAAGCTGGACGCGAGTGGCACCCAAAAGTGGCGCCTAGTCATCGACTATAGAAAGCTCAATGAAAAAACAATCACTGATAGATATCCCCTTCCCAACATTACGGAAATTCTTGACAAACTCGGACGTTGCATGTATTTTTCGACCCTCGATCTGGCAAGTGGATTCCACCAGATCGAGATGAAGTCTGAAGATGTGCCAAAAACAGCATTCACGGTAGAGGGAGGTCATTACGAGTAGATCCGTATGCCCTTCGGACTCAAGAACGCACCATCCACCTTCCAGAGAGTCATGGACAATGTCCTTAACGACCTCCAAGGCACAATATGTTTAGTGTATCTCGACGATATAATCGTATTTTCAACTTCCCTTCAAGAGCACGTCGAGAACTTGAGAAACCTTCAAACAAATCCTAATGAATGACCCGATCTTGCAGTATCCCGACTTCACAAAACCCTTTGTCCTCACCACAGACACTAGCCAATTCGCCATCGGCGCCATATTATCCCAGGGTCCTATTGGTAATGACAAACCAATCTGTTATGCTAGCCGGACACTCACGATTCTAAAATCAACTATTCTACTATAGAAAAAGAATTGTTAGCCATAGTCTGGGCCGGTAAATATTTCAGGCCTTACCTTTTCGGCAGTAGATTTAAAATAGTAACGGACCATAAACCCTTAACCTGGCTTATGAGCTTAAAGGAGCCCAATTCAAAGCTAGTACGCTGGCGTCTTAAGCTTGAAGAATACGATTACGAGATCGTATATAAAAAGGGGAACCAAAACACTAATGCGGATGCGCTCAGCAGAATCAGAATTCCTGAAAAAAAGCTAACCGAAATAAATACCAACGAACTAAACAGCTCAACCTCAGTGCAGAATACCCGAGGATCGACAGTTCATTCCGCCGAAGAAAACTTGAACGACGGAATACCGATTTCCGAACGCCCTATCAACGAATTTAATTTTCAACTAATATTCGAAAAAAACACAAAGGTCCCCACACAAGCCTAGGAAATTCGAAATAAACTAAGACGAACCTTTCGTTCACCTGAGTTCACCGAGGAAAGTGTAACATCGCTTTTCAAGAGATTCGTCGTGCCTAACGGACTTACAGCAATTTTCGCAGATGAAGAAAGTTTCCGTATCATTCAGACAATCTATTCAACAATTTTTGCCAGAAATAAAGCTTTCAAACCTCTCCGTTGTAAAGAAATTTTAACAGATATAACCGACAACGACGAACAAGATAAAATAATTAGCGACTACCATAAGAAAACTAACCATAGAGGAATTCAAGAAACACTCAGCCACTTAAAAGTACTATTTTCCCTTCATGGTAAACAAGATTACAAAAATTATTAATAACTGCGAAACTTGCCAGACACTCAAATACGACCGTAGTCCACCAAAAATTAAATACGAAAACCCAGAAATTCCTTCGAATCCTCTAGAAATTATTCACATCGATATATACAGTATAAATAATAAACAAGTATTAACAGTTATTGACAAGTTTTCCAAATTCGCGGCAGCCTATACAATACCCGCACGAAATAGCTTAAATATTATCAAATCATTAAGACATTTTCTATCCTTACACGGCGTACCAGGTAAAATAGTAGCGGACCAAGGTAGCGAGTTCACTGCAAGTATCTTCAAGGATTTCTGTGACCAATACAATATATATAATTACATATTACATCGTTTCAACAGACAATCAGCAACTCTCCTGTCGAAAGACTGCACTCAACTTTGACCAAAATTTATAGAATAATTCTCGATAAATACACACAGATGAACTGTGATAGGGACCATGACGACATTTTAAACGAAACAGTCACTACATACAATAACGCCATACTCATACATTCTGCAACATTAATGTACCAACAAGTTACAATATGTATAAATAAAAGTATTTTCTCAAAACATTTGTTTGCTGTCCCTAATTAGGTGCTCGCTATAAAATTCCAGCTTAACTACATATTTCTTTTTTTCTGAAGGAACATCAAGTTATTGCTACTTAAGTTTGCATAGAAACAAAGATAATTTATGTTACATTAGTACTAAATAATAATATTTTTAAAAATAATTTGCTCATCAAAAATAAAACCACATTTTAAGAATTTCTCCATGCGTCCCTAATTAGTTGCTCGCATCTGTACATCATACTAACGATCCTCGGACTTGCAGTACTCATCACAGCAGCATACCTTACCCGGAGAAGACACCTTACCCTTAACATCAATAAGGTCATCCCACAGCAGAACATCGCTCCGACCCAAGGAGTCTCAAACCCTCAACTCCTTTGGGCCTCGCTCCACGCTAAGGGGGGAGGAGTTATATCAGCATCACCCTAAATATGCAATAACGTTAGTAGCAGCGCAGTTACCTTAAACCCCAAACCGTCAACTCATCATTTCGACACCTTCCCTGACCGGACGTTCACCTGCAATCAGACTCAACGTGACCACCGTGACCGGACGAGGCAGTCTAGACCTTAAGTCAGCATTTTGTAATAATTAATAAATTTGTAAAGCTCTCTAGCAGAGCTCATTCTAGTACTACCTTTGTTGTAATAAAGTTCAATCTGTGAGTTTTTGTTTTTGCGTTCTCTTCAAAGCGAGTTCATATCTAGCGCGCGCGCACTATTTGATTTGAATTTCTTCTCGCTTTCCTGCAATCTATGCACTGACGTATAATATAATGGACCGCTCACGTACACGATTTCCCATAGAAGCCGACGGTGCGATTTTTGTTCCCTCTCTTTCGCTCTGTGGCAGTGACAGTTCGTGTAATGACGTAAAATTAACGTTCTATAATGTCAGAGATTTGTCAGCAGGCTGAATTGCAGTTAAAGATTTTTTCTGACAATTCTCTGAAGAATTGTTAATGACTACGAATTTGTTTATTGTAGCAAGTTTACTTGAAATTTCAATGCGAAGCCGCGCGGTTACATATTAATTGACCAATTTGGTTTTATTAGGACTTTCAGGGAAGCTACTTAGTTAATTCCAGAGCTGATTTTCGCCCATGTTCTCTTATTCCGGGTGAAGTAAAGTATAAAAGATCTTACAAAACTCCTTTTGAATGGAATTTCATTACAGTAACCTTTGACTTCAATTAATTGTTTCGTTTAAAATTAAAATAATTCAATAAAAAAATCCAATCGAAATAGTTTGAAGTTTTTGTGGACAAATTAATCGAAATCAGAGGTAGGTTAGGTTAGGTTAGGTAGTAGTGGGTGCTCAGTTGGGGCACACTTAGGCCGGAAAATGGCCCGTTGTGATACCACATGGAGCAAGATCCCCTATAGTTAACCCTTGAACCATATAGAGCTCCTAATGAGCTGTTCCAGGCATCTAACTCATTTCCGACGCATCATAGAAAGAGGAGCTTAGACTGCGGTATCTGCGTATCGCAAGAGCTGGGCATTTGGGAGAGGAAGTGCAGGATATTTTCCTCCTCCTCTTCATTAAGGCAGCTTCTGCCCTCAAAGGTAAATGAAATAAATTTGTTACAGTTTTAAGAATTTTATTAAGAAAGCTCAATGCAAACAGAGTTTTGCGAGTTCTTTTCATTTCACTCGCGGAATGGAAAATGGGTATTAGTTTATTTTATCTGAGTAAGTGAGATTCTTTATTAGCTTTTAGATATGGTTCTTATCTCTTTCTAGCTCTTTAATATGTTCATTCAATTCCATGAACAAAAACAAATCTAATCTAATATTTTCATAACTTAAAATTTTTCAATCACAAATTCTTGAAAATATTGGTAATTTTGCAAGGATAAAAATTTAAAAGCATATTTATGACATAAATAATGATTTTTATTTACATTGATTGCATTTAAAGTGCATATTCTTTAAATTTTTTTTTCAACAAGTATTTAAATTCAAATATTTTTGTCAGCACTCAGCAATTCCGCATTCAAAAAATCTGCGGAATCGACCCATCCATGCAGTGCGATAAAAATAGACAGCACTATATAAATTTTGATATGTCTCATCTCGTCCCTCTGTGGCAGTAGGTTGTCAAATTGGCGGACGCTTGAGACAGGAGATTGAGCGGTCCATGTTTTATATATGTCTGTGAATCTATGGGAGTGATTTTGTAAAAAGGGACGGAAATGTGTAACAGGAAATTCAAAATGGCGCACTGTCAAATTTTAAAGTCAATGCGACTTGCACGAAAATTGGAACTTGTGGGTTTTCGGAGCCGCTTATTTCAAATCAACTGTCTGAATTTCCGAATTCAAGATGGCGGACTGTCAAACTTTAAAGTTAATGCGATTTGCACCAAACTTAGTACTAGCGGGTTTTCGGGGTCGCTTATTTAAAATCAACTGTCAGAATTTACGAATTCAAGATGGTGGACTGTCAAATTTTAAAGTAATTGCGATTTGGACCAAACTTGGTACTAGCAGGTTTTCGGGGTCACTTATTTCTAATCAACTGTCAGAACTTACGAATTCAAGATGGCGGACTGTCAAATTTTAAAGTTAATGCGATTTGCACCAAACTCGGTATTTGGGGGTTTTCGCAGACGCTTGTTTCAAATCAGCTGTCAGAATTTACGAATTCAAAATGGCCGACCGTAAAATTTTAAAGTAAATGAGATTTGCACCAATCTTGTTACTTGTGGGTTTTCGGAGTCGTCTATTTCAAATCAACTGTCAGAATTTACTGTCAAATTTTAAACTTAATGCGAATTTTGACCAAATTTGGTAATTGTGGGTTTTCGGAATCGTCTATTTCAAATCAACTGTCAGAATTTACGAATTCAAAATGGCGGACTGTCAAATTTAATGTTAATGCGATTTGAATCAAACTCGTTACTTGAAGGTTTTCGGAATAGCTTGTTTCAAATCAACTGTCAGAATTTACGAATTCAAAATGGCGGACTGTCAAATTTTAAACTTAATGCGATTTGCACCAAACTTGGTACTTGGGGATTTTCGGAGTCGTCTATTTCAAATCAACTGTCAGAATTTACGAATTCAAAATGGTGGAATGTGAAATTTTAAAGTTAATGCGATTTTCAGATGAGATGTCAGATGTTACATATCATATGCGACTACTGTAAGGCTCGCTCGTTCTTTTTTTTAAATTTCTTGGATTGTCGTGCATCACGTGATCTTCTAAATAAGTTTGTATTTTATCGTCAATCAAACCCCCCTGTGCAACACCAAACAACAAAATCCTAGGTGTGGACCCCGTGCTTTTGTTCGTGGTGTTATTTATTGCAAATTCAACCTTGTTTAAATATTTCGACCATTCCCCAGGCTCAATTTCGCTCTCCTTTGCCAACATAGATGTCAATATCCTTTTCACTCTTTCCACTTGGCCATTCGCTTGTGGAGTGCTAGTTGCAATTTTTATGCGAATTAAGTCGTTGGAAGTACAAAAAGATGAAAATTCATCTGAAGTGAAACAACTTCCCCTGTCCGAGACAATTCTCCTGGGCCTACTGTAATTTATTAAGTAAGATTGTAAGCATTGAATTACTTCCTTCGTAGAGGTACTCTTAACTGGATATAGTTTCGTAAATTTAGTGAAACCGTCACCAATTAGGAAAATATGTTTTTTCAAACTTCTGACTCCAAAACGCAGATGATATGATTAGTTTCGAAGGGCCTATTACCTTTCGGAATATTATGCAATTCGCCCTCCTTCTTTTCAGATGGCACAGAGAAATGAATGCATTTTGTGTTACTTTATTTAATTGCCGGAAATCGACACAGCCTCAGCTCTCCATTTTTTTTCTTTGTGAGTACTATTGGTGAGGCAAAAGGGAAGTTACTTTCGCGAACTATATTGTGTTTAACAGTACCGGCTTTAATGGGTGTCAAACCTGGGCGCCGCCCAGAGGCGCCGAAATCGAAGATTTTTTCAAGTGAACTCACGATCTTTATGCTTACAAAATTTTAATATTACTATCTAACTAGACTTAAACTTTTATCGAACATAATTATTGTGAGATTATTTTTAAAGTAAAAATTATCTGTCATAGAAATATTTAATTTAATATTTCAATTTGAAACAATTCAAATTTAAAAAGCGCGAGTCAAGATCGACTTTCAAATCTTGGAACTATATCGATAGAAAACGAAATAGCTGAAAACCTGGATTATTCTAGTCTTGTCAAAGATTTTGCTGGGAGAAAGGCTCGACGAGTAAATTTTGGTTATTAATGATGAAATTTAAAATCAAATTTAAAATCTTTAAAATTAAAAATTTTTATATAATTAAAATGTTCTTTAAAATTAAAATTGTTTATATAATGAGTTGCTATATAAATATACATACTTTGTTATAATAAATAATCACATAAATTAAAAAATTATATGTACCATGTAGGCTAGTAATTTTTTTAAAGACGTCTTCTCTTTGTAACACAATTTTTTTCATCAAATTGCCATCACTTAAAGCTGGCTGTTTCTTTTAATTCAGGATTTAGGATTATTGACGGATGCTTTTACTTTTAGATTAATCACAGTTAAAGTGCGGGTTTATAATTTCGACGCAATTCTTCTTTTTTCTTCAAGAAGGGTCTAAAGAAGAAATTTATATTTTTTATCTTTATGCAGTGCAGATAGAACTTTCTTTAAGGCCGTGTTACAATGGTGACGCTGTCGCTGTCGCTGACGCGCAACTAGACGCCCTTGTCAAAATTGTGGCATTGAGGGTTGCATACACTGTTACAATGGTGTTGCTGTCTCAAATTTTATTTGTTGATGATTTACTATTGTTATTTAGAAAAAATGGAAAGAAAACGAAGAAAGGGAGTTCACCTTCTTTACAGAGCGAAAAATAATTATTTAAACTAACAAAATTAAAATAATATGTATTCTAACTCACCATACATATAAATATCTATACACACATATACACACATACATATGGATATCACTTCACGCTCGTCAAAAGTTGAAATGTTCCCAACTTTGAGCGTCGCGTCTCGCGACAGCGACCTCCTGGGCGACGCACTGTAATTGTGATTAGGAAGTTTCATACTTTTAACTTTTGACAGCTGTTGCGACAGCGACTACCACAGCGACAGCGTCACCATTGTAACACGGCCTTTAGAATCATTGAGCTGTAACGCAAAAAAAAAATTAATTTTTTTAAAGATATGAAAAATAATGTACCTTCCGCATTTGAGATTGAGGATATGAAAGGAACAATAACGCGCGCGCTGGACCTCGAAAGGAATAACATATATTAATTCCAGCGAATTAGACCGAGGTCCGTCCCGTATACAATATACCGGCAAATGGACTTTTCACCCCCTATATGTATCTTGAAAACTGTCCATTTTCCGTCTTTGTGCCCATAGAAACTTTTGATCAGGAGCTTGAAAGGAATAACATATATTAATTAGTAGAGGACCTATGGGGGTTCTGGCTCAAAATCCCATAAGGTTTATACAGGGGGTCTCAATTTGGATTTTGTTCCAGTCTCCGCCCCCTCGGGTTCCAGTTCTCCTCCCAGGATATTCCAGTCTCCACCCCTAAATTCTAGGCTCAGCCAATAAATGCTAGGCACCGCCCACAAAAAAATGTAGCCCCACCCACAAATATTCCAGTTGCCATTGCAGTGACGTCACGCCATCCTTTTCGCTCCCATTCATCCTTCCCTTTCTACAGATCCTGCGCTTGAGAGTAAGCCTTATTTCTAGAGGGTATCAAATTATATGGCTATGTACATGGCATGTTATATGTGTTTATGCTAGGTTGAGGACAATTGTTCTAAAAATAGATTTCTATCCTTTAACTGTTTATGCGGGGTGAAGGATCAGTTTAGGGATCGGGTAAACAAGCCATATGTCTGGAAGAAAGGATGAGATAAAAGTTCTAAAAATAGATTTATATCCTTTAACTGTGTATGCACACATTTTTCCTGAAATATCCCCAGGGTGAAGGATCAGTTTAGGGATCTGGTAAACAAGCCATATCTCTGGAAGAAAGGATGTACAAAATATTCTAGACCCACCCACATGTTTCCAGCCGCATCCCTAAATATTCCAGTTTCCATTGCAGTGACGTCACGCAATTTTTTATGTCTAGGGCCTTATCTCTTGATTCAACGCGGGCGGGCTTGCGCCTAACCAGCAACCGTATGAGCATATGTGTGCATATGTCTAATTAGGTATATAAATTCCGAGAATTGACATGAAGGATCATGTCTGAGCATGTGGCTTGCGCCTAAGCCTAAACGCTACCGTATGAACATATGTTGCGCATATGTCTAATTATATAAATTCCCGACTGGACATGATCTCAGTTGATCCCTTTTGTGGCTCGTTGTTCACATTATTCTAGGAATTTGGGATTATATTGTATACATGAAAGATCATGTCTGAGCATGTAGCTTTGTTTAAGTTATGTAGCGCTCTTTGTTTATGCTGAGGGGGTTCTTACTTCCAGGAAATGATTCTTGATTCAACGTGGGTGGTTATATTTCCAGGATGAACATGTCAGAACATGTTTCAAGCACGCATGTAGCTTTGTTTATGCCGAGGGGTTCTTATTTCCAGGAATTGATCCCCGATTCAAGGTGGCTGGCCCTATTTTTATTTTACTTGGGGAACAATTTTGCTTCACATTTGAGATTCCTGAGGGAGTATAAATAGCGCTCCTCGAATATATGTTATTCATCGGTTGATCTTAAGTCGTGGTCGCGTTAAGCAAAGATTTCAAAGTTAACATAGTGCAGTTTATTAAAGTTCGTAGTACAAGTGAAAATGTGGATGTTCTACACAGCATAATCTGGGCCGTAGGCTGTAGATTTGGAAAGCTCAATTAGACGAATTAAATCCCAATTTGAATGTTATCGGCAAAATGCAATACATCGCCAAAATAGAGGAACATATTACTGTGCTGAACAATATTATAAGGAAGAGGAAGAGTTATACGACCGAGGAGTTATTTTATGTGAAAAATATCTAAATGAGAATATGGATTTTGAAGTGTTTTGTGACTTACTGGTATGCACAAAATTGTCAGATTTTCTTGTGAACTTAAAAGATTTTCTGCCTGAAAATCTAATGTTAAAATACTAAGCGCCTCATCCTTAAGGTTCTAGTATTCATGACTATATTAATTGTACCGTTTGTAGGTAAGGGGGAAAACTTCGCGATTATGTATGTTTATTTTGATATACCTCTAACCAGAGAAAAAGACACAGAAAACTAGGAGTGAAAGAGACAGAATATAAAAGTTACTATTAAAGGAGAGCCCAACAAGATCTGGTTCAGTTCATCAAGTGTTTCAAAATAATCAGTTTAAAAATAGAAGAAATAAAAACAATGAAAATGGCTCAACCACCGCAGAAGATAAGACGCATCATCGCCGAAGAAACATCAGCTCCCCAAACAAATAGCAGAGCATTAGAAGTGCTCAACAATTATGAGATTAACCTCTACATCCATACACCAAAGTATCTGAGATGGAGCAGCATACAGCTTATAAAATACATGGAATCCGGAAAATTACAACAAAATATGGAGATCGCATCATAGTGGAGTTCCAGAATAAGCAAATGTTCCTGTGGGCTAGATATGGCAACTTACCAGACAGCGCACTGGAGGAAATCAGGAATCAAGGCAACTTCTACGTTACAAACTTGGGTCCTCTTGGTAACTCTTTCATCCTAAGCTTTACTCAACATGACAGCGCAGAAAACTTTAATATGTCATACTTTGTACCTAATAACTATTATAATAATTATTAAAATAAAATAAAATGTATTATATAAAAAAAAAACTTTCATATTTCCCCATAATATTCCCTGGTCCTCCCCAAGTTCTATAAAATGGATTGTAATGCCGACAAAAAGTTATTTTGCATAAGGTTCTGGTAATGGGCAGTTGGTATAAAGATTCTACTAAGAAGCTAGAGGAAGACGTGAGGCAAAGGAAAAATAAATCAAAGAATTAAAGTACCAGATAAATTATGTGTGATGACAAGTATCTGTAAGTAAAATCACTTCTACCAAAAGTTAAAAGATAATAATAAAAGGTGAGTATTGAAACACAATTTTCCAACCAACCAACCAACCAAGCCAACTAAATATTTCAGATGAATATTAAAGAATTCCTTGACAATTACTCTATTTTTCTGCTAGAAGAGCATAAGGAAAGAATAGAAAAAGTCTATCAATATCTTTGCCGATATGAAAATTTTGACAAAGTAATTTCTAAATATGGTAAGCATTACACCAGCTGCTCCTGGTCAAAAGATGATGCAACTGCAGGACCAGATACCTGTGAATGCCATACTGCAGAATGGTACAACAAAGAAATTCAGCACCTCATCAATTTTTACATGAGAATCATAAGAAACAGCTGTGGAGAATGCCGAAAAGGATTCGCTTAATACTGACACATGTGTCAAACTTTGCCCATAGAGTTAGTCGTAAGGGTGAATGGCATATACATCTTCAACACAAATGAAATAATGGAACCAATATTAGACCAAAACCATCGTGAAAAATATATAAAACAAGAATGAGTGAGGAAAATAAAACGCTAGTTTATATTTCAAAATGTCTTTTTATTTTTATTAATTACAATGAAAACAAATATAAAAATCAACTCAGATAAACCTTTGGTTATCTTGTATGGTCTATCGCCAATCACAAAATGTTCATCCTCAACTTTCAATGTTGAATTACCAATCTTCCATCCATCGCTGCTGCTATAATGTGCACCGTACGTTTTATCAACATTCTCATTACTGCTGCTAACTAATTCCTTATATTTATTAAATATTTGGTTGGATGAACTTTGTTCTTTTAATGTGGATGAATGTATTGGTGTGGCAAACTCTTCATTCTCAGAATCAACATAACTATCATCTTTTTCCTCTTCCTCACTATCCTCAGCATCATCCTCTAATGCTGATAGAGGAGTACTAATAGCTTGCATCTTTAAATATTTTCGTGCTGGGGGAGTATATATTTCATCATTTCTTGAGCTGTTCTCTTGTTTAGGCTCTAACGTATTTTCTTCTTTGGGTTCAAGCTTAACTGATGATGTAAGCTCTTTAAGTGTGTTGGTGATTGGCTTAAAGGTTTCCTCCAATTGAGTTTCTGGCTCTATTTTGCCAGCCTTGAACGCTTTATATTTTTTTCGTATAGCAATGCTGGTCTTTATAATTTCTTTTATCAGCTATACAGCCTGTTTTTATACTGCTATACAGGCTGGTAAGCACCTATTGATCATATAACTGCGCCAATATGAGTTCTTCCATCGACTGATGGTGATAATTGAATTGCACTTTCTTTTATAGACTCATGAAGATATCAAATCCTTTTCGATATCAACTATTATCCAGAGGACTATACATATCAATTACTAATCTTCTTTAAAAACGATCTCCATAGTGTCCATGTTTCCACGCCATATAAAAGAACTGACCACACATAACATTTCACAAGACGCAATTTTAGTTGTAGGCTAATATAACCAAGCAAATAGCTCATAGAGGGCTCATTTAGAACAAAAATCTGTGACCGACTTTTTTAAGTTTTCTTACCTTGCGCTGGCTCCCATGCAAGACGGTGGGAGCTATGAATTTGGATCACTGCATGAAGAATTGGAATAAAACAGGAATCGAAAAAACTGTTATTTTCAATTCTTCAAACCAAAAAATTATGAGTCAAATCATTGTCAAATCATTTTATGGTTTTTATTTTTAAAAACGAAAATCAAAGCATTATTTTTATTTTTGCCCAAAAATATAACTGCCACAAAATAATTTCTTACATCTGATTTTTACTGAAAAATTCATAACCGTTTATACGGTGCCTAGAATAAAATTATGATGTGAACAACATTAGCGGCATTAGCCGCATATTGCAACAATAACAGAGAATGAATAGATGCACATTAAGCATTCATTTATTTATTCATTTTTTAAATTTCGCCTGTTCATTTCTTCATTTCTCCGCATCAATGTTCTCAATGCGAGAGAATGAACCGATGGGAGCCAGCGCAAGGTAAGAAAACTTAAAATCGTTGGTCACAGATTTTTGTTCTAAATGAGCCCTCTATGAGCTATTTGCTTGGTTATATTAGCCTACAACTAACATTACGTCGTGTGAAATGTTATGTGTGGTCAGTTCTTTTATATGGCGTGGAAACATGGACATTACAGAGATCGTAATTAAAGAAGATTGAAGCCTTTGAAATGTGGACATACCGAAGAATGCTAAAAATCCCATGGACAGAGAGGGTATCCAACAAAGTAGTGCTCGAGAAAGTTGGAAAAGGAAAAGAACTCTTACATGTATATCATAAAAATACGGAAGCTGAAGTACCTTGGACATATGTATGGGCATTCCACGTGAAGCGAAAGAAAAAGTGACGTATTGATTTTCGCTCATATTCAGGTTAATTATAGTCCTTCAGGATATAAAAATACAAATTCAAGTAACCTTATAATGACACAAATAGGTAAGACAAAAATATATAATCAATATTATTGAAATTAACCAGCGTTTTAATGTGTTTTTACATCACCAACTGGCTTTAACAAGCGACAGATACTGTAATTGATTTATCTCCTAAACTAATTTAGATCCCATTTTACAATTTTTATGGTAAAATTCATAAATGTTAAGCTTCATTTTGCAATAAACAAAATTTAAAAAAATGGTCCAAGTTTAAAAAAAATTGCGTTAAAAAGTTCAATTCCGGCTTTCTATCAGAAAAAAATTTTTTGTTTATTGTCCCATAATATAATAACCATATATTTTTTCTCGATAAATCACTACATAAAATATTTTTTCATTCACTTAGTAATCCCAGCAGCCCTATCCAAAAATGTGTTCTTCATAGTGGAAATTTTGTAAAGATCTGAACGGTTTGTTTTTGCAGTGCATAATTCCAAAATGTTTTCTTTAATTGTCAATTAAATCAAGAATGAACTCATAAGAAATTTCCGAGCTCAGGATTTCATAGCGCGCGGGGACAGGATCTCAGGTTTTTAAAAAAAAATTTTGTTGGCTCTCTGCAGTAGAATATTTGCTCCGCTTCATCAAAAACATTTCGGTGTGGTCGAACGAAAATAATTAAAACTGCGACGACAGGGTAGAGCATTTGAGTTCTCTATCTGTTTTATGCGTAGTTGTAATATGCTGCGAAAACCGTTTATGAGAACGCCAAGAGATGTAAACTCTTGCCCTTAATTCCGAAACACCATGCAAATTAAGAAAAGCGTGTTTTGTGGACACTTTAAACTTTTATTTCTAACACAATTAATATATTAAACTGGCAAGCAGTTACAGATAAATTAAACATGAGATTAAACCAAATTAACCTTATTTTCTGCAGTTGAATTCAAATTTCTCTAAAAAAAATTAGCTTTTATTTGACTCCTTTTTCTCATATTCCTGAAGAAATTCTGGAGGCGTATAATCGCCAATATCACAGTAGTAAGTGGGAGGTGCTGGTACTTTAACCAGGTCCAGTTCGTTTTGAAGACCGATGTCGACTTTCTTGTAAAAATTACACCTCCTTACTCCGTACATGGGAATATCTGCTTCGTAAGGCGGACTAAGAATATCAAAGAAAGCAGCTATACCCCCTATCGCAGTAATCTCGTGGAAATTATTTTCAGTGGGAGTGAGAGTCGCACTTTCAGAAAACGCAGTAATAATTTTCTCAGGTTCTACCTTGACCCGTGAGCATTTCTCCTCCTTCCCGAAGCGGATCTCTTGCACTTTCTTAGTGTAGCTCTGTATCTTCAAAGTACCAAATATTGCTTTTAAAATGCCATGCATCATTGGGTGATCATGCAAAGGCATTGTATACGACCCTTGTAAGATAAAAACGCTCATTGCAACATCTTCGTTTCGAAATATATGTAAGTAAGTGCAGGGTGCTTTTGAAGGAGTGCTGAATGTTTCCTCCGTTAAAAACTCAGGCTGGATATGAAGATCTTTTACTGTCAGTTGATCCACTAGTTGTTTAAGAGCATTCAAATTCGCTTTAAATGCGGGCACGTTTTGTTTATCGAAGGTGGTGAATACTTGTTTCACTACTCTGCTAAATAACGTTGACATTTCTCGCCTTAAATCTTAAACCCGGCAAACATTTCAACTAATGTCACTTTGACGAACGATTGATGTTTACAAAATACATGCGCATTAAGCATTGACATACAAACACTGACATATAGAAATGGACTACTCGATTTGCTGTCTCAAATGGTCATGGAGGAACGAACGAACATGGAGTGGAAACGAGCCGAAAAAAGTGAAGCCATTTCAAAGATGTGTGAGTAGAAATACTTACACATAGACATTACTCAGTACAGGCGTAACATTTTTGCTGGCACTGCGGAGGGGCACAAAAGTGATTTTAAATTATTTAACCGCCATTCTCGGACAATTGGAATTTTTAATACTAAAATAATAGGGGGACCGGAAAGTAATGTCGTGTTTTTTTATTAAATTCACAAAAATCAATCCTTGTTATCAACAACCTTTTACCGATGAAAATCGGTTTCTGAGAAAAATGTCTGAAGATAGCATTTTTTACATCATCAAAATTTCCAAATTTTTTGCCACATAAAAACTGCTGCTGATCGGAGTAAATGGAACTCCGATGGTGCAATGTCGGGCAGTAATTCCCACCCCAATTATTTCCACAAAATTTGAAAAGTTTGATAAATTTGGATTATTTGAAGAATGCCATAGCTAGATATTTTGCTAAAAAAACAATTAATTTTTATTAATCCGGCATTGAAAATTTGCACACTGAATGGCAAAAGGTTGATAAGGAGAGTGATTACATCATGATTTGCCGTAATTTAAAAAGCAAATATGACGACTAAATCTGTTCGTACTTACATATGACAGTTAATTTAGCATTAGCTCTGATGGCGTTGTTAAATTTGGCTGGACCTACTTGGCACTGATACTCAGCATCCTCTTCGATGGACGCGTTCGAAATTCGTAGGTTGTAAACAGCTATGAGCTCGATCTCCTACAATGGAATACCGGGGAAATCCCGGTATAACGGCTGAAAAACCTATACAAATTAAAAAATTATAGTAAAATAGTTGTGAGAAATTTAAAGGATGATTACCTAATGCGAAGCCGTCCTTCGTCCATTATATTTCTCCGACTTGGCTAAAACTTGAAGATCGTGCGGTGTTATACGAAATTTCTGCAGCTGGCCATAAGTACTTGATATGAGAGTTATAATGGTTACTGTAATATTAAAAAGAAAAGAAATATGAAAACAGTAATAAATAACAAATTTGTAATTTTGCTCAAAAACATGAATTTGAGAATGGATCGGTTTTATGATAAGCTCATAACAACAATTCATCTTTACCTTTTTTTACATGCGAAAAACTCAAAACAAAATTTTTTTAAATAACTAGCTTAAGTTTCAACATCCTGTCCACACAATATGTATGTATAAAAACGATTGATATTTAAATTGTAGAGTGTAGTGCAATTAATTAATTGAATATATAATTAAAAATATATTAAGTAATAAGGAATGTATACTTACATTGTTCACTTTTTTTCTTTAACTCTTTTATTATCTTTCATAGAGAAAAGTGAACAAAATGTGCAACTTTCCATGCCACCCAGGAGGTATTACACTTGAGTACGTTAGCTGCTTATTTTAGATGGCCAGCTTCCCCTGTAGGCCTATTTCACCATCTTACATGCCTTGAAATAATACTAGGTGATTGTATTTTTGCCGCACAGATACCTTTTGAGTAATATTTTTGGCAATAAAATGGTATCTTACCTTAATATATGTCTTCGTGACTAACTTTAAAAGAAGGGCGTAGTGCTCACCTTCTGTCATATGACTCTCTTTGTCTTCAAAGTATTTCTTTCCAATATATGAATTTTGCACGGATATCATAAGAGCGCTATATTCGTTTCTTTGCAGGATATCGTGTGGATTTGCTGACAGTTTTATTCTGCGGCGGATCTCCTTTTCTATTGTTGTGCACATTTCCAATACGCTCTTTGACGGGTTTTTCAATAAACCTCGACTTTTATATGAAATAAGGGAGCGAGAAGACGCATCCCCTATAAGAGCGGTTAAGCACTCATGGCAATTTAATTTCTTGCTGATCGAATACACAACATAGCCAGCTATATACTCCACAACGTTTTCTACAAGCAGTGAAAGCTTCGCCGGATCTTCGGCATAACTGTGATCTTGAAGGAAATATAGTTCTGGTACCAAGCCATTTACATTTTCTATTAAGTCTTCATTTGTAGCCTGTGTAACCATGTGCTGTCTTTCCACGCTCAAATTTATTTGTTCGAGTGGGTCTAATCTACTGATAGGTAGTAAATTTATGTTTTGTAACGGTAGGCAATTTCCTGCACTACCTTCCTTCATCTGGCTTCTTATTAAAAGTTTTTTATACCGTCCTATGAATTGTTTCACTGAGGGATTATTATTACTACCAAGACCCATACGCATAGACGAAAAAAACTGTTCAATATGGTCCTGGTTAATTTTGTACATAGGAAGGAATATTAATTGTTCAGTTTCTATAAACCTGCCATATATTTCAAATATATTTTGTAATCCTCTTATCAAGCCCAGGAATCCAGTACTTCTTGCACTCTTAATTATTTCCGTATTATTAATCAGTCTTATTTTTAGTAAATAATTTATAGCCTCTACTATAAAATTTTCAATGTGGGGAAAATTATTCTTACATAGCGCCCTTTTTTTATACTCAAATTCAGACAATTTACGGCTATTTAATATATCAAATATATCATTTAGAGTCCGCACGAAATTAGCAGTTGCTTCACTATTTTCAAATTGCCGAATCTTCAAAACTTCGCGGCAAAAATCGATCGCATCAGCCACAGATCTGCTTAAAAGTTGAACTGCTAATTTAACTTTCATTTTTTGATCAGCAAAATATACGTGCGCTCTTCTTAATTTATTTCCAAGATGGAGTCCTTCTTTTTCTTGAATTTCTAGAAGGTGCTTAAAATAATCCCATTTTATTTCATTTCCTTCTCCATCTTTTATTGTCTTTAGGTCATGTAGAGCATTTCTTACTAATTTGAGCATATGAACTGGATCAGGGTGCAAAATATATTTCTCGTCACTTTCATTAATCTTGAAATATCTTGGGGATTCTATATTTCTTATATCACATCCAAGAAGTTTCGCTACTGTGAAATTAGTTGCTGCACCATCAAATGTGACACCCGTAATGACTGCACCTGTACTTAGCAAATTCTGCATGCAGAGAATTGTAATATTTTTTTTCTGTTCTGCAGTCATTGACGAAATGGGAAAAAACGCCAATGGTATTTTCCAAGATTTTGTAATGCAGACTGCAAGGAATACCAAAATTTGTGTGGCTACTGTGCTGCTGTATCCTCCATCACCTACGTCAACAAATCCGGTGGCTTTCTCAGCATCCCAATCAATATGTTGACGGATATGAATTTCATCATAAATAAGATGAAGCACAATCTTCTTGTTTTCTTTGGCTGCTTCATTTACAGCACACTTTATTGCGCTAAATGATTCCGTCGTGAAACCGGGTGCACAATTCAAACTCTGGTACCAACCCCTTATTGTGCGGCTGTGAGGCAAGCATGTATTGAAACTTTTTCTTACGTATTCATACGCATTAGGAGAAAGAAAGTTTAACGTTAGAGCGAATGACCGGATACCAGGGCTGTACTCTTTTGTAGCTCTTTTTCCTTTCAGCATGAATAGTTGCCTTTCAAATAATTCTTTATTTGGGCCAGCTATTTTATCTAGAATTTCATCTAATTCTTCATTTATGAAATTTTTTTTTTTCAGGTTTTTTAGCATATCCTTCAATTTATTGTTTTTAATATCCCTTCTCCGAATTTTCTGTTGCAGCCTTTTAATTTTCTTTTGGCTATTATTAAATTTTCCCTGTAAAGAAATAATTTGTTTTTTAAGAGTACTTACCTCCGATTCACCTCGTTCGGAAGATGTCGCCTAATTAAATTAGACAACACAAGAAAATAGTTAAGCTTCAATGAAATAACGCAAAAAAAAAAAAAAATGGAGAATAAAAATGGAGAATAAACCCTTTGGCTCCAAATGATAAGTCAGTTTCCAAAACGCAGCAAAACCGTCTTAAAAAACAATTCAACAAAATATATTACTGAGCTGAATTGTTCATCACATCAGCATACAGAAACTATAACTTATTTTGTTTTTTATTTTCCAAAATATTAAATCCTCCATCAATGGGTTATTCTCAAAATTACGAATTAAAATAAAAACAAATATTTTACCATAACAACTCATTTTTTTATTTCATTAAATTACAAAAGAAAAAATACTAGTATCAACTTAATCATATTTCAAAAGTAATCTTAACTTCCAAAATTGCTTATCTTAAACGAGCTAAGTTTGATAAGAATCTTAATTTTAGAGTTGTTAAAGTATAAAAACAGTAAAAAATAAATACTTTTTCTTATAATTTCACTTATTGTAATAAAATTAATCTTATGTTGTCAGACAAACTCTTTTTATATATATTTTATATATTTTTTTATATTATTTTATTAACATCATAATAAAAAACATTTTATTTGATCGTAAATTTGCCCCAGTTGTACGCCGAAAAAGACCCATAAATTAAAATTTCAATTAATAAGTTATTTCATCTACTTCTAATGATACGTATCTATAATTATAATATACATTTAACAAAGATTTACAATTACTCTTATCACATTAATACATAATTCAGTTTTTCAGATTGCATGACTTTATACATTATCTGATTATTTGAATTAGGTTATAATTAATTAAAATAATTATTAACTTAAAAATTATTATATATCTAACACTAAATGTTTGCTTACATTAGCACAATACCCCAGAAGATCATAGTCTTTCAAACCATTAATGTAGTCACTGCTTTTGAGATAAATATGTAGATATCAAGTATAGATAAGTATAAATATTTTAATTACTACGCATTTCCGGAATAATTTTTTTTTTAATTTTTTTCCGATTAATTCAAAAATAGCAGATTGTATTAATTAATTATTTAATAATCACAACATTTCAATGTACATGTTCAAAAAGGCTCCGTATAACTTTCTCTATCATTCTGAGGTATTGTTTATCCGGAATAAAATATCTTCTATATTCTAATTTCTGCTACAACTTAGGCAACTTTACCCCATTATTATTTAACACTGGATTGTCCAAAAAAGTAATTTCGACTGCTTTTTAATTTCAGGTAGTAAACAAATTATATTTATAATGATACAATTTCTTAGGATTTTCAGGCTTTTTATAAAAACATAAATTTACTACCTATCAGTAGATTAGACCCACTCGAACAAATAAATTTGAGCGTGGAAAGACAGCACATGGTTACACAGGCTACAAATGAAGACTTAATAGAAAATGTAAATGGCTTGGTACCAGAACTATATTTCCTTCAAGATCACAGTTATGCCGAAGATCCGGCGAAGCTTTCACTGTTTGTAGAAAACGTTGTGGAGTATATAGCTGGCTATGTTGTGTATTCGATCAGCAAGAAATTAAATTGCCATGAGTGCTTAACCGCTCTTATAGGGGATGCGTCTTCTCGCTCCCTTATTTCATATAAAAGTCGAGGTTTATTGAAAAACCCGTCAAAGAGCGTATTGGAAATGTGCACAACAATAGAAAAGGAGATCCGCCGCAGAATAAAACTGTCAGCAAATCCACACGATATCCTGCAAAGAAACGAATATAGCGCTCTTATGATATCCGTGCAAAATTCATATATTGGAAAGAAATACTTTGAAGACAAAGAGAGTCATATGACAGAAGGTGAGCACTACGCCCTTCTTTTAAAGTTAGTCACGAAGACATATATTAAGGTAAGATACCATTTTATTGCCAAAAATATTACTCAAAAGGTATCTGTGCGGCAAAAATACAATCACCTAGTATTATTTCAAGGCATGTAAGATGGTGAAATAGGCCTACAGGGGAAGCTGGCCATCTAAAATAAGCAGCTAACGTACTCAAGTGTAATACCTCCTGGGTGGCATGGAAAGTTGCACATTTTGTTCACTTTTCTCTATGAAAGATAATAAAAGAGTTAAAGAAAAAAAGTGAACAATGTAAGTATACATTCCTTATTACTTAATATATTTTTAATTATATATTCAATTAATTAATTGCACTACACTCTACAATTTAAATATCAATCGTTTTTATACATACATATTGTGTGGACAGGATGTTGAAACTTAAGCTAGTTATTTAAAAAATTTTTGTTTTGAGTTTTTCGCATGTAAAAAAAGGTAAAGATGAATTGTTGTTATGAGCTTATCATAAAACCGATCCATTCTCAAATTCATGTTTTTGAGCAAAATTACAAATTTGTTATTTATTACTGTTTTCATATTTCTTTTCTTTTTAATATTACAGTAACCATTATAACTCTCATATCAAGTACTTATGGCCAGCTGCAGAAATTTCGTATAACACCGCACGATCTTCAAGTTTTAGCCAAGTCGGAGAAATATAATGGACGAAGGACGGCTTCACATTAGGTAATCATCCTTTAAATTTCTCACAACTATTTTACTATAATTTTTTAATTTGTATAGGTTTTTCAGCCGTTATACCGGGATTTCCCCGGTATTCCATTGTAGGAGATCGAGCTCATAGCTGTTTACAACCTACGAATTTCGAACGCGTCCATCGAAGAGGATGCTGAGTATCAGTGCCAAGTAGGTCCAGCCAAATTTAACAACGCCATCAGAGCTAATGCTAAATTAACTGTCATATGTAAGTACGAACAGATTTAGTCGTCATATTTGCTTTTTAAATTACGGCAAATCATGATGTAATCACTCTCCTTATCAACCTTTTGCCATTCAGTGTGCAAATTTTCAATGCCGGATTAATAAAAATTAATTGTTTTTTTAGCAAAATATCTAGCTATGGCATTCTTCAAATAATCCAAATTTATCAAACTTTTCAAATTTTGTGGAAATAATTGGGGTGGGAATTACTGCCCGACATTGCACCATCGGAGTTCCATTTACTCCGATCAGCAGCAGTTTTTATGTGACAAAAAATTTGGAAATTTTGATGATGTAAAAAATGCTATCTTCAGACATTTTTCTCAGAAACCGATTTTCATCGGTAAAAGGTTGTTGATAACAAGGATTGATTTTTGTGAATTTAATAAAAAAACACGACATTACTTTCCGGTCCCCCTATTATTTTAGTATTAAAAATTCCAATTGTCCGAGAATGGCGGTTAAATAATTTAAAATCACTTTTGTGCCCCTCCGCAGTGCCAGCAAAAATGTTACGCCTGTACTGAGTAATGTCTATGTGTAAGTATTTCTACTTACACATCTTTGAAATGGCTTCACTTTTTTCGGCTCGTTTCCACTCCATGTTCGTTCGTTCCTCCATGTAAATGGTGCACCCTTTTGACAGTTCTCACCTAAGGAGAGTTCAAATATAGAAGGCATATATCTGTCTATTTTTGTCGCATTGGGCGAGATAGGGGACTTCAAAAGGCGGCAAATTTAAAAATTATATTTATTTTTACTTGTAACCTGCACGCTTAAATCTGATTCTCCTAAAAGTAGCATCACATCTCAAATAATTTCGCAGCGAGAAGTTTCTGAAATAAGACGTTTTTCATTGAAAAATTCTCAGCAAAACGTCGAAATGCTCTCTTCTGGATATGCGGTTTATATCGCTAAACAACTGTTTTAAGAACTCAAAAGTAATAATTAGAGCACTTTTGTGTTTTAGCTGTATTCCCCACTAAATTTAGTTACATTAAAAGGACATAAATGCAATTAATTCCGATATAACTCGCCGCATTACACCACGCAGGGTTTTTGTGATTTTTGTGAAATTTGTGAAATCAGACATAAAATAAAAAGAATTTGCAATATGGGATACTAAAAGACTGATTTTCATAATTTAATTACATAATTTCTGCTGAAAACTTAGAAATTGTGTAAAATTCAGTTGTATCTTAAAAATGGATAATTTCATGTTTGTATTCCTTTAAAGGGATTTAAGATACAAAAGGAATTATTTAATAATTTTTGGTGTAATTACTAGATGGATTTATGCAATTAAAATGGACTAATGCCCCAAAATGCATTTGACAACAATTCAAATCTACAGCTGACTGCTCAAAATCCGTTAATTGTGTGAGCAAGAGGGAACGAGAAAGTGCACCATCTCGATATAGGCATTTTGTATGGGACGAGTAGTCCATTTCTATATGTCAGTGCATACAAAAATAAAAGAATATATACTTTGATACAATGGACGATATTCGGAAACTCATTCCGGAACGATTGGGTTGTTGTCATTCATGTTCGGAAAATTGGAACTATGGATCTAGAATTTGGTACCAATCGTTCTGCTTTTTCCTGGGGTTGACAAACACGATTCCGTGTGTGATTGGTTAGTGACGTTGACAGTCCGGCAAAAGAATTGTCAGGCGGCATTCCGGGTCAACTGGTAGGTATTTGTTTTAAATCTATTCCACAAATGCGTGTTTGTCTGCACGTGAAAAAGTTTTGAAATGCAACCAATTTCAGACAGCGACAGCGATTGCAGTCTTACCCACACGATGTTGTTTACTCATTAAACTGTCTTTCTAAAATGAGAATTGCCTGTGACAGTTACCACTACTTATATACAAATGTCAAGTGGTTCCATGTTGTTCGGAAATTCGGGTCAACCCAGATGGTTTCAAGTAGTTCCTCGTTCTGGTTCCGGAATTAGGTTCCGGAATTAGGTTCCGAATACGGCTATAGTGACACTAATTAACTATTTTTTTAAATATCTATAGGTATTAATCACTGACATATAGAAATGAACCACTTGGGAACAAGTCACCCGCCCGGTAACTGGCTATTTTTGAGTGAAATCGTCCAGAAATTTTTGCTTCGGGTTTGTATGGGATACATATGCTGATATATGTGCCGGCATTATTAAAATTTGTACGAATTTTTACAAAAAAAAAACTTTTTTTTCCCCGATTTCTCAAAATTTTGCATCCACATTTCGCATATTTTTCCCCGATTTCTGGACAATTTCACTCGCTTTCACACTACACTTCTTTTTTTTATTAATTTTACGCACATAACTTTGTTTTTACAAAGTATTACAAAATATGTTAATTTTTCCAAAAATATTACATTTAGATTTTCTAATTATCAGACATTTTTGCAGCAGCGAATACTCATGGTGTGAACGCACGGGCAACAGGTGGTGGCCAGCCCTGGCAACTTGAAGTGACAGATGAATGGAAAAGCTGGTGGCAGGAGGAGGCAAATGGTAGGTAAACAAAAGTAATTTATTAAAAATTTCTAATTTTCAGCTACAATGGATTAAAAAACAAAGTTATGTGCGTAAAATTAATAAAAAAAAAAAGTGCAGTGTAAAAGCGAGTGAAATTGTCCAGAAATCGGGGAAAAATATGCGAAATGTGGATGCAAAATTTTGAGAAATCGGGAAAAAAAAAGTTTTTTTTTTGTAAAAATTCGTACAAATTTTAATAATGCCGGCACATATATCAGCATATGTATCCCATACAAACCCGAAGCAAAAATTTCTGGACGATTTCACTCAAAAATAGCCAGTTACCGGGCGGGTGACTTAAGCCACCACTTGTCCCATACAAAATGCCATGTACATATATCAGTATCTGAACTTTAACGCAAATGCAGCCACCAGCAAAAGCGAAAATCGCATTATACCCTAGACAGACAGCGCTCTAAATCATAATTTACTGAATGAGTCATTTAGCATAAATGACTTATTAGTGAAGTGGTGACAAACAGCCACTAATTAATTACAAACGATCGGCTGTCAGTTGTGACATTTCTCAAAATTGATCAATCGGGCTTTTTTCAAGTCCTCAATGGCCTCCTCGCACAAAATCAATAAAATTATTTCCTGCTCCACGTTCCAGGCCACTGACCACTGACGTATAATATAATGGACCGCTCACGTACACGATTTCCCATAGAAGCGGACGGTGCGATTTTTGTTGCCTCTCTTTCGCTCTGTGGCAGTGACAGTTCGTGTAATGACGTAAAATTAACGTTCTATAATGTCAGAGATTTGTCAGCAGGCTGAATTGCAGTTAAAGATTTTTTCTGACAATTCTCTGGAGAATTGTTAATGACTACGAATTTGTTTATTGTAGCAAGTTTACTTGAAATTTCAATGCGAAGCCGCGCGGTTACATATTAATTGACCAATTTGGTTTTATTAGGACTTTCAGGGAAGCTACTTAGTTAATTCCAGAGCTGATTTTCGCCCATGTTCTCTAATTCCGGGTGAAGTAAAATATAAAAGATCTTACAAAACTCCTTTTGAATGGAATTTCATTACAGTAACCTTTGACTTCAATTAATTGTTTCGTTTAAAATTAAAATAATTCAATAGAAAAATCCAATCGAAATAGTTTGAAGTTTTTGTGGACAAATTAATTGAAATCAGAGGTAGGTTAGGTTAGGTTAGGTTAGGTAGTAGTGGGTGCTCAGTTGGGGCACATTTAGGCCGGAAAAAGGCCCGTTGTGATACCATATGGAGCAAGATCCCCCATAGTTAACCCTTGAACCATATAGAGCTTCTAATGAGCTGTTCCAGGCATCTAACTCATTTCCGACACATCATAGAAAGAGGAGCCTAGACTGCGGTATCTGCATATCGCAAAAGCCGAGCATTTTTGAGAGGAAGTGCAGGATACTTTCCTTCTCCTCTTCATGAAGGCAGCTTCTGCCCTCAAAGGTAAATGAAATAAATTTGTTACAGTTTTTAGAATTTTATTAAGAAACCTCAATGCAAACAGAGTTTTGCGAGTTCTTTTCATTTCACTCGCGGAATGGAAAATGGGTATTAGTTTATTTTATCTGAGTAAGTGAGATTCTTTATTAGCTTTTAGATATGGTTCTTATCTCTTTCTAGCTCTTTAATATGTTCATTTAATTCCATGAACAAAAACAAATCTAATCTAATATTTTCATAACTTAAAATTTTTCAATCACAAATTCTTCAAAATATTGGTAATTTTGCAAGGATAAAACTTTAAAAGCATATTTATGACATAAATAATGATTTTTATTTACATTAATTGCATTTAAAGTGCATATTCTTTAAATTGTTTTTCAACAACAATTTAAATTCAAATATTTTTGTCAGCACTCAGCAATTCCGCATTCAAAAAATCTGCGGAATCGACCCATCCATGCAGTGCGGTAAAAATAGACAGTACTATATAAATTTTGATATGTCTCATCTCGTCCCTCTGTGGCAGTAGGTTGTCAAATTGGCGGACGCTTGAGACAGGAGATTGAGCGGTCCATGTTTTATATATGTCTGTGCCACTGACATATAAATAACAAGAAGCTTCATCTCAGCCCAAAAATTGTGCATTCCCTTCGTTTGTTTATAGAAGAAGGCGGGAAGTGACAGAGGGGGCCCTTAGCGAATGAGAATGAGAGAATTCTCTTCGCACAGGAAGACATGGATTTGTGTAAATTCGACGAACCCATAAAAGTTGCGCGCGCCGGCTGTTTTTATACATGCAATATTTCGACGTGGGTTTTGCTTTTTTTCGATAAAATACTCGGAATCAGCGCCGCGGATGACACGCATCCAGGCCACGCACTGCCGGTTCCTAGAAATGGGAAGAGTTTCCATCCTTATAATAAAAGGGGGCTCTCACGGCGGGTTGCTACGCTCTAGATGACGGGTTCCAATCCGATAGAAAAAAATTTGTAAGAGAGCGGGTCGCAATATCGCAATATCTTTCTTTTCATTTGTTATATAAGACATATTCATGTCTACTGTGCCATCGAGAAGCCATGGCACTTTTTTTTTTGTTCAACAAATATTTAAATTCAAATATTTTTGTCAGCATTCAGCATTCAAAAAATCTGCGGAATCGGCCCATGCATGCAATGCGATAAAAATAGACAGCACTGTGGGAACCCACTCTGCCTATTCTCGCGCCATCTACACTAGACACATCTAATTAAGGAACATCTCCAACCACTCATTTCTCTCGCGGGTGACATGCCGCAAAAGGATAATAAGAAGAGGACGACCGGCGAGCCCGCCATACTTGGAGGAACGAACGAATATGGAGTGGAACAACCGTGTAAAAACCACTGACATATAGAAATGGACCACTCGATTTGCTGTCTCAAATGGTGCACCCTTTTGACAGTTCTCACCTAAGGAGAGTTCAGCTGTAGGGAGCATATATCTGTCTATTTTTTTCACATTAGGCGAGATAGGCGCCTTCAAAAGGCGGCAAATTTAAAAATTATATTTATTTTTATTTGTAGCCTGCAAGCTTTAATCTAATTCCCTTAAATGTAGCATTAAATCTCAAATAATTTCGCAGCGAAAAGTTTCTGGAATAAGACATTTTTCATTGAAAAATTCTCAGCAAAACGTTGAAATGCTCTCTACTGGATATGCGGTTTATATCGCTAAACAACTGTTTTAAGAACTCAAAAGTAATAATTAGAGCACTTTTGCGTTTTTGCTGTAATCCCCACTTAATTTAGTTACATTAAAAGGACATAAATGCAATTAATTCCGAAATAATTCGCTGCATTACGCCGCCCAGGTTTTTTGTGGTTTTTGTGCCATTTTTGTCGGTAAATGAGAAATAAAATAAAAAGAATTTGCAATATGGGATACTAAAAGACTAATTTCCATAATTTAATAACATATTTTCTGCTGAAAATTCAGAAATTGTGTAAAATTCAATTGTATCTTAAAAAGTGGTAATTTCATGTTTGCGTTCCTTTAAAGGGACTTAAGATACAAAAGGAGTTATTTAATAATTTTTGGTGTAATTACTGTATGGATTTATGTAATTAAAACGGACTAAAGCAACAAAATTGCATTTGACAACAATTCAAACCCACAGCTGACTGCTCAAAATCCGTTAATGGTGTGAGCAAGAGGGAACGAGAAAGTGCACCATCTCGATATAGGCATTTTGTATGGGACGAGTAGTCCATTTCTATATGTCAGTGGTAAAAACCCGGTCGGTGAGTGAAGCCAAAATTCCGTGTACTGAATGTCAAAAAAGTGTACCGAATGTCAAAAGCCAGGCGTATTAAGTGTCAAACGAGAAACGACCGGGAAATTTAAAGTGCAAAAGAGGTTATTTTGTGCTTTATTTGCTTAAATGGTGGTTGTAAGGTGTAGTTTTTATGTTTAAATGTTGCCTTAATTTCTGAAAAGGGCTAATATGTATATATTTAGGTCATTTCGCGGAAAATACTATTGAAAAGTGCTTAAGAAGTGTTTCATGCCTGGCTACAAAAATTTGCAGATTTACGGGATCTCTGTGCTTTGTTTTCACAAGTAGGTACTTAAGAAAACTATATTTAGTGATTTCGTGTCATAAAGTTGCCTATAAATGATAAAATTTTGTGCGAAAATATCATTCTTAACTGAAGTGATTTTCCCTCCAGAAGAATTGTCAGATATGTGGAAATGGAGCCAGAGTCGTCGCCATATAGATTTTTATGGGGGGATAATGCGTAATCAAGATTGCTTGATAGAAATAGTACTTTACTTAATACTTTCTTTTTATTGGGTTTTATGTTCCCAGGCTATATCCATTTGCAGGACAGGTGGTTCCAACAGATTAAATCACCTGCCCCTTCGCAATGCCAGCAAAATTTTACGCCTGTACTGAGTGATGCCTATGTGTGAGTGTTTCTACTCACACATCTTTGAAATGGCTTCACTTTTTTCGGCTCGTTTCCACTCCATGTTCGTTCGTTCCTCCAAGGTTTTGCGCGATGTCGTTTATTTTGCGTGCCGGTTTTTTAAGAGTTGTTCAGTGATTTTTAAGTGATTCAAGTGATTTCAATAGAAAACTAGTGTAGTGCGGGGTGTAATAGATAGATATCGGTGAAATTGTGCAGGCAAAAATAAATTATGGAGACGAAATATTCCACTTGAAATTTCAAAAAATTTCAGAAATTAAAAGTGGAATATACAGAAATATATTCGAATATATGGCCGAGCGCCACCGAATTATATTTCCTCCTACCGTTTTACGCCGAATCGGAAGGTGCCTGCACATTTCATCGTAATTACTTTCCGGTCCCCCTAATATTTTAGTATTAAAAATTCCAAGGATAAAAATTTATTCGTTCGCAATTTTATTGTCCGAGAATGGCGGTTAAATAATTTAAAATCACCTTTGTGCCCCCCGCAGTGCCAACAAAAATTTTACGCCTGTACTGAGTAATGTCTATGGGTGAGTGTTTCTACTCACACATCTTTGAAATGGCTTCACTTTTTTCGGCTCGTTTCAAAACCTTCTATATTACAAGCCGTGAAGTGGCCTCTTGCATGTGTGCGTAAGTGGTCTGACAGTTCGAGAAATTTACATTTAGTCTTATGGACGCTTGATGAAATATGCTGGAAAAATTGGATTTAATCGGGTTTTTTGGACACTAGAGACATACAAGTCTTAAAAAATTAATACCATATGGGCTTTTACTCCATATAGGCGGAACAAGTCAAGCTCTCGTGAAGTTGCACAGATTCATATGATACTGTGCAGGAACTTTCGTCTGAAGCTTAAACGTGCGAATATGCAAAAAATTTTCCCAGGAAAGCTAAACTTTCCGAGATATTTAAGTTATTTAAAAAAAAATTTCAAACAATATTTTCGCATATTACGGCGAAAATTCCTGCACAATTTCACTTTAAATTACACCCACTCACAACTCACACGATTTTCACAAATAAATCCAACAGGTACCTGAAAATATGAAATATTTGTAAGTGTTATTAATCGTTACTTACCAAAAGACTCCATCTTCATCCGGCAGCTCACCTGTCAAAATGATTTGTTGTTATTTCGCGCTGCCCCTCCTACCTTCTCGGATGCGTTTAGTAATGGAACGTGCATTCATTCAATTTTCAGTCAGTAGGCATTTTGTATAAGGAAAATTTTCAGTCAGTAGGCATTTTGTATAAGGAAAATTTTCAGTCAGTAGGTAGTTTGTATAAGGAAAATGTTCAGTCAGTAGGCATTTTTGGCAATTACTGAACGCATCCGAGGAGGTCGGACGGGCAGCTTGAAATAACAACAAATCGGTTTGACAGGTGAGCTGCCGGATGAAGATGGAGTCGCTTGGTAAGTAACGATTAATAATACAAATATTTAATATTTTCAGGTACCTGTTGGATTTATTTGTGAAAATCGTGTGAGTTGTGAGTGAAGTGGTAATATAAAGTGAAATTGTGCAGGAATTTTCGTCGTAATATGCGAAAATATTGTTTGAAATTTTTTTTTAAAAAACTTAAATATCTCGGAAAATTTAGCTTTCCTGGGAAAAATTTTTGCATATTCGCACGTTTAAGCTTCAGACGAAAGTTCCTACACAGTATCATATGAATCTGTGCAACTTCACGAGAGCTTGACTTAAGCCATATAGGCCAAAAACAATAATGAATTTCCAGCGAAAAAACAGGAAATTTTCGATTCTTAGGTTCGGTTCGGAGCCAATTCGCACTTCTGCCGTATATTTGTTAGTGGTCCGGCGCCCGACTTTTCTGTTGAGTTTTGGTAAAACTCGAAAATTTCATATTCTTTGTTCGAAAAGGTGATTAAAAGTATTAATAATTACAAAGAGAACTTCTTAAAGTAACCTTGAGTGAAGATGATTTTTCGATACAAGCTATAGCTTGGAAGCTGCCGCGATTTTTTTCCCAATTTTGCGACGTTCCCCATAAGACTCAATGGGATTTCTTTAAACTGTCAGACCACTTTGCCCTATAGATGTGTGCGTGCGCCGGACCACTTCACGGCTTGTAATATAGAAGGTTTTGCTCGTTTCCACTCCATGTTCGTTCGTTCCTCCTAGCCGCCATATCATGGTGGAACTTTGGAGGAACGAACGAATATGTAGTGGAGCAACCGTGTAAAATCCCTGTCGGTGAGTGAAGCCAAAATTCGGAACTCGAGATTGTCAAATGGGACTCGAGATTGTCAAATGGGACTCGGGATTGTCAAATTAAGTGTCAAACGAGAAATTAGCGGGCAATTCAATGTGAAGTTCGATAGTGAGCAGACGAGCGAAGTGGTAATTTTGTGCTTGTTTTCGCTTAAATGTGAGTTATAAAGTGTAATTTTATGTTTTGATTTTGCGTTAATTCCTAGAATGTGCTAATTATACACATATTTGAATTATTTTGCACAAAAACTATTGAAAACTGCCCAGAAAGTGTTTTGTGCATGGCTGCGAAAATGTGAAGAATTACAGGATCTCTACAGTTTGTTTTCACAAGTAGAAAGAAAACTATATTTAGTGATTTCGTGTCATAAAGTTGCATATAAATGATCAAATTTTGTGCGAAAATATCATTCTTAACTGAAGTGATTTTCCCTCCAGAAGAATTGTCAGATATGTGGAAATGGAGCCAGAGTCGTCGCCATATAGATTTTTATGGGGGGATAATGCGTAATCAAGATTGATTGATAGAAATATTACTTTGCTTAATACTTTCTTTTTATTGGGTTTTATGTTCCCAGGCAATGTCCATTTGCAGGACAGGTATCACCTTAATTTGACGTCGCCTTGTTGGTCGGGTTCATGTCGAGTGTTTTCTGCGCTGAAATTAAAGTTTTCATTCAAGTGTTCAATTAATAAGGATTAAACAGTTTGTTGGGTCAACTGCAATCGCTGTCGCAGACTGACATGAAGTTGGCGGCAATTCTTACAAACTGCTTTCTGACTGAAAATTTTCCTTTTACAAATTGCCTAATGACTAAAGATTTTTACATACTACACAAATTGTTGCTTGTCTTAGCATGAAAAAGGTATTTGTTTTAAATCTATTCCACAAATGCGTGTTTGTCTGCATGTGAAAAAATTTTTAAATGCAACCAACTTCAGACAGCGACAGTGATTGCAGTCTTACCAGTTTGTTTATTGTATGTTATTTCCTATAGTGCAAAAAAATTTGTTATTAACTTTAATTTTTAAAGGCAAATTTGAGTATGAAGTGCACACCGCTGCTGCAAAAACAATCGGCGATATGCTAAAGGAAAAACATTTTTCAGGGAAGTTGGAGTGTTCTTTTACATTTTATAAGTGTTCTTAAGTGAATGTCGTTAAATAGATTTGTCGACATATACTATGCATATGCTATGCATTGCGCCCCTTTCAAAAATGCATCTTTTACCTACTACAATGAGGAAAGCTCACACATTCCAATTCCACTAACCCAAGTAGAGAAATGCTTAAAATTTTTCTGGATACAGCCTCTCCGTTTTCGTTTGTTCCTCCATGCGCCATATTCATTCCTGTAACCTTTGAGGAGCCATATCAGCCAAATGTTATCTAAACGATATCTTTTAGATATCTAGTTTCAGAGATAGATATCTAAAAGATATTCTGAACGATATCTGTCAGATATCGTTTAGATGTCTAATGCGCCGTTTTTAGAGCTCTACAAGATATCGGATAGATATCTAACCTCAGATACATATAAGATATTATATAAGGCTTTGAAATATGGTAAAGAAATAAGAAATATGTTGAGAAATAAGGATTTTTTATTTAAATTCATGTTATATAATTATTATTATTATATAAAATTTTTTTTTTTATTTTTTTTTATAAAGTTCTTTGGTTCAAGTATCACCATATGACTTTGAGCAATCTCCACACTGGACATCTCAAATTCATCGTCCTGGAATCTTCGAAACCGCCGATTTCTCTGGCTTTTGGACTAGAAACGGCTTAACTTTTCGCATGGCTAGAAAAATTACAATGATTTACCTATTTCAAACACATGTGTACATATGTATTGAAAGATATATTTACCTACTTCAAGAATTGGAAGAAGAGAAAATTTGTTTTCAGCCACTTCTTAGGTTAGGAGTATCAACAATGACATTCTATGTATATATACCCGATTCACGCTCGAAACATTTCCTCTTTACGGATATTTAAACCACCAACAATTTTTAACGCCGTCTCTGGCACCTCGAGAGAAACAAGAAGAAGAACGAAAGATGGCACGCTTTTTTCACAACATGCCATCTCCTTTAGTTCCCTCCTCAAAGCCTGTAACAGTCGTGCTCGAGAGAACTTGTCTCAATAAATTATTAATTGAATTTGAACTAAAAACCTGAAGTTTCATTGTGTACATAGTTGAACCCTACATAATTGGCGACCCCGTAAGAGCATCCGGAATGATGGAGAACGAGGATGCAAACGCAGCTGCGCCTCCACGGCAGCCTTCCCAGCCGGTCGGTGCTCATGTACACCCGCCACCACCGCAGCAGGATGGCCCCCTTCATTTGGCCAGCATTGAACGCAGCGAACTTCCGCCATTTTGGCCTCAGAAAGTTCAGCTATGGTTCAACGCAATTGAGGCGCAATTCTTAATGAAACGGGTGAGCGCAGACGCAACCAAGTACAGCGCAGCAATCGCCCGTTTGGACCAGGACGCTCTGACAGTAGTCGAGCACATCGTTTTGGCGCCGCCTCCTCAAGACAAGTACCGCACCATCAAGGGAACGGGGACGACTTTTCAGAACATTGGTTTCCGGAATCGAGCTGGGGGACAGACGTCCCTCTGGACTTTTGGCAGAAATGCAGCGTCTGGGAGTGGCGCTGTGGCGAAGACAGAAGCAACGAGGCTCTCGCAAAGCTGGCCGAAAAGATCCTTGACATTCATCGCCAGTCGGAGGGTGGACGCTTGATGCCTGTTTCTCAAGGAAACAACATCGAGGGATACATGCGCGACCTGAGCAAACAGCTCGAGCAACTCACATCGAGGCTGAGCAGGCTCGAAAAAAATATCACTCGATCCCCAACTCGCAGCTAACGTCGCAGCCCCAGCCCAACTCACCGAAGCAGCAGCCGAGCAGGCGCCGTCCTTGCGAGACCGGAGCCATCAATGTGTTTTTATCATCGCCGATTTGGAGAAAAAGCGCCGCCGACTCTTTATACACGACAGGAAACAGGCACCAGATACCTCGTCGACACGGGCGCGGACGTCTCGGTGATTCCGGCTTCGCGGATTGATAGAGCGGGGACTTCTGCAGTGCTACTATATGCCGCAAACGGTAGTAAAATCCGAACTTTTAGCGAGCGTGTTCTTACACTAAATATCGGACTTCGCCGTCCCATTTGTTGGTTCTTTTGTGTCGTGGACGTTCCATATGCAATTTTGGGTGCGGACATTATTCACAGATACGGTCTGCTGGTTGACCTCAGGCGCGGGTGCATTACCGATCCTACTACGGGATGTGAATGTGTCGGATCTTTCGCCCCGGCACCGATTAACACTTTAACCGCGATCAGTGAGAACAATAGATACACCGCGATTCTCAGAAAGTTTCCGGAATTATTGGGAAACCCATCTAATCGTTCGGCCGCCGCGCATGACGTCAAACATTACATACCTACCGTGGGACCCCCGTGCGTAAACCGAGTCAGACGCCTGTGCCCTGAACGCCTCAAGGTGGCGAGGGACGAATTCAATCTTATGATCGAGTTAGGACATATTCGACCCTCTACCAGTCCGTGGGCCAGTCCCCTACATATGGCAAAAAAGAAATCGGGCGACTGGAGCCCCTGCGGGGACTACCGTGGGCTTAATGCTCAAACAATACCCACTGACATATAGAAATGGACTACTCGTCCCATACAAAATGCCTATATCGAGATGGTGCACTTTCTCGTTCCCTCTTGCTCACACAATTAACGGATTTTGAGCAGTCAGCTGTAGATTTGAATTGTTGTCAAATGCATTTTGGGGCATTAGTCCATTTTAATAGCATAAACCCATCAAGTAATTACACCAAAAATTATTAAATAGCTCCTTTTGTATCTTAAGTCTCTTTAAAGGAACCCAAACATGAAATTACCCCTTTTTAAGATACAACTGAATTTTACACAATTTCTAAGTTTTCAGCAGAAATTATGTAATTAAATTATGAAAATCAGTCTTTTAGTATCCCATACTGCAAATTCTTTTTATTTTATGTCTGATTTACCGACACAAATTTCACAAAAATCACAAAAACCCTGGGTGGCGTAATGCGGCGAATTATATCGGAATTAATTGCATTTATGTCCTTTTAATGTAACTAAATTTAGTGGGGAATACAGCTAAAACACAAAAGTGCTCTAATTATTACTTTTGAGTTCTTAAAACAGTTGTTTAGCGATATAAACCGCATATCCAGAAGAGAGCATTTCAACGTTTTGCTGGGAATTTTTCAATGAAAAATGTCTTATTTCAGAAACTTCTCGCTGCGAAATTATTTGAGATGTGATGCTACTTTTAGGAAAAACAGATTTAAGCGTGCAGGTTACAAGTAAAAATAAATATAATTTTTAAATTTGCCGCCTTTTGAAGCCCCCTATCTCGCCCAATGCGAAAAAAATAGACAGATATATGCCTTCTATATCTGAACTCTCCTTAGGTGAGAACTGTCAAAAGGGTGCACCATTTGAGACAGCAAATCGAGTAGTCCATTTCTATATGTCAGTGACAATACCCGACCGCTACCCTATCGCTATCCTCCAAGACTATTCTACGATTTTGGCTGGAAAGACGATTTTTTCTTCCGTCGATTTGCGTCGAGCGTTTCACCACATCCCGGTGGCGGAGGAGGACATTCCCAAGACCGCAGTAATTACCCCTTTCGGACTCTCGGAGTTTTTGAGCATGCCTTTCGGTCTTCGGAATGC
The DNA here is from genome assembly GCA_951509405.1 of Machimus rusticus. Lineage (NCBI taxonomy): Eukaryota > Metazoa > Arthropoda > Insecta > Diptera > Asilidae > Machimus > Machimus rusticus. Next base: position 6,412,478 of record OX608054.1, read on the forward strand.
TGCACAATCATTCCAGCGTTTCATCAATGCGATGCTAGCGGGTCTTGATTTTGTTTACGCCTACATGGATGACCTCCTTATTGCCTCGATTACAGCGGAGGAGCATGAACAACATTTATTCGCGGTTTTCGAGCGCCTTCAAACATTCGGCCTCTGCATCAACACCGATAAATGTGTTTTCGGCGTGCGGAAGATAGATTTTTTGGGATACCGCATTACACCGCAGGGCTCAACGCCTGTTCGTGTCAGGGCTCTGCAAAATTATAACAAACCCCAAACTATTTTGGAATTGAGACGTTTCATCGGGGCTGTAAATTTCTATAGGAAATATATTTTTTACCACGCATGCGGAGAAAATGCCTGTTTATCCTACGGGTTTTCGGTCGGAAAATGACCAATTTCCCACGAATGGCCGCTGTTCCTAAATAAAACACGCTGACTAAAAATAAAACACGCTGGCCCAAAATAAAACACGGAAAAGGGCTCCTGCACCATCTGTCATTGTCGAACAGAAAATAAAACACGCTGGCCCAAAATCAAACACGGCAAATGTCTCCTGCGCCATCTGTCGTTGTCGAACAGAAATTTTAACATAGAAATAAAACACGCTCTTTTCTAGTTTGATTTATTGTGGAATTTTAAAAACAAGTGTGCGCAATTGTGGAAGATTGAAGAAACAAGTGATCATGAATCCAACGGATATAATTCCCGATAGTGATCCATCGAGTGATGAAGAAGTATTACCCAGTCAAATTGCTAAACGGGCGAACGGAGTTCGGAACAATTTGCTGCCTATCAAATCCCGAGACAAGTATGAACAAGCTTATGAAAAATTTATGAATTGGCGAGCAAAAAATAAAATTAATTCGCTATCAGAAACAGTTTTCATTGCGTATTTTAGTTTTTTGTCAGAAAATCTGAAATCATCAAGTTTGTGGGCAGTGTACTCGATGTTAAGAAGTGTGAAAAAAAATTAATTTTTAGAACGAAGTTCTTTATGGCGCACTATGCGTTGAGAAACTAGGCAGGTGAACATAGAGAAAACGACAGAGTAACGTTAAATTCCCCTCAATCTTGCTTTGCTCTACGCAAGTCCAGTCGAGCCCCTTAGGGTCTTGGCCATCTGGGGTCTAGTCAGTTTATTCGAGAGCTACTATAGTAGTACTGTGAAGAGAGAGAGAGAGAAAAAAAGAGAAAATTCAAAGTTACCTGGCAGGCGGCAGCAGCGCATGTTTACTTTATTATACTTTCTTTGATGAATCTTATGATAGTTGTGTGTTTGTATGACGCATGTGTATGCTTCATATAGTGACGATTAAAAGTCGTGTTACGTGTATTCAAATTCACGTGGATTATTATGATTCAACAAAGTCACGCGTGCGCGCTTGTTTACATGTGTATAACCATTTCGTGATAGTGTTGTATGTGCATATTTTGCATGGATAGAAGAATTTACGAATTCAAATGACGGACTGTCAAATTTTAAAGTTAATGTTATTTGAACCAAACTCGTTACTTTCGGCTTTTCGGGGTCGCTAATTTCAAATCAACTGTCAGAATTTACGAATTCAAGATGGCGGACTGTCAAATTTTAAAGTCAATGCGATTTGCACCAAACTTGGAACTTGGGAGTTTGCAGGGTTACTTATTTCAAATCAACTGTCAGAATTTATGAATTCAAGATGGCGGACTGTCAAATTTAAAGCTAGTGCGATTTGCACCAAACTTGAAATCGAGGGTTCTCGGGGTCGCAATTTTAAAACAACTGTCAGAATTTACGAATTCAGGATGGCGGACTGTCAAATTTTAAAGTTAATGCGATTTGCACCAAACTTTGAACTTGGGAGTTTGCAGGGAGGCTTATTTCAAATCAACTGTCACAATTTACGAATTCAAGATGGCGGACTGTCAAATTTTAAAGTTAATACGATTTGCACCAAACTTGAAAATTGGGGATTTTCGGGGTCGCTAATTTCAAAACAACTGTCAAAATTTAAGAATTGAAGATGGAGAACTGTCCAATTTAAAGTTACAGGATTTGAAACATAATAGGTAGGGAGAAGTAATATTTTTCAATTCCACACACTGTCAGCCTAACATAATTTGAAATACATGGGGAATTTACTATGTATCCCTGTCAGAGTCTCATCAATATGTATAAAATCGATTGGAAACTTTCACGCGGACATAAGATGAAAAAGCAGGAAATAAGTAATAAAATAATTTTTTAAAGTACTATTTGTTTTCTTTTATGAATTTATGCTCTTCAAAGGTTGTTGTACAACATGACGATTGGAAAAACATACGGTTTTTATTTTTAAATTACTATCTTTACTTTTAGCAAATCCACGGCAAAAACTAGAACAAAGACCATAATAGATTTTATTTCAAATAAAAAAGGTGTTTCGATCTTCAATTTTAACTGCCAAAGTTTAAAAAGCCATAGTGTTGATTTAATTGATTCAGTCACGGAAGAATGCAATGTTTCATTACTTTCCGAGACTTGGATGAGTAACAATCAACAATTTGACGTGCCAAATTTGAGGAGTTGATATCTATCACAGCAACAAAGATACAGCTAACATTGTTATGTCTAACATGGATGTTACATTACGCAACAGCAGAGATATTAAAGTTCAAGTTACAGATGTTGCAGATATATGCTCAGCTGTGTGTACTCTGGAAAATGGCCTTAAAATAGTTATGGTTGTTATTTATGTTTCACCCAATCAGAAAATTGAAGACGTTATATTTCAAATTCATAGACAATTAATTGAGTACAGTGAAGAGGGTGCCAGAAAATTATGTTGTGATAATGATAAGATCCCACTCATTTTGGCTGGTGATTTTAACATTAATTTTGCAGATGCAAGATCTGATCAACTAAAAAAATGTCTGTTAGAAACATTTAACTTGTCAATGAATAATAATCCGAAACACTCAACAACAAAGTTTGGTACAACTATTGATGCTGTTTTTTCAAGATATTCACCAAAAATAGAGTCGCAGACATATGTACATATCTTACTTTAGCTACCACAAGCCAATAATTTACATGGTTGAATTTTAAAAATAAAAATACTTAAATATGTCAAATTTGTTTACCTTTTTATTATTTATATATTATAGCAGAACTTCGTTCTTACCGGGGGTCCTGAGACCCGCACGTTTCTTTTTTTAATAAATTTTGTTTTCGCTTTGCTCGTGCGCCCATATGCCGCCTTCGTGTGCAATCGTCTATTTTCCGCCCTTGTCACACAATGTACTATTTCCACACGCGTGAGGGAAAAGTGCCACTAAAACGCACGCTTTTCCGGTTGTAAAGTGGCTTATTATCCACTCGCTTCGCTCGCGCGTTTATTGCTGCCAGCGTGCGCAAACGGCTACTTTACGCCCTTGTTGCACAATATACTAAAGGACGCAGCTTTAACTCAAGCACCCTTAAACGAATTACTCAGGGACTCTAAGAAGAACGACCGGCGTCCGGTCCCTTGGACCCCTCAAACCGAAGAGGCGTTCAGAAAGGTTAAGGACCAGTTGGCGAGTGCTGCCTTGCTTGTCAGCTTACAGCTGTCTATGAGGCCGTCAGATTTTTCCAACCGTGGCTCGAAGGAAACGAGTTCAAAATCAGAACTAACCACAAGCCGCTAACATTTGCCTTCTCTCAGCGCTAATGTTTTCATAACTTAAAATTAATTAATCACAAATGTTAGAAAATATTGGTAATCTGGCAAGGACAAAAATTTAAAAGCATATTTATGACATCAATAATGATTTTTATTTACATTAAATGCATTTAAAGTACATTTTCTTTAAATTTTTTGTTCAAGAAATATTTAAATTCAAATATTTTTGTCAGCATTCAGCAATTCCGCATTCAAAAAATCTGCGGAATCGGCCCATGCATGCAATGCGATAAAAATAGACAGCACCATATAAATTTTTATATGTCTCATCTCGTCCCTCTGTGGCAGTAGGTTGTCAAATTGGCCATCGCTTGAGACAGGAGATTGAGCGGTCCATGTTTTATATACAGACGTGGCCAAAAAATTACGATCACTTAAGAAAAATCGAGTTTTCATTATAAAATCGTTTATTGCTTAACGTAAGGATATTATTATTAATTTTTAATGTTAGTACATTATCCTTTGACTTCTATTAAACTACTTATTCTATTAATCATGTCCCTTATTAGCGAAGGACACATATTTTTTATGTCCGAGTCCTCATTCCATATATAAATGATGTTTTCTATTAATTGGTTCTTTGTCGTTGTGGTCTTTTTTGATAATTTGTTTTTAACAATGCTCCATAAATTCTCTATTGGGTTCATATTGGGGATATTACCAGACCATGGGACAACATTAACTCCCCTCTCCTGTTGAAAATCCGTAACTGCCTTCGCTTTATGGCACGGGGCTCTATCATGCATAAATTTAGCACCTCCTTCTGGAAACCACTCGTTAAGCCGAGGAAGCATTTGAATTTCGAGTACTCTTAAATATTGCTAATGTCGTATTTTTCCATCCACAATATAAATTTGTCCTGGATCTTGTGAGGAAATGATGCTCCAGACCATAACTTCTTGAGAATGCCCTACCGTTTTTTGAATGCATTCTTGACTGAGGGCTTCATCAGTGCGCCGTTTTTCATATTGACCGCTTTGTTGCTTTACTTGAAACATTTATTCATCACAGAAACATACCTGCAACAAAACCACATAATTTAAGCAACTCAAAATTGATCAAAATTAAAATTACAGCAAGAAATATCAGATTTAAAAATTTTGCCAATTTGTGCAAAATTGAAAAATTTCTGAAAACCTGAAAAATTAGGTTTTTGGTGACCCGTACATTTTCCCAATCTTCAGCAGACGAATATCTCAGTTCTTTTGCGCAAGATAAGCGTTTTGCGATCATTCTAGGCGTTAATTTAGGCTTTTTTCGAGGGCGATGGGCATTCAATTCTTCTTCCTTCAAATTTTGTCTAAAAGTTCTGGCCGAAACTTCCAATCCTTCTTCGCTTAAATGAGCTGCCAACTCGATTCTTGTAGCCCATCTGTTAGCTAGCTTTGTACGGACGAGCTGCATCGTATCTCTTGGACAAAATTTGGATTTCCTTCCGCAGTTCTTCCTTGAACTTGTTGGTTCCGCCAATTCATCCTGCAAGGACTTAATGATTTTGCTCACCGTGGATTGAGCAACCTTTGCAATTTTTGCAATTTCTTGCTGGGAATATTTTGTCTCGCTCTACAGCGATCTAATCAACTTAATTTTATAATTAATAATATCAGTTTTCCCATCCATATCTGAAAATTTTCGAAACAGTTACAAAATATTCAAAAATTTTTTTTTATGCAAAATTAAAAAAAACTTGAGGAAAGATATTTTATGAATATCCTTTATATAAATTACTTTTTTATTCTTAGCTGAATGAAATATACTTACTAAGTTTTTTAATTCAATTTCCTGAGAAAAATCACAAATCATGTATTGATTCTGATTCTCTGTAGTTCACAATTTTAATATTAACACTGAACGCAAAATCGACTTTATTGAAATGATTTTTTCATGGATACATACCAAAGGTTATGAAAATGGGAACGAAAGATGTCCCGATATGCAAAAGTGGGAATTTCCCGGTTTCTAGGAACTAACGTCCGGAAATTCCGTAAATTTTCAAGTGATCGTAATTTTTTGGCCACGTCTGTATGTCTGTGATAATATACCATGCATAAAAGCTGAATGCCATTATTAACACAAAAGCAAGTAATCTACCAATACATTTGCATAACTCAGCTAAATCCGACCCCTTTCGTTGAGTTTAGCTGGGTTTAACGAAACTTAACTCAACCCTGGTTTCCATGGGACTTTAACTCGGGTTAACCGCGTGTGTGTGTGTGTGTGCGTGTGTGTGTCTGTATATGTGTGTGTGTATGCGCATGAAATGAGGTATGCGAGTCCTTCAATTCTTATTTGCACTCCTTATCTATATGTTAAATACACAATTAAATGTACATTAAAGTTACTCAGGAAAAACAAATTCTTTTTTTATAAATAATTATTAAAAATGTCTTCACCCCCCTCCCTCATAAATGGACAATTGTTAATTAAAATCTTCTCCGGGGGTATTAATGAACACCCTAGGAGTTGAAATGAGAAGTGTGAAATGCGAAGATGTCAGATTTGTTTTTTTCGTTTTGTATTGTTTTTCGCGGAGAAATTTTTGCATATTCTTTCCATTTGAGGCCATTATTACCTTCCTTACCGCCCGAATTGGTCCGGCTTAGATGTTGTAAACTCGCTCCAACAATCGGCGATATGCCAAAGGAAAATCATTTTTCAGGGAAATTGGAGTCACTGACATATAGAAATGGACTACTCGTCCCATACAAAATGCCTATATCGAGATGGTGCACTTTCTCGTTCCCTCTTGCTCACACCATTAACGGATTTTGAGCAGTCAGCTGTGGGTTTGAATTGTTGTTGTTCCGGCAGCAGCAGCAGGCGACAAGCTGAAATGAAGAGAATTCTCCAAAAAGTAATTTAGTTTAGTTTTAATTGATTGTTTATACTTATCTGATGAGTGATGAGGCGAAGTGTCGCTCCGTCCGAAAGCTTGTAGACGTAATACTGTAAGAGAAGTTTGGTTAAATAGGTCGGTAATTATTAATGTAACTAACTAATGTAATTAATATAACTAAATTGTCAAAAAGAAATTGAGAAAAACAAGGACTCACCGGACTTTCTGACAATTCCCATCACGGTTCACTGACATTGACACTTGAAAGTAAAAAAAAACACTTCTTCTTCCTTATTCGTCATAGCCAACCAGAATGTTACACAGCATCGACAAGGCTTGTGGCAGTTCTAAAAACGTTAAGGAAGCAGAGGTTGCTAGAATATGTGTGAGTATGGGTGGGCCGCCTGATCTATGCCCACATATGGTGATATTTCTAAAATTTGGAAAAAACAAAAGAGAGGAAGTCCCGGTGGGTGCCTTGATGTGCATCAGAGTCAGTCCCTGATGGAATCCCGACCCGATCGTTTCGTTTTTGTTCTCGGTTATTGTGGTGCGATTAAAAATAAAATAAACTGTTGCGTTTAAAACGGAATTGAACTTGATTTTTCTTTACTCGACTAATTTGATTTGAAATTTGGGTGTGAACCAGCGGACATTAATTGCTGGACGCGCGAACAAAACAGTTTTAAAATGCATTTTTGGGACATTTATCCGTTTTAATTGCATAAATCCATCAAGTAATTATACCAAAAATTATCAAATAATTCCTTTTGTATCTTAAATCCCTTTAAAGGAATGCAAACATGAAATTACCCCTTTTTAAGATACAACTGGATTTTACGCGATTTCTAAGTTTTCGGCAGAAATTATGTTATTAAATTATGGAAATTAGTCTTTTAGAATCCCATATTAAAAATTATTTTTATTTTATGTCTCATTTACCGACAAAAATGGCAGAAAAACCACAAAAAACCTGGGCGGCAAATTGCGGCGAATTATTTCGGAATTAATCGCATTTTTGTCCTTTTAATGTAACTAAATTAAGTGGGGATTACAGCAAAAACACAAAGTGCTCTAATTACTACTTTTGAGTGCTTAAAACAGTTGTTTAGCGATATAAACCGCATATCCAGAAGAGAGCATTTCAACGTTTTGCTGAGAATTTTTCAACGAAAAATGTCTTATTCCAGAAAGTTCTCGCTGAAAAATTATTTGAGATTTAATGCTACATTTAAGGGAATTAGATTAAAGCGTGCAGGTTACAAATAAAAATAAATATAATTTTTAAATTTGCCGCCTTTTGAAGGCGCCTATCTCGCCTAATGTGAAAGAAATAGACAGATATATGCTCCCTATAGCTGAACTCTCCTTAGGTAAGAACTGTCAAAAGGGTGCACCATTTGAGACAGCAAATCGAGTGGTCCATTTCTATATGTCAGTGGTTGGAGTGTTCTTTTATATATTATAAGTGTTCTTAACACGTTCGCGGACGTGAATGCTCTAGCATCCATATTTTACATTGAGTTATATGGGCCGAAAAGCTTTCTGTCCGCGAACGTGTTAAGTGAATGTCATTAAATAGATTTGTCGACATATGTTATAAAATGGAAAAAATTACGTTTTAATTTAGGTGTTCCGGTTTGTTTACTTTTCAAAATCACCCATTTCTGCTATCACCTTATTTTTCAGTGGCGGTACTTAAAAAGCACTCTAAAAATTAAAGCGCCCACTTCAAAAATGCATCTTTTACCTACTACAATGAGGAAAACTCACACATTCCAATTCCACTAACCAAAGTAGAGAAATGCTTAAAATTTTTCTGGATACAGCCTCTCCGTTTTCGTTTGTTCCTCCCTTTGAAGAGGAAACTAACTGGAACGGAACACACGAGAAATTTTTGAGGCAATTTCTTAAGATGTGTCAGTGCAAACTAATACTGAAACAAAAAGCCATAGCAGTAGTATAAAATTTTTTCAGACTTGAAAGTTTTCAGTTTGCCCCCAAAAATTCCTGTGTAGGTTGAACTACGGCACTGATCCAACCTACAAACAAACAAAATGGCAGCCAAAAATATTTTACTTAGAAGAAATATCGTTTTTTCTAACACGAATAAGGGAATATTTCAATGAAAGAGACCTTGTAGTTATATAAACTCTAATCTTACGTTTGAAACGATATGCCGGGCGGACGGCAACGCATTATATTTCGACAACTCGGCACTACACACTTCATTGCCGATTTACGCTCTTTTCCGCACTGATTTTCCTAAATAAAAGCCAATTATAATTGTTATACACCTTATCTTAACTACCATGTACCTAACTTGAAGCAAAAACCCGTAGTTTTTAAGTAAATGAACTTTTTCGCGTTCAAAAAATTATTTGTTTATTAACTTGACAGTCAACCTACAAACAACCTACAGAATTTTGTTAGCTGTCAAACACAATTTTTGCCTCATTCACATACAGCACACGTATACGGTAGTTCCGTTCCAGTTAGTTTCCTCTTCAAAGGTTCCTCCATGGTTTTAACAAGCTGACAAATATTATCCTTCTTCTTGTTTTATGCAACGGAAAGCGCACAGTAATGCTAAAAATTGGTATAGAATTACGAAACAGCTAAATTTTCCTCATTTAGGTACAAATAATAGGTCTGTCTGTTAACGCAAAAGTTTTACCCATGGGTGTTTACTCCAAGCAGAGTAAAAATTGACTACTTGACAGCATTTCCCCTCTTACCATTTTTACCAGATTTTACCCAAGCAAAATAGTCCGGGTAAATTGGGTAAAATCACCGATTGCTTTTCAGTTGTCAGCTGTTTTCTGTCATTGTAGACATTCGTGCTACTTTTGAGTTCACTAAAGCATGCTAAGGTGTGTTTTAAATGAGATTAAGGCAGTTTTTGGGTTTTGTTAAGTTATTGAAAAATATTTCATATAAATTAGAATTTTTCAAAATATGACAGTTTACGCACACAAGCAAGTCTTTTAGATTTTACCCAATTTTTACTAGAAGTCGTCTGGTAACTTTTGATATTTATCCCCCCTACCATATGAACGTTTTTACCAGATTTTTACCCAAGAAAATTGTACACAAAGTTACCAGACAGACCTATTGAAAAGAAGGTCATTTAGATTTTAGCAAATCATAAATGGTCAAGTTTTTCGTGATTTAACGTAATGAGCCCATGACACACAACGTTTAAATTACTAATTAGTATTAATTAGTAATTTACGTGCGCTGTCTGTCTAGGGTATTAAAACTAAAATGTTATGTTTTGAGGAACGAATGAATATGGAGTGGAACAACTGTATAGAATCCCTGTCTGCAAGTGAAGCTAAATCTGGGATACTGAACGTCAAAAAGGGATAATGAATGTCAAATGAGAAACGAGCGGGAAATTTAATGTGCACTTTGATAGTGAGCAAACAAGCGAAGAGGTAATTTTGTACTTGTTTTTGCTGAAATGTGGTTTTTAAAGTGTTATTTTTATGCTTTAATGTTTCGTTAATTTCTGGAAAGAGCTAATAGCCGGCCACACACGGGATGGTTTTTGGCGTACAAACTTGTGACAATCTTTATGACAAACTTTGTTTGTACGCCATTTTGCCCACAAACGGTGATGGTTTTCATTCCTAAAGTGATATAACAACTTTAAAGAACGAAATCGCGACTCCACAATCTAATGTCGGAGCAATTCATCTTGACAGATGATAAAAAAATAAAACCACGGAAAAATCAAAGGCGAGAAATATTTGGGACGGTTTTGGGACGGTTTTAAGTTTGTACGCCAAGTTGCCCACACACGATCAATCTTTTGTTTGTACACGTGCTTGTACGCCAAAAACCGTCCCGTGTGTGGCCGGCTATTCATACATATAAACTAGTGGTCGCCCTGTGGTCGAAATTCGACCTACTGGGGTTACTACGAAAATACGAATGTACACAGCCTACTATGTGTTTGAAATTGGCACTATCAATAATAAAATTAGGACAGTTTGACCACAGCCTACTATGCGTTTAGCCGGCCACACACGGGATGGTTTTTGGCGTACAAACTTGTGACAAACTTTGTTTGTACGCCATTTTGCCCACATACGGTGATGGTTTTCATTCCTAAAGCGATATAACAACTTTAAAGGATGAAATCGCGACTCCACAATCTAATATCGGAGCAATTCATCTTGACAGATGATAAAAAAATAAAACCACGGAAAAATCAAAGGCAAGAAATATTTGGGACGGTTTTGGGACGGTTTTAAGTTTGTACGCCAAGTTGCCCACACACGATCAATCTTTTGTTTGTACGCGTGCTTGTACGCCAAAAACCGTCCCGTGTGTGGCCGGCTTTTGACATAGATAGACAGTATGAACGTAAATAATGAATATATTTTATTTTATTTAATGTATTTGTAACGCATATTATTATATATAAATTTAAGCATTCTGCACTTCTTCTTTATATAAACTTTAACCATGCCAAATCTCACACTCCTTCGCCCGTCCAATATGCTTAAAAAGTTTTCCCTTCACGTTTTAATATATAGATACTCAATTGAATTATTTTCCAGAAAAAACTATTGAAAAATGCCGAGGAAGTGTTGTTAGCCTGGTTGCAAACATGTGCAGAATTACGGGATCTCTGGGATTTCTTTTCACAAGTAAGTATTTAACAAAACTACACTTAGTGATTTGTTTGGAAGGACCCCGCACAATCTCTATGGGAAATGGATTTCGGCCAATTTTTTTGAAACTTTGCAAATTGATAGTTCTCAATACGCTGATCAAAAGTCTCAAGGGGCGCGAAACCCGAAAACCCCCCAACCCCCTCAAAATACTCCCAAAAGTCAGTGGGATGTATTTGGCGGATTATTGGTTAATTGCCTCAGCGAAGTATTTAATATTGTAGTCGAACTTAAAGCCACCCACACACCCATTAGGTTCAAGCCTGACATGCCCCAACATTCAACTCCTCCCCCCACTCACCCCGTCTCCCTTTCCACCACCTATCAAAGCCTGCCATGTGACTTTTCTCTGTTTACGGGTTGTGAGACCGTTTGATCGTGAATACCATCTCATGTGTGTGTGGGTGTATGTGTGTGTGTGTGTCACGGGAGTTATACGTAATGATTGTTTTGATACATAAATAAATAGGGTATGTCTTTCTCGCTCTTAGCATTACCCAGTTTGAACGACGTGGACGTGGGGAGGTTTCAAACTTCTGGGGTGCTTGATTATTGTGAGTCCCCTTGCCTCTCACGTGTGTGTGTGAGTGTATCACTATAATCGTCTTTTGCGTTTTCTATACATTGAAGAAGGAAAGTTGGTGAGTAACTTATATTCTGTAGATGACGACCATATCCAAGGAACCATATAACCGTTGCTACATGAGCACAACATCCCAATGTCCGAGCTCCAGCTTTACATGTGCAATAATAATGGAAGATTAGTTCCTCACCTTGCATCATTTCTTCATCTACTGGATATGCTATACACAATTGGTGTTTGGTACTTCTCCATAACCGTGAATATAGTCTTATCCTAATCATTCCTGGTTCTGCGATTCGGCGATCAAATTGAAAACTATCTTCTTCATCCCTCATCCTTTTGTGAAATATTCATTCTTAACTGAAGGGATTTTTCCCCAGAGGAATTGTCTGATATGCGCAAATGGACGCCAGAGTCGTCGCCGGTAAGACTGCAATCGCTGTCATTGTCTGAAGTTGGTTACATTTCGAAATTTTGTAGAATAGAACTTTATTATACCTTTTTTCATGCTAAGACAAGCAACAATTGTTTAGTCAATAGGCATTTTGTAAAAGGAAAATCTTTAGTCAAAGAAAATTTGTAAGGATTGTCGCCAACTTCATGTTACTATTCGACAGCGATTGCAGCTGACCCAAATAATGAAATATATAATTCATTTTGCATCTTAAGTTCCTTAAAAGGAATTGCCGAAACGTACAATTTGAGCCAGCAAAATGAGTGGTTCATTTCTTTACCTAATGTTAATCCATTATTTACACTTCAGTGGAATTTACCTTGCATTTCTTTTTTCTTAACTTGGTGGACACAGAGTTGTCATGTCACTTGTCAATTCGGTTTATTAAAAGTAGGGGAGCCGGTTTGTCCACGTAATTAAAAGTTTATATGGAATTAATATATAAACGTTTTAATCTTTTTGATATTGCAGAATGGAATCCACGAACAGATATATTTCTCCCATAAACCCTGCCGTGTTCCCGCATTTGGCTACAGTATTGCTTGCAATTGGGACATTTTTCACAGCATGGTTTTTTGTTTTCGAAGTGTCGAGACCGAGAAACAATAAAGAGTCTACAATCTTCAAAGAGTTGCTGATAAGTCTATTTGCATCTATATTCCTAGGTTTCGGAATACTCTTTCTTGCGCTTTCCGTTGGAATATATGTATAAAACATAATACATGCTTTTTACTTAAATAAAGTATTTTTGTGCTAAAATGTATATTGATTTCTTTATTACAACGAATAATATTAAACATACATTATACATTTCGTAATATAAAAAATAGCACAGATTTAAAACATGACACTTATATAGAATATCTTGCAAAGTAACTACTTATTAAAGCGGCAAATGTCAAGTTCGTATTTGATCAACATGCTAGACCCGCCTTTTGTCTGCATTTCTGCATGATAGCTCGGAGCATAAACTGTTTTCGGGACAGCTGTCGGACGTGCTTTAGGAACACCTCAAGGTCGATTACACCGCTTCGCAATGCTTCTCCTAAATAGTATATAGCGTCTTCCGTTGCGGCTTCCTCTGCGTAAGCGTTTAGTAACCTAAAAGTAAGTACTAATTAATTATATTTCGTAAGTACCTACGTATTTATAGGTATTCAATATTCAATTAAAGTAGACGAAATATACAGCAAGCCTCATTTATGCTTTATCCTTTGACTTCATAATTTTTAAAGAATTACCAGTAGAAAATGATTTCGAGAAGCTCTAGGAAAAAAGGCTACGATAGATTTAAGTTTGCAATAGGTAAATTTTGTTAATAATTCTGACATTTAAAAATTTAAATTGCAGGGACGAGTTTAAAATCAAAAAAATTATTGAAGCATTGATAAGAATAGTTACAGATACAGTCTCCTCTCAGCTTTGGCTCTTTTTCTTTTTGATTGCAAATATCCCCATATTATTTAATTGGGAACCCATTTAAAATTTAAAGGAAAAAAATCGCGCGCTAAACTAAACTGCCAAAAACTCGTTTTTATGATATATGTATGTCAAATGAAAATGATAACTGGATATTTTGTCTAATTCCACTTTCAATTTGGCACAGCTCAGGAATTAATCGGCTAAATTTCCAATACAAACTGGAATTTAGCAAGCATTTAGCCGGTTTGGCACACAGCCTATGATTCATAGAAATAAGACATAAGGAAGTGCTAAAACGTTCATATATAGTGTACGTGTGCGTACCATTTTTTGGGGGTGCTCTAGGGGTGCTCAGTTGAGCGAAACAGAACTTGAGCAAGCGAGACAGAATGAGGAACAGCTATAGAAATATTTCTGAATACTGTCGAATTATGCATTTTTGGTTTACTTTGATTCATTTTGGAGTGCTCATGCAAAAAGCGTTAAATTTAAATTTTAGAGGGGTACATGCACCCAACATTTTAATGTTATTCTAATATGAAATAAATTACTATTGCAATCCCAAGTGAATTACAAGTAGTCTGATCAGAAGAGTGTTAGAATAACGACTAATATTGAAATACATACAAGTGGCAGCGAGGCCCTCTTAAAATTACTTTCTTTTTACGCCTGTACTGATGTTTCTAATACTAAAGTGTGGAACTCACACATAAGGGATTCTGGTACGCTTGACAAATCTAATCGCACTTCCTTATGTCTTATTTCTATGCTATGATTACACGATTCGTGAGAGCGTTCGCTTTCACATTCCTTTTTGCGCTTTCGTGTTCACACGCATTCGCGGAAGCGCTCAGCATAACTTGGCAGCGCCACATTTGAAATTGAAACAAAGTAAAGCGTTAATACAAAAATGCTGATTTTTAAGACAAAGATAGGTGAAGAAAAGTTATTGGCGGCCGCGTTAGAGCTTTATTCTATAGCGGGTATTTTTTATTCAAAAACCAAAAAGGCGAGGAATGAAAAATTTAGAAAACGGGTGTAAAAGTGGAGATTAAGAAGGGAAGAAAGGAGATGCTTAACATTACTCTATGACGAATTAAGGTTGGGGGATAAAAAGGCATATAGAACTTATTTGAGAATGAGTGATATCTCCTTCAGACATATATTTATTTATAAAATAATCTCATTTCGCTTATCTTGTTTTACCGTTATTTAACCCATGACTTCAATTAAATAAACATGCAGCAATAGCCTAAAGTAATTTCTTTATTGACATTAGCTGCACTATGTAAAAGATTTAATATAGTTTCCAGGTTCCAAAGACGACTGGAAGGCTATAGGAAATAAATTTGCACAACGCAATGTTGGCAATTTCCTAATTTCATCGGTGCATTAGATGACAAACACATTGCCTTTCTAGCTTCGGAAAGGGATGGATTTTTATATTATAACTATAAGGGATTTATATAATAGTATTATTTTGTTACCAATGATGCAGATTATAGGTTTACATTCACCGCAGCTGGTTGTAATGGTAGCATTAACGACGGTGGAGTTTTCAATAGGTTCGATTTAAACAAAATTCTATCACAATCGCAAACATATTTAACATTGTGTAGGGACGTAGTAACCTCCTACTGAATTCAGTTAGCTTTGAATTTAAAAAATATTTGTCGACTTTTTGTTTTATATTTTTTCCAGTCTTGGATTACTTTCTCGCGAGTTAATACAAATTTAAATAAAAATAAAATAAAAATAAAAATAAAATAACATTTTTAAAATCTAGTGAAATAGCCTTTTTTTTGTAAAAGAAATAAAAAGGCTAATCCCACATTGATGACCCCGACAGAGCCAACAAACGCTCCTTTTGCTCCACCGTCTCGAACCCTATAACGATGGGCAGTTTACAATTTTCGAAAAGGCTAAGACTAATTCTAGCCGCCCTAGAAAAGAAGAGGATTTAAAAATATGATCAATGGCGACCTCACCGCCGTACATCAACCGGCGACCTACAGCCGTTCAACAGCACCCGGCAACCTCACTGCCGTTCATCAACATTCATCAACGTTCATCCAATAGCACCCGGCGACCTCACTGCCGTTCAACATTCCCGGCGACCCCACTGCCTTATAACCATCCCCGGCGACCCACAGCCACTCATCAACCACAACAACAATCCAACGCTCATCAACAACAACTACAATCCAACGCTCATCAACAACAACAACAATCCAACGCTCATCAACAACAACAACAATCCAACGCTCATCAACAACAATCCAACGCTCAACATCTTTACGCACACATATTACACAACATATTACGACACGGCCAACAAGTCGCAACGACGACCAGACCCATGTCGAATATCTTATGTAATTTTCCTTTGTGTCGTCATCATATGTGATGACTGGCAGGGGAGTATTGTAGGGACGTAGTAACCTCCTACTGAATTCAGTTAGCTTTGAATTTAAAAAATATTTGTCGTCTTTTTGTTATAAATTTTTTAGTCTTGGATTACTTTCTCGCGAATTAATACAAATTTAAACAAAAATAAAATATAAATAAAAATAAAATAAAATTTTTAAAATCTAGTGAAATAGCCTTTTTTTAATTAAAGTGTAAAAGAAATAAAAAGGCTAATTCCACAATTGGATGAAATTGTTGATAACGGTAGATTACCTTTCCATTACGAAGACATTTTATGAAACCGTTTCCATATATGTATAACCTACCGAAAAATTAAAACAAATATTTAATTATCGATTAAGTCATGCAAGACAGAATATAGAGTATAGTTTCGATATTCTAAGCAATTTATTTGAATTCAAACTCTGCGCACTCCTGTTTTCACTACGAAATTGAAATATATGAAAATGGGATGTGTCATATCGTCCTTTTTCCGTTCCGAAGCGAACGTCACTTTTAGTTTACGTTCGCTTTTTCCTATTGTCGTCCCCACTTCCCCCCTTGCCTATCATTTCGAGCAGAACGTACGCTCCAGTGAATCGTGTAATCATGGTCATACAAACTGGAATTTAGGCAAGCATTTAGCCGGTTTGGCACATAGCCTTAAGTCAAAAATTACTGAAATGAATTTATGAGAATTTTGAAACTTTATTAAAGGCAGGTTCTCATGAAACTCAATCCGAAAATTCGATATTTTTAAATTTCATTTTTTGGTAGCGTACGGAGTCGAGGAAGGATTTATATATGACCCTGGAATTGCTGATTAGCCACAAGGTACATTTTTTTCCCCATCAACTCAAAAAAATTGTTAACAAAATTTTTAAATGCGTTTCCTGAAATATCTCACGATCCACACATGGGATCGAAAAAAGAAAAAACACGTGTCAAATATTTTTTGAAAAGCTATCCAATGGTGTCAAACTCGACCCCCCTCACCCAACCCCCCCGGTAGGCGGTCTTCCCCCCTTTCTCAACCTCGGCGGTGGGTGATCGAGTTTGATACCATTGGATAGCTTTTCAAAAAATATTTGACACGTGTTTTTTCTTTTTTCGATCCCATGTGTGGATCGTGAGATATTTGACCTTTCCGGAACCTTTTTGTTACAATACACACCCTCCCCCGCACTCCCTGTACCGAATAGAAAAAAATGTTTCAGACAAAAGTAATTTATTTTTTCATAAAGAATCCGAATCTGCAAAAAAAAAATTGGTGGTCCCATTTGAAAAAAAATTTACCCCCATCCCCGCCCTCAGGAGTGGGGGTGGGGGTGAGGGTTGATAGAGTTTAATACTTCTTTTAAAAACATTTTACCCCTATTTTTTTGTTTTCCGATAAGATGCATACTTTCGGAGATATTTGACCGTTACGGGACTTTTGGGACACACTGTATATAAATATTGCTTATATAATAGTATAGGATAGGATAATTTGTCTAACTATGGGGCCGTGTGGGCTAGAATACTAAAAAAAAAAATAAAAAATAAAAAATTTGGAGAACTTTTTAAGATTCGAACCCTCGTCCTCCAGCGTGGCAGACCTACTCCCTAGCCCTGAGCTATTGAGAAGACGACCTCATTAGTGAAATTAAAATTCATATTGCGCGGGCAAGTCAAGCTTGTTTCTTTCTGCGTGAATACGTGGAGAAAAGGATGTTTCCCAGAAATGAGACCTAGCTAGATCGATTTTTCGCCCCTATATATATAAATATTGCTCGTATTATAGTATAGGATAAACTTGAAGCAATAAAAATTAAAAAATTATATATAAACTTGAACATTTAAGAAAAAACAAAAATAAGTCACCGAGCGGGATTCGAACCCGTAACACTCGTTTCTTGCCCTCCGCGTTTTAACCCACTCGACCAGACGGACAGTGGCCGGCAGGACGAAATTAGCGACCATATTCTGCGTGGAAAGAAAAACGCATGAAAACTCGAAAACACGCGTTTTCCCAAACATAAGACTGATCTAGATCGATTGTTTAACCCCGAAAACCTCCATATACCAAATTTCAGCGAAATCGTTAGAGCCGTTTCCGAGATCACAGAAACATATAAATATATAAATATACAAGAATTGGTCGTTTAAAGATATAAGATTTTTTGGAAATTATCGAAATGAAGGATAAGATAAGAGTTATTTCATGATCACTTATTTACACCTTAAGGTCCGACTTTCGTTGTCGGATCGAATTTCCGCGCTAGCGCGGGACCGGTCCTTAAGGTGTGAATTTGAACCACAATTGGAAATGATTAAATGTGTTTTTATCGTGTGCGTTCTATAACATTCGTTTAGGAACGAGCTTTTAAGAGATATAAAACTATTTTTCCGTACCCCATTTTCAATATTGCACTGGGCTTAGCAATAGCAAAATTTATTCATTGTTGATGCAATGATTCAATTTTCAACAATTACAGCCCAGTTGTTGAAAAGGATGTTTGAAACAGTACATAATGTTTATTCTGTAGGATCCGAATCTGCAATAACGAATTGGAGTTTACATTCCAAAATGTATAGAAGATTACGTCAAAATCTAAGAATGGTTTAAGAATAATTTTTTGAAAGAATGATTACGTCAAACTTCTCGTGCAGTTAAAGCTGTTTCAAGCCTTTTTGCATCAGTAATACATATGTATTTAATAGAAAAACTTACTGCCGATACAAGGGTGCTGTAGTTATCACTGCTTCATCAACGTCAATGCCGTCGACTTTTTCCAAAGCTTCTAGCGATTTTTCAAGCTCTTGCTCTTTATCACGTAAAAAGGCGATATTTTTCTTAAGTTCTACCTAAAAAAAACACAGGCAATCAAATTAAATATATAAAATGGTTACACACTTCTTCTTTTTCTAATCTTGATGCAATGGATTCAATTTTCGAACGTCCTTCAGTCAATTCCTGTTTTGTTCTTTTTAAGGTTTGAATTTCAGCATGACACTGATTAACTCGTTCTTGAATACGTCTGCGTAGTTTGTCTTCCACAGCACTTATAAGAGAGGCTTTAATATGCTCTTCAGTTATCGTCCCAGTTTGAGCAACAGAATTCTTAAAAGATTTTTTTGACAAAATTGTTAGGTTGAAAAATACACCTTACGTAATTTGAATTATATCCTGATCCGGAAGGCATCATGTATGGAGGATAACCTGGTCCAGCTTGCGGCATATTTTGTCCTGTATTAGAAGATTGAAATGCTGGGAACGATGCAAAGTTGTTCGATTGTGGATATGGAGGGAATGAGCCTGTTCCTGTTGTAGGATACGGTAGTGATGAGCTTCCAAACTCAGGTATGACGGCTAATAACATTTGAAATAACATAATTTCTTATAATAAATTCAGAAAATTTACATGGAGCTGGATATGGCGCAACAGGCTTCTTCGGCTTCGAATATACTGGAGGGTGTTCGCCGAAAGTTACAATCATAACTTGAATTAAACTTAACAAATCGGACGTTTGCTGTAAAACATATATTACGAAAAAAACGAACAAATTGAGGACATATGAAAAATATATACCGGTTGCCAATCATGCAAGTAAGGCAAGTAAATTTTACCCATGTGGTCCACATACATCGATACCTTAATTTGCATGTTTAGTGTTGGCTTCACGAAGCACATAGGAGCATTATTGGGATGAGTGTCCATTAACCAAATTATGATTGGAATATAGTAGGTATTGCCTAGGAAAACATTAACACTTTGAAAACGGCGCTGCCCAGATTCAGTCTTGTGTGAGCCACCGGTGGTACACGCCGGCGTTAACATGTTAATAAAGCTCGTATATTTTAAAAGACTTCTCACCTTTGTACACTACAGGGATAGTGCCATCCAAATTAAATAAGTCCATAGTAAGTCCATCGTTGAACACTATAAACGATCAAAAAAGGTAATTGTTTTCTTTAAGTCTAGTATGCTACCGTAAAAATTTTTATGCAAAACTACAAAGGGTCAATTAAATTGTCGGTAGAAAAAAGAAATGAGCTAAGAAAAGACAAAAACGAACAAGTGAGAAGAAAATTCAACCTCAAACATGTTTTGGTATAAGCTTACCTAGTAGAAAATTTAAGATTTCCTAAAGGAGAAATGAGGGACCAACAAATATTGTTTTAAGGACATGTTCTTATAACTTTCCCAAACAATGTTTTTTCTAATATTGATCCCGCAATCCAGAATATGCACCAAAAAATAAATAAAAATTCAAAGTTGTTTCAGAGATATTTACATATACCCAGGGTGTGTCTTAGTGTGTATGTTAAAATGAGGGATTAGAGATCTGACCTAGGCAAACACAAAATTGTGTTGCGGGGAGGGGGTGCATGCTAACGTTTTGGAAGTTACAAGGAGCGTTTTCGAAAATTCGTCGGTTTGATAAACCATAACCATCATGATACTTGTGTCTTTTTTCCTTCCGAAACATGGACATTACGTGTAGCCTTTTCGAATTATCAAAGTTTCTTACATTTTCACCACGACCACACACAAAACACAGTAATATTTTTTATTGTTTTTTAGCACTTTTTTGTACGAAAAAATAATAAAAATACTATAAAAATTATAAGATGCTCTAACAGAACACGTGTGCACTGTAACAGGACTGGTCTAATAACTGAAACGCGTAATGTTTGTCTCAAGGGTGGTCAGCGTCTCTATATATCTTTTTCTAATATGAGATCTCTCTCAGTAGCATGAATCCAGCATATAAAAGTCAGAATAATACTATGACAACGTCGAACATTCGTTCCCTAAACATACCTGTGTGCCGCATACCTGTGAAGAATACCTGAGCATATATGTATGTAACAATAGCATAGGTCTGAAACATATGAAGCTTCGTGCCAAGTATTGAGTTCAAGCATAGACGTGGTACTTATATTTTTCCTACCAGAGAAACGTTTAAACTTTAATTTGGTTATAATTTTAAGCTGTTAATCGATAGGTATAAGAATGCATAAAAAAAATGGAAAAAAGGGTTATGCCAAGCCATTAGCACAGGTTTTAAGAAAGCCCTAGTATATATTATTTTTTTACTCACCTTGACGTAAATTTTAAACATAGTTTCAAACCGTTGGCTTATTGGTATAGTTATGGCCCAAAACTATAACAACATGAAACGATATATCCATTCTTGATTCAGATTCTGCCTAGGCACTAAGATATTTTATGAATGGTTTCTGTACGTACTAACGTTTCAAAAACATTTTATTCTGTTAGGCGATCGTAGCGATTTTTTGCGGCGGGCTCTCGCTCTATTATTACTCCAAATAAGTTGTAGCAGTCCAGATCCATAATATTGGGATTGTACAGTGGAAGTTCGTCCTCTAGAAAGCGCTCGTTTTGGCTTTATAAAAAAAAAAGAAAAAAGCATACCACGCGGTTTAGACGAATTGATAGACACCTCATTGATTAAAATCCATCCAGCTGTTGGGATGCATCGAGGGTATAAAGAATACCACATACATACCCAGATACGGTCGAAAACCGTATTCGTCTACTGCCGCGCTGTCGGGTAAAAAGTGGTTGACATGGTTTACACTATGATGAGTTTTCGAAAACTCCCAGGGTGATTTGTAAATTCCAATTTCCATGGTTTGTACATTATTTTTTTTCTTTTTTGTCTTTTAATATACTCAACGTAGCGACATCCAACTCACACCAAAAATCTATTATACCAATATGTTTTATAAACATTTCAATAGTTTTTTCCTAAAATTAATTTTTCACAGACTTTTCTGCGAAATAATGCACCCATTTTTTTATTTTTATCTAATTGCCTATTTTACTACCTTTACAAAAAGATACATATCCAGGTAAAATAGAAGTAGAAGAATCTATTCCTTATAAAACCCTTGCTGGAATCTTATACCATGTTTCCATCTCCCCAAACTCTTGGGATTTAGAATAAGTGATTTAAAAGTGCGGGCAGTTTCTGCCGTAGCCAAAATAAATTATCTTAAGCTACTTTTCTCGGCATAAACTGAACAAAAGTGAAGCACAACTAACTAAAATAGCAACGTGAAATAGCTGATGCTATTCGAGCTTAAGTCATATATTTGGGCGCAGCTTCGGTATAAACTGAACTGGCTAAGCTTGACTTCTCAAAAAATTAACAGCTGATTCAACGAAATTGGAAATGAAGGTAATTTGAAAGTGAAATCTTTACAGATTTTCAGATTATTTGGATGAAATCAATAATTTATTAGATATGATAATTGAAGAAAAGAGTTTGCGATTGTTGGTCGATAAAAAAACTAGGAACAGGGAAGTTTATAAAATATTATAAGAAAAACAAACAACAAACAAATATAACAGGGAGGATCAAATAAAATTCAATTTTCAAAAGGTAAAAATCGAATATATGAAGTGCGTTGTGAACAACAACAAAAATGGAGGGAAACGTATGGAATCCGCTTAATTTGTCAAAATGCTAATTTTAATGCACAATCGGCCATTGGAAGCTTTTCGGAATTCCGGGTTTGATTCACAAGGTGAAAGTATTTTTTGATATTGAAAGAAATATAAAATTCCGTGATTAAAAGGTTCAGTGGAAGATTCCAATCAAACAATTCCAGAAGAACAAATCGAATAACTGTACAAAACAAATAGCAATATAACACCGACTCGCAGAGAGAAATCGCTGAAAGG
The DNA here is from genome assembly GCA_951509405.1 of Machimus rusticus. Classification (NCBI taxonomy): domain Eukaryota; kingdom Metazoa; phylum Arthropoda; class Insecta; order Diptera; family Asilidae; genus Machimus; species Machimus rusticus. The sequence goes on from OX608054.1 coordinate 6,435,251, forward strand.
AGTGAAACGAGTATATGTACCAATAGCCGCCAAAAAACGTAAATATTTCTAACTCACGACATCACGTACATTATATTGTATCATTGAATAAGATAGTGAATTTTACCATATCAAAAGAATTAAGGAAGACTGAAAAACCATACACATGTTATGTTAAACCATCTGGAACGTCTGCAAAAAAATCATGCATTTCAGGAGGAAATGCGAAAAAAAGATGGGGCATTCCTGAAAAATCTCTAACCACTAACGGTGACCGAAGTGGTGAGCAGTTGGTGTACATCGTCGGGAACCAACGGGAATCTTAATTTTCCTTTTAAAGCGTGCAATGTAATGTAATACAAGGTATTGAAATAAAAGCTACTATTCCCACTAAATAATATCTTTTATTTATTTCTTACTGATCGCACAAAGTCTCTGAGTTCATTGCTCTTCTGTGTTTGTGTATATATATGTATATTGGGAATACCATTGCGATGATGGGAAATTAATTGTCAAAGCTATCAGCTGATTGTACACTATAAACCGCGCTATTTTAGCGCAGTCATTTTTACTTAAGGGGTAATATCACCTTGTGTTCTCTAAATTTTAAGTGATTTTCTGAGACGTCTCACGGACGATTGGAACTAGATAGAGATATGAGGTTTTGGGCATATGAAAGTACTGGTCTTTCACTACAAAACATATGTTTTATTTTAATTTTACGATATAAAATGGCGGCACAGCAAGAAAAACAAAAAATTTCGGACTTTCGACATGGGCGTACCGCTACAGGTCACAATTTTTAATCTGGAACAAAAAGCTAAAACGTTTCTTAAAATATAGTCCAAAATCTAGTGAATGTCGTAGGATTTTTTTGATACCTTGATTTTTATAGATTTTATAAGCGTTTTTCGGTAAATGTTGTTCGAGAAAACAAGAAAATAAAGTTCAAACTAACGCCATTTTCTTAAAATTCAATATTTCGAAAAAATCCTACGACATTCACTAGATTTTGAACTATACTTTAAGAAACTTTTTAGTTTTTTGTTCCAGTTTAAATATTGTGTCCTGTAGCGGTACGCCCATGTCGAAAGTCCGAAATTTTTTGTTTTCCTTGCTGTGCCGCCATTTTGTATCGTAAAATTAAAATAAAACATATGTTTTGTAGTTAAAGACCAGTACTTTCATATGCCCAAAACCTCATATCTCTATCTAATTCCAATCGTCCGTGAGACGTCTCAGAAAATCACGTAAAATTTAGAGAACACAAGGTGATATTACCCCTTAAGTTAACTTAGCACGGCATAAACCCGGCTATATGTATATAATAATAGATGTGTTCGTTTCATAGAGTTCTCGCTCGAGTTCAGGAGGAAGGAACACAAGTAAGTTGTATAAAGTAATAATGAACAATTTTATATTTTCAGGTGTTATAAATGAAGATTCTATTAAAAAATGCGAAGGAAACATCTGAAAGGCCTACATAATCGTCAAACGGCACTGAAATTTTGCATAAAATGGGGCAAAATATGCGAAATCGGTGAGGGCGAAATCCGAGAAAAAAATGTTTTTTTTTTTTAAATATCGGGAAAATTGGTACAGCCCTCACGGATTATTGCATATATAGTAGTTCTTGACCCCCATGCAAATTTTTGCGAAGTTTTAGTGCCGTTTGGCCGATGTCTAGGAACCCGACTTAAGCCTCAAAACCATGTAACCGAGGCTTGAGCGCTTGAGTTTTGATATTTATTTGTTAGTCGCCTCTCAAGTCAGTTGTGTGTTATTTTCTGATTATGAGTGTTGAATGAAGGAAATCATAATAAAAATCGCGCCCTAAATCACGTATTTCGCGGCAAACTAATATGAAGTGTCAAATGTATTTTCAAGCCAACTTGAAGTCAAGCCCTCAAGCACTGACATATAGAAATGGACCACTCGTTCCATACAAAATTCCTATATCGAGATGGTGCACTTTCTCGTTCCCTCTTGCTCACACCATTAACGGATTTTGAGCAGTCAGCTGTGGGTTTGAATTGTTGTCAAAAGCAATTTTGGGGCATTAGTCCGTTTTAATTACATAAATCCATCAAGTAATTACACCAAAAATTATTAAATAATTCCTGTTGTATCTTAAGTCCCTTTAAAGGAGCGCGAACATGAAATTACCCCTTTTTAAGTTACAACTAAATTTTACACAATTTCTGAGTTTTCGGAGGAAATTATGTTATTAAATTATGGAAATTTATCTTTTAGTATCCCATTTTGCAAATTTTTTTTATTTTGACTCATTTACGACAAAACTGGCACAAAAACCTCAAAAAACCTGGGTGGCGTAATGCGGCGAATTATTTCGGAATTAATTGCATTTATGTCATTTTAATGTAACTAAATTAAGTGGGGATTACAGCGAAAACACAAAAGTGCTCTAATTATTACTTTTGAGTTCTTAAAACAGTTTTTTAGCGATATAAACAGTATATTCAGAAGAGAACATTTCGACGTTTTGGTGAGAATTTTTAGATGAAAAATGTCTTATTCCAGAAACTTCTCGCTGCGATATTATTTGAAATTTACACTATGATGAGTTTTCGAAAACTCCCAGGGTGATTTGTAAATTCCAATTTCCATGGTTTGTACATTATTTTTTTTCTTTTTTGTCTTTTAATATACTCAACGTAGCGACATCCAACTCACACCAAAAATCTATTATACCAATATGTTTTATAAACATTTCAATAGTTTTTTTCTAAAATTAATTTTTCACAGACTTTTCTGCGAAATTATGCACCCATTTTTTTATTTTTATCTAATTGCCTATTTTACTACCTTTACAAAAAGATACATATCCAGGTAAAATAGAAGTAGAAGAATCTATTCCTTATAAAACCCTTGCTGGAATCTTATACCATGTTTCCATCTCCCCAAACTCTTGGGATTTAGAATAAGTGATTTAAAAGTGCGGGCAGTTTCTGCCGTAGCCAAAATAAATTATCTTAAGCTACTTTTCTCGGCATAAACTGAACAAAAGTGAAGCACAACTAACTAAAATAGCAACGTGAAATAGCTGATGCTATTCGAGCTTAAGTCATATATTTGGGCGCAGCTTCGGTATAAACTGAACTGGCTAAGCTTGACTTCTCAAAAAATTAACAGCTGATTCAACGAAATTGGAAATGAAGGTAATTTGAAAGTGAAATCTTTACAGATTTTCAGATTATTTGGATGAAATCAATAATTTATTAGATATGATAATTGAAGAAAAGGGTTTGTGATTGTTGGTCGATAAAAAAACTAGGAACAGGGAAGTTTATAAAATATTATAAGAAAAACAAACAACAAATAAATATAACAGGGAGGATCAAATAAAATTCAAATTTCAAAAGGTAAAAATCGAATATATGAAGTGCGTTGTGAACAACAACAAAAATGGAGGGAAAAGTATGGAATCCGCTTAATTTGTCAAAATGCTAATTTTAATGCACAATCGGCCATTGGAAGCTTTTCGGAATTCCGGGTTTGATTCACAAGGTGAAAGTATTTTTTGATATTGAAAGAAATATAAAATTCCGTGATTAAAAGGTTCAGTGGAAGATTCCAATCAAACAATTCCAGAAGAACAAATCGAATAACTGTACCAAACAAATAGCAATATAACACCGACTCGCAGAGAGAAATCGCTGAAAGGAGTGAAACGAGTATATGTACCAATAGCCGCCAAAAAACGTAAATATTTCTAACTCACGACATCACGTACATTATATTGTATCATTGAATAAGATAGTGAATTTTACCATATCAAAAGAATTAAGGAAGACTGAAAAACCATACACATGTTATGTTAAACCATCTGGAACGTCTGCAAAAAAATCATGCATTTCAGGAGGAAATGCGAAAAAAAGATGGGGCATTCCTGAAAAATCTCTAACCACTAACGGTGACCGAAGTGGTGAGCAGTTGGTGTACATCGTCGGGAACCAACGGGAATCTTAATTTTCCTTTTAAAGCGTGCAATGTAATGTAATACAAGGTATTGAAATAAAAGCTACTATTCCCACTAAATAATATCTTTTATTTATTTCTTACTGATCGCACAAAGTCTCTGAGTTCATTGCTCTTCTGTGTTTGTGTATATATATGTATATTGGGAATACCATTGCGATGATGGGAAATTAATTGTCAAAGCTATCAGCTGATTGTACACTATAAACCGCGCTATTTTAGCGCAGTCATTTTTACTTAAGGGGTAATATCACCTTGTGTTCTCTAAATTTTAAGTGATTTTCTGAGACGTCTCACGGACGATTGGAACTAGATAGAGATATGAGGTTTTGGGCATATGAAAGTACTGGTCTTTCACTACAAAACATATGTTTTATTTTAATTTTACGATACAAAATGGCGGCACAGCAAGAAAAACAAAAAATTTCGGACTTTCGACATGGGCGTACCGCTACAGGTCACAATTTTTAATCTGGAACAAAAAGCTAAAACGTTTCTTAAAATATAGTCCAAAATCTAGTGAATGTCGTAGGATTTTTTTGATACCTTGATTTTTATAGATTTTATAAGCGTTTTTCGGTAAATGTTGTTCGAGAAAACAAGAAAATAAAGTTCAAACTAACGCCATTTTCTTAAAATTCAATATTTCGAAAAAATCCTACGACATTCACTAGATTTTGAACTATACTTTAAGAAACTTTTTAGTTTTTTGTTCCAGTTTAAATATTGTGTCCTGTAGCGGTACGCCCATGTCGAAAGTCCGAAATTTTTTGTTTTCCTTGCTGTGCCGCCATTTTGTATCGTAAAATTAAAATAAAACATATGTTTTGTAGTTAAAGACCAGTACTTTCATATGCCCAAAACCTCATATCTCTATCTAATTCCAATCGTCCGTGAGACGTCTCAGAAAATCACGTAAAATTTAGAGAACACAAGGTGATATTACCCCTTAAGTTAACTTAGCACGGCATAAACCCGGCTATATGTATATAATAATAGATGTGTTCGTTTCATAGAGTTCTCGCTCGAGTTCAGGAGGAAGGAACACAAGTAAGTTGTATAAAGTAATAATGAACAATTTTATATTTTCAGGTGTTATAAATGAAGATTCTATTAAAAAATGCGAAGGAAACATCTGAAAGGCCTACATAATCGTCAAACGGCACTGAAATTTTGCATAAAATGGGGCAAAATATGCGAAATCGGTGAGGGCGAAATCCGAGAAAAAAATGTTTTTTTTTTTAAATATCGGGAAAATTGGTACAGCCCTCACGGATTATTGCATATATAGTAGTTCTTGACCCCCATGCAAATTTTTGCGAAGTTTTAGTGCCGTTTGGCCGATGTCTAGGAACCCGACTTAAGCCTCAAAACCATGTAACCGAGGCTTGAGCGCTTGAGTTTTGATATTTATTTGTTAGTCGCCTCTCAAGTCAGTTGTGTGTTATTTTCTGATTATGAGTGTTGAATGAAGGAAATCATAATAAAAATCGCGCCCTAAATCACGTATTTCGCGGCAAACTAATATGAAGTGTCAAATGTATTTTCAAGCCAACTTGAAGTCAAGCCCTCAAGCACTGACATATAGAAATGGACCACTCGTTCCATACAAAATTCCTATATCGAGATGGTGCACTTTCTCGTTCCCTCTTGCTCACACCATTAACGGATTTTGAGCAGTCAGCTGTGGGTTTGAATTGTTGTCAAAAGCAATTTTGGGGCATTAGTCCGTTTTAATTACATAAATCCATCAAGTAATTACACCAAAAATTATTAAATAATTCCTGTTGTATCTTAAGTCCCTTTAAAGGAGCGCGAACATGAAATTACCCCTTTTTAAGTTACAACTAAATTTTACACAATTTCTGAGTTTTCGGAGGAAATTATGTTATTAAATTATGGAAATTTATCTTTTAGTATCCCATTTTGCAAATTTTTTTTATTTTGACACATTTACGACAAAACTGGCACAAAAACCTCAAAAAACCTGGGTGGCGTAATGCGGCGAATTATTTCGGAATTAATTGCATTTATGTCATTTTAATGTAACTAAATTAAGTGGGGATTACAGCGAAAACACAAAAGTGCTCTAATTATTACTTTTGAGTTCTTAAAACAGTTTTTTAGCGATATAAACAGTATATTCAGAAGAGAACATTTCGACGTTTTGGTGAGAATTTTTAGATGAAAAATGTCTTATTCCAGAAACTTCTCGCTGCGATATTATTTGAAATTTACACTATGATGAGTTTTCGAAAACTCCCAGGGTGATTTGTAAATTCCAATTTCCATGGTTTGTACATTATTTTTTTTCTTTTTTGTCTTTTAATATACTCAACGTAGCGACATCCAACTCACACCAAAAATCTATTATACCAATATGTTTTATAAACATTTCAATAGTTTTTTTCTAAAATTAATTTTTCACAGACTTTTCTGCGAAATTATGCACCCATTTTTTTATTTTTATCTAATTGCCTATTTTACTACCTTTACAAAAAGATACATATCCAGGTAAAATAGAAGTAGAAGAATCTATTCCTTATAAAACCCTTGCTGGAATCTTATACCATGTTTCCATCTCCCCAAACTCTTGGGATTTAGAATAAGTGATTTAAAAGTGCGGGCAGTTTCTGCCGTAGCCAAAATAAATTATCTTAAGCTACTTTTCTCGGCATAAACTGAACAAAAGTGAAGCACAACTAACTAAAATAGCAACGTGAAATAGCTGATGCTATTCGAGCTTAAGTCATATATTTGGGCGCAGCTTCGGTATAAACTGAACTGGCTAAGCTTGACTTCTCAAAAAATTAACAGCTGATTCAACGAAATTGGAAATGAAGGTAATTTGAAAGTGAAATCTTTACAGATTTTCAGATTATTTGGATGAAATCAATAATTTATTAGATATGATAATTGAAGAAAAGGGTTTGTGATTGTTGGTCGATAAAAAAACTAGGAACAGGGAAGTTTATAAAATATTATAAGAAAAACAAACAACAAATAAATATAACAGGGAGGATCAAATAAAATTCAAATTTCAAAAGGTAAAAATCGAATATATGAAGTGCGTTGTGAACAACAACAAAAATGGAGGGAAAAGTATGGAATCCGCTTAATTTGTCAAAATGCTAATTTTAATGCACAATCGGCCATTGGAAGCTTTTCGGAATTCCGGGTTTGATTCACAAGGTGAAAGTATTTTTTGATATTGAAAGAAATATAAAATTCCGTGATTAAAAGGTTCAGTGGAAGATTCCAATCAAACAATTCCAGAAGAACAAATCGAATAACTGTACCAAACAAATAGCAATATAACACCGACTCGCAGAGAGAAATCGCTGAAAGGAGTGAAACGAGTATATGTACCAATAGCCGCCAAAAAACGTAAATATTTCTAACTCACGACATCACGTACATTATATTGTATCATTGAATAAGATAGTGAATTTTACCATATCAAAAGAATTAAGGAAGACTGAAAAACCATACACATGTTATGTTAAACCATCTGGAACGTCTGCAAAAAAATCATGCATTTCAGGAGGAAATGCGAAAAAAAGATGGGGCATTCCTGAAAAATCTCTAACCACTAACGGTGACCGAAGTGGTGAGCAGTTGGTGTACATCGTCGGGAACCAACGGGAATCTTAATTTTCCTTTTAAAGCGTGCAATGTAATGTAATACAAGGTATTGAAATAAAAGCTACTATTCCCACTAAATAATATCTTTTATTTATTTCTTACTGATCGCACAAAGTCTCTGAGTTCATTGCTCTTCTGTGTTTGTGTATATATATGTATATTGGGAATACCATTGCGATGATGGGAAATTAATTGTCAAAGCTATCAGCTGATTGTACACTATAAACCGCGCTATTTTAGCGCAGTCATTTTTACTTAAGGGGTAATATCACCTTGTGTTCTCTAAATTTTAAGTGATTTTCTGAGACGTCTCACGGACGATTGGAACTAGATAGAGATATGAGGTTTTGGGCATATGAAAGTACTGGTCTTTCACTACAAAACATATGTTTTATTTTAATTTTACGATACAAAATGGCGGCACAGCAAGAAAAACAAAAAATTTCGGACTTTCGACATGGGCGTACCGCTACAGGTCACAATTTTTAATCTGGAACAAAAAGCTAAAACGTTTCTTAAAATATAGTCCAAAATCTAGTGAATGTCGTAGGATTTTTTTGATACCTTGATTTTTATAGATTTTATAAGCGTTTTTCGGTAAATGTTGTTCGAGAAAACAAGAAAATAAAGTTCAAACTAACGCCATTTTCTTAAAATTCAATATTTCGAAAAAATCCTACGACATTCACTAGATTTTGAACTATACTTTAAGAAACTTTTTAGTTTTTTGTTCCAGTTTAAATATTGTGTCCTGTAGCGGTACGCCCATGTCGAAAGTCCGAAATTTTTTGTTTTCCTTGCTGTGCCGCCATTTTGTATCGTAAAATTAAAATAAAACATATGTTTTGTAGTTAAAGACCAGTACTTTCATATGCCCAAAACCTCATATCTCTATCTAATTCCAATCGTCCGTGAGACGTCTCAGAAAATCACGTAAAATTTAGAGAACACAAGGTGATATTACCCCTTAAGTTAACTTAGCACGGCATAAACCCGGCTATATGTATATAATAATAGATGTGTTCGTTTCATAGAGTTCTCGCTCGAGTTCAAGAGGAAGGAACACAAGTAAGTTGTATAAAGTAATAATGAACAATTTTATATTTTCAGGTGTTATAAATGAAGATTCTATTAAAAAATGCGAAGGAAACATCTGAAAGGCCTACATAATCGTCAAACGGCACTGAAATTTTGCATAAAATGGGGCAAAATATGCGAAATCGGTGAGGGCGAAATCCGAGAAAAAAATGTTTTTTTTTTTAAATATCGGGAAAATTGGTACAGCCCTCACGGATTATTGCATATATAGTAGTTCTTGACCCCCATGCAAATTTTTGCGAAGTTTTAGTGCCGTTTGGCCGATGTCTAGGAACCCGACTTAAGCCTCAAAACCATGTAACCGAGGCTTGAGCGCTTGAGTTTTGATATTTATTTGTTAGTCGCCTCTCAAGTCAGTTGTGTGTTATTTTCTGATTATGAGTGTTGAATGAAGGAAATCATAATAAAAATCGCGCCCTAAATCACGTATTTCGCGGCAAACTAATATGAAGTGTCAAATGTATTTTCAAGCCAACTTGAAGTCAAGCCCTCAAGCACTGACATATAGAAATGGACCACTCGTTCCATACAAAATTCCTATATCGAGATGGTGCACTTTCTCGTTCCCTCTTGCTCACACCATTAACGGATTTTGAGCAGTCAGCTGTGGGTTTGAATTGTTGTCAAAAGCAATTTTTGGGGCATTAGTCCGTTTTAATTACATAAATCCATCAAGTAATTACACCAAAAATTATTAAATAATTCCTGTTGTATCTTAAGTCCCTTTAAAGGAGCGCGAACATGAAATTACCCCTTTTTAAGTTACAACTAAATTTTACACAATTTCTGAGTTTTCGGAGGAAATTATGTTATTAAATTATGGAAATTTATCTTTTAGTATCCCATTTTGCAAATTTTTTTTATTTTGACTCATTTACGACAAAAATGGCACAAAAACCTCAAAAAACCTGGGTGGCGTAATGCGGCGAATTATTTCGGAATTAATTGCATTTATGTCATTTTAATGTAACTAAATTAAGTGGGGATTACAGCGAAAACACAAAAGTGCTCTAATTATTACTTTTGAGTTCTTAAAACAGTTTTTTAGCGATATAAACAGTATATTCAGAAGAGAACATTTCGACGTTTTGGTGAGAATTTTTAGATGAAAAATGTCTTATTCCAGAAACTTCTCGCTGCGATATTATTTGAAATTAAATGCTGCATTTAAGGAAATTAAATTTAAGCGCGCAGGCTACAAATAAAAATAAATATAGTTTTTAAATTTGCCGCCTTTTGAAGGCTCCTATCTCGCCTAATGCAGAAGAAATGGAAAGATATATGCTCCCTATATCTGAACTCTCCTTAGGCGAAAACCGTCAAAAGGGTGCACCATTTGAGACAGCAAATCGAGTGGTCCATTTCTATGTCAGTGCCCTCAAGTCGGAAAGTTGGCGCCGCGGATTGAACAAGTCAAGTCTTCAATCCGACATGTAACCGTAGTAAATGTAAATTTTATCGCTTGTTAAATTGTGCTGAATAAACTTTTCGGAGATACCATCACCCAAAATCTCAAGATTTGAAAATCGCCTACTTTTATGGAAAATCGAATAGATTTAGAAAATCTCGAGATTTTGTGATGGACACTTTTTTTATTCTTTTACCCTTATAATTTTGCTATAATGTTCCTTTAGTAAAAACATTCCGAAGACGTCAAATACAGCATAGAATGACAGTCATCCATATTTATTGCAAATTTCAGCAAGTGTTGATTTACGATTAAAATTTTCATTTACTTTTAAGTAAAAACTTGCATAACGTCATATCTCGAATCGCGTCTTCGAAGAGGATACAAGGTCTTTTTCTAATAAAAAGCTGTTAAGCCAATTCAGCAAATTATTCAAACTTACCAAATTTATCATAATGATATCTAAGACTGGGATAATTTTCAAGTACATCCAGAACGTCTTTCTTCGTTGCGGAAATGTTCTTGTACTGCAAACAAACTTTTGTTGATATGATTTCCTTCTGCAGATAAATTGAATTATAAACATACCTTCGACAAGAGTCGAGTTATACGAGCCTCCTCTGCCCCGGAACGCATGTTTTCTTCAATTTGCAAGAATATTAGCCGTACTACCGCCGCACGGAACTTCGAATTCCGTGAAGTAAATATCCTGGAAAATTCTCAACTAAGATGACAGATGACTAATTTTGCGATTGTGTCTCCCAAGTTGGCAATTAGAATCAAGTTGTGCTTTTGGATAAGTTTAACCACAAAAAGCTTGTTAATCTAATAAGTCTCCGATGTGGAACATATACCTTTTGCCGCGTTCAGAAATTAATCCTGGAATGATGAGATTTTTATGATCTACATCGCAATGTTTGAATTGGGCATAGAAAGATGGATCGCTCAATCGCCTGTTTCTGAATAGTTCATAATCTACGTTCGTTAGAGGTCCATAAGAAAGAAGTTATGAAGAATCGGGCTTAAGCTTACATGTTAGCCGTATTCAGAAACTCATTCCGGACCGATTGGGTTGGTTCCATCCCTGTTCAGAAAATCGCGTTCCAGAGCCTGGGGTTAACACACTGATATGTAGAAAAGCACCACTCTTGGAGGAGCAAACGAGTATGGAGTGGAACAACCGTATAAAAAATCTGTCTGTGAGTGAAGCCAAAAATCCAATGTCAAAAAAGTGTACCGAATGTCAAAAGCCAGAATCCCCGCCGTGTATTAAGTGTCAAACGAGAACCGACCGGGGAATTTAAAGTGCAGAAGAGGTTATTTTGTCCTTTTTTTGCTTAAATGTGGGTTGTAAGGAGTAATTTTTATGTTTAAATGCTGCCTTATTTTCTGAAAAGGTCTAATATATATATGTTTGGGTTATTTCGCGGGTAATACTATTGAAAAGTGCCTAAGAAGTGTTTCATGCTTGGCTGCAAAAATGTGCAGATTTACGGGATCTTTGGGATTTCTTTTCACAAGTAAGTATTTAAGAAAACTACATTTAGTGATTTCGTTTGATAAATTTGTGTAAATGATTAAATTTTATGTGAGAAGTTCGTGCTTAACTGAAGTGATTTTTCCTCCAGAAGAATTGTCAGATATGCGCAGATGGACGCCAGAGTCGTCGCCATACAGGTTTTTATGGAGGGATAATACGTAATCAAGATTGATTGATAGAAATACATGGAGGAACAAACGAAAACGGAGAGGCTGTATCCAGAAAAATTTTAAGCATTTCTCTATTTGGGTTAGTGAAATTAGAATGTGTGAGTTTTGCTCATTGTAGTAGGTAAAAGATGCATTTTTGAAGGGGGCGCTCTGATTTGTAGAGTGCTTTTTAAGTGCCGCCACTGAAAAATAAGGTGATAGCAGAAATGGGTGATTTTGAAAGGTAAACAAACTGGGACACCTAAATTAAAACGTAATTTTTTCCATTTTATAACAAATGTCGACAAATCTATTTAATCACATTCACTTAAGAACACTTATAAAATATAAAATAACACTCCAACTTCCCTGAAAAATGTTTTTCCTTTGGAATATCGCCGATTGTTTTTGCAGCAGCACACCGCGCACTTCATAATCAAATTTGCCTTTAAAAATTAAAGTAAATAACAAATTTTCTTGCACTATAGGAAATAACATACAATAAACAAACTGTTTAATCCTTACTGATTGAAACACTTGATTGAAAACCTTAATTTCGGCACAGAAAACACTCGATATGAACCCGACCAACAAGGCGACGTCAAATTAAGGTGACACCCCCTTTGCCCGTTTACCCGCGTTCCTACGACCAAAAATGCTTATCACACGCACAGGGTTTTTACACGATATAGCCTCTCCGTTTTCGTTTGTTCCTCCATGAAGAAATATCACTTTACTTAATACTTTTTTTTATTGGGTTTTAGGTTCCCGAGCGATGTCCATTTGCAGAATAGGTGGTTCCAACAGATTAAATCACCCCTTTGCAGTGCCAGAAAAAATTGTACGCCTTTACCACTGACATAGAAATGGATTACTCATTCCATACAAAATGCCTATTTAAAAATGGTGCACTTTCCCTTTCCCTCTTGCTCACACCCTTTGAGGAAGGAACTAAAGGAGATGACATGTTGTGAAAAAAGCGTGCCAACTTTCGTTCTTCTTCTTGTTTCTCTCGAGATGCCAGAGACGGCGTTAAAAATGGTTGGTGACTTAAATATCCGTAAAGAGGAAATGTTTCGAGCATATATAATTCCTTGTTTTTATGTACCTATCATTTAGTCCAATAGACATTACCCATCTCCTTTTTAAAACTTAATCTCAAGGTGGCCTATACAAAATAAATTGGTTGGTTGGTTGTTCTCAAGTTACTATCCTCTGATACATACATACATCAAAAATAAATTATCTCTTATGTAACTATGTCTCTGCGCCAAACTCCCCATAGATTGTCAGTTGACAATTACTCGAAATATTGAGTTGAATTTCCCGCAATAATTTTACTTATAATCGTGCGGAACACGAATATATATCAATTACTGCACTCATAGAACATTGTCTTTCCGAAAAATTAACAAAAAATCACTTCGCGGGTATTTGTTTACAAAAAAGTGACAGGCAAGCACCCCTCGAAAGCTTTGAAAATTCAAGATGGCGAAAATATTTGGCTACGCTGTCATGCATATACTTTACTAGGGAATGTCGCCTCTTTAGTTCCCTCCTCAAAGCTCACACCATTAACGAATTTTGAGCAGTCAGCTGTGCGTTTGAATTGCCGTCAAACGCATTTTTGGGGCATTAGTCCATATTTTAATTGCATTATTCCATCAAGTAATTACACCAAAAATTATTAAATAATTCTTTTTGTATCTTAAGTCCCTTTAAAGGAATGAAAACATGAAATAACCCCTTTTTAAGCTACAACTGAATTTTACCTAATTTCTAAGTTTTCAGCAGAAATTGTATTATTAAATTATGAAGATAAGTCTTTGAGTATCCCATATTGCAAATTCTTTTATTTTATGTTTGATTTACCGACAAAACTGGCACAAAAACCACAAAAAACTTTGGTTGCGTAATGCAGCGAATTATTTCGGAATTAATTGCATTTATGTCATTTTAATGTAACTAAATTAAGTGGGGATTACAGCGAAAACACAAAAGTGCTCTAATTATTACTTTTGAGATCTTAAAACAGTTGTTTAGTGACATAAACCGCATATCCAGAAAAGAGCATTTCAGCGTTTTGTTGAGAATTTTTCAATGAAAAATGTCTTATTCCAGAAACGTCTCTCTGTGAAATTATTTGAGATGTAATGCTACATTTAGGGGATTTAAATTTAAATGTGCAGGTTACAAATGAAAATAATTATAATTTTTAATTTTTCCTGCATTTCGAAGGCGCCTATCTCACCTAATGCGAAAGAAATGTACAGATGCTTCCTACATCTGAACTTTATCATCTATCTTTGGTTTAAAAATCAGAACTTTTGTATTAACGCTTTGCTTTATTTCGATTTCAAATGTCGCGCTGCCAAGTTATGCTGTGCGCTTCCGCGAATACGTGTGAACCACTGACATATAGAAATGGACCACTCGTCCCATACAAAATGCCTATATCGAGATGGTGCACTTTCCCGTTCCCTCTTGCCCACACCATTAACGGATTTTGAGCAGTCATCTGTGGGTTTGAATTGTTGTCAAATGCAATTTTTGGGGCATTAGTCCGTTTTAATTACATAAACCCATCAAGTAAATGCACAAAAAATTATTAAATAACTTATTTTGTACCTTAAGTCAGTTTAAAAGAAGGCAATCAAGAAATTACCCCTTTTTTAAGATACAACTGAATTTTAAATAATTTCTTAGTTTTCGGCAGAAATTATGTTATTAAATTATGGAAATTAGTCTTTTAGTACCCTATATTGCAAATTCTTTTTATTTTATGTCTCATTTACCGACAAAAATGGCACAAAAACCACAAAACATCTGGAGCGCGTTCAAAAACTAAACTATAGTTAACCCCGTGGTAAGCCATGGTTATGCTTATCGAAGCCACTTAACCACAGGGTTATGCTTAACCACAAGGGTATTTTTGAACGACTCGTAGTTAACTACGCTACGCTACGTTAACTGTCAATCGAATAATTGTGACGTTATGTTTTTAAAAATTTATTGAAATCAAAGGTAACTGAAATCAATTTTTGAGAATTTTAGCGGCTTTATCAAGAATATTAAATCCAAAAAGAGCTTTTGCAAGCTCTTTTCATTTGAATCGGATTCGATTCGCATGGTTTCAGGAATAGGCCTCCAGAACAGTGAAAACTCCCACCAAGACAGCTTTCAAAGAGTTCACAGACTTCTTCTTCTTCTTCTTCTTTATATTTAAATGTGTTTCTTAACCACTGGCTGACCATACTCAAGGAGTATGGTTAAAATTAGACTACGCCATAGTTAACTATGAAGAGTTTATGAACGGCAAATAGTTATGCTCGTGGTTATGTTGTGGTTAACCACAGAGTTTTTGAACAACAAAAGTTAACCATAGTTAACTATAGTCTAGTTTTTGAACGCGCTCCTGGGCAGCGAATTATTTCGGAATTAATTGCATTTATGTCTTTTTAATGCAACTAAATTTAATGGGGATTACAGCTAAAACACAAAAGCGCTCTAATTATTACTTTTGAGTTCTTAAAACAGCTGTTTAGCGATATAAACCGCATATCCAGAAGAGGGCATTTCAACGTTTTACTGAGAATTTTTCAATGAAAAAGGTCTTTTTTCAGAAACTTCTCGCTACGAAATTATTTGAGAGGTACTGCTAAATTTAGGGGAATTAGATATAAGCGTCCAGGCTACAAATAAAAATAAATATAATTTTTAAATTTGCCGCCTTTTGAAGTCCCCTATCTCGCCTAATGTGAAAGAAATAGACAGATATATGCTCCCTATAGCTGAACTCTCCTTAGGTAAGAACTGTCAAAAGGGTGCACCATTTGAGACAGCAAATCGAGTAGTCCATTTCTATATGTCAGTGGTGTGAACATGAAAGCGCAAAAAGGAACGTGAAAGCGAACGCTCTCACGAATCGTGTAATCATAGTCTTAAAGTGAGAACTGTCAAAAGGGTGCACCATTTGAGATAGCAAATCGAGTAGTCCGGGCGTGTTGTTAAATTCAGAATCTTTAAGATTCTTCAAGACAAAGTGTTGCTATATTCAGATTTTCTGAAATGTCAAGTGTTGCTAAATTCAGATTTAAGAAAAATTCTTTAAAGAACATCCAGACAGAATCAAAGGCACTTGAACCGTCTGGATGTCAAAGACAACTGTCAGTGCCGATTGTCAATGATGTATTTTTTGTTATAACGTTCCATATAGTAGTCCATGAATTACTTTCATATTTAATTTAATGTTTGAAACAATTCAGAACACTCCATCATGAATCTAATTTATTTTTAAATATTTGTGATATTTGCCGTCTAACGCATGACAGTTGTCAAACAATCACTGCTGCCAAAGTGTTGCAGAATTCAGCCAAATCATAATCCAGCCAGTTTCGGCTGACAGCTAGTTGCCGTAAGAAAAAATCTGAATTTAACAACACGCCCTCCATTTCTATAAGAAATTCAATTCAATTCAATTTTTGGTAATTTTCTAGATAAAAAAAATTTCGTGGCGGCCATCCCTTAAAAAAAAGTTATAGCCCCATAAAAAAAAAGTGATAACCCCATAAAAATAGGGATTTTTGCGATATAATAACGAAACGTTTTAGATTATTTTCCGACTACTATCTTTGAGGACACACGGCTCCTAAATTTTTAGGCCCCTCCCCCCTCTCCCCCCACCTACCCTTCCCACTCTCATATTATTACAAATATAATATAAGGAATAAATGCCGACTACCATGTAACTCCGCGCCGGAGTACTCATACCGTCCAAGAATGCATGTATACAAGCATACATGCACTAATCAACGCATGCGGAAGTGAATATATGTGGAGCGTAAACTTATATGTATGTATTATATGTGTGTGTGTGCGTGAACTTATGTATGCATTTGAATATACATGCACATAGGTACATACACAGACAGGTTACACACATTATTACCTTTAACAGAAGAGTCAGAGTGACTGTGGGCTACTATGATATGCGTGTGCGCAAAAAACACAAGGGGCATGTTTACGTATCGTATGTACAGATCTTACTTACTACTAAGAAAACACTTATATATATAATAAATACTAAGAAATAAAACTAAGCAACATATTTTGAACATATGTGTTTGGCCGTTCAATTCGTATGAGTTATGAGTGAGGGAATTGCCAAGTTGGAAGTATTTGAATTAATTAGACAACTAAAAGTAATAAAATACGCGAATTTAAAGAAAGATATTTGACGCTGTTTCAACCTCTGTGGTTGTTCTTACTAGCTTTTAGGTAAAATTGTGGTATAAATTGAATTTCGTCGCAGTAGAGTGCAGAGTATGAGTCCGGGTGTAGAAAATTAATAGGTGAAGTGTAATGATGTTGTGGTCAAAAATATCTTTGATAAGACTGTTGATGTTTATTGCGAAAATATTTAGGTTAATGGTCATTTTGGTAAAGGCTGATCATGAAGTTTATGACCAAAAGGTCTTTCGACGCCGTGTCCGTGGCATTTCGAAATTTGGGAACAAATTCATGTAATCGGTGCATGAAGTCGATTAAATTCATTTTAAATCTACTTTCGATGTAAGAGAAAATTTCGTTACTGTTCTGAAGAATGGGTGTGTGGGTTGAATGGCCCTTAGATTTGAGTACACCTGCGTAGGAAGTCACAGTGTGAAGGTTTGAAGAGTTAATGGGATTTGGAGCAGTTTGACTTAGCGGGTAGATTTTATTTAGGACTGTGTTAATGTTCCTATCTTTTACTTGAGCTTTTTCATTTTTGTTTTTGTTAAGCCTGGCGAGCAGGTCTTTGCGGACCTTGCAACCTAGGTAATTTGCTGGATGTCCAAAGGTTTTCCAATTTCTGCAAAAGACAGGGTTTGGGACTGTGGAATCACGCTGACATTCACCTGGTCCATGATCCTTGTCGCACTTAACGCACTCGTATTTGTAACAACAATTGACAGAAATATGCCCATATTTTTGGCAATTTTTCCATTGGGGGTGGGGCCCGGAATTTGATTTTTTCCCAGTAGACCCTTTAATGCAAGATTATGTTAATTTTGGAAGCTTCAAGTAAGTCGGATTGAGATTGAAATTATATTATGTGTATGTTAGGGTGTATGCTTAATTGTCTAGATCTGGAGGTTGTAAATTTAAGAATTTTTGGTAGGCTGGATGTTGGGGCAAGGGAATAAAGAGCTTCGTAAATGACTTCCTCTGTGTAAGCATGGTGGATACCTTTTAGTAAAACGGATTGTGTTATGGCTGGGTAGTCTCGGGGGCCCGGCTAAAGCAACCCGTCCGGCGGTATGCGGCCGCGAGAGCTGGCAGGCTAGCATTGCGGTAGTGTGGGGGGGTTTGCCAAAAAAAAACCGCTTTTAGCCGCCGGAACGGCCACCGGCAATAACGAAAAAATTCTCTCGCAAACGGGAGGCGACGAATCGCAAAGGGCGGAAAAGGACAGTGCGGGCGGAACCCCTGCATCTGCCCGTGATTGACTCTCAGGGGGGGTTCTGATGAAATGAACCCCCCTGGCCTAGCCCCAACCACCCTGTGACCTCCCCTTGGCCCAAAATTTTTATGGGGAGGTCCCTTGAACAAAACTACAAAACTACTGGCTGAAAAAGAGCGTGGAGGGGAAGTAGGTCAAAGGAGTCGTACTACTCAGTTAAACGCACGGCATCTTTTGTTTCTTTTAAATAAATCGCATATATTCCATTTAACGGTTCTTCCTAATTAGTAATAAGCATATATAAAAAAATTGAGGTGACGTTCATCCATGTTCGAAGCGACCAAACAACTGAAAAAAGAAGGAAGCTGCGGAGACTATTATAATTTTCCGTCGCTTTATAATTCAACAAAGTAATCTAAAGCACTAATATCCAGTGTAAATACTTATATTTCAAAGCTAATTTGCATTTCACGGGAAAAAGAAGGAAACCTAAATCATTACAAAGACTAGTCCTATGAGGGTAAATGCCCTCCTTAAAATTAACTCCTATGTATGAACTTAACCTATTACCTAGAGGCTTTCGTATTCGTACATACAAAAAGAATTTACCGGGTACAACCTATCTAGAAAATTTAATGCAGATGACCTTACCTCTAAAATGATGTCTTATACCTTAACTAATTAAATAGCGGTATGTTGAGGATGGCCGTAGCCAAATAAGTTGCGTGCTGGAAATGATGGGCGGCCGCCGTACTGCTGCTGATATCGATGATGAGAGGGCTGAGCTGAAGACGACGATGAACGAAAAGACTTCCAGGCTGGCACCCGGCCTCTTCATCTGGCCCCGATGCGGTGCAATACCAGCTCAAGTCACTAGAGGTATCCGTTTTTCTTCCCTTTTTTTTTTTTGAATTAACTCACGCTGTTGGTCCTCAGGTAAGCTTTGAGCATTTTTACACTTACAGTAGTTAATAAACTTTATTATTTTACGGTTTCCAGGTTCTATCAAAAGCAAGCGGGTTTATATCAGGTAAGAAGTTGTCACTTTATGAAAATGTTATCTCATTCAATGTTAACATCATCTATATTTCTTTTTCTAGCTTTCAACTTAAACAGCAGGGGGTATTACAGCAGGTGAGGTTATGCTAAATAACACTAAAGTCACTATAGTCAACCTTGTGACTCACGTTTCCTTTTATTTTTTTTTGTATCGACTCAATCTACGGCAGGTGATCACTGGATAGGATATGTTCTAGACACTTTCTTCGCCTTTAAATTTAGTATTCGCTTTATTTTGAGTTTTCCTCGGAGAGGAGTTTTTCGCATTAAGCTTTCGATTTCACGGTGAATTCCACGAATTAATTTAAACACCTCGCCGCGGATTTTTGTTAATCCTCCTTTTCTCCGAGCGTCTTATTCGTTGCCAGCCAAAATCCGTCCGACCCCGTCTGCTGCCAAAATTCAACTCCCCGAGCGACGCGCCGATTCCCACGGCCGAACCTTCCCGATCCGTTAGCCGAAACCGAGCTGCCTACTCACACACTCTCAGAGCTAGCTGCACGCCAGCATCGAGGAGTGTGCGAGTCGGCAGCCCGGCGCCGGCAACGGATCAGGAGGCGCGAACAATTGCGACCGAGGCGAAGGCGAGCTCGTCGCTCACGGCGCGGATACATGAAGGCCTTCGCAACTCGAGAATTTTTTTTGGGTTGCACCGCGCTCGGTCCGGAAATTTTTCTATGCGACCGAAAAATATTGAACTTTTGGCGGGCTCGCCTTCGCTCGGTCGCAGGATTTCAGCTCTTCTTTTAACGTTCCTTGGGTTCCGGGCGACGAATTTTTGGGCAAATTTGCTGCCTGGCAGTGACCAAAATTCTTCGCTCGAAACCCAAGGAGCGGTTTTTCGAGCGGGAAAGTGCATCGCCGCCGTGAATTGTTTGCCGAAACTGTGGGGCAACCCAAAGCCCAGCGCCCATAGGCGTCGGTAAAATAATTCGGGTGATGTGTTGAGGGACTTAGAGTCCCTGACCACAACAGCACAGGTCCGTTGGACTCGCCACCGAGGCCAAAGGAGCTGAAAAAAAATGGTCGGACTCTAGTCCTAGCCTAAATTGTCGATCCCTGATCCAGATCAGGCCCGAGACTGAGCTAGCCGGCCAAAATCAACACTGGACTCCCTGACCCTAATGAGAGGTCAGTTGATCCAGTGCCGACTTAACCACTCACTCCCACTATCAGAGGAAACCAGCCCTAATGAGAGGCAGGCTTCCCTGACAGTGGGAGGGAGCTGCTAACCCATTTCGGGCCAGTCCAGACTTGGGAGACCGGGCCAAAAGGTGTTTCAAGACTAAGGGTGCCCAACATGTGGCTCGACCCACGCTTAGGACTAGCCCGAGTCGGAGTCGGCTGGCCAGATGCCAGCATTGAACTTCCCTGACCCTAATAAGAGGTCAGGTAGCTTCAATGCTGACTTGACCACTCTTTCCCACTGACAGAAAGAACCAGCCCTAATGAGAGGCGGGACTCCCTGTCAGTGAGAGAGAGTTGCCGAGTCCATCTCGGGCCAGCCCCGCTCGTGGGGGATGGGTTCAAAGATGTTTCTAAAAGATCAAAATAAAACGAAAAGGTTTAAGGGTGGCTGTAAACCAACCCCCGCGGTCATCCCAGTCCCAAGATGAACACCCGCTCTGCGGATCCGCATACCTCCAGACGCCAACTGAAGGGCGCTGCTGTTCATGGGCGTCCGAAGGTGGGGGTTGTTGTGAAATGTGGGTTGGAAAAAACTTAATCCTACAGGAAGGGAATCCCCTGTCAGATCCCTTGACGTGCAGTCTTTACTAGGGTATGGGACAGTTGGAGTACAGGAGCTCCAAGTCAATACAAAAACGTTAGGGGTTGTGAAAAAATGGGAAAGGTAGAAATTGGGTTATATAGGGGAAAATGAAGACTGATGTCTCGAGTAAATGGTCGAGCATCATATAGAAGAGAACGATTAGAGTATGTGGCCGCTTCGAGCGGTAGAGCATGATTGGAGTGACCGGTGACAAGGTTGATATAGCTGCCGTATCCGAAGGTGTTAAACATATACCGTACCAAGACCAAAAGTACATATCGCAGTCCGTGCGGCCCAGCCTTTGCAGCCCATGGCGGGAGCGACGCAAAAACCGGGAGAGAGAGAAGCCAAAGTATGAGCTTACAAGGTTAACATAAGCTGGTGATAAACTAGTGTACATATTGAGAAAGAGAAATTAATTTCCTTCACGTCGTTAATACGCCAGACGCAATACCTTGATCTAGCCGGCATAGACATATATAGACCATGCAGGTCGACAAGATCCGTGATCAATGAAAAACGCAGGAAACAGTGATAAACGAACAAGATAGAGAGAGATGGTAAGAAATATGACGTATAATAAAAGGGTACGTCTTTTAAATTATTGAGAGAAACCATACCCGAAAAATGGTAGGTAAGACAGATAAAAATATTCTGAATTTCATTAACGCACAGAATCAGGGCTTAATAGAGGAGTTGAGAGATATATAGGGCCGCCTTGGCCGAATACGCGAGGTATTTGGACCATTATGCCCGTTCTCCAATGCGCCGACCAACCAACCACGAACCAACCAACGAAAACGCTGAATTGCCTGAATTCGCGTGTAAAATACAAGCCCCTGCCTGTAGTTGTGACTGCCGGCTGTCACAACATCCTCGGGCAAATATTTTATCTGGAAGAGTTTTTATCACTATTTGAGCGAAAAAACTACTCACTTTTACTTTTAGTGCTGGGCTGGAATTACCGCGCACATTTTTATAAGCACTTTATGTTAAAATTAGCGCACTGAGTTTCTGGCAACCGGTGGGACAGCTGTCTCACTGACAGGTATTCTAGTACAACACAACCGCTGAATGGGCGACTAGTACTATGTGGTTAAAACGCACACATGAAAAAGTTAGCCAGGTTGACCAAAACACGAGCGAGAGGGAATATGAGGCCAACATAATGTGTGACGCGATGGCGCGATTTTGGTTCGTTCTTGGTTGGGTGGTCGGTGCATTGGAGAACGGCCTTTACGATCGAAAGAATTCGTGACCAATGTAGAAAACAGGAAGCCACGATAAATAAGCAAGATAGAGAGTTATAGTGATTAAGAGATAATTAGAAGACAGATCTTAAGGTACATCAGTTCAAAGTATTAAGGGAAAGACCACCCAGGGCAAGCAAGACCGTGGTTGGGGAATGGGTGGCCGAGACAGTGTTAAGGCAAGCATATATAAGATGAAAAGGTACACTTACCTAATAGGTGAACAGTAGAAGGGAAGTATACGACTATATCCAAAATCTATGTATATAGACGAGGAAGTATGTATAGGTGTACCATAGTACAAATTCAGTAACGACAAAACAGGAACTATTATGGCAAGGTTTAAGCAAATTAATTTGAATTAGCATGGCGGTTAAACCGACATATCTTACGGGGAAGGTGAGCACAAGGGATTAAATGTTACGAATAAAGCGGAATAGCTGGAGAACGAACTCCAACGACACCGTATGGGAAGTAGACTGGTCTTGGGGAAAAGGTAGCCGTACCGACCTACTCCGCGGAAGCCAAGTGACGGCCGACGACCGGAGAAATCTCCCGGTCAGGTAGCTGGCTATTTACCAGCCAACTCCTGCAATTCCAGGGAGCACTCCGGACGTCTTCCGAACGCCGGTTCCTCAGAGTGGGCAAGCAAGGCCCCTCCCTGCCTATACCCTTCAAGGAAGAGGAAGCCCGAGACCTCGAGACGGCTTGCTGGCTGACGAAGCCAGCATCCGTATTTCTCAAGAGGCCTCGGAGCAGCCTCGACCAAGAGAATTCCAGACAGGGCCCTTCGACATAAGAAGGGGGGAATAAAATTGAAAAAAATTTGAAGAAAGGTAATGGATGGGATAGGGTTAGGGAACGGGAACTCTAACTAGGATGGGAAAAGGAAAGAGGGGGTGATAAAAGGTATGTCCACCGCATAACCGAGCAGAGGCGGTTTTAGGGACAACCTGGTACCAGTTAGGTTGGCCGGATGCCTTATTAGGGCTACCGAGAGAGAATGTGAGGTGAATCTCCACTACGGATTGCCGCCGTGGAGGTTCAAAGTGAAACAACAGATTAGATGTAATATTAGAAATATTAAAATTACACACAAAGTAAAGTCAGGGTAGGGGTTACGGTTTAATATCTTTTGCGTGAAAGGTACCTATTAATTTGCCTTGGAGGGTTTCCAACTCATAGAGCGAATTACCCTTTTTCGCTCGTACCCGACATTTGACGAACTTTTTGCCTAGTTTGGCATTGAAACCTTTCCCGAAATTGCTCAACTGGAAGTTCCGTCTGTATACTTCTTGGCCTACCCTCAATTCCATGGGTTTAGATCGTAGGTTATATTGCTTCTCTCCTCTATCGAAAGCCTTGTCTAAATTCTCTTGTACCTGGGTACGAATCAGTCGAAGTTTGTCGGAGGTATCCACCTCAATAGGTTCGTTCACCCCTGATAGTTGTCGGAGCAATGCATAGGCGGACCCATGCTCTATCATATTAATACCGAACAAAATTTTATAGGGGGAAAACTTAGTGGCTTGGTGAACCGAACTACGTAGTGAACTGGCAATGCAACTCAATTTCTCATCCCATCTGGTATGCTCATCTCGTATATACGCTCGAATTCCGGCCAAGATGGATTGATTAAAACGCTCGGAGGCGTTGGCCTGTGGCGAATAAACGGCAGTACGAAGATGATGCACGCCATATTTTTTTAGGAGGTTCTGAAACTGTGCAGACCGAAATTGAGTTCCATTGTTTGTTCTTCGACATACAGATGTTAGATGTACTGGCTTTTCGTAATGGTTTAAGAAGAGGATATTTTGAGAAGTGATCAAGAGCGATCAAAATATAGACTTTACCTTTTTTGGTTCTAGGGTAGGGACCCAGGAGGTCGAGATAGATTCTTTGCCAAGGCCGTTCAGTTTTGGTCTGTGGGCCCATGGGTGGTCTTAAAGTGGTGTTAGATGGTTTCACCTCTTTACAGATGTCGCAAGAGAGAATATATGCACGGGTTTCTACAGTCATACCCGGCCAGTAGAAATGTCGACGAAGTCTCTCTAAGGTTTTGCCAATTCCGCCATGAGCTACCAAAGGTGGATCATGAGCTCGCGATATTACGTCGTTAGTTAATGCGTTAGGGACCCATAATTTCCAAGCTTCTTCCTCTTGAACGGGATCACCTGATCGAGGTTGAGTTCGGATATAAACGTAACCGTCACGAACTATTAAATCAGGGGAACGGTCTTTATTCTTCCCAATTCGTTCGATAAGTTCTTTATATTCGGAAGCGTGAAAATCAGGTGGTTCAAGATCGATTTCTGGACCAGGGTTCTCTAGAGAGCTAGCATCAATTTGTTCGCAGTGGACTCGAGACAAGGCGTCTGGCACAACATTCAGTGTTCTTTTACGGTGTTCTATACTGAAGTTGAAGCCTTGTAATTTTAAACTCCAACGGGCCAGACGACCACTAAGGTCTTTTTGGTCATGAGCCACTGCAGGCTAGCGTGGTCAGCAATGATCTTGAACGGCATCAATTCAACGTAAGCGCGGAATTTTTTCAGACTTATGATTGCCGCTAGACATTCTAACTCCGTTACGGTATAGTTAAGCTGGGCAGAATTTAATTTCTGTGATACATACGCGATTGGTCTTTCTTTTCCTTCGTCGTCTAATTGAAGAAGCACGCCTCCTACCCCTTGACTACTCGCATCGCACTGAATGATAAAGGGTTTAGAAAAATCAGGACTCGACAGTAATGGAGCGGTGTTAAGTAATTTCTTTAGTTCTTCAAAAGCAGCTTGAGCTTCGGCAGTCGACGTATACTTGTTCGACTTTTTTAACGTGTCTGTAATTGGCGAAGTCAGGTCTGCATAATTGGGAATGAACTTTCTATACCAACCGGCCATACCGAGAAAACGACGAGCCTGTTTAAGAGTTTTAGGCGACGGATAGTCTACTATTGCAGCGATCTTGTCCGTCTTGATGCCCCCTTCTCCGACGATGTACCCCAAGTACTTAGTCTCTTTCAAGCAAAATTTGCTTTTTTCTACATTGATCGTAAGGCCTGCCTTTTTCAGACAACTGGCCACTTGAGACAAGAGTTCTAAATGGGTATCGAAATCTTCGGATAGGACTAAGAGGTCATCAAGATAGACCAAGACATTCTCGCGCAAATTGTATGGAATCACTTTATCCATGAGCCTGCACATTGTCTGAGGAGCGTTGCAGAGCCCGAATGGCATCACTGTGAAGTGATAGAGGGGATGGCCAGGCACCGTAAAAGCGGTCTTCTCTCTGGAGCCTTCCTCCAGTGGTATTTGCCAGAAAGCGTCCTTCAAGTCCAGGCTGGTTATAAATTTAGCCGACGGAAGGCGACTCAGGATGCCATCGATCTGAGGTAAGGGATAGGCATCCTTTTTGGTCACGGAGTTCACCTTCCGGGCGTCGAAACACAGCCTGACCTTGCCGGGCTTTCGCACGAGTACCACTGGGGAGCTCCACGGGCTTTGGCTTTCCTCTATCACCCCAAGCGAGAGCATTCGGCTCAGCTCGGCGTCCATCAGTTTTTGAACGGCAGGTGACAAAAGATAAAAACGTTGTTTAATTGGGGCGGCTTCACCGGCATCAATCACGTGCTCAAGAAGATTGGTTTTACCTAGACCCAGTGTGGCGAAAGATGGAAATAAAGACTTGACGTATTCTAGCCGACGATGTTCAGAAGGAGGGAGAATATGTTGTTTGGACTCGGTCGACTCCACGATCGGTGTGTCCAACGAGGCCAAAGACCCTAGTACATCGGGAGCCAAACCAAAAGCCTTCCAAAAGTCGACTCCTAGATACAAAGATTGTGTCAGACTAGGAACAAGATAGAAACGTATAGGCTTGGTTTGTCCACGGAAAGTGACGTCCAGGTCGGCATGCCCGTGTACTTCAGGCTTGGCACCGTTGGCCACCTCAATCGCGGAGCGATATTTCGTCCAAGTAATTTTCTTCTCAGACAACATCTGCTTCGATCCTTGGCCAAGTATGCTTACGCTGGCCCCGCTATCTAATAAACCGGTCAGTTTTTTTCCTAATATTTGGACTTCGGCATAAGGCCTTACGTCTTGTGAACTGACACGAAAGCGGTAGCTAGTCTACGACGATTTGAAATTACGCGTCGCCAAAAGGAACGTAAACGAAGTGACGAGCGTTTGGATTTTTTTATATTTCGCACACTGGATTCAGAATGATTCAGAGAGTCGAGAGCCGACATGAATATTCTCTCCCGAGCAGCTCGATACTACTTCAACCGCTGATGGAAAGGTTTACGTGGGTAAACGACTGGAGCGGGAAGAACTTGAATTTTTACAGGCTGTTCT
Source organism: Machimus rusticus (assembly GCA_951509405.1). Classification (NCBI taxonomy): domain Eukaryota; kingdom Metazoa; phylum Arthropoda; class Insecta; order Diptera; family Asilidae; genus Machimus; species Machimus rusticus. Next base: position 6,461,946 of record OX608054.1, read on the forward strand.
GGCCTCGGTAAAATCGTAACCGCTCGACAGGGAGTACCATATGGCTCTGGACTCTCGTCCTCAGAGTCAAGCACATCTTCAATGCTAACTATATCGACTACATCTGTTTTAGGTATTACGGACACATCAGGTACGAGAACGGGTTGTTTGGATACGGCAGGTAATTCGTTAGTGACTGGGGAAACCTCGGGGCTTCGAATTAGGGTTGCGGAGGGAAGGGAAGAGTCTCTTCCACTGCCACAGCTGTCAACATCGCTCGTTGTGGTCGAGAACTGGTGTTGTTGCTCTCGACCCGAGTCCTGTTTTTTTGTGAGCAGTTGGGACAGCGAGGCTTGACTGTCCCCTTTCTCCCGCAACCGTAACAGAAGAAGCCCGTTGGCTCCCTGTCACAGTCTTGATAGAAATGGCCTTCCATGGCACAATTCCAACATTTGGTTTTAGGTGGCTGATATCTTGCCATAACTCCGACAGCATCTAGGGACGGCTCGGTTATGTCTACCGGCTCTATTAACAACGAACTGGTCTCCTCAACGCGAGCACGATGTTGGGCAGGCGGCAACAGCGCCGCTCGAGACCGCTCCCTAGTAATTTGCACTTCCTTAACCAATGCCCGTAGTTGACCAATTGTGTCGGTACGGTGGAGACAGATTTGCTCCTGAATGTACGGGAGCAAACCTGCTCTCACCGTCTCGACAAACTCGGTTTCCGACATCGGATTTCTGAGTTGATTACGGAATGATATTAGGGCTTGATAGTAGGAAACAAAAGTCTCGCGAGGCTGCTACCGTCTGCTCAACATCTGCCTGCGGATGTCCACGTCTCTTGACCTGTCACCCCAATCAGCTCGTAATGCGACTTTAATTTGTTCCCAGGTTATTGACCGTACTACGTAAAAACGTCCAATACCAATTTACTAGGGAATCGCTCAGTAACTGATGGAAATTCCGAACGAGTAACGAAAAGTCGCTACGAAGGGTATTATGGGTCAAGGTCTCAGCTCTAAATATGAACTCTTCCACATTCAACCGTTTATTATCACCATCATATTGTAGCTTCCAATTCCGAATGGGACTGCTACAACGACGATGAGAAGAATGATACCCCGAAGGGTCGAAGACAGGTGGAGGTGGTCGGTTGAAAACTAGATTTGGAAAATTTGGCCTATCTGACGGTCTTTGGGGTGGAGGGGCTTGCATGGCCGTAGATGGAGAAGACGTAGTGAAGCTGGGCTTGGATACTTCCCTCGCCACTTGTTCATGTATGTCTCTGACGCCTTTAGCAACCACATCTCGTACAAGATGAGAAATTTGTTGCTGCAAGCCCTCCAACAGGGACTGAGTTGGAATCCAACTAGACTCGTTATTAATGGCCGGTTGGGCGACCGGTATTTTGGACAGTTCCGAAGGACCTTGGGTTGTTGGTCGGAAAATTTGGGTCTCTGGGGGCACCTCAAGTGAGTGTTGCGGCATGGGCGTGGCTATTTCCTGCTCTCGCAGGCGTTCTACAGGTGGACCGTCTACCGATCGTTGTTGGGCTTCGCCCGGAATGGTCAGCCCTGTTGCCCCGGCATTTTCCGATTCGTCCGTGGGAAATAGCTGGCGCCTACCCGCCTGGCGGGTGTTGTACGGGACTTTGGACGGCGACCCCGTTTGTTTCGGCATTATTTCGCCCACGAAGAAAACCCGACAGATTTAATCTTATTACGACACGCGAGGATAGATCGGAGACACTGCGCGATTACTACTCCTTAAAGGCGAGGTAGAATTTAGTAATCGCAATATAAGACCGTTTATTGACTATTACGCGTACGACGTAGTTGGGAAGAAGCTGAAAAGACGAAGAACCTTAAGCTTTTTCAAAGCGTCAAAACCGAAACTCTTAGCGCGGAATGTAGGTTCCGAATTATTACAAAAAAGAAAAAGAAAGGTAAAATTAACTTGCAAAAATCGTCAAAGGACTCCTTCGACCTCTCCCTCTCTCCTCCTCTCCATTTCAGCCTACAACATTACTTCAATTGAAAACGCAAAAAGAAGACTGAGAGCCCATCACTGGCTGCCGAGCATTCAGCCCGCAGAAGGAATGGTTTGAGGGAAGGGCCCTTACCAGTTTCCCCCGCAGGGACTACGAGGTAGAGAACGACCAAGGTTTCCTCCCGGACAGGAGGCTGGCTCACCAAACAGCGAACCCCTGTAATTCCAGGGAGGATAGAGCTGTCCCCGAGACCTCGGGTCGGCTTGCTGGCTGAAGAAGCCAGCATCCGCAATTCTCGAGAGGCCTCGGGTAAGCTCCAGCCACGGGACTCACCGATAGGGCCTCGAAGGAAAAAGGGAAAGGTAAGTAAAAAAGGGGAGCCTTTCGCTCCAAGGGGAGGGGATAGGAAGGCCCCACTTTGGGCGCCATATTTGTTATGGCTGGGTAGTTTCGGGGGCCCGGCTAAAGCACCCCGTCCGGCGGTATGTGGCCGCGAGAGCTGGCAGGCTAGCATTGCGGTAGTGTGGGGGGGGGGGGGGGGGGGGTTTGCCAAAAAAAAACGGTTTTAGCGGCCGAACGGCCACCGGCAATAACGAAAAAATTCTCTCGCAAACGGGAGGCGACGAATCGCAAAGGGCGGAAAAGGACAGTGCGGGCGGAACCCCTGCATCTGCCCGTGATTGACTCTCAGGGGGGGTTCTGATGAAATGAACCCCCCTAGCCTAGCCCCAACCACCCTGTGACCTCCCCTTGGCCCAAAATTTTTATGGGGAGATCCCTTGAACAAAACTACAAAACTACTGGCTGAAAAAGAGCGTGGAGGGGAAGGAGGTCAAAGGAGTCGTACTACTCAGTTAAACGCACGGCATCTTTTGTTTCTTTTAAATAAATCGCATATATTCCATTTAACGGTTCTTCCTAATTAGTAATAAGCATACATAAAAAAATTGAGGTGACGTTCATCCATGTTCGAAGCGACCAAACAACCGAAAAAAGAAGGAAGCTGCGGAGACTATTATAATTTTCCGTCGCTTTATAATTCAACAAAGTAATCTAAAGCACTAATATCCAGTGTAAATACTTATATTTCAAAGCTAATTTGCATTTCACGGGAAAAAGAAGGAAACCTAAATCATTACAAAGACTATTCCTATGAGGGTAAATGCCCTCCTTAAAATTAACTCCTATGAACTTAACCTATTACCTAGAGGCTTTCGTATTCGTACATACAAAAAGAATTTACCGGGTACAACCTATCTAGAAAATTTAATGCAGATGACCTTACCTCTAAAATGATGTCTTATACCTTAACTAATTAAATAGCGGTATGTTGAGGATGGCCGTAGCCAAATAAGTTGCGTGCTGGAAATGATGGGCGGCCGCCGTACTGCTGCTGATATCGATGATGAGAGGGCTGAGCTGAAGACGACGATGAACGAAAAGACTTCCAGGCTGGCACCCGGCCTCTTCATCTGGCCCCAATGTGGTGCAATACCAGCTCAAGTCACTAGAGGTATCCGTTTTTCTTCTCTTTTTTTTTTTGAATTAACTCACGCTGTTGGTCCTCAGGTAAGCTTTGAACATTTTTACACTTACAGTAGTTAATAAACTTTATTATTTTACGGTTTCCAGGTTCTATCAAAAGCAAGCGGGTTTATATCAGGTAAGAACTTGTCACTTTATGAAAATGTTATCTCATTCAATATTAACATCATCTATATTTCTTTTTCTAGCTTTCAACTTAAACAGCAGGGGGTATTACAGCAGGTGAGGTTATGCTAAATAACACTAAAGTCACTATAGTCAACCTTGTGACTCACGTTTCCTTTTTTTTTTTTTTTTTTTGTTTGTATCGACTCAATCTACGGCAGGTGATAACTGGATAGGATATGTTCTAGACACTTTCTTCGCCTTTAAATTTAGTATTCGCTTTATTTTGAGTTTTCCCCGGAGAGGAGTTTTTCGCATTAAGCTTTTGATTTCATGGTGAATTCCACGAATTAATTTAAACACCTCGCCGCGGATTTTTGTTAATCCTCCTTTTCTCCGAGCGTCTTATTCGTTGCCAGCCAAAATCCGTTCGACCTCGTCTGCTGCCAAAATTCAACTCCCCGAGCGACGCGCCGATTCCCACGGCCGAACCTTCCCGATCCGTTAGCCGAAACCGAGCTGCCTACTCACACACTCTCAGAGCTAGCTGCACGCCAGCATCGAGGAGTGCGCGAGTCGGCAGCCCGGCGCCGGCAACGGATCAGGAGGCGCGAACAATTGCGACCGAGGCGAAGGCGAGCTCGTCGCTCACGACGCGGATACATGAAGGCCTTCGCAACTCGAGAATTTTTTTTGGGTTGCACCGCGCTCGGTCCGGAAATTTTTCTATGCGACCGAAAAATATTGAACTTTTGGCGGGCTCGCCTTCACTCGGTCGCAGGATTTCAGCTCTTCTTTTACCGTTCCTTGGGTTCCGGGCGACGAATTTTTGGGCAAATTTGCTGCCTGGCAGTGACCAAAATTCTTCGCTCGAAACCCAAGGAGCGGTTTTTCGAGCGGGAAAGTGCATCGCCGCCGTGAATTGTTTGCCGAAACTGTGGGGCAACCCAAAGCCCAGCGCCCATAGGCGTCGGTAAAATAATTCGGGTGATGTGTTGAGGGACTTATGCCCAATCTCCATAGGAAACCAACCAAACCAAAACCAAACCAAAACCACAAAACCACTTCCTGACAAATCACATCTGCACACATATCATCAATGTAGTTGTGAAATGTCAGTCAGCCTTAGATTCACTGGGCCCGTCCGACCTGCGGTGCAGCACGGGGTTTTTTGGGGCTCCTCGTTACGACGTCGGAGCCGCAGCACCTTGCAGCACCTCTCGACCTGATTTAGCAATAAATATCCGATGAACTCTAGGGCCCGGGGTATTTAACCTCAATTTATTGTTTACATATAGAAATTTTCAAGTACTAAACCTGTACTAAATGCGCTAAATTGAATGTGGCAATTACAATTGGTTTAAAGATGGTTTAACTCACACACACGAAAAGCTTGAGCATGTTGACCAAAATGAGCGAGACAGGTGACAAAAATTACAATGCGATTGAAAGAGCTGCCAAGTGGTTTTGTTGTTTTGGTTTGGTTGGTTTTCTATGGAGATTAGGCATTAGTATCTGTTTAGTGCACGAGCACTAAAACGCGCACTTCCTTCGCTGGGCTGGTGAGCCTCCACCCACAGTGGGCCGCGATCATTTGCATCGCTGAAAATAAACAAATATCAGTTAATTATTCATACGATTGAATTGATTAACTTACCTCCTTTCACCAGCACTCCTCGCTGGACTGCATTGGAATCCCGCGCTGGTGTCCCTCGTGGAGCTCCACGCCGGCGATTTCCAGAAATAAATAAATCATTAACATTTAATTACAAATTACAGAACAAAATCTTACCTGCAGAAGAATCGTCTGCTCTTCTTCCTGCCAGTTGACACTCGTCAGCTCTAATATAAACAAACGTAACAGGTGATTATGCATTAGGTCACTTTCGACTTTCGAAACTTATCACCAGGATGACATCTAGGATTCAAAACCTCAACTACGAGTTGGTAGGGAATTTCACAATGCACTCCGTGGGGGGTGTACCGCAAGATGGACTTTAAACTTTGGTGCCGTGCGCATCAGGACGGGTATAAAAGCCTGCGCGCCACCCCACTCGATCTCTTTCCTCTTTCCTTTTTTGTTCTTTTACCATTTGTAATGTAAGCGATGTGATGAAAATGTACAGGTATGCATGTATAATACTTCCGCGAGAAATATTAGGAACCTATATATTTATACACTTGCACTACGGGTTGGCGTGCAGCCAGAAGGTTGGTTGGTGTTCCGTGCGAAGTCCTGGGAGCGCCTGGCTGGCGGCACGGACTAGCTCGCCGGATGGGGTGGGGTCCGTGGACTCCGCACGGTGAAACACCGCCGGGAATTTTTCTTCGCGCTCCCGCGCTACGGAAGGGATGAGACGTCCTTCCTGGGTGTACTGGTAATGTTACTGTTGCCCCACACACTCGATGCACTGGTAGAAAGGAGAAAAAGGAGAAAAGGTATACCAAAAATATTGAGACCCGCCTGTCTCGCTGTAGGGGGAGGGAGCCGAACCTGCCTTCCAGCGGTCAGGTCCCTTCAGCCCATGCCTCTTCAGAGTTCCAACCCCCTACAGGTTGGAACTCCCCACCAATTGGTCACAACTACAACTGTTAATTCACAAAAGAAAAGGTACTTGTCCAAGGATTAGACCCCATGGCAGCAGCGGAAGAGATTAAACTTAAGGGCTCATGTTTATAAAAATATTTTATTCAATAGGAGTGGCTTACAACAAAAAACCGAAAGTACCCGCAAGACGGTTATCATTAAATTCAAAACGATTAGGGCATTCGGTTACCCAAAAAAAAATCTAACTTGCGATGCTACCTACGGTCTAGATACTGTAACACATTCAAATGCCGGGGACGACCTCAGTTTCACCGACAGCAAGAAAGGAGCAAGGCAACGCCAGGCTACACCAATAAAGGTGGCTCTCTTGGGGGGGCGGGCGTTTTCCTCCACCCTTTGTTTTTTTCTTTCTCTCCTTGTTTTTTTGTTTATAATGAAATGGAATACCGGGCAATCAAAAAAACTAATACAACCATCAGGAGGGTACTCACCTGGGAATTCCTGCCTGAGTCGACTCTGCAGCCTCCCTGGGTACCTATATGGGGGGAACTAAGTAAAATTACGCGGATGCACAAAAAAAAGAGAGACAAGGCACCCGGACCAAGAATAATTGAATGGTGCGAATTGATCTATGATTAATCGCGGACACCCTGGTGAAGGGGTTTGCAACTCACCTGCTTTCTTACAAAATGAGAGAACAAGCGCTAAGACTAAGTACACTGGAGAAGTTACGCGATCTTCGAACAATAAGAGCCTGAAACGGACCTAGTACTACTAAGGGATATGCTAATGACCGGTGAGCAAAATAGTAATTAGCCCAAGGGAGGCTCTCTTCGGTGGACGCTCCACTCCCCGAGGGGGGGGGGTTGAAGATCTGGTGAGCGCTGCGGCCGACGATTCCTCGGTGCTACGGTCGGGGGGCTGTTGGTGCTTCGTCCAGAGGGCTGCGGCGGCGGTATAGGTGCAGCCCTGGAGTAGGGAGGCCTGACAGGGGCGATGGGCCCGACCAAAGATGAGGGCCGTGAAAAATGCTGGGCCTGATTATAGATGAAGGCCGTATAAAATGGTGGGCCCGACTAAGGATGAGGGCCGTATAAAATGCTGGGCCTGAATAAAGATGAGGGCCGTATAAAATGATGGGCCCGACTAAAGATGAGGGCCGTGAAAAATGCTGGGCCTGATTATAGATGAAGGCCGTATAAAATGATGGGCCCGACTAAAGATGAGGGCCGTGAAAAATGCTGGACCTGATTATAGATGAAGGCCGTATAAAATGATGGGCCCGACTAAAGATGAGAGCCGTGAAAAATGATGGGCCTGAATAAAGATGAGGGCCGTATAAAATGATGGGCCCGATTATAGATGACGGCCGTGAAAAATGCTGGGCCTGATTGTAGATGACGGCCGTATAAAATGATGGTGGGAGGCCGCCGTGGCCGCCACGAGGAGTCTCTGATGGGCCCTTTTTCCTGAGCCGGCTCAATTACTTTCCTTTTCGGGTTTCCAGCGATATTCCCGCACACTCGTCTTGGGGGATCACTGCCACTTTTTCTTACACACTCGCGGGTTTATTGCCTACGTGCGGCCTCCTTGCTGGTTGCAGACAAAATGGCCGACGAAAAGTCAACTTCCCGGCTCGTAGCTGCCGTGCCGGCATGGCAGCTCCCAGATAAGTGCTGGTTTCACTCCCAGTTGGCGCTCTGAACGACAGGGTGCGGCGCTCCTTAGATCGGTGGCCCCGTGGTACACTCCGTACAGACACTTGGCCCACCGGACCGTCACAAGGCTGTCTGCTTCGGGCCGAGTGAGTCGGAAAGAAGATGACAGAGAAACGGTTCCGGGTATGATCTAGTTGGTTGATATTCTGTGACTATTGACGCAGATCCTTTGCATGGTAAACCCCAATTGGTCTTCCTTGTAAGTCCTCCAATTCGTAAAGGGAGTTCCCCACTGGTCGGACTATCCTAGCCTTGGTGAACTTCCTTTCCAGTTTAGCATTACTGCCTTGAGACTTGTTACTCTGCGAGAAACACCGTTTGAAGACCTCCTGGCCTGGCGTATAGATCACCTCTCGACTCCTGATATTGTAAATGTGTTCGTGTCGAGAGTGAGCTTGTTCCAGCTGCTCCCGTATTCGGTTTCGAATGAGTGTTAGTTTGTCCGATCTTGGGGTGTATACGGCCTCACCCTCGTTCAAACTCTGCAATTTCATAAAAAGAGGGTAGGCAGTCCCGTGTAGAGCCATACGCTGTCCGAACAGCGCATAGTAGGGCTCGACGTTTATTGACTCGTGTACGGTACTCCGAAGTGCACAAGCAATTTGGGGAAGATGAATGTCCCAATTTTGCTGATCGTCCTTGATATAAGTCCTAAGAGCGGCCAGGACTGATCTATTAACCCTTTCTGCGGCATTCGGATGCGGGGAATACTTTGCAGTACGGGCATGATGTATCCCATAATCTGAGAGAAGCTTCTGAAACATGTGTGAAACGAACTGTTTTCCATTATCTGAAAATACCGTTTCAGGTACTCCGAAGGTTGGGAAAATCTCGTCCTCCAGATAGCGTATGGCCAGCTCGGCCGATTCAGCTCGCATTGCTCGCAGGAAAACAAACCTACTGAATGCGTCTAGAACGACAAAAATACATATATTGCCTCTCTTGGTCCGGGGATACGGACCCATAAAATCCACGTACAAAAATTGAAAGGGCCGTTGCACGTCCATTTGGTTTCCCATTGGAGGTCGTTGAATTTGAGAACTACTTTTTGTCTCCTTACAAGTGTCGCAATGTTGCACGAAGTTTCTCACCTGAATCACCATTCCAGGCCAGTAATACTTTTGGCGCAATCTGAATAGGGTCTTATGGAACCCACCATGACCTGCCTGCGGGGGATTATGTGCTTTGGTTATTAAGTCATCTGTCAGGGGCTTGGGAATCCATAATTTCCAGCACGCTTCCTCTTCATCCGGGGCTCCGGTTCGAGGCTCACGTCGAGCGTAGACATACCCGTCTGACACGCACAAATCTGGGAGACGATCGGCATTCTCCTGTATAGTTGCTTTCAGATCATCATACTCTCTAGAAAAGAAATGAGGGGAATTTAGATCAACATCCATAGTCAACATTCTCTCCGGTCTCAACTCATCCATATGCATCCGTGACAGAGCATCAGGTACTACATTTTGACTGTCCTTGCGGTGCTCAATCGCAAAGTCAAATCTTTGAAGCTTTAAGCTCCACCGTGCAAGTCTCCCGCTAAGGTCGCTCTGGCTCATGAGCCATCGCAAGCTGGCGTGATCCGTAGTAATCGTAAACGGAAGTCCCTCAACATAAGCTCTGAATTTTTTTACGCTCAATAGCGCCGCGTAACATTCTAGTTCGGTGATGCTGTACTTCGATTGGGTTGGGCTAAGTTTCTTGGACATAAAGGCTATAGGGTGTTCATTACCCTCATTATCTTTTTGAAACAGGACGCTACCAACTCCCGTGGTGCTGGCGTCGCACTGAATGAAGAAACGTCGGGAAAAGTCGGGTGTATACAGTTCTGTGGCTGTTATTAGTGAAGCTTTCAACCGTTCGAACGCTTGCTTACCTTCGTCAGACAGGTGGAACGACTTGGCCTTTTTCAAACAATCGGTGAGGGGAGCAGCTACTGTCGCGTAGTTCGGGACGAACCGCTGGTACCAGCCGGTCATCCCTAGGAAGCGACGCAATTGCTTAGCGGATTTAGGCTCTGGGAATTCCTGGATAGCTAGTATCTTGTCCGGGTCGGTCTTCAGGGTACCATCCCCTACGATAAATCCCAGATATCTCACCTCTTTAACACAGAAATTGCTCTTACTTACATTGATAGTTAGGCCCGCTTGACGTAACCGCTCCGCTACTTCCAGTAAGATTTGTATATGCTTCTCGAATGTCGAGGTGACCACGAGCAGGTCATCTAGATACACGAAGACGCTCTCCCGAAGGTGTCCAGGGATAACTCGGTCCATCAGTCGGCACATCCTCTGCGGCGCATTACAAAGACCGAAAGGCATCACCGTAAATTGGTACAAAGGCCTGCCTGGTACCGTGAATGCAGTTTTCTCTCGGCTTTGCCTTTCTAACGGTATTTGCCAGAATGCATCTTTCAGGTCTATGCCGCTGATGAACCGAGTATCCTGAAGCCTACCGAGAAGACCGTCGATGTGTGGAAGGGGGTACGCATCTTTGACCGTGACTTTGTTAACCGCTCTGGAATCAAGACATAACCGATTTTTCCCGGGTTTCCTCACAAGGACGACCGGTGAATTCCAGGGGCTATTAGACTCTTCTATCACTCCCAAGGCCAACATGCGATCTAACTCCTCGTACATTAGCTTCTGTATAGCGGGGGATACCGGATAATGACGCTGTTTAATAGGGGAGACCTCTTCCGTATCTATTGTGTGTTCCATTATGTGAGTTTTACCAAGGCCATTAACTGCATAGTTAGGGAATTTCGATATGGCCAGTTCCAATTGTAGAATCTGTTCATGAGATAGATGATGACGCGACTCCTTCGCCCCAGGTAAAATGGACAGCTCCGAGATTAGGCCAGGAGCCAAGTTAAAGCTCCGCCAGAAATCCACTCCTAAATATAGTTCTTGAGCCAAGCTTGGTACTATACAGAGCGTCAAAGATTTCGTTACTCCGCGATAGGTGACTGAGGCTTTTAACAGGCCAGTAACCGCTTGTTCTCTGCCATGCGCTGTCGCAACTGACTTGTTCAACTTAACGGGGTTGAGATTAGCTGCCTGAATAAATTGAGCCGCTCCTTTACCGAGACAGGTGACACTTGCACCACTATCTAGGAGGCCGATTATGGGCAATCCGTTGATGTGCACTTTGACGTAAGGTCGATCATCTCCAGAGACCTGGACAATGCTAGCAGCAATACTCTTGGAGACATGTCGTCGTTCAGCAGCTAGTCTGCGCACTCTTAGTAAGGACTGGTATTTGCGTTTAGACACGGGGGACTGAAAATTGTTCCGCTCCGAGACTGTGTGAACGCTTGCATTAAATATACGTCTTCGAACTTGATGATAATTTCTCCAACGTTCATGAAAAGATAATTTTGAGTCAGCATTCCGGACAGTGGGATACGTAGATACAGATGAAGTTAAGGAGATGTTGGTATCATCCAGAGCGCTCGATGGCCTTTCAGGGATATAATTCTGTACGTCAGGGTGTCCTATGGTCAAGTCAAGTATTGGGTTGTCGAATTCAGATGTTCGTTGTTTTTCTAGAGGGATTAATCCCGAGGAGGAATTCTTACGGAATCTGATTTGATGGTTGCCGGGGTCTGCATTGGAGACGGGCGCGGCACTCCGGCTATCGTGCTGCCCGAAATCCGGTTTCCCGAACACTTAAGACATCGTGGGGTAGTGGTGCCTGGACTACCACACTTATAGCAAAACAGGCTACGCTGCTCAGCGGGGCACAACTGAAAATATTACCCTGGTTGGTGGCAATTCCAACACTTGGTTTCGGACGATCCACCGCTGATTGCATTCACCAGTTTCCGGTCGCTATCAGCTACCAGTAGAGTATCGTCATCCGTGCTCAGTTCCTGGACTCGGCCTAACACTGACCTAGTTCCAATATTGAAGCGGGAGGTGTTGTTCTGTAACCTTTCTGCCTGTCTACATGTGTGTCGTAGTTCAATTAAGGTGTGGGCTGGCTGCACGTATACGAGAGTAGCCAATCGTGGAACGAGGCCATCTTTAATAATTTTCACCAACTCCATCTCTGGAAGCGGTCTATCTAATCTATAGTGTAATGCCAAAATTCTCTGCTCAAAGTCTGCATAGCTCTCTGCAGGCAGCTGCCGTGCCGTCATGAGGGCCTGTAAAATTCGGTGGTTCGACCGTGGGGGCTGGAACCTTTCCTGCAGTTGTGCCTTGAAAATAAGCCATGAGAAGGTTCTAAACTGCCTACGGAACACCGTCCAGAACCAGGCTTCCGCTTTGTCTTTCAATAAGAAATGAATATTGGAGCAAAGCTCCGTTTCGCTAACTCCGCTAGACCTCGCTACGCAGTCCGTACGATAAATGAAGTCCTCGGCGGACATCCCCTTTGCATCCCCATTTAAGGAGAAGTTCCAGGACAATACCACGGACTTCCGGGTTGGCACATATTCCAAACCATCTCTAGAAGAAACCCAGAAGGAGGGATCAGCTGAGGCGAAACCACTGCCTTGAGAATGTGGGCTAGGTTCCAATGGACACCCGTGACCACCGCTTTCACGCACAACAGGTTGGGGTACTTCGGGGTTCCTCCTCTCCTCGAAGGTAGGCTGTGGTGTGGCTGGGGCTGGTGCAGTCCTATCCCCTTGGCTACGTAAACCGGTGCGTGTACCAGGTCTAGGTGGACGACCCCTGCCTCTTCCACGATTATTATTAGCGTTATTATTTCTAGCAGGCGTACCCCTACCATGAGCACGCGAGCCACTGGGCTGGCCGTCTCCTACTGGAAGCATTCCATAACCGCTCCTTATTTCATTGAGGGCATCGCGTAGGCCATGTAGCTCAGTTCTTAAGGTGTCCAAGGCGGACGGGCTATCGCTCGGAGCATGTGAAGGGAGCCTTGCGCCAGAGTCACTACGCGCGACACCGTCAGGCCTCTCCACTACAGTGTCATCCAGACTACTGTCCTGAGACGCACCCCCCTTGCCGGGCATGATAAAAAGAATTCAAAAAAAATTCAAAATTCTACAAAAGGGAAGACGAAGGTACTCGATCTTCTGTATCTAAATCTTAAAAATTAATCGGTGCTTACGCACAAGGTTTCATAAGTGCCCACCAAACCACAAGTGAATTATGACCGTATCACTTAGGTAGTTGCACTTCAAATCAGACAGGGATACTGGATACTTTCCTGCCGACAAAAATAAAAAAATACAACTTGATATGTATATATAGACGTATGGTTTCTAGAAAACTTCCGCAATCTCCGTGAATGCTAGAAAACTAAACTAAACTCCTACTCCATCACTGTTAAACTTTAATTCTTTACTTGGCAACAAGAATTTATTACATAAGACCCAACTGCCATGGTTCCAATTCCTCTTTGTACCCACAAAAACCTTCAAAAGCTACGTAAAATAGCAAAATACTTTATCAAAAATTAAAATGGAAGGGCTTTCTTTAAGTAAAGAGATCAATATAATGTGGTACTTCCGTATTACATTGACAGGGAAAAAGGAAAGGATTGACGGAGGGAAGAAGGAACTCCAACGAGGTTCGCGAGTAATCGTGCATGGCCATGCAGGATATGAATTAGGCAAGTGAGACTGGCCAAACCAGAACAGCACTGAACTCTCAGACCTTCCTCCAGGTCAGCAAGATCACTACAGCGCAAGTGGCTGGCAGGAGGCTTCTAAGGCAATGAGGGGGAGTATGGTACTCCACCGCCCACGATCTCTCAGCCAGTCTCCCGTCAGACACCTGAACTGGCTGAACCTTGCCCAAACTGCAATGTCTCGAGATGGCCGGAAGAGAAGTGACCAGTCGCAGGAAGCCCATCTCAGAAGACCTTGACTTCCGATCTGACATGTTACCCTCCTCCAGACAACGCCAGCAAGCCGCCCTGCCGCTTCTAGGGCAGCCCAACCAAGTCGCAGGGGAAAACTCGTAAGCTCTTGCCTCGTCCTGACTTGGCAAGCTTGACCCAAAAGGGGCGAGTACGATCCAGGCTCGTCAGAGGGATGGTAGTCAGGGATTACAGACAATTCCTCCAACTTCCACTACCCAGGAAGAGAGAGGTGCTACTGTACAACGCAGCAAAAATCTCTAATAGAGCCGTGTAGGCAAAGGTGGTGACCCAAATAAAACAGTTTCCTGCCTCATTCGGGCCCCACGTTTGGCGCCATTTTTGTAATATAAGCGATGTGATGAAAATGTACAGGTATGCATGTATAATACTTCCGCGAGAAATATTAGGAACCTATATATTTATACACTTGCACTACGGGTTGGCGTGCAGCCAGAAGGTTGGTTGGTGTTCGGTGCGAAGTCCTGGGAGCGCCTGGCTGGCGGCACGGACTAGCTCGCCGGATGGGGTGGGGTCCGTGGACTCCGCACGGTGAAACACCGCCTGGAATTTTTCTTCGCGCTCCCGCGCTACGGAAGGGATGAGACGTCCTTCCGGTGCACTGGTAATGTTACTGTTGCCCCACACACTCGATGCACTGGTAGAAAGGAGAAAAAGGAGAAAAGGTATACCAAAAATATTGAGACCCGCCTGTCTCGCTGTAGGGGGAGGGAGCCGAACCTGCCTTCCAGCGGTCAGGTCCCTTCAGCCCATGCCTCTTCAGAGTTCCAACCCCCTACAGGTTGGAACTCCCCACCAATTGGTCACAACTACAACTGTTAATTCACAAAAGAAAAGGTACTTGTCCAAGGATTAGACCCCATGGCAGCAGGGGAAGAGATTAAACTTAAGGGCTCATATTTATAAAAATATTTTATTCAATAGGAGTGGCTTACAACAAAAAACCGAAAGTACCCGCAAGACGGTTATCATTAAATTCAAAACGATTAGGGCATTCGGTTACCCAAAAAAAAAATCTAACTTGCGATGCTACCTACGGTCTAGATACTGTAACACATTCAAATGCCGGGGACGACAAAAAAAACATCCAATTCAAAGAGCCGTCCCCTACTGACCTAACCTATAACTTACTTCGAGGGGGTACTGAAAACGCGCTGGCTGCAAGGCCTTCAGATTTTCGTAAGGGTGGGTGCTTAATAAACCAGAGCATCGCGGTGCTCTGCACCTCAGTTTCACCGACAGCAAGAAAGGAGCCAGGCAACGCCAGGCTACACCAATAAAGGTGGCTCTCTTGGGGGGGCGGGCGTTTTCCTCCACCCTTTGTTTTTTTCTTTCTCTCCTTTTTTTTTTTTTTGTTTATAATGAAATGGAATACCGGGCAATCAAAAAAACTAATACAACCATCAGGAGGGTACTCACCTGGGAATTCCTGCCTGAGTCGACTCTGCAGCCTCCCTGGGTACCTATATGGGGGGAACTAAGTAAAATTACGCGGATGCACAAAAAAAAGAGAGACAAGGCACCCGGACCAAGAATAATTGAATGGTGCGAATTGATCTATGATTAATCGCGGACACCCTGGTGAAGGGGTTTGCAGCTCACCTGCTTTCTTACAAAATGAGAGAACAAGCGCTAAGACTAAGTACACTGGAGAAGTTACGCGATCTTCGAACAATAAGAGCCTGAAACGGACCTAGTACTACTAAGGGATATGCTAATGACCGGTGAGCAAAATAGTAATTAGCCCAAGGGAGGCTCTCTTCGGTGGACGCTCCACTCCCCGAGGGGGGGGTTGAAGATCTGGTGAGCGCTGCGGCCGACGATTCCTCGGTGCTACGGTCGGGGGGCTGTTGGTGCTTCGTCCAGAGGGCTGCGGCGGCGGTATAGGTGCAGCCCTGGAGTAGGGAGGCCTGACAGGGGCGATGGGCCCGACCAAAGATGAGGGCCGTGAAAAATGCTGGGCCTGATTATAGATGAAGGCCGTATAAAATGGTGGGCCCGACTAAGGATGAGGGCCGTATAAAATGCTGGGCCTGAATAAAGATGAGGGCCGTATAAAATGATGGGCCCGACTAAAGATGAGGGCCGTGAAAAATGCTGGGCCTGATTATAGATGAAGGCCGTATAAAATGATGGGCCCGACTAAAGATGAGGGCCGTGAAAAATGCTGGACCTGATTATAGATGAAGGCCGTATAAAATGATGGGCCCGACTAAAGATGAGAGCCGTGAAAAATGATGGGCCTGAATAAAGATGAGGGCCGTATAAAATGATGGGCCCGATTATAGATGACGGCCGTGAAAAATGCTGGGCCTGATTGTAGATGACGGCCGTATAAAATGATGGTGGGAGGCCGCCGTGGCCGCCACGAGGAGTCTCTGATGGGCCCTTTTTCCTGAGCCGACTCAATTACTTTCCTTTTCGGGTTTCCAGCGATATTCCCGCACACTCGTCTTGGGGGATCACTGCCACTTTTTCTTACACACTCGCAGGTTTATTGCCTACGTGCGGCCTCCTTGCTGGTTGCAGACAAAATGGCCGACGAAAAGTCAACTTCCCGGCTCGTAGCTGCCGTGCCGGCATGGCAGCTCCCAGATAAGTGCTGGTTTCACTCCCAGTTGGCGCTCTGAACGACAGGGTGCGGCGCTCCTTAGATCGGTGGCCCCGTGGTACACTCCGTACAGACACTTGGCCCACCGGACCGTCACACATTCCAACCTTTAAATCCTGCGATCCTGCGATACTTCCACTTAATTTGATAATTCATCAAATTAAGATTTCACTTGTCTTGAGGACCGATCAAGCAAGATACTAATATCATTGTCTTAAGGAACGATTAAGGCAATTCCTACTAACACTTGTCTTGAGGAACGATCAAGCAAGATATTATTAACTTTCATTGTCTTGAGGAACGATCAAGCAATAAACTTACTAAAATTAAATTTTGCTCCACTCGCTCTGGGGAACGACCAGTCGAGACAATTACCCATCCTGTTCCTAATTTCAGCAGTGGATTCAGGTGAGTACATCCTTTTCTTTAACGTTCTGAGCACAAAGCCTAGTTTTGGAATTAATTCTTTAATTTGGGTTACGCCAGAACAAGAGCAAAATTTAATTCACCTGCTTGCCAAACCAGCAGCAGGACATTACAACCAATTATATTATTTTTATTCTCTCTATCAGCACTTTGTGCTTATTATCACACCGTTATAACGGTCACTCATTAATTCCGCTATTACGGAGTAATTAAATTGATCTTTGTCTTGTGCGTTATAATTTCGCGGGATTCTCTGCCCCCTTTCTTAACACAGAATTGTTATATCATATTTTAATAATTCTTCAACTCTACTTCAGCAGGGAAAGTGCATTTATTTGTGCTCCAACTTGCGTTTGGCACATTGTGATTAACTTTAGTTGATCCTCAGTGAATCATTATAAACCTCCGGCATATTTTCTAAAATTTTAGTGTTCAGTCACTCATTCTTTGAGATCGGCTAGAACATTTGTTGGTCCTTCGAGCCGGATTAACGGGTCTATAACGGTTCATAACGGTCAATAACGGTTTGTTACAATGTCTTTAAACCAATTGCTGGCCAAACAAAAGGCCATCGCAGAGATTTTTCAAAAATCTGCTATAAATTATCGAAAAACTGCAATAGCGAAAAGAACCAAAGGGGTTGTCAAAGAGCGCTTGTCAGAGGTGAAACAGCTCTGGCAAGAATATAAAAATAACCATTATTCAATATCTGAACTATCACAAGACTTGACTACAGAACAAAAAGATGACTACGAGTACTTCTCTAAAGACATTTTTTCAGACCTCGAAGAAAAATATTTTGAGTTCACTGGTTTGTTGCAAGATACTCTTGACAAAATGCAAGAAGTATCGGCAGTGAATCAGACTGCAAGCAACCAGTCGAATAGGGAAGATACCGATTCATCTTTAAGTAAAGCTCGAACAAACTGTTCACCTCAGAACTCTCTTTTAAAACTGCCACGCATATCAATACCTACATTTTCAGGCTCTTACGAATCATGGAGATCGTTCCACGATTTGTTTAAGGCGCTGGTGCACACAAATAGTGAGCTTTCAGCTGCTCAAAAATTACATTATTTAAAATCGTGCGTCACCGGAGAAGCTGAGCATCTCTTAAGACAATTTCCTATAACAGACGCTAGTTACGACAATGCGTGGAAGGTACTTCTCAGCAGATATGACAACAAGCGAGTATTAGTGAATACTCAGTTGAAATTACTGTTCAATCTGCCTAAGTTAAATTCCGAATCCGCAAAGGGAATAAAAACGTTACTTGACAAGTCTTGTGAAAGTCTGTATGAACTACAAGCGTTAGGCGTTTCCATTACTAACTGGGATCCAATTCTAATATACATGTTGGTACAGCGACTCCCCGCTGAAACACATAAAATGTGGGAAGAAAATCAGAAAGATTCTGAAGACTTCCCTACGTTTGACAACTTTAAAACGTTCCTTGAGAAACGATTTAGAACTTTAGAAGCTATTGCAGACTCAAAATCCACTATAACTGAACGAACACTACACCAAAAAGGTGCCAAAGCCTCTTTTGCGACTTCCTCAGAGAAGTGCATTTCATGTAAAGAGGCTCATCCTCTTTACAAATGTCCAAAATTCACCAATCTCGATACGAATAAAAGATATCAATTCGTAACCTCTAACCAGTTATGCGTTAATTGCCTTTCTAAAAAGCACAAGCTGCAATTTTGCCCTAGCAAACTCAGTTGTCGCCGCTGTGGCCGACGTTATCATTCCTTATTACATAAGGAAACCAAAACTGAACCCTCTAAGCCTGTTTCACCACAGAGAGTGTCTCAGCCTCACCCTGCGAGCGAACCTCAAAACTGTGGAAATAATATTAATGCCGTTCAATCATTTTATACTAACAGAGGTCAACAGCCACCTCAATCTCTTCTCGCAAAAGCGTTAATAAACGTGCCCTATAAAGCAGGAACTATTTTCACGTTGCGTGCCTTGATAGACTCAGGCTCTCAAGTTTCCTTTATTACAAAGGCAGCAACGAAACTCTTACAATTAACAACAATTCCTACGAATCTACAAATCACTGGCTTAGGAGGTTCAGAAGCAACAAACATAAAAGCACAAACGTCGCTTGAAATCCGTTCTTCCATGTTACAACAAATTTCCACAACTCTAACTGCATTTGTTGTTAACAAAATAACTGATTTATTACCTCCAGAAAATATCGTTACAAAGAATTGGTCTCATATACAAAACCTTCCCTTAGCAGACCCATTTTTCAATAAACCAGGAAAAATTGATCTCCTTCTCGGAGCTGATATTTACGGAAATATATTATTAGGTCTTCGTAAGGGACTTCCAGATTCACCCATAGCGCAAAACAGCATTTTCGGTTGGATATTGTTTGGCCCAGTCTCACGGCAATCAAAAGCAATATCGCACGAGAATACTTTCCTAAACACGTTTGAAGAATCAAGCTCTCTGGACAATTTAATTCGCAAATTTTGGGAATGCGAAGAGATCCCTTTTAAAGAAAAATTCACTCAGGAAGAACAAGAGTGTGAACGCATTTTTGAAGAAACTCATCGTCGCAACGAAAACGGTCGATACGAAGTTCGATTACCCTTTAAATGTTCTCCTCCGGGTTTAGGCGACTCCCGAAATGTGGCTATTCGTAGATTTTTTTGTCTTGAGAAAAGACTAAGCAGTAATCCCGAACTCTACGAAGACTATCGAAAGTGCTTAAATGAATACATCTCAATGGGTCATATGAAGCTACTTAGCAAAAATGCTCAGAAAACTCCGTCTTATTACCTTCCACACCACGCAGTGATAAAAAACAGCACCACGACAAAGGTCAGAGTCGTTTTCGATGCATCTGCTAAGTCTTCAAATGGAAGAAGTTTAAATGAGCAGTTGTATTCTGGTCCTGTGCTTCAATCAGACTTATTCACCATTCTATTACGATGGCGGAAATATCGTTATGCGATGTCAGCAGATATAGAAAAGATGTATCGGATGATAAATATGCACCCATCTGATCAAAATTACCAGCGTATTTTCTGGAGAAATAATTCTACCGATCCCCTTCAAGAATACGTACTTACGACGGTTACTTTCGGTACTACTCCTGCTCCTTATCTTGCCATAAAAACTTTACATCAATTGGCCAAGGACGAGGCCAATAATTTTCCTCTTGCCGCAAAGATCATCACACGTGATTTTTACGTAGATGATTTGTTAACGGGGTCAGACTCTCTGCATGAAAGTCTCGAAATTCAAGAGCAAATTCAGAAACTCTTGTCCTCCGGAAACTTCAATCTCCGGAAATGGGTCAGCAATTCACCTGATCTCCTTGCGAATCTTCCGGACAGCCATAAGGAATTAAAACTTCCTCTAAGATTTGCAAGTGATGAATCAGTGAAGACTCTGGGTATTCACTGGTACTCAGGACCGGACTATTTCACTTGGCAACATCGACAAATAGCTAATCGTCTTAATCCTAAGCGATCTGTGTTGTCCGAAATTGCAACATTGTACGACCCACTCGGTTGGATTTCCCCAATTGTAGTCACAGCAAAGATCCTGATGCAGTCTCTATGGCTTTCTGGATGTTCGTGGGACGATCCTATTCTTCCAAATATCAATGCGAAATGGCAAGACTTCAAATCCGAATTACATTATATTCGCAAAGTACAAATCCCAAAATGGCTTCAAACAGCTAAAAATCAGCTCTCAATCTGTTTCTCTTAAAAGGGGATACGGATCTTGAAGAAGAAGGAACAACTCTTAGTACACTCAATGTTTCAACAATATTTCAATTAAGTTCATTTACCAACTTATAAGAGTTGTTTATTGTTTCCATGAACAGTTGTTATAAAACATCTAATAACAGGTTAATAACACAACTTTCGACCAATCCACCAGAAAAATTCAACTAGCTAAAATGTTGCTTACAAACTCAGAAAACAAGGATCCACTATCATAGGTTGCAATGTGAAATTGCTGGCCAATGGGACAATTAAGGTCACAAATAAAAAAATATGTATATCATAAAATCACTAAACAATTTATTTGCACCTTGTTTTCTCACAATTCTGTAATTTCACAATTTGCTGAATCTTGACTTTCGCTGAGTACTAGATGCACATATTTCTCCTTAGCCAGAAATCCCTCGTTGAACTGTTGAGCTTTCGCAGTCTCGACTAGTAAAAAAAATCATCTTCATTTAGCCATGTACATATAACGTCTATATGTATATAAATTTATTAAACTTAACCTTTCTCGCTCAAGCCCATAACTTCTTAAAGTGGCGGGGGAGTATGTTTAGTGCACGAGCACTAAAACGCGCACTTCCTTCGCTGGGCTGGTGAGCCTCCACCCACAGTGGGCCGCGATCATTTGCATCGCTGAAAATAAACAAATATCAGTTAATTATTCATACGATTGAATTGATTAACTTACCTCCTTTCACCAGCACTCCTGGCTGGACTGCATTGGAATCCCGCGCTGGTGTCCCTCGTGCAGCTCCACGCCGGCGATTTCGAGAAATAAATAAATCATTAACATTTAATTACAAATTACAGAACAAAATCTTACCTGCAGAAGAATCGTCTGCTCTTCTTCCTGCCAGTTGACACTCATCAGCTCTAATATAAACAAACGTAACAGGTGATCATGCATTAGGTCACTTTCGACTTTCGAAACTTATCACCAGGATGACATCTAGGATTCAAAACCTCAACTACGAGTTGGTGGGGAATTTCACAATGCACTCCGTGGGGGGTGTACCGCAAGATGGACTTTAAACTTTGGTGCCGTGCGCATCAGGACGGGTATAAAAGGCTGCGCGCCACCCCACTCGATCTCTTTCCTCTTTCCTTTTTTGTTCTTTTACCATTCCAACCTTTACATCCTGCGATCCTGCGATACTTCCACTTAATTTGAAAATTCATCAAATTAAGATTTCACTTGTCTTGAGGACCGATCAAGCAAGATACTAATATCATTGTCTTAAGGAACGATTAAGGCAATTCCTACTAACACTTGTCTTGAGGAACGATCAAGCAAGATATTATTAACTTTCATTGTCTTGAGGAACGATCAAGCAATAAACTTACTAAAATTAAATTTTGCTCCACTCGCTCTGGGGAACGACCAGTCGAGACAATTACCCATCCTGTTCCTAATTTCAGCAGTGAATTCAGGTGAGTACATCCTTTTCTTTAACGTTCTGAGCACAAAGCCTAGTTTTGGAATTAATTCTTTAATTTGGGTTACGCCAGAACAAGAGCAAAATTTAATTCACCTGCTTGCCAAACCAGCAGCAGGACATTACAACCAATTATATTATTTTTATTCTCTCTATCAGCACTTTGTGCTTATTATCACACCGTTATAACGGTCACTCATTAATTCCGCTATTACGGAGTAATTAAATTGATCTTTGTCTTGTGCGTTATAATTTCGCGGGATTCTCTGCCCCCTTTCTTAACACAGAATTGTTATATCATATTTTAATAATTCTTCAACTCTACTTCAGCAGGGAAAGTGCATTTATTTGTGCTCCAACTTGCGTTTGGCACATTGTGATTAACTTTAGTTGATCCTCAGTGAATCATTATAAACCTCCGGCATATTTTCTAAAATTTTAGTGTTCAGTCACTCATTCTTTGAGATCGGCTAGAACATTTGTTGGTCCTTCGAGCCGGATTAACGGGTCTATAACGGTTCATAACGGTCAATAACGGTTTGTTACAATGTCTTTAAACCAATTGCTGGCCAAACAAAAGGCCATCGCAGAGATTTTTCAAAAATCTGCTATAAATTATCGAAAAACTGCAATAGCGAAAAGAACCAAAGGGGTTGTCAAAGAGCGCTTGTCAGAGGTGAAACAGCTCTGGCAAGAATATAAAAATAACCATTATTCAATATCTGAACTATCACAAGACTTGACTACAGAACAAAAAGATGACTACGAGTACTTCTCTAAAGACATTTTTTCAGACCTCGAAGAAAAATATTTTGAGTTCACTGGTTTGTTGCAAGATACTCTTGACAAAATGCAAGAAGTATCGGCAGTGAATCAGACTGCAAGCAACCAGTCGAATAGGGAAGATACCGATTCATCTGTAAGTAAAGCTCGAACAAACTGTTCACCTCAGAACTCTCTTTTAAAACTGCCACGCATATCAATACCTACATTTTCAGGCTCTTACGAATCATGGAGATCGTTCCACGATTTGTTTAAGGCGCTGGTGCACACAAATAGTGAGCTTTCAGCTGCTCAAAAATTACATTATTTAAAATCGTGCGTCACCGGAGAAGCTGAGCATCTCTTAAGACAATTTCCTATAACAGACGCTAGTTACGACAATGCGTGGAAGGTACTTCTCAGCAGATATGACAACAAGCGAGTATTAGTGAATACTCAGTTGAAATTACTGTTCAATCTGCCTAAGTTAAATTCCGAATCCGCAAAGGGAATAAAAACGTTACTTGACAAGTCTTGTGAAAGTCTGTATGAACTACAAGCGTTAGGCGTTTCCATTACTAACTGGGATCCAATTCTAATATACATGTTGGTACAGCGACTCCCCGCTGAAACACATAAAATGTGGGAAGAAAATCAGAAAGATTCTGAAGACTTCCCTACGTTTGACAACTTTAAAACGTTCCTTGAGAAACGATTTAGAACTTTAGAAGCTATTGCAGACTCAAAATCCACTATAACTGAACGAACACTACACCAAAAAGGTGCCAAAGCCTCTTTTGCGACTTCCTCAGAGAAGTGCATTTCATGTAAAGAGGCTCATCCTCTTTACAAATGTCCAAAATTCACCAATCTCGATACGAATAAAAGATATCAATTCGTAACCTCTAACCAGTTATGCGTTAATTGCCTTTCTAAAAAGCACAAGCTGCAATTTTGCCCTAGCAAACTCAGTTGTCGCCGCTGTGGCCGACGTTATCATTCCTTATTACATAAGGAAACCAAAACTGAACCCTCTAAGCCTGTTTCACCACAGAGAGTGTCTCAGCCTCACCCTGCGAGCGAACCTCAAAACGGTGGAAATAATATTAATGCCGTTCAATCATTTTATACTAACAGAGGTCAACAGCCACCTCAATCTCTTCTCGCAAAAGCGTTAATAAACGTGCCCTATAAAGCAGGAACTATTTTCACGTTGCGTGCCTTGATAGACTCAGGCTCTCAAGTTTCCTTTATTACAAAGGCAGCAACGAAACTCTTACAATTAACAACAATTCCTACGAATCTACAAATCACTGGCTTAGGAGGTTCAGAAGCAACAAACATAAAAGCACAAACGTCGCTTGAAATCCGTTCTTCCATGTTACAACAAATTTCCACAACTCTAACTGCATTTGTTGTTAACAAAATAACTGATTTATTACCTCCAGAAAATATCGTTACAAAGAATTGGTCTCATATACAAAACCTTCCCTTAGCAGACCCATTTTTCAATAAACCAGGAAAAATTGATCTCCTTCTCGGAGCTGATATTTACGGAAATATATTATTAGGTCTTCGTAAGGGACTTCCAGATTCACCCATAGCGCAAAACAGCATTTTCGGTTGGATATTGTTTGGCCCAGTCTCACGGCAATCAAAAGCAATATCGCACGAGAATACTTTCCTAAACACGTTTGAAGAATCAAGCTCTCTGGACAATTTAATTCGCAAATTTTGGGAATGCGAAGAGATCCCTTTTAAAGAAAAATTCACTCAGGAAGAACAAGAGTGTGAACGCATTTTTGAAGAAACTCATCGTCGCAACGAAAACGGTCGATACGAAGTTCGATTACCCTTTAAATGTTCTCCTCCGGGTTTAGGCGACTCCCGAAATGTGGCTATTCGTA
The DNA here is from genome assembly GCA_951509405.1 of Machimus rusticus. Lineage (NCBI taxonomy): Eukaryota > Metazoa > Arthropoda > Insecta > Diptera > Asilidae > Machimus > Machimus rusticus. Next base: position 6,486,586 of record OX608054.1, read on the forward strand.
GATTTTTTTGTCTTGAGAAAAGACTAAGCAGTAATCCCGAACTCTACGAAGACTATCGAAAGTGCTTAAATGAATACATCTCAATGGGTCATATGAAGCTACTTAGCAAAAATGCTCAGAAAACTCCGTCTTATTACCTTCCACACCACGCAGTGATAAAAAACAGCACCACGACAAAGGTCAGAGTCGTTTTCGATGCATCTGCTAAGTCTTCAAATGGAAGAAGTTTAAATGAGCAGTTGTATTCTGGTCCTGTGCTTCAATCAGACTTATTCACCATTCTATTACGATGGCGGAAATATCGTTATGCGATGTCAGCAGATATAGAAAAGATGTATCGGATGATAAATATGCACCCATCTGATCAAAATTACCAGCGTATTTTCTGGAGAAATAATTCTACCGATCCCCTTCAAGAATACGTACTTACGACGGTTACTTTCGGTACTACTCCTGCTCCTTATCTTGCCATAAAAACTTTACATCAATTGGCCAAGGACGAGGCCAATAATTTTCCTCTTGCCGCAAAGATCATCACACGTGATTTTTACGTAGATGATTTGTTAACGGGGTCAGACTCTCTGCATGAAAGTCTCGAAATTCAAGAGCAAATTCAGAAACTCTTGTCCTCCGGAAACTTCAATCTCCGGAAATGGGTCAGCAATTCACCTGATCTCCTTGCGAATCTTCCGGACAGCCATAAGGAATTAAAACTTCCTCTAAGATTTGCAAGTGATGAATCAGTGAAGACTCTGGGTATTCACTGGTACTCAGGACCGGACTATTTCACTTGGCAACATCGACAAATAGCTAATCGTCTTAATCCTAAGCGATCTGTGTTGTCCGAAATTGCAACATTGTACGACCCACTCGGTTGGATTTCCCCAATTGTAGTCACAGCAAAGATCCTGATGCAGTCTCTATGGCTTTCTGGATGTTCGTGGGACGATCCTATTCTTCCAAATATCAATGCGAAATGGCAAGACTTCAAATCCGAATTACATTATATTCGCAAAGTACAAATCCCAAAATGGCTTCAAACAGCTAAAAATCAGCTCTCAATCTGTTTCTCTTAAAAGGGGATACGGATCTTGAAGAAGAAGGAACAACTCTTAGTACACTCAATGTTTCAACAATATTTCAATTAAGTTCATTTACCAACTTATAAGAGTTGTTTATTGTTTCCATGAACAGTTGTTATAAAACATCTAATAACAGGTTAATAACACAACTTTCGACCAATCCACCAGAAAAATTCAACTAGCTAAAATGTTGCTTACAAACTCAGAAAACAAGGATCCACTATCATAGGTTGCAATGTGAAATTGCTGGCCAATGGGACAATTAAGGTCACAAATAAAAAAATATGTATATCATAAAATCACTAAACAATTTATTTGCACCTTGTTTTCTCACAATTCTGTAATTTCACAATTTGCTGAATCTTGACTTTCGCTGAGTACTAGATGCACATATTTCTCCTTAGCCAGAAATCCCTCGTTGAACTGTTGAGCTTTCGCAGTCTCGACTAGTAAAAAAAATCATCTTCATTTAGCCATGTACATATAACGTCTATATGTATATAAATTTATTAAACTTAACCTTTCTCGCTCAAGCCCATAACTTCTTAAAGTGGCGGGGGAGTATGTTTAGTGCACGAGCACTAAAACGCGCACTTCCTTCGCTGGGCTGGTGAGCCTCCACCCACAGTGGGCCGCGATCATTTGCATCGCTGAAAATAAACAAATATCAGTTAATTATTCATACGATTGAATTGATTAACTTACCTCCTTTCACCAGCACTCCTGGCTGGACTGCATTGGAATCCCGCGCTGGTGTCCCTCGTGCAGCTCCACGCCGGCGATTTCGAGAAATAAATAAATCATTAACATTTAATTACAAATTACAGAACAAAATCTTACCTGCAGAAGAATCGTCTGCTCTTCTTCCTGCCAGTTGACACTCATCAGCTCTAATATAAACAAACGTAACAGGTGATCATGCATTAGGTCACTTTCGACTTTCGAAACTTATCACCAGGATGACATCTAGGATTCAAAACCTCAACTACGAGTTGGTGGGGAATTTCACAATGCACTCCGTGGGGGGTGTACCGCAAGATGGACTTTAAACTTTGGTGCCGTGCGCATCAGGACGGGTATAAAAGGCTGCGCGCCACCCCACTCGATCTCTCGATCTCGATCCTGCGATACTTCCACTTAATTTGAAAATTCATCAAATTAAGATTTCACTTGTCTTGAGGACCGATCAAGCAAGATACTAATATCATTGTCTTAAGGAACGATTAAGGCAATTCCTACTAACACTTGTCTTGAGGAACGATCAAGCAAGATATTATTAACTTTCATTGTCTTGAGGAACGATCAAGCAATAAACTTACTAAAATTAAATTTTGCTCCACTCGCTCTGGGGAACGACCAGTCGAGACAATTACCCATCCTGTTCCTAATTTCAGCAGTGGATTCAGGTGAGTACATCCTTTTCTTTAACGTTCTGAGCACAAAGCCTAGTTTTGGAATTAATTCTTTAATTTGGGTTACGCCAGAACAAGAGCAAAATTTAATTCACCTGCTTGCCAAACCAGCAGCAGGACATTACAACCAATTATATTATTTTTATTCTCTCTATCAGCACTTTGTGCTTATTATCACACCGTTATAACGGTCACTCATTAATTCCGCTATTACGGAGTAATTAAATTGATCTTTGTCTTGTGCGTTATAATTTCGCGGGATTCTCTGCCCCCTTTCTTAACACAGAATTGTTATATCATATTTTAATAATTCTTCAACTCTACTTCAGCACGGAAAGTGCATTTATTTGTGCTCTAACTTACGTTTGGCACATTGTGATTAACTTTAGTTGATCCTCAGTGAATCATTATAAACCTCCGGCATATTTTCTAAAATTTTAGTGTTCAGTCATTCATTTTTTGAGATCGGCTAGAACAGTATCCCATATTGCAAAATCTTCATATTTTATGTCTGATTTACCGTGAAAAATGGCCCAAAAACTACAAAAAATCTGGGTGGCGTAATGCAACTAATTATTTCAGATTTAATTGCATTTATGTCCTTTTACTGTACCTAAATTAAGTGGGGATTACAGCAAAAACACAAAAGTGCTCTAATTATTACTTTTCAGCTCTTAAAACAGTTATTTAGCGATATAAACCGCATATCCAGAAAAGAGTATTTCAACGTTTTTCTGAGAATTTTTCAATGAAAAATGTGTTATTCCAGAAACTTCTCGCTGCGAAATTATTTGAGATTTGATGCTGCTTTTAGGGGAATTAGATTTAAGCGTGCAGGCTACAAATAAAAATAATTATAATTTTTAAATTTGCGCCTTTCGAAGGCGCCTATCTCGCCTAATGCAAAAGAAATAGACAGATATATGCTTCCTATATCTTAACTCTCCTTATGTGAGGACTGTCAAAAGGGTGCACCATTTGAGACAGCAAATCGAGTGGTCCATTTCTATATGTCAGTTTTGTCATCCCTGTTCGGAAAATCGGAACTATGGTTCCGGAACCTGATTCCAATCGTTCTGCTTTTTCCTGGGGTTGACAGGAATAATTCCACTGACATAATGAACTGGACCGCTGATCCAAAGCAAAATCACTCCTCAAAATTGAGACGACTTTTTGACATAAGATTCCTATCTCTTTCCCCCATCCGGCCCCCAGGCGAAATGCATATGTAAAACAAAATAGAATATGTTTTTATATATCTGACTCTTGTGTTCTTCCGGCCCCGAGCTGGTTGGTGTCGTAATGTTTTTTAACAATTACTCAAAATGTAGAGCGAAATTAAAGGGGCTGTTTTGTGACAACTTATATTTATTTATTTTCTTTATTTTACCATACATTGCAAATAATTTAATGTGTTTTTATAGAATGAGTCTTCTAAGGTAGGCTTGCATCCCCACTTAGAATGGTTTGCATTTCCACTTAAAATGGTCTTTCGACCGTCAATTATCAGTCCTGTTCTATAGCTGCGTTTTTTTCATCCGGGCCTGGGTCTGGTTCAGTGTTACATGAAAAAAACGATCCAGGTTATTTACCCAGAAAAGGCTTTTTGTTTCTTAAACGTTGGTATGCCTGCCTTATTAAAGTGACAAATAAAATTAACAGTGTGAAAAGGAAAGTTTTGGTTGACATTGCAAGGAATCAAAAATTAACAAACAAAATTATTTAGATATTTTATAACAGTCACTTGTTGTTCTCCATTTTTTCACTGTCAAAACAAACTAACCGCCTTGTGTAAAGAGTATATAGTGGTCGCAAGTTCGACTTGTTAACTGCTCGCTAAGTGGCTCTAGGTGTATCATTTTGAAAATAATGAAACTAATTTTTGTTTTCAAAGAAAATCTAGCAATTATTTACATGCCATAATTACTTACTCCAAGGTTTCTGAATACAGCTACACTGACAGATGTCAGTGAGGTTCAAAAAATTTTTTCATAATAGCCTCTCCCACAGATATATATAAAACATGGACAGCTCAATCTCCTGTCTCAAGCATGGAGGAACGAACGAACATGGAGTGGAAACGAGCAAAACCTTCTATATTACAAGCCATGAAGTTGCCTCTTGCATGAGTGCGTAAGTGGTCTGACAGTTCGAGAAATTTACATTTAGTCTTATGGACGCTGGATGAAATATGCTGGATAAATTGGATTTAATCGGGGTTTTGGACACTAGAGGCATACAAGTCTTAAAAAATTGAAACCATAGGGGCTTTTACTCCATATAGGCCAAAAATATTAATGAATTTCCAGCGAAAAAACTGGAAATTTTCGATTCTACGGTTCGGTTCGCAGCCAATTCGCTCTCTTGCCGTACATTTGTTAGTGGTCCGGTGTCCGACTTTTCTGTTGAGTTTTGGTTAAACTCAAAAATTTCATATTCTTTGTTCGAAAAGGTGATTAAAAGTGTTATTAATTACAAGGAGAACTTCTTAAAGTAACCTTGAGTGAAGATGATTTTTCGATAGAAGCTATAGTTTGGAAGCTGCCGCGATTTTTTTTCCAATTTTGCGACGTCCCCCATAAGACTGTCAGACCACTTTGCCCTATAGATGTGTGCGTGCGCCGGACCACTTCACGGCTTGTAATATAGAAGGTTTTGAAACGAGCCGAAAAAAGTGAAGCCATTTCAAAGATGTGTGAGTAGAAACACTCACACATAGACATCACTCAGTACAGGCGTAAAATTTTGCTGGCATTGCGAAGGGGCAGGTGATTTAATCTGTTGGAACCACCCGTCCTGCAAGTGGACATCGCCTGGGAACATAAAACCCAATAAAAAGAAAGTATTAAGTAAAGTAATATTTCTATCAATCAATCTTGATTACGCATTATCCCCCCATAAAAATCTATATGGCGACGACTCTGACTCCATTTCCACATATCTGACAATTCTTCTGGAGGGAAAATCACTTTAGTTAAGAATGAATTTTTCACATAAAATCTTATCATTTACGTAAGTTTATCACACGAAATCACTAAGTGTAGTTTCCTTAAATACTTACTTGTGAAAAGAAAGCTCAGATATCCCGTAAATCTGCACATTTTTGCAGCCAGGCACGAAACACTTCTTAGGCATTTTTCGATAGTTTTTTCTGCAAAATAACACATGTGTATACAATTAGCCATTTTCAGATATTAACACAACATTAAAACATAAAAATTACACCTTATAACCCGCATTTACGCAAAAACAAGCACAAAGTTACCTTTTTGCTCGCTTAATCACTGCACTTGACAACTCGAATTGAACATTAAATTTCCCGCTCGTTTCTCGTTTGACACTTAATACACGGCGGACGGCCTGGTTTTTGACATTTGGTACACTTTTTTGACATTCAGTACACGGAATTTTGGCTTCACTGACCGACAGGGTTTTTACACGGTTGTTCCACTCCATATTCGTTCGTTCCTCCATGGTCTCAAGCGTCCGCCAATTTGACAACCTACTGCGACAGAGGGACGAGATGAGACATATCAAAATTTATATAGTGCTGTCTATTTTTACCGCACTGCATGGATGGGTCGATTCCGCAGATTTTTTGAATGCGGAATTGCTGAGTGCTGACAAAAATATTTGAATTTAAATACTTGTTGAAAAACAATTTAAAGAATATGCACTTTAAATGCAATCAATGTAAATAAAAATCATTATTTATGTCATAAATATGCTTTTAAATTTTTATCCTTTCAAAATTACCAATATTTTCAAGAATTTGTGATTGAAAAATTTTAAGTTATGAAAATATTAGATTAGATTTGTTTTTGTTCATGGAATTGAATGAACATATTAAAGAACTAGAAAGAGATAAGAACCATATCTAAAAGCTAATAAAGAATCTCACTTACTCAGATAAAATAAATTAATACCCATTTTCCATTCCGCGAGTGAAATGAAAAGAACTCGCAAAACTCTGTTTGCATTGAGCTTTCTTAATAAAATTCTTAAAACTGTAACAAATTTATTTCATTTACCTTTGAGGGCAGAAGCTGCCTTAATGAAGAGGAGGAGGAAAATATCCTGCACTTCCTCTCCCAAATGCCCAGCTCTTGCGATACGCAGATACCGCAGTCTAAGCTCCTCTTTCTATGATGCGTCGGAAATGAGTTAGATGCCTGGAACAGCTCATTAGGAGCTCTATATGGTTCAAGGGTTAAATATGGGGGATCTTACTCCATGTGGTATCACAACGGGCCTTTTTCCGGCCTAAGTGTGCCCCAACTGAGCACCCACTACTACCTAACCTAACCTACCTCTGATTTCGATTAATTTGTCCACAAAAACTTCAAAATATTTCGATTGGATTTTTCTATTGAATTATTTTAATTTTAAACGAAACAATTAATTGAAGTCAAAGGTTACTGTAATGAAATTCCAGTCAAAAGGAGTTTTGTAAGATCTTTTATATTTTACTTCACCCGGAATAAGAGAACAAGGGCGAAAATCAGCTCTGGAATTAACTAAGTAGCTTCCCTGAAAGCCCTAATAAAACCAAATTGGTCAATTAATATGTAACCGCGCGGCTTCGCATTGAAATTTCAAGTAAACTTGCTACAATATACAAATTCGTAGTCATTAACAATTCTCCAGAGAATTGTCAGAGAAAATCTTTAACTGCAATTCAGCCTGCTGACAAATCTCTGACATTATAGAACGTTAATTTTACGTCATTACACGAACTGTCACTGCCACAGAGCGAAAGAGAGGGAACAAAAATCGCACCGTCCGCTTCTATCGAAATCGAAACGAAATCGTGTACGTGACCGGTCCATGATATTATACGTCAGTGGCCTCTCCATATTCGTTTGAACTTTGTCATGTGTTACTAAGTTCACGCCAAGAACCGTGGTGATTTCACCTATTGGATTTAATTGTGTTTGTCAATTGCATCAGAGCAATTTGCGTTGCTTGCTGGTGAATTGTATATCTTGCGGGGCACGTGCAGCAACAGTGCAGTTTAATAAATTACAATTTGTTCTCTTTTACCACAGTCGTAATTACTACATTCCAAACAGCATGAATGCAGAAAAATTGAAAAAACTTCAAGCGCAGGTGCGTATAGGAGGTAAGGGAACACCACGGCGTAAAAAAAAGGTTGTTCATCAAACGGCGGGGACAGATGACAAGAAGTTGCAAGGCGTCCTGAAAAAGATAAATGTGAACGCAATTGCCGGCATCGAAGAGGCCAACATGATTAAAAACGACGGCACTGTGATACATTTCAACAATCCGAAAGTACAAGCGTCATTGGCTACAAACACTTTTGCTATCACTGGTCACGGAGAAACAAAAAGGGTAAGAAATAGATAAATCAAGCTTTTTTGCAAATTTTTCTTATTCGTGCAGATCACGGATTTGTTACCGGGTATCCTAACGCAGTTGGGGTCGGCTAATCTGAGCAATTGGGGTCGCCTTGCAAGCGAACTAGCTGCGAAGACCAAACAAGCTGCCAACGAGGACGATGATGTTCCAGACTTGGTTGAAAATTTCGAGGATGTTGCCAAAAAAGATGAAGTTGAAAACATTGTTCAAAAGACAGAAGAAATAGCTGTATCATAATTTTTATCGCACTAAAACTAAACCCATTCCGAGAACGGTTATTATATATGAGTTTTTATTATATTTTAGGCGTTTGAAATTGAAATACATTATGTGTATATAGACATGACTATTTATATTTGCATTTTAGTGAATTCTCTTCTCCGAGATATTCACAATCTAGCTATTTTTGGATTTGTGTTAACTTTATAAAAGGTTAAAACAGAGAATTTCTAATCCTATTGGTCGGCTGGGAAAGAACTATGAGAAATTTTGGTCTTATAAAATAAGAATTATTTGAAAAGCAAAAATTTGCAATGACCTCAGATTAACTAAAAAGCGATAAATAAGATATTTTACAATTAAATCTATGAGTGTGAGAAGAGATGCACCTGATTTTATTCAACATGGCAAACAAAATTAGTTTACAATCTGTTACACATACTGTTCATTTTATGAGTAAAAAAAACGTACTTCGACCTTACAATCCCAATATTATGGTTCCCAACTGCTACATACAACTTTTGGAATCATAAATTGAACAGTATGTGTAACAGATAATTATAAACTAATATAGTTTGCTGTGTTGAATAAAAGTTATACCAGCGACACACCAAATGAAATTTAGAATTTCGAGCGTATTCAATTTCACAATTCATATTATTGTATTGCTTTGAAATTAAAGTCAAATGTTTGTCAAAATCTCTTTTTTACAGAATATTCGCCTGAAACTTTTTTGAGAAATTCAGAGGTAATATGATATATTTCTGAAATTGAGAACACCCGAAATTCTAAATTTCGATTGGTGTGTCGCTGGTATTACGAGCATCTCTTCTCACACTTTCCAAAGGACTCCGCGTGATGTGAATATTTAGAGTTGTGACTAAAACGTATGCTTTCAAGTTTGTCATTTGAGTGTCTGAAAATTTTCTTTATATTCTTTATATTCTTCTTTATTATTCATGTCCATTTTTGCGTTCTTATTGAGGAGTGCTGTAATCTGTATTGTGATTTTTGCAAAATCTTCAATAGACATATCCTGATGTGCCAAGACAGTATTTTTATTTGGCTCTCATGAAGCATCTTAAAGAAGCAAATTTTGAATTGAAATTTCTTCACAAACTATACGTTTTTAGGAAACTCATTTCAGTTACCTTTGATTTCAATTAAATTTTCCGTTCAGTGTTAAAATAATTTCATTAAAAAATATGGGCCCCTAGCACAGTCTATGGAAATCCGGTTTCCGTCAAATTGGCTGATTTTTCAGTATGTTGTGTATTTTAGCTCCCTAATCAAAAGTCTATATGGCCGCTAAGTCCTAGAACCTAGGATTTTGAGATACAGGGTGTAACAAAAGTCCCGGAACGGTCGAATATTTCAGAAAGAACACATCGCAACAGAAAACAAAGAAATAGGGGTAAAATATTTTTAAAAGAAGTATTCAACTCTAGTAACCCTTACCCCGTAATTTCTTTTCCAACCCATTTTTATTGCAGATTTGGATTCTTCATGGGAAAATACGTGGCTATACTTGACATCCGCGGCTTTGATCGGATTTCAATGAAATTGAGCAGGTGTCTGCCCTTTAGCCTAAAACGGAAGGATCTGAAAGAATTTTGCGGGGCTCGCATTTAATTTCGGAAATTTTCAACTTTTAATTTTGACATTTCGTCAAAGTTCAAAGTTGAATATTTCCGCCGCAAAATAACGTTCCACCCGCACAATTTACATGAAAACCGATACTGCACATTTACACTATAAATACTTTCTTCACAACCGCACAGAATACTAATATTTTTCACAGCCGAGCCGAACAGAACACTAATTTCGTTTAATATTCGAGCATATCAGGATTTTCTTCATTTTTTTCACGAAAGTTACTTATTTTTCCACGGGTTGAAAAAAATGTTACCCCCACCCACGCCTTCAGGGGTAGGGTTGGGGCTGTGTTGGTAGAGTTAAATACTTCTTTTAAAAATATTTTACCCATATTTTTTTGTTTTCCGTTGCGATGTGTTCTTTACGAAATATTCAGCCGTTCCGGGACTTTGGTTACACCCTGTATTTCAAAATCCTGAGGTTCTAGGACTTAAGGCCCAACTATAATATGCATAGCGCTCCGTGCGGAACGCTGTCAAAACCTGACGAACGGAGGCTTATGCAAACTTGACATTTCTTGACATTTTTCAAATGTTCGGTGTGAGGAGAGTCTTCTTGGAGATCATTGGTCAATGTGGCAGCCCTGCCGTGACCAAAAAGTCACAAATATTGTGACGCCCATTGGGCAAATTAAAATAACAACCAACCAACCAAATATTTAGTGTTGATATTTTTATACGGTTGCGAAAAATGGAAGAGTTGGCTATTTTCAGTCGAAATGTCAGTTTGGCTATGCACAGCCACTGACATATAGAAATGGACTACTCGTCCCATACAAAATGCCTATATCGAGATGGTGCACTTTCTCGTTCTCTCTTGCTCACACAATCAACGGATTTTGAGCAGTCAGCTGTAGATTTGAATCGTTGTCAAATGCATTTTGGGGCATTAGTCCATTTTAATAGCATAAACCCATCAAGTAATTACACCAAAAATTATTAAATAGCTCCTTTTGTATCTTAAGTCTCTTTAAAGGAACCCAAACATGAAATTACCCCTTTTTAAGATACAACTGAATTTTACACAATTTCTAAGTTTTCAGCAGAAATTATGTAATTAAATTATGAAAATCAGTCTTTTAGTATCCCATATTGCAAATTCTTTTTATTTTATGTCTGATTTACCGACACAAATTTCACAAAAATCACAAAAACCCGGGGTGGCGTAATGCGGCGAATTATATCGGAATTAATTGCATTTATGTCCTTTTAATGTAACTAAATTTAGTGGGGAATACAGCTAAAACACAAAAGTGCTCTAATTATTACTTTTGAGTTCTTAAAACAGTTGTTTAGCGATATAAACCGCATATCCAGAAGAGAGCATTTCGACGTTTTGCTGAGAATTTTTCAATGAAAATGTCTTATTTCAGAAACTTCTCGCTGCGAAATTATTTGAGATGTGATGCTACTTTTAGGAGAATCAGATTTAAGCGTGCAGGTTACAAGTAAAAATAAATATAATTTTTAAATTTGCCGCCTTTTGAAGCCCCCTATCTCGCCCAATGCGAAAAAAATAGACAGATATATGCCTTCTATATCTGAACTCTCCTTAGGTGAGAACTGTCAAAAGGGTGCACCATTTGAGACAGCAAATCGAGTAGTCCATTTCTATATGTCAGTGTGCACAGCACGCTCGAGATCGTAGCTTGCATAGCCCGTGCATAGAGAAAAAAATTTGCCGAAACTGAACGAAACCGACGACTGTTCTCATTGTGGTTTCAGAATAGGTTTTGTGGGTTATCGCACGTTTGCATAGAGTTCCGCACGGAGCGCTATGCATATTATAGTTGGGCCTTTAGCGGCTAGGGAGCGGATTAGGGAGCTAAAATACACAACATACTGAAAAATCAGCCAATTTGACGGAAACCGGATTTCCATAGGCTCTGTGGGGGTCCTTTCCACCGGAATTCGAAAGAGTATCATGAATTCCACTGGAATTGATGAAGAGCATTGCCATACAAATTTAAAATCGAATTATTTTACGAGTCAAGTGCCATACATTTCTTCGTTGTTTTTGATAATAATGCTATGGAGAGACTACAGCGATTGAACTAGTTCCTGACGTCACGTTCGACATCTAGGAACCAGTTCAATTATTAATGTGTCACCTATCCGAATTTGAACTGGTTCAATTGACAACTCTCATTACTGGACAAGTGTACAATGAGTGCTACCGAATTGAGGGTCATTTATTTAGTTGCAAAAAACTTGCAAATTCAGGCCGAAGTATTAAGAAGACAAGCCAAAGCTAAAAAACAAAGAATGAATTTTTATAGGAGAAGAGCTCTTATGATATTAGTTCTTTCTGGTCATTATTCAAATAATTTTTATTGAACTTTATGGACGATGGTATTATTGTGTTTTAGATAGAAGAGATTTAATAAATTAATCATTTAGAGAAGGACAAGTACGTTTTGGGAAGACGAAGTCCGTCACTACACTGATGTACAGTTTAAAAATAACTTTCGAGTGAGCAGATCAACATTTGATTTCCTTGTAAATTCTTTGACCTGCTTGGAAAAAAATAACAATACTAAGAAAATGTATTTCACTGGATAAAAGGATTGCTATTACTCTATATGCTATTGGATCCTCAAGTGAATATAGGACGGTGGCAAATGTGTTTGGAGTTGGCCGAACGACAGTGGGTGAAATCATCGTTGAATTCTGCTAAGCATTGTGGTACAAATTGCAGCAGGATTTTTTAAATTTCTTTCCACCAACTTAAACTACAATAAATGAAATAGTTAAAGGTTTTGAAAATAAATAGGTATTTCCCAACTGCTTTGGGGCAGTAGGTAGATTTTATAAATTTCTGATAATAATTGGGCCCCATTGTGTTATTCGATCGAATATTGATCGAATCGAATTGAAAGAGCTTACGAAAGCCCTTTGTGGGTAAAACTTCCTTAACAAAGTTTCTAAAATTCTTATAAATTAATTTCAGTAATCTTTGACTTCAATTAATTTTTGCCTTCAAAGTGTTCAAATAAAACGATTAGAAAAATCCAATCGAATATTTTGACGTTCAATCGAATTATTTTAGCCACTTTGAGCGAAAAAATTAATTGCACTCAACGTTAACTGAGATTATTTTATAATAATTTTCAAGCTTTATTAAGGAATTTTTACCCACAAAGAGCTTTCCTAAGCTCTTTTCGATTCGATTCGATCAAAATTCGATCAAAATTCGATCGAATTACACAATGGGGCCCAATAATCGACATAGTAAAAACATATATCTATAAGGGAGAGCTGATATCTCCTTTATTTTATTTTATTGAGTATTAATTGCGGAACGTATTGGTTATTGATTTTAAATAATTTTTTTTTTTTTTTAAATATTCTTTTTATTTTCTTTTCTTTTATTTTTATTCTAAAAATATCTATCGTTCGTTTACAAGTATTACCGAACACTGACTGACTTTAAACTATTGTTTTTAAAAACAATAAAAATACGACTACTACTGCAACTACAAGCTGCCTAAGATTTACAATACATATTTTGTTACAGTATTATAAAGGTTACAACTACCGCTATCTAGTTACTATGACATTACCATAAACAACTTCTACTAACGAATTCCTCCGCACTCAAACGAAAAGCTAAAATATAAACAATCTGCGGCTAAGGTAACGCGACAGTTCGTGGTGAAAACGTAAGTTGCGACCGGAACCAAAAATTATCAACGAACACTACCACCACAACACCCCCATCCCAGCGAAACGCCAGGGGAGCGAAATGAAATTCTGGTTCTAAAAACTTTTTTGAATTTACGAAAATGTTACTTTTTTATGAGTTTTTTTTTGTAAATTTCTTTTTCTGAAAACACGGAAGTGGGTGAAGAATTTTGCGTTTGTAGGTTTTTCATAAACACTGGCTTATGATGAAATGTTTTTTTAATATGAACAGGCACTGGCTGTTCCTTTAAAAAACTCGAGCTAGCTTGTGTAAAAATGTTTATGCTCTTTGTAGTTGGATTAGTATACTTGTTTTGACTTAAGATTTCTGCGATATTTGCCGTAAAATATGGTTTCAAACGATCTAAAGAGATGTTAATATTTTTGTTATTTATTTTAATTGTGAAAAAATTTTGGTGTTTTTTAATAACAGGAAATGGTCCGTTATAACAGCTTTGAAGACCTCTGGATGATTCATTCCGGACTAAAACATGTGAGCAAGTTTCTAAGTTTTTGAATTTGAAAAATTTTGTTTTAGCATGGTTGGAGGCCGGTGTAGGACGGATATTATCGAATAGATCTCTCAAATGATTAATGAAAGTGCTTTGGAGTTCAACTTTAGAATTTTGTTCGAGGAAGTCTCCTGGGAGTCTTAGCGATTGTCCATAGAGTAACTCAGCCGGTGTTGCGACGAATTCTTCCCGAAAAGCTGTTCACAATCCTAATAAAATTGACGGCAAGGCATCAGACCAGGAATCTTTCTCATAAGTCCTAATAGCTGTCTTTAAGGTCCTATGCCATCTTTCTATAAAATCATTGGATTGGGGATGGTATGGAGTGGTGCGGTTGTGTTTAAAATCCAGAAACTTTGAAAGTTCTCTGAAGAGGTGAGACTCGAATTGTCTTCCTTGATCTGTAACTATAATTTGCGGCACTCCAAATCGGGAAATCCAGTCTTTAAAAAGAGTTTTAGCGCATGTTTCGGCTAAAATATTTGTCATTGGTATTGCCTCAGGCCATCGTGAGAAGCGATCGATAATTGTGAGACAGTATCTAAAACCGTTTGATGGGGGAAGAGGCCCTATAATATCCATGTGGATAGTCTCGAAACGTGAAGTAGAAATTGGGAATGTACCGAAAGAATATTTAACGTGACGAGAAATTTTATTTTTCTGACACGGTAAACAACTTTGACTCCAATTATTAACGTCCTTGTTGATGGAAGGCCAAAAATATTTGGAAATTACCATTCTTTTAGTTGAACGGATACTGGGGTGAGAGAGATTGTGAACTGAATTAAAGATTTGCTTGCGAAAAGCTTCCGGGATATAAGGGCGATAGTGGGAATTTTTTTATTACCTCCGAGAATGGGTAATTTGCAAAATTTGTAAGAAGAGTTTTCCAAAAAATCTTTGAGCTGGCTATCGGTTTCCTGCGCGGTAACTATAGCGTCAAAGTCTATAGAAGCTGGCAAATGAAGTTCTTCGATACGTGAAAGAGCGTCTGCGACGACATTTTCCTTTCCTGCTATATGCTGAATGTCCGAAGTGAATTGTCCTATAAAATCTAAATGTCTTGCTTGCCTAGGTGAAGCTTTTTCAGGATTTTGTTTAAATGCGAATGTCAGCGGCTTATGGTCAGTGAATAGAGTAAAATTTCTACCTTCTAAATGATAGCGGAAATATTTAATTCCTCTGTAAGCCGCTAATAACTCTCTGTCGTAAGCGCTGTATTTTGTTTGTGCAGTGCTTAATTTGGTAGAAAAGAAGCCGAGAGGTTGCCAACCGTTATTTACTTTTTGGTTTAGTGAAGCACCAATCGCGGAGTCAGAAGCATCCACAAATAAAGCTAGATGAGCATTGATATTTGGAAAGGCCAAGAGAGTAATTTGGGCTAACTGGGATTTTATATTTTTGAAGGCTTCGACCGAATTGGGTGTCTAATTGATTTTTCTGGAACCATCATTTTTATTCCCAGTTAAATATTTATTTAATACAATTTGGTGTTCGGCAGCATGCGGTAGAAAACGACGGTAGAAATTCACCATACCTAAAAATCGTCTGAGGTCTTTAACCGTTGGCGGGATTTTATAATCTGAAATTATTTTAATTTTCTCCGGAGATGGTTTGATACCATCTGAGTTGATAAAGTGACCGAGAAATTTCACTTCCAGCTGCATGAAGTTACATTTGTCGGTGTTAATAATTAAGCTGTGTTCCTGTAAATGCTGAAAAATTTGTTTTAAATGATCTAAATGTTGTTGTTCAGTCTTTGAAGCTACTAAAATATCATCCAGATACACAAAACAAAATTGTAAATCCTGAAGCACAGAATGGATAAATCTTTGGAAAGTTTGTGCGTTTTATCGGGGTCACCAGATAAGGGAGAGCTGATATCTCCTTTATTTTATTTTATTGAGTATTAATTGCGGAACGTATTGGTTATTGATTTTAAATAATTTCTTTTTTTTTTTAAATATTCTTTTTATTTTATTTTCTTTTATTTTTAACCCCATAATTGGGGTCACCAATTATGGATTCACTTGTAATTATATTTTTTATAGACAAATCCATTTTTATAACTTTAATAAGATTTTATTCAATTTATGAACACAGTTTATAATTAGCTATTAAGTTATTAATTTATTATAAGTTCATAAGTAATATTTATTTCTTTTAAATTTAAGTAACAAAAATTTTTTGATATCTTTTTAATCGAACTCCTGAAACAAAAGTTCTCTTTTTTTAGTCGGTAACTAGATTACATGAAATTGATTATCATTTTTTTGGCTACTCGATTAACATAAAATACAGATTGGCGGCAAGGTAAGTTTCGGTGATTAATGGATTCAAAGTAAATTCACATGACCGCCACATCTATATATTTACGTGAAGAGAAAACTTTGTACCCCTTTTTAAGCATATTGGACGGACGGAGGAGTGTGAGATTTGGCATAGTTAAAGTTTATATCGAGAAGAAGTGCAGAAAGCTAATATTTATTTATAATATGTGTTACAAATACAATAAATTAAATTAAATAAATTCATTATTTACGTTCATACTATCAATTTTAAACACATAGTAGTCTGTAGTCAAACTGTCGTAATTTTATTATTGACAGTGCCAATTTCAAACACACATAGTAGGCTGTGTACAGTCGTATTATTCGGAGTAAAGTAACCCCAGTAGGTCGAATTTCGACCAGAGGGCGACCACTAGTTCATATTAAGATGGGTGCCACATAAAGGTAAAACCACCCAAGGATTATGCTGTCGATTATTACAATTACAAAGGATGGCATTCCATCGTTCTTCTTGCTTGTGCAGATTACCGCTACAGATTCACCTATATCAACGTTGGTGCAATGGGCAGAAATCATGACTCCTATATATACGAGCGGTCATTGTTAAAAAAAGAAATGGAAGGTAATGGAATTATTAGGACAAATTCAAAAGAGATTGCCGGAGTGTCTGTCCCAATAATATTATTGGGCGATTCACCATTTAAAATGTCGCCTCAGCTGCTCAAACCATTTCCATTTTCACTCCAAATACTGTTCAAAGGTTTTTTAATAATTCTTCCTGTTACTAGTACTCAAACTTAATTTGAGTCTAGTAATGAGTGTAGAGCTCAGACTTAATCTGAGCTGGAGCAGCTTACCTAAAGAAGTCAAACTTAATTTGACCCTCGGTTAGTTAATTGGACTTGACAATGATACAGAGGGTAACAAACTGTTCGATTTATTTAACAATGCTTACATATTTATAACAATTAAATGCTTACAACTAACAAAATTATTGAGTACGTTCTAAAGCCGTCGCAATCGGCTGGTTTGTTTACATTTTTTATGCCTCGTGTGATCAAATTGCTTACGCTGGGTTGCTCAACTGGGCGACTCAGTGCTGTTTGTGCAATGTGATCGAGGGCATGAGTAAAATGACTTAAGTATATAGCTGAACTTAAATCAGCTGGACTTAAATCAGGTTGTTCAGGTCTGAACATGCTGCGCCCGGGCAGCTGAAGTTCCGCTGGATGCTAGTATTCTCTCAAAGTGGTTCCGGATGGATGAAGATTCCTCAGTAGCCGCACTTTGGGGATCGTCGTTGCCGGGTTGCATAAATCTTCTGATGTAGGCCCAATATTTCCACACCATTGCCGATGTTTTGATCGATTGGATTATTAGCGTCCGCTGTAAGGTAGGTGGATGCAAGTCAGTGTCCATGCTGTAGTCCAATATCTGCTCAAATGGCTGAATTACGGTGGCTATCTGAAGAGCTGCAGGTGGTTTGCTGCTGTTGATGGCTATTGTGGCGTAAACTCCTTTATGTGACTCGTGATGACTTCAATGGTTTGATCAAGTGAGGTTTTCAGCGTTATCTCCTTTGTCTTTATATAGCAATTGTCGTGGAGATGAATGATTCCGGTGCTGTTTAATAATAGTTCTCTCCTAGCTCCATCACAGACTACAGCTATGACTGTAGTCTTGTTCGTCATGTATAGCCAGGTGTTTTTCATTAATAATGCCTTCCAAACTGTGCCGCTCAGTCTTATCTGCTGCATCTCACAGACTGTTTTTGGATATCGATCATATATTTCATCGATTACACATGATGGACTGTGTTCCATATTGTGCACAATCGTTGGGGCACAGAGACGCATGTGGTTGCTTATTATTGAGCAGGATCTAAGTTCTTGATCATCCGAATTGAAATATGTTTCGTGATTGAAGCTCACTGCCAAAGTGGAGAACTTTGAGCCAATCATCGCAAATTTATTTCTCCCGATAGCGTGAGGGGTCGGGGTTACATGTATAAGCTCGTATACCGTTCTTTCTACGATGTTAAGATATCCAAACAATTTTATACTTTGGTTTTCTCTTTTGATGTCCAGACGGTCTTGCGGTGTTGGTAGTATGAGGAAGTTAGACCCAATTTTGCGTGAAGCATTCTGAATGACTTCTTTTATATCATGCAAGGCGACAAAATTGAGTAGATGAGCCTGCTTGTGGACGGCGTTTAACCAGTAATTGTATTTCTCTTGAAGCTCGTCATAATAATCTTCTGCAGTGAGATATGTAGCGACTACTTCTATGCTGATCCTGTTATGATCTGCCTTTAGGTACCATGTACCCATTTCCTTGACTGAAGCAATTACTTGAGCCAATCTTGAGTCAAACTGCCTTAGTTTTTCCAATACAGCGAAGTTCGTTTGGTTGATTTTTGTGTTGAGCCTCAACATCTGCTGGTTGGTCGAAAGCAAAAGGCTCTGCTGATTGTGCTGTAGCACTTCAATGTCAGTGTAAATTTCGTCATTGACTCCAAATATGCTGGTGCGGAGTCTGCCAAGAAGCCCTCTCTTCTTTTCCTCTCCTTGGGTTGAAGAATTTCGTCGATTGTTCTTAGCAAATTAGTTCTTCTTGTAGTTAAGTGACGAAAGAGCTCTTCACACTGGGTTACAGTACTCAGTTGCTTAGTTTGTTCACACATTTCTTTTGTCTGCTTCCAGGTGCTATCAATGTTTCCTTGATCTCTTAGAATTTCCTCTATAGGGAGTGTCACTTGCAGACGGAGATTTCTCCGTTTGATCTGAGTGTTTCCCAGATTCTCCACATATAGTCCTGATTTAGGTTGGAAAATCTCATAGTCTTGAGCTAGAGCTACGGTCAACCAATAAAATACTAGCAACGTGGAGTACAGTAGCTTTGAGGCCCAAGTGCAGGGCGCGATCCTTCTCTTTTTAATTGGAGGTGGGTTGTTTGGTTCGCGATCGTTCTCCGCACGTTTTAATCGGTGTGAAATGCTCTGGCCTTGACCATAATTCGGGTTCGGTATGGGGTTGTCTGCACTGACATATAGAAATGGACTACTCGTCCCATACAAAATGCCTATATCGAAATGGTGCACTTTCTCGTTCCCTCTTTCTCACACCATTAACGGATTTTGAGCAGTCAGCTATAGATTTGAATTGTTGTCAAATGCATTTTTGGAGCATTAGTCCATTTTAATTGCATAAATCTATCAAGTAATTTCACCAAAAATTATTAAATAACTCCTTTTGTATCTTAAGTCCCTCTAAAGGAATGTAAACATGAAATTACCCCTTTTTAAGATACAACTGAATTTTACACAATTTCGACAATTTTCGGCAGAAGTTTTCTTATTAAATGATGAGAAGTAGTCTTTTAGTATTCCATTTTGCAAAATCTTTTTATTTTATGTCTGATTTATATAAAAAATGGCGCCAAACTACAAAAAACTTGGGTGGCGTAATGCGACGAATTAATTCGGAATTAATTGCATTTATGTCCTTTGTAATGTAACTATATTAAGTGGGGATTACAGCAAAAACACAAATCTGCTCTAATTATTACTTTTCAGCTCTTAAACAGTTGCTTAGCGATAAAAATCGCATATCCAGAAAAGAGCATTTCAAAGTTTTGATGAGAATTTTTTAATGAAAAATATGTAATTCCAGGAACTTCTCGCTGCGAAATTATTTGAGATGAAATGCTACATTTAGGGGAATTAGATTTAAGTGTGCATGCTACAAATAAAAATAATTATAATATTTAAATTTGTCGCCTTTTAAAGGCGCCTATCTCGCCTAATGGGAAAGAAATAGACAGATATATGCTTCCTATAGCTGAACTCCCCTTAGGTGAGAACTATCAAAAGGGTGCACCATTTGAGACAGCAAATCGAGTAGTCCATTTCTATATGTCAGTGGTTGTCTGGAGCGATACTGCTTCCTTTCTCTTCTCCTGTGGCCTATTGATGATGTCATGAAAGCCCTGACTTCAGTGTCTTCGTTGTCAGAGTTATGTGTGCTTATGGGCAGTTGGCAGATTTTTACGAGTGGGCGCTTCTTGATGCCATTTTTGTATTTTACTGACACCAGTCGCACTATCCCATCTTCTCCGGGATGTAGCTCTGTGACCCGTCCCAACGACCATTTCTGTGGAGCTAGATTGTCTTCCTTGACCAACACTAGCTCTCCAATTGAGGGATTTTTTCCTTCCACAGTCCACTTGCTTCTTTGTTGCAGTTGCGTTAAATATTCCTCGGACCATCTTTTCCAGATGTTCTGATATAGTTTTGTGACAAGTTTCCATTTTTGATAAACCTTTTCATCTGCAACATCGGGCTCGGGGGGCGCAATAAGAGATCGCCCTATGAGGAAGTGCCCTGGGGTTAAAGGCTCCAGATCCGCAGGGTCACTTGATTGTTGACCTATAGGCCTTGAGTTCAAGCATGTCTCCACCTGATATAGTACCGTGGAAAATTCCTCATATGTGAGCAGTGTTTCCCCTAAAATTCGCTTGAGGTGATGCTTAACCGACTTGACAGCGGCCTCCCATAATCCTCCAAAATGGGGGCTGGCAGGAGGTATAAATTTCCACTCTGTTCCGTCACTGGCGGTTACTTCTGCTGCTTGTTTTGTAGAGTTGCTAATTGCGTGTTGCAGATCTTTATGCAATTTGTTCCGAGCACCGACAAAATTGGTGCCATTGTCGCTGTGTATTTCCCTTGGAATTCCAAATCTTTTGTAGGCTGCCAAAAATGCATCAGTGGTCAGATCGGTGACTAATTCTAGATGCACCGCCTTTGTTACCATGCAGACAAATACAGTAATGTATCTCTTTATCGTTGTTGTACCTCGTCCCTTGGATCTTCTTGTTAAGAATGGGCCCGCGTAATCAATTCCACAATTCGCAAAGGGTGGTGATGGTGTTACTCGCACCATATGTAAATTACCCATTAGCCGGCCACACACGGGATGGTTTTTGGCGTACAAACTTGTGACAATCTTTATGACAAACTCTGTTTGTACGCCACTTTGCCCACAAACGGTGATGGTTTTCATTCCTAAAGCGATATAACAAATTTAAAGAACGAAATCGCGACTCCACAATCTAATGTCGGAGCAATTTATCTTGACAGATGATAAAAAAGTAAAACCACGGAAAAATCAAAGGCGAGAAATATTTGGGACGGTTTTAAGTTGCGCCAAGTTGCCCACACACGATCAATCTTATGTTTGTACGCGTGCTTGTACGCCAAAAACCGTCCCGTGTGTGGCTGGCTATTAGGGGTGCTGCATTTCCCTTGCGGTATCTCAAGCATTTTATGCACTTTAGAACTCTGCCTTGAACGGATCTTTTTCCATCAATTACCCAGAATCTATTTCTAATGTTGTTCAGAGTTTGCTGGGTGCCACCGTGCAGCGTCTGCTGATGAGCATGATCTATAAGTGCCGTTGTGACTTGATGTTTTTGTGGGAGCAGTATTTGGTGTTTTGCTTCCATGGCTAGGTTGGAGTTTTGCACTCTCCCTCCTACCCGTAGGATGCCTCCCGGGTCCAAAAAAGGGCGAAGCTTAAGAATCTTGTTGGACGCCTTTAATGCCATGAATTTTTTTATAGCATTAATTTCCTCGGAGAACTCTTCTGACTGTACTAATTTGATTACACAGTTTTCCGCATTCTTGAGCTCTCTGCAAGTCAGATACCCCGAGTTTCTACCTATCACGGACTTGAAGTTTTTAATGAAACGCAGGCAATAGGCAATTACTCTTATTTGCCTAGTATATGTTGAACAAGTTAGAATATTCTGAGTTGAGATGCTGTTTTTTAGAACCTTAACTGGTACTTGGACCTCTTGATGAGCTCTTATGTCGAATTTATCCATTGGCCATGCTTCGGGGGACTTTGCAAGCCAGAGTGGACCTCTCCACCAGAGATTGTGCCCCATCAGCTTGTTCGGCAGTATTCCCCTCGATGCGACGTCGGCTGGATTTTCCGCTGAGGATACGTGTCTCCAAATGCCAATATCAAACAACTTCTGTACCTCATTGACTCTGTTTCTCCTAAACGTCTCCATTTCATTTGGATTTTTTGGCTATCCAGGCTAGGACTATCTCTGAGTCGCACCAGGCGAATACTTTGGCGTTTTGAATTTCGAGAGCGTCGATGGTGGACTTTAAAAGGCGTGCTAAGAGCAATGCACCACAAAGCTCTAACTTCGGAATGGTGATGCTCTGTTTCAGCGGTGTTACTTTAGTTCTGGCGGTTAATAATGTTACTGTTACTTTGCCAAAAGAGTCAGTTGAACGTGCATAAATGACTGCTGCGTGCGCTCTTTCTGATGCATCACACAACCCATGCAGCTCTAGCTCCTGGTTCTTGCGATATGTTATCCAACGGGGTACCCTTATGCCTTGTAAAATAGGCATTTCAGCTTCCATTTTTCTCCACGCATTAACTATCTCCGTTGAAGGCGTCTCATCCCATTCTATCTTTTCCTTCCATAGGGATTGCATAATTAATTTTGCCGTGATGGTGATTGGAGCGAGCAACCCGAGCGGGTCAAATAATGAAGCGATTTTAGCCGCTAAAATCCGTTTCGTTATGATGCAATTATCCTTCACAATCTTTATTTTGAACTGAAATTCATCCTGACGGGGATTCCAGTGAATTCCTAGAGTTTTTATAGTTTCGTCCTCTGCTATTTCTGGTATTCCTCTCTCTACTAGGTCTTCTGGGATATCTCTCAAGAGTTCCTTCTTGTTTGAAGTCCACTTACGAAGATGGAAGCCGCCATTCTTCAATAGTGTAATAATTTGCCTTTGTAATTCCAACGCTTCATCCCTTGTGTCGGCTCCCGAAAGCTTGTCGTCGATGTAGAAGTCAGTGGTAAGAACTTGCCTTGCTATGGGGAATTGCTCCGCCTCGTCTTGAGCCAATTGCTTTAAAGTCCGCACTGCTAGGTATGCTGCAGGGGCAGTTCCATATGTGACCGTATTTAATGTAAATTCTTCGATCGGTTCCGAGTGATGTTGCCGCCAGAGAATACGCAGATAGTTTCTGTCTCTATGAGCAACCTTAATCTGCCTGAACATTTTTTCAATGTCCGCAGTAAAAACATAGCGATGTTTTCGCCATCTTAAGAGAATTTGACGCAAATCCTGTTGAATTTTTGGTCCAGTTTGTAATAAATCGTTTAGGCTTACTCCTGACTGAGTCTTACACGATGCATCGAACACAACGCGTAGCTTCGTGGTTGTACTGTCCCTTTTAAATACTGCGTGGTGGGGCAGATAGTATACCTTGGACTCATCTCCGCAGAATTTCGATGCCTGTGGCCTAGCTCTTGATATTCGGTGAGGAATCTGTTGTATTCCATCATATCATCTGGATGAGCTGCTAGCCTCTTTTCCACTTGCAGCAGGCGAGCCAGGGCCGTGCTTCTGGAATGCCCTAATTTTGCTGGATCTTCCTTAAATGGCAAGCGGACAATGTACCGACCATTCTTGTCTCTTTTGTGAGTTTTAATAAAATGTTCCTCACATTCGTCTACAATTTCGTTCTCAGCTGATGTATCACCATCCATCTCCCAGAATTGTTCGAGTTTTTGATCAATCTGCTTCAGTGACAAGCTCGACACCCTGTTGCTTTCTCTAGCCGAGTCTGTGATATTTCCGAATACCATCCACCCAATTGTTGTATTTTGAGCTGCAGGCTGACCTGGCTTGAATCCATCTTGTAATATATTTGCATATACGTCTGCACCCAGAAGTAAGTCGACAGGTCCCGGCTTATTGAATGATGGGTCCGCTAATTCAAGATTGCTGAATTTAGCCCTGTTCGCTTCCGGAATTGGAGCCTCTGGCAGCATTGAGCTTATTTTCCGTAATACTAGAGCTTCTGCTCGAAGGAACTTGGGGCCCTGTCCTTGTAGCTGTATCTGAACGCTTACCTTGCTGTAAGCTTTTAATTCCTGATATAGTAGTTTTAATTCGTTCCTTTCTTAAGTTCTGTACCGTATCTTCCATTATTAGGGATACTTGGGAGCCTGGATCGATCAAAGCTCTGTATAGGTCCGTTTGACCGTATACATTTTGACATGAATATGTCTTATCCCTGGGGTCTATTTAAAAGAATGTATGTCACGAAAATCGTTACCATGAGTCATGACCAAAGAACTTCTAAGAAGGCGGGAAGTGACCGAGGGGGCCCTTAGTGAATGAGAATGAGAGAATTCTCTTCGCACAGGACGACATAGATTTGTGTAAATTCGACGAACACATAAAAGTTGCGCGCGCCGGCTGTTTTGAGATGAATGTGTCTTATCCCTGGGGTCTATTTAAAAGAATGTATGTCACAAAAATCGTTACCATGACCAAAGAACTTCTAAATAACAAGAAGCTTCATCTCAGCCCAAAAATTGTGCATTCCCTTCGTTTGTTTATAGAAGAAGGCGGGAAGTGACAGAGGGGGCCCTTAGTGAATGAGAATGAGAGAATTCTCTTCGCACAGGACGACATGGATTTGTGTAAATTCGACGAACCCATAAAAGTTGTGCGCGCCGGCTGTTTTTATACATGCAATATTTCGACGTGGGTTATCCTTTTTTTCGATAAAATACTCGGAATCAGCACCGCGGATGACACGCATTCAGGCCACGCACTGCCGATTCCTAGAAATGGGAAGAGTTTCCATCCTTATAATAAAAGGGGGCTCTCACGGCGGGTTGCTACGCTCTACATGACGGGTTCCAATCCGATAGAAAAGATTTTGTAAGAGTGTAAGAGTGTGTGTGTGTAGTGTATATAAAAGATGTGTTTGTATATAGTGTATATAAAAGATCCAAAAAATACATAAAACCATTTAAATCTTTCTTTTCATTTATTATATAAGACATATTCATGTCTATTGTGCCATCGAGAAGCCATGGCACTTTTTTTTTTTATTCTCACCATGGCTGTTGGCAGCAGCACGTTTGGTACTTTACTTTTATTATGTAGAGTGTAGAGCTACGGCTTC
Source organism: Machimus rusticus (assembly GCA_951509405.1). Taxonomy (NCBI): domain Eukaryota; kingdom Metazoa; phylum Arthropoda; class Insecta; order Diptera; family Asilidae; genus Machimus; species Machimus rusticus. Next base: position 6,511,837 of record OX608054.1, read on the forward strand.
TGTTCCGCTTGCTCTGACTTGTTTGGAACCGTCTTGAGTTTTGCTAACTACCTTGCTACTGTTGCATGACACTTCGTTATGTTCAGTAGGCTTGTGAAGTAATGAGTGGCGCTTTTTCTTGCAATAAAAACAGCCCCTTTCAGTTTTGCACCTTTTTTCTTTATGGTGTTGCGCAAGGCAATTAGTGCAAAGCCCTTTTCGCGCTACATATGCAACTCTGTCCGCGATACTCATTTTTTTGAATTGCACGCAGTGATAAATCCTGTGGTCCTTGTTGCAAAGGGCACAATTTCTACTTAGCGTGGTATGAAAAGCCTTCTTTTTCGTCTGCGGTGCATCAGACTTCATCATTTTCGAACTTCTGATGCAGTCGAGTACCTAATAACGCTTTTCGAGGAAGCATAGCAGTTCCTCAGTGGAAGGCATTTCCTTGGTATTTGCCAGGCTTTCTTCGAACAAGCGTACACTCTCTGGATCCAGCTTTCTGGTGGCAATGCAGACAATCATTGGACCCCATTCATCGGTATTGCAGTTCAATGATTTTAATGCCTCTAAGCATTCTCTGATTGTGTCGTACAGCATTATTATGTCCTCTTGGCACCTGTATTCAACCCTTTTCGCGTCAATGATTGCGTTGACGTATGTTGTAATAATTTTTCTATTATTGTTGAACCTTGCCTGTATCAACCGCAAGGCGGTATCGTAGTTGCTATTGCTTAGCTGTAGATGATTTATTACCCTTTTTGCCTCGCCTTCTAAGTGATAAACAAGATATTGTATCTTCTCTACCTTACTTAGGTGCGGGTTAGTATCTATGACATTCGTGAAAATGTCAATGAAGGGCTTCCATTCTCTACAGTCCCCGTTGAATTTGGGGATTTTTATTGGAGGTAACTTCGGGAAGTTACTGAGCTTGCTAACTTCCAAGCACGCTTGAGCGGCTGGCATCGACATAGTGCTCCAGTGATTCCCTTGCTGAGGAGGAAGAGCCGCCAATGCAGGGTCCGCTTGCAGAGTGGAAGTAGAGGGTGTTCCCTGGGTTTGGGCTGGAGCGCTTGTGCTGTAGCCACAGGAGCATTCTCTGATGTTCCTTGCGAATAGTTTTCCATGAGACTACTTGCCTTTTCATAAATCTTTTTGATTTTTCCAAAAAGATCCTCTGTTAAGTACAAGTGCCCCTTATCAAGGCAGGCCTCTAAGGTAGAGTGATTCTCGCTGAATTCATCCCAGTATCTCTGCAGTTCCGTTTTTCTATCAGATAGATACTGTGGAGTTTTACGAGCCGGCCCATATTTCTTGAAATTCGTAAGCAATCGCTCAATAATGGCTCTTGCCAACTCGTTTTGTAGTTTCAAAAGTTTATCAGAGCTCATTTTCGGAAAGAGCGTTGATCAAGATTTGGATAGTATAAGCACAGGTTACAGTTGCAACTTTGAGCAGCAATCCCTAGTGCAGAAATCAAAAAGGTAAATACTCAAACTTAATTTGAGTCCTACCGAATGTGACTTGCTCGCTTGGCGCTAAATAACTCAAGCGGTGATTCCAACTGATGCAGAAGTCAAAGGTAGCAAATACTCAAACTTAATTTGAGTCTTACTGAATGTGACTTGTGGTTGCTCGCTTTAGCGCTGAATGACTCCAACGTTGATTCCGACTGGTGTTCTGCAGCGAGCTGATCTTCGTTTGAAGCTAGATGTATCTTTCTAGTTGTAAGAAAAATATTTAGCGAAGGCTCGAAGGACCATGTTACTAGTACCATAGACAAATAAAAATATAGATAACCCACTTCGAACAAGCAAAACGCGACCAAAAATTCTGAGAGCTCCACAGCGATGCCTCCACATGTGCGATGGCATCCGACGAGTTCGGCGAAGGAAAAGTCGCATTTGTTCGGCGCGCGATGCTTTCCTTGTGGGCATGCGATGCTGTGCACGGCCTGCTGCGGCGGCGCTGGCCCTGCGGTGGGCTTGTTTACTTCGCTGCTGTTCTGCGCAAGGGGCTTGTGGGTCTGTTGTACCGTGAAGCGCGAGGGGATTGAATTTTTCTAGGAATCCTCGGAGTTGCGGGCTCTGCTCAATCAAGGAACGAAATTCCCACGGGCAGAAGGCATACGGACAGATCATAAGTTTGAATTATCTAACGAGATTCAATTTTTTTCGTTCGGGGTTTTTCATTGCCTTAAGGAATTATTAAAACAATAATGTTAGGTATTCCTTCAAAATTTTGATTTGATAAAGATTTATTTTTTGATGGATTAGAAAGATTTAATTAAATTCATATAGTTGTTAGCTTAAAGAAAAGTAGAGAAATCTTTATGCATACACGAATAAGGTGCGAAAAAATGTAAAAAAATGTAAAAGATATGAAGAACTAAATTTATATAAAAAGCTGTCGGTTTTGCAACGTTAATTGACGCTCATCTGCACGAGCCCTACAATTTTTCTCTACTTGCACCATCACGTATTAGGACCGGTGCATGCAGCATGCACAATCAAAGTCAATATATGATTATTGTTTTAATAATTCCTTAAGGCAATGAAAAACCCCGAACGAAAAAATTTGAATTTCGTTAGATAATTCAAACTTATGATCTGTCCGTATGCCTTCTGACCGTGGGAATTTCGTTCCTTGATTGAGCAGAGCCCGCAACTCCGAGGATTCCTAGAAAAATTCAATCCCCTCGCGCTTCACGGTACAACAGACCCACAAGCCCCTTGCGCAGAACAGCAGCGAAGTAAACAAGCCCACCGCAGGGCCAGCGCCGCCGCAGCAGGCCGTGCACAGCATCGCATGCCCACAAGGAAAGCATCGCGCGCCGAACAAATGCGACTTCTCCTTCGCCGAACTCGTCGGATGCCATCGCACATGTGGAGACATCGCTGTGGAGCTCTCAGAATTTTTGGTCGCGTTTTGCTTGTTCGAAGTGGGTTATCTATATTTTTATTTGTCTATGCTAGTACTCAAACTTAATTTGAGTCTAGTAATGAGTGTAGAGCTCAGACTTAATCTGAGCTGGAGCAGCTTACCTAAAGAAGTCAAACTTAATTTGACTCTCGGTTAGTTAATTGGACTTGACAATGATACAGAAGGTAACAAATTGTTCGATTTATTTAACAATGCTTACATATTTATAACAATTGAATGCCTACAACTAACAAAATTATTGAGTACGTTCTAAAGCCGTCGCAATCGGCTGGTTTGTTTACATTTTTTATGCCTCGTGTGATCAAATTGCTTACGCTGGGTTGCTCAACTGGGCGACTCAGTGCTGTTTGTGCAATGTGATCGAGGGCATGAGTAAAATGACTTAAGTATCTAGCTGAACTTAAATCAGCTGGACTTAAATCAGGTTGTTCAGGTCTGAACATGCTGCGCCCGGGCAGCTGAAGTTCCGCTGGATGCTAGTATTCTCTCAAAGTGGTTCCGGATGGATGAAGATTCCTCAGTAGCCGCACTTTGGGGATCGTCGTTGCCGGGTTGCATAAATCTTCTGATGTAGGCCCAATATTTCCACACCATTGCCGATGTTTTGATCGATTGGATTATTAGCGTCCGCTGTAAGGTAGGTGGATGCAAGTCAGTGTCCATGCTGTAGTCCAATATCTGCTCAAATGGCTGAATTACGGTGGCTATCTGAAGAGCTGCAGGTGGTTTGCTGCTGTTGATGGCTATTGTGGCGTAAACTCCTTTATGTGACTCGTGATGACTTCAATGGTTTGATCAAGTGAGGTTTTCAGCGTTATCTCCTTTGTCTTTATATAGCAATTGTCGTGGAGATGAATGATTCCGGTGCTGTTTAATAATAGTTCTCTCCTAGCTCCATCACAGACTACAGCTATGACTGTAGTCTTGTTCGTCATGTATAGCCAGGTGTTTTTCATTAATAATGCCTTCCAAACTGTGCCGCTCAGTCTTATCTGCTGCATCTCACAGACTGTTTTTGGATATCGATCATATATTTCATCGATTACACATGATGGACTGTGTTCCATATTGTGCACAATCGTTGGGGCACAGAGACGCATGTGGTTGCTTATTATTGAGCAGGATCTAAGTTCTTGATCATCCGAATTGAAATATGTTTCGTGATTGAAGCTCACTGCCAAAGTGGAGAACTTTGAGCCAATCATCGCAAATTTATTTCTCCCGATAGCGTGAGGGGTCGGGGTTACATGTATAAGCTCGTATACCGTTCTTTCTACGATGTTAAGATATCCAAACAATTTTATACTTTGGTTTTCTCTTTTGATGTCCAGACGGTCTTGCGGTGTTGGTAGTATGAGGAAGTTAGACCCAATTTTGCGTGAAGCATTCTGAATGACTTCTTTTATATCATGCAAGGCGACAAAATTGAGTAGATGAGCCTGCTTGTGGACGGCGTTTAACCAGTAATTGTATTTCTCTTGAAGCTCGTCATAATAATCTTCTGCAGTGAGATATGTAGCGACTACTTCTATGCTGATCCTGTTATGATCTGCCTTTAGGTACCATGTACCCATTTCCTTGACTGAAGCAATTACTTGAGCCAATCTTGAGTCAAACTGCCTTAGTTTTTCCAATACAGCGAAGTTCGTTTGGTTGATTTTTGTGTTGAGCCTCAACATCTGCTGGTTGGTCGAAAGCAAAAGGCTCTGCTGATTGTGCTGTAGCACTTCAATGTCAGTGTAAATTTCGTCATTGACTCCAAATATGCTGGTGCGGAGTCTGCCAAGAAGCCCTCCATTCTTTTCCTCTCCTTGGGTTGAAGAATTTCGTCGATTGTTCTTAGCAAATTAGTTCTTCTTGTAGTTAAGTGACGAAAGAGCTCTTCACACTGGGTTACAGTACTCAGTTGCTTAGTTTGTTCACACATTTCTTTTGTCTGCTTCCAGGTGCTATCAATGTTTCCTTGATCTCTTAGAATTTCCTCTATAGGGAGTGTCACTTGCAGACGGAGATTTCTCCGTTTGATCTGAGTGTTTCCCAGATTCTCCACATATAGTCCTGATTTAGGTTGGAAAATCTCATAGTCTTGAGCTAGAGCTACGGTCAACCAATAAAATACTAGCAACGTGGAATACAGTAGCTTTGAGGCCCAAGTGCAGGGCGCGATCCTTCTCTTTTTAATTGGAGGTGGGTTGTTTGGTTCGCGATCGTTCTCCGCACGTTTTAATCGGTGTGAAATGCTCTGGCCTTGACCATAATTCGGGTTCGGTATGGGGTTGTCTGCACTGACATATAGAAATGGACTACTCGTCCCATACAAAATGCCTATATCGAAATGGTGCACTTTCTCGTTCCCTCTTGCTCACACCATTAACGGATTTTGAGCAGTCAGCTATAGATTTGAATTGTTGTCAAATGCATTTTTGGAGCATTAGTCCATTTTAATTGCATAAATCTATCAAGTAATTTCACCAAAAATTATTAAATAACTCCTTTTGTATCTTAAGTCCCTCTAAAGGAATGTAAACATGAAATTACCCCTTTTTAAGATACAACTGAATTTTACACAATTTCGACAATTTTCGGCAGAAGTTTTCTTATTAAATGATGAGAAGTAGTCTTTTAGTATTCCATTTTGCAAAATCTTTTTATTTTATGTCTGATTTATATAAAAAATGGCGCCAAACTACAAAAAACTTGGGTGGCGTAATGCGACGAATTAATTCGGAATTAATTGCATTTATGTCCTTTGTAATGTAACTATATTAAGTGGGGATTACAGCAAAAACACAAATCTGCTCTAATTATTACTTTTCAGCTCTTAAACAGTTGCTTAGCGATAAAAATCGCATATCCAGAAAAGAGCATTTCAAAGTTTTGATGAGAATTTTTTAATGAAAAATATGTAATTCCAGGAACTTCTCGCTGCGAAATTATTTGAGATGAAATGCTACATTTAGGGGAATTAGATTTAAGTGTGCATGCTACAAATAAAAATAATTATAATATTTAAATTTGTCGCCTTTTAAAGGCGCCTATCTCGCCTAATGGGAAAGAAATAGACAGATATATGCTTCCTATAGCTGAACTCCCCTTAGGTGAGAACTATCAAAAGGGTGCACCATTTGAGACAGCAAATCGAGTAGTCCATTTCTATATGTCAGTGGTTGTCTGGAGCGATACTGCTTCCTTTCTCTTCTCCTGTGGCCTATTGATGATGTCATGAAAGCCCTGACTTCAGTGTCTTCGTTGTCAGAGTTATGTGTGCTTATGGGCAGTTGGCAGATTTTTACGAGTGGGCGCTTCTTGATGCCATTTTTGTATTTTACTGACACCAGTCGCACTATCCCATCTTCTCCGCGATGTAGCTCTGTGACCCGTCCCAACGACCATTTCTGTGGAGCTAGATTGTCTTCCTTGACCAACACTAGCTCTCCAATTGAGGGATTTTTTCCTTCCACAGTCCACTTGCTTCTTTGTTGCAGTTGCGTTAAATATTCCTCGGACCATCTTTTCCAGATGTTCTGATATAGTTTTGTGACAAGTTTCCATTTTTGATAAACCTTTTCATCTGCAACATCGGGCTCGGGGGGCGCAATAAGAGATCGCCCTATGAGGAAGTGCCCTGGGGTTAAAGGCTCCAGATCCGCAGGGTCACTTGATTGTTGACCTATAGGCCTTGAGTTCAAGCATGTCTCCACCTGATATAGTACCGTGGAAAATTCCTCATATGTGAGCAGTGTTTCCCCTAAAATTCGCTTGAGGTGATGCTTAACCGACTTGACAGCGGCCTCCCATAATCCTCCAAAATGGGGGCTGGCAGGAGGTATAAATTTCCACTCTGTTCCGTCACTGGCGGTTACTTCTGCTGCTTGTTTTGTAGAGTTGCTAATTGCGTGTTGCAGATCTTTATGCAATTTGTTCCGAGCACCGACAAAATTGGTGCCATTGTCGCTGTGTATTTCCCTTGGAATTCCAAATCTTTTGTAGGCTGCCAAAAATGCATCAGTGGTCAGATCGGTGACTAATTCTAGATGCACCGCCTTTGTTACCATGCAGACAAATACAGTAATGTATCTCTTTATCGTTGTTGTACCTCGTCCCTTGGATCTTCTTGTTAAGAATGGGCCCGCGTAATCAATTCCACAATTCGCAAAGGGTGGTGATGGTGTTACTCGCACCATATGTAAATTACCCATTAGCCGGCCACACACGGGATGGTTTTTGGCGTAAAAACTTGTGACAATCTTTATGACAAACTCTGTTTGTACGCCACTTTGCCCACAAACGGTGATGGTTTTCATTCCTAAAGCGATATAACAAATTTAAAGAACGAAATCGCGACTCCACAATCTAATGTCGGAGCAATTTATCTTGACAGATGATAAAAAAGTAAAACCACGGAAAAATCAAAGGCGAGAAATATTTGGGACGGTTTTAAGTTGCGCCAAGTTGCCCACACACGATCAATCTTATGTTTGTACGCGTGCTTGTACGCCAAAAACCGTCCCGTGTGTGGCTGGCTATTAGGGGTGCTGCTTTCCCTTGCGGTATCTCAAGCATTTTATGCACTTTAGAACTCTGCCTTGAACGGATCTTTTTCCATCAATTACCCAGAATCTATTTCTAATGTTGTTCAGAGTTTGCTGGGTGCCACCGTGCAGCGTCTGCTGATGAGCATGATCTATAAGTGCCGTTGTGACTTGATGTTTTTGTGGGAGCAGTATTTGGTGTTTTGCTTCCATGGCTAGGTTGGAGTTTTGCACTCTCCCTCCTACCCGTAGGATGCCTCCCGGGTCCAAAAAAGGGCGAAGCTTAAGAATCTTGTTGGACGCCTTTAATGCCATGCATTTTTTTATAGCATTAATTTCCTCGGAGAACTCTTCTGACTGTACTAATTTGATTACACAGTTTTCCGCATTCTTGAGCTCTCTGCAAGTCAGATACCCCGAGTTTCTACCTATCACGGACTTGAAGTTTTTAATGAAACGCAGGCAAGAGGCAATTACTCTTATTTGCCTAGTATATGTTGAACAAGTTAGAATATTCTGAGTTGAGATGCTGTTTTTTAGAACCTTAACTGGTACTTGGACCTCTTGATGAGCTCTTATGTCGAATTTATCCATTGGCCATGCTTCGGGGGACTTTGCAAGCCAGAGTGGACCTCTCCACCAGAGATTGTGCCCCATCAGCTTGTTCGGCAGTATTCCCCTCGATGCGACGTCGGCTGGATTTTCCGCTGAGGATACGTGTCTCCAAATGCCAATATCAAACAACTTCTGTACCTCATTGACTCTGTTTCTCCTAAACGTCTCCATTTCATTTGGATTTTTTGGCTATCCAGGCTAGGACTATCTCTGAGTCGCACCAGGCGAATACTTTGGCGTTTTGAATTTCGAGAGCGTCGATGGTGGACTTTAAAAGGCGTGCTAAGAGCAATGCACCACAAAGCTCTAACTTCGGAATGGTGATGCTCTGTTTCAGCGGTGTTACTTTAGTTCTGGCGGTTAATAATGTTACTGTTACTTTGCCAAAAGAGTCAGTTGAACGTGCATAAATGACTGCTGCGTGCGCTCTTTCTGATGCATCACACAACCCATGCAGCTCTAGCTCCTGGTTCTTGCGATATGTTATCCAACGGGGTACCCTTATGCCTTGTAAAATAGGCATTTCAGCTTCCATTTTTCTCCACGCATTAACTATCTCCGTTGAAGGCGTCTCATCCCATTCTATCTTTTCCTTCCATAGGGATTGCATAATTAATTTTGCCGTGATGGTGATTGGAGCGAGCAACCCGAGCGGGTCAAATAATGAAGCGATTTTAGCCGCTAAAATCCGTTTCGTTATGATGCAATTATCCTTCACAATCTTTATTTTGAACTGAAATTCATCCTGACGGGGATTCCAGTGAATTCCTAGAGTTTTTATAGTTTCGTCCTCTGCTATTTCTGGTATTCCTCTCTCTACTAGGTCTTCTGGGATATCTCTCATGAGTTCCTTCTTGTTTGAAGTCCACTTACGAAGATTGAAGCCGCCATTCTTCAATAGTGTAATAATTTGCCTTTGTAATTCCAACGCTTCATCCCTTGTGTCGGCTCCCGAAAGCTTGTCGTCGATGTAGAAGTAGTAAGTGCAGTAAGAACTTGCCTTGCTATGGGGAATTGCTCCGCCTCGTCTTGAGCCAATTGCTTTAAAGTCCGCACTGCTAGGTATGCTGCAGGGGCAGTTCCATATGTGACCGTATTTAATGTAAATTCTTCGATCGGTTCCGAGTGATGTTGCCGCCAGAGAATACGCAGATAGTTTCTGTCTCTATGAGCAACCTTAATCTGCCTGAACATTTTTTCAATGTCCGCAGTAAAAACATAGCGATGTTTTCGCCATCTTAAGAGAATTTGACGCAAATCCTGTTGAATTTTTGGTCCAGTTTGTAATAAATCGTTTAGGCTTACTCCTGACTGAGTCTTACACGATGCATCGAACACAACGCGTAGCTTCGTGGTTGTACTGTCCCTTTTAAATACTGCGTGGTGGGGCAGATAGTATACCTTGGACTCATCTCCGCAGAATTTCGATGCCTGTGGCCTAGCTCTTGATATTCGGTGAGGAATCTGTTGTATTCCATCATATCATCTGGATGAGCTGCTAGCCTCTTTTCCACTTGCAGCAGGCGAGCCAGGGCCGTGCTTCTGGAATGCCCTAATTTTGCTGGATCTTCCTTAAATGGCAAGCGGACAATGTACCGACCATTCTTGTCTCTTTTGTGAGTTTTAATAAAATGTTCCTCACATTCGTCTACAATTTCGTTCTCAGCTGATGTATCACCATCCATCTCCCAGAATTGTTCGAGTTTTTGATCAATCTGCTTCAGTGACAAGCTCGACACCCTGTTGCTTTCTCTAGCCGAGTCTGTGATATTTCCGAATACCATCCACCCAATTGTTGTATTTTGAGCTGCAGGCTGACCTGGCTTGAATCCATCTTGTAATATATTTGCATATACGTCTGCACCCAGAAGTAAGTCGACAGGTCCCGGCTTATTGAATGATGGGTCCGCTAATTCAAGATTGCTGAATTTAGCCCTGTTCGCTTCCGGAATTGGAGCCTCTGGCAGCATTGAGCTTATTTTCCGTAATACTAGAGCTTCTGCTCGAAGGAACTTGGGGCCCTGTCCTTGTAGCTGTATCTGAACGCTTACCTTGCTGTAAGCTTTTAATTCCTGATATAGTAGTTTTAATTCGTTCCTTTCTTAAGTTCTGTACCGTATCTTCCATTATTAGGGATACTTGGGAGCCTGGATCGATCAAAGCTCTGTATAGGTCCGTTTGACCGTATACATTTTGACATGAATATGTCTTATCCCTGGGGTCTATTTAAAAGAATGTATGTCACGAAAATCGTTACCATGAGTCATGACCAAAGAACTTCTAAGAAGGCGGGAAGTGACCGAGGGGGCCCTTAGTGAATGAGAATGAGAGAATTCTCTTCGCACAGGACGACATAGATTTGTGTAAATTCGACGAACACATAAAAGTTGCGCGCGCCGGCTGTTTTGAGATGAATGTGTCTTATCCCTGGGGTCTATTTAAAAGAATGTATGTCACAAAAATCGTTACCATGACCAAAGAACTTCTAAATAACAAGAAGCTTCATCTCAGCCCAAAAATTGTGCATTCCCTTCGTTTGTTTATAGAAGAAGGCGGGAAGTGACAGAGGGGGCCCTTAGTGAATGAGAATGAGAGAATTCTCTTCGCACAGGACGACATGGATTTGTGTAAATTCGACGAACCCATAAAAGTTGTGCGCGCCGGCTGTTTTTATACATGCAATATTTCGACGTGGGTTATCCTTTTTTTCGATAAAATACTCGGAATCAGCACCGCGGATGACACGCATTCAGGCCACGCACTGCCGATTCCTAGAAATGGGAAGAGTTTCCATCCTTATAATAAAAGGGGGCTCTCACGGCGGGTTGCTACGCTCTACATGACGGGTTCCAATCCGATAGAAAAGATTTTGTAAGAGTGTAAGAGTGTGTGTGTGTAGTGTATATAAAAGATGTGTTTGTATATAGTGTATATAAAAGATCCAAAAAATACATAAAACCATTTAAATCTTTCTTTTCATTTATTATATAAGACATATTCATGTCTATTGTGCCATCGAGAAGCCATGGCACTTTTTTTTTTTATTCTCACCATGGCTGTTGGCAGCAGCACGTTTGGTACTTTACTTTTATTGTGTAGAGTGTAGAGCTACGGCTTCTGTTCCGCTTGCTCTGACTTGTTTGGAACCGTCTTGAGTTTTGCTAACTACCTTGCTACTGTTGCATGACACTTCGTTATGTTCAGTAGGCTTGTGAAGTAATGAGTGGCGCTTTTTCTTGCAATAAAAACAGCCCCTTTCAGTTTTGCACCTTTTTTCTTTATGGTGTTGCGCAAGGCAATTAGTGCAAAGCCCTTTTCGCGCTACATATGCAACTCTGTCCGCGATACTATTTTTTTGAATTGCACGCAGTGATAAATCCTGTGGTCCTTGTTGCAAAGGGCACAATTTCTACTTAGCGTGGTATGAAAAGCCTTCTTTTTCGTCTGCGGTGCATCAGACTTCATCATTTTCGAACTTCTGATGCAGTCGAGTACCTAATAACGCTTTTCGAGGAAGCATAGCAGTTCCTCAGTGGAAGGCATTTCCTTGGTATTTGCCAGGCTTTCTTCGAACAAGCGTACACTCTCTGGATCCAGCTTTCTGGTGGCAATGCAGACAATCATTGGACCCCATTCATCGGTATTGCAGTTCAATGATTTTAATGCCTCTAAGCATTCTCTGATTGTGTCGTACAGCATTATTATGTCCTCTTGGCACCTGTATTCAACCCTTTTCGCGTCAATGATTGCGTTGACGTATGTTGTAATAATTTTTCTATTATTGTTGAACCTTGCCTGTATCAACCGCAAGGCGGTATCGTAGTTGCTATTGCTTAGCTGTAGATGATTTATTACCCTTTTTGCCTCGCCTTCTAAGTGATAAACAAGATATTGTATCTTCTCTACCTTACTTAGGTGCGGGTTAGTATCTATGACATTCGTGAAAATGTCAATGAAGGGCTTCCATTCTCTACAGTCCCCGTTGAATTTGGGGATTTTTATTGGAGGTAACTTCGGGAAGTTACTGAGCTTGCTAACTTCCAAGCACGCTTGAGCGGCTGGCATCGACATAGTGCTCCAGTGATTCCCTTGCTGAGGAGGAAGAGCCGCCAATGCAGGGTCCGCTTGCAGAGTGGAAGTAGAGGGTGTTCCCTGGGTTTGGGCTGGAGCGCTTGTGCTGTAGCCACAGGAGCATTCTCTGATGTTCCTTGCGAATAGTTTTCCATGAGACTACTTGCCTTTTCATAAATCTTTTTGATTTTTCCAAAAAGATCCTCTGTTAAGTACAAGTGCCCCTTATCAAGGCAGGCCTCTAAGGTAGAGTGATTCTCGCTGAATTCATCCCAGTATCTCTGCAGTTCCGTTTTTCTATCAGATAGATACTGTGGAGTTTTACGAGCCGGCCCATATTTCTTGAAATTCGTAAGCAATCGCTCAATAATGGCTCTTGCCAACTCGTTTTGTAGTTTCAAAAGTTTATCAGAGCTCATTTTCGGAAAGAGCGTTGATCAAGATTTGGATAGTATAAGCACAGGTTACAGTTGCAACTTTGAGCAGCAATCCCTAGTGCAGAAATCAAAAAGGTAAATACTCAAACTTAATTTGAGTCCTACCGAATGTGACTTGCTCGCTTGGCGCTAAATAACTCAAGCGGTGATTCCAACTGATGCAGAAGTCAAAGGTAGCAAATACTCAAACTTAATTTGAGTCTTACTGAATGTGACTTGTGGTTGCTCGCTTTAGCGCTGAATGACTCCAACGTTGATTCCGACTGGTGTTCTGCAGCGAGCTGATCTTCGTTTGAAGCTAGATGTATCTTTCTAGTTGTAAGAAAAATATTTAGCGAAGGCTCGAAGGACCATGTTACTAGTACCATAGACAAATAAAAATATAGATAACCCACTTCGAACAAGCAAAACGCGACCAAAAATTCTGAGAGCTCCACAGCGATGCCTCCACATGTGCGATGGCATCCGACGAGTTCGGCGAAGGAAAAGTCGCATTTGTTCGGCGCGCGATGCTTTCCTTGTGGGCATGCGATGCTGTGCACGGCCTGCTGCGGCGGCGCTGGCCCTGCGGTGGGCTTGTTTACTTCGCTGCTGTTCTGCGCAAGGGGCTTGTGGGTCTGTTGTACCGTGAAGCGCGAGGGGATTGAATTTTTCTAGGAATCCTCGGAGTTGCGGGCTCTGCTCAATCAAGGAACGAAATTCCCACGGGCAGAAGGCATACGGACAGATCATAAGTTTGAATTATCTAACGAGATTCAATTTTTTTCGTTCGGGGTTTTTCATTGCCTTAAGGAATTATTAAAACAATAATGTTAGGTATTCCTTCAAAATTTTGATTTGATAAAGATTTATTTTTTGATGGATTAGAAAGATTTAATTAAATTCATATAGTTGTTAGCTTAAAGAAAAGTAGAGAAATCTTTATGCATACACGAATAAGGTGCGAAAAAATGTAAAAAAATGTAAAAGATATGAAGAACTAAATTTATATAAAAAGCTGTCGGTTTTGCAACGTTAATTGACGCTCATCTGCACGAGCCCTACAATTTTTCTCTACTTGCACCATCACGTATTAGGACCGGTGCATGCAGCATGCACAATCAAAGTCAATATATGATTATTGTTTTAATAATTCCTTAAGGCAATGAAAAACCCCGAACGAAAAAATTTGAATTTCGTTAGATAATTCAAACTTATGATCTGTCCGTATGCCTTCTGACCGTGGGAATTTCGTTCCTTGATTGAGCAGAGCCCGCAACTCCGAGGATTCCTAGAAAAATTCAATCCCCTCGCGCTTCACGGTACAACAGACCCACAAGCCCCTTGCGCAGAACAGCAGCGAAGTAAACAAGCCCACCGCAGGGCCAGCGCCGCCGCAGCAGGCCGTGCACAGCATCGCATGCCCACAAGGAAAGCATCGCGCGCCGAACAAATGCGACTTCTCCTTCGCCGAACTCGTCGGATGCCATCGCACATGTGGAGACATCGCTGTGGAGCTCTCAGAATTTTTGGTCGCGTTTTGCTTGTTCGAAGTGGGTTATCTATATTTTTATTTGTCTATGCTAGTACTCAAACTTAATTTGAGTCTAGTAATGAGTGTAGAGCTCAGACTTAATCTGAGCTGGAGCAGCTTACCTAAAGAAGTCAAACTTAATTTGACTCTCGGTTAGTTAATTGGACTTGACAATGATACAGAAGGTAACAAATTGTTCGATTTATTTAACAATGCTTACATATTTATAACAATTAAATGCTTACAACTAACAAAATTATTGAGTACGTTCTAAAGCCGTCGCAATCGGCTGGTTTGTTTACATTTTTTATGCCTCGTGTGATCAAATTGCTTACGCTGGGTTGCTCAACTGGGCGACTCAGTGCTGTTTGTGCAATGTGATCGAGGGCATGAGTAAAATGACTTAAGTATCTAGCTGAACTTAAATCAGCTGGACTTAAATTAGGTTGTTCAGGTCTGAACACTTCCTGAATTGTTAATGATTTTTCTAATAAATTGTTGGCTGTGTTTAACAGTGCATTACTCTGCTCTCCAAGTTCCTCAGCTTTAGCATTTGATCTTCTGAATTCATCGAGGAGCAGGTACTGAAAACTCCTTTTCTGATTTCTGCTGTTTCCTTGTGTTCGTCCAACAGTGATGGATTTTCCGGCGATGAAGTTGACAGTGATGTAGTTATCGGCGATGGAGTCACCGGCGACGGAGTTAGGTTGTCTTCTGGGTTTGCAGAAGTAGATGGTCCTGCCATGATGCTCTCCTCTACTTTTAAATTACTTGATGGAAAAGACGCCAAAATTTGGTGAACCTGTTCATAAAGGGGCCATAGTGAAGGCGAACCTCCGCTGACTCCAATTTTAGCCTTTTCTTCTCTAGAATTGTTGCAAATTTATGTTATGAAAACAATATTTATAATAATAACTTACCTGTATTTTCTAGTTAAATTTTGATGTGAAACATCTTTATCCGAGGGGTAAAAATGATTGTTGGCGTGGCGACGCTCTTTCCGTGGCGACGTTTTTTCCGTGGCGAGGTTTTTTCCGTGGCGACGCTTTATCCGTGGCGACTGGCGACTGGACTGCTGGGGGCCTATTCCTGAAACCATTCGAATCGAATCCGATTCAAATGAAAAGAGCCTGCAAAAGCCCTTTTTGGATAAATATTCCTTAATAAAGCCGCTTATTTCAAATCAACTGTCAGAATTTACGAATTCAAGATGGCGGATTGTCAAATTTTCAAGTTAATGCGATTTGCACCAAACTTGGAACTTGGGGGTTTTCGGGGTTGCTTATTTCAAATCAACTGTCAGAATTTACGAATTCAAGATGGCGGACTGTCAAATGTTAAAGTCAATGCGATTTGCACCAAACTTGGGACTTGGGGGTTTTCGGGGTGGCTTATTTCAAATCAACTGTCAGAATTTACGAATTCAAGATGGCGGACTGTCAAATTTTAAAGTTAATGCGATTTGCACCAAACTTGGAACTTGGGGGTTTCGGGGTCGCTTATTTCAAATCAACTGTCAGAATTTACGAATTCAAGATGGCGGACTGTCAATTTTTAAAGTTAATGGGATTTGCACCATACTTGGTACTTGGGGGTTTTCGGGGTCGTTTTAGCAACATTTTTGTCTCACCCCTGTTCAGTTACCCCTCACCCTATATCTCGGCGAATTCTCAACAAATTCTAAAATATAGCCATTACCTTGATCTTCAGCAACTTCTGAACACGGAATTTGGAAAGCGTGAAATGGTCAATTTAACCTGTGACTTTTGTTCTTATGAAAAGAAATCACACAAAGCTGAGATAGTTTCATGTTCGGAACTATCGTGATAATGCTCCAAAGTGCTTCAAAATATCGAAGGTACTCTGTAGGTAAGATTCAAAGATATTACATAAAAAGTGTTCCCATATCTAAAGTTAAGATTGCAGATAATTATTACCAAGTAATTAGCGTAATATTTCATAATGGGGAACATGAAAGTGGACACTACACAAGTATGCAGCGAGGAAAGAACAGTTGGCATAATGCCGACGATTATTGTATAAGTTTGGTGTAATAGAGCCAAAGGAATATATACAAAGTTATATTGTTTCTTCAAAAGCAGTAAATAATTTTGAATGGAAAGTAATTAGCAGTATACTCGTACGGGTTGATTTTCAAATATTAGCGGGATGGAAAGGGACTAGTCACTGCACGTTAATAATAGAAAAACGGTAACAAAAAAAACTGATATCCAAAAGAAAATTTTGATGCGAAAAATCTTTAGCCACGGGTGAACCTGATTGTTGGCGTGGCGACGCTTTATCCGTGGCCACACTCACTGACATCACAGATAAGATATCAGATTTCTAAGCCCTATGGAAAGCTGTAAGCCAGAATTTACCCGTAGCAGACAGTCACCGTAGCGGACAAAAGCTTTTGAACCTCAGGCGCAGCAGCTCCAACCAAGGCGCTTTATTTCCTATCTACATATACATATATGAATTTAGGGATACGTCAGAGCTGTTATATATGCACATCGCGAAAATCTGGCTGCGTGTGCTCTGCTGGCTGCTATATGCAAGGGGGCCGTGGTTGAATTCTTAAAACTCTAAAGACGTGAAATAGGTACTCGTATTTATAGATTAAAATAACGAAGTCCGATAATGTGTAATCAATCCATAAAACTATTTTAAATCTGCATAAATAATAAATTATACAAATCTTTGTAAATAGGTTATAGAGGACTTGTAATAAAATATTTTGTTTTAATTAATATAGGATAAAATTAAAATTAATATTACAAGCTTTTTAAAATAACCCGACAAAAATTTTTTTCGCTTTATATTATGAGAAAACTGGGAGCACATTGAACTTTTTTTATGTGCATGTAATGGCATAGATATGTAGACAAAACTTCTTTATAAGCCGTTGGTAAGAATAAAAAAATTCATTACCTAGAGGTCTTAATCGGCTTTTCAAAAATAGGAGTTTCTATTTATCTATCGAGCATATATGTATGTCTGTATTTCAATTTCTTTTTTTAAGGTTTCACACTGATTACTACTTTTAGATGTAAAATCCGATTTTGATTAGTGTTTTTATTTGAACTAATTAAAGTAATCTTGTATAAAAGACTATTTTTCGTCACTTCTGTGGACTATTTGGTCCGTTTGCTCCGTTTTTTCAGTCAATTTGGGTGAACGATTTCTATTTCTTTTTTTCTAGTCCTTTTACAAATTAATAAGAAACATAAAAAAAAATCGGTGCTGATTTTAACTTATTATATTTACATCGACTGTTTTGCGTTTGACCCATATGTCTTTTAGGGCCTCTGATTTTTAAAAGTGCTGAATTTGTCATTTAAGTTTATGGATTTCAATTATTTGTAATATTTATTAGTTTCTTATTTTTTGAGCCCATTCTTTTCTGAGAATTTCTCTGTATATCCATCGTCCACTTACAATTTTTTCTTAATAAAACTAAAATAAAGAACTCGAGAGTTTTAACTCTGTGATCATAACAAGGATGCGTTTTGTCAAACCAACCAGTCGAAAAGGGATCATGCGATCACAATCAGTTTTCGTAAATTTTGAATATACGGACGATTTTTGTATAATTTCGTAAATATTTCTACATGTTTTTTGCAAATTTCAAAAAATATGTCAGTGGGTTTAATTAACCCTCTTTCTTCCCCAATAGTTTTATATTGTTTAAGTATTATTAACATCTCACTTGTGTCGTTTCTACCAGACTCCGGTTGTGTCATTTGATTGCTGCATTCTTCACATACCATTCCAATATTTTTGACAGTTTTTAAATAACAATATCCAGCAAAATATCGGATAGCAGCGCTGTTAATTTCGTACTCCTCAGAAATAATTTCATTATCCATTGGATTTTCCGAAACTGAACTTACGGGATTAAGGCATAATTCTTTCAATACACTACTATCATATTGATTTTTAGACACATCTTCATCTAGAACTGCTTGCCAATCAATATTCAAAATATCTTCACCATCGTCTTCGCAATTAGAAAATTTGGATGAAAATAATAATTTGAGGGAAACAATTTTGCCGAATAAAGCTCCAAACTCAAATACCGAAGGATTGCTTTTGTTACCGTTCCTGCTTCTAATGTGCGAAAATAAATTTTCTAAAGGGTTTTGATTAAATTTATTAGTTTTAATGAAGTTAATCGTAGGATAGGAGTCTAACAATGATTGACTCAAACATTGAACAGATTTTATTGTTATTGCAAGTCCCTTGAAACAATGAGATTGGTCTCTTTTCGTTTTAGGTTTTATTTGAAGTACATAGGTGTACATTTCCGACAAAAAAATAAATTCTTGGGAATTTCGAGGAGGAGGTTTGCCATTCAGAATATCAAATAGTCTGTTCATCTTTTCTAGAAATATTGAAGTTGATGTCGCTATAGCTTTGAGGTTTTCCGGGTACTTATTTAAATTTAGCAAAACTTTTATTCCCACTGCCACACTTCTGCTTAATATTTGAACGGCTAAATAAACTGTCATTTTTTGAAAATCGGTTGGCCATATGTGAGACGAGGTAAGTTTAGGACAAATTTTAGTTGTTTCAGCTTTTTCTAAATTATATAAAAAAATTATAACTTGCCAGCTTATTTCACCGTCGGGCGTAATTAAATTAGAATTAAGTAAATTATTTCGTACGCTTTTAAATAAGTGTGGTACATCATACAGTGCGTAGGCACTTTTATCATCAACTGTAAGAAAAGTTTTCTCTGTGTTATGGGCTGGAGTCTCGAGGGCCCGGCTAAAGCTCCTCGTCCGGCGGTATGCGGCCGCGAGAGCTGGCAGGCTAGCATTGGCGGTAGCGTGGAGGGGTTTGCCGAAAAAAACCGCGTTCAGCCGCCGGAACGCCACCAGCCACAACGAAAAAATTCTCTCGCGAGACGGAAGGACCCGAAGGTCAAAGGGGCGGAGAATGGCAGTGCGGGATGAACCCCTGCTCCCGCCCGAGATTGACTCTCAGGGGGGGTTCCGATGGTATGAACCCCCCTGGCCTATCCCCAACCACCCTGATGACCTCCCCTTGGCCCAAGAAATTATGGGGAGGTCCCAAAAAAAAATTTAAATCAAGAAAGCATCATTACCGGGGCTGAAAGAAAGAGACGTGGAGAGGGGGGGATCAAGAGAAAAAAATTATTTAGGGTAACATACCTCTATATTCTGCAAATATTAATTTTTTCTTAAAACAAATTTACACAACATTTCCGTTGGGCGCCTTTCTGCTCACGTTGACACTGTTGCTGCTGCTGAGGATGACCAGGAGACGGATGAGACTGCCTATTTGAGGTGCCGCTGGCGCCCTGCCTCTTCTTGCGGCCCCGTCGTGGCGCACAGCAACCGTCGAATTCGCGCAGGTTCTAGTAGTTTTTTTTTTTTTTTTTTTTTTTGTAGCTCTAGGCACACATCTGATTATTATTATTATTATTATTATAGGTTCCCACAGCAAGATAGTTCGCTTAGGTAAAGTTTGTTACAATTTAGGGCACTAAGTTTACTTCGAAATTTTTTTGTTCTCTTTTTTTTTCCAGGTTCGGACTACTAACACTAGGCTTAGGTAAGTAATTAAGAATTTACATAACTTGTATACTAAATTCACCTTTATTCCTATTTTCAGGTTCACATTGTAATTATAAACACTATGGAAGTTAAAATTTCAGAGTTGCGTCTCGGGGTATAACCCGTATAACGAAGCTACTTTTGGCACGTTCAGGCTCACAACACAAACATTTATTAAGTAAGGATAACTACGATTTTATGCCGCGCTATATGCTATACTTTCGGTTTATAATTGAAGGCGGGACACTACATTGGTCACGCCAGGTCCACCACGTCACTGTCGTGGGGGCGGCAAGGATGCTCAGCAAAAAAAAAGGAAAATTCAGATGTCTTAGCGGCAATGGAATTTTAATCGCCTTTCTGGGTGCCAGAAAAAAATCACCATCAATAATTTTTACCGGGTTTCCTTTAAATTCACTGGGTCACTATTCCGCGGCTAGGCACAGCTTGGTTTAGGGCTCCTGATTCGCCGAGATCGGTTTCATTCACTATCTTTTTCTCTAGGTTCAGTGGTTTTTAAAGTTATATTGGTAAGTGTTCAGTTTAAAAACTGAACGCCTATGCTCCTTATAAAAATGAAAATTAAAGAGACTTTTTCTGTCAAGCCCATATGAATGTAAATATCCCCGAATGTTCAACTTGAAATCTGAACACCTTTGAATTATTTCGCACACAAGAAGTTAAGAGCGTTGTAATTTACACCTGTTTTTTTCTACTGGGACTGGGACAGTGTGAAGAGTAATTAAATAAAATCTTCAGAATTTAAAATTCTCTTTCTTATCCGCATTTATGTGAATGCGATACGAAGCGATGATACAAAGCTGTTCAAATCTCAAACTGAACATTCAGAGATTTAATATTCGTATGAGCCGGACAGAAAAAGTCTCTTTACTCTTTAATTTTTCCGTATGGAGTATCAATGTTCAGTTTTCATTTTGAACAGCCAGAATATAATTTTCAATACTCCGAATTTAAGTAAATAAATTTTTATGGAGTTTTTCCAGTAATAATTTTTTATTTTTAATGTTAATGCAAATATGAAAATTAGATTATTATTTGTCTACATATTTAATTTGTCAGTTTGCTCGGGTGTTCAGTGAACACCTTGAAAACTACCACGCTTCGCCACTGTTTAGGTTCTCCCACAATCAGGGATCCACCAAAATAACTACACCTGATAAGTAGGTAATTTCGGTCACTCAGATGTCTGATTTCACTAAGTTCCGTCGTTTTCAGATTCCGCATAAATTCACCAAACTCGCGTCCTCGAGAAATGCGCGGGCCGAGGTCTTTATACGCCACACCACTTTTTTTGTTTTTTTGTTTTTTGCTTAACTTCGGTAATTCGCGCGGAGGACTATCTAATGATGCAAAAGAAAAAGGAAAAATTCGCGATTTTCTCCCGACTGCCTCGTGCTTTTTTCGAGCCCGTCCGACTTCTCCCTCCAAAAAAAGAAATGAATTTTCTTTTATTCTAGCTTCACTTCTCCAATTCGACTCCCGAGCGACGCGCCGATTCCCACGGCCGAACCTTCCCGATCCGTTAGCCGAAACCGAGCTGCCTACTCACACACTCTCAGAGCTAGCTGCACGCCAGCATCGAGGAGTGCGCGAGCCGCCAGCCCGGCGCCGGCAACGGATCAGGAGGCGCCAACAATTGCGACCGAGGCAAGGGCGAGCTCGTCGCTCACGGCGCGGATACATGAAGGCCTTCGCGATTCGAGAATTTTTTTGGGTTGCGCCGCGCTCGGTCCGGAAATTTTTCTATGCGACCGAGAAATATCGAACTTTTGGCGGGCTCGCCGTCGCTCGGTCGCAGGATTTCAGCTCTTCTTTTACCGTTCCTTGGGTTTCGGGCGAAGAATTTTTTTGGGCAAATTTGCTGCCTGGCAGCGACTTAAATTCTTCGCTCGAAACCCAAGAAGCGGTTTTGTGAGCGGGAACTGCCATCGCCGCCGTGTAAATTTGGGTGAAACTAAGGGGCAACCCAACGCCTGGGCCCATAGGCGTCGGCAAAAAAATGGTATTATAAATAATGTTGGGACTCAGAGTCCCTGACCACAACAGCACAGGTCCGTTGGACTCGCTACCGAGGCCAAAGGAGCTGAAAAATGGTCGGACTCTAGTCCTTGCTTATTTCGTCAATCCTTGACCCAGATCAAGCCCGAGACTGAGCTAGCCGGCTAAAATCAACCCTGGACTTCCCTGGACCCTTATGAGAGGTCAGTTGGTCCAGAGCCGACTCAACCACTCCCTCTCACGGGCAGAGGAAACCAGCCCTTATGAGAGGCAGGCTTCCCTGATAGTGATAGGGAGCTGCTAGCCCATCTCGGGCCAGTCCAGACTTGGGAGACCGGGCCAAAAGGTGTTTCAAGTCTAAGGGTGCCCAACATGTGGCTCGACCCACGTTCAGGACTAGCCCAAGACGGAGTCGGCTGGCCAGATGTCAGCATTGAACTTCCCTGACCCTAATGAGAGGTCAGGTAGATCCAAGGCTGACTTGACCCTCTTTCCCACTGACGGAAAGGCCAGCCCTACTGGGAGGCGGGACTCTCCGCCAGTGAGAGAGAGTTGCCGAGTCCGTCTCGGGCCAGCCTCGTTCGTGGGGATGGGTTCAAAGATGTTTCTAAAAGACACAAAAAAATGTTAAGGGTGGCTGTAAACCAACCCCCGCGGTCATCCCAGTCCCAAGATGAACACCCGCTCCGCGGATCCGCATACCTCCAGACGCCAACTAAAGGGCGCTGCTGTTCACGGGTGTCCAGAGGTGGGGGTTGTTGTGAAATGTGGGTTAGAAAAACTTAAATCTACGGGAAGGGAATCCCCTGTCAGATCCCTTGACGTGCAGTCTTTACTAGGGGATGGGACAATTGGAGTACAGGAGCTCCAAGTCAGTACAAAATGTATTAGGGGTTGTGAAGAAATGGGAAAGGTAGATATTGTTACTAAATGGGAAATGAAGACTGATGTCTCGAGCAAACGGTCAAGCATCATATATAAGAGCAAAGAAAATGTAC
Organism: Machimus rusticus; assembly: GCA_951509405.1. Classification (NCBI taxonomy): domain Eukaryota; kingdom Metazoa; phylum Arthropoda; class Insecta; order Diptera; family Asilidae; genus Machimus; species Machimus rusticus. Next base: position 6,534,532 of record OX608054.1, read on the forward strand.
GTGGCCGCTTCGAGCGGTAGAGCATGATTGGAGTGACCGATGACACGTTTGATATAGCTGCCATATCCGAAGGTGTTAAACATACCCCGTACCAAGACCAAAAGTACATATCGCAGTCAGTGCGGCCCAGCCTTTGCAGCCCATGGCGGGAGCGATGCAAAAGTAGGAGAGAGAGAAACCGAAGTATGAGCTTAAAAGGTTAATATAAGCGGGTGGCAAAAGTGTACAGGGTGAGAGAGGGAAATAAATTTACTTCATGTCATTGACACGCCAGAAACAATACCTTACTTTAGCCGGTATAGGCTTATATACACCGTGCAGGTCGACCAGATTCGTGACCAGTGATACATGAACAAGATATAGAGAGATGGTGAGAAATATGACGTCTAATAAAAAGGGTGCATCATTTCAAATTACTGCGAGAAACCATACCCAAGGAAAAAGGTAGGAAAGACAGATAACCATATTCTGAATTTCATTGACGCACAGAATCAAGGCTTAGTATATAAGTTGAGAGATATATATAGGGTCAATCTAACGAACAATTGCAAGATATACCCTGCCCGTGATTATCCCTGTGAGAAAGGATATAGAGAGAATATGGTGGGTGATTAATCAAAACGGTGGTAAAGGTGGTTGACTATAACTACCATCCGCGGCCAAGCCGAGTCGGTGGATAGGAGAGACATGTATGATTCTAATAGAAGAGAACTAGACAACTTAACAACACAACTGGAAGAGACATAAGGGGTTGACGTGAGGGTTGTATATAAAGGAGATGTGGGGAAAGTGAGGTAATTATGTACTCGGTTCAAAAGAGTGAGGGATGCCTAAGGCGTACGAGGGTATAGATATACTTAGTTATAAGCTAAGAAGATGCAGATAGTGAGTGCACCTAAGTACAAAGAGTAATGAAGAGTGATGAAAAATGATGGAAGTACATCATGTAGGTGGGGAAATTTTGCAAGGGAAGAAAATTCACTAAAAGCGGAATGACTAGAGCCTAGGCTCTAGTGACACCGTGTGGGAAGAAAACACACTTCGAGGAAAGGAAGCCGTACCGGCCCACCGCTCGAAAACCTAGCGACGGATGACGACCGGAGAAGTCTCCCGGACAGGTAGTTGGCTCTTCCATCAGCCAACTCCTGTAGTTCCAGGGAGCTCTCCGGACGTCTCCGGAACGCCGGTTTCCGCGGTGTGGGCAAGCAAAGCCCCTCCCTGCCTGTACCCCTCAAGGAAGAGGAAGCCCGAGACCTCGAGACGGCTTGCTGGCTGACGAAGCCATCATCCGTAATTCTCAAGAGGACTCGGAACAGCCTCGACCAAGAGAATTTCAGCCAGGGCCTCTCAACATAAGAAGGGGGGAATAAAATTGAGAAAAATTTGAAGTAAGGTAGTGGATGGGATAGGGTTAGGGAATGGGAACTTTAACTAGGATGAGGAGACGGAAAGAGGGGGTGATAAAAAAGCAGAGGCGGTTTTAGGGACAACCTGGTACCAGTTAGGCTGGCCGGATGTAATATTAGAAATATTAAAATTACACACAAAGTAGAGTCAGGGTATGGGTCACGGTTTAATATCTTTTGCGTGAAAGGTACCTATTAATTTGCCTTGGAGGGTTTCCAACTCGTACAGCGAATTACCTTTTTTCGCTCGTACCCGGCATTTAACGAATTTTTTGCCTAGCTTAGCATTGAAACCTTTCCCGAAATTGCTCAATTGGAAGTTCCGTCTGTATACTTCTTGGCCTACCCTGAATTCCACGGGTTTAGAACGCAAGTTATATTGCTTCTCTCCTCTCTCGAAAGCCTTGTCTAAGTTTTCTTGTACCTGGGTACGAATCAGCCGAAGTTTGTCGGAAGTGTCCACATCAATAAGTTCGTTCACGCCTGATAGTTGTCGGAGCAATGCGTAGGCGGACCCATGCTCTATCATATTGACACCGAACAAAATTTTATAAGGGGAGAACTTTGTGGCCTGGTGAACCGAACTCCGTAGTGAACTGGCAATGCAACTCAATTTCTCATCCCATCTGGTGTGCTCATCTCGTATGTACGCTCGAATTCCGGCATAGATGGATTGATTAACACGCTCGGAGGCGTTGGCCTGCGGCGAATAAACGGCAGTACGAAGATGATGCACGCCATATTTTTTTAGGAGGTTCTAAAACTGCGCAGAACGAAATTGAGTTCCATTGTCGGTCACCACGGTTTCGGGAACTCCGAAGTGGTGAAAAATTTGTTCTTCGACATACATACAGATGTTAGAGGTACTGGCTTTTCGTAATGGTTTAAGAAGAGGATATTTTGAGAAGTGATCAAGAGCGATCAAAATACAGACTTTACCTTTTTTGGTTCTAGGGTAGGGACCCAGGAGGTCGAGATAGATTGTTTGCCAAGGCCGTTCAGTTTTGGCCGATCGATTTCTGGACCAGGGTTCTCTAGAGAGCTAGCATCAATTTGTTCGCAGTGGACTCGAGACAAGGCGTCTGGCACAACATTCAGTTTTCTTTTACGGTTGTTATGGTCGGGGCAGAACATATCTGCGGCAAGCATTTTCGCCTCCGCCTATGGGCGAGCGCAAGCCGAGGCCCCCAAGTTTCGCCCCGAAATCAACGGCGCACAGGTGCAGGTTACCGCAGCCCAACGGCTCGCCGGCGGGCCGCGTCGCCCATCGAGCGCTCGGAGGCCACAAATTGGGAATTTTAACTCAAAATATTTCCAAATTGTGGCCGCCGAATGTTCGAGAAGCGACCGTGGTCCGCTGGTCGAGTCCTCGGCGACGGCTTCAGCGGAGGAAGCACCGTTGCAGCTTTCCCACACATCGGCGGCCCAGCCGACGGCAGCCGGTGCGGCGGATGTGTGGGTGGGTTGCAGCGGGACGTCGGATCGCGTGATCAGCGGCGAGGATTTCGGGGCGGCGTGCCTCGAGGAGTTTTTGGAAGATCGTGTGGCCGACCGGACGTTTTTTTTTCGGAGAGGCTCTGGCGGACGGATTTGCTGGACGCGGATGGGAGCTTGCTGTCGGATTCTGGAAAGTAGAAGAAAACCGAAAAAACCGAAAGTAAATTAAAACGATTGGGAGTAAATTTCCGTGGCGGGGAAGAAAAGAAAATGACGGGAAAGTGCGCGAAAAAAAAAGAAAACGTCGAAGAAGGCCGCAGAAAGATTAGGGATCGCGTATCCCGAGTACCCCGAGTGCAAAAGTTTTTTTTTCCTTTGTGCTAGAGACCTGTGAAAAAAAAGAGAAAACTGTAAATTAAGTAGATTTAAAATCAATTAAACAATATAGTTAAACTTACCTCGCGCTGAACTAAATTTTTCTGGTGTTAGGGAACTGAAAAAAAAGAAATAAAAAAATTTAAATTAAGTAGATTTAAAATCAATTAAACAATATATTTAAACTTACCATGTGCTGAACTAAATTTTTCTGGTGTTTTAGAACTGTGAAAAGAAAAAAAAAGAAATATTAAATTAAGTAGCATTAAAATCAATTAAACAATATATTTAAACTTACCATGTGCTGAACTAAATTTTTCTGGTGTTTTAGAACTGTGAAAAGAAAAAAAAAGAAATATTAAATTAAGTAGCATTAATATCAATTAAACAATATATTTAAACTTACCATGTGCTGAACTAAATTTTTCTGGTGTTTTAGAACTGTGAAAAGAAAAAAAAAATATTAAATTAAGTAGCATTAAAATCAATTAAACAATATATTTAAACTTACCATGTGCTGAACTAAATTTTTCTGGTGTTTAAGAACTGTGAAAAGAAAAAGAAAAAAAAATTTAAATTTAAATTAAGTAGCATTAAAATCAATTAAACAATATATTTAAACTTACCATGTGCTGAACTAAATTTTTCTGGTGTTTTAGAACTGTGAAAAGAAAGAGAGAAGAGAAAAAATTAAATTAAGTAGAATTAAAATCAATTAAACAATATATTTAAACTTACCATGTGCTGAACTAAATTTTTCTGGTGTTTTAGAACTGTGAAAAGAAAAAAGAAAAAAGGAAAAATTAAATTAAATAGATTTAAAATCAATAAAACAATATATTAAAAAAAAAATAATAATAATAATAATATATTTATATTTGTTATAATTACTGTAATGAACTTACCTTTCGGGGAGACCATCTTCGGTGATCCTGTAATAAAACATACACATACAAAAAAAAATAAGATCATAACTGAATGTGCCTACTGACCTGATTGGAGCAAGCAGTCGAGCCGCAAGTGATGTGCACCACGACGGGGCCTAAAGAAGAGGCAGGGTGCCATCGCCATTAAAACCCAACATCATTGATCTTCATCATCATCATCATCAGCAACTCAGCAACTCAGCAACGCTAGCTTCACAGTCTCCAGTTTCATCGTCATCTTTAACCTCATCAAGGCGCCCAACGATTTTTTTTTCTCTTTGTATGTTTTTTTTTTTAAACAAAAAATGATAGCCCAAGTATTGGATTAAACGGTATGTCACCTTAAGTTAAATATGTTTCACTCGGGTCCACCCCTACACCCTCAATTTTTCAGCCGGGAAGTTTTGTGAGTTTTTTTCTCTTTTCTAACCAGGGACCTCCCCATCAAAAATTGGGCCAGGGGAGGTCATAAGGGCGGTTGGGGAATCGGCAAAGGGGTTCATACCACCCGAACCCCCCCTGGAAGTCATCAACGGGCAGTTGCAGGGGTTCGCCCGCACTGTCCCCTCCTCACCCTTGCGGTTTCGGTTCCGTCGCGGGAGAATTTTTGTGTTTTTGGGGTGGTCGTTCTGGCGGCGCAGAGCGGCATTTGGTGAAAAACCCCCACATGCTACCGCGATTGCTAGCCTGCCAGCTCCCGCTGCCGCACACCACCGGACGAGGCGCTTTTAGCCGGGCTCTCGAGGCCACACCCATAACACGGTGTTCTATACTTGTAATTTTAAACTCCAACGGGCCAGACGACCACTAAGGTCTTTTTGAGTCATGAGCCACTGCAGGCTAGCGTGGTCAGTAATGATCTTGAACGGCATCAATTCAACGTAAGCGCGGTATTTTTCCAGACTTATGATGGCCGCCAGACATTCTAATTCCGTTACGGTATAGTTACGCTGGGCAGAATTTAATTTCTGTGATACATACGCGATTGGGCTTTCTTTTCCTTCGTCGTTTAATTGAAGAAGCACGGCTCCTACCCCTTGACTACTCGCATCGCACTGAATGATAAAGGGTTTAGAAAAATCAGGACTCGACAGTAATGGAGCGGTGGTAAGTAATTTCTTTAGTTCTTCAAAAGCAGCTTGAGCTTCGGCAGTCCACGTATACTTGTTCGATTTTTTTAACGTGTCTGTAATTGGCGAAGTCAGGTCTGCATAATTGGGAATGAACTTTCTATACCAACCGGCCATACCGAGAAAACGACGAGCCTGTTTAATAGTTTTAGGCGAAGGATAGTCTACTCTGGCAGCGATCTTGTCTGGGTCCGTCTTGATGCCCCCTTCTCCGACGATGTACCCCAAGTACTTAGTCTCTTTCAAGCAGAATTTGCTTTTTTCTACATTGATCGTAAGGCCTGCCTTTTTCAGACAACTGGCCACTTGAGACAAGAGTTCTAAATGGGTATCGAAATCCTCGGATAGGACTAAGAGGTCATCAAGATAGACCAAGACATTCTCGCGCAAATTGTATGGTATCACTTTATCCATGAGCCTGCACATTGTCTGAGGAGCGTTGCAGAGCCCGAATGGCATCACTGTGAAGTGATAGAGGGGATGGCCAGGCACCCTAAAAGCGGTCTTCTCTCTGGAGCTTTCCTCCAGTGGTATTTGCCAGAAAGCGTCCTTCAAGTCCAGGCTGGTTATAAATTTAGCCGACGGAAGGCGACTCAGGATGCCATCGATCTGAGGTAAAGGATAGGCATCCTTTTTGGTCACGGAGTTCACCTTCCGGGCGTCGAAACACAGCCTGACCTTGCCGGGCTTTCGCACGAGTACCACTGGGGAGCTCCACGGGCTTTGGCTTTCCTCTATCACCCCAAGCGAGAGCATTCGGCTCAGCTCGGCGTCCATCAGTTTTTGAACGGCAGGTGACACAGGATAAAAACGTTGTTTAATTGGGGCGGCCTCACCGACATCAATCACGTGCTCAAGAAGATTGGTTTTTCCTAAATCCAGTGTAGCGAAAGATGGAAATAAAGACTTGACGTATTCTAGCCGACGGTGTTCAGAAGGAGGGAGGACAAGCTGTTTGGACTCGGCCGACTCCACGATCGGTGTGTCCAACGAAGCCAAAGACCCTAGCACATCGGGAGCCAAACCAAAAGCCTTCCAAAAGTCGACTCCTAAATATAATGATTGAGTCAGACTGGGAACGAGATAGAGACGTATAGGCTTGGTTTGCCCACGAAAAGTGACGTCTAGGTCGGCATGCTCGTGTACTTCGGGCTTGGCACCGTTGGCCACCTCGATCGCGGAACGATATTTCGTCCAAGTAATTTTCTTCTCGGACAGCATATTCTCCGATCCTTGGCCAAGAGTGCTCACGCTGGCCCCGCTATCTAATAAACCGGTCAGTTTCTTTCCCAAAATTTGGACTTCGGCATAAGGCCTTACGTCCTTGTGTACTGACACGAAAGCTGTTGCTAGTCTACGACGATTAGAAATCACGCGTCGCCAAAAGGAACGTAAACGAAGTGACGAGCGTTTGAATTTTTTTATATTTCGCACACTGGATTCAGAATGATTCAGAGAGTCAAGAGCCGACATGAATATTCTCTCCCGAGCAGCTCGATACTCCTTCCACCGCTGATGGTAAGGTTTACGTGGGTAAACGACTGGAGCGGGAAGAACTTGAATTTTTGCAGGCTGTTCTGGCCTCGGTAAAATCGTAACTGCCACATTCAACCGTTTATTATCACCATCATATTGTAGCTTCCAATTCCGAATTGGACTGCTACAGCGACGATGTGAAGCATGATGCCCCGAAGGGTCGAAGATAGGTGGTGGTGGTCTACTGAACATGGAGGTTAACACTGTTGTGAAGCGATTCTCGCATTTGCCTTATCGAGCAAAGAAATTGCTAACGTCGCAACTTAGTCGCTGTGCAAGGCGAGGGCGTCCGATTCCGCGCTAAATATCGCGTATCGCTCGAGGCAAAGTATTTCCGGCAAGACGCTGAGCTGGCGAATTCTTCCACGCTCCGCTGATAAGGCAGGTGCGAGGTTCGCTGAAGAGCGGGCAGTCGCAGGTTAGCAGTTAGACGGTGCGGGTCACACTTTTGGCTTAATCTTGTGCAAATTTCTAATAAAATAAATATTAAGTTTGCTGCGAAAAACAGTCTTCTTTTTCTTGTGTGGTGAAACCGACCGAGATCTTCCGGGGACGAAAAACATCCCCACATATTCTGGTGGCAGCGGTGGGATCCTGAAGGGAGGTTTCCCAGTACAAGAAAAAACCCACACATAATATAATCGTCTTTTTTTCCCTTTGCTGAGCACATCAAAGTTGATTCGTGACCGCTCCGAGCCTCTATACATCTAAGTCATCCGGAATTACATCTAATTCATCCGGAGTTACATCTAATTCATCTGGAGTTATATCTAATTCATCCGGAGTTACATCTAATTCATCCGGAGTTACATCTAATTCATCCGGAATTACATCTAATTCATCCGGAGTTACATCTAATTCATCCGGAATTACATCTAATTCATCCGGAGTTACATCAAATTCATCTGGAGTTACATCTAATTCATCTGGAATTACATATAATTCATCTGGAATTACATCTAGTTCATCTGGAATCACATCTAGTTCATCTGGAATTACATCTAATTAATCCGGTACCCCCGGAGTCATCTTTAATTCGTCTACCCAACTATATTCAACACCGGGACCATCCGGAATCATCTCTACCCTGCTGAGGGCATCATAAGCTATTTCTGCGCCTTGTTGTTGCTGTGGAGGACCACTTGTTCTCTCCCATCCTTCAGCATGTTATTGTAAGTAATTTTAATCACATTAACTAATTAATTGTCTAGTACATATTATACATATATTTTAATGTAATAAGTGCGTTGTAATAGTGCTTGTAATAGTGCGCGGATGCCCTGTCTCCTATCGTGCCGTTTCAACCCTAACCGTCTTATCCTTCGAATTTCGAAATCGGAAAAATCAAAGAATTGAAAAATTCGTGTCGTTCTAACCGTAACAGTTTTAACCTTTGAATCTTTTCTTTATTATTAATTACCAATTGGTTGTTGAGAATTTAAATCGTGTACATACATCCGTCTTACTCTTGTTGTCGGATCCTATCTTGCTCATAGTTTCTGCCATTAATTTTTGTTATGAGCAGCTCTGTCTTGATTGTTCCCTTGAGGAAGATCTCGCTCCTTAGCATCCTATTTCGCAAAAATTTATAATACGTCACGACGAAAGCACATAGTATAGTTCCTATTCCGGAAATATAGCTACCCCTCATCTTCAACTCAATATCCTTAATTCATATGTCAACGATCTCAGTAAATTTATCGTTAAGGAACGGAAAAAAGATTCCCCGTACCCATAGCGCTGGGGACGTCAGGGGAGAAGATCAGTTAGACAGTGAGGAAAACGAGGGTGCTGCGTCTAGTGCCGATCTTTCCGGGCAAATCGCCCCATTTTCCGTTATGGGCACTTTTAGCGAAACTAATGCCATTAAATTAATACCCGAATATGACGGCTCGCCCAGCACTTTGTCACGATTCCTACAGGTGGCACAAATTCAGTATTCAAAAGCTACTACGACTGAGTCTAAGACTGCCTTCCTAGACATAATAAAGTCGAAATTAACGGGCAAAGCCTATAATCGTCTGTTAAGAAATACTACTTATGACGATTGGGAAAGCCTAAAATCTGCCATTAATAAACGTTTCTTAAAGTACCGTTCGACCCAAGTAATACAATCCGAGCTCTTTTCGATCAAACAAGCTCCGAAGGAGTCTGTTAAGTCATACGCAGGAAAAATAGAAACGCTTCTGGAAGAGTTAAACATCTCCAGCACGCGGGATGTAGACCCGGCTGGCAGATCGGCTGTCGAAAAGTTAAACGAGATCACAGCCCTCAATAATTTCAAAAGAGGACTGAGAACGCCTCTCAAACTTATAGTGAAAGCCACCAAGCATGATTCCTTGCCTGACGCCATAGAATTCGCTGTTAATGAGGAACAATTATCCGAAAGTGATATACGAACTGATATTCAGAAAACCTGCGGTTTTTGTAAGTTGACGGGACATACATATTATGAGTGCAGGAAGAGACGGGCAGCTAATTCACAGCCCAACTCCCAGTCGCACGGAGCCTCTACTAGACTTCCTTTTAATCAGTCGCCTACCCCAAGGTCTAATCATCGTGTCCATACCATCCAGGATAGTCTCCATTGCCGATACTGCAAGAATCCCGGTCATTCAATTGAAGATTGTCGAAAGAGACAGTACAATAATTCTAGGCGAGGCGAGTCACCTTGCGTAACCGCCGAATCTAATAAAACTAAACCCCTGAATCGGACAGATAAACCAGGGAGTCTGCAAAGTTCCCCTACGGGAAACTCCAGTCCGCCCGCCGAGAACGGCACAACTGCGCGAGCGGAAAACCTTTAAAGGAGTGCCGTACCCGAAATTCCCCTTTTCATCAAAATCCTGTACTGAACCTCAACAATGTCAACAAAACGTTTCAAAGTGAAATAAATATCATCTTCAAGGAGTCTAAATCTATATCGAATACCCTTCTCCTAGACACTGGGGCTTCTCTCAGTCTAATTAAACTCTGTGCACTGAAAGAGTCCACAGAAATCTACATCGATAATAAAACAGTTATCCAAGGTGTCTCATCCGATCACGTCTCGACCCTTGGTACCTGCTACCTGAATATAGTAATCAATTCAGATACTGTTCTCAAACATCAGTTCCATGTCGTTCGAAACAGCTTCCCCATAAGCTGTGATGGTATACTTGGAGAAGATTTCTTCTCCCGGACTGACGCCGTCTTAAACTATAAATCTCGCACTATCACGTTTACTCATAACGATGAAGATATCGTCTACAATTTCCAAGTCTCACGTAAACCCATTACAATTCCCGCTAGAACTGAAAAAGTTTTCAAATACGGTCCTTACTTAGGCACAGAGGAGGTAGTCTGCCTTCCTACTGAAATAGCTCCCCATATTTTCACAGCTGGGAGCATTTGCAAACCCCAAAACGGGTATATTTACGTTTCCGCACTAAACTCTTCCGAATACGACGCTGAGCTCACAGATGAGATACAGCTAAATTGCGAGGTACTGCAAAATTACGATGTTCATAACATTCTTCAAGTACAAAATCATGACAGAGTCGCTCAACGTCTAAAGGAGCTCGTTAGTCTCCTAGATCTTAGACATTTAAACCCAGAGGAAAAATCCTGTCATAGAACTCTGCAGAGAGTATAACTCAATATTCCACCTCGAAGGCGACAAACTTACTAGTACTTCTACGGTCACCCACTCTATCCCAACTCGTCCGAACCAGGCCCCGATCAATAAAAGACCTTATAGATTACCGGAGATACACAAATCTGAGATTAAGAAGCAGGTGGATAAAATGTTGGACGAGGGAATAGTCCGTAACAGCAGTAGTCCGTGGAACTCGCCGCTTTTAGTAGTTCCGAAGAAACCGGACGCGCAAGGGAGTAAGCAGTGGCGCGTGGTGATCGATTTCCGGAAACTGAATGAGATCACGCTGGCTGACGCTTATCCTCTCCCCAATATCGATGAAATACTAAACCAATTAGGCAAATCCAAATATTTTTCCACCCTAGACCTGACCGATGGGTTTCACCAAATTCAAGTTGCAGAGGAAGACAAACCGCATTCAGTACCCCCTACGGTCATTTCGAGTTTAATAGAATGCCGTTTGGGCTGCGTAACGCACCCCCAACCTTCCAACGGTTAATGAACGTTGTTCTCACTGGCCTTCAAGGAATACGTTGTTTCGTCTATTTGGACGACATAGTCGTTTACGGATATGACCTCGAAGATCATAGTAATAAATTAAGAGACGTATTTGATAGTCTAAAAAGACACAATTTAAAATTAAAACCCAGTAAATGCAAGTTCCTGTGTAAAGAGGTGACGTATTTGGGGCATGTAATTACCGACGAAGGCATTAAGCCGGATCCTATCAAGATTTCCTCAGTTAAATCAATAAATCCCCCACAGAATGTGAAGCAACTTAAGTCCTTTTTGGGCTTGGTCGGGTACTATCGGAAATTTATCCCACAATTCGCTAAGATCGCGGACCCTTTACACAAGCTACTAAAAAAGGATGTGAATTTTAATTGGGACGCTTATTGCGACAAATCTTTCAATACTTTAAAACAGTTGGTGTGTCGGGCACCCATTCTCCAGTACCCTGATTTCGAGAAAAGGTTTTATGTAACCACAGACGCTAGTAATTACGCCATAGGTGCAGTGCTCTCTCAATACGATAATTCCAATCGCGCTGATCTACCAATCGCTTTCGCGAGTAGGGTACTCAATAAGGCCGAACGAAATTATTCGACTATTGAAAAGGAGGCACTCGCTGTAGTATGGGCTACCAAGCAATTTAGACCGTACATTTACGGTCGACAATTTACTGTGGTAACAGACCATAAACCCCTTGTATGGATTTTCAATTTAAAAGATCCATCTTCTCGCTTAATGAGGTGGAGAATTCAACTTGAAGAGTATGATTTCAATGTTATTCACAAATCGGGGCATCTCAATACTAATGCGGATGCATTATCTCGTTTGGAAACAGCTGAGATCAACGTGGTCACCCGGTCCCAAACGACCAATCGCTTAGTCGATACTAACTCTAGTTCATTACTAAATCCAAAGAACGTACCAAGTTCCTCCAATTCCACTTCCAATTCCAATTCCACTCAAACTCTAGTCGATACTAACTCTAGTTCATTACTAAATCCAAAGAACGTACCAAGTTCCTCCAATTCCACTTCCAATTCCAATTCCACTCAAACTCTAGTCGATACTAACTCTAGTACACTTCCAAATCCAAAGACCGTATCGAGTTCCTCCAATTCCAATCCCAGTTCCACTCGAACGTTTCTCGAGAATTCTACATCAAAAGCACAACTCTCATCAGGTTCTGGCAAACCAACCCAACCAGATCCCCTCGAACTTCTCGATAAAAAGGACATTTCACGTGTTCTAAAGGAATATCACGATAACCCTACTGGGGGACATCAAGGAGTATCACGCACCTTCAAACGTATAAAACAACACTATAAATGGAAATCAATGTTCAGAGATATCAAATCCTACATCATGTCGTGCGAAATCTTCCAAAAGAACAAAAAATTTAATCAACGAAAAATTCCTATGAAAATCACTACCACCGCCAAGAAACCATTCGAGCGAATTGCTCTAGATATAGTGGGACCATTAACTACTTCAAATAACGGGAACAGGTATATATTGACCTTTCAGGATGATCTAACCAAATTCATACAAGCAATCCCCATACCGAACCAAGAGGCGAGTACGGTTGCCGAAGCCTATGTCCGTAAAATTATATGCCTCTTTGGCACACCTACCTATTTACTTACGGACCAGGGATGCAATTTCTTAAGCGAGTTATTCAAAAATACATGTAAACTTCTTAAAATAAAGAAGATACAAACTTGTCCGTATCACCCCCAATCCAACGGCTCACTAGAGCGTTGTCACCGAACCTTGGGCGATTATCTTCGAAGCTTCGCGGCCAGAGACCCTGATAACTGGGATACGTGGCTTGACTATGCCACTTTCTGTTATAATACTACGCCGCATTCCGCAACCAAGTACACTCCATACGAACTCCTTTTCGGAATGAAGCCTGAAATTCCAAGTTCCTTATTGAAAACAGCCGAACCGGCTTATAATTACGACGACTATGCTATTGAACTGCGAGCTCGATTACAGAATTCTTACCAGCTAGCCCGTGAGAACCAAATCAGGGCCAAAGAAATATCTAAAGCCTATTACGATACCGGCACCAGGCCCTCTGACTTTTTCCTAGGAGATTTGGTGCTACTGCAATCTCAAGTAAGGAAAAATAAGAAATTAACTCCAGTATTTGAAGGTCCATACGAAATCGTGGCTATAAATTCACCTGAAACATCTACCATCAAATTGGCAAGGAGAAATAAAGTAGTGCATAACAATTTACTCAAACGCTTTACCAGCTAACGAGAAAGAATCGGTACATTCATTACGACTTAAATTTCGTTCTAGTACATTCCAAACTGTTTCGCCCTGCGCCGACTTCATGTAGGGCGCGGCTTCAAAAATCTCTCTTATATAAAACAATTCTAGAATTCCATATCCTATTATGTTAATTTTTTTTATTGGCGGGTTTGCACTTAGGAGTTTATCGGCGATTTTAATAATCTAATAATTAAGCACATTATCTATGTATGCTCGTTAGCGCTAACTGCTCCATTTGTAGGACGGCCGTAATATTCTTAAGCTGTGTCGCATTTCCGTCACAAGCGCAAAACTACCATACTGTATCCCCTATAAACAATGTAAGTGGGATTTACTTCGAGGAAGTGGGATCTCTTGGAAAGTCAACATCATATTGGAAATTCATCATCATATTCGACTTCATCCCCTACGAGCAGGAGGAAGCTATCCTGTTGCAAAGATACGACAGCTTACTGTCCCAATGCGAGACTTTGGGCAAACACTTCCCCTGGGAGACCTGCAGAATGGCAGTCCAAGTCATCAACACGACGATTAACGAAGTAGTCGAAAACAATCAAATACTGCGGCAACTATTCAAACCCCCGCTCAAAACGAGGCGAGGCCTCATCAACGGTATAGGTAAACTCTCTAAATTTCTATTCGGCACAATGGACAACGAGGACTCCGAAAATATTAAAGCCAGCATGCAACTCTTGAAGGAAAGCCAAAGCAAACTCCATCACCTGGTCAACGCTCGCACTTCATTAATTCTCCACACTGTGGAAGCTTTGAGCAGTAACCAGAATAATATTAATAACAGGGTTGAGGAACTAACAAAAACATTTCAAACCCTTGTCACATATTTTCAAAATGAAACAGCGCCTAGAGAGGCGACCCATATTTTCGACGAGATATCAAATCTAATGACTTTAACTCTAACCCAATTCCTCAAGAAACAGACCGAGCTTGTCGACATCGTACATGAAGCGAGAGTCGGGAAACTCGACAAACATTTACTCAACTCGATGCTGTTTTTGAATGCCTTTAAGGAGGTACAGCTTGAATCCCCTTTTGACCTTCAATTCCCCTTGAAACCTACTTTGGCAAATCTGGAATTGTTCGACAAGATCATTCGTGTAGAGCCTCTATATGCTTCTAATAACTTAACGCTTCGGATTTTAGTTCCACTAGTCAGCGATTTCTATCAGTTATACAAACTAACTAGCGTACCCGTTCAACACAAAAACGGATACTTCTATTCCATTAATCCTGACACGAGATTCTTAGGCGTCAATAAAAAGCAGAAAAGGTATGCATTTCTGAACGAGAACGAGTTGGAAAAGTGTGCTAATTTGGATAACGATTTGTTTATTTGCCAAACTAACTTCGTAATTTACAACCACAATTCCCAAAATTGCATAATAAAGTTCATAATTAACGGTCAAGAAACGTCAACTTGCGAAACGCGAATAACTAGAGCCCTTCAGGAGACCTGGCATCCGTTAGCTAAGCCAAATACCTGGCTGTATGTCCTTCCGGAAGAAACCAACTTTAGAATCATTTGTAACAACGTAGCTTATATTATAAAACTACAACTCAGTGGAATTCTGGGGCTCGAGTCAGGATGTTCGGGTGCTACTACCCAGGTAAATTTGGAAACTGTTAGAGTCCTCAAGAATGTGAAGCAAATATTCTATAGTTTTAATCACACTTTGTTCGACAAGTATTTCAATGTCTCAATCCCCGCAACAGGTGACTCGTTTTCCAAACTATCACAAAAACTAGATAGCTTGAAAATTGAAAAGTTTGTCAGACCTAATGCAAGTTTTGGAAGCGTCGATCCTCTACAGGACGACTTTGTAGATGGTACCGAGCCGGTTTCGGGAGTTGCGCATACAAGCATGATTACTATAACCATATCCATAATACTTTTTATAATTTTGATTCTTAATATACTATATTTTGTTCATAAAAATTGTATAAAATGTAAGATCACTGTGGCCCGACCTGTCGAAAATCCTGTAGGTAATGCATAATTGTCAGTTCTGGATGGCTTTGTTAAGAATCGTGTTACTTAATATAATATCTCTTATCGTTCGAAAATCCATATCAAAAAACATTTTTGTATCTTAAACTAACGCCATGAAATATTCTATATATATTATCCATGTATGTCATAGCATTTTATAATTTTGTATCTTAAACTAATGCCATGAAATGTTCTATGTATATTATCCATGTATGTCATAGCATCTTGTAATTTTGTATCACTTAGTCTAGAGTACCCCATTAAGAAGGGGGGGGGGGGGGGGGGGGGCTCGCTCTTCACAGAGGGGGAGGAATGTTGTGAAGCGATTCTCGCATTTGCCTTATCGAGCAAAGAAATTGCTAACGTCGCAACTTAGTCGCTGTGCAAGGCGAGGGCGTCCGATTCCGCGCTAAATATCGCGTATCGCTCGAGGCAAAGTATTTCCGGCAAGACGCTGAGCTGGCGAATTCTTGCACGCTCCGCTGATAAGGCAGGTGCGAGGTTCGCTGAAGAGCGGGCAGTCGCAGGTTAGCAGTTAGACGGTGCGGGTCACACTTTTGGCTTAATCTTGTGCAAATTTCTAATAAAATAAATATTAAGTTTGCTGCGAAAAATAGTCTTCTTTTTCTTGTGTGGTGAAACCGACCGAGATCTTCCGGGGACGAAAAACATCCCCACAACACGCTATGGCCTTCCGCTCGGCTCGTCGGTGATAATTGGGCCGCTATCGGCGGAGAGGAAGTCGTGAAGCTAGGTCTTGAAACATCTCTAGACACTTGCTCTTTGATTTCCTTTACTCCCTTAGCCACTTCGTCTCTCACGAGACTCGCAATTTGCTGCTGAAGGCCGGCTAGCAGGGATTGAGTAGTAATCCAACCAGAATCCGCTGGAACCATTTTAACTGCTGGTGGTTGATTCGATAGGGTAGAAAGGTTCACATTAGACTGTGTCAACGTTGTTTGTCCGGGCAAGTCGACCGTTCGAGCTGGAAGAGGAGTATCCAGCTCCAGGACCCCGGAGTTGGTCGGCGGGCTCGACCCCTACGGTATGGGGTTAACGAATTTGATTCCGTGGCGCGTCTGCCCCTGCCTCGTCCATGGCATCGGGGGGGAATAATTGACGAACCGTTTCACGCGTATTATACTGATTTTTAGGGGACGTTCCCGTATTTTTTGGCATTGTATCGGCTGTGGAAGCGCACTAACCTCGAGATCGAAAATTATACCGATTATCTGAACGAATTTAAGACTATATCCGGTAACACTATATACGCCTATCAGCCGAATATGGTCGTGACAACCCGAACGGCCAAACCAATATGAATCAAAGAAAGGAGAAATTTTAACTTCTTTCAAAAAGAATTAATTGACCTAGGAACCTTTACAAACAAACTCTTAGGTATTACTTTATCTAACTATCCTATGGGAGGAAGACGTTCGAAAGAATTTAACAGTTTAAATAATTTAAGAGACCCTGCAAGATTTGAATTGACTCGAATAGCTGGGCCTGATCTCTACTATTCCAATTGTAAGTGACTGATTTAAATTCTATCGTTTGGTTATCTATATACAATATACTCTTTTTCTTACTTTTCAGATCAACCAAAAAAACTTATAATCCTGATATTCTTTCGATCTCCCTCTCTCTCTCACCTTCAGCCATCGAAATAAAAAAAAAATCATTCAATTAACGTTACTTTACTTTCAAACTGAGGGCCAATCACAGTCCACCGAGCATTCAGCCCGCGAAAGGAAGAATTGAGGGAAAGGGGCCTTACCAGTTTCACCTGCAGGGATTACGAGGCCAAGGACGACCAAGGTTTCCTTCCTCCTGTCCGGGGCTGGCCCACCAAATAGCCAACCCCTGTACTTCCAGGGAGGACCCTGGACGTCTCAACCACGCAGGCCCAACAGGATCTGCTGATAAGGCACCCCCACTACCAGCTCATCCCTAGGATAGAGCTGTCCCCGAGACCTCGAGTCGGCTTGCTGGCTGATGAAGCCAGCATCCGCAATTCTCGAGAGGCCTCGGGTAAGCTCCAGCCACGGGACTTACCGGTAGGGCCTCGAAGCCGAAGGATAAAGGGGAAGGTAAGTAAAAAAAAAGGAGCCTTTCGCTCCAAAGGGAGGGGATAAGGAACGCCCCACGTTGGGCGCCATATTTGTTATGGGCTGGAGTCTCGAGGGCCCGGCTAAAGCTCCTCGTCCGGCGGTATGCGGCCGCGAGAGCTGGCAGGCTAGCATTGGCGGTAGCGTGGGGGGGTTTGCCGAAAAAAACCGCGTTCAGCCGCCGGAAAGCCACCAGCCACAACGAAAAAATTCTCTCGCGAGACGGAAGGACCCGAAGGTCAAAGGGGCGGAGAATGGCAGTGCGGGATGAACCCCTGCTCCCGCCCGTGATTGACTCTCAGGGGGGGTTCCGATGGTATGAACCCCCTGGCCTATCCCCAACCACCCTGATGACCTCCCCTTGGCCCAAGAAATTATGGGGAGGTCCCCAAAAAAAATTTAAATCAAGAAAGCATCATTACCGGGGCTGAAAGAAAGAGACGTGGAGAGGGGGGGATCGAGAGAAAAAAATTATTTAGAGTAACATACCTCTATATTCTGCAAATATTAATTTTTTCTTAAAACAAATTTACAAAACATTTCCGTTGGGCGCCTTTCTGCTCACGTTGACACTGCTGCTGCTGCTGAGGATGACCAGGAGACGAATGAGACTGCCTTTTTGAGGTGCCGCTGGCGCCCTGCCTCTTCTTGCGGCCCCGTCGTGGCGCACAGCAACCGTCGAATTCGCGCAGGTTCTAGTCGTTTTTTTTGTTTTTTTTTTGTTTTTTTTTAGTTCGAGGCACACATCTGATGATTATTCTCAAGGTAGGTTAATTTCGTCTTATAACTTTCAAAAAAAACTGATTAATTTTTCTTTTACTTTCAGGTTCACACAGCAAGATAGTTCGCTTAGGTAAAGTTAGTTACAATTTAGGGCACTAAGTTTACTTTGAAATTTTTTTGTTCTCTTTTTTTTTCCAGGTTCGGACTACTAACACTAGGCTTAGGTAAGTAATTAAGAATTTACATAACTTGTACACTAAATTAACCTTTATTCCTATTTTCAGGTTCACATTGTAATTATAAACACTATGGAAGTTAAAATTTCAGAGTTGCATCTCGGGGTATAACGAAGCTACTTTTGGCACGTTCAGGCTCACAACACAAACATTTATTAAGAAAGGATAACTACGATTTTATGCCGCGCTATATGCTATACTTTCGGTTTATAATTGAAGGCGGGACACTACATTGGTCACGCCAGGTCCACCACGTCACTGCCGTGGGGGCGGCAAGTATGCTCAGCAAAAAAAAGGAAAATTCAGATGTCTTAGCGGCAATGGAATTTTAATCGCCTTTCTGGGTGCCAGAAAAAAATCACCATCAATAATTTTGACCGGGTTTCCTTTAAATTCACTGGGTCACTATTCCGCGGCTGGGCACAGCTTGGTTTAGGGCTCCTGATTCGCCGAGATCGGTTTCGTTCACTATCTTTTTCTCTAGGTTCTCCCACAATCAGGGATCCACCAAAATAACCACACCTGATAAGTAGGTAATTTCGGTCACTGAGATGTCTGATTTCACTAAGTTCCGTCGTTTTCAGATTCCGCATAAATTCACCAAACTCGCGTCCTCGAGAAATGCGCGGGCCGAGGTCTTTATACGCCACACCACTTTTTTTTTTTGCTTAACTTCGGTAATTCGCCCGGAGGACTATCTAATGTCGCGTCCGATGCAAAAGAAAAAGGAAAAATTCGCGATTTTCTCCCGACTGCCTCGTGCTTTTTTCGAGCCCGTCCGACTTCTCCCTCCAAAAAAAGAAATAAATTTTCTTTTATTCTAGCGTCCGACCAGCTTCACTTCTCCAATTCGACTCCCGAGCGACGCGCCGATTCCCACGGCCGAACCTTCCCGATCCGTTAGCCGAAACCGAGCTGCCTACTCACACACTCTCAGAGCTAGCTGTACGCCAGCATCGAGGAGTGCGCGAGCCGCCAGCCCAGCGCCGACAACGGATCAGGAGGCGCCAACAATTGCGACCGAGGCAAGGGCGAGCTCGTCGCTCACGGCGCGGATACATGAAGGCCTTCGCGATTCGAGAATTTTTTTGGGTTGCGCCCCGCTCGGTCCGGAAATTTTTCTATGCGACCGAGAAATATCGAACTTTTGGCGGGCTCGCCGTCGCTCGGTCGCAGGATTTCAGCTCTTCTTTTACCGTTCCTTGGGTTTCGGGCGAAGAATTTTTTTGGGCAAATTTGCTGCCTGGCAGCGACTTAAATTCTTCGCTCGAAACCCAAGAAGCGGTTTTGTGAGCGGGAACTGCCATCGCCGCCGTGTAAATTTGGGTGAAACTAAGGGGCAACCCAACGCCTGGG
This sequence comes from Machimus rusticus, assembly GCA_951509405.1. Taxonomy (NCBI): domain Eukaryota; kingdom Metazoa; phylum Arthropoda; class Insecta; order Diptera; family Asilidae; genus Machimus; species Machimus rusticus. Next base: position 6,554,206 of record OX608054.1, read on the forward strand.
CCCATAGGCGTCGGCAAAAAAATGGTATTATAAATAATGTTGGGACTCAGAGTCCCTGACCACAACAGCACAGGTCCGTTGGACTCGCTACCGAGGCCAAAGGAGCTGAAAAATGGTCGGACTCTAGTCCTTGCTTATTTCGTCAATCCTTGACCCAGATCAAGCCCGAGACTGAGCTAGCCGGCTAAAATCAACCCTGGACTTCCCTGGACCCTTATGAGAGGTCAGTTGGTCCAGAGCCGACTCAACCACTCCCTCTCACGGGCAGAGGAAACCAGCCCTTATGAGAGGCAGGCTTCCCTGACAGTGATAGGGAGCTGCTAGCCCATCTCGGGCCAGTCCAGACTTGGGAGATCGGGCCAAAAGGTGTTTCAAGTCTAAGGGTGCCCAACATGTGGCTCGACCCACGTTCAGGACTAGCCCAAGACGGAGTCGGCTGGCCAGATGTCAGCATTGAACTTCCCTGACCCTAATGAGAGGTCAGGTAGATCCAAGGCTGACTTGACCCTCTTTCCCACTGACGGAAAGGACCAGCCCTACTGGGAGGCGGGACTCTCCGCCAGTGAGAGAGAGTTGCCGAGTCCGTCTCGGGCCAGCCCCGTTCGTGGGGATGGGTTCAAAGATGTTTCTAAAAGACACAAAAAAATGTTAAGGGTGGCTGTAAACCAACCCCCGCGGTCATCCCAGTCCCAAGATGAACACCCGCTCCGCGGATCCGCATACCTCCAGACGCCAACTAAAGGGCGCTGCTGTTCACGGGTGTCCAGAGGTGGGGGTTGTTGTGAAATGTGGGTTAGAAAAACTTAAATCTACGGGAAGGGAATCCCCTGTCAGATCCCTTGACGTGCAGTCTTTACTAGGGGATGGGACAATTGGAGTACAGGAGCTCCAAGTCAGTACAAAATGTATTAGGGGTTGTGAAGAAATGGGAAAGGTAGAAATTGTTACTAAATGGGAAATGAAGACTGATGTCTCGAGCAAACGGTCAAGCATCATATATAAGAGCAAAGAAAATGTACGTGGCCGCTTCGAGCGGTAGAGCATGATTGGAGTGACCGATGACACGTTTGATATAGCTGCCATATCCGAAGGTGTTAAACATACCCAGTACCAAGACCAAAAGTACATATCGCAGTCAGTGCGGCCCAGCCTTTGCAGCCCATGGCGGGAGCGATGCAAAACTAGGAGAGAGAGAAACCGAAGTATGAGCTTAAAAGGTTAATATAAGCGGGTGGCAAAAGTGTACAGGGTGAGAGAGAGAAATAAATTTCCTTCATGTCATTGACACGCCAGAAACAATACCTTACTTTAGCCGGTATAGGCTTATATAGACCGTGCACGTCGACCAGATTCGTGACCAGTGATACATGAACAAGATATAGAGAGATGGTGAGAAATATGACGTCTAATAAAAAGGGTGCATCATTTCAAATTACTGCGAGAAACCATACCCAAGGAAAAAGGTAGGAAAGACAGATAACCATATTCTGAATTTCATTGACGCACAGAATCAAGGCTTAGTATATAAGTTGAGAGATATATATAGGGTCAATCTAACGAACAATTGCAAGATATACCCTGCCCGTGATTATCCCTGTGAGAAAGGATATAGAGAGAATATGGTGGGTGATTAATCAAAACGGTGGTAAAGGTGGTTGACTATAACTACCATCCGCGGCCAAGCCGAGTCGGTGGATAGGAGAGACATGTATGATTCTAATAGAAGAGAACTAGACAACTTAACAACACAACTGGAAGAGACATAAGGGGTTGACGTGAGGGTTGTATATAAAGGAGATGTGGGGAAAGTGAGGTAATTATGTACTCGGTTCAAAAGAGTGAGGGATGCCTAAGGCGTACGAGGGTATAGATATACTTAGTTATAAGCTAAGAAGATGCAGATAGTGAGTGCACCTAAGTACAAAGAGTAATGAAGAGTGATGAAAAATGATGGAAGTACATCATGTAGGTGGGGAAATTTTGCAAGGGAAGAAAATTCACTAAAAGCGGAATGACTAGAGCCTAGGCTCTAATGACACCGTGTGGGAAGAAAACACACTTCGAGGAAAGGAAGCCGTACCGGCCCACCGCTCGAAAACCTAGCGACGGATGACGACCGGAGAAGTCTCCCGGACAGGTAGTTGGCTCTTCCATCAGCCAACTCCTGTAGTTCCAGGGAGCTCTCCGGACGTCTCCGGAACGCCGGTTTCCGCGGTGTGGGCAAGCAGAGCCCCTCCCTGCCTGTACCTCTCAAGGAAGAGGAAGCCCGAGACCTCGAGACGGCTTGCTGGCTGACGAAGCCATCATCCGTAATTCTCAAGAGGACTTGGAACAGCCTCGACCAAGAGAATTTCAGCCAGGGCCTCTCAACATAAGAAGGGGGGAATAAAATTGAGAAAAATTTGAAGTAAGGTAGTGGATGGGATAGGGTTAGGGAATGGGAACTTTAACTAGGATGAGGAGAAGGAAAGAGGGGGTGATAAAAAAGGTATGTCCACCGCATAACCGAGCAGAGGCGGTTTTAGGGACAACCTGGTACCAGTTAGGCTGGCCGGATGCCTTATTAGGGCTACCGAGCTAGAACGTGAAGTGAAACTCCACTACGGATTGCCACCGTGGAGGTTCAAAGTGAAACATCAGATTAGATGTAATATTAGAAATATTAAAATTACACACAAAGTAAAGTCAGGGTATGGGTCACGGTTTAATATCTTTTGCGTGAAAGGTACCTATTAATGTGCCTTGGAGGGTTTCCAACTCGTACAGCGAATTACCTTTTTTCGCTCGTACCCGGCATTTAACGAATTTTTTGCCTAGCTTAGCATTGAAACCTTTCCCGAAATTGCTCAACTGGAAGTTCCGTCTGTATACTTCTTGGCCTACCCTGAATTCCACGGGTTTAGAACGCAAGTTATATTGCTTCTCTCCTCTCTCGAAAGCCTTGTCTAAGTTTTCTTGTACCTGGGTACGAATCAGCCGAAGTTTGTCGGAAGTGTCCACATCAATAAGTTCGTTCACGCCTGATAGTTGTCGGAGCAATGCGTAGGCGGACCCATGCTCTATCATATTGACACCGAACAAAATTTTATAAGGGGAGAACTTTGTGGCCTGGTGAACCGAACTCCGTAGTGAACTGGCAATGCAACTCAATTTCTCATCCCATCTGGTGTGCTCATCTCGTATATACGCTCGAATTCCGGCATAGATGGATTGATTAACACGCTCGGAGGCGTTGGCCTGCGGCGAATAAACGGCAGTACGAAGATGATGCACGCCATATTTTTTTAGGAGGTTCTGAAACTGCGCAGAACGAAATTGAGTTCCATTGTCGGTCACCACGGTTTCGGGAACTCCGAAGTGGTGAAAAATTTGTTCTTCGACATACATACAGATGTTAGAGGTACTGGCTTTTCGTAATGGTTTAAGAAGAGGATATTTTGAGAAGTGATCAAGAGCGATCAAAATACAGACTTTACCTTTTTTGGTTCTAGGGTAGGGACCCAGGAGGTCGAGATAGATTCTTTGCCAAGGCCGTTCAGTTTTGGCCTGTGTGCCCATGGGTGGTCTTAAAGTGGTGTTAGATGGTTTCACCTCTTTACAGATGTCGCAAGAAAGAATATATGCACGGGTTTCTACAGTCATACCCGGCCAGTAGAAATGTCGACGAAGTCTCTCTAAGGTTTTGCCAATTCCGCCATGAGCTGCCAAAGGTGGATCATGCGCTCGCGATATTACGTCGTTAGTTAATGCGTTAGGGACCCATAATTTCCAAGCTTCTTCCTCTTGAACGGGATCACCTGATCGAGGTTGAGTTCGGATATAAACGTAACCGTCACGAACTATTAAATCAGGGAAACGGTCTTTATACTTCCCAATTCGTTCGATAAGTTCTTTATATTCGGAAGAGTGAAAATGAGGTGATTCAAGATCGATTTCTGGACCAGGGTTCTCTAGAGAGCTAGCATCAATTTGTTCGCAGTGGACTCGAGACAAGGCGTCTGGCACAACATTCAGTGTTCTTTTACGGTGTTCTATACTGAAGTTGAAGCCTTGTAATTTTAAACTCCAACGGGCCAGACGACCACTAAGGTCTTTTTGAGTCATGAGCCACTGCAGGCTAGCGTGGTCAGTAATGATCTTGAACGGCATCAATTCAACGTAAGCGCGGAATTTTTCCAGACTTATGATGGCCGCCAGACAGTCTAATTCCGTTACGGTATAGTTACGCTGGGCAGAATTTAATTTCTGTGATACATACGCGATTGGGCTTTCTTTTCCTTCGTCGTCTAATTGAAGAAGCACGGCTCCTACCCCTTGACTACTCGCATCGCACTGAATGATAAAGGGTTTAGAAAAATCAGGACTCGACAGTAATGGAGCGGTGGTAAGTAATTTCTTTAGTTCTTCAAAAGCAGCTTGAGCTTCGGCAGTCCACGTATACTTGTTCGATTTTTTAACGTGTCTGTAATTGGCGAAGTCAGGTCTGCATAATTGGGAATGAACTTTCTATACCAACCGGCCATACCGAGAAAACGACGAGCCTGTTTAATAGTTTTAGGCGAAGGATAGTCTACTCTGGCAGCGATCTTGTCTGGGTCCGTCTTGATGCCCCCTTCTCCGACGATGTACCCCAAGTACTTAGTCTCTTTCAAGCAGAATTTGCTTTTTTCTACATTGATCGTAAGGCCTGCCTTTTTCAGACAACTGGCCACTTGAGACAAGAGTTCTAAATGGGTATCGAAATCCTCGGATAGGACTAAGAGGTCATCAAGATAGACCAAGACATTCTCGCGCAAATTGTATGGTATCACTTTATCCATGAGCCTGCACATTGTCTGAGGAGCGTTGCAGAGCCCGAATGGCATCACTGTGAAGTGATAGAGGGGATGGCCAGGCACCCTAAAAGCGGTCTTCTCTCTGGAGCTTTCCTCCAGTGGTATTTGCCAGAAAGCGTCCTTCAAGTCCAGGCTGGTTATAAATTTAGCCGACGGAAGGCGACTCAGGATGCCATCGATCTGAGGTAAGGGATAGGCATCCTTTTTGGTCACGGAGTTCACCTTCCGGGCGTCGAAACACAGCCTGACCTTGCCGGGCTTTCGCACGAGTACCACTGGGGAGCTCCACGGTCTTTGGCTTTCCTCTATCACCCCAAGCGAGAGCATTCGGCTCAGCTCGGCCTCCATCAGTTTTTGAACGGCAGGTGACACAGGATAAAAACGTTGTTTAATTGGGGCGGCCTCACCGACATCAATCACGTGCTCAAGAAGATTGGTTTTTCCTAAACCCAGTGTAGCGAAAGATGGAAATAAAGACTTGACGTATTCTAGCCGACGGTGTTCAGAAGGAGGGAGGACATGCTGTTTGGACTCGGTCGACTCCACGATCGGTGTGTCCAACGAAGCCAAAGACCCTAGCACATCGGGACCCAAACCAAAAGCCTTCCAAAAGTCGACTCCTAAATATAATGATTGAGTCAGACTGGGAACGAGATAGAGACGTATAGGCTTGGTTTGCCCACGAAAAGTGACGTCTAGGTCGGCATGCCCGTGTACTTCGGGCTTGGCACCGTTGGCCACCTCGATCGCGGAACGATATTTCGTCCAAGTAATTTTCTTCTCGGACAGTATATTCTCCGATCCTGGGCCAAGTGTGCTCACGCTGGCCCCGCTATCTAATAAACCGGTCAGTTTCTTTCCCAAAATTTGGACTTCGGCATAAGGCCTTACGTCCTTGTGTACTGACACGAAAGCTGTTGCTAGTCTACGACGATTAGAAATCACGCGTCGCCAAAAGGAACGTAAACGAAGTGACGAGCGTTTGAATTTTTTTATATTTCGCACACTGGATTCAGAATGATTCAGAGAGTCAAGAGCCGACATGAATATTCTCTCCCGAGCAGCTCGATACTCCTTCCACCGCTGATGGTAAGGTTTACGTGGGTAAACGACTGGAGCGGAAAGAACTTGAATTTTTGCAGGCTGTTCTGGCCTCGGTAAAATCGTAACTGCTCGACAGGGAGTAACATATGGCTCTGGTCTCTCATCCTCCGAGTCAACCACATCTTCAACCGTAACTATATCGACGACATTTGGTTTCGGTGAATAGGACACATCAGGTAAGATAACGGGTGGTATGGATAAGGCAGGTAATTCGTCCGGGACTGGGGAAACCTCGGGTCTTCGAGCTAGGGCTCCGGGGGGAAAGGAAGAGTCTCTTCCGTTGCAACAGCTGTTAACATCGCTCGTTGTGGTCGAGAACCGGTGGTGTTGCTCTCGACCCGAATCCTGTTTTTTTGTGAGCAGTTGGGACAGCGGGGTTTGACTGTCCCCTTTCGCCCGCAACCGTAGCAGAAGAAGCCCGTTGGCTCCCTGTCACAATCTTGATAATAATGCCCTTCGGCACCACAATTCCAGCATTTGGTTTTAGGTGGCTGATATCTTGCCACAACTCCGACAGCATCAACGGATGGTTCGGACACGTCCATGGGCTCGATAATTAAGGAACTGGACTCTTCAACGCGAGCACGACGCTGGGCAGGCGGCAACAGCGCCGCTCGAGACCGCTCTCTCGTAATTTGAACTTCAGTCACAAGGGCTCGCAGTTGACCAATTGTGTCGGTGCGGTGGAGACAGATTTGCTCTTGTATGTAAGGGAGCAAACCTGCCCTCACCGTCTCGACAAATTCGGTTTCCGACATAGCACTTTTCAACTGGTTTCGGAGAGACAATAAAGATTGGTAATATGATACAAAAGTCTCGCGAGGCTGCTGCCGTCTGCTCAGCATCTGCCTGCGGATGTCCACATCTCTCGACCTGTCACCCCAATCGGCTCGTAATGCAACTTTGATTTGTTCCCAGGTTGGACTGACCGTACTACGTAAGAATGTCCAATACCAATTTATTAGGGAATCGCTCAGCAACTGATGGAAATTACGAACAAGTAACGAGAAGTCGCTACGAAGGGTATTATGGGCTAAGGTCTCGGCTCTAAATATGAACTCTTCCACATTCAACCGTTTATTATCACCATCATATTGTAGCTTCCAATTCCGAATTGGACTGCTACAGCGACGATGTGAAGCATGATGCCCCGAAGGGTCGAAGATAGGTGGTGGTGGTCTACTGAACATGGAGGTTAACACGCTATGGCCTTCCGCTCGGCTCGTCGGTGGTAATTGGGCCGCTATCGGCGGAAAGGAAGTCGTGAAGCTAGGTCTTGAAACATCTCTAGACACTTGCTCTTTGATTTCCTTTACTCCCTTAGCCACTTCGTCTCTCACGAGACTCGCAATTTGCTGCTGAAGGCCGGCTAGCAGGGATTGAGTAGTAATCCAACCAGAATCCGCTGGAACCATTTTAACTGCTGGTGGTTGATTCGATAGGGTAGAAAGGTTCACATTAGACTGTGTCAACGTTGTTTGTCCGGGCAAGTCGACCGTTCGAGCTGGAAGAGGAATATCCAGCTCCAGGTCCCGGAGTTGGTCGGCGGGCTCGACCCCTACGGTATGGGGTTCACGAATTTGATTCCGTGGCGCGTCAGCCCCTGCCTCGTCCATGGCATCGGGGGGGAATAATTGACGAACCGTTTCACGCGTATTATACTGATTTTTAGGGGACGTTCCCGTATTTTTTGGCATTGTATCGACTGTGGAAGCGCACTAACCTCGAGATCGAAAATTATACCGATTATCTGAACGAATTTAAGACTATATCCGGTAACACTATATACGCCTATCAGCCGAATATGGTCGTGACAACCCGAACAGCCAAACCAATATGAATCAAAGAAAGGAGAAATTTTAACTTCTTTCAAAACGAATTAATTGACCTAGGAACCTTTACAAACAAACTCTTAGGTATTACTTTATCTAACTATCCTATGGGATGAAGACGTTCGAAAGAATTTAACAGTTTAAATAATTTAAGAGACCCTGCAAGATCTGAATTGACTCGAATAGCTGGGCCGGATCTCTACTATTCCAATTGTAAGTGACTGATTTAAATTCTATCGTTTGGTTATCTATATACAATATACTCTTTTTCTTACTTTTCAGATCAACCAAAAAAACTTATAATCCTGATATTCTTTCGATCTCCCTCTCTCTCTCACCTTCAGCCATCGAAATAAAAAAAAATCATTCGATTAACGTTACTTTACTTTCAAACTGAGGGCCAATCACAGTCCGCCGAGCATTCAGCCCGCGAAAGGAAGAATTGAGGGAAAGGGGCCTTACCAGTTTCACCTGCAGGGATTACGAGGCCAAGGACGACCAAGGTTTCCTCCCGGACAGGAGGCTGGCCCACCAAATAGCCAACCTCTGTACTTCCAGGGAGGACCCTGGACGTCTCAACCACGCAGGCCCAACAGGATCTGCTGATAAGGCCCCCCCACTACCAGCTCATCCCTAGGATAGAGCTGTCCCCGAGACCTCGAGTCGGCTTGCTGGCTGATGAAGCCAGCATCCGCAATTCTCGAGAGGCCTCGGGTAAGCTCCAGCCACGGGACTTACCGGTAGGGCCTCGAAGCTGAAGGATAAAGGGGAAGGTAAGTAAAAAAAAGGGGAGCCTTTCGCTCCAAAGGGAGGGGATAAAGAACGCCCCACGTTGGGCGCCATATTTGTTATGGGCTGGAGTCTCGAGGGCCCGGCTAAAGCTCCTCGTCCGGCGGTATGCGGCCGCGAGAGCTGGCAGGCTAGCATTGGCGGTAGCGTGGGGGGGTTTGCCGAAAAAAACCGCGTTCAGCCGCCGGAACGCCACCAGCCACAACGAAAAAATTCTCTCGCGAGACGGAAGGACCCGAAGGTCAAAGGGGCGGAGAAGGGCAGTGCGGGATGAACCCCTGCTCCCGCCCGTGATTGACTCTCAGGGGGGTTCCGATGGTATGAACCCCCCTGGCCTATCCCCAACCACCCTGATGACCTCCCCTTGGCCCAAGAAATTATGGGGAGGTCCAAAAAAAAAAATTTAAATTAAGAAAGCATCATTACCGGGGCTGAAAGAAAGAGACGTGGAGAGGGGGGGATCGAGAGAAAAAAATTATTTAGAGTAACATACCTCTATATTCTGCAAATATTAATTTTTTCTTAAAACACATTTACAAAACATTTCCGTTGGGCGCCTTTCTGCTCACGTTGACACTGCTGCTGCTGCTGAGGATGACCAGGAGACGGATGAGACTGCCTTTTTGAGGTGCCGCTGGCGCCCTGCCTCTTCTTGCGGCCCCGTCGTGGCACACAGCAACCGTCGAATTCGCGCAGGTTCTAGTCGTTTTTTTTGTTTTTTTTTTGTTTTTTTTTAGTTCGAGGCACACATCTGATGATTATTCTCAAGGTAGGTTAATTTCGTCTTATAACTTTCAAAAAAAACTGATTAATTTTTCTTTTACTTTCAGGTTCACACAGCAAGATAGTTCGCTTAGGTAAAGTTAGTTACAATTTAGGGCACTAAGTTTACTTTGAAATTTTTTTGTTCTCTTTTTTTTTCCAGGTTCGGACTACTAACACTAGGCTTAGGTAAGTTATTAAGAATTTACATAACTTGTATACTAAATTCACCTTTATTCCTATTTTCAGGTTCACATTGTAATTATAAACACTATGGAAGTTAAAATTTCAGAGTTGCATCTCGGGGTATAACGAAGCTACTTTTGGCACGTTCAGGCTCACAACACAAACATTTATTAAGTAAGGATAACTACGATTTTATGCCGTGCTATATGCTATACTTTCGGTTTATAATTGAAGGCGGGACACTACATTGGTCACGCCAGGTCCACCACGTCACTACCGTGGGGGCGGCAAGTATGCTCAGCAAAAAAAAAAGAAAATTCAGATGTCTTAGCGGCAATGGAATTTTAATCGCCTTTCTGGGTGCCAGAAAAAAATCACCATCAATAATTTTGACCGGGTTTCCTTTAAATTCACTGGGTCACTATTCCGCGGCTAGGCACAGCTTGGTTTAGGGCTCCTGATTCGCCGAGATCGGTTTCAATCACTATCTTTTTCTCTAGGTTCTCCCACAATCAGGGATCCACCAAAATAACCACACCTGATAAGTAGGTAATTTCGGTCACTGAGATGTCTGATTTCACTAAGTTCCGTCGTTTTCAGATTCCACATAAATTCACCAAACTCGCGTCCTCGAGAAATGCGCGGGCCGAGGTCTTTATACGCCACACCACTTTTTTTTTTTTTTTTTTTGCTTAACTTCGGTAATTCGCGCGGAGGACTATCTAATGTCGCGTCCGATGCAAAAGAAAAAGGAAAAATTCGCGATTTTCTCCCGACTGCCTCGTGCTTTTTTCGAGCCCGTCCGACTTCTCCCTCCAAAAAAAGAAATGAATTTTCTTTTATTCTAGCGTCCGACCAGCTTCACTTCTCCAATTCGACTCCCGAGCGACGCGCCGATTCCCACGGCCCAACCTTCCCGATCCGTTAGCTGAAACCGAGCTGCCTACTCACACACTCTCAGAGCTAGCTGCACGCCAGCATCGAGGAGTGCGCGAGCCGCCAGCCCGGCGCCGGCAACGGATCAGGAGGCGCCAACAATTGCGACCGAAGCAAGGGCGAGCTCGTCGCTCACGGCGCGGATACATGAAGGCCTTCGCGATTCGAGAATTTTTTTGGGTTGCGCCGCGCTCGGTCCGGAAATTGTTCTATGCGACCGAGAAATACCGAACTTTTGGCGGGCTCGCCGTCGCTCGGTCGCAGGATTTCAGCTCTTCTTTTACCGTTCCTTGGGTTTCGGGCGAAGAATTTTTTTTGGGCAAATTTGCTGCCTGGCAGCGACCAAAATTCTTCGCTCGAAACCCAAGAAGCGGTTTTGCGAGCGGGAACTGCCATCGCCGCCGTGTAAATTTGGGTGAAACTAAGGGGCAACCCAACGCCTGGGCCCATAGGCGTCGGCAAAAAAATGGTATTATAAATAATGTTGGGACTCAGAGTCCCTGACCACAACAGCACAGGTCCGTTGGACTCGCTACCGAGGCCAAAGGAGCTGAAAAATGGTCGGACTCTAGTCCTTGCTTATTTCGTCAATCCTTGACCCAGATCAAGCCCGAGACTGAGCTAGCCGGCTAAAATCAACCCTGGACTTCCCTGGACCCTTATGAGAGGTCAGTTGGTCCAGAGCCGACTCAACCACTCCCTCTCACGGGCAGAGGAAACCAGCCCTTATGAGAGGCAGGCTTCCCTGACAGTGATAGGGAGCTGCTAGCCCATCTCGGGCCAGTCCAGACTTGGGAGACCGGGCCAAAAGGTGTTTCAAGTCTAAGGGTGCCCAACATGTGGCTCGACCCACGTTCAGGACTAGCCCAAGACGGAGTCGGCTGGCCAGATGTCAGCATTGAACTTCCCTGACCCTAATGAGAGGTCAGGTAGATCCAAGGCTGACTTGACCCTCTTTCCCACTGACGGAAAGGACCAGCCCTACTGGGAGGCGGGACTCTCCGCCAGTGAGAGAGAGTTGCCGAGTCCGTCTCGGGCCAGCCCCGTTAGTGGGGATGGGTTCAAAGATGTTTCTAAAAGACACAAAAAAAAATGTTAAGGGTGGCTGTAAACCAACCCCCGCGGTCATCCCAGTCCCAAGATGAACACCCGCTCCGCGGATCCGCATACCTCCAGACGCCAACTAAAGGGCGCTGCTGTTCACGGGTGTCCAGAGGTGGGGGTTGTTGTGAAATGTGGGTTAGAAAAACTTAAATCTACGGGAAGGGAATCCCCTGTCAGATCCCTTGACGTGCAGTCTTTACTAGGGGAAGGGACAATTGGAGTACAGGAGCTCCAAGTCAGTACAAAATGTATTAGGGGTTGTGAAGAAATGGGAAAGGTAGAAATTGTTACTAAATGGGAAATGAAGACTGATGTCTCGAGCAAACGGTCAAGAATCATATATAAGAGCAAAGAAAATGTACGTGGCCGCTTCGAGCGGTAGAGCATGATTGGAGTGACCGATGACACGTTTGATATAGCTGCCATATCCGAAGGTGTTAAACATACCCCCTACCAAGACCAAAAGTACATATCGCAGTCAGTGCGGCCCAGCCTTTGCAGCCCATGGCGGGAGCGATGCAAAACTGGGAGAGAGAGACACCGAAGTATGAGCTTAAAAGGTTAATATAAGCGGGTGGCAAAAGTGTACAGGGTGAGAGAGAGAAATAAATTTACTTCATGTCATTGACACGCCAGAAACAATACCTTACTTTAGCCGGTATAGGCTTATATAGACCGTGCAGGTCGACCAGATTCGTGACCAGTGATACATGAACAAGATATAGAGAGATGGTGAGAAATATGACGTCTAATAAAAAGGGTGCATCATTTCAAATTACTGCGAGAAACCATACCCAAGGAAAAAGGTAGGAAAGACAGATAACCATATTCTGAATTTCATTGACGCACAGAATCAAGGCTTAGTATATAAGTTGAGAGATATATATAGGGTCAATCTAACGAACAATTGCAAGATATACCCTGCCCGTGATTATCCCTGTGAGAAAGGATATAGAGAGAATATGGTGGGTGATTAATCAAAACGGTGGTAAAGGTGGTTGACTATAACTACCATCCGCGGCCAAGCCGAGTCGGTGGATAGGAGAGACATGTATGATTCTAATAGAAGAGAACTAGACAACTTAACAACACAACTGGAAGAGACATAAGGGGTTGACGTGAGGGTTGTATATAAAGGAGATGTGGGGAAAGTGAGGTAATTATGTACTCGGTTCAAAAGAGTGAGGGATGCCTAAGGCGTACGAGGGTATAGATATACTTAGTTATAAGCTAAGAAGATGCAGATAGTGAGTGCACCTAAGTACAAAGAGTAATGAAGAGTGATGAAAAATGATGGAAGTACATCATGTAGGTGGGGAAATTTTGCAAGGGAAGAAAATTCACTAAAAGCGGAATGACTAGAGCCTAGGCTCTAGTGACACCGTGTGGGAAGAAAACACACTTCGAGGAAAGGAAGCCGTACCGGCCCACCGCTCGAAAACCTAGCGACGGATGACGACCGGAGAAGTCTCCCGGACAGGTAGTTGGCTCTTCCATCAGCCAACTCCTGTAGTTCCAGGGAGCTCTCCGGACGTCTCCGGAACGCCGGTTTCCGCGGTGTGGGCAAGCAAAGCCCCTCCCTGCCTGTACCCCTCAAGGAAGAGGAAGCCCGAGACCTCGAGACGGCTTGCTGGCTGACGAAGCCATCATCCGTAATTCTCAAGAGGACTCGGAACAGCCTCGACCAAGAGAATTTCAGCCAGGGCCTCTCAACATAAGAAGGGGGGAATAAAATTGAGAAAAATTTAAAGTAAGGTAGTGGATGGGATAGGGTTAGGGAATGGGAACTTTAACTAGGATGAGGAGAAGGAAAGAGGGGGTGATAAAAAAGGTATGTCCACCGCATAACCGAGCAGAGGCGGTTTTAGGGACAACCTGGTACCAGTTAGGCTGGCCGGATGCCTTATTAGGGCTACCGAGCTAGAACGTGAAGTGAAACTCCACTACGGATTGCCACCGTGGAGGTTCAAAGTGAAACATCAGATTAGATGTAATATTAGAAATATTAAAATTACACACAAAGTAAAGTCAGGGTATGGGTCACGGTTTAATATCTTTTGCGTGAAAGGTACCTATTAATTTGCCTTGGAAGGTTTCCAACTCGTACAGCGAATTACCTTTTTTCGCTTGTACCTTGTAGCTTAGCATTGAAACCTTTCCCGAAATTGCTCAACTGGAAGTTCCGTCTGTATACTTCTTGGCCTACCCTGAATTCCACGGGTTTAGAACGCAAGTTATATTGCTTCTCTCCTCTCTCGAAAGCCTTGTCTAAGTTTTCTTGTACCTGGGTACGAATCAGCCGAAGTTTGTCGGAAGTGTCCACATCAATAAGTTCGTTCACGCCTGATAGTTGTCGGAGCAATGCGTAGGCGGACCCATGCTCTATCATATTGATACCGAACAAAATTTTATAAGGGGAGAACTTTGTGGCCTGGTGAACCGAACTCCGTAGTGAACTGGCAATGCAACTCAATTTCTCATCCCATCTGGTGTGCTCATCTCGTATATACGCTCGAATTCCGGCATAGATGGATTGATTAACACGCTCGGAGGCGTTGGCCTGCGGCGAATAAACGGCAGTACGAAGATGATGCACGCCATATTTTTTTAGGAGGTTCTGAAACTGCGCAGAACGAAATTGAGTTCCATTGTCGGTCACCACGGTTTCGGGAACTCCGAAGTGGTGAAAAATTTGTTCTTCGACATACATACAGATGTTAGAGGTACTGGCTTTTCGTAATGGTTTAAGAAGAGGATATTTTGAGAAGTGATCAAGAGCGATCAAAATACAGACTTTACCTTTTTTGGTTCTAGGGTAGGGACCCAGGAGGTCGAGATAGATTCTTTGCCAAGGCCGTTCAGTTTTGGCCTGTGTGCCCATGGGTGGTCTTAAAGTGGTGTTAGATGGTTTCACCTCTTTACAGATGTCGCAAGAAAGAATATATGCACGGGTTTCTACAGTCATACCCGGCCAGTAGAAATGTCGACGAAGTCTCTCTAAGGTTTTGCCAATTCCGCCATGAGCTGCCAAAGGTGGATCATGCGCTCGCGATATTACGTCGTTAGTTAATGCGTTAGGGACCCATAATTTCCAAGCTTCTTCCTCTTGAACGGGATCACCTGATCGAGGTTGAGTTCGGATATAAACGTAACCGTCACGAACTATTAAATCAGGGAAACGGTCTTTATACTTCCCAATTCGTTCGATAAGTTCTTTATATTCGGAAGAGTGAAAATGAGGTGATTCAAGATCGATTTCTGGACCAGGGTTCTCTAGAGAGCTAGCATCAATTTGTTCGCAGTGGACTCGAGACAAGGCGTCTGGCACAACATTCAGTGTTCTTTTACGGTGTTCTATACTGAAGTTGAAGCCTTGTAATTTTAAACTCCAACGGGCCAGACGACCACTAAGGTCTTTTTGAGTCATGAGCCACTGCAGGCTAGCGTGGTCAGTAATGATCTTGAACGGCATCAATTCAACGTAAGCGCGGAATTTTTGCAGACTTATGATGGCCGCCAGACAGTCTAATTCCGTTACGGTATAGTTACGCTGGGCAGAATTTAATTTCTGTGATACATACGCGATTGGGCTTTCTTTTCCTTCGTCGTCTAATTGAAGAAGCACGGCTCCTACCCCTTGACTACTCGCATCGCACTGAATGATAAAGGGTTTAGAAAAATCAGGACTCGACAGTAATGGAGCGGTGGTAAGTAATTTCTTTAGTTCTTCAAAAGCAGCTTGAGCTTCGGCAGTCCACGTATACTTGTTCGATTTTTTAACGTGTCTGTAATTGGCGAAGTCAGGTCTGCATAATTGGGAATGAACTTTCTATACCAACCGGCCATACCGAGAAAACGACGAGCCTGTTTAATAGTTTTAGGCGAAGGATAGTCTACTATGGCAGCGATCTTGTCTGGGTCCGTCTTGATGCCCCCTTCTCCGACGATGTACCCCAAGTACTAAGTCTCTTTCAAGCAGAATTTGCTTTTTTCTACATTGATCGTAAGGCCTGCCTTTTTCAGACAACTGGCCACTTGAGACAAGAGTTCTAAATGGGTATCGAAATCCTCGGATAGGACTAAGAGGTCATCAAGATAGACCAAGACATTCTCGCGCAAATTGTATGGTATCACTTTATCCATGAGCCTGCACATTGTCTGAGGAGCGTTGCAGAGCCCGAATGGCATCACTGTGAAGTGATAGAGGGGATGGCCAGGCACCCTAAAAGCGGTCTTCTCTCTGGAGCTTTCCTCCAGTGGTATTTGCCAGAAAGCGTCCTTCAAGTCCAGGCTGGTTATAAATTTAGCCGACGGAAGGCGACTCAGGATGCCATCGATCTGAGGTAAGGGATAGGCATCCTTTTTGGTCACGGAGTTCACCTTCCGGGCGTCGAAACACAGCCTGACCTTGCCGGGCTTTCGCACGAGTACCACTGGGGAGCTCCACGGTCTTTGGCTTTCCTCTATCACCCCAAGCGAGAGCATTCGGCTCAGCTCGGCCTCCATCAGTTTTTGAACGGCAGGTGACACAGGATAAAAACGTTGTTTAATTGGGGCGGCCTCACCGACATCAATCACGTGCTCAAGAAGATTGGTTTTTCCTAAACCCAGTGTAGCGAAAGATGGAAATAAAGACTTGACGTATTCTAGCCGACGGTGTTCAGAAGGAGGGAGGACATGCTGTTTGGACTCGGTCGACTCCACGATCGGTGTGTCCAACGAAGCCAAAGACCCTAGCACATCGGGACCCAAACCAAAAGCCTTCCAAAAGTCGACTCCTAAATATAATGATTGAGTCAGACTGGGAACGAGATAGAGACGTATAGGCTTGGTTTGCCCACGAAAAGTGACGTCTAGGTCGGCATGCCCGTGTACTTCGGGCTTAGCACCGTTGGCCACCTCGATCGCGGAACGATATTTCGTCCAAGTAATTTTCTTCTCGGACAGTATATTCTCCGATCCTGGGCCAAGTGTGCTCACGCTGGCCCCGCTATCTAATAAACCGGTCAGTTTCTTTCCCAAAATTTGGACTTCGGCATAAGGCCTTACGTCCTTGTGTACTGACACGAAAGCTGTTGCTAGTCTACGACGATTAGAAATCACGCGACGCCAAAAGGAACGTAAACGAAGTGACGAGCGTTTGAATTTTTTTATATTTCGCACACTGGATTCAGAATGATTCAGAGAGTCAAGAGCCGACATGAATATTCTCTCCCGAGCAGCTCGATACTCCTTCCACCGCTGATGGTAAGGTTTACGTGGGTAAACGACTGGAGCGGAAAGAACTTGAATTTTTGCAGGCTGTTCTGGCCTCGGTAAAATCGTAACTGCTCGACAGGGAGTAACATATGGCTCTGGTCTCTCATCCTCCGAGTCAACCACATCTTCAACCGTAACTATATCGACGACATTTGGTTTCGGTGAATAGGACACATCAGGTAAGATAACGGGTGGTATGGATAAGGCAGGTAATTCGTCCGGGACTGGGGAAACCTCGGGTCTTCGAGCTAGGGCTCCGGGGGGAAAGGAAGAGTCTCTTCCGTTGCAACAGCTGTTAACATCGCTCGTTGTGGTCGAGAACCGGTGGTGTTGCTCTCGACCCGAGTCCTGTTTTTTTGTGAGCAGTTGGGACAGCGGGGTTTGACTGTCCCCTTTCGCCCGCAACAGTAGCAGAAGAAGCCCGTTGGCTCCCTGTCACAATCTTGATAATAATGCCCTTCGGCACCACAATTCCAGCATTTGGTTTTAGGTGGCTGATATCTTGCCACAACTCCGACAGCATCAACGGATGGTTCGGACACGTAAATGGGCTCGATAATTAAGGAACTGGACTCTTCAACGCGAGCACGATGCTGGGCAGGCGGCAACAGCGCCGCTCGAGACCGCTCTCTCGTAATTTGAACTTCAGTCACAAGGGCTCGCAGTTGACCAATTGTGTCGGTGCGGTGGAGACAGATTTGCTCTTGTATGTAAGGGAGCAAACCTGCCCTCACCGTCTCGACAAATTCGGTTTCCGACATAGCACTTTTCAACTGGTTTCGGAGAGACAATAAAGATTGGTAACATGATACAAAAGATAGGTGGTGGTGGTCTACTGAACATGGAGGTTAACACGCTAGGGCCTTCCGCTCGGCTCGTCGGTGGTAATTGGGCCGCTATCGGCGGAAAGGAAGTCGTGAAGCTAGGTCTTGAAACATCTCTAGACACTTGCTCTTTGATTTCCTTTACTCCCTTAGCCACTTCGTCTCTCACGAGACTCGCAATTTGCTGCTGAAGGCCGGCTAGCAGGGATTGAGTAGTAATCCAACCAGAATCCGCTGGAACCATTTTAACTGCTGGTGGTTGATTCGATAGGGTAGAAAGGTTCACATTAGACTGTGTCAACGTTGTTTGTCCGGGCAAGTCGACCGTTCGAGCTGGAAGAGGAGTATCCAGCTCCAGGTCCCGGAGTTGGTCGGCGGGCTCGACCCCTACGGTATGGGGTTCACGAATTTGATTCCGTGGCGCGTCTGCCCCTGCCTCGTCCATAGCATCGGGGGGGAATAATTGACGAACCGTTTGACGCGTATTATACTGATTTTTAGGGGACGTTCCCGTATTTTTTGGCATTGTATCGACTGTGGAAGCGCACTAACCTCGAGATCGAAAATTATACCGATTATCTGAACGAATTTAAGACTATATCCGGTAACACTATATACGCCTATCAGCCGAATATGGTCGTGACAACCCGAACAGCCAAACCAATATGAATCAAAGAAAGGAGAAATTTTAACTTCTTTCAAAACGAATTAATTGACCTAGGAACCTTTACAAACAAACTCTTAGGTATTACTTTATCTAACTATCCTATGGGATGAAGACGTTCGAAAGAATTTAACAGTTTAAATAATTTAAGAGACCCTGCAAGATCTGAATTGACTCGAATAGCTGGGCCGGATCTCTACTATTCCAATTGTAAGTGACTGATTTAAATTCTATCGTTTGGTTATCTATATACAATATACTCTTTTTCTTACTTTTCAGATCAACCAAAAAAACTTATAATCCTGATATTCTTTCGATCTCCCTCTCTCTCACCTTCAGCCATCGAAATAAAAAAAAAATTATTCGATTAACGTTACTTTACTTTCAAACTGAGGGCCAATCACAGTCCGCCGAGCATTCAGCCCGCGAAAGGAAGAATTGAGGGAAAGGGGCCTTACCAGTTTCACCTGCAGGGATTACGAGGCCAAGGACGACCAAGGTTTCCTCCCGGACAGGAGGCTGGCCCACCAAATAGCCAACCTCTGTACTTCCAGGGAGGACCCTGGACGTCTCAACCACGCAGGCCCAACAGGATCTGCTGATAAGGCCCCCACACTACCAGCTCATCCCTAGGATAGAGCTGTCCCCGAGACCTCGAGTCGGCTTGCTGGCTGATGAAGCCAGCATCCGCAATTCTCGAGAGGCCTCGGGTAAGCTCCAGCCACGGGACTTACCGGTAGGGCCTCGAAGCTGAAGGATAAAGGGGAAGGTAAGTAAAAAAAAGGGGAGTCTTTCGCTCCAAAGGGAGGGGATAAGGAACGCCCCACGTTGGGCGCCATATTTGTTATGGGCTGGAGTCTCGAGGGCCCGGCTAAAGCTCCTCGTCCGGCGGTATGCGGCCGCGAGAGCTGGCAGGCTAGCATTGGCGGTAGCGTGGGGGGGTTTGCCGAAAAAAACCGCGTTCAGCCGCCGGAACGCCACCAGCCACAACGAAAAAATTCTCTCGCGAGACGGAAGGACCCGAAGGTCAAAGGGGCGGAGAAGGGCAGTGCGGGATGAACCCCTGCTCCCGCCCGTGATTGACTCTCAGGGGGGTTCCGATGGTATGAACCCCTATGAACCGCCTATCCCCAACCACCCTGATGACCTCCCCTTGGCCCAAGAAATTATGGGGAGGTCCCAAAAAAAAAATTTAAATTAAGAAAGCATCATTACCGGGGCTGAAAGAAAGAGACGTGGAGAGGGGGGGATCGAGAGAAAAAAATTATTTAGAGTAACATACCTCTATATTCTGCAAATATTAATTTTTTCTTAAAACAAATTTACAAAACATTTCCGTTGGGCGCCTTTCTGCTCACGTTGACACTGCTGCTGCTCCTGAGGATGACCAGGAGACGGATGAGACTGCCTTTTTGAGGTGCCGCTGGCGCCCTGCCTCTTCTTGCGGCCCCGTCGTGGCACACAGCAACCGTCGAATTCGCGCAGGTTCTAGTCGTTTTTTTTGTTTTTTTTTAGCTCTAGGCACACATCTGATGATTATTCTCAAGGTAGGTTAATTTCGTCTTATAACTTTCAAAAAAAAAACTGATTAATTTTTCTTTTACTTTCAGGTTCACACAGCAAGATAGTTCGCTTAGGTAAAGCTAGTTACAATTTAGGGCACTAAGTTTACTTTGAAATTTTTTTGTTCTCTTTTTTTTCCAGGTTCGGACTACTAACACTAGGCTTAGGTAAGTTATTAAGAATTTACATAACTTGTATACTAAATTCACCTTTATTCCTATTTTCAGGTTCACATTGCAATTATAAACACTATGGACGTTAAAATTTCAGAGTTGCATCTCGGGGTATAACGAAGCTACTTTTGGCACGTTCAGGCTCACAACACAAACATTTATTAAGTAAGGATAACTACGATTTTATGCCGTGCTATATGCTATACTTTCGGTTTATAATTGAAGGCGGGACACTACATTGGTCACGCCAGGTCCACCACGTCACTACCGTGGGGGCGGCAAGTATGCTCAGCAAAAAAAAAGAAAATTCAGATGTCTTAGCGGCAATGGAATTTTAATCGCCTTTCTGGGTGCCAGAAAAAAATCACCATCAATAATTTTGACCGGGTTTCCTTTAAATTCACTGGGTCACTATTCCGCGGCTAGGCACAGCTTGGTTTAGGGCTCCTGATTCGCCGAGATCGGTTTCAATCACTATCTTTTTCTCTAGGTTCTCCCACAATCAGGGATCCACCAAAATAACCACACCTGATAAGTAGGTAATTTCGGTCACTGAGATGTCTGATTTCACTAAGTTCCGTCGTTTTCAGATTCCACATAAATTCACCAAACTCGCGTCCTCGAGAAATGCGCGGGCTGAGGTCTTTATACGCCACACCACTTTTTTTTTTTGTTTAACTTCGGTAATTCGCCCGGAGGACTATCTAATGTCGCGTCCGATGCAAAAGAAAAAGGAAAAATTCGCGATTTTCTCCCGACTGCCTCGTGCTTTTTTCGAGCCCGTCCGACTTCTCCCTCCAAAAAAAGAAATGAATTTTCTTTTATTCTAGCGTCCGACCAGCTTCACTTCTCCAATTCGACTCCCGAGCGACGCGCCGATTCCCACGGCCGAACCTTCCCGATCCGTTAGCCGAAACCGAGCTGCCTACTCACACACTCTCAGAGCTAGCTGCACGCCAGCATCGAGGAGTGCGCGAGCCGCCAGCCCGGCGCCAGCAACGGATCAGGAGGCGCCAACAATTGCGACCGAAGCGAGGGCGAGCTCGTCGCTCACGGCGCGGATACATGAAGGCCTTCGCGATTCGAGAATTTTTTTGGGTTGCGCCCCGCTCGGTCCGGAAATTTTTCTATGCGACCGAGAAATATCGAACTTTTGGCGGGCTCGCCGTCGCTCGGTCGCAGGATTTCAGCTCTTCTTTTACCGTTCCTTGGGTTTCGGGCAAATTTGCTGCCTGGCAGCGACCAAAATTCTTCGCTCGAAACCCAAGAAGCGGTTTTGCGAGCGGGAACTGCCATCGCCGCCGTGTAAATTTGGGTGAAACTAAGGGGCAACCCAACGCCTGGGCCCATAGGCGTCGGCAAAAAAATGGTATTATAAATAATGTTGGGACTCAGAGTCCCTGACCACAACATCTGGAGTGATATTAGACTTTCTGAAAAATTGCCTGTTTGTAGGTCCTTGATCACATACGATTGCTTTCACATGTAGTCCAATATGCTCAGCAATTTTTAAAGACTTCTCAATTTCCTTTTGAATGCATTCCGATGGTATAGAACCTGGGCACGCAACATAATAAACTGCAACTTTAAAATTTCCAATTAAACTTCTCAACATAAAGACACAAACAGATTTTGCCAATGTTTCTGTCCTACTATCGCCATAATCAACAAAACCATCTATTCTGTCTTTATATTTATTATATACTAAATTAGGTTGTATAGACATTTCATCAAAGATCAAGGCAACATCTTTTTCTTCAGCTGGAAATTTCGAAACAGCCTTACTAATTTCGGTGAGAACAGACTCATCAGGTCCTGGAGACAAACTTTTTATTTTGATCCAGTTATGAAGTGAGGCAATGGATGGCAAATGAAAACCTAAAACATCTCTTAAAAAACGATATCCTGTAGAGGAACGAAAATATATACATTGAGATAACCATTTCTCCGCATCTGTGTAAGCATTATTTCCCAAATTTAAAATTAATTTTGAAAATACTTTTGCATTATCATTTGGTTTAGATAAAGCATCAATTTGGCTGTTTAAATCAAAATCAGTAGTTGTTTTCAACAAATTATAGTTTTTCTTATAATGAATTGCCTTGTTTTTCCAAAATTTGTTCTTTTTAGTTGCCAAACCTTTTTTTAGCTTAAACTTTTTAAATTGTTGCTCAATCATTTTAATTTTTTTCATGTAAAATTTATTGGCTTTCAAATACTTCATGCAGTTCGAACAAACAATTTCATTTTCGGTGCATTTGTCATCGGATGGCACGCACTTGGAACAGGCGTTTAAGTCTTCCACAGTGAAGTCCATTGGCTCTGCCATATTTTTTCTCGAATATGTTTTCGTTGCCTTTGTAGGATCAAAACCAGAGGTGGCTTCCTCTCTTACTATATTTTGGGAAGAATTAGTCCCCAAAAGAAGAGAAGGAATCGCTCCTTTTTTCCCACACATTTATCATCAAAATGTACATGGCAAATATAAGGTTGCTTCCTGGTTTTAAGTACAACAGCGGACTCGCCTATAACTTCAACCCAAGCATGATAAAAAACATTATTTTCCTTAGGGAACTGAAAAAATCTTCTCCCAGGAGAATGTTTGCCAGTAGCTCGGCACGAAAGAATAATACATTTAGTTCGTTTCCAAGACATAGTTAATAAAAAAAATAATTAAGATAAATCGGGTCCTTCCAATATTCTTTAAAACGAAAACGAGAAATAAAACAATAGTTTTGAAAATTCAAGTTAATTTCGAAGGCTAAACGCTTTTCGAAATCGATATCAATACAAAAATTCAGCAAATGTCAAATGTCCAATAAAATACAATACAAAATCGTAATCAAAGGTCCAAAATACAATATAGAATATGCAGTCTAAAATATCCGTCGAATCACTTCAGAAGCTAGCAAACGAATAATCCTACCCAAATAAATTTCATTCACAACGGCTCTCGTGTTCTAAGAATTCAACCACGGCCCCCTTGCATATAGCAGCCAGCAGAGCACACGCAGCCAGATTTTCGCGATGTGCATATATAACAGCTCTGACGTATCCCTAAATTCATATATGTATATGTAGATAGGAAATAAAGCGCCTTGGTTGGAGCTGCTGCGCCTGAGGTTCAAAAGCTTTTGTCCGCTACGGTGACTGTCTGCTACGGGTAAATTCTGGCTTACAGCTTTCCATAGGGCTTAGAAATCTGATATCTTATCTGTGCTGACATATAGAAACGACTGCCTGGGGCCTATTCCTGAAACCATTCGAATCGAATCCGATTCAAATGAAAAGAGCTTGCAAAAGCCCTTTTTGGATAAATATTCCATAATAAAGCCGCTAAAATTTTGCAAGCTCTTTTCCATTCGAATCGAATCCGATTCAAATAAAAAGAGCTTGCAAAAGCTCTTTTTGGAATAAATATTCTTGATAAAGTCGCTAAAATTCTCAAAAATTTATTTTAGGTACCTTTGATTTCAATAAATTTTTAAAAACATAACGTCACAATTATTCGATCGAATAATTTTGTTATATGTGGAAAATTTTTTTGAAATCAAAGGTAACTAATATCAATTTTTGAGAATTTTAGCGGCTTTATTAAGGAATATTTATCCAAAAAGGGCTTTTGCAAACTCTTTTCCATTCGAATCGGAATCGATTCGAATGATTTCAGGAATAAGATCCCTGGTCCTGGCTAAAAACTCACTTCAAAAACGAGATCAAATTTTGGCCAATCTGGTATTCGAATGAAAATAATGCAACCCCAACAGATACAGTCCATTTCACTTTTTTCTTCATATTAAAATTATTTATTTTGAAAAATGCACAAATTGGGAAAAGATAATAGCATAAAAACCAAATTAAAATCGGCTGTTGCAATAGTTTAACGATGACCAACAGATGGCTTCGGCACTTTGCGTCGCATATTTTAGATTATGTTGGCATATACGCGAAATGTGAAGGCTAGATAAACGTAGTAACAATAATTTTTATATCTATCCCTGTTGTTCGTTGATACCCCGTTGATTATTTTCAGCGACATTTTTATGAAAAAACTAAAAATTTAGCGAGATATAACAGAAATCGATTCGTGGCAATTTAATTATTTGTTATTTAGCTGCGTTTAAACATAATTGTGCGGGATTTTTAAGCATTTTAACACTAAATCTACCGGATGAAAGCGGGTTGAGTCTTTGCTAATATTTTTACCTTCAGATTGGTTTAAAGACCAAAATGAGCGAGACAGGTGACAAAAATTACAATGCGATTGAAAGAGCTGCCAAGTGGTTTTGTGGTTTTGGTTTGGTTGGTTTAGGCATTAAGGCCCGCGCCCATAGAGTCCGGAATTCGTCCGACTGCGGAAAACGTAAGTTGAATTACATGCTTTCTTATGGGGATGCACCCATAGAAACGCAATGCCGCAGTCGCGGCCGAATTGAAAAGTTGAACCATTCTTAACTTTTGGTCCGTACTACATGCGGCAAGGAAAGCTTCCAGCGAGAGTTTCTAAACTTTGAAAACATTTTGAAATATTAAACACTGGACTACTGGTCCCGAGATATAACAGAAATCGGTTCGTGGCAATTTAATTATTTGTTATTTAGTTGCATTTAAACATAAATGTGAGGGTTTTTGAGCATTTTAGCGTGAGCGTGGTTTGTTCAAAAGGTTTGGGTCTTCGCTAACAGTCCTGTCAGTGACCAGATAAAATGAGTCGCACATAAAAGCGGTGCCTTTCCTGTAATAAAATCAAACATCCATCGTTTTCTTTTCAATATGCTTCTTCAATGCTTCTTGATTGTTTTTTTAATCTCAATTTGCCTTTGAGAGATAAAGCTTGCCGCAGAAATTCCGGATTCTATGGGCGCGGGCCTTTAGTGTTAATTGCCATGATTTTCCTAAAAGGTTTGAGCCTAGGTTAAAAATGGTCTCGTTTTTCAGACGTGTGTTAGCAGTCCAGTATCTATATACCAATGAACTGTATATATGTATACCATCGTATAGCGTGGCCACTGACATATAGAAACTGGACTGCTACATGCGTCTGAAAAACGGGAGTTCGCCTTGAACCTTTATCTGGTGCAGACGCATTTTTTTGGTGTCCAGTAATACTTGCATAAATTGAGCGAGCAGAGATTTCTTTTAAGAAAAAGGAAAAGAGTTATTAACCGTACGACGCACTCAAAGTTTAATTAAGCGGTGCATTGGCTGATTTGCAAAGCTGAGCGAGGTGGTGTTGAAGAAAAAAGATTTGGGGCTGAATGCGAATGGCGACGCATTCACCCCAAATAGTGCTAATAAAAGAAAGGGCGGTAAATACGTCATTAACAAGCCAATTAAGAGACTCACAAAGGCTGGGTCTTCCTCCTTATTAATGGAGGGACCCGCATTGGAGATGGAATCGAGCAAGTTGGAAAACTGGGTTATGGCCGCCCAGAAGCAGGAGGCAACACGTGCTGAAACAGATAACGGTAATATAAATTTATCAGCTTCGCAGTTGCACGCATGTATTAGTGCAAATCAGACCGTAATAACGGGGACACCAACTCAACATACAAGAAGGAACGATGCTAGTTCTTCAGAGATGGACACATTGGATGATGAAATTTTTCTCAGCCCCAGAGAACTTCAGGAATTTGCAGCGAAACGGGCCTTAACATTGGGGTTTTTGAATTCCACACATTCACTCTCAGTTTCGGAAGGACGAGCGTCCGAAATTATTTCGGAACAGTGGACGGGAGAAGCTATAGAGAAGGACCAACATATCGTCAATCCGCCAGACAAGGAGAGCACATCGGGAAATCTACATGGCTGGCGATAAGTGAGTGATAAGCTGAGTATTAATAGAAATAAAACAACCGAGACGAGGGAGGAGGGAATTACTCAGGAAACCTCAATCAGGCAGGAGAAAATCCCGCCAATTGTCATTAAAGACTGTTTAATTAAAAAGTTGTCCGAATATTTGGATCAAAACAAAATTGAGGCGAGAATCATTAATTTTAAATCCGGAATTAGCAAGGTATTTTGCAATAATAAGATGGATAGAGATATCCTGTAGAGATTTAGATTGGCTAGTATAGCTGGTAAGTCTGGTAGTGAAGTAGTATAGTGAAGTAGTAGCTTCTGGCTTTCGAATCTTGTACCAGTCTGCCTAGTAAAGTCAAGTAACACACATCTGGTCTTTTACTGAACACTCCTACCCATAATTAGAATACTACATGGCGCAGTCGAACGGTCGAAAAGTAGTTGGCTTGTAAAAAGTGACTTTGTGCGAAATATCGATGTAAAAGTGACCGGGGAAAAGGAAGCTATAGCTAAAATATATACAAAAGTGGAAAATAGAAAAACCAATTGTTACGGATTAAAAAGAAGTGGAAGGATTTTATGGGCGTAAGTAAAAGACCGGAAAGATTAGAAAAGAAACCACGAGGCAGACCACCAAAAACACGCTACATATATAGAAATAACAATATGGAATACATAAAGAAGGTAGAAGAACTACGGCTGGACGGTAATGTAGCGGCCAATTGGAAAAAATTTAAACAAAATTTTGAAATTTTCCAAACGGCTATCGAAATGAATAAAAAAGCGGAGGCGGTGCAAATTGCGATTTTTCTAAACGCAGTCGGCCCAGAGGCAGTAGACGTATTTAACTCATTTAACCTGCCAGCGGAAGATAAGCAAGTGTATACTAAAGTAGTGCAAGCATTTGAAGACTTTTGCATGCCAAAGCAAAATGAAGTGTATGAAAGTTTCGTCTTTCACACGCGTGATCAAAGTCACAAAGAGCCATTTAACAACTTTCTAATGGATATAAAAAAAATCGTAAAGCGATGCAACTTTAAAGATGAGGACCGCATGGTACGGGATAGAATTGTATTAGGAGTTCAAGACAAAAGGTTGCAGAAAAAATTGCTGGAGACGGAAAATCTAACTCTTCAGAAAGCGATAGACCTGGCGAGAGCAGCGGAAATAACAAGTGAGCAGTTAACAGCTATACAGGGACCATCATCGGCAGCAGTGGACGCAATGAGTAAAAACAAGCAGCACGGTAGTCAACAAAATTTAACGAGTTTTAAAAATTTGAATCAGGGTATACAGAAACAGACTACAAATAAAAATCAGTCTAATTTCAGGCAAAACAGCAACAACAGGAAAACAGACCAAAATGCAACAGGAATGGCTAGCATTGAGTGCGGATATTGCGGGAAAAATCATGGGAAAGGTAGTTGCCCGGCTTATGGGAAAAAGTGCAGCAAATGTAATGGAAATAATCACTTCGCGCTGGTATGTAGAACAAAGAAAACAATGCATGAAGTCAAATGTGCTACTAATCAAGACACAAATTCAGATAACTCATTGTATATTGACGTAATAGAAAGAAATAATCAAAAACGGATGGCCTCAACATAAAAATAAGCTTCCAAATAATTTACAACGCTTTTGGAAAGACCGAAATAATTTGACGGCTGAAGACAACTTAGTTTTTTTTGAAAATCGTATATTTATACCAACAAAATAACGAGAAACTGTATTACAGCACTTACACGGAGCACATCTAGGCATTGAAAAGACTAAACAGCGAGCGAGAACGTTAATATATTGGCCTAATTTAAATCAAGAGATTGAAAATATGATTACTAAGTGCAGAATATGTTAATTAATCATGAAATACCAGCAGCACCATTCCAAAAAATTGGTATGGATTTAATGGAAGTCATGGGAACCACATATCTTGTGGTAGGGGATTATTATTCGAAGTTTGTAGACATAATTCCCCTAAATTCAAAAACTGCAAAAGCAGTGATCAACAAATTGGAAACAATATTTTCAATCTTCGGTATTCCAAAACAGATTATCGCGGATAATGTACCCTTTAGTTCATATGAATTCAAAAAATTTACCGATAGCATAGATGTAGAAATAATAACAAGTAGCCCAGTCTACCCAAAATCTAATGGATTCGCAGAACGGTTAGTACAGGTGGCTAAGAAACTCGTACTAAAATGTAAAGAAGATAATAGTAGCCTATGGTTAGCATTATTGGAATATAGAAATACACCTATAAAAAATTCGAAAGTGGCACCATCTGAGTTAATAATGGGTAGGCAAACAAGAACACTACTGCCAGGCAAAAGTAACCTCTACAATATTGAGGGATTGAGCACTGAAGTAATGCTAACACTACAAAATAATAATAAGAAAAATAAAGTTTATTATGATAAGCATGTGAAGTATAGAGAAGATTTTAAAAAGGGAGATAAAGTATGGGTACAAAATAACAAGGACAAGCAATGGGTCCCGGGTCATATAAGCGAGAAACATAGCAGCCCTAGATCGTATTTGGTTACGTTACTAAATGGTAGCACATTACGACGCAATGCATTCTTTCTACGTCCTCGAGTTTAAAAAAAAAAAAAAGACGAAATATTAATAATGTTCAATGCTAGCCCTTCCCGTGCCTAGAGAGTCTTAAACACAAAAAAAGAAAAAAAAAAAAAAATTGATAAGTAGATTAAGTAGAAAAGATGAAGTAGATGGAATAGAAATTTGTACCTAAATTTGATAGGGGGAGATGTAGAGATTTAGAAGTAGATAAGTAGATTAAGTAGAAAAGTTGAAGTACATGGATTAGAAATGTTAAACTAAATTTAATAGGGGAGATGTAGAGATTTAGATTGGCTAGTATAGCTGGTAAGTCTGGTAGTGAAGTAGTATAGTGAACACACATCTGGTCTTTTACTGAACACTCCTACCCATAATTAGAATACTACATATCCTAACTAAGGTGCTTTCCGAACAGAAAGTAGAATGGTACACATACACGGCAAAAAATGATAAGCCAATTAATATTCTGCTTAAGGGGCTGTGCGAGTCTTTTGACGCGTGTGATGTGGCTGAAGAATTCAAAATACGTTTTCCAAATGTTAAAACATTATCAATTAACAGATTCGAGACTCCATTTTCGCGGAAAAATAATATCAAATTAAATATCTTCTCATTACAGCTTAGCCCCGATACGGTGGTCTCTGATATAGTCAACACTAAGAATTTCTTGAGACAGAGGATAGCCTGGGAAAGGCCGAGATATAGAGGATTGCAACAGTGCTTTAAGTGTCAACTTTTTGGGCACTTAGCTATGAATTGCGGTAGGTCCACGCGCTGTAGAAAATGCGCTGGCAGCCACCAATCCAAAGATTGCCCGCTTAAAGAAAGCGATCCTTCTCAGCGAACATGCGCTAATTGTGGTCAACCTGGCCACCCATCGAATTACAGAGGGTGCCCAAGTTGTAAAAGTATTAAGCAAAATAAAAAGACAAGAGCGGCGCTAACCCAAAGTGAGAAAAAAAGAGATGTTGGTAGGTCTCAACCTTCCAACTTGAGAACAACATTGAATGGCAATGTAAGCTACGCTGGTGCTCTTAAAGGGGGCCTGGGAGTCGATGGTAGAATGGATTTAGATGGTTTTCCTGCAATTACTACTAGACACGCTTTAAAAGAAAGCGACACTAGCCATAAACATCTAAAGGAATTTTTTTTTGACTTGCCTCGACAGCTTTTCGGGATTACCTTTTGCGAACTTTCCGGTAAAATTACGGAATTTATCACAAGAATCAATAAGCTTAACTCTACACTGGAAAAAAGGCAAATGTACCCTAACTTTGTTTTGGACCTATCACATGGGGAATAAAAAAATTAAATTTTTAGAGCTTAACGTTCAGTCTATGATTAGTAATTACAGAAGGGTAGAGTTGTATAATATGATTAAGTCTTTTAATCCCGATTTTGTTGCTGTCTCTGAGACGAGGCTGAGAGAGAGGCACAGAGTCAATTTTGATAATTACAAAGTTTTAAGAGATGATAGTGGGCAGGGGGTGGCCCTTATTATTCGTGATAGTATCCCCTTTAATAGAATACATCTTTCAGATATACCAGTGCCACTCGTCTTAGCTGAGGTAAACCTAGTGAATCCAAAATATAATAAGAAGCTACTGATTGGTAGTATATACGTCCCAGCTAATATAGGGAGTGAAAATTTCATGAAGGTGTTGGAAATTATCGAAAAACTTGAGCCAGAATACGACGAGGTCCTTGTGGGGGGGGACTGGAATGCCAGGCACACCGACTGGGGCGATAGTAAGTCCAACCCAAATGGCACAAAACTTAGGGATAGACTGATTAATAATGCGGTCGGTTCTAATCTTGGGGTAATATCCCCTTTAACACCTACATTTCCCTATGGGGCCTCGGTCCTGGATTTTTTCCTCTTTTCCATACACAGGTCCGATACATTCACTTCCCCATATGAATGTTTTACGATGAGTTCCTTTTCAGACCATTACGCTGTGGGCTTGATAGTGGATCCAGGTGACTGTGCTCTTCCTACCGGGCCGCGGGCTACTAAAGAAGTCTATAAGAATGTGGATTGGCGAATGTTTAGGCACATGATTGAGGAGGCTCTCTTAGAAGCCCCTCTGGCAAACAAAAGTATTACAAATGAGGAAATTGATACCTGGATAGACAGGCTCACTGAAGTAATAGTTTCAACCAAAAATAGCTGTGTTGAAATTGTACCTGCCTATATATGCAAATATAATAACATCCCTCCTTTCATAAAAACACTTATAATAACCAGAAAAAAATGTTGTAAACAGTTAAAGAAAATTTTCCACCGTACTTATAACAGAGATAGTAGGGAGTATACGACCCTGTCCTCTAAAATGAATCGCCTTAAAAAAATCATTAGTGATAGAACTTTCCACCATTTTAATGATAAATTTCAAGAAAAACTTTCCTCTATAAAACCTGGCAGAAATACATTTAAGGAAATTTATAGCATTATAGGTAAAAAAAAAGTTACAACACCGGATAGGATCATAGAAGGAGAGAGAATGTTCATCAACACCACCGATAAATTATCTGCATTTGAGCGGTATTATAAGAAATTATATGAGGAAAAATCCTCGGATATTAATCAGACTCTCAAAAACGATGTTGACTCGAGTATTAATTACTTTCGATCCTCTAACTCCTATACGGGGGGCTTGTTTGCTCCTATTGCGGGAGATGTTCTCATCCCCAACAATGTGGGAGCTGCCTTTGCAATTTTTATTAAACCTAGGCAGCTGGTAAACATTATTAAGTACAGACTTAATAGGAAGATGTCATGTGGCCCGGATGGTATTTCGAATTTCCTAATAAAAAAGCTCCCCCTCAGAGCGGTGGAGTATCTTGCAATTATAATCAATCACTGTCTTAACAACGGTTATTTCCCGAGACAATGGAAGACTTCTAAATTAATCCCTATATATAAGAAGGGCGATGCCTCTGATATTAAAAACTATAGGCCGATACAACTTCTGTCCAATCTGGGCAAACTTTTGGAGCGAGTAATGTCTGACGAGTTCGATTCTTTCCTCACAGAGGAGAGAATAATTCCAGATCATCAGTTCGGATTTAAAGCTGGACACTCAACCAGTCATGCTATTCTGAAGCTACATACATAATATCGATAGACGTGCTGTGCCTATTGTGCGTCGAACTTCAAAAATATCACTCAATAATAATAAAACCATTTTAGGAAAAAGAAATCATTTTCCATTGATATCAGGATGTGCTATGACTATTCATAAGTCTCAAGGAGGTACATATGACGAGGTGGTCTATCAGTATAGTAAAAGTCATTGTATTCCATTACTTTAAGTAGCTTTAACACGAGTAACAAGTGTTGAAGGGTCATTTATATGTAATCGGCAAGATGATTTAAGATTTTATCATGGAAGAAGAGTTGATCCATCAATTTCAAGTTTACAGGAAGAATTTAGAAGATTAACTCTAAACAAACTTACTACTTTGCAAGGACTGATCACCGATTTTATGAACTCCAAAAATAAATTAACCATATATACTCTAAACTGCCAAAGTCTCAGAAAACATGTTACTGATTTACAAGATTCTATTTGTAAAAATAGTAACTTTTTATTATTAACTGAAACATGGTGTCCTGCAGATGAATCAGTTGACTTACCTAATTTTCATTGTATAGCTAAATGTAAACGACAAAATGTTAGAGCCGCTGGAGTTGCCATTTACAAAAACAACAACACTTCACATATTATTACATTCAACATGGATCTAGCAGTTCAAAATGCTACAGAAGTTCATGTCTTCCAAACATCCATTGGCGATATGTGTGCTTCACATGTTAAACTAGAAGATGGAAGTGAATTAATTATGATTGTTGTGTACATTTCACCGAATAAAAAAATGAATGATATCATTTCATTTTTACATGAGAAATTATTTCCGTACAGTCACAGAGGTTCAATAATTTTCAAAACCAATAAAGATAAACTACCATTGATTTTAGCTGGAGATTTCAATGTAAAGTTTGCAAAAGATGAATCAATGCCATTAATTACGTTCCTCCAAGAAGAATTTCAATTACACATTAACAATAATCAAAGAGAACCCACTACCAGATATGGAACAACAATAGATGCTGTATTTGTTAGATATCTATATAATGTTATATCCAATAATTTTGTAACATACTTCAGTTATCATCGACCAATTGTCACAGTAATACCGTCAGAGGCAACATCGAATGTAACGATTACTGAAATCACTGAGTAAAAAAATTAAGAAATAAATATTTAAATTTTAAATATTTGTATTTAATGAAAATAAACGTTAAATAAATAAATAAAAAGTCATCATCAAGGCACCCGGAAGGCGCCGAGTGTTGATAGGAAAAAAACTCGGCGCTCCAAGAAGCCTTATTACTGAAATGTGGAAGGAAGAAAAATATTTTTATTTTTTCTTTATTTTTTTATTAAAAATTGGATAGTTTATCTGTTAAATAAAAAACGTGGTTTGATTCGGGTAGTTCTCTAATATGATGTATGATTTTTTTTAACAAAAAATGTGTATATTCGCTATAATTAAAAATTCGTCAACAATTTTTTCTTCCGTGTTCAGTCTTCTGACGTCATCATTTTTAGAACGAAGTTCTTTTTGGTGCGCAGGTGAACGCCATTTGCACCAAACTTGGTACTTGGGGGTTTTCGGGGTCGCTTATTTCAAATCAACTGCCAGAATTTACGAATTCAAGATGGCTGACCGTCAGTTTTTAAAGTTAATGCAATTTGCACCAAACTTGGAACTTGGGAGTTTTCGGGGTCGCTTATTTCAAATCAACTGTCAGAATTTACGAATTCAAGATGACGGACCGTCAATTTTTAAAGTTAATGCGATTTGCACCATACTTGGTACTTGGGGGTTTTCGGGATCGCTCATTTCAAATCAACTGTCAGAATTTGCGAATTCAAGATGGCGGACTGTCAAATTTTAAAGTTAATGCGATTTGCACCAAACTTGGAACTTGGGGGTTTTCGGGGTGGCTTATTTCAAATCAACTGTCAGAATGTACGAATTCAAGATGGCGGGCAGTCAAATTTTCAAGTTAATGCGATTTGCACCAAACTTGGAACTTGAGGGTTTCGGGGTCGCTTAATTCAAATCAACTGTCAGAATTAACGAATTCAAGATGGCGGACTGTCAAATTTTAAAGTTAATGCGATTTGCACCAAACTTGGAACTTGGGGATTTTCGGGGTCGCTTATTTCAAATCAACTGTCAGAATTTACGAATTCAAGATGGCGGACTGTCAAATTTTACAGTTAATGCGATTTGCACCAAACTTGGAACTTGGGGGTTTTCGGGGTGGCTTATTTCAAATCAACTGTCAGAATTTACGGATTCAAGATGGCGGACTGTCAAATTTTAAAGTTAATGCGATTTGCACCAAACTTGGAACTTGGGGGTTTTCGGGATCGCTTATTTCAAATCAACTGTCAGAATTTACGAATTCAAGATGGCGGACTGTCAATTTTTAAAGTTAATGGGATTTGCACCATACTTGGTACTTGGGGGTTTTCGGGGTCGTTTTAGCAACATTTTTGTCTCACCCCTGTTCAGTTACCCCTCACCCTATATCTCGGCGAATTCTCAACAAATTCTAAAATATAGCCATTACCTTGATCTTCAGTAACTTCTGAACACGGAATTTGGAAAGCGTGAGATGGTCAATTTAACCTGCGACTTTTGTTCTTATGAAAAGAAATAACACAAAGCTGAGATAGTTTCATGTTCGGAACTATCGTGATACAGCTCCAAAGTGCTTCAAAATATCGAAGGTACTCTGTAGGTAAGATTCAAAGATATTACATAAAAAGTGTTCCCATATCTAAAGTTAAGATTGCAGATAATTATTACCAAGTAATTAGCGTAATATTTCATAATGGGGAACATGAAAGTGGACACTACACAAGTATGCAGCGAGGAAAGAACAGTTGGCATAATGCGGACGATTATTGTATAAGTTTGGTGTAATAGAGCCAAAGGAATATATACAAAGTTATATTGTTTCTTCAAAAGCAGTAAATAATTTGGAATGGAAAGTAATTAGCAGTATACTCGTACGGGTTGATTTTTAAATATTAGCGGGATGGAAAGGGACTAGTCACTGCACGTTAATAATAGAAAAAACGGTAACAAAAAAAACTGATATCCAAAAAAAGAAAAATTTTTTTTTTTGGGTTTTATTTCACTCGACGTTTCACATCTGCCAGGCGTCCCGTGACGGCTCACATTTTTTTAAATTTTGGCCGTGATCTCGTTCACCTTCACAATGGTCCCCGAAGCATTTTTAATTTCTTCGGCCATATTCTTGTAAATATGGCTATTATGCTTTGCCTTTCTTAAGTTTATGATATTGTGCCTCCACGACTCCAGCAATAAATTTTCCAACGCATCTGTCCATTTGACGCGTATTTGCTTCATGAAAATGCTGTTTTTAAGTTTCAAAAGGGTAGTGCACTTTAGTGCATTAAGAAATTTAAAAAAAAGTATTCAAAAATTATAATTAGCTTTTATTTGGTGATTTTTCCATTTCCTTCAAAAAATTTGTTACTTTGTCATGAACAATAATATTTCACAAATTTAAAATTGAAAAACCGAAATATTCATGTATTTAGTATGCTTTTTTTACGCTACTGGCGCTGAGAGCAGTAAAGGGTATACAAATTCAGTTTGAACTAGTTCAATTGTACGGATTTTGAGATCCAGTTCTTTACCAGTGTGCTTTGTTGGTACAACGTGGTATTCGATGGTATCAATACCAGCTGTGTGTCACTGGTATTATGGGACTTTTGCATGGCCTACGTCATTCTGACCTCAGGAACTAGTTCAATCGCTGAAGTCTGTCCATAGCATAAGACTGAATTTTCTTTATGTGAAAATGGATAGTGTTGGTTTTTTTTTCGTTTGCTGAAGAAGAAAATAATCTTGCAGCATGTAGTTTAGGACAAGAGAGGAGAATTTTGAGAAATTAAAATGATTCATTAGATTTGAATGATGTCCCATAAGTATTTAATTATAATTTATTCAAACTAATATACAAACATATAATTAAAGATCATATTGTAATTTTCAGAATTGTCGCCTAAATAAAGTTGCCTTTTTATACATGAAAAAGGACTGCCATAAAAAACATAACTTGTAAAAAAAACCAAGTCTCGCAACTCAGTTCTTCTACCGTAAAAAGTTGTGAGATCCATGTAATACCAAGTGGGTTAATTTATTCAGTCCCTACTTAAGGGACCTTCTGTCTTAAATTATTACGTAATTAGCTAACCTAACAACATCTTATAGTGACCATATCAATATTAAAAATCTTTTATGTTTTAAATAAAAGATTGACTTGGCCATCGCATGAAAACACAATGTATGTCACAAGTAATACATATATTAAATTAGATTGTTTAGTGCGGTTTTGTCATAAACAGTTTTTCTCTTGTTCTTTGCTGCGTCTAGTATGGATTTTGCTAGCTCATGCGTTTGCTGTAATCTATATTTTACTTCATTGGCGTTGTTATCTACATAAATAGGAGTACCGCCTTCATTACTCATATCAGGTAATGACGCAATTTTCCCGAATACTAGTTCGAATGGTGATAAACTAGTATCAGAATGTGGAGTTATATTATACGAAAAAGTAAAATAAGATAACCATTCATCCCAATTGTCATTACTGCATATCGATAGTAGATATTCATTTAGAACTCTATGGTTTCTTTCTACTGCTCCCATTGTTTCATGATGAAAAGGTGTCGATATAGCATGATCTATTTTGAAAATTCTGCATATCTCTGCAAACACAAAGTTAACGAATTCTGTTCCGATGTTCGTTTTAATTTTCTTTAAAGAACCATATTTCAGAATGATCTTTTCAACCAGAATTTTAGCAATTGTTTTAGCTTCTTTATTCTCCATTGGAATTGCTTCAACGTATTTGGTTAGTTGGCATTGACATGTTCATATGAACCTGAAGTAATTACTTCTTAATGGTCTTAATGGTCCCACTGTGTCTATTTCTAATGTTTCAAAACTAATACTAGGTGTATCAGAGAGCACTAAATGCTCTTTAGTGTGTTTAACAATTTTATTTAACTTGCAGCGTTCACAATTGTTCACACCATTTTATTTAGATTCTTCCAGCAATAGCGTTGTTTCATTTTGTTGATAGTTCTCTTAATCCCAGAGTGTCCACCTATGTGCGGTGTATCATTAAATTCCTTTATTATTTTCAATGTTATATATTGCTATCTTCATTTTTATTTGCCTATTATTATTGTGTATTCTTCGTTTTTACATTCCCGCTACAGCGGAAATACTTACTATTTCCTATTAGTCAATATTATCTATTTTCGGTAAACGTATGTATACATAAAAATATATACATATATATATATTTTTTTTCAATACTAATTAACTACTATGGTATGGTATGGTGATGTGGCTGCCTCGGGGCACACTTAGACCATCGCTAGGTCCATTGTGATACCACAGTGGGGCGACTCATCTTCTATCCAGGGAACAACCCAGAGTCCTTGATGAAGCTGCTTATGTTCTGGATGCTCGTCGAGCCCAGGTCAGCTAGGTCATCGAAGAAGTACGCACCCAGACAGCGCAGCCTTAGGGTTGCGAGTGCCGGGCATTGGCAGAGGAAGTGCTTCATGCTTTCTTCTTCCTCCTCATCAAGACAGTTTCTGCAGAAATCATTGAGGGGAGCCCCCAGTCTGCTGGCATGTCTACCGATAAGGCAGTGCCCGGTCAGCACGCCTACTACTTTGCTGATGGTTCGTCTCTTGAGTGATACTAAATCCTGTGACCTGTGTCGGTCTAGAGAGGGCCAGATCAGCCTGGTGGTCACGCAGGTGTCTTCGCGTTTCCAAGTATTGTCGGTGATCTTTGTAAATGATCGTTCGACTACGTGCTTATAGGAGGAGAAGGGTACTCCTATATGCGACAGGATGTCCGTGTCTGGAAGGCTGGTGCCCCGTCTAGCAAGCTCATCCGCCTTCTCGTTCCCTGGGATGTTGCTATGACCGGGCACCCAAGTTATATTAATGTCAACACTCTCTGCTAGTTGGTTTAGCAGAGAGCGGCATTTGGCTACGACCTTCGAGGAGGTGCATGCACTAGCCAGCGATTTTAATGCAGCTTGGCTATCAGTAAGGATAGTGATACTATTGGGGGATAGCTGTGCTTCTAGTAATCTTCTAGTAGCCTCCAGAACGGCCATCACTTCCGCTTGAAACACGCTGCAGTGGTCGGGCAAGCGGAAGGATACTTCGAAGCCTAAGTGTTCGGAAAAGATTCCGGCACCAACCCTATCATCTATCCTGGATCCGTCGGTAAAAATTAATACCGGGTTTAGTTGTCTGAGGGGGCCCTCTCCCCAATCCTGTCTAGCAGGAATGAAGACACGGCAAAAAATGATAAGCCAATTAATATTCTGCTTAAGGGGCTGTGCGAGTCTTTTGACGCGTGTGATGTGGCTGAAGAATTCAAAATACGTTTTCCAAATGTTAAAACATTATCAATTAACAGATTCGAGACTCCATTTTCGCGGAAAAATAATATCAAATTAAATATCTTCTCATTACAGCTTAGCCCCGATACGGTGGTCTCTGATATAGTCAACACTAAGAATTTCTTGAGACAGAGGATAGCCTGGGAAAGGCCGAGATATAGAGGATTGCAACAGTGCTTTAAGTGTCAACTTTTTGGGCACTTAGCTATGAATTGCGGTAGGTCCACGCGCTGTAGAAAATGCGCTGGCAGCCACCAATCCAAAGATTGCCCGCTTAAAGAAAGCGATCCTTCTCAGCGAACATGCGCTAATTGTGGTCAACCTGGCCACCCATCGAATTACAGAGGGTGCCCAAGTTGTAAAAGTATTAAGCAAAATAAAAAGACAAGAGCGGCGCTAACCCAAAGTGAGAAAAAAAGAGATGTTGGTAGGTCTCAACCTTCCAACTTGAGAACAACATTGAATGGCAATGTAAGCTACGCTGGTGCTCTTAAAGGGGGCCTGGGAGTCGATGGTAGAATGGATTTAGATGGTTTTCCTGCAATTACTACTAGACACGCTTTAAAAGAAAGCGACACTAGCCATAAACATCTAAAGGAATTTTTTTTTGACTTGCCTCGACAGCTTTTCGGGATTACCTTTTGCGAACTTTCCGGTAAAATTACGGAATTTATCACAAGAATCAATAAGCTTAACTCTACACTGGAAAAAAGGCAAATGTACCCTAACTTTGTTTTGGACCTATCACATGGGGAATAAAAATATTAAATTTTTAGAGCTTAACGTTCAGTCTATGATTAGTAATTACAGAAGGGTAGAGTTGTATAATATGATTAAGTCTTTTAATCCCGATTTTGTTGCTGTCTCTGAGACGAGGCTGAGAGAGAGGCACAGAGTCAATTTTGATAATTACAAAGTTTTAAGAGATGATAGTGGGCAGGGGGTGGCCCTTATTATTCGTGATAGTATCCCCTTTAATAGAATACATCTTTCAGATATACCAGTGCCACTCGTCTTAGCTGAGGTAAACCTAGTGAATCCAAAATATAATAAGAAGCTACTGATTGGTAGTATATACGTCCCAGCTAATATAGGGAGTGAAAATTTCATGAAGGTGTTGGAAATTATCGAAAAACTTGAGCCAGAATACGACGAGGTCCTTGTGGGGGGGGACTGGAATGCCAGGCACACCGACTGGGGCGATAGTAAGTCCAACCCAAATGGCACAAAACTTAGGGATAGACTGATTAATAATGCGGTCGGTTCTAATCTTGGGGTAATATCCCCTTTAACACCTACATTTCCCTATGGGGCCTCGGTCCTGGATTTTTTCCTCTTTTCCATACACAGGTCCGATACATTCACTTCCCCATATGAATGTTTTACGATGAGTTCCTTTTCAGACCATTACGCTGTGGGCTTGATAGTGGATCCAGGTGACTGTGCTCTTCCTACCGGGCCGCGGGCTACTAAAGAAGTCTATAAGAATGTGGATTGGCGAATGTTTAGGCACATGATTGAGGAGGCTCTCTTAGAAGCCCCTCTGGCAAACAAAAGTATTACAAATGAGGAAATTGATACCTGGATAGACAGGCTCACTGAAGTAATAGTTTCAACCAAAAATAGCTGTGTTGAAATTGTACCTGCCTATATATGCAAATATAATAACATCCCTCCTTTCATAAAAACACTTATAATAACCAGAAAAAAATGGTGTAAACAGTTAAAGAAAATTTTCCACCGTACTTATAACAGAGATAGTAGGGAGTATACGACCCTGTCCTCTAAAATGAATCGCCTTAAAAAAATCATTAGTGATAGAACTTTCCACCATTTTAATGATAAATTTCAAGAAAAACTTTCCTCTATAAAACCTGGCAGAAATACATTTAAGGAAATTTATAGCATTATAGGTAAAAAAAAAGTTACAACACCGGATAGGATCATAGAAGGAGAGAGAATGTTCATCAACACCACCGATAAATTATCTGCATTTGAGCGGTATTATAAGAAATTATATGAGGAAAAATCCTCGGATATTAATCAGACTCTCAAAAACGATGTTGACTCGAGTATTAATTACTTTCGATCCTCTAACTCCTATACGGGGGGCTTGTTTGCTCCTATTGCGGGAGATGTTCTCATCCCCAACAATGTGGGAGCTGCCTTTGCAATTTTTATTAAACCTAGGCAGCTGGTAAACATTATTAAGTACAGACTTAATAGGAAGATGTCATGTGGCCCGGATGGTATTTCGAATTTCCTAATAAAAAAGCTCCCCCTCAGAGCGGTGGAGTATCTTGCAATTATAATCAATCACTGTCTTAACAACGGTTATTTCCCGAGACAATGGAAGACTTCTAAATTAATCCCTATATATAAGAAGGGCGATGCCTCTGATATTAAAAACTATAGGCCGATACAACTTCTGTCCAATCTGGGCAAACTTTTGGAGCGAGTAATGTCTGACGAGTTCGATTCTTTCCTCACAGAGGAGAGAATAATTCCAGATCATCAGTTCGGATTTAAAGCTGGACACTCAACCAGTCATGCTATTCTGAAGCTACATACATAATATCGATAGACGTGCTGTGCCTATTGTGCGTCGAACTTCAAAAATATCACTCAATAATAATAAAACCATTTTAGGAAAAAGAAATCATTTTCCATTGATATCAGGATGTGCTATGACTATTCATAAGTCTCAAGGAGGTACATATGACGAGGTGGTCTATCAGTATAGTAAAAGTCATTGTATTCCATTACTTTACGTAGCTTTAACACGAGTAACAAGTGTTGAAGGGTCATTTATATGTAATCGGCAAGATGATTTAAGATTTTATCATGGAAGAAGAGTTGATCCATCAATTTCAAGTTTACAGGAAGAATTTAGAAGATTAACTCTAAACAAACTTACTACTTTGCAAGGACTGATCACCGATTTTATGAACTCCAAAAATAAATTAACCATATATACTCTAAACTGCCAAAGTCTCA
Source organism: Machimus rusticus (assembly GCA_951509405.1). Taxonomy (NCBI): domain Eukaryota; kingdom Metazoa; phylum Arthropoda; class Insecta; order Diptera; family Asilidae; genus Machimus; species Machimus rusticus. Next base: position 6,595,169 of record OX608054.1, read on the forward strand.
GAAAACATGTTACTGATTTACAAGATTCTATTTGTAAAAATAGTAACTTTTTATTATTAACTGAAACATGGTGTCCTGCAGATGAATCAGTTGACTTACCTAATTTTCATTGTATAGCTAAATGTAAACGACAAAATGTTAGAGCCGCTGGAGTTGCCATTTACAAAAACAACAACACTTCACATATTATTACATTCAACATGGATCTAGCAGTTCAAAATGCTACAGAAGTTCATGTCTTCCAAACATCCATTGGCGATATGTGTGCTTCACATGTTAAACTAGAAGATGGAAGTGAATTAATTATGATTGTTGTGTACATTTCACCGAATAAAAAAATGAATGATATCATTTCATTTTTACATGAGAAATTATTTCCGTACAGTCACAGAGGTTCAATAATTTTCAAAACCAATAAAGATAAACTACCATTGATTTTAGCTGGAGATTTCAATGTAAAGTTTGCAAAAGATGAATCAATGCCATTAATTACGTTCCTCCAAGAAGAATTTCAATTACACATTAACAATAATCAAAGAGAACCCACTACCAGATATGGAACAACAATAGATGCTGTATTTGTTAGATATCTATATAATGTTATATCCAATAATTTTGTAACATACTTCAGTTATCATCGACCAATTGTCACAGTAATACCGTCAGAGGCAACATCGAATGTAACGATTACTGAAATCACTGAGTAAAAAAATTAAGAAATAAATATTTAAATTTTAAATATTTGTATTTAATGAAAATAAACGTTAAATAAATAAATAAAAAGTCATCATCAAGGCACCCGGAAGGCGCCGAGTGTTGATAGGAAAAAAACTCGGCGCTCCAAGAAGCCTTATTACTGAAATGTGGAAGGAAGAAAAATATTTTTATTTTTTCTTTATTTTTTTATTAAAAATTGGATAGTTTATCTGTTAAATAAAAAACGTGGTTTGATTCGGGTAGTTCTCTAATATAATGTATGATTTTTTTTAACAAAAAATGTGTATATTCGCTATAATTAAAAATTCGTCAACAATTTTTTCTTCCGTGTTCAGTCTTCTGACGTCATCATTTTTAGAACGAAGTTCTTTTTGGTGCGCAGGTGAACGCCATTTGCACCAAACTTGGTACTTGGGGGTTTTCGGGGTCGCTTATTTCAAATCAACTGCCAGAATTTACGAATTCAAGATGGCTGACCGTCAATTTTTAAAGTTAATGCAATTTGCACCAAACTTGGAACTTGGGAGTTTTCGGGGTCGCTTATTTCAAATCAACTGTCAGAATTTACGAATTCAAGATGACGGACCGTCAATTTTTAAAGTTAATGCGATTTGCACCATACTTGGTACTTGGGGGTTTTCGGGATCGCTCATTTCAAATCAACTGTCAGAATTTACGAATTCAAGATGGCGGACTGTCAAATTTTAAAGTTAATGCGATTTGCACCAAACTTGGAACTTGGGGGTTTTCGGGGTGGCTTATTTCAAATCAACTGTCAGAATGTACGAATTCAAGATGGCGGGCAGTCAAATTTTCAAGTTAATGCGATTTGCACCAAACTTGGAACTTGAGGGTTTCGGGGTCGCTTAATTCAAATCAACTGTCAGAATTAACGAATTCAAGATGGCGGACTGTCAAATTTTAAAGTTAATGCGATTTGCACCAAACTTGGAACTTGGGGATTTTCGGGGTCGCTTATTTCAAATCAACTGTCAGAATTTACGAATTCAAGATGGCGGACTGTCAAATTTTACAGTTAATGCGATTTGCACCAAACTTGGAACTTGGGGGTTTTCGGGGTGGCTTATTTCAAATCAACTGTCAGAATTTACGGATTCAAGATGGCGGACTGTCAAATTTTAAAGTTAATGCGATTTGCACCAAACTTGGAACTTGGGGGTTTTCGGGATCGCTTATTTCAAATCAACTGTCAGAATTTACGAATTCAAGATGGCGGACTGTCAATTTTTAAAGTTAATGGGATTTGCACCATACTTGGTACTTGGGGGTTTTAGGGGTCGTTTTAGCAACATTTTTGTCTCACCCCTGTTCAGTTACCCCTCACCCTATATCTCGGCGAATTCTCAACAAATTCTAAAATATAGCCATTACCTTGATCTTCAGTAACTTCTGAACACGGAATTTGGAAAGCGTGAGATGGTCAATTTAACCTGCGACTTTTGTTCTTATGAAAAGAAATAACACAAAGCTGAGATAGTTTCATGTTCGGAACTATCGTGATACAGCTCCAAAGTGCTTCAAAATATCGAAGGTACTCTGTAGGTAAGATTCAAAGATATTACATAAAAAGTGTTCCCATATCTAAAGTTAAGATTGCAGATAATTATTACCAAGTAATTAGCGTAATATTTCATAATGGGGAACATGAAAGTGGACACTACACAAGTATGCAGCGAGGAAAGAACAGTTGGCATAATGCGGACGATTATTGTATAAGTTTGGTGTAATAGAGCCAAAGGAATATATACAAAGTTATATTGTTTCTTCAAAAGCAGTAAATAATTTGGAATGGAAAGTAATTAGCAGTATACTCGTACGGGTTGATTTTTAAATATTAGCGGGATGGAAAGGGACTAGTCACTGCACGTTAATAATAGAAAAAACGGTAACAAAAAAAACTGATATCCAAAAAAAGAAAAATTTTTTTTTTGGGTTTTATTTCACTCGACGTTTCACATCTGCCAGGCGTCCCGTGACGGCTCACATTTTTTTAAATTTTGGCCGTGATCTCGTTCACCTTCACAATGGTCCCCGAAGCATTTTTAATTTCTTCGGCCATATTCTTGTAAATATGGCTATTATGCTTTGCCTTTCTTAAGTTTATGATATTGTGCCTCCACGACTCCAGCAATAAATTTTCCAACGCATCTGTCCATTTGACGCGTATTTGCTTCATGAAAATGCTGTTTTTAAGTTTCAAAAGGGTAGTGCACTTTAGTGCATTAAGAAATTTAAAAAAAAGTATTCAAAAATTATAATTAGCTTTTATTTGGTGATTTTTCCATTTCCTTCAAAAAATTTGTTACTTTGTCATGAACAATAATATTTCACAAATTTAAAATTGAAAAACCGAAATATTCATGTATTTAGTATGCTTTTTTTACGCTACTGGCGCTGAGAGCAGTAAAGGGTATACAAATTCAGTTTGAACTAGTTCAATTGTACGGATTTTGAGATCCAGTTCTTTACCAGTGTGCTTTGCTGGTACAACGTGGTATTCGATGGTATCAATACCAGCTGTGTGTCACTGGTATTATGGGACTTTTGCATGGCCTACGTCATTCTGACCTCAGGAACTAGTTCAATCGCTGAAGTCTGTCCATAGCATAAGACTGAATTTTCTTTATGTGAAAATGGATAGTGTTGGTTTTTTTTTCGTTTGCTGAAGAAGAAAATAATCTTGCAGCATGTAGTTTAGGACAAGAGAGGAGAATTTTGAGAAATTAAAATGATTCATTAGATTTGAATGATGTCCCATAAGTATTTAATTATAATTTATTCAAACTAATATCCAAACATATAATTAAAGATCATATTGTAATTTTCAGAATTGTCGCCTAAATAAAGTTGCCTTTTTATACATGAAAAAGGACTGCCATAAAAAACATAACTTGTAAAAAAAACCAAGTCTCGCAACTCAGTTCTTCTACCGTAAAAAGTTGTGAGATCCATGTAATACCAAGTGGGTTAATTTATTCAGTCCCTACTTAAGGGACCTTCTGTCTTAAATTATTACGTAATTAGCTAACCTAACAACATCTTATAGTGACCATATCAATATTAAAAATCTTTTATGTTTTAAATAAAAGATTGACTTGGCCATCGCATGAAAACACAATGTATGTCACAAGTAATACATATATTAAATTAGATTGTTTAGTGCGGTTTTGTCATAAACAGTTTTTCTCTTGTTCTTTGCTGCGTCTAGTATGGATTTTGCTAGCTCATGCGTTTGCTGTAATCTATATTTTACTTCATTGGCGTTGTTATCTACATAAATAGGAGTACCGCCTTCATTACTCATATCAGGTAATGACGCAATTTTCCCGAATACTAGTTCGAATGGTGATAAACTAGTATCAGAATGTGGAGTTATATTATACGAAAAAGTAAAATAAGATAACCATTCATCCCAATTGTCATTACTGCATATCGATAGTAGATATTCATTTAGAACTCTATGGTTTCTTTCTACTGCTCCCATTGTTTCATGATGAAAAGGTGTCGATATAGCATGATCTATTTTGAAAATTCTGCATATCTCTGCAAACACAAAGTTAACGAATTCTGTTCCGATGTTCGTTTTAATTTTCTTTAAAGAACCATATTTCAGAATGATCTTTTCAACCAGAATTTTAGCAATTGTTTTAGCTTCTTTATTCTCCATTGGAATTGCTTCAACGTATTTGGTTAGTTGGCATTGACATGTTCATATGAACCTGAAGTAATTACTTCTTAATGGTCTTAATGGTCCCACTGTGTCTATTTCTAATGTTTCAAAACTAATACTAGGTGTATCAGAGAGCACTAAATGCTCTTTAGTGTGTTTAACAATTTTATTTAACTTGCAGCGTTCACAATTGTTCACACCATTTTATTTAGATTCTTCCAGCAATAGCGTTGTTTCATTTTGTTGATAGTTCTCTTAATCCCAGAGTGTCCACCTATGTGCGGTGTATCATTAAATTCCTTTATTATTTTCAATGTTATATATTGCTATCTTCATTTTTATTTGCCTATTATTATTGTGTATTCTTCGTTTTTACATTCCCGCTACAGCGGAAATACTTACTATTTCCTATTAGTCAATATTATCTATTTTCGGTAAACGTATGTATGCATAAAAATATATACATATATATATATTTTTTTTTCAATACTAATTAACTACTATGGTATGGTATGGTGATGTGGCTGCCTCGGGGCACACTTAGACCATCGCTAGGTCCATTGTGATACCACAGTGGGGCGACTCATCTTCTATCCAGGGAACAACCCAGAGTCCTTGATGAAGCTGCTTATGTTCTGGATGCTCGTCGAGCCCAGGTCAGCTAGGTCATCGAAGAAGTACGCACCCAGACAGCGCAGCCTTAGGGTTGCGAGTGCCGGGCATTGGCAGAGGAAGTGCTTCATGCTTTCTTCTTCCTCCTCATCAAGACAGTTTCTGCAGAAATCATTGAGGGGAGCCCCCAGTCTGCTGGCATGTCTACCGATAAGGCAGTGCCCGGTCAGCACGCCTACTACTTTGCTGATGGTTCGTCTCTTGAGTGATACTAAATCCTGTGACCTGTGTCGGTCTAGAGAGGGCCAGATCAGCCTGGTGGTCACGCAGGTGTCTTCGCGTTTCCAAGTATTGTCGGTGATCTTTGTAAATGATCGTTCGACTACGTGCTTATAGGAGGAGAAGGGTACTCCTATATGCGACAGGATGTCCGTGTCTGGAAGGCTGGTGCCCCGTCTAGCAAGCTCATCCGCCTTCTCGTTCCCTGGGATGTTGCTATGACCGGGCACCCAAGTTATATTAATGTCAACACTCTCTGCTAGTTGGTTTAGCAGAGAGCGGCATTTGGCTACGACCTTCGAGGAGGTGCATGCACTAGCCAGCGATTTTAATGCAGCTTGGCTATCAGTAAGGATAGTGATACTATTGGGGGATAGCGTGCTTCTAGTAATCTTCTAGTAGCCTCTAGAACGGCCATCACTTCCGCTTGAAACACGCTGCAGTGGTCGGGCAGGCGGAAGGATACTTCGAAGCCTAAGTGTTCGGAAAAGATTCCGGCACCAACCCTATCATCTATCCTGGATCCGTCGGTAAAAATTAATACCGGGTTTAGTTGTCTGAGGGGGCCCTCTCCCCAATCCTGTCTAGCAGGAATGAAGACATTGAATCTACAGTCAAACGAGGGTTTGGGTGTGGTATAGTCCAGTTTGGGGGCACGTGAATCTAGGATTTTCGAATGTCCATAGTCCGTGCGTGTCCACGGATTAGCCGCGTTTAGCTTTGCGGCCGCGGAAGTCGCAATTTGCTTGCTGAAGGTTTCCACCGGTAGAAGGTGGAGAATAGTGTTCAGCGCTTTGGTTGGGGTTGTTCTGAGAGCGCCAGTAATAAGTAGGGTGGCTGTTCTTTGGGCCTTTTCTAAGGCCTTGCAGTGGCAGTCCTTCTCCAGGGCTATCCACCAGACCAGAACTCCATAGATCAAAATGGGTCTTATAACGGTCACAAAGAGCCAGTGTGTAATTTTGGGCTCCAGGCCCCATTTTTTGCCAATGGTTTTCCTACAAGTATACAGGGCAACTGTGGCCTTTCTTACTCTCTCCTGTATGTTGGCTCCACAGTCCAATTTACTATCCAGGATGAGTCCTAGGTATTTTACCTGTCTAGAGAGGCTTAAGTTTGTCCCATTGAGGGGTCCTGAAGGTGGGAGTCTTGTGCTTCCTGGTAAATAGCAATAGCTCCGTTTTGTCCGGATGTACACTGAGTCCACAGCTGGTACTCCAAAAGGCGATTTTAGTTAAGGCCCGTTGCAGAAGCTCGGATAGAGTGTTTAGATCTTTACCCGAGACAGAAATAACAATATCATCCGCGTAAGCAACCACCTTATAGCCCGTACGGTCCAGGTCTAGGAGAAGATCATTCAGGGTGAGGTTCCATAGGAGCGGTGACAGGACTCCTCCTTGGGCTGACCCTGTCCGCATATTTCCTGATGGACGCTGTACCCAGACTTGAGCTGATGATCCTGCTCGTCAATCAACTCAGTCACCGATCCCTCTATTCCCAGATTGCGCAGGACGTGGTGATTGCAGCCGGTTTGATATTATTGAAGGCACCCTCAATATCTAGGAATGCAGCAAGTGTGTATTCCTTGTAGAGTAGTGATTTTTCTATTTGGTTAATCAGGGTGTGCAAAGCTGTTTCTACAGATTTACCCTTGGTGTAAGCGTGCTGGGAGTGTGATACTTTAACTGGGTTCACATTTTCCCTAATGTAAGCATCTATCAGCCTCTCTAAGGTCTTGAGAAAGAACGAAGAGAGACTGACAGGCCTGTAATCCTTCGGTTTGCTGTGGGAGGCCTTACCCCCTTTGGGGAGGAAGACCACCTTAACTTCCATCCAGGATTCAGGAATGCTTGTTAAACTTAGGCAGGCCTCGAAAATCGCCATCAGCCATGGAGCAATAATGGTTGATGCTTTCTGAAGCTCTGCCGGAATGATGCCATCTAAACCCGGGGATTTAAAGGGTTGGAAGCTATTTATAGCCCAGTTCAGTCTCCTTTCATCAAGGATATTTCTGGCGATAGCGTTGTGATTAGGAGCGACCGTTAACGTCTCAGCCCGAGCTGAAGTGCAGCTGGGGAAGTGAGTGTTGATTAACAGCTCCAGGGTATCCAAGCACGTTAGGGTCCAGTCCCCGTTTTGTTTTTGCAGGAGACTTGGAGTGCTGGGGGTAAGAGAGAGAATTCTCCGGAGCCTGTTGGCCGCAGGGATTCCCTTCACATTGCTACAAAAGTGTTCCCATGAGGAACGTTTGGCAGTCCTAACCAGTTTTTTAAAGTTCCTTAGACTTACTTTGTAGGACGCCCGATCGTTAGTCCTTCTTGACAGATTAAACTGTTTGCGGCACTCTTTCCTTGCGGTCGAGATTTCCGTGGACCACCAAGGGGCTTGAGTTTCCCCTTGGGTTTAGTGAAGGGACATGAGATACGTGTAGCTTTATTACACGCCTTGGTGAGGGTATTTACCACCCCGTTTAGCTCCTGTATGGATTGAATGGCGGGTGGCCCATCCTAAGGTAGCGTTTCGAAAAGGACTCAATTATATGTGTCTCAGTTAGTTCTCCTATAAGGTGAATAGATCGGTTTTCGCAAGTCCAGGGCGAACTGTAAATACCGATGATCGGAGAGGGTGGGTTCATTGGATACTCTCCAATTCCTTATTAGGTGAGCTGCCTGTTCATTGACTAACGTGATGTCCAGAACTTCTTGCCTCACCGAGTTGATGAATGTTGGTTCGTTGCCCACATTGCAGATGCAGAGGTTGTTAGTAAGAATAAAATCCAATAAAGACTCACCTCTGTCATTAACGTCTGAGCTGCCCCAGACTGTATGGTGCGTATGGGGTGCTTTGCTGGCCCCATATTAGATATAATTAGTATGTTATTGATAGTAACTCTAGGGATGGAAAAGATTTAGTTATTTATTTTTTAATAAAGGGATTTCTTTTTGAATCTGATTAAAATAAAATTATTTTAATTTATTTAGTTTAATTTAATTTAATTAATTTAATTTAATCTATATATTAATACGTGAAGAGAAAACTTTTTACCCCTTTTTAAGCATATTGGACGGACGGAGGAGTGTAAGATTTGGCATAGTTAAAGTTTATATAGAGAAGAAGTGCAGAAAGCTAATAGTTATTTATAATATGTGTTACAAATACAATAAATTAAATTAAATAAATTCATTATTTACGTTCATACTATCAATTTTAAACACATAGTAGTCTGTAGTCAAACTGTCGTAATTTTATTATTGACAGTGCCAATTTCAAACACACATAGTAGGCTGTTTACAGTCGTATTATTCGTAGTAAAGTAACCCCAGTAGGTCGAATTTCGACCAGAGGGCGACCACTAGTATATATAAAACTACAAGATTTTTATACGTTTTTTCGATTTTACGGGAAAAGTATAAAGGGTACAGCTTTCGGAATTATCTCAAAAAATTGGAAAAAAATCTATCTTTCTTTTGGTGTAAACAAATTTTCACTTTTATAAACCGGTTTTTTTTTATCCACCAAAACGTGTTTTTTTTTCATGACTTTACATGACTTTACAAATTTCCCTCCCCAAAACCCACACCTTCACTTACTCTTTTCAACTTCTCAATAATTTTCCTATAATCTCGCGTCTCTCTACTTTCACCTCATATTTTTCTTTTTTTTCCACCACCCCCCAACTCCTCAAAGTAACTTTTTAAGAAAAAGTTTTTTTTTCACCCCACTCGCACACATCACCACCCCCAATATTACTTTTAATTTTTTTCTGACCAACTGCGTTTACGTAAAAATCTAATTCCTTCGCAATTACCTCCCTACAACCCTTCCTCAACTTTTTGCAGATTCACATCTTCATTTTCTCACCTGGGCTTCGAGCAAATCGCCCCCACCCACCCGTAAGTTCACCTCTTTTTCACACCCTTTTTTCCATGGGATTTTCACCTTTATTTTTTTTTCTCCCAAACCGCTCTAAGGAATTTATACGCATTTAAATATGTTCGACAAGAACTCATTTCGGACCAAATATCAAAAAATAAAAAACATTCTATGTCTGTGAGCCCGGATAATCATCTACCTACCTCACCTGTTTTCGCTAGGGAAATTCACTTTTTCTAATCAATCCCAAGAATTGCCCACAAGTCGATCGCTTTGCTCGACGCACAGCGGCAGACCCTCACGAATCGAACCTCAACCCTGTCCCCGCGGCAAACGAAACCCCGGCAATTTCCTAAAAAAATTTCACCCGACCGAACCGTGAGGGGAAGCCGCGAACACGCGACCGAAGCATGCTTTGCTTCGTCTGTGATAGGGGACGCCCGCGCCGTCGTGTCGCCCCGCACGAACGAACTTCTCCCCTCGCGTCCCTGCGTCGTGTCACGTCTCGCCTATCGCAGCCGACTACTGTTCGGCAGCCGAACGATTTCTTCCCCTTTCCTTCCTGTGACGTATTACGTCTCGCCTATCCCAACCGATTGTTCTGTGGGCCTCATTTTCGCCGCTTTTTCGATCAGAACTTTTTTCCCGCGGACTCCCAAGCCCCGTGCTCAGGCAATTCTTAACGCATTTCCACGGGATAAAATTCATAGGATAGCCTGAGATTTCTTCTATCTTCCGATCTTTTCCCCAATATTTTCCGTGGCCCCCTTTCCCCGCAAAAAAATTACAAACCAGACTCTCCAAAAATCGCCTTTTTTGCAATTTTCAGCTAAACCACCCAACCGAATTTCATCAACTCTCTTTTATATCGAAGATCTTCCGAACATCTACCACTGGCCCCAACATGAGCCCCCTACATCCCAATTTTCATATAGAATTTACCAAAAATCTTTTTTCAAAAAATTTTCCAAGCCCATTGCAAGGCAAAAATTTCTCTCTGAACAGACTATGCTGCGTCCCTTTCGTTTGCCTGGCGTTCCCCATTGCTAAACAGCGCACTCTCTCCTCCTTATGATGTTGGGTTTTTGCCCCGATTTGTTGTTGTGATGTAATTTGGAAATAATGCGTAAGGTATATTTACTTGCGTGGCTTTTAATTACCTTTTCGCAGAGGTGTTACCCACCGCATTGGATTAGATAGCAATTTCGTCTTAATCTTAATTCTTCCCTCCCCCAAATTCAATTCTTGAGTTTTCATAGAAATTTTTTCAAAAAATTTTTCAAGCCCATTGCAATGCAAAAATTTCTCTCTGAACAGACTATGCTGCGTCCCTTTCGTTTGCCTGGCGATGGCGTTCCCCATTGCTAAACAGCGCACTCTCTCCTCCTTACGATGTTGGGTTTTTGCCCCGATTTGTTGTTGTGATGTAATTTGGAAATAATGCGTAAGGTATATTTACTTGCATGGCTTTTAATTACCTTTTCGCAGAGGTGTTACCCACCGCATTGGATTAGATAGCAATTTCGTCTTAATCTTAATTCTTCCCTCCCCCAAATTCAATTCTTGAGTTTTCATAGAAATTTTTTCAAAAAATTTTTCAAGCCCATTGCAAGGCAAAAATTTCTCTCTGAACAGACTATGCTGCGTCACTTTCGTTTGCCTGGCGTTCCCCATTGCTAAACAGCGCACTCTCTCCTCCTTATGATGTTGGGTTTTTGCCCCGATTTGTTGTTGTGATGTAATTTGGAAATAATGCGTAAGGTATATTTACTTGCATGGCTTTTAATTACCTTTTCGCAGAGGTGTTACCCACCGCATTGGATTAGATAGCAATTTCGTCTTAATCTTAATTCTTCCCTCCCCCAAATTCAATTCTTGAGTTTTCATAGAAATTCTTAACCAATTTTCACCAATCAAATTTTAAAAAATTTTCCAACATCTCTTTTATTTATTTATAATTTTTTCCAATTGTTTAACAACCTCCCTGCCCCCCAAAAACACCAGCGAAGTGGTACATCTCCTAAAAATGCTTCGCCTCTCAAATTAATCCAAAAAATTTCTCAGAATTCAATGCGAAAAATTGAAATTCTAGCGGATTTCCGTACAAATTTCTATGCTCACTGTTCAGCCAATTCTTAACGCATTTTCATTCGGAAAATTTTATAAGATACCTTGGCATGAGCTCTATCTTTGGATACCTTCCCCAATATTTTCCGTTGCTTCCTCCCCCCGCAAAACCAAAATTTACGGCCCAAAGTTCTCTTTCAAATTCCGGCTAAACTGTCCAACAGAATTTCTTCAACTTTATTTCACATCCAAGGTATCTCGAAGATCTTCCACTAGCCCCAACATGAACCTCCTTCAATCCCATTTTCATATAGAATTTAGCAACGAACGCCCAAAGCGTGTTTTGCTCTACCAAATCCCCAGCTAGGGGACGCCACCGCCACGAACGAACTTCTCCCCTCGCGTCTCTGCGTCGTGGTACGTCTCGCCTATCGCAGCCGACTGTTCGGCAGCCGAATGATCTCCTCCCCTCACGTTCCTGTGACGTATTACGTCTCGCCTATCGCGACCGATTGTTCTGTGGGCCTCATTTTCGCCGCTTTTTCGATCGGATATTTTTTCCCGCGGATTCCCAAGCCCCGTGCTCAGGCAATTCTTAACGTATTTCCACGGGGTAAAATTCACAGGATAGCCTGGGATCTCTTCTATCTTCCGATCCTTTCCCCAATATTTTCCCTTGCCCCATTTCCCCGGAAAAAAATTCCAAACTAGACTCTCCAAAAATCGCATTTTTCCCAATTTCCAGCTAAACCAACCATCCGAATTTCATAAACTTTCTTTTATATAGAAGATATTCCCAATGTCTACCACTGGCCCCAACATGAGCCTCCGACGCCCTCATTTTCATATATAATTTAGCAAAAATCTGTTTTCAAAAAAATTTTCCAAACCCATTGCAAGGCAAAAATTTCTCTCTGAACAGACTATGCTGCGTCCCTTTCGTTTGCCTGGCGTTTCCCCATAGCTAATCAGCGCACTCTCTCCTCCTTATGATGTTGGTTTTTTGCCCCGATTTGTTATTGTGATGATGTAATTAGGAAACAGTGCGTAGGGTAAATTTACTTCCATGGCTTTTAAAATTACCTTTCCGCAAAGGTGTTACCAGCCGCATTGGATTAGATAGCAATTTCGTCTTAATTCTTCCCTCCCCCAAATTCCATTCTTGAGTTTCCATAGAAATTCTTAACCAATTTTCACCAATCAAATTTTAATAAAATTTTCCAACATCTCTTTTATTTATTTAGAATTTTCCCCAATTTTTAAACAACCTCCCTACCCTCCAAAACCACCTCCGAAGTGGTACATCTCCTAAAAATGCTTCGCCTCTTAAATTAATCTAGAAAATTTCTCAGAATTCAATGCAACGAAAAAGAAAGTCGAGCGGATTTCCGTACGAATTTCTATGCTCACTGTTCAGCCAATTCTTAACGCATTTTCATTCGGAAAATTTTATAAGATACCTTGGCATGAGCTCTATCTTTGGATACCTTCCCCAATATTTTCCGTTCCTCCTCCTCCTCCCCCCGCAAAACCTAAAACTACTAGTTTACGTCACTGCGTAGTAATACGTCACACACATACTAAACGAATGTTCCATGGGCCCCATTTTCGCTGCTTTTTTGATCCGATATTTTTTCCCACGGTTTCCCATGGCCCGTGCTCTGGCAATTCTTAACGCATTTCCACGGGGTAAAATTCACAGGATAGCCTGGGATATCTTCTATCTTTTGATTCTTTCCTCAAAATTTTCCGTTGGCCCCTTTCCCCACAAAAATATTCTAAACCAGACACTCCAAATTTATTACCTTTACGCAAAAGTGTTATCCGCCGCATTGGATTTCCGAAAATCTTCGACTAGCCCCAACAACATGAAGCCCCCTTCGCCTTTTTTTTTTTTTCAATACAGCATTTAACAAATGTATGTTTTCAGCGATTGTTTATAAGCAAGCATACAAATATTCAAATTCAAAAGGAAATTCAATTTTTTAACTCGAACCCAAGAATTATCCATAATTCACGTATAGCGAGCGGCAGCTCCATACGAATCGAGCCTCACCCCCGTGGTCGTGCCACCCCGTGACGTCAGAATTTCACACCTAAGCTCAACCATCACGCTCGGAGTATGATCAAGGGCTTTGCCGTTCGGCGCACACGCGCGCTCTCCTTTTGGTCAACATGGATGGATTTCTGATCAGCTGATCAAGTTTCTTTGACCTATTTACTAAAAAATGGGTGCGACGAACGTATTTACGTTATGAAGGTCAAGGTATGTGTGAGACCATTGCCTATCTCACCAAATTAAATAGGGGCAGGCTCTATCTGGGGAATTGAATAAAGTTAATGGTGGTGCATTTTACATAATAGCTGTATTCAGAAACTAATTCCGGAATCGGAGCGAGGAACTACTTGGAACCACTTGGAACTATCTGGGTTCAGGCGAGTTTCTGAACAACATGGAACCATTTGACATTTCTATATAAGTAGTGGTAACTGTCACTAAACTAAATAAAATATGAATTCGTAATTAAAATTTCCGTTCGCAAATTAATTACACAAACTAATTTTCATTTAACATTTTATAATAAACCGCCGGTACTGCACAAAAATCAAGCCAGAAATGCCCCCTGACAGAGCTTTTGCCGAACTGTCAACGTCACTAACACAATCACATCAAGGAATCATTCCTTTCAACCCCAGGAAAAGACAGAACGATTGGAACCAGGTTCCGGAACCATAGTTCCGATTTTCTGAACAGGGATGGAACTAGTTCCCTCCATTTTCTGAACAACTTGGGTTCAACCCAATCGTTCCGGAATTAGTTTCTGAATACAGCCTATGTCCTCCGTAATTGTTAATAATGCCAGAGCGCTTAGTAATATTGCCACTTACCTTGCAAATGACCAAATTTCAAAATGCAATAATGCACACCCCATTGATAGAATTTCAACTGATCCCAATGACAATGCCCAAAATTGTGACGGTAATGATATTTCCATTAGTGCCGGCAGCATCAATTGTCCTACTAACTCTGCTGCTCCCCTTCCTCTAGCAGCTGCCCCTGATGTTATTGAAACCAAAAACAGAAATAAAAAACATCTCTACAAAAACCTAAAAAAGAACAACAAAAATCCTATTAATAAACTACAAGGTGTCCCATTAACAGCCGATAAAGGCATTAGTAATAATAATGTAATTATTAATAACGATCCTAGGCCCAACGCAATTTCCACTTCTATCGTTAGTGGTATTAGTAATGCCGCTCCGGAAGTGAACAATTTAAAAGTAGTTCCCTCACGCCACGCGCTGTTCATCTCCAGGTTCACTTCCGACACTAATACCACCGATATTTTAAAATACATTTCAGACCATAATATTTCCACTAGCAACCTCTCTTGTCGTAAAATAAGTAACCCCACTAAGCCGATTGCATCTTTTCTTCTAAATGCGCCAGAATTAATTTATTCCAAACTCCTTGACTCCACTTTTTGGCCATCTGGTGCTTTGATCAAACCTTTTGTTCCCAAGAATCTGACCTCTCTAAGCTCCAAACGCTTACTTGGAACAAATAATGCTCCTGTTATTACGCAATCTTCTAGTGCTCTTGATTTATCAAAAAACTAAATAATTTCCGGACGATTTCCCTGTACTATCAAAATGTCAGGGGTTTAAGAACTAAAAGTAGATCTTTTTACCAATCCACTGTTGCTAGTGACTTTGATATTATTGCTCTCACTGAGACCTGGCTTCATAGCGGTTTTTTTGATGCGGAGCTATTTGACTCCTCGTACCAGGTTTTCCGTAGGGATAGGTATCTCAGCTCTGAGGCCCGCGGGGGTGGTGTTCTTATTGCTTGCAAAAACGAATTGTGTTGCAGCAATATTCCCTTACCTGATTCTTGCGACAACCCTGACGTCGAGGCAATTTGTCTTAAAGTTGTTGATAAAAATCATTCTCTATTTATTTTGTGCTGTTATATTCCCCCCGATAAGCTCAATACAGTTGACGACAGGGGCAACAACCTCTATGACTCTCTTATTCACATTTTGGAATTCGTTTCAAATTTAATGTGTCTCTCTGACGAACTTTTGTTAATAGGTGACTTCAACCTACCCAATGTACAATGGGTATTTAATTCGGATGACGAGTGTTGCTATCCTTCCAACAACCTTAATCCGAAAGAATCTTCCTTTCTCGAATCTCTCTTTTCTTGTGGTCTCCTTCAATTAAGCACAGTTAACAATGTATTGGGGAGGCAGCTTGATTTACTTTTTTCTTCGGGCAGTGATAATATAATTGTTCAACGCTGCCCTTTAGCCATGTCCACTGTCGATAAGTACCACCCACCCCTCCAGATTGATTTCTGTTTTAACTCAAAAGTTCTTCCTCTGAATGAGGATAGCAACATGATTTATGATTTCAAAAACGGTGATTTCGACGAACTCAACTGCAGGTTGTCTTCTATTGATTTCGGGTCTCTCTTATCTGCAAGTTCAATCGATGACAACGTCGCAAAACTTTACGATTCTCTTCTGTTAAACTTTGACTACTGCGTTCCTGTTAAACGCCGCCGTCTTCCCAGTTCTTCGCCCCCCTGGTTCAATTCAGATTTAAGAAAGCTAAGAAATAAGAAAAATAAATTGTGGAAGTTATACCTGCAGTCGAAGGATACTGAGTCATATAACACATTTGTAGAGTGTTATAATGAATTCAACTACCACGCCTCCGTTCTTTATGAGGATTACCTCAATAAAACTAAAAACGATTTATATAGTAATTCGCGCGCGTTTTTCACTTTTGTTAACGCCAAGAGGTGTACTGATGGCTATCCATGTACTATGTCTTACGGGGGTTTTTCGAGCGGAGTTTCGCAATCAATTTGTGACATGTTTGCATCCTTCTTTGAAAAATCCTTTTCCTCTCCTAATTTCCAACCTGATACTAACCAGTTTCATCATCTTAACCTTAATCCAACCCCTTTCGACCTCTCTATTAATATCACTCCTGAAATTGTTCACAAGTTTATTGCCGAACTTCCTACCGACTATTCTTCTGGTCCTGATGGTATTCCCCCTGCGGTTCTTAAACTTTGTGTCAATGTACTTGCCGAACCCTTGTCTATTATTTTTCAGAAATCTCTTAATTCTGGCCAATTTCCTAGTATATGGAAAGACTCTTTCATTATCCCAATCTTTAAGAAAGGATGCCGTAGTGATGTTTCTAATTATAGGCCGATTGCTAAATTGTCCTGTATTCCCAAGCTCTTCGAATCAATTATTTACTCTGAACTCTCTAAGATTTGTACAAGGCTTATATCCTTAAATCAACATGGTTTTCTTCAAGGTCGTTCTACTTCCACTAACCTCTTAGAGTTCGTTGAGTATACCTTAAATGGATTCAAAACAGGTTTACAAACTGATTGTATTTACACTGATTTCAGTAAAGCTTTCGATAAAATTTCTCACCCAATCATCATTCTTAAGTTGAAAAGTTTGGGTTTCCCTCCTCCCTTTCTTGAATGGGTGCAATCTTACTTGCATGATAGATCCTATCATGTCTCTTTTCGTGGTTCCTTATCGAGAAGTATTTTGGCTACGTCAGGTGTCCCTCAGGGTAGTCATCTTGGACCTCTTCTGTTTATTCTTGCTATCGATGATATCACTCACCTGTTGAAATCTTGCAAAATTCTTATTTATGCTGACGACATGAAGATTTTCCGTCGTATTGAGAATATAAATGACTGCGAGTTGGTTCAAAACGACCTAGATACTTTACAGTCCTGGTGCTTGTACAACAATTTGGAGCTTAATATTTCTAAGTGCGAAATTATTTCATTTTATAGACGGCACAACCCCTTTAATTTCGATTACTCCTTGTCTGGCTGTTCTCTTCGTCGCGTTGACATTGCGCGTGACCTTGGCATTCTCCTGGATAGAAAACTTGACTTTGCTGAGCATATCAATTACATGGTTTCCAAGGCTTCCGCTTTGTTAGGATTTGTAAAAAGATGGTCTCGGGAATTTAATAACGTATCTATATACAAGCAGTTATACATTTCTCTAGTTAGGCCTATCCTGGAATACGGTAGTCTTGTTTGGTCACCTTATTATGCAATTCATGCTAATAGAATCGAGTCTGTCCAGAAAAAATTTGTTAGGTTTGCGTTGAGAAACTTGCCTTGGGATAATCCTCATATCCTTCCTCCCTACAAAGACCGCTGTCTGTTGCTTAGCATGCACTCGCTTCAAGAACGTCGTGTTGTGGCGGATGTCACTTTTGTCCACCAGCTGGTTAATGGTATAGTTGTTTCTCCGTCTTTGAGAACCTTATTCATTCCCAGACAGAATCCTCATAACCTTAGAAATGTACCTTTGTTCCAAATTAGTACATCTCGAACTAACTATGGGTACTTCCAACCCAGTAATCGTATGTGTTTGAATGTTAATATGCATGCCGATTTGTTTAATAATTGTATTAGCAAGCATGTGTTAAAAAAGTCGTTGTTTGATCGTTTTGCATGTGACGGTTTGGTGGGTGTTATTACTAACACCGGGCCAAATGATGATCAGTTTCATGCAAGAGATTAATTTTCTCTGAAGCTTGAACTAAGCTGATGGTCCTATGTAAAAAAAAAAAAAAAAAAAAAAATATTTCTTTCGGCGACCCCACTTCCTAGAGAAAGAGCTGTTAGAGAGACGAACACCAACGAACGAGAGAGCGTAGGCGATTGAGCGCCTTCCTCTCACGCTCCTGTGACGTTAACCCTCCCTGAGGCCATAGATTGGAACTTTGCGCCAAAATAACGGCCGTGAGGAATGAATCTGACGTTTGGCGCTCATTGCATGGTATATCTTTGCAACTTGGCGAATTAACTATTTAGCTTTCCCAATTTTATTGGAATAAAATCTAAATTGTAATTTTTTTCTATCTTTAATTTATGCTGTGAGGACTTCACGGTATAAATCATATTTTTAAAATCATTTCTTTGTGGTGTATGGCATTTTTGGTGTGTTTTGTGTATACCAGCTTGAGGTGGAACAATTAAGGTAAGCGGATTATTATTTTTATTATTTAAAATTCTTTAGGGTTCCGAGGCTTTATAAAACCAATAAATATACATATTATGTGATTGTCACTCTCCTGAAATTCACTGATGTTCGTTTAATGCATTGAAGCTTTGGAAACTACTAGATCTCCAAAAGTGTTATTAATTTTACAGTTGGACTAAAATTGGTGCTAAAATTGCTATTCTTCAAATTTGTTAATTTTACTTGGGAGAAAAACAAATCCGTGTTAAAAATTCGTGGTAAAATTTCGTGTTAAAATTCTGTGTTAAAAATTCTGCTTTCAGAAACCAAATTGAATTTATAGTTCATTATTATAAATCGAAAATAATAACAAATCCTTGACAGAGTTTAATATCATTTTTCAAATTTTTTCTTACGAATATATAGAGTTGAATATAAAAACTCCGCGCTAAAGCTTAATATCATTAATAAATTATTTCTTTAGGTTCCGCTTGAATGTGTAGAAATTTTTTTTTTTCTATAATATTATTTTTAATGTCCGTCATCAGGTTAATAAAAATGATCGTAGTCCTAAAATAAAATGTTCTAATAAGATTTCAACAAATTCTAAAATAGTTATTGAATCAAATAAAATAAAGTTAATATATAGTTTAATTTTATATTATCAAAAACATACATTTGCGAGGGACGAAATCATTAATAGTTTATTGAAAAAATTATTATATTTGCTATAAATTATTGTAAATTAACAAAAAATACTGAGTATCATAAGTTTTACTTTAAAAACTGAAAAAAACTGTAATGCATAAATTAAGATATGTATTGTTTAATTTCTTTTACTTTTTTATTCAATAACGATATATTATAAATTTTTTTATTTGGGAACCGTTTTCTATAAATTATTATTGAGTAATAATTAAATACTCGAAATGGAACCCTAATTTATCCTCGAATTGTGTTTTTTTTTTTTTTTTAACAAATGTTTTTTTTTTCCAGTTTCACAAACTTGGGTTGGTAGACCAAAAATTCCAAAAAAGGCTAAAGGATTGTCGTTGTTTTTTTGTTTTTCTTTTTGCTGTGCTTTGTTTACTTTTTTTCTTTTCTTTGATCTCATTTATTATAAGTACTATATTTTATAATTTTTTTTTGCTTAGTAGTATAGAATAACAATACGTAAAAAATATAATTATACAATATGCCTTTTAAACGCTTACCATATAGTATAACATGCGTAGCATCTGGTAGTATCAGCCAAGTATGCACTAATTTCGGTGAAAGTGCAAATAAGCAATGTATGGCTATTGGTGTAACAGCCATTGCATATTCTTCTATTTCAAATAGAAATTTGATTACATCCGCGGAAATTGACGAAGTTGTAATGAATGGTGACATTTTTTACAACAGATGTAGACCGAATGGAGAGTACGTTTTTTTATCTGCGGAGGATATTCAGCCAAATATACAATTATCCTCAGGTCACAATTTTAGTATAGAGAAAATTTTCCCAACATTTGATGGCGGAATGGGAATAATTTATCGGAAAGTTGGTAATCAGGACCCAGTTATAGGAGTGCTCGAAGAGAGACTTAGAGAAGTTTTTGCGGTAGCCTTACCTAATGATGGTTACTTATTTACTGCTCACAATGTGACGTGTGCATTTTGGGTGGTAAATAATACTTATTATAGTTTCGATTCACATCGGGTGAATAACAAAAAATTACCGGACGGAATTAATGGAGTGGCTAGATTTTTCAGTTGCAAATCTGTCAGGGATTTAGCAACTGCATTATTAACTGGACATGAGAGGGATAATGCCAATTTTGAAATTGTTCAAATAAGGCCTCAACTGCTTGAAACCCACGATCAAAGTGATCCTAACGTTTCAAGCAGGAAAAGGCCTTTATTGAACGAGGAAGAAATTGAGGAAATCCCTGCTCCTCAGGTTAATAGTGTTATATCTTCCTCCGAAATCCGGTTCAAGAGGCCGGTTGGGCGGCCGAAAAAAAGACAGCGTAGGACGAGGAAGGAAGTAGCCGTTCCAGAGCCGGTTGAGCTTCACATTTCCGATACTTCTGTCGCTGTGGTATCTGAACCAGAATTGCCAGAAGTGACGGCTGTACCGGAAGTGTTGGGAGTATCAACTGCTGGAACTGGAACTTTTACTTGCTTAGCGGATAGGAATGGTGCTAATTTAGATATCGTTGTACAGTATAATTTAAAAGCGCCCGCCTCATTAACGTCAGATGATTGCCACAAATGCCAGTATTGCGGTGCGTGTCTGTTCGAGGAAGAAAAGGGTCAAATAGCCTATTGTTGTGGTCGCGAAGGAGTTAATTTTAGGGGAAAACTTCCAGAGCTTGATGCTGAATTTTACAACAATAGCTATTTTTTGAATAATTCGAGGCAATACAATAATCTGTTTGCCTTTTCCGGGCTTGGTTCAACTGGTGGATTTCAATATCCAACAACGGGTATATCGTTCGTGAAAGTTTTGGGACGCATATATCATCGGGTGTTTGATCTAAGTTATAGAGGAACAACGAATAATTCTATGCTCTACATTGAAGATAATGTAGAGCGACAAAGAATAGCAGAAGGTCGAGGATTAAATGTCGGCATTCTGCAACAAATTGAGAGACATCTCAATTTGGTTAACCCGTTAGTGTCCTCTTTTCGTAGATTACACGCCCATGCAGATAGTAGCGCTCATTTGGTTTTCGAAAATACTTCACGAGCGGTACACGGACCCGTTGTCGGTGATGTGCCAGTTTGTAATGAAATTGCTGGAATTATAAAAACTGGCACTCTCGACAGTGAACGCCGAAGTGTCGTTGTTTGGAAGGTGGGGCATTCACAGCCCCACCAAGTAAATTATTTAAGTTCGACATATGAGTGTTTGCAGTATCCACTCATTTTTCCTCGAGCAACTGCAGGATGGCATCCGGGATTATTAAATAGGAATGGGAAAAAGATAACCCAAACGAAATATTACAGATTATATCTTCTTGCTGAGCCTAGGTTCACGTGTTTGAGGCATTTAGGGCAAGAGTACTTCGTCGACATGTGGTGTCGAGTGGAGGAAGAAAAATTACAATTTATTAGAAATAATCAAAAATCGGTTCTGCGAATATCGAATAGGGAAGAAATAGATGAAACGATCGCCGGAGAGGGAGGAATTATGGTAGGGAAGGTATATTTGCCTTCAACATTTACTCATGGTCCGCGGTATATGCAGAAACATTATCATGATGCAATGGCATTAGTAAGGAGATTAGGGAAGCCAACATATTTTCTGACAGTTACATGTAATCCCCGTTGGCCAGAAATTAAGAATAGTTTACGCCAAGGCGAATATAGCATGGATCGCCCGGATCTTTGTAATAGGGTATTCAAGAATAAATTACAAAATCTTATGCGTCTCATTCGTACCGGTAAGCTATTTGGAAAAATTTCCTATGTAGTACACGTTATTGAATTTCAAAAACGTGGACTACCCCATGCCCATATTGCTATCTGGATTGAGGGAGGGGGTCCAATGTTTTCTGACGAAATTGATAAAGTTGTCAGGGCAACAATTCCTTCAGAAAATGAAGCTGGAGGAAGGCTCCGAAGAATTGTTTTGCAACATATGTTGCACGGTCCATGTGGTTCTGGACATTTAAATTCACCTTGCATGGACAGGGAAAAGCGGAAATGCAAGAAATTCTTTCCCAAACCTGCGAATGAATCGACGTATATAGATGACGGTGGCTATGTTAAATATAAGAGGCCCTGTCAAGATAGAGTAACAGTAACAGTTGGGGGTAATAGTCGCCTGGTAGACGATACCTGGGTAGTTCCTTATAATCCAGCTATCCTTCTGATAATGGATTGCCATGCTAACTTAGAAATTGCTACTTCAACAAAGACATTGAAATATATGATGAAATATATTCATAAAGGTCCAGATTCCTCTAGAATTGCTATTATCCAAAATCCTTCAGATTCAAATAATATACCTTTACGTATTAGGACCACAGCAGAAAATGATGAAATCGCGGCCTTTGTCAATGCCCGATATGTTTCTGCTGCTGAAGCGGTATGGCGGCTGCTAGAATATGATGTTAGCGGCCGGACGCCTACTGTTATTGCACTTCCTGTGCATCTTCCAAATAGAGAAACGGTCGTATTCCGACCTGGAGGAGAACTCGAGGCTGCTGAACGCAGTGTTTCTAAGCTTATGCTCTATCTCGAAAGGCCCCAGGTTGAGGAGTTAGCTAATTTAGCATATAGCGATTTTTATGAACGTTACAACATAGTTAGAACTAGATCAACAAATAGTAGAGTTAATATTTTAGTACATCCTAGAGAAAGTTATTTTATCGCGCCCAGGCAAAGGGGTAGTGCTGTAGCCCGTTTGTACTGGATGTCCCCGACATTAGGAGAATTATTCTTTTTGAGGATGCTGTTGGCAATTTATCCTGCCAACAGTTTTATAGATTTACGAACTATAGATGGTCAGGTATTTAGTACTTATCAGGAGACTGCGAGGGCAAGGGGACTACTCGACACTGAAGACGAATATTTTATTGCAATGCGGGAAGCAGTAGTCTTCAGGACTGGTAGTGGGCTTAGGCAGCTATACCTATCTTTTATTATTTTTGGGGCTCCAGCTAGACTTCTCTGGGAAGAGTTCAAGGATTATCTAAGTGAGGATTTCCTTAGATTAAGACCTGAACGAAATCCAGAGAATTTAGAATGGGCTCATACCAAATCTCTGCGTTTGATTGATAGGATGCTGCGTCGTCACGGCAGAAATCTTCGAGATATGGGTTTACCCGAAATCGAAGATGGTGACAGTACCGAAGTTGGCAGGGAACGGGTCCAATGGGATAGAGAAATTTGTAAAAATTTCTCCGATCATTGGATGCCGTTACTAAATCCTGATCAAACCAACTTTGTTCAGATGGTAATACGTTCAGTACTGGAACCCGCGGAATCAAACCAACACACACATTTCTTTTTGGATGGTCCCGCGGGAACCGGTAAAACTTTGGTACTGAACGTCATTACAAATCATTTACGTTCGCAAAGTCGTATTGTACTGTGCACTGCCTCTACGGGAATTGCAGCTTTAGGTTATGAAGGTGGAACTACGGCACATAGCATGTTTCGATTGCCAATCGATATTAATAATTTAGGGCGAGGTAATATTAACTGGAATAGCCAGAGAGGTCAATTGTTAAGGGAAGCAGATTTAATTATTTGGGATGAATGTACAATGGCCAATAGGGCGTCAGTTGTAGTTTTAGATAATTCTTTAAAAGACCTCTGTCAATCGCAAAAACTTTTTGGGGGTAAAATAATAATTTTTGCGGGGACTTTAGACAAATTGCTCCAGTTATAGAACATGCTATGCCAGATGATATAATTCGCGGTTCCCTGAAGTATTCACCATTTTGGAGCAGTATAAAGAAATGCGGTCTTAGCGAACCGCAAAGATCTAGAGATAGGTATTTTACAAATTTTACTTTAGCAATAGGAGAAGGAAGAGTAAGGGAAGTATTAATTAATAATTCAAACAACGAAATTTCTAGATTAGTTCCTTTAACTGGAATCTCTAACGTCAACTCCATTGAAGAATTGATCAACTTTGTGTTTCCCGATGAGATACTTTTGCGTCCTGAAGACTGTGTCTCCAGAGCAATATTATCATCCACGAATGCAGCTATTAATTTAATTAATCGTACTGTTTTGGAAAGGCTGCCCGGGGACATTGAGCATTTGCTCAGCGCCGATTCATTGGTTTCAGTGGACGGCGTTACCGATAATACCGTTTTCGGTACGGAAATCCTTAACGGGATTTCCGGAAAGGGTGTCCCCGACCATGATTTGTGTCTCAAAGTCGGTTCCGTCTTTATATTAATTCGGAACCTAAGCTTTGAACATCGGTTGGTCAATGGAACAAAATTGATAATTAGATCAATTTCCAGGTTCCGTTTGGAGGCATCCGTTCTCGGTAATACGGAGATTGTCACCATACCGAGAATATGTTTCAAATTCTCGGCGGGGCAATCGGGGATCGAGATGCAGCGACGACAATTTCCAGTTAAGTTAGCATATTCTTTAACGATTAATAAAAGTCAGGGTCAAACATTAGATTGTGTAGGAATTGATTTAAGGAGTAGTGTCTTTTCTCACGGTCAACTTTATGTTGCATTAGGTAGGGTAAGATCGCCGGAAAATTTAAGGGTTTTAGTTCCGGAAGAGAATATTTTATCGGGTGTAGCTCATACAAGAAATGTAGTATATAGGGAACTTTTATAAGAAAAATACGAACGGCTTTGTTTAGTTTCGAATTTATTAATTTTTTATTTATATAGGGATAGAAAAGGATTTTGGATAAGTTTTTTATTTTTTTTTATTTTTTAAACATATTCAATATTTAAAGATATAGTGTTAACCATAAGTAATAAATAACTGGACTTTTATGTACCTATGCAATTTTCTAAGTTAGAATGGTACAATGGTAAACGTTAGGGGAAGGGGGTAAGAGGGTGTCATTACTAATTTTTTTTTATAACTTTTCTATTTTATATTTATTTCCATGCTGCAGCAAAGAACGTAATTCTGACTGTCACATCATTTTCAGTGATGCAAATGTCACTGAAAAAACAATCAGAATTTGTACTTAAAATATTATTTTTTTATTTGTTAGACGGGAGAGGAACGTTTACCAAGCTTTTTTTTTTTTTAATATAGAGTCAATAGGTTGTGGTATTTTAGGAAAGAAGGGGTAAATTGGAATATATAGGAAATTAACATTTTAGATTTTATTTTTTTTTTAGATGAAGGGACACAAGTTCTCATTTTGATTATCACCTTACTTTCAGTGATGTGGCAACCTATAGCTGAATTACAAATTGCAAGTAATTTCAGCTGGCAGTTGTTATGTCACAGAGAGCAATGTGAGAATTAAAGTTTAAACCGAAACCCTTTTTTTTCGGACATGAGTATTTCGTTAGTACGGGGACTAGGCTGTAAATTCTTATTTTGATTATCACTTCACTCTCAGTTACGTGACAACCAATAGCTGAATTAGGCAATATTTTTCATTTGCAAATAATTTCAGCTGGAAGTTATTATGTAATAGAGAGAAATTTGAGAATTAAAGTTTGGACTTAAGCCTTATTTTTTTCTTTTTTCGCGTTAAAGTTTTTTATAGGTAGTCTTTCATTAATTAATTTTTTTTTTTTTTTTGTACATGAACTTGGGAACTAATTTAAAAGCTCTCATTTTGATTATCACTTTACTTTCAGCGACATGGCAACCTATAGTTGAATTACGAAATTCCCATAAACCCAATTGCAAGTAATTTCAACTGAAAGTTGCTATGTACCAGAGAGAAATGTGATAATTAAAGTTTGGGCCTAAACACACACACACACACACACACACACACACACACACACACACACACACACACACACACACACACACACACACACTCAGCAAGAACTAAAGTTATTAGTTTTTTTTTCATTTTGAGAGGCAGGGTGGTTAGGAATATAAATAGGTAGCACCAACGGTTTTCTAATGTAAAATAGGGGACACAATCTTTCCGGGGTGGACAATGTTTTTAAATAAGGCTTCGAAATTTTGGAATATATTCTGGCGTGACACCGCATTAGATATTGTAAGAGGACGGATCCGGATTTGAAAATTTTGTCAATCTTAGGGAAATTGCAATTATAGAATAATAGAATAAAAAATAATTTATGCGTATTAGATTAATTAATATTCCGGGGATTTTAAGCCAGTATTTAGGTATTTTGAGATTCACAAGACAGGGGAATTATGAAGTTTTATCTACGTAGGTTCTTATATTAATTGTATCAGGTTTGGTAAGGATAAAATGACACCATGTTTTTTTTTTTTTGTAATTTCGGGAATTATAATTATGCATATTTTGTAATTATTGCTGCAGCATGAATTTTTTGTTTGTTTTATTTTTAATTTTGTTGTGTTTTTTCGTATAATTTTGCAAAAGTAGTTTGAGAGGACTAGGGTTACTGGCGATACCTCTATAAAAAAACGAGTGGTCTGGCTACCTCATGGTCACTTGGAAACTCCAGAAAACTAAGACTATTTTTCTGGAAGCTTTCAAATAATTAATTTTATTTTCTTTCGTTTTAGTTAGTTCCTGTTATCATCGATCGGCTGGCGCATTTTTTGTATCAATAAAGCACTTACCAAAAGTTTATTTGTTTGTTTTTTTTTTTACTTTACTACAACCTAATATAAAATAACCTATAATAACCTGTAATTTTTTAGAAAACTTCATTACCTTAACTATACAATTCCATATATCCCAATCCATATACATACATACCATTCAACATATACCATCCCATTTTAAATATACCATCCCATTCAATACACCATTCTTCCATACATACAATCTTCTTCCTTCCATAGATACCATCTTCTTTTTCTTCCATACCATAGCATACCATACCATTGTTAGGTTAAGAGGGGCCTTTACCATTTCATTAACTACTAGGTTCGCTTAATCCTAGGGGCGGGCGGTCCGGCTTTAGCCGGACAACTGTCAACTACTAGTAATTTTATAATTTGAAAGTTCCTTCTTTGATGAATTCCAAATCGGAATTAAAACAAAAGGTCTCTCAGCACACTTGATAGTTATTAAAATCAAACGACGGAACTAAGTAATCTAGGTCGCCGAAACACTTTTTAGAGTGGCTACTAACGTCGCCACAGTGCGCATTGGCGTCCGCACCGACGATGGCCATGATCTTCTGCCTGTTCGGTCCTTCATGGTCATGTGCCATGTAGCTGGAGACTACCCAGATAGTATGGGAGCCTAGTTCCAGCATGACCACAACGTTGTCCTTATTGCTGAAATGCGTAAGGTTGAAGGCACTGTAGTGTCTGCTAATCAATATGCAGGATCTTGGTTTACCTGCTCCTGTGACGTAGAAAGTCTTGAAGTCGGGCGAGTTAAGTCCACAGATCCGGCCTCCAACACCCACGGTTCCTGGACCAGAACGATGTCCTCTCGCTTATGCGAGAGACGGAGAAGCAGAGCAGCTGACGCTGCTTTGGAGTGGTGAAGATTAATCTGCACCACTCCCACCATCGCTGCTATCTTGGGCCTCGACGACCGTTTTATCTGTCTCGTCCGAGTCCGAGAGCAGAAGGTCTTCGTCATACATGTCCTCGGGCGGGGGTCCCAGATCCTCCTGGTGTAGGAAGAGGTTCCCAAGCAACCCAGAGGTGGAGACGGTGCTATCTTCGCTGTCATGCGGCGGAGGTTGGGCCTCGCTCGGGGCGGCAGCCGGGTCGGGGTTATCCTCGGGAGGGCTGGCTGTCTTGCCATCCTTATAGTCTGAACGGTAGACCGTTAGGGTGACAGAGTCCAAGCCATACAAGATGACTCCCTTGGACTCCTCCAGAAGTGGCAGTGATTCATCTTTTAGGATGATCAGCGCTAGCCTTAGTTTTCTTTGGACGGGTTCACTGACCTGGACATCTCTCCCAGTGGGAAATTGAGGAATCGATTACCTTGCTAACGCATGTTTTCATGCATGTTTAAGGAAAAATGGTAACCCATTACCAAGGAAGAAATGGTAATGCAAAACGGAAGGGATAGCGAACGAAATTTTCGAGAACAGCAGCAAGCCACTTGCCAATCCAAAAAGTTTTCTTTTCTTTTCATTTACTGTGTTTGTATGCAGAGTTAACTCAGGGTTAACCCGAGTTAAAGTCCCATGAAAACCAGGGTTGAGTTAAGTTTCGTTAAACCCAGCTAAACTCAACGAAAGGGGTCGGATTTAGCTGAGTTATGCAAATGTGTTGGTAGATTACTTGCTTTTGTGTTAATAATGGCATTCAGCTTTTATACATTGTATATTATAGCATAATTTTCATTACTAAATCCATTTTTAAACACAAATATTTAAATAAATTTCCCTGTACTACCGATAAGCTTACAATATGCCTTATAAAATGCCTTCTCAGTAAGGGGAAGGTATTACTAACCCCTTTACAGAAGTGTTTATTTTTACCCATGATGTCATACATATATGGTAAGCATTCATGCTTTACATACTCTACACCGCTTTTGGAAGCAATACAAAGAATGATATAGTGAATCATTACGAGTAATTGCTCGAAAAAGGCGTCTTATATAATTAATTATGTAAGCAATTATTTATTACCTTAGAGGATGCTAAAAAATAAAAACATATTGGAATAAATTCAAAAACATTTTTAATTTTCAATTTGGACTTCAAATTTTTTTTTTACTTTGGAACACATAACAAAATAATAATAAAAAAGAATACAAGCTTCATACACTGTTTACTTAGGTTGATCTTGATGATCTTCGTTATCGTTGTTTGTTTTTCTTTTTTTTTCGAGGCAGGTACTTTTATAGTATCGTGCCTTGTGGAGTCTAAAGGCTTCTTTCAACTGGGTGACGTAATTTTGCTGCGATACACAGGTTGTTTTAACCGCTTCTGAATAATTAAAAAGAAACAATTTGGGAAAATTAAAAACTCACTCAAAATACCTACATATAAAGAAAGAATTACTTACGGTAAAAGATGTTGTTGAGATGAGTATATCTTTTAAAGCAGTTTTTGTTATGTATACCATCATAGTTAAAATCTAATATTATTTCTTCACTTATAAGGTCCTTCAGATTTTTTTTTAAGCCTCCATTTTTTAATATTTTTTGAACCGCTAATATCTGTAAATATGTATATGTTTTAATTTTTTGTGGAGTATACATATCAGAGGTTACATTTACCATATCTTTTCCATCTACTTTGGATTGAGCAAGATCATTTTCCAGATTTTCCAAGCCTCTCTTATTTTTAAGAGGAAATAATTGTAAAATATTTTCCTCAATTTTTGGAGCTTCACAAAATTTCTTAATTAAAACTGTATGCTCAGCCAGAATATCTCCAATTTTGTTGTTATGATTTATTATTATGCCTAATGTAGAAAGTAATCAGCGTTTCATATGGTTATATTAACAATTATTAATTATAAAGTCCTTACTTCTCATAGTCAATATTTCATTATTCTGTTTATTAACGAGGCCTGAAAAAGTATTGATAGATACTATAAAGTATTACAAAAATTACGCTTATTTGTATACCTTTTAAATCTTGAATTTCGTCTTTCAATGAACTCAAAGTATTGGTCATAGGTCCAGAGTTGAAAATGTTTGGACCTATTGTAGCATTCATTCTTCGGAGAGCACCAGGCGGTTGATTTTCGTCATTAGCATTATCCATGCTATTAATAAAGAAATTATTAACTCATAAGCTTGTTAAATACTATGTTAACGTACATAGTCTGAATTGAAATTAAACAACATCGTGAAGAAGAGGTAGTAGTAAAAGTTTGTCTTGAGATGGGAAACATTCATATTTGAAAAGTATATCCTTTATAATAAAAGTTTGAATATCTGTCTCGGAATTTAGTTGGCAAAGGAAAACTCCTCCACTCATTGATTCTACTGGTTCTTCAAAATAATTTTCGCACGCTTGTAATGTAATTCCTTGGACAGATTGGTTTATTTAATCAAAACTGACAATTTTGATTGGTATACCCGGACGTATGCAACAAAAATTATTGGGCTGAAATATACTTAAATAGTGCTCAGCAGTTTTGTACGCTATAGGGCTACCATTTCCTTTTTTGATGAAGTAAGATGACTTAATTTCTTTCTGCAAATCACTATATCTATATTTATTATGGATTTGCTGCAAAATACCGCTTGGCTTTCTTATTTTTCTCTTTAACTTTTGTAAAAAATTTTCAAATGGATAAGCAGTCAATTCCTGTAAAAAACCGAAGTTTCTAATGCAGTCTACGAGATGTAAAAGGCTGTGAACATTGAAGGTTACACTATTATTTCCAAATACTTTTGGAAAATTTTCGACAAATAATTCTAATAATTGCTCAGCTGTACCGAGGTTTAAGAGAAAAGTTTTTGGACATAAAAGCAATCTGTAAGCACAGTGTAACAATAGAAACTCATAATAAATGTCGTCGTGGACTAAGTCTTTTAAAACAATTACTCCTGTGTACAAGCAAAATTGTCTAAATTCAGTTGCTTTCCATCGTAAAAGATCATCAAAACTTCTAGGTTTTCGGGCAAATTCTCGAGGAAGATAAGCTTTCAAATCTTTAATTCGCTGTACCATTATTGCCTTATTTTCTTGGCTTATTTTGTGTACAGTTTTCCTATTGAAAATACTTAAAATCAATTTCCTGGTCACTCCTAAGTCGATTAGATGCATTGCATCTAAAGGAAATTGAGTAATCATTTTAATTCCAATATTTTCGAGTTCACTAGGAGTGTTTCTGAAAATAGGCTGGTGAAATTCTGGTTGCTTTCGTGTACAAAAATCTTCATCTGTTCTTTTTTCTGCAGTTTTTGTCTCAAAAGTAACTACTTTATTAATTGTTTTCCCAATTTGATAACACTTGCAGCATCCAATCAGAGAATTATGCCCTATTATTCCAGATAGAAACGAACGTGCCGGGGTATCGCAGATAAATGCCCTTATCTGAATATTGATAACTTTTCCGTTGATACAAAATCCATCTTTTGATAGTACCATTAGTTCCGAAATGAAGTCGCGAAGAAACACGTCAGGATTTAATGGTTTTTTTCCCCAAGGTATACTCCAATTATAAAAATTTCGATATTTGAAATATTGACAATTTTTCCTAAAATTGGCCACAAATCTCTTTTTGAACTTTTATATAATGGGAGCCCATCGACGCCAATATCTAACACTATTTCAGAAAGTTCCTCTGTAATATTATTTATTTTCCTTAACTGGTTTTCCAACCCCAAATGGTAATAACTACCAGGTGGTACTGTTCTTATTAAAATCTTTTCAGAAGTTTGTAATAGTGCTTTCATACTCAACGGAACGTTTAAATTTTTTGAATGTAATATTTGTAAAATAGCCTCACAGGTTTTTCTAGGAGGATCATACATTAAGCACCAACGTTTCAATTTTTCCCTACAGGATATACTTCTGCCATTTTCATCATCTCTAATAGCTACTTCTTCCTCTTCATTATTATGTATATCAGTACCATTTTCTGCATTTTCATTAACGTATTCAAAACTTCCGCTTCCGCGTCCATTTCCTTCCTGATTGGTAAAGTCTTCAATGCATTCCGTCAAATTTCTACGAATATTTTCGCGTTCATGTTTCATCAGACGTGCTAAGTGCCTTTTACTTGTCATTATCAATGAAAAATCAGTATTTTGTAAAAAAAATTAAATAAAGACAATTAATCAATTCTTACTGTGTAACTGTAACTTTTCAATGATTGATGAACTATATAAATTATTGTATGTTTGCTCTAATGTTTTATTATAATAAGACTTAGGGCCCTATTTTTGAATCCGGTTCGAACGAATCACAAAGAACTTGTAAAAGCAATTTTTTAACTTAAATTCCTTGATAAAGTTCCTTAATTTGTACTGAATTCATTTTCATAAGTTACCTCTTAAGTTATTCGAAAGAAGAGTCCAATCGAATTATTTTCATATTTTGTGTGCGAAAAATAACCAAAATCAAAAATAACAAAAACGAATTTGTGAGAATTTTAGGAACTTTGTAAAAGAATTTGATAGAAGGCGTTTGCCTAATTCGTTTTGAACGGATTCAATAATAAGGCCCTACCTACTACCATTTATTCGGAAAAAGTAGCCGTTAATTTGAGCACTCTCCGAAAGCGATACCTTAAATGTTCACACCGCTGCAGTTTTTTTCGTGAGGCTATGCCATATCCAATTTAAAGCAAAATGTTCAACTTAAAACGGGTTTTTTTCAAAACATCTTTAAAGCCGGTAGGCGTGATTAAACCCCTTATTAGATACAGAAATAAAATTTTAAGGAGAGCACTTTAAATCACCAATTGAACTACTAATTGATACTTTTAAGATTCGTTTTGAAGAAAAAAATCTAGCTAAAATGTTGACTACTTTTCAAATACATTCATAATTTGCAAGTTTTTTAAGTACCTATACGAATTTTTGCAATCATACATAGGTATATTTCGCCGTTTTATTGTAATTAAGATTCAAAAATTCGCTACTTTTAGGGCCTTCTACATCGAACTGCCGCTTAATCAAAGTAAATTTTGAATATTAACGTATTGTTTTATAGATATTTACTTCTATATATTAGAATATTTTTAAAAAACTCTTAGTTTCTTACAAACACCATTTAGGATAAGGTATTGAATTTAATATTAAGAAATAGGTAAGTATTTACATTGTATAAGCTTCACTTAACATCGAAAATTTAAAGGAATATTCATTATCTGATTTATACCACAACGGAGCGAAAATCGCAAGATTACAAGAGCAAGTGTACTTATAAAAAAAAAATTAAGAAAGTATCTGATAATGAATGTCCTAATAATATTTTTTATAACATATAAAATATAATACTCACGTGTGCTTTATTCCAAAGGTACTTTTTAGCAACAAACTAACTTATTATTTTGCAAAAACAATCAAAATCACTTTGCACTACACAATAACTAGTCATTTACCTTCTGCTACAAGATGTAAACTGTGACTGAAACTGACGCAATTCAGCAGTTGCATAATTCTGAAAATCTCCTGAGCATTTTAATTCTAAGAAAATAACGGTATGTTGATGATATTTTTTCAACTTTCAGCCCTAAATAAATTTCAAGTCATTACTACCACGCTTCCCTGGGAAGGTAGAATGTAAGCACTCTTTTCGATTCAAATTAAGAAATAACCTTCAGAGTTGTTATAGAAACACATTTTTAGTAATCAGTTTCTAATGGTCCTGCAGGGTTAAATGTGATGCAAATACACCAAAGCAAGAGCTGTCAAACTAACCCAGGTACATGGAAACTCGCAGGGTTAACCTCAGTGCTTTAAAACTCAACGAAAACTCAACCCAAACTCAACCTTGTTCATGGAAACACAGTAATTGTTAGTTCAGGTTTGGTAGGGACAACACGTGTTGAGTTGATGCACATTGATTAAGTTGTTGTTTTTGAAAGTGGTATAAGTCCAATTTTTAAAAAATTCACATTAAGAATTAACTAGTGCTGCTTTTGAAACAATATGATAAAAATGGACTTACACCACTTTCAAAAACACCGGGTCGGGTCAATTAGGAATTTCGACATCGATTCCCTTCCAGGCATGCCATTATGCATGAAACTGCATTGATTCTATCATCGATTCCGGGTAATGCAAAAAGTAGCTGGTATCACTTACCGCCCTAGGACATCGCAATGTAAAAGTCATCGATGTGGTATTGCAAAAAAGATCTGTTTTCCATTACCCGTATATAATACAGCATCGATTCCGTATACCATCCGTTTCCCACTGGGTCTCCAATCTTGAACGGGAAGATTGGGGTTGCACTCCTGAATCAGAATTTCATTCGGATCGGAGGGTTCAGCTGGAATCCAAGCCTTAGACCTAGGTCTGTTCGGTATCATCTCCCTTTTCACAGCCTCGAGCCTAGCACCTGGCGTGCTCGTAAATGTTAGCGGAGCGCTGATCCGCACAAGCGATTAGTTTTACGCGACCTCTGTACCAGCTAGCGTCGCAACAGATTGGGCTGGGGCCGGGAAACGCCTTCATGACGTCCCTGTAGATCCTCAGCAACTCGATCCGTACCGATCCCCAGTTTTCCTGAGAGATGTCACCGTCCGGGTTGCTGAGGTCCACGACTGCCCACATTAGGTGGTCTTTAGCGACCTCGTGAAAGGGCCTGTTAGGCCGAGGTGGGGGCCTAGAAGCCTGGGTGGCTTTGGGCCTTTTAAAGGCGGATGGCACCTGCTCGTCATTAGAGCGTTGCCTTTTAACTGCCGTATCTGGACGCCGGGAGTTGTGTTGGTCCACAATCCTTTTGGCCCAGGCCAGAGAGTCCCTTTGGCTCTCATTAAGCTCCGCTGCCGGGAGAGCACTTAGCTTCCGGAAAACCTTAAAAGCCGTCTGCTTTTGCCGGAAGGCTACCGCCGAGGGTCTAGCGCGCCGCTCGGGTGGTTTGTTGGACCGAGTGGTCCCGAGCGGCGTCTTGGCATTGCTTTATCCAGGTCGAGCCGTTGACAAGCGGCCTTGCGCAATCTTGGAGGGTGCAGGAGTAACAGCCTTGCTGCATCCTGGTCTGGGACCGGATTTAGCAGAAAGCTGCCTCGATTTGGAGGGTGCACCAGTTGAAGCGGTTGAAGGGACAGCAACGCTGCGTCCTGGTCCGAGACCGGATTTGGCAGGTTGCTTCCCGGAAGTCAGGGGGAAGGCTCCTTTGCGGCGGGACAGGTGCTGGCAGGAGCAGAAGTACGAGCGGTGCTCGCAGAAGATGTTGAGGCGGCACTAGGCCTTGCCTTGGCCGTGGAGGCCGAGCTCCCCTTTTTCTGAGAGGGCTTAGAGGTTTTTGGTACCTCAGAATTTTCCGAGGCGGGTTTGGGGGGTTTCATAAAACACATCTGTTTCGTACGACCACTTTCGCGACAAGGCACTACTCACGATCTTGGATAGAGAATGGGGAAAATAGGTCTCCCATGCAGGCGCCCCTTTACATGGGAAGTCCAAAGATTACGACCTGAGGTGGACAGGTATCAGGAAGGCTCCGTTATAATACAGCCGGTATTACCCCCTGGCTGCAAACCACCCAATGGGCACGGAAGCGCGTGACACCCTGGGTTAGGGGGGTGCTTTATTTAAGAGAGTCCTCTCCGCCCGACTACCATTAGCCAGCACTCCCAGCAGAGACATGACCATACTGGGAGCCTGTTTCCAGCCGCCCCCACGGGGAGGGTGTAGTCGCACTACCATAGTGTGAACAGTTACGGCACGTGAGCACAGTTACGGCACGCTCACTCAGGGTGTTACGTGTGAATCCCCCTGTGCGCACGTGGGATCCCCCTGTGCACCTAATGGCTGACGGCCAATTAACTACTAAATACTAATAAATTACTCTTACTATTTCTTATTAGACATTTTTTCAGTAAATGTACATAGCTTTTTTTTCAATACTAATTATTAACAATTGTATTTTAATTATACCCTCCTTGTTAGAAATAGTTTACTGGTAATTCACATTTTTTTCACTCACATTTTTTGTTACAATAGTTATATATACCTATTTATTTATTTATTTATTTATTTATTTATTTATTTATTTATTTATTTATTTATTTACTGTGTCTTTTTCCAAGTTGTTTATTGCTAGTTAAAACAAATTCTTCTTATTGTATACATGTGACTGGTAACTTGTTTAAATTTATTAATTCTTCAAATTTTGACAATCATTTTTTTGTTTATGTTTCAAATTATTATTCTAAATGATCTTAATATTTGGTCTTTCACGTAGCGCGAATTGCTTGCGTTGACGACAGTTCGGCCTTTGGTTGTAAAATTTTGGCTCCCAAATTGTTGATTTTTCGATTGTTTCAGTGGCGAAGAAGTAAAATTGGGTAAAGGCGGGGGTGGTGGAATTGAAATAGACTGCGCTTTTACAGTGGGTGCTTCTACGGTTATCGTTACTGGGGTTGCTTCTTCTGATCTATTCTCTTTCTCCAAACGGTGGTTTGGTAAGTAAGGGGACTCATCCGCCTTTTCGATTCGGCACGTTCTTATGGGAACGTCGAAAGGCGCATTTCTTATATTTTGGCACCTCCTCCTTCCAGAAAATGAGATTACCCCACCGCTATTCAGGTAGGTGTGGCAATCACGAGTTTCGTTTTGGCGGTTCCGTTCTATTTGCTCAAACTCAGTCTCTAGATCTGCTAGTGATTTACTACTAGCCTTCAAAATTTCGTTATAGTGAAAATGAGACTTTTGAAGCAATGGCCCTGACGTAGTTTGATTTCCTAGTTTGTTATTTTTTTCTTGTAATTTCTGTATTTCCTTTAGGATCTGTAGTGGTGGAATAGGGTTTTCTGGCTTTTGCGGGAATGGAATGGTGGAATCCCTATTGTTTTCATAGGGTATTTGCATTGTATCCATCGTAATCGTATACTTACAGGGCTTTTCCAGTGTAATGATACCAGTATGTTACCGTTGGAAATTGGCCCAACGGGGTAACCATATTAGTCATCCGTTCGTTCGTTGCAGGGGGCTCAAGTCTAGGACCCATTTCCTTTGTGTCGTCTATGTGTAAAATGGGATCACGATGCTGTAGAGAAATTTTAATTTCAGAGCTGCAGCCGGAGGCCAGACAGGGATCTGAAGTGGTTGGAGAGCCGAGCAGAGTGGTTCAGCCGAGACTATTGGTTTGGGCGAGACGGTTGGTTTGGGCGAGACGCTTGGGGCAGAAGCAGCACAAGGTTCGGCGACGGCTGGAGGGAACCTTAACGGGGGACTGCTATTCTCACCGGCGATACTTACCTGTGGGACCTTGGCACGGATTCTTCACATCTTCATCCACATCTCACATCTTCATTCACATCTTGTTGCATCGTCTCATTCACATCTTCATCCACATCTCACATCGGCATTCACATCTTCATCCACATCGTCAGTCACACCTTCATTCACATCGGCATTCATATCTTCATCCACATCGTCAGAGTAACAGTAAAAGCATGCGCTTTCATCATCCGTTATGGACCGGTAGGAGTTAGCAGTAATATGATGTTTAGATTTGTCTAAGTACTGCATAGTTGTTAGGTTTTGTTGTGTGTAAATTAGTAGGAAGAGTACCCAAATCGGGTTAGATTAAGTTGGATTCGAGTAGTAGTAAGGGTAGTAGATTGTAAAGATCGTTGTACGCCGGCTGAGGACGTTCGAGCGCCGAGGGAAGGCCAGGGGGCATGCCGGGGAGAGAACGGCATTGGTCGCGGGGCAGGAAGGGGTGCTTAATTCGGTGAGCGAGATCGCGTGTTGTAGGATTAAGGCGGTTCCAGCCCTCTCAAGTTTTGGTGCTACCCCTGAGCAACGGAATGCCTCGAATATCTCGAGAGGAAAGAACCACCGTAACCCGGAGTGCCCGGTCGCTGCATTGCGCCCAGTGGAGAAGTTACACCAGAAGCCTTGTGGCCCACGCTGATCGAAGGAAAATTGCTAAGGGCATCGAGAGAAGAAAAATGTATCCCAAAAATGGGAAAGAGCCTTAATAATATCGCTGGCCCATGCCGATAATCGATAGAACGAGCGCGGCCCTCGGAAGTTGGAAGTTCGAGAGATCGGGCAAGGCCAATTGGAAACTCCGGTAGGTGAAGCGGGCGGTCCTGAGAAGTAGTGAGTGAGAAGCAGGCAGTCGGTCGAGGAACGTGTGAGAGTCAGGTTGCGTTGTACAGAGGAAAAGTAGAAGGAGGAAAGGACGGGAACTTGGCCGCGGGAAGTTTTCTTGTAAAGTCTGTTACTGAGGAGCAGGAGAAGGAAAATTCGGCAAAGGACTGGATAAGGAAGGAAGAGAGCTCAGGGAAAAGTCGGAGTAAGGTGGAGAAGGAGGAGGATTGCCTTGAAATTCCTGGATCACTAGCACGAGGGCGGCTGGACCGCGTGATCGTCCCGAGGATTTTCGAGTCCGGGCAAAGTGGGCCCGCGGAAGGATGCGAGTTAAGTACCCTCTTTGCCATTTCCATTTATTTTCCTAGCTATTCGGTGTGGTTTGAGCCCCGTGCGGCGTACGCTTCTGCTCAAAATTATTTTCCCTTTTCTGTTAATTTAATCCGGGTTGCCTGACCGGGTTCGAGCCTCCTCGCGTTTAATTTTCATATTTGTACTTTGTACGTTGTATTTGATTCGGCCTTCTACGGGAAAATATATTGTGTATTTAGCATTGAGCCGCGCTGGTTAATTTTGTGATCTCCTCCCGCCTCCCGACTATGCATTAGGTACCGTTAGCTGGGGTACCGTGGTTCTCGGTGAGCCATAAAACCGAGTGGCGCCCAACCCTGATTCGGGTGCGATCGGCGGAATTTAAATTGACCGTCTCCAACAGCTGGCCAGGCATTCGTGCAACAAATTTTGCACGTAACAAGTACCCTTTAATTCTTGATAGGATACTGTCTTGTCGCAATGCATTAGGAGTGAACGGGAGGTTTGAAAATTAAACAGCCTGGTGGATGAAGGCGCCGATCTCTCAGGCTGAGGCGCCACCATCACCCTGTCAGGCTGAGGTGCCACACTTCTATGCTTGGATCGGTGCATACCGTACTTCAATAATTTGGTTTAAAAGATGGGGATCAAGAAGCAGGGATGGGATCCCTTTGCAATTTCCCGGTAGGCCTTCAATAATGATTCGGGTGAAAATATTAGGGGGTGTAACCGATGTTGTTGGAGTGAATTGATTATCATAAAGTACTCACTTGGCCGAGCACGGTCTAAAGAGTAGTTAGGGTATAGATAAGTAATTCATTTAGGTCAGCTTGGAGGTGTACGCTTTTTAGTTCCCTACTGGTAAGATTCAGCCTCTCAGTCATCCTGTTAGAAATCTCATTCACATTTTTCGTCATCTCATTTTGGAGGTTTGAGAAATTGTGAAAGCCTCTATTAACTGCGTCCAGACTCGCCTTCATAATAGTAATTTTTTCTCGGCCAGATTCAGTGACTCATGTTCATGGGATTCGAGTTTTTGTAACTTCTCATAAATTTCCTTGGCATCTGTGCTATTCATTGTGCCGAATAGGTATTTTGAGATTCGTCCTATTCCGTCAAAAAGCTCTCTTTTGCTCCGGGTCCCACTTAAAAAGTGTTTGATGCTCCTCATTTGCACTTCTATTCTCTCTCTTACGCTTTCTATAGTCCTCTGCCATTGGGCATTGTTCTCGGGTTGAATTTTGCATAGATAGATGGACTTCTCCAAATTGTCTACCATATTTAAAGTATCCTCCTCAGACAGTAGAGGTATTTTAGTGTTAACATCTCAATGTGATTCGTATACAAACGCTGGGGCTACTGGTTCAAAAAGCATGCCTGAGGGTTTAACACTAGAACGACGGACATATGTTACCCTCCTAGAACGACGGCAGTGGTCAAAATGACCGCTGTAATTATGCTAAAGGCTTTCATGAAATTACAGGTTTCGATGACAAAAATAATCGATTTACCAAGGTTGTAAAAACGCTATACTTATATAAAAAGTTTGTTACAATAAAACTTTTCTCTTACATTTAGAGTACTAAATAGATACAACAAAAGCAATTCTCAATGGCCCAGGGTAAATTTCCTTCACCGGTCAAAATGACCGCCACCGCTGTTTTATGAATAACTTTGGAATAAACAAAATTAAAAAAACAGTGTTTGTGTAAATGTTCTCTACTGATATTTAGGAAAAGTCAGAAATATTGCAACTTTCTGTGAAAGCATTTTTCTAGATAGTGCGATAGTTCAAAACTCATTAGCGGTCAAATTGACCGCTTCCGTCGTTCTAGGTATAACATATGAATAACTTTGAAATAAATAAAAATAAAAAAACAGTATTTTGTCTAAATGTTCTTTAATGATATTTAGGAAAAGTCAGAAATTTGCAACCGCCTAAAACAATTTTTGTAGAAAATACAATAGTTCAAAATTCGCTAGCGGTCAAATTGACCGCTCCCGTCGTTCTAGTGTTAAGTTGTTTGAGCATTACCTGGCTGCATATGATTGGCAGGGCGAAAGTTAGGAGAAGAAGCGACAAGATTCCTGTAGAGGGATAAAAAAAAACCTGCTGTAAAATTTTATATTTTTTTCGCTCTCTCCTCGTTTTTTTTTTATAAAGAAGGGGCGGCCTGTGTGTGGTTTAAAATTTTTTGAGACGGTTACAATGAACGCGTCGTAATTTCTTTCCTATTTGGATGGTATAATTTACGTTACTGTCCGCACGCTTTACTTCGTAATGGTCAGTCCAAATTGGTGACAGTTCATGTTTTCTTGCCATGTTGTTGAGGAGGACTTGGTCGACTTATCATAATATTTTTTCGAAAGTTGTTTACTTGCAATTAAATTATTTCTTACTTTTTTGCGGACATTCTGCATCTTAAATTTAACGTAGGAACAATAGTTGTCGAAATTATTTACAGGTTCGGATTCTTGCCTTAATCTACTCGGTAATGGAATTTGAAATCCATATAACGCGTATACGGGGGCATGCTTGCTGCCTGTATGTATTGAATGATTGTGCGCGAAAGCGGCTTCTCCTAACCAATCATCTGGTCCACCGTGGTTTAATGGTGAGCTGCGCCATTTGAAAAACTTAAAGGGCAAGGCGTGGAAGAGATTTTGTAACTCTTGATCTGACGATGACTATAACTTGTACTCGTCTTTGCGGGCAGTAGATAAGCTATGAGAGTTCGAGCGCAAAATCCCATAAGGTTTATAAAGGGAGTTAAAAATTGCAAAATGGTCCCAAAAGCTCGTCGTCTACGTCTACGAGCAGTTTTAAGGCCGAAAGCTCTCTTTTGCGTGTATCGGGGTTCGGGTTTTTGCTATTTTGCTGTCCATGTACCGGATTAAGCTCAAATTTTCTAGAATGTGTGTGCTTGGAGTGTGTATGTGGTTATACAGGTTCGGATCTTTGCTAATTTTGCTGTCCGCCATCTACCAGATTAAGCTCAAGTTTTTCTAGAAGGTGTGTGCTTGGAGTGTATGTGGTGATCGGGTTCGGGACTTTGCTATTTTTGCGGCCCACCATCTACCGGATTAACCTCAAGTTTTCTTAGAATGCGTGCGAGACGCCGAAAGCTTTACCTTATCCCTTGCTAATTGGACGCGAACGTGGATGCCTCGATCATGTTACGTGTCAACATAAATCGCAGGGTACTTGAACTTGGACACTTGAATATGTCACATTTACGCAATTTTGCGGGTACGCATGTGACTTTGCTTATGCAATGTGGTCTGTAATTTGATCTCTTTAAGGACACGCTTTACATTAGACTAGGAATTTAGGATTATATTTAGGCATGAAGGATCATGTCTGATCATGTTACGAGCACGCAGGTGGCTTTGTTTATGCAATGTGGTCTGTAATTTGAACCCTTTAAGGACACGTTTTAAATTAGACTATGAATTTGAGGATATGAAGGATCGTGTCTGAATATGTTTCAACTACGCATGTGACTCTGTTTATGCCATGTGTTGCCATCAGTTGTTTATACTGAGGGGTTCTTATTTCCAGGAATTGATTCCCGATTCAACGTGGGCTAATTTTTTGTTGTTTTATTTTATTTGGGGAAAATGTTTCCTTCACATTTGAGATTCCCGAGCGGAAGTATAAATAGCGCTCCGCGAAAATACTTATATCATTCATTTAGTGTCAATCCTTTATGAGGTACACACCCACAACAATTTATTTAATTTTCAGAATTTTTAACTTAAAGTTTACCCAAGTTATTTATTTACATTTAATTATCTTGTGAATTAGTGTGTCAAAGGTTAAAGACCAAAGGACAAAAAACAGTGAAAGAAACTATCAGTGTTGTAAAAGTTAACAGTGCCATTCAGTTATATTCCTATATTGTTTAAAAATGGCTCAAGTAAGCAATTTAGTGCAACATGCTAAGCTAGCATTTTGAAATGCCCAAAACAATCATACGCTAATTGAGGCGGGCGTGAAAGAGTGCTCAAACAATTTAAGAGTGCTTCGGAAAGCTTTGAAAAGAGCAGACTGTAGGTGAAAAACAAAATTTCACCAATGGTATAAACCTTGTCCAAGGATACCGTACCCAGCTCAAAAAACTTAGGATTACCGGTGCAGGCTATAAAATTCCGCATCCCAATAGAGCTAATTACGCTAGCACTAGAGTTAAATGGGAAGACGTACAATCGGCTTTTTGCGATCGGTAAGTAAAAACTTAAAATTATTACTACTTGCAATCCCGAGGAGTCCTGCTCTAGTAGCTTTCTCCTCTAGGAGTTCTGCCTAAAGGCTGGCTCCGAAATTGCTCCCTTTGGATCCACACTTTAGCGACCGTGAATCTAATACACATCACAATATGTCTAAGTCACATCATTATTTGTTTGTTTTTTTTTCATTTATAGTATGAGGACTGGAGTGATTATCAACTTGACTCATAAGGAGCCAAAGGAGTTCCTGAGCGATTGTGTGGGACTTTTCCGTCGGCGTATCAATAACGCCCTGAAGAAAGAAACTGCGCTTAAGGTGAACGTGAAAGTTGTGAGAGGTGATGAGGAAGTGTTCGAGTTCAAGTACATGAACACGAAGAATGCTCCCATCTACCAAAACACGGATGTTAATGAATGGTTCAAACATATTGTTGAGTAACGAGTAATGAATAAACTGGAAGAGTTCCAGGAAAGAGATAGCGGTTGGGCTTTGTCAGCCATTATAAACTTAGCAATAAACATCAATAAGTTCACACCGCAGCTGGGATCGTCATATATTGAGCTACCACAACAAATCAAACGCAAAGAGGCCTGCATTAATGTTAAAAATGCGGATGATGCTTGTTTCGCCTGGGCAGTGCTTTCTGCTTTACATCCAGTTCAAAAAGATCCCCAGCGTGTGATGAATTACCGCCAATATTTCACAGAATTAAAACTAGATGGAGTTACGTTCCCAGTGACAATGAAACAGATTCCTCGATTTGAGAAGCAGAATGGCATTTCTATTAACGTATACATTCTGCAGAATGCGGGAAAAGAAAATTATATAGTTCTGCCGACATAGTTAACTAAAGAAAAGAAAGAACGGACGTGAACCTTCTGATGGTTCAAAATGTTTATTATGATGAGAATGGCGAGGAGGAGGAAAAAGAAGATGATGAGCCCATCCGGTACCATTACGTATGGATAAAGAACCTCTCTAGGCTACTTTCATCTCAGCTGTCGAAGCATAATGGGGAAAAGTACTTTTGCGATCGCTGCCTCCATTATTTTGGAACAGCGGAAAAATTGGATCACCATGTAGCTGACTGTACGAAGATTAACAACGCCAAAATCCGGCTACCAACGGAGGACCAGAAGGAACTTAGATTTACGAATTTTAGGAATAAGGTAGAAGCTCCATTCGTTATTTACGCGGACTTAGAATGTTTATTAGTAGAAAATAGTGATAGAAATAAGTATCAAGTTCATGTACCATGTAGTTTAGGATTTTATGTGAAGTGTTCGTATGACCCCACGTTATCGGTCTTTAAATTATATCGCGGTGAGGATTGTGTCGAGTGGTTTGTGCGCGAGTTGAAGCAGTTCGCGGAGAATTTGGAGTCCGTTTTTTTTCACCCTCTACCTATGGATCAGATGACTGCTGAGGAAGTGGCATTTTTTGAGGCAGCCAGACTCTGTCATATATGCGAGAAACCATTTACATCAGGTGATAAAAAGGTGCGCGACCACTGCCACTACAGGTAAATACAGAGGTCCAGCGCATGAGGGATGTAATATTAATTTTCAGGATAGTCACACCATCCCAATAATTTTTCATAACTTAAGCGGCTACGATTCACATTTTATAATTAAAAATATAGCTTCCGATCTTCAAGGCCGCATTGATCTCCTTCCCATTTACAAAGAACGGTATATTTCTTTCACTAAAAATTTAGATGAATACCCCATTAAATTCCGATTTATAGATTCCTTCAAATTCATGGCAAGCAGTCTCGACACGCTGTCCTCCTACTTAACTTCTTTCCCTATTTTAAAATCCCAATTCCCAAATATAACAGAGTCCCAGTTTAAGTTACTAACACGTAAAGGAGTATACCCATACGATTATTTCACTTGCATGTCAAAATTTTTAGAGACCAAACTTCCTGATATTCCCCAATTTTACAATAAGTTAAATGATACTAACATTAGTCAAGAAGATTATGCACATGCCGTAAATGTTTGGAATGAATTCAGCATTCAAAATCTGGGTGAATATTCAGATTTATATTTAAAGACAGATGTCTTACTCTTGGCGGATGTTTTTGAACAATTTCGTGCAAGTTGTTGTAAAACATATGGATTAGATCCAGACCACTATTATACGCTTCCAGGGTATACTTGGGACGCAATGCTCAAGCATACTAGCGTTACCCTGGAGCTATTAACTGATATTGATATGCTCTTATTTACAGAACGAGGCATTCGGGGCGGCCTTAGCCAATGCTCTAAAAGATATTCCAGGGCCAATAATAAATACATGCCCGACTATGATCCCTCTCAACCTTCAAAATTTCTCATATATAATGATATTAATAACCAATATGGTTGGGCAATGTCCCAACTCCTACCCCACAGTGGCTTCAAGTGGGTGGAAAATGTATCATCTTTTAAGGTTGAAGATGTGGCCGATGATTCGCCCACAGGCTACATTCTTGAAGTGGATCTAGACTATCCTCAGGACATTCATGAT
This sequence comes from Machimus rusticus, assembly GCA_951509405.1. Taxonomy (NCBI): domain Eukaryota; kingdom Metazoa; phylum Arthropoda; class Insecta; order Diptera; family Asilidae; genus Machimus; species Machimus rusticus. The sequence continues at coordinate 6,639,757 of OX608054.1, forward strand.
TTTCATAAAGATCTCCCTTATTGCCCCGAACATAGAGCGTCACCTGGATCAAAACAAACAACACTTTTGGCTACACTGCATGATAAAACAAAATACGTTATTCATTATCGCAGTTTAAAACAAGCCATCCTTCACGGATTAAAGTTAAAGAAACTTCACCGGGTTCTCGAATTTAATCAATCTGCATGGCTTAAGTCCTACATTGATCTAAATACCAGACTTCGAGCATTGGCTAAAAATGATTTCGAGAAAAATTTCTTTAAGCTTATGAATAATGCTGTTTTCGGAAAGACTATGGAGAATGTTCGGAAACATAGCATTGTTAAGCTGGTGACAAAGTGGCTGGGGCGATATGGAGCCGAGGCACTCATTTCTAAGCCAGAATTCAAGGCTTCGACCATTTTCAATGAGAACCTGGTAGCCATCGAATTAAATAAGACAGATATTTATTTTAATAAGACTATATATGTAAGCATGTGCATTCTCGACTTGGCTAAAACCACCATATACAATTTCCATTATGATTATTTGCTTCCTCAATTTAGATCTAACTGCACAGTTTGTTATACAGACACGGATTCACTCATTTATGAAGTGACCTGTCCTGACTTGTATCAAATTATTATACGTGACTGCTATACCTATTTCGACACAAGTGACTATCCTCAAAATAACACCTGGAACATCCCTCTTGTAAACAAAAAAGTGTTGGGCCTCATGAAGGATGAAAACAACGGCCGCATAATGACAGAGTTTGTTGGCCTGAGATAAAAAATGTATGCGGTCCGGGTAGAGGGTCAAGATAAAACAAAAAAATCTAAAGGTGTCAAAAGAAACATAGTAAAAAATAGAATCACATTTAACGATTATATTGAATGTTTGAATAGTAATAGTGAAAAAATAGTCCGGCAAAATTTAATTCAATCTCACAAGCATCAAGTTTCTTCCATTACTCAGCTGAAAATCGCGCTAAGTCCTCGCGATGATAAAAGGTATTTAGTGCCAAATTCAATTGAAACGTTACCGTGGGGTCATTATAGTATAATGGAAATAGATTAATATAGTTATATAAGAAAATATTGTAAATTAGATTAAGATATACACAAAATAAAAGAATTTTTATAACGTTTTAAAAAACAGTTTTATTTAAAAATCCTTTATTTCAAATACATTTTTCAGAGCACATCGGCCCTGTAGTATATAATTTGTGATATGGAATGTAACCATCACCCCATTTGAAATTAAAATTAAAATTAAAATTGCCATCTCTTTCAAAATAAATTCAGTGTTTTGTAGCTTTTATGCTTGAACACCGTTGGCAATAATTGGCCCCTTTGCTTAATCCATTTTACTCTTTAGTTTAGAGATATACAGGTAGTCATCTATACAGACAGTTATACAGCTATACAGCCTGTTTTTAAACAGCTGTTGAAAATGTGACTGTATCAATATGAGTACTTCCACCGACTGATGATGATAATTGAATTACTCTTTCTTTAATAGTCTCATAAAGATGTCAAATCCTTTTCGATATCGTCCATTATGTATGCTCTAATATTATCCCGTTTATCAGAAGCCACGTCATCAAAGATAAATATTGAGGTAACCATTGTTTCATCCGGATGTGAAGCTGAACAGGCTGTACAGGCTGTTTTAAAACAGCCTGTTTTGAAACAGCCTGTACAGCCTGTACAGCCTGTACAGGCTCTAAACTAAAGAGTAAAATGGATTAAGCAAAGGGGCCAATTATTGTCAACGGTGTTCAAGCATAAAAGCTACAATCAAGTCCAACACTATGTACATATTCCAACCACCATTTCCTTACATAACTCGATCAGAAAAAAAGCAAGTTGAATGGTTCCGACATAATCACCATAGATTCAAATGGGGTGATGGTTACATTCCATATCACAAATTATATACTACAGTCCATCAATCGCTGCCGCATGTTAAAATCATTTATGTAAAGGGGGCTGAGAAAAAAAGCAGGGTTCGACAAATAATTGGAAATGGTTCATCTATATATAATGTAGAAGAGGAGGAATGCCCAAAACTAACAACTTTGGAAAACAAAACAAATGTACCATCTTGCATCATACAGCAAGGCCGATGTGCTCTGAAAAATGTATTTGAAATAAAGGATTTTTAAATAAAACTGTTTTTTAAAACGTTATAAAAATTCTTTTATTTTGTGTATATCTTAATCTAATTTACAATATTTTCTTATATAACTATATTAATCTATTTCCATTATACTATAATGACCCCACGGTAACGTTTCATTTGAATTTGGCACTAAATACCTTTTATCATCGCGAGGACTTAGCGCGATTTTCAGCTGAGTAATGGAAGAAACTTGATGCTTGTGAGATTGAATTAAATTTTGCCGGACTATTTTTTCACTATTACTATTCAAACATTCAATATAATCGTTAAATGTGATTCTATTTTTTACTATGTTTCTTTTGACACCTTTAGATTTTTTTGTTTTATCTTGATCCTCTACCCGGACCGCATACATTTTTGATCTCAGGCCAACAAACTCTGTCATTATGCGGCCGTTGTTTTCATCCTTCATGAGGCCCAACACTTTTTTGTTTACAAGAGGGATGTTCCAGGTGTTATTTTGAGGATAGTCACTTGTGTCGAAATAGGTATAGCAGTCACGTTTAATAATTTGATACAAGTCAGGACAGGTCACTTCATAAATGAGTGAATCCGTCTCTGTATAACAAACTGTGCAGTTAGATCTAAATTGAGGAAGCAAATAATCATAATGGAAATTGTATATGGTGGTTTTAGCCAAGTCGAGAATGCACATGCCTACATATATAGTCTTATTAAAATAAATTTCTGTCTTATTTAACTCGATGGCTACCAGGTTCTCATTGAAAATGGTCGAAGCCTTGAATTCTGGCTTAGAAATGAGTGCCTCGGCTCCATATCGCCCCAGCCACTTTGTCACCAGCTTAACAATGCTATGTTTCCGAACGTTCCCATAGTCTTTCCGAAAACAGCATTATTCATAAGCTTAAAGAAATTTTTCTCGAAATCATTTTTAGCCAATGCTCGAAGTCTGGTATTTAGATCAATGTAGGACTTAAGCCATGCAGATTGATTAAATTCGAGAACCCGGTGAAGTTTCTTTAACTTTAATCCGTGAAGGATGGCTTGTTTTAAACTGCGATAATGAATAACGTATTTTGTTTTATCATGCAGTGTAGCCAAAAGTTTTGTTTGTTTTGATCCAGGTGACGCTCTATGTTCGGGGCAATAAGGGAGATCTTTATGAAAATCATGAATGTCCTGAGGATAGTCTAGATCCACTTCAAGAATGTAGCCTGTGGGCGAATCATCGGCCACATCTTCAACCTTAAAAGATGATACATTTTCCACCCACTTGAAGCCACTCTGGGGTAGGAGTTGGGACATTGCCCAACCATATTGGTTATTAATATCATTATATATGAGAAATTTTGAAGGTTGAGAGGGATCATAGTCGGGCATGTATTTATTATTGGCCCTGGAATATCTTTTAGAGCATTGGCTAAGGCCGCCCCGAATGCCTCGCTCTGTAAATAAGAGCATATCAATATCAGTTAATAGCTCCAGGGTAACGCTAGTATGCTTGAGCATTGCGTCCCAAGTATACCCTGGAAGCGTATAATAGTGGTCTGGATCTAATCCATATGTTTTACAACAACTTGCACGAAATTGTTCAAAAACATCCGCCAAGAGTAAGACATCTGTCTTTAAATATAAATCTGAATATTCACCCAGATTTTGAATGCTGAATTCATTCCAAAATTTACGGCATGTGCATAATCTTCTTGACTAATGTTAGTATCATTTAACTTATTGTAAAATTGGGGAATATCAGGAAGTTTGGTCTCCAAAAATTTTGACATGCAAGTGAAATAATCGTATGGGTATACTCCTTTACGTGTTAGTAACTTAAACTGGGACTCTGTTATATTTGGGAATTGGGATTTTAAAATAGGGAAAGAAGTTAAGTAGGAGGACAGCGTGTCGAGACTGCTTGCCATGAATTTGAAGGAATCTATAAATCGGAATTTAATGGGGTATTCATCTAAATTTTTAGTGAAAGAAATATACCGTTCTTTGTAAATGGGAAGGAGATCAATGCGGCCTTGAAGATCGGAAGCTATATTTTTAATTATAAAATGTGAATCGTAGCCGCTTAAGTTATGAAAAATTATTGGGATGGTGTGACTATCCTGAAAATTAATATTACATCCCTCATGCGCTGGACCTCTGTATTTACCTGTTAGGTGGCAGTGATCGCGCACCTTTTTATCACCTGATGTAAATGGTTTCTCGCATATATGACAGAGTCTGGCTGCCTCAAAAAATGCCACTTCCTCAGCAGTCATCTGATCCATAGGTAGAGGGTGAAAAAAAACGGACTCGAAATTCTCCGCGAACTGCTTCAACTCGCGCACAAACCACTCGACACAATCCTCACCGCGATATAATTTAAAGACCGATAACGTGGGGTCATACGAACACTTCACATAAAATCCTAAACTACATGGTACATGAACTTGATACTTATTTCTATCACTATTTCCTACTAATAAACATTCTAAGTCCGCGTAAATAACGAATGGAGCTTCTACCTTATTCCTAAAATTCGTAAATCTAAGTTCCTTCTGGTCCTCCGTTGGTAGCCGGATTTTGGCGTTGTTAATCTTCGTACAGTCAGCTACATGGTGATCCAATTTTTCCGCTGTTCCAAAATAATGGAGGCAGCGATCGCAAAAGTACTTTTCCCCATTATGCTTCGACAGCTGAGATGAAAGGAGCCTAGAGAGGTTCTTTATACATACGTAGTGGTGTCATGTATCGGCCGAGTGACCCACTCTAGTACCCGCTGCCGGGTTGCCGTAATACTTTCGACCTGTGTTAATGTAAACACTATTACAAAATTAACCCAGAGTCAGTACAAGCGAATAAAGCAGGGCACATATTTTGCGACATAAGTGCGCGTGCCAGCACAGCTGAGCTCGCTGCTAGGCGACACCAAGCGGCGAACAGCCTGGGTTGTGCTTACTGCAAAAGCTTACGCAACTAGCCCACTTAGGCAGCATAAAGCCCGAAATCGGGTTCGGGGAATTGGGTCAATGCCGATGGCAAGGTGTGAAGCTACGGAAATCGCGAGTACTCGGGGAGTCGATTTGAAACCACAACAGCGGGCGGTACGGTCGTCATTTGAATCGTTGAATAAATCGTTAGTTTTGGAAACACGACCGCGTTTAATTTAATCTACCTACATCATAGTGGTACCGGATGAGCTCATCATCTTTTTCCTCCTCCTCGGCATTCTCATCATAATAAACATTTTGAACCATCACGGTTCACGTGCCGTTCTTTCTTTTCTTTAGTTAAATAAGTCGGCAGAACTACATAATTTTCTTTTCCCGCTTTCTGCAGAATGTATACGTTAATAGAAAGGCCATTCTGCTTCTCAAATCGAGGATTCTGTTTCATTGTCACTGGGAACGTAACTCCATCTAGTTTTAATTCTGTGAAATATTGGCGGTAATTCATCACACGCTGGGGATCTTTTTGAACTGGATGTAAAGCAGAAAGCACTGCCCAGGCGAAACAAGCATCATCCTCGTTTTTAACATTAATGCAGGCCTCTTTGCGTTTGATTTGTTGTGGTAGCTCAATATATGACGATCCCAGCTGCGGTGTGAACTTATTGATGTTTATTGCTAAGCTTATAATGGCTGACAAAGCCCAACCGCTATCTCTTTCCTGGAACTCTTCCAGTTTATTCATTACTCGTTCCTCAACATTATGTTTGAACCATTCATTAACATCCGTGTTTTGGTAGATGGGAGCATTCTTCGTGTTTATGTTCTTGAACTCGAACACTTCCTCATCACCTTTCACAACTTTAAACTCCCCACAAAAAGCTGCGTTCACCTTAAGCGCAGTTTCTTTCTTCAGGGCGTTATTGATACGCCGACGGAAAAGTCCCACACAATCGCTCAGGAACTCCTTTGGCTCCTTATGAGTCATGTTGATAATCACTCCAGTCCTCATACTATAAATGAAAAAGAAACAAACAAATAATGATGTGACTTAGACATATTGTGATGTGTATTAGATTCACTGTCGCTAAAGTGTGGATCCAAAGGGAGCAATTTCGGAGCCAGCCTTTAGGCAGAACTCCTAGAGGAGAAAGCTACTAGAGCAGGACTCCTCGGGATTGCAAGTAGTAATAATTTTAAGTTTTTACTTACCGATCGCAAAAAGCCGATTGTACATACGTCTTCCCATTTAACTCTAGTGCTAGCGTAATTAGCTCTATTGGGATGCGGATTTTTATAGCCTGCACCGGTAATCCTAAGTTTTTTGAGCTGGGTACGGTATCCTTGGACAAGGTTTATACCATTGGTGAAATTTTGTTTTTCACCTACAGTCTGCTCTTTTCAAAGCTTTCCGAAGCACTCTTAAATTGTTTGAGCACTCTTTCACGCCCGCCTCAATTAGCGTATGATTGTTTTGGGCATTTCAAAATGCTAGCTTAGCATGTTGCACTAAATTGCTTACTTGAGCCATTTTTAAACAATATAGGAATATAACTGAATGGCACTGTTAACTTTTACAACACTGATAGTTTCTTTCACTGTTTTTTGTCCTTTGGTCTTTAACCTTTGACACACTAATTCACAAGATAATTAAATGTAAATAAATAACTTGGGTAAACTTTAAGTTAAAAATTCTGAAAATTAAATAAATTGTTGTGGGTGTGTACCTCATAAAGGATTGACACTAAATGAATGATATAAGTATTTTCGCGGAGCGCTATTTATACTTCCGCTCGGGAATCTCAAATGTGAAGGAAACATTTTCCCCAAATAAAATAAAACAACAAAAAATTAGCCCACGTTGAATCGGGAATCAATTCCTGGAAATAAGAACCCCTCAGTATAAACAACTGATGGCAACACATGGCATAAACAGAGTCACATGCGTAGTTGAAACATATTCAGACACGATCCTTCATATCCTCAAATTCATAGTCTAATTTAAAACGTGTCCTTAAAGGGTTCAAATTACAGACCACATTGCATAAACAAAGCCACCTGCGTGCTCGTAACATGATCAGACATGATCCTTCATGCCTAAATATAATCCTAAATTCCTAGTCTAATGTAAAGCGTGTCCTTAAAGAGATCAAATTACAGACCACATTGCATAAGCAAAGTCACATGCGTACCCGCAAAATTGCGTAAATGTGACATATTCAAGTGTCCAAGTTCAAGTACCCTGCGATTTATGTTGACACGTAACATGATCGAGGCATCCACGTTCGCGTCCAATTAGCAAGGGATAAGGTAAAGCTTTCGGCGTCTCGCACGCATTCTAAAAAAACCTGAGGTTAGTCCGGTAGATGGTGGGCCGCAAAAATAGCAATCCGATCACCACATACACTCCAAGCACACACCTTCTAGAAAAACTTGAGCTTAATCTGGTAGATGGCGGACAGCAAAATTAGCAAAGACCCGAACCTGTATAGCCACATACACACTCCAAGCACACACATTCTAGAAAATTTGAGCTTAATCCGGTAGATGGATGACAGCAAAATAGCAAAAACCCGAACCCCGATACACGCAAAAGAGAGCTTTCGGCCTTAAAACTGCTCGTAGACGTAGACGACGAGCTTTTGGGACCATTTTGTAATTTTTGACCCCCTGTATAAACCTTATGGGATTTTGCGCTCGAACTCTCATAGCTTATCTACTGCGGGCTCAATTTGTTTTCCTTTTGGAGTCGTCTTACAATCACTATCTTGACAATGTGAAACTTTCCCTGCGTGTCGATCCTAAACGCTTTTGGAATTTCGTTAACTCAAAGCGAAACTCGGATGGTTACCCGTCGTCTCTCAGTTTTGGTGATAGGGTTGGCACCGATCCGCAGTCGATCTCTAACCTCTTCTGTGATTTTTTTGAAACAGCGTTTTTACCTGATAACTGTGGTCTTTCCAACTGTGATATTTACCTGAGACTTTTTCTCACTTGATGAAGCTCGCGCCGACTTCTCTTACTTGTAAGGACTTATTTATTGACGAAGCTCTGTATTTGAAGAACATTTCAAGCATTGCGGATAATTTCTCTCTTGGACCTGATGGCTTACCTCCCATCTTTGTTAAGCGCTGTTCGCCCCTATTATCTGTCACTTATTTAACTTGTCTCTCTCGTCCGGGTCCTTCCCTGAACATTGGAAGATATCTCATATTATTCCCCTGCACAAGAAAGGATCTAAATGCGATATTTCGAACTATCGCCCTATTGCGAACCTTTGCTGTCTGGCCAATCTGTTCGAATCTATAATCTGTGATACTTGCTTGCATGCTTCCATTGTAAACCCTTTTTACAATCTTTTCAGCACGGTTTTCTCAAAGGCAAGTCTACTACCACAAATTTGCTCGAGTTTTCCAACTTTTGCTTGACAATTATTGAAAAGGGTAAACAAATCGATTGCATTTTCACTGACTTTAGCAAGGCCTTTGACAGGATTAACCACCGGATCTTGCTCCACAAAATGTCGTTGCTTGGCTTTCCCCCTCTTTTTGCGCTTCTCACGTTCTAAGAATTTCACTTCTTTTAACTATTTTATTGACGGATGTTCGCTAGAGAGACTCTCCATGTCTAAGGATCTTGGTGTCTGGCTAAATAGCCACTATTCCTTCGACAACCACATTGACGCTATTGTCCGCAAAGCTAACTCCACCCTCGGCTTTGTTAAACGCTGGTCCAAGGAATTCAACGACCCTTATGTCACCAAGACTCTCTACTGCACTTTTGTCAGACCAATTATCGAGTACGCCAGCCCGGTCTAGTCCCTGTCTTGTAGGACTCTGGTTAATCGTATTGAGGCTGTTCAGAGGAGATTTCTTAGGTTCTCCCTGAGGGGCCTCCCCTGGACCAATCCTCTTGTTCTGCCCCCTTATGAGGACCGTTTCAATCTTCTCTCGCTGCAGACTCTTGAGCAGCGCCGCTCTAACGCCCGTGTACTCTTTGCTCTTGATTGCATGCAGGGCAGGATTAACTCCCCGGAAATCGTTTCATCATTTAATATCGCTGTCCCCGCTCGTTCGCTGAGAGGTCTTTTCATCGCACCAATTATGGCATGTCCGAACCTATTACGTCAATGTCGCGAGCTTTTAATTGTCTTTATCATGATATTGATTTTAATTATTCAAGCTTCGTTGCGGTTGACAGTTTTTGACGAACGTTATTTTATTCACTGTTTTGTCATTTTTGCTCACTTTTGTTGCTGCGAACGTTCGATCTCTATAATTTTTGACTCTCTATTGTAGTAATCAGACATTTGATGAAACTTGAATAAATAAATAAATAAAAAAGTAAATAGTGCGTGGATTCCCTCCGCGCGGAAGAAGTGAAACTTCGTAATGTGGAAATAGAACAACAAGTACGTATTTCAGCTGATTTCACGACGCTCACACTGTTTACTTCGCTGCATAGCAAGAATACCACGCGCATGTGCTCATCTACCGACTCACTCTCTTTCTCTCTCCTACTTTCTACCTTTGTGTATCTTTCTTTCTCTCTCCCTCTTGCGTTGGAATATCGGACGCTACTCGTTGCTAACGCTCACGCTGGCCTGTAACAGGTATACTACGCGCATGCGTTCGAGTGCCACGCATTCACTCTCGCTCTATCTCTTTCTATTCCTTCTCCCCAGGAGCGGTGAACGTTTAACGCAACAATGCTTTCATACCCCCTCCATAGTAGCGTTAAACGTTTAACGCAACCTTGTTGGAAGTCGCATTAGAAGTTTCACTTCAATAAATAAATAAATCATCCCAGCATAGTGGGTTAACGTCTAGCACTGAGCGTAAGTAATTAATGGTCTTTGTGCCGTTTCTAGGCCTCCGTTAGACTGCTGTAGTAAGCAACTTTTTCATTTTCCTTAAAAACTTCACTAGTAAAATTGCTTCCCTGGTCAGTTAGTAGCTTCTTCGGGATTGCGCAATATTTTAAGATCACGTTTTTGTAGAAAGCATTTGCAACAGTAACAGCTTCTCCGTCGGCTAGGGGTACGCAATCTAGCATTTTAGTCAGATCATCCTGAAAAGTTAATATCTACGTATTCCCTTGATGGGTGACCGGCAATGGTCCCACGATATCGAAATATATTTTGTCAAAAGGTTTCTCCGCTGTGCCGCTTTATTACCATTGGCATTTTTAAAGCGGGGGAGCTTTTATTTCTTTGACACTTTAGGCACCTTTTAACATGTTTATGAATGTCCTTTAGCATGTTGTTCCAACGGTAATAGGGTTATAGGTTTTATATACCCCGAGATGCCCTCCTAAAGGTGAATCATGGTACTCTTTTAGTACAGTATCAATTTCTTCCGGCTTGGTTAATGGTTTAGCCCTTACATGTTCATCCCCATTTAGAAATTTATCCTCTGGAAAATCGAATTCACTTTCTGTATTGGAATTAATAGCATTATCCCGACTGAGAGCCACCGGCTCGCTAGAGTTCGGGGCTTTTGTACTATGTAGGGGTATTTCCTGTCCTCCTTTAGCCCCTGGGGTGTTCTTTATGGAAACCTCTGATTCTTCACTCACGCTATTTCTCTGGATAGCCCCCCTTCTTCGCCTCAAGCTTGGTGTTCTCTTCCCTTCCAGCTATCCTCTTAGCTGCTGCTCTAGTGATTGGCTTTGGCAGGCACGTGAGCTTCTCTGTTGCTGGCGGAGGGTGTAACTGGGTCTTAGCAGGAACTGCACGCGGGTCAACTTCTTCTCCATCGCTTTCGTTGTACGGAATTCGACTTAAAGCGTCTGCATTCAAATTGTACCTACCAGGTTTATATATAATGTCGTAATCATATTCTGATAGTTTATTATGAAACCTTACAAGACGGAAAGTTGGGTATTTTACACTAAAAATACCTTTTAGGGATTTATGGTCTGTGACGACGGTGAATTTCTTCCCATAAAGGTAACAACGAAAATTGCGAACAGCCCACACTATAGCCAGTAGTTCCTTTTCTACGGTCGAATAATTTCTTACTACTTTATTTAAAAACCTACTAGCATAGGCTATGGGCAGATCCTCCCCCATTACACCTTGTGAGGGAACTGCGCCCAAAGCTTCTCCACTTGCATCTGTTGTTAAAATAAACGGCTTGTGGAAGTTAACGAACTTCCTCTTCAATAACTTATGAAAATGAAAATCTAGAAGTTGATGAAATGTTGATCTTTATAATTTTCATATATCTTGTTCCTTCTCGATAAATATTTCTTTTGATTCCTCTTGATGATTCTTTTTTAGCTTCTTTGTATATTTTATATTTTATTTCTTGATAATTGATAGTTTTGGTAATTAATTATTTTATATATTTTTTAGTTGTATTTATTTAATTTCTTTTAAATAAAATATTAAATTTTAAATATCTAAAGCTTTTATTAATGTTGTTTTATTAAAATTCAGTTCAGATTCTTTACAATACTAAGACAAAAAGTATTCTCCTATTTTTTATCCTCTCTAAACAATATCTATTCTCAGACTACTAATACTTTTAATACTTTTAATAAAAGCCTGCTCAAGTATTTACAATCACTACGTACAGGTAACTATAGTACAAACGAAATATAAATGACCTACTTTTCTTTATACACATGAAAACATATTAAATAGGTTTGAGTCACGGGAAGAGGGAAGCTTTCTATAAATCGAGTCGAAAACCGCAAGTAATAACATCGACCACAGGCTGATTAAAATCGGGATGTTTCAGCAAAATCGGGATATTTCAGCAACGGTTAGGGCAATTTTGAGTTCCTCAAAGGCCTTCACACACTCCTCCGTAGTCCATTTAAACTTCACTTCCTTCCTTAAGAGCTAATTTAGTGGCTCCGCTATTCTCAAGAAATTAGGAATAAATTTCCTATAGTAGTTCGCGTTCATGGTTTTATTCATCTACCCTTACTCTCTAAATTACAAAAAAACAGAACATTTCGTTTGTTTATTTTCAAGTTGTAAACAAAATTGTATCTAAACTTCGAAACACAACCGTACAAAACAATAGCACCGTATAAATTTTTTTTTTATAATGAGTGTGGTATCCTTTATTTTTTATCACTTCTGCAACTCCCTGAGGCATGGAATCAACTAACTTAATTACCATATCCATTGGTACTCTGTCCCACTCCGTTTTAATGGCTTCCAACAATAATTTTTTGTTTTGAAACCGTTCCCCACTTAATTTTTGCTTGATAATGTCCCACAAGTTTTCGATTGGGTTCAAATCTGGCGACTGTGGTGGCCAATCCATAACACGAAGTCCCTTTTCTTGAATCCAATCTCTGACCAACCTCGAAGTGTGTTTCGGATCATTATCGTGCTGAAACACCCAAAGATGTGGCATGACATGTTCTGCATACGGCAACATAATCGTTTCTAATATATCCATAATTCCCAACACTTCGTGAAGAGGACCGACCCTATTGGCCGAAAAGCAACCCCAAACCATTACATGGCCACCGCCATGTTTCATAGTAGTCACGCAATTTCGCGGAGTGAGTCTTTCTTTAACACCTCTTCGTACATATCGAATGCCATCAGAATTAAACATATTAAATTTGCGTTCATCACTCCATAGTACGCTCCTCCAGCGATTAACTGACCAATCTTTGTGTTCCAAAGTAAATTTGATTCTAACAAATAATAAAAATGAGTTATCTTTGCCCATGAAAACGTGTGTGAAAATTTTACCTCTTAGCAATATTCCTTTTCGTGAGAAGAGGCTTCTTTGCAGGACGGTAGGCACGAAAGCCCATCTTTATTGCTCTTCGAACTGTACTTGGGTTAACCTTTATTCCCAAAGAAGTAACAATTTCGTTTGAAAACAGGAAAGGATTGTTTTTTAATTTTATCCGTATAAGCCTGTCTTCTCTATCTGTTGTCGATCGTGGTCGACCTCCCAAATGAAGCGTTTTAAGTTTTAACAGTTTCTTCCTTATCAAATTTGGAAACCCAGCGACTTAAAAGGGATCTGTTTAATCCATATTTATTTGCTACAGCATACTGAGATTTTCCCGCCTTCACTTCTCGCACTAATTTTAATTTAAAATTATCACTGTATTTCCGCGGTGCCATTTCTTTAAGCAAATTACAATATCTCGGCTGCAATAATCGACTCGCGAAGTCGCAAAGTAAACTGATATCCTTGCCGAGTTAAAACTAAACAAAACTTGTTATGAAGGAATAAAATACCGTTATGATTGACTAAATTTTTGTTATACGGTGCTATTGTTTTGCACGGTTGTTTTTCGAACTTTAAGAATAATTTTATTTACAACTTGAAAGTAAACGAATGAAGTGTTCTCGTTTTTTTGTAATTTAGAGAGTAAGGACAGATTAATAAAACTGTGTATTATTTAACATTGTACAATACACAGATTTGAATTTTCAGATAACTACATATATTGAAAAGTCGTTGAACGGTGCTAATGTTTTGCACACAACTGTATGTTGTATCCAATAATAATATTAAATAATTTTTCTCGCTTTTTCGCCGCAATGCAATAGCCTGATGAGTTTTTGTTTAAAACATATGAACCGCAAGACGGGAACTGACACACTAATATATGTATGTCAGGCATTGCAATACCCAGTACCTATGCAAATGCGTAGAAGTTGCGACTGTTCGACAAAAACTTCCAAAAATTGGGGAGTCTTATCTATATATTTTTTAAGCAGTTTTTTAAACAAATCCATGTAATATTTTTTCGCATCCATGAATTCGCTTTCAAGGAGCAAAAATTTCAATTAAAGCACAAAATATGTATGTAATCATGTATAATTTTTGCAAAAAACTATTGACGTAGTTTAATTTTTCTAAAAAGTACATTTCTCTGAGAGCGTCGGGATTTTTTATTTAAAAGCTGTGTTTTTCGTATCTTCAAAACAATAGGTAAATTTATATTGAACTGAAGTTTATTAATATTTCATTAGAATAAAGATTAATTTATCAGTTAGTATCAAGAATGTATCAAATTGCCATGATTTTTATTCATGCGATTCTTCACATCTTGAACTGAACAATTTTTAGATTAATTTTTGACTTAAAAGTCGTTGCAATGTGATGTTTTTTAGAAAATTTAAAATTTTTTCTGTAGGTTAGTTATTTCTGATAAATTTCAAATCTAAGACAAGTCACCTTTTATTTGTTCTGGATATGGGAAAAAAACACAGCTAAAGTAGTTTCCAGGATATGAGGACTTTATGAAGTTACACTGAGCTTTCATGATTTTTGTCACTCCTTTAAATTGAATCATCGCTACTAAAAAAATGTCTTGCATCTGTTAATGGTATCATCATTATGTAAAAAGTGAATCAAAAGCGGTGTTTTTTAATTGTGTAATTTTCGTAGACCGCGGGGCCTCTCAAAACGCGGGGCCGGGTTCCGGCGAACGCGCTGAACGTGCCTTGCGCCGGCCCTGGTAGTAACTGACAGTTTTCCGGCTGGAGCTTTAAATTGTATTTTCTTAATCTCCTAAAAACTTGTAGAAGTTTTTCGTTATGGTCCGCTAAGTTTTTCCTATAGACTACTATATCGTCTTAGTAGACGAAACACTTAAAGCCTTGCAGTCATGATAGAACATAGTTCATGATTCTTTGGGATGTTGCCGGTGCTCCTGTTAACCCGAAAGGCATTCTTTTAAATTCGTAGTGCCCTAGGTTCGTGCTAAATGCCGTTTTCGCACGATCCGCAGGTTCCACTAGAACTTGGTGATATCCGCTGGCTAAATCTAGTGTTGTAAAGTACCGAGCATGTCCCAATTGGTCTAATATTTCCTCTATTCGGGGCAGAGGGAGTGCGTCTCCAATAGTTACCTCATTTAGCTTCCTGAAATCCACTACCACACGCCATTTCTTTTCACCTGACGGGCCCGATTTTTTGGGCACTACCAAAAGCGGGGAGTTCCATGGACTTTTACTCTCAGTTATGATATCGTTCTCCAGCATTTCTGTTACCTGCTCCTGTATTATTGCTTTCTGGGCATCTGGTAGTCTGTACATTCGTTGGTTTATCGCACCTTGTTCTTTGTTAAGCCGAATCGAGTCCTTCAGCACGTCTGTAGATGTCAATTTGTCGTCTCTTTCCTTACACAATCTTTGTATACTCTCCCGCTCTTCCTCATTCAAGTAATGTTTCAACCTAAACTGCGTCGCTAGTTTCCTTAATCTATTTCTTAAAATTTTGCGATCTTACTCTCCACTGTTTTCATTTTCTCTGAGAATTGTACCCAAGTTCCTCGTTTCGGTACTGCTCTCAAGGTCTTCTGGTATCAAGTTTTCCTCCAGGTTCGTGATGTGGAACTGACTCAGAGGCAACATTTTTATTTTCCATGAACTCAGAGTTTGGCAGGAGTCATTCACGTTTAAAATTCCGATTGTTATCCTGCTATTAACCGGTTTGACTAAGTAGTTTGCCAGGAATACCCCTTGGCATATCTCCTGTGATATGCAGAGCATATCTTCTCCTAAATTTGTACTTAGTCTTACCAGTTTTTCTCATCGCCCGGGGACAACTAATTTCTCCACGACATGTACCTCTTGCTCTGGTGCTGCGCTGGTTACACGGTTAGATTTCCTCGTGGCAAAGGTTGAATTTTCCTTATTGCTAAACTGATTGAGTTCAGGTCGAACTGCGGCCTGAGCCAGAACAGCCTCCGGAAGGCTAACATCGAGCTTGACAGGTTCAGAATTCTTTTCCTGTACTCTGTTATCGTTGTGAGGAGCACTGTTTAGCGTACGATTAGATGCTTCAATGCTTTCGTTACCTGTTAGTGGAAAGATAAGGTCTTTTCCGTTAGATTTCTTGCGAGGAAACCTTAACAATTTTTCTGGACGTTCCACATTACAGAAGCGTGAGGGGAAATCGCAGCCTAGTATACCATCGTTTTAATATTGGTGAGGTCTTCCATTACATGAAAATTGCAGCTTTGAGAGTTATCTAAGTTTAGTATTCCACGACATGTTCCACTGGTTTTTCCTTTTCCGAATACCGTATTTATTGTCATTTAAGTCTTGGGATTTATTGTAACTTGCTCGTTGTGCTCTTCCCTTTTTAAAATACTTATATCCGCACCTGTGTCTATTAACAGGTGGGCTTTCCTATCTTTAGCGATATCAAGGGGTAAAATAGCAGAACACTTTTCTGGGGAATTTTCACTAGGCTGACACCTTGTTGAATTAGTTGGGTCCAGCTGACAACCTTATTTTAGTTTCCCGACTGGGTGCCCCGATTTTTGGAATCCCAGCAGCTTTTAGCGTGGCACTCCGTTATAGTATGCCCATACCTTAAACAGAAATCACATTTCTTTCTAGTTGAGTTAGTGTTGATCGCGTTCGCTTGATACTTGGTGCTGTTTCCTTTCGGGCAATTTTGCTTATTGTGCCCGTAAACCCTGCAACTTGCACAGAACGGAGTGGATTTTCTAAGACGGCATTCCGTGTAAGTGTGATTTGGCTTATTAAAAAACCAACACTTACTTGGGTATACCTCTTGATGTCCAGCTGCAGCCTGGGGTTTCTCAGCGGCTTGTAAATTTTGCACCATATTCAGCATTCAGTGTCGATTTAATCGGTGGTTAAAAATTATACAAGAACGCGGAGTATGTGCTGTCGTTCCCGAATCGACTGAGTTCTAGCGCGGCCTTTCAGCTTAACTTCCTTTTTTGTAAACTCCCCTTCGAAAGCAGTTACTTTACTACTTATAGGCGAACTGTCCTCCCCCACCGGAATTACTAATTTTCCCGTAGTTTTTCCAATGGGGGTCAATTTCCCTTATTCAGCATTTAGGGGCGCATTTTGACTGGCTGGTCGTATTTCCAGTCTGTCTCCCCTCATCGAGATCAAACCTCACTTCGATTGGTCGGATAAAGTTACACGCGCCGCGCGCCGCGCCGGCGCGCGGATTGCACTTTGGCCCCACACAAGATTTGTGATGGCTTTGCATTTTGGGGAGGTAATGACCGCTTCGGCGGCGGGTGCACTTTAGCCGCCGCGAGAAAATGATCGAAGGCCTTCCGGCCGATTGATCTGATCTTTTTTGGGATGCTCATGCGCCCTTAAGGGAATGTCGATGTGCCCGCAGCACATTACAACTGCTTCGACCCCCGTAGTGTGCCTTTTGGTAACCAGAGCTTTACAACCCTTATAAAGTTGCGTCACTCGTTTACCGAAATTTAACAATGTTTCCCCTGGGAGCTGACGACTGCTCCGTAGCTCACCCAATTGAATGTGATAGGGTTTACTATTCACCAATTTAGTGAGGAGGATCGTTTTTAAATCATCCAGGGTTTTATAATCGGCCCCATCGAGGAGGAGAGCAGCTCTTCCCCTGAATTTGGTGGGAACCAATTGGAGGAACAGTTTTTTATCCTCCTCACTCTGCAAGCACTGATTCACGTAATCACAACACTTTATAAATATTTCAGCCCTGGCTCCGCCTCAACTAGAGGAACGCTATTTATCACCAGTTGTGAATGCCATGTTGCTGAAAAACGTGTCTGTGCTTGAATCCGCGGATTTTCCGTTACCTTCACTGCACAACCGTCCTGATCTTAAAAGCATAGATTGCTCAGCTTTTCGCTCCAGAGGTTTGAACACTTCGTCGTCACTATTGTCGTTCGGACTTGTGTTCTCAAAGGAAAAATAATTTATCCTTTTGCAAAACTTCATTTGAGCCGAATTTATCTAATAGAAAGAACAGTTGTAGTTGTGGGAAAATAACGGTGTAGAATAATGTCTCGTCGGTAAATGGGGTCTCGCACTTTCGTCTAGACCGCCCCCTTCCTTTGACATTTATTCTACACTAACTTTTTGGTATCCTCTCTTTTAGCCAAAATTTTAATTCGATGGGATTTCGAGAGCCCAAAACGTGAACCACGTTTACAAAAAACAATTACATATATAGTGTAAGACACAAAATCGGAAAAATCTACACAGTTTTGACTATTAACTATAAGGAAAAAAAAACAAATTTTCGTACACTCGCGACACAAACTTTTTTGTTTTTTGTACAACAACCTTATGCTAGTTTACGACTTAATTCTAGGTAAATCTACTACTTAATAATACGCATTCGGTACATAGTACGTAAATTCGTTGTTGTAGTGCTGGTCCTTGGATGGATGGTCGCGATGTCATCTTAGAGCTGTCTAGTGGCTGTCCCGGGGTTCGGCCGTCCTCTCGTCCTCCTTTGCTGGTTGCAGAAGCAGGTCCACACTTTTATCCCGGAAAAACTTCCGAACACCGGCATGTTTGATTCCCCAATCACATAATATATATGAATATCTTCCAACGGACATTCTGAACCTGAGTTCAGGTCGGTTAAGGGGTTTCGAGAAAAGAAGTCCGCGTTGTTTAACTCTGACTTAACAAACTGAATATTAAAATCGTAACCCGAAAGGAAAAGAGCATAACGCTGCAACCGGTTTGATGCCATTTGGGGTATACCAACCTTGTCCCCGAATATCGCTGTGAGAGGTTTACAATCTGTTACCAAGGTAAAACGCCATCCGTACAGATATTGGTGGAAATATTTCACACCATAATAGATAGCTAGTGCTTCACGTTCAACCTGACTATAATTCCGCTCGGCATCCTGTAGTGTACGCGATGCGTATGCTATAGGCCGTACTTCTCCATTTCGAAAAACATGCGAAAGCACCGCCCCCAGTCCGCAGCTACTTGCATCCACAGACAATTGCACAGGTATTTTTGGATCATAATGTACTAACACCGATGCGGAAGCCAGCATCGTTTTCACCTTGTCAAAAGCCTTTTGATGAATGGTGGTCCACAACCACCGTGTATCCCTTTTCAAAAGCCTATACAGAGGGTTTAAAATGGAAGCTAAGTCTGGTAGGAACTTCCTATAATAATTAATGACTCCCAAAAAGGACTGCAATTGCGTCGGACCACCCGGACTAGGTGCTTTCATTATCGCTTCAATTTTCTGCGGTGTCGTACTCACTCCAGCCGCACCAATGTTGAAGCCCAAATATTGCACTGACTCTTTAAAAAACTCACACTTTGCCTGACTCACTGTCAGTCCTGCCTTCTGCAGTCTCATCAACACCCTTTCCAATCTGTCCAAATGCTCCCTCTCATTTCGACCTGACACCAAGATATCATCCAGGAAAACCACTACTCCTTCTAGACCTTGAAGGACGCTTTCAATTACTCGTTGGAAGATCGCGGGCAAAGTTTTGATCCCATACGGACACCTAGTATATCTAAATAAGCCTTTATGTGTCGATATCGTAGTTGGGTCTTGACTTTCTCTCTCTAGTTCGATCTGCTGATAAGCTGTAGTAAGATCGAGCTTAGAGAACACCACCCCACCCGCTAACTTCTCCAAAAGATCCTCAATCCGAGGTATCACATACCGTTCTTGACGTAGGCAAGGGTTAAGACTTACTTTGTAGTCGCCACAAATCCGAACCGTTCCGTCCGACTTTAATATAGGTACAATGGGTGTACCCCAATCAGAACATTTGACTGGAACCAAAATTCCCTTTCCAATCAAATTATCGAGTTCTTTCTCAACTTTCGACTTTAAACTAAACGGTAATGGCCGCGGAGAGGAATACTTGGGAATACCTTCAGATATTAGATGCAATTTAGCCTTCCCGTTTTTGAACCTGCCCAAAGTTTCCGAAAATACTTCTGGAAAACAGTTAACCAGCTTACTTACTCTTACATCAGCCTGTAAGTGATTTACGCGGAAGCTCACATCGAATTTCGCCATGAAATCTCTACCCAAAAGAGTCGGTCCCCCATTGTTTATCACGTAGAACTCTAATTTTTCCACCTTATTTTTGCATTTCACCTGAGCCAACCATTTGCCTTTTGTTTCAATTTTGCATCCCGTATAATTCAGCAAATGTATGTCTGTTTCCTTTAATGGTACCGAATCAAACCTTTGGCGAAATAATTCTAAACTCATACAACTTACTGCCGCCCCACTATCTAATTCAGCTGAGACGCGCTTACCGTTTATTTCAACATTCAT
This sequence comes from Machimus rusticus, assembly GCA_951509405.1. Lineage (NCBI taxonomy): Eukaryota > Metazoa > Arthropoda > Insecta > Diptera > Asilidae > Machimus > Machimus rusticus. The sequence goes on from OX608054.1 coordinate 6,659,858, forward strand.
TATTATTGGAATATTTGCATTTGACGCTTTAACCGTAAATAAATTTTGTTCCATAGGAATAGAACCAACAAAATTTGATTTTTTCATTGATCTCTTAACCGTTGACTTATCCGGACAAACCTTACTAAGATGACCCCTCTTCCCGCACTGGTAACACTCCGCACTTTTATATATACAGTTAATTGCCTTATGGTTACTATAGCCACAACATGTACACGCAATCTTACTTCTAACATTTAGGTTTTTATTATTATTATTTTCAAATTTCATACCTGCTCTAGCTAACTTAACCTTATTTACCGGCTCCTGCTTTACCCTCGGCGAAAAACCGCCTGCACATGCTGCCGCTGCCTCCAATTCCAGTGCCCTTGAGATCGCTTTGCGGAAGGTCAATTCTCCTGCTTTTTGCGAAAAAAGCTTGTCCCGGATAGCTCCCTTCTTCAATCCCAGAACGAACTTGTCTCGCAATACCATTTCGAGTAAGTACCCGAATTCGCAGGTCACTGCCAGCTTTCGGATGTCACGTTCCCAGTCCTGTATGCTCTGCTCCTCGCCCATCTTTGCTGCATAAAACGCTTCTCTTTCGACAAATATTGAAGTCGCCTTTTTTAAATGAGTGTCCATCGAATCAGTCAGCTGCGCAAACGACATTTCTTCCAGCTCCTTTGGGTAGCACAGGTCACTTAAAAGTTTATAAGTACCTTCGGTCAATACCGTCAACAGTACTGCTCGTTGCTGCTGGTCACCAATTATAGCGTTGGCTGACAAATATTGGGAGAGTCTTTTTGAATAAACTTTCCAATCCATCGTAAGATGATTAAACTCCCGCAGCATCCCTATTCTGCCTGTTTGATTATTCCGGATCTCCTCGTCGGCCGCCTCTGCCCTGCTATTTTCACTCGTCATTGCTGCCACTCGGATTACTCAGATTATCGAATTATTTTCCTCGTCGCCAATTATTATATTTATTTATTAATGAATGTGGAACAGAACCTTCCTCAAAGATGGCTACGGCGGAAGAGAGCGAGCGCGTTGCCTGTGGTTCTCACATTCTGGTCAGACCATGAAGTTGGTTACATTTTTATTCAGCAATCGGCTGCGTTCGCTGGCATCCGTGCCAGCCTTACAATAAATCAAACATACATTTCACGTTATAAGTCAATATATACATTACAGAAGCGTTACTGGTATATTTTCCGATGCACTTGCCATTGAGGAGTTGTATCGTCATCTTACGCTGGTCAGTGCTTCCGAGGCACTGACATATAGAAACTGGACTGCTGGTCCTGGCTAAAAATTCACTTAAAAAACGAGATCAAATTTTGGCCGAAATTTAACTATCTCGCTCCTCCGTTGATACCCCAGGCAGACAAATTAATAGCACTTTATTCTTGTTTTCGAATAAAAATAGTGCATCGCCGATAAATCCATTCCACTTCATAACACTTTTTTCTTCGTATTAAAATTATTTGTGTTGAAAAAAAAAACGCAAATTAAACAAAAGTAATAGCATAAAAACCAAATTAAAATCTGCTGTTGCAATAGTTTAACGATGACCAACAGATGGTTACGGCACTTTGCGTCGAATAATTTAGATTATGTTGTCATATATGGCATATATTTACGTGAAATGTGAAGGATTGACAAAGGTGGCAACAATAATTGTTATATCTATCTCTGTTTATCGTAGGTATCCCGTGGATTATTTTTAGCGACATTTTTATGAAAATACTAAAAATACTAAGAATTGAGCGAGATTCAACAGAAATCGAATTGTGACAATTTAATTATTTATTATTTAGCAGTGGTTAAACATAATTGTGCGGGATTTTTGAGCATTTTAATTGCCATGATTTGCCTAAAAGGCTTGAACCTAGGCTTATGGTCTTGTTTTTCAGGCGTGTGTTAACAGTCCAGTATCTATGTAGGATAGTTTTGCAGCTCTCATCATCTCAACGAGGGATCAGCCTTGCCGTTGCACCTTTCGGCTACCGCTAGATTGCAGCAAATTGAAATCTACTCGTTGCACGGCGGGAGCAGATGCAGTGAAATCGTGGAAGTGGACAGACAAGTGGATTTTGACTAATTTTGATATCGGTGCTAGTGGACTTACCTTTTTTTTTTGCAGTGACTTTACTTACTTAATTTACTACTAACTTAATTCCTGAATTTACTTGTTAGTGAAATACTTCGTGAATAAAACAGTGAAAATAAATCCAAACATCTATTCTTCATTTCGCAACCGACGATCCTACAAAAGTGGGGGCTCAACCGGGATCTCCTGCATAAGAAGAGTTAGATCAACGGAGTCTTTTCTAGAAGTTTACGCAGCAAGTACCAAATCAAATTAAATTTTGAAAGCTTAAATCTTGTTATTAATTAAATCAATATGCCGCCGAATAAAAAAATGCAACGACAGTCACAAAATTTGAGCGCTGAAAGGGTCGATGATATGATTGAATCATCATTACCTTCTGTTATGAAGCCGCAAGATCTTCGTGATATTGATATTTTAATGAGGCCTTTCTCTGGTAATGAAAATGTCAGTATAGCACAGTGGTTTAGAGATTTTGAGAATTATGCGGATTTATTTAAGTGGAACGATTTGCAAAAGATGATATATGTTAGACGCCTTTTACGTGGTCCCGCCAATGCATTCGTAGATTATGAAGCCAAGCTAATGGACTATACAACCTTAAAAGTCCGCTTAACTCGGGAATTTCAAGAAAAGGTAACCAGTGCTACCGTGCATAAACAGTTACAGATGCGTAGGAAGAAGAGAGATGAGTCTTTGCAAGAATACTTATACGAGATGATGAATATTGGTAGTCAAGCGCATGTTGAAGATGGTGCAATTATGGAATATGTTATTGCGGGGATAAATGACTCTGAAATTAATAAGGTTGTTTTGTACGGTGCAGAAGATATGCGTGAATTTAAAACCAAACTAAAAGTGTACGAAAATTTTAAGAAAAATAGCGGTAAAACTAATAATGACTAGAAATCCATTTCCAAACCCCACAGTTCAAATAGAGAGGAGCTAAACGGTAGTTCCAAGTCTCCTAATAAAGACAGTCAGCGAAATAACAGGCATTGCTTCAATTGTGGTAGTACTGCACATGAATTTTATAATTGTCCGGACAAGAGTAAGGGCCCAAAATACTTCCGCTGCCATAAATTCGGTCATAAAATGCAGCAGTGTGAATAATTTTCGAAGAAAATGGAACCAGTAATATCCACTAGCCTAGCCGAAGACAGAAAAGCGTATTGTAGTGTTAAAATTGGTGATATTACCTTAGAAGCATTGATAGACACGGGCGTGACATAACAGTAATTAAAGAAACTGACTTTAATCAAATAAAATCTACGCTTAATACTCTTTCATCTGGAATTACGGTGGCTGGACTAGGTGGTGAAGTGAAAACGAAAGGATGGTTCATTAGTGATTTAATTATAGACAATGTTAGATTTGTAAATATTGCTATACACGTCATTTCAGACAATGTAATGAGGCCGAACATGGTAATTGGTATGAATTTATTATCTAAAGCAAAAGTTTTAATTACGAACGGTGGTGCCAAAATTGAAAAGGTGAACTTTGAACATTCCGAAGATACCCCTGCTGAAATGTCCTGCATTGGTCAACTTCATGCAAGTGATTACGCGATTGATAGTTTACTAATAGATGCTCAAAATATTCCAGACCTGGGCCATATTCCGAATAAAGACATTATTATTAAATTGAATGAGATTATTAAAACTTACCGACCAGAAAAAAACAGAAGAGTCACCAGTTAGAATGAAAATTACTGTTTTAGATGATATTCCTGTGTATCAACCCCCTCGTCGATTAGCGTTAAAGGAACGAGTTTTTGTAGAACAGTAAGTAGCAGAATGGATTCAAAATGGTATTGTTCGAGAAAGTTTCTCCAACTACGCTAGCCCGATAGTCCTCGTTAAAAAGAAGGATGACACTTTACGACTCTGTGTAGATTATAGAAACTTAAATAAAAAGATATATAGAGATCGGTTTCCTATTCCTATAATCGAAGAGCAGATTGATTTATTATGCGATGCCAAGTTCTTTAGTACATTGGATTTAGCTAACAGCTTTTTTCATGTCAGCATTGAAGAGGAAAGCATTAAATATACTGGATTCGTAACTCCTCATGGGCATTTCGAGTACTTAAAAATGCCCTTTGGATTGTGCAATTCGCCTCCGACCTTTCAACGGTTCATTGTTGCAATTTTTCGTCATTTTATACAAGCTGCAAAAGTTATGATTTATATTGATGATTTGATTATACCGTCGAAATCAGAAGAAGAAGGTTTTGTAATTGTTTAATCGTGACCAATTATTATAAAATTGTATAATGTCATCATTAGACCAGTAAAATATGAAAGGGTATCTAGTTCATTTAGCAACACTTGTCGGTCTGTCACAAATTTTAAGTTGGAAAAGGTGGCGGGTTTTCGTTCGTTTTTCTTTTGTTTTTTCGATCGTTTTTTGTTTGTTGGTTTCGATGTGGGGAGAGGCTTGAAGACCATCTCATTAGTTAAGGAGCACTCGATGTAACCAGAAGTAAAATAAATTTTGTTCAAGAATTAAAACCAGTTGTACATTTGTGAAGAAACATTTGGTCCTTCGAGCCGGATTGGTGTATTCGGTAGCATCAATTCATCGAATTAAAAATAAAAACCCAAGGGAAGGTGTACGTAACTGCAGAGCAAAAAACGGTTCTAAGTATTCGTTTCTGAAATTTCGTGGAAAAACATGACTGAATCTTCAGCTGATATTTCGAAGGGTGTTGTTTCAGAATTTGTGAAGAAGAGAGGCACTCTGCAGGGTCGAATGACAAGATTACAGAACCTCATCACTACAAGCGGGGCAAGTTCGTCGAAATTTGAGTTGGAGACACGTTTGGGGCTATTGGAATCCTATTTTACACAGGTAATTTCGTATCAAGATGAAATTGAAAATCGTGATTCATCGGAGGAGCATGTGGCAGAAAGGGATATTTTGGAGGAGTCATATTGTTTCACAAAATCAAAGATTTTAGCGCTTATTGCGCAAGCTAATACGTCAATTGTGAAACCAGGCATTCATGCCCAGACATCGGCTTCACTTTCTTCGTCGCGCTCGATCAAGTTGCCCAAATTGAAATTACCACAATTTTCGGGCAAATACACAGAATGGCAAGACTTTTTCAGTTCGTTTTAAACATTAGTGGATAATGACAATGAGGCTACGGCAATTGAAAAATTCGTGCATTTAAAATCGTTTCTCGGGGAGGTGCCGCTCAAGGTAATTCAGTCGTTGGAAATTACCAGTGAAAATTATATTGAAGCGCTGAAACTGTTAGAGGATCGCTTTGACAATAAAAACATAATTTTTCAAGCGCACATTAAAGAGGTATTTGACATTTCGCGTACGCCTAAGTGCTCGGGAAAACAATTACGGGATTCGATTGACGGTGTATCGGTTCATTTGCGTGCTCTTCGGTCGCTGGGCACTTCGGATAATATTTTAGATGCTATGTTAATTTATCTAATCGGTAACAAAATGGACTTTGACACTCAATCTAAATGGGAGGAAATTAATTCTAAGTGTGATATGCCAGATTGGAAGAAATTTAACGAATTCTTGATAAACCGGTGTACCATTTTGGACAATCGTGATATAAGGCAAAAACTTTCGTTACCGGGTTCACAATCGAAAAGTGAGTTCAAGTCAGGGACAGTTAAACGGCAGTCCTTACTAACTTCCTCCGTGAAGGATAAGGGATGTTTTTGTTGCAATAATCGGGATCATACTACTAGCCAATGTTCGCGTTTTTAGAAAATGGCTCCACTTGAACGCTATTATGAAGCCAAACGTGTCTCGCTTTGTCTCGTATGTCTACAGCAGGGCCATTCAGCGGAGGTTTTCCCGCATAAAAGATGCAGCACGTGCAACGGACCACATCATGCATTATTGCACCGTGATATCAATCGTGTCGGCAGTAACTCGGGGAATAATAACAACTCAATACAAAAATTGGCACAAGATCAGAACTTTTTGGTTGAAATAGCTAAAAGGGACAGCAGTTCATCAGCGTTACCCACAGTTAGCTCAATGGTTTCTACTCAAACTTCAGCGTGGGCAATTGAGAAAAGGAAGCGCAATTCGGTTGATCACGTGATTTTGGCCACTGCTATAGTCTACATTGAATATTCTTCAGGCGCTTTTCTACCGTGTAGAGCTGTTTTGGATTCGGTTAGCCAAGTAAATTTCATCTCGGAAAGGCTTGCTCATAATTTAAGGTTAAAAAAGGAAAAGGCACACGGAGAGGTAAATGGAATAGGTGACATCAGTACACAAATAATATATAAGGTCATCTATTGTAGTGATGAATCTCGAAATAGTGAATTTTCGTCCCGATTGGAGTTTTAGATGTTGCGTATGATTACCGAATTTCAACCTAAGGCGAAAATAGAGTTGACAAAGTTGAGAATCCCAGGAGGTTTATCGTTAGCAGATCCTCAGTTTTATAAGCCTCAACCTGTAGATATTTTGTTAGGCGCCGAGGTATTTTTCCAATTGTTATCGTCGGGAAAAATTTATCTGGGAGAAAATCTTCCTGTGCTTCAGGAAACGTCATTGGGCTGGATCGTCTAAGGCAGGAGGTGGAACAGATCGTTCGTTGTTCAGCACTATGTGTCTCGTTTAACATAACTGAGGATACAGATCAGGAAGAGCCTAATGTATCAATGTTACTTGAGCGCTTTTGGGTTATCGAAAACAGTGGCAATCGTTCAGCAGCATTGACAAGGGAACAGGAGCAAAGTGAGAAGCAGTTTCTTCAGAACATGTCACGTATGGCATCTGGTCGCATTAAGGTAAAACTTTGCTTTCGCCAGAATCCCGCAATCTTGGGGGACAGTGAAGCGTCTGCACGACGTAGATTTTTTAAATTGGAAAAAAGACTACAAGCTTCGAAAGAATTGAAAGGTCAATATTCTGAATTTATGCTCGAATATCTGCGTTTGGGCCACATGGAGGAAACTGACAAGGCAATATTATCTCGCCCAAATTACTTCTTACCACACCATTACATTTTAAAACCCCAGAGCTCAACAACGAAATTGAGGGTCGCTTTTGACGCTTCTGCGCAATCAGAAGCTAACCTCTCTTTAAATAATTTGTTGATGGTAGGTCCTCCTGTTCAACCTGAATTGTTCGATATTATTATTCGATTTCGTCTTCATAAATATGCAATCACCGCAGACATATCTAAAATGTATAGGCAGATCATGGTAAACGCAGAGGACTGCGACTATCAATGTATTTATTGGCGAGACAATCCTCAGGAAGACTTTAAAATCTTTCGCCTTAAAACAATCACATATGGTACTTCAGCAGCGCCGTATCTTGCTACGAGAAGCCTCAATTATTTGGCTGATATGGAGAAGGATAATTACCCACTAGGTGCTCGGATAATTAAAAATGATTTCTATGTCGACGATATGTTGACAGGTGCCAACTCCGAAGAAGAATCGCTAAGCATCATTAAGGAAGTCAAGTCGATTCTCTCTAAGGGCTGTTTTGAATTGCGAAAGTGGTGCGCCAGCGAAAATAAGCTATTAACCAGTATTCCGGAAGACGAAAGGGAGACAATGCTATGAATCGACAATAAGGATTTCGTGAAGACGTTAGGCATCGCATGGACGCCTGCCAGTGATGAATTCCAGTTTTTCGTCCCAAATAGTGAAGCAGATGCGTCGACACTCACAAAACGCAAAATCTTATCCATAATCGCTCGAATTTTTGATCCTTTGGGGTTAATAAATCCAGTCACACTTCGAGCAAAAATCTTTATGCAAGAGTTATGGATATTAAAGCTAAATTGGGCATTTTACAGCCAGTTCAGCGGGATCAACCATATAAAATTCCCTCGTTTTGTCTTGAGTTCGAGCGATGCTTGCGTACAGATACATGGATTTTCCGATGCGTCTAACAGAGCATACGGATGTTGCATTTACTTAAGAACAGTTTCATCGGAGGGACGAGTAACTGTCAACTTGTTGTGTGCCAAATCTCGCGTTGCCCCCATTAAGGTCATCTCACTGCCAAAATTAGAACTGTGTGGAGCACATCTCTTAGCTCAGCTGCTAAATCGTACGTAAATCATTGAGCAGGGGATAAATAGAGTATATTTTTGGACAGACTCCAAAATCGTTCTTGACTGGCTCGCTTCGCATCCGTCGAGGTGGACTACATTCGTCGCTAATAGGGTACCAACAATTCAGGAGCTCCTCCCTGATGCATCTTGGAGACAGGTGTTATCCGCTCAAAATCCAGCAGATCTCGTGTCTCGTGGTGCGTCACCACAAGAGTTGGAAAATTCGCCGCTGTGGTTTAACGGTCCCCAAATGCTGCAGGATTCAGAAGCGGAGTGGCCATCAATGAGAACCTTAGACAACTCTACGCCTCTAGAAGAGAGAAAGGCAACATTGTGTTTGGTACTATACGCGGCTGCAACAATTGAAGATCTTGTAATAGAATGCAAATTTTTAAACTCTTTTTTGAAGATGCAAAGAACCTTTGCATACATGCTTCGTTTCGCTCATAACTGTACAACGAAAAAATTGAATAGAAAAACCGGTGAACTTACGGTCGATGAGGTGGATAAGGGTCTCCAGACAATAATATGGATTATTCAAAAAATTGAATTTCGTGACGAATATCAGCAACTTGAAAATAACACAGTAGTGAGTCCAAAGAGCCGTATCAAATCGCTAAATCCGTTCCTCGATACTTGCTCAAACAAATCACTAATAAGAGTTGGTGGACGCCTGCAGAATGCAGATCTTCCTACCTCCATAAACCATCCTATCCTTCTCCCCAAGGGGCATGCCCTTGTTCCCTTCCTTATTAATTATTTACATATTAAAAACCTTCATGCAGGTCCGCAAGCTTAGGTAGCCATAATTAGGTAGAGGTTTTGGCTGATCAATGCGAGAGACGTCGTCCGTAAAGTCCTGCGCAGATGCATCCCCTGTATACGGTCCCGTCCCATCGTCATGAAGCAAATAATGGGTCACCTACCAGCAGATCGAATGGAGCCTGCCCGTCCCTTCATCGTGTCTGGCGTCGATTTTTGCGGCCCTACCTGGATTCACCAGAAAATCCGTGGGAAGCGGCCACAGAAGGCGTACATTGCGCTCTTTATTTGTTTTAGCACTAAGGCAGTGCATCTAGAAGTTGTGTCCGACCTATCATCAGATGCATTTATTGGCGCCTTGAAGCGCTTCATCGCTCGAAGAGGTCGTTGTCGAGTGATTTACTGCACTGTCGAGTGATTTACTGCATTCAACTCGCAACAGTATCAGGATTCAATCGTAATGTCATGCGCTGAAGTTGGTATCTCCTTCAAAATGATACCTCCCCGCACACCTCATTTCGGTGGGCTTTGGGAGGCTGGCATAAAATCAGCGAAACTTCATCTGTACAAGAGTATAAACAGCGCGTCCCTGACCTTTGAGGAACTGGCAACCGTCGTGGCGCAGATTGAGGCTGTATAAAACTCAAGGCTGCTCACGCCCCTTTCAAGCGACCCGGCAGATTTATTTATTTATTTATTTATTTCGCTTACTACAAGCTACCTTAAGTCTAACTCTTAAATTAAGACTAAAACTAAATAAACTAAACTAAAATTGTGACTAGATTAGGGAGGGGAGGGATTTAGCAGGTGTAGGCTACGCTTAAGGGTGGCTTTATCGAGGTGAAAATCAAAAACGGGAGAGTTGTTAACCTTCCGTAGCATTCTGGACAAGGGTCCGAAGTGGCCATAGTTGGTTCGATGACAGTCGATTTGGAAGGTGGGGAAGGATCTGACGTTGCGGGGGTTAGTGTTGAGGGAGATGCGTTGAAGGAGGTCGGGGCAGTCGATGGAACCCTCAAGGATCTGGTGGACAAAGACAATATCGGCGAAATCACGACGAAGGGCTAAAGGTTCAAGGTCGACTAGTTCCAGGCGGTTTTCATAGGGCGGGAGATTGAGGTGATCAGCCCATGGAAGGTCACGGAGGGCAAAACGGATGAATCTGCGCTGGACCGATTCAATCCGGTTAACGAGGGAGGATTGATAGGGGGACCAAACTTGACTGGCATACTCAAGGAGGGGTCGGACAAAGAATATGTAAAGTGATTTGGTAACAAAGGGATTGGAGAACTCCTTAGACCACCGTTTTACGAAGCCGAGAGCAGAGTTGGCCTTGCTGACTGATTGGTCAATATGGGAACGGAAGTTGAGTTCACTATCACATATGACACCAAGATCACTGAGGGAGGTAACTAAAGGGATGGGTACACCAGAGAGGGTGTAGGATCTGGGAGATGTGGAGGTGCGTTTCCGGGAAAAGGTAATGGCTTGGCATTTAGATATGTTGAGATCAAGGAAGTTTTTTGAACACCAGGTATGAAAATTGTCGAGGTCGCTTTGGAGCAGTAAAGAATCGGATGTACTAGAAACTTGTTTGAAAATGTTCATATCGTCAGCATAGATTAGGATGTCAGAATGTTTGATAACATTCACGACATCATTAATGGACAATATGAAAATTAAAGGGCCGAGGTGGCTGCCCTGAGGGACACCGGAATGGGATACGATGGGATTAGAAATCGAGGAGTCAAAACGGACGATGTATTGGCGATTATCCAGATAGGAATTGATCCATGATAAGAGTAGGGGGGGAAGGCCGATGTAATTCAATTTTAGGGTAATAATTTTGTGGGAAATTTTATCAAAGGCTTTGCTAAAATCGGTGGCTACGACATCAACTTCGTTGCCGTTCTCCATAGAAAGAAGGGTACGGGACACGAAGGTAGATAAATTGGTCGTAGTAGATCTACCTTTGAGGAAGCCGTGTTGGGCTGGAGATATGATGGATTTACAGTGGAAAGACAAGGAGTCGTAGATGAGGCTTTCGAAAAGTTTAGGGATACAAGATAGTTTGGCGATAGGACGGTAATTTGAGATATCGCTTTTACTTCCCTTTTTATGGATAGGAGTGATATAAGAGTTCTTCCAGAGATCAGGGAAAATACCCTCAGAAAGGGAGAGTTGGAAGAGGTGAGTGAGGGGTTGGATTAAATGGGCTAAACATTTTTTAAGGAGAATAGCTGGAATGCCATCGAGACCGGGGTCAGTATCGTCAACGAGGGCACTGATTTTAGAGGCAACTAAAGAAGGGTCGATGTCGATGGAGACCAGGGAGGTTTGGGCGCAGCCTTCCAGGGTGGAGAAATAGATGGGGTCAGGGTCAGAGTCGAGATCGCAGAAAGATTGACTGAAGAATTCAGCAAAAAGGTTAGCAATTTCAGTAGGGTCTGATGAAGATATGTTGCCAAGCTTAAGGACGGAGGGGTAGCCGTTGGACTTGCGCTTAACATTAATAAACTTATAGAACTGGTTGGGCTCGGAAATAATTTTGGATTGCATGGAGGCGAGGTAGTCTTTATAAAGGGATTCGCAACGTTCGGAAAAGAGCGAGGAAACGGCAGAGTAGGAAGAGAAGTCGGCGTCAGATCTGGACTGGAGGAAGGAATGCCAGAGTTTATTCCTTTTATTACGCAGGGAGCGGAGCTCTCTATCGTACCAGGGTGGTGATGTGGAGCGATTTTTTACAGGCTCAAAGGGAACACATTTTGATATGCAGCTGAAAAGTTCAGTGTAGAATAGGGAGACGCAGTTATTTATGGGTAGTTGTGAATCTTTTATGGAAGTTAGGGTGTTGGAATGACTTAAAAGGAGATTAAGCTTTGCAAAGTCGGCTTTACGGAAATTGTAACGGAAATTGGGTTCACTGTTGGAGAGAGCAGTAGGCGATTCAGAGGTATGAGATAGGAAGAGGGGAGGGTGGTGAGAATCAAGAGTAGAAAGGAGGTGGCGACTTTCGGTAACAGTAGAGTCAAGTGGATTGGTGGAAAAAATAAGGTCGAGCTGTCTGCCGAGGTGGTTTTTGATGCCACTTAATTGATAGAGACCAGAATCGGAAAAGTGATCAATAATTCGGGACTCAGTTGAAGAAAACACGTTAGTAGCGAAGTAGGAGGAGTGATCGTCAGAAAGGGACCAGAGGAGGTGGGGGAGGTTGAAGTCACCCAAAACAATGATGTCGTCGAGAGGAAGGGCGAGAGCGGACGCGGCATCAAGTGCTTCAGTCGCTTGTGTGTAGGATTCGAGGGGCTGAGCAGGGCGAATGTAGCAGCACATGATGAACAGGGAACGGCGATTGAGGGTGATTTGAACACAAGTCCATTCAAAGGAAGACGAATTGGAGGAGCTGATCAAGGTGGAGCTGAGGCGGTTGTGAACAGCGATAAGGACGCCTCGACCAGAGGGCCCGGAATCAGTCGAGCGAACATCAGTGCGAAAAACACAGAAGTCCGAGGGGAATAATTCGTTGCTGTTGATTCCGGGGGTTAAGTTTGTTTCCGATAGCGCGAAGATGTCGTAGGGGAGGGATTGGGAGTTCAGAAAAACGTCTTGGGTCTTAGAGCGAAGCCCCCTGACGTTCTGGTAATAAATTGAGATGCTTTTGGAAGATTGAGCAGGGATAGACGGAGGGGGGCAGGGTGTGGGGGAGGAGTAGGAGGAGGGGTTAGGAGCAAAAGTAATTTTTCGAGTCAATTCGACTTTTCTGTAAATGGGAAATCCGTTTCGAGTTGAGGTACGAGGCATAGGCGGACAGGTCGTCAGAAATTTGTTGGGGAGGGACGTTAAATGCAGCGTGGAACTTGAGGAAAAGCTGTTTCAGGACAGTGGGGTCGGTCGGGAGTCCCTCTTGGTGTAAGGAGACGATGACATTAGTACGAGTTTTACCTTCGATGCAGATGTGATCCGCTTTGTCGTGAAGGTAAGCTAGGTAAAGACGTACGTTGTCATAAATCCTGCGCTCTCGAAGGCGAGAAAGCAAGTAGCGACTGTCAGGAGATTCAGCCGAGAGCCGAGTAAGCTTCACGACCGGGGGGAGAAGAGGGTCAATGAAAGAAGGTTTATCAGAGGTGGAAGGGGGAGAGGTCGGGGTGGTAACGGGGGAGGGAATACTATCAGAGAGAGGGGGGACGGTGGACGCTAACGTCGGAGCAGGCTTATTGGAAGTGGAGGGGGCGGAGACAGAGGGGGCAGTAGTAGTAGCGGGAGGGGTCGGAGTAGAGGGGTTCAAAGTGTGCGAGTAAACGAAATTGGGGTACTTTACAGGCGTAGCTTTTTTGAAATTAGGGAATAAACTAGCTTTAAGTTGCCAGTTGCTAGAATTGTTGGCTGGGGTGGGAGAAGATTTACGCTGGCGAATGCTACGGGGTTTAGGGGCTTTAGCAGATTCAGGCTTGGAGGAAGTGGAGTTGATGCTAGAGGAGGAGGGCTCAGGACTGGAGTTACTCGAACTAAGTTTAGTGTAAGATCTTAGACTACTGTTAGAATTAATTATATTGGGCTTAGGTAAATAAGAGCTAAACTTAACTGACTTAGAAGACTTATACTTGGAAATACGGACGTTACCAATAGAAATACTGCGACTAGATGGATCGGTGAGAAGCCAGGCGTATCTTGAGGGGACGTGGACACGAAAACTGTTTGGTTGTCCGGCTGACGATGTTTTGGTGCAGCTGATAGGGTGAAAAGAGAAGTGCTTCTTGAAGAAGCTCCGCACCCAGGAAACATCAGAGAAGCGGGGGGCCCCAGTTAGGATGAATGGCGATGGGTCATCTTGAGCGTGGAAGTTGTTATTTCGAAGTTTGGTGATCCGGTGATACCAGTCCTCTTTGGTCCACGTTGTGCCGAACATTTTAATCGATGGGGCCGGAGCAGAAGGAGGTCCGAGATCGGGCTCATGGCGAGGCGGGCTTGAAGCGCGTACCGGGTGGGATGTTGATTCTTGGCGGACAACAACCGGAATGGCAGGGGGAGCAGTAACAGCAGGGCTGGTTAGCAGATTCGTCCCATCAGCGCAGAGTGAGCGCACCAGATCCGAATTATGCGAGGTCGAACAATTCCAGGAGCCAACATCAGCTTTAAGTTGCTTAATACTCCGCCTTAGATCGTCGATGACGGGCAGCAAAGTCGACGAACCAGGTGTAGTGGACTGGGTAAGGTCGGGGAGATGTTCACGCAGGTCATCGATGAACGAGGAGACGCAGGAAATATTGTTACAGATGGTGTGAAATTTCGAAAGAATTACAGATGAGCTGGTGTCAAGGTGTCCGGTTAATTCCAAAATCTTATCTAACTTGTGATGGAGCTGGGTAATATGGTATAAAATTTAGACGCCCTTACTCCTGGGCACTTTCTGGTTGGAGAAGCACTTACTGCTATTGTGGAACCGGACTTATCAGCATTGAACATTTCACGCTTATCGAGATGGCAACGATTGTCCGCTTTAAATCAACAGTTCTGGAAGGGCTAGTCCACTGAATATGTAACTCAACTGCAGCAACGCTTAAAATGGTCTTCGAATACTCCGAACATCGCTATCAATTCGCTTGTTCTTGTCGTCGACAATCAACTGCCACCCCAAAAATGGCTATTGCGGAGAATACTGGAGACCATCAACGGTCCAGATGAAAAGGTTCGGGTTGTCATCATCCGAACAAAGAATGGCATCATCAAAAGAGGTATTCAAAAAATATGTCTTGTTCCCATAGATACCAATTAAATTCAATTGAAAGCAAGCTTTCAAGGCTGGCGGCATGTTTAATCGTGACCGATTATTATAAAATTGTATAATGTCATCATTAGACCAGTAAAATATGAAGAACTGTCACAAAAGGGTATCTAGTTCATTTGGCAACACTTGTCGGTCTGTCACAAATTTTAAATTGGAAAAGGTGGCGGGTTTTCGTTCGTTTTTCTTTTGTTTTTTCGATCGTTTTTTGTTTGCTGGTTTTGATGTGGGGAGAGGCTTGAAGACCATCTCATTAGTTAAGGAGCACTCGATGTAACCATAAGTAAAATAAATTTTATTCAAGAATTAATACCAGTTGTACATTTGTGAAGAAACAGTAATATTACAAGAGGTGTTGAAAGTCGCTAAAAATTACGGTCTAGAAATTAAATGGAAAAAAATGTAAACTATTACAAACAGAAGTAGAATATCTTGGAAATTTAGTTTCAAATGGAAAAGTCAAACCGTCGCACAGTGGGGCAGGTATCCTTAAGAACTGGCAGAAATTAATAAAATGAAATCTCATCTAGAAATATCCATTTATAGCAATTAAGTGGACAACTTACCAACATATGATTTAACAATAATTTAATGGTTGGGACCTAACTCTAGTCGCCGCTAGAGTACACTACTCTCACGACATGTAGGCATGCGCCTATGCAAAGAATTTATTTGTCAACGCTTGCAACGTGTTTTCTTGGTGCAATTTCATACAATTTTTATTATTTAGCTATGGAACCTTCAACTTCAGATCTAACTTTATTTTAGCAATTGTTAATTTGTTATGATATACGCAGAATTGGTTAAATAAATAAAATGTTTTATTGATATTCAAATTTGAATTATATCTTTAAAGAATTAAAATTTTATTTGGGTTCCTAAGTACATCGAGTGTTCCTTGCCTTTTTGTAATAATCCCTGTACAATTGACTTTGAGAAAAACTAAACACTTTTTGCTACTTTTTGCTACTTTACTAATTACCGCGATTTCAATGGTTAGGTACCAAAGCAATTTTTGTTTTGCTGCAAATACGTTATCCCTATAATTCAATAGGATTAATTACTTTTTCTAGGAACGACTTCAAATACATTATTTATCGCGAGGAAAGAACTTCTTGATATTATGAAAAATTCTGGGGAAGGTAGTAGTTTTGAGAAACAGTATGCTTTTTTGGTAAAAGAGCTTGAACAGCGGACAAATTGTGACAAGAATAATTTAATTAATTTAAAGCAAAAGTTATCGAAATTTAAATCCGAGTATAGATCAAGATGGATGAAGGCATGTAGGATCGATGAGAAATTTAAGAAAAACAATAAGGAGTGGCTTGAAACATCACTTTCGTTCCCTCGCTTAGTAATGATAAATGTTCCACAAAATAAACGCGGTCGACAGCATACTCCTTTCGAAATATGTTCTGAACGAACAAAGTGATCCAAAACGAAGGATTTGCGAAAGTCTACTTCTACACCATTGTTATAAGCCATGTGCCTCGGGGGCCCGGCTAAAGCACCCCGTCCGACGGTATGCGGCCGCGAGAGCTGGCAGGCTAGCATTTGCGGTAGTGTGGGGGGGTTTGCCGAAAAACCGCTTTCAGCCGCCGGAACGGCCACCGGCAATAACGAAAAATTTCTCTCACAAGACGGAAACGATAACTCGCAAAAGGGCCGGAAAAGGGTAGTGCGGGCGGAACCCCTGCACCTGCCCGTGATTGACTCTCAGGGGGGGTTCGGGTGGAATGAACCCCCCTGGCCTAGCCCCAACCACCCTGATGACCTCCCCTTGGCCAAAACAATTATGGGGAGGTCCCTTTAAAAAAATTAAATCAAGCAAGCAACATTACCGGGGCTGAAAGAAAGAGACGTGGAGAGGGGGGACCGAGAGAAAAGAAATTATTTATAGTAATATACCTCTATATTCTGCAAATATTAATTTTTCTTAGAACAAATTTACAAAAAGTTCCGTTGGGCGCCTTGATGAATGTTGCGGCCGATTTCCAGGAAGGGAGCGTAGAGATGAGATGATTAAAGGTGAGATGAGTAAAGGTGAGATGAGTAAAGTTGAGATGAGTAGAGATGAGATGAGTAAAGATGAGGTGAGTAAAGATGAGATGAGTAAAGATGAGATGAGTAAAGATGAGGTGATTAAAGATGAGATGATTGAAAATGGCGGGGCACCCTGCCTCTTCAGTGGCCCCGTTGTGGTGCTCACCGCGGAGATGAGTTTTCCTTGGCTGGTCTCAAAAAGTGTTTTCTTTCCCCCCTTTTTCCCAGGGTCTTCCAAAATAAAACTTAGATTTCGGGCACTAAAATCCCCCCGGGGTAAGTCGAATTAATGGGAGGCAAAATCACTTGACTAACTTTTATTTTATCTTTTCCAGGTTGACACTAACTACTTAGGGTCTTTCGGGCAGTTACCAACATTACACTTGGTAAGTATCAATATGGAAGGGCCGAATTTATACCGTTTACTAAATTTTATTCTCTTTTTCAGGTTCACCAAAGAGGAAAAAAAATAAAATTCAACCCCAATTCGGGCATCAAAATTACACCCGGTAAGTGTCAACGAATTTAGGCGTCTCGCCACTTTAATTGTTCATTGATTTATTTCCCGGTTCACCCCGCGAGTTCGATTCAGGTTCAATTTAAGGGTAAGTTTAAATCACCAAAAGCACTCGAGATCGTTTTCGTTCAGGATCGCGTACAAATTACGGATAGGTAAGTTAGGTTTAGTTTTTTTTCTCTTTTTTTTCTTCCAGGTTCGCACACCGGAGTTTATGTTCAGGTAAGCACATATAACGTAAAGTCACTTTATCACGATGTTACATTAGTCGTCCGCTTAGGGTCAAACCCAAAATTTTAGATACGGGTAAGTTCATATCATTTTATAGCACCTTATCACTATAACTATATTATTCTTCGTTAACGGTGATCTTAGATCCCGGTGAGTCAATCCGAATTTATGAACAACTATCCGCTAACATTACTCTTTTTATTTACAGGTTTGAGTACACAGTCGTAACTTCAGGTAAGTTTGGTTTACAATTTTATTGGATTTCGTTTTCTGTCTTATTCCTTAATTTATGCACTTATAATTAGGTTCTAATAGTCTTAACACAACTAACTTTTTCTATTTCAGGTTCAGCATGGCGGCACATTACAAGGTAAGGGTTTTTTTTTTTTTAAAGGCTTCACTTAGACCACGACCTCCAATTATTGTTTTTTTTTCCTTTAATTTTTAGATTTTTACTGAATCGGAACACGAATGCAAGCAAGGTGAGTGTTATCTATGTTCACTTAACTAAAATCTTTTAATCAAACCAATTTTAATTTCCTTTTTAGCTAATCTTTTTGGACCACATAACTTTACAGGTAGTTTGGAGCATAGTAACTATTAAACCTACTTAACTAATATGAAATTGCTATTTTCATTTGATTGTTAATTTCTGAGTTCACACAGATGGGAAAGCAAAAAAAAATTCATATATTTTTACACTAAATTTGTTTATATAAGTATGTCTGCTTTTATTAACTAAATTCACCTTTCTTAGTTCAGAACAAACAAATTTAAACTATTGGAGACGATCTCTAACTCCTTTCCCCCCAGGCTCCCAGGAGCAATTGGCACCACGGTCGGTAAGTAATCCCGCGAGTCGCGAAGCTTTTAGTTTATTTTATTTAATTTTATATTTAGTTTTCTTTTTTTTTCTTTTTCACGGGCACCCTGCGGACACGAGGCAAACAAAAAAAAAGAGAAAAAAAATCACATTCGTGGAGACTTGGCCGCTTAATCAAACTATTCTGCCTCTTTTCCGTTCCCGGGATCACCGTCGCGAACGAAATTTCACAATCGGGATAATTATAATTTTTAGTTCCGAGCTTATCGAATTTACTTTCTTTTTTTTCTTTTGCAGGTTCCCGCACTATCGAGGTCCTCGGCCCAAAACGTCCGCCCGGCTTCGCGATTCAACATCGACCTCCTCCTGCGTCCGCCCGGCTCAATCTTTCAAATCCGACTCCTCGAGTCACGCGCCGATCTCCACGGCCGAACCTCTCCCGATCCGTTAACCGAAACCGAGCTGCCTACTCACACACTCTCAGGGCTAGCTGCCCGCCAGCATCGAAGAGTGCGCGAGCCGGCAGCCCGGCGCCGGCAACGGATCAGGAGGCGCGAACAATTGCGACCGAGGCTAAGGCGAGCTCGGCGCTCGCAGCGCGGATGCATGAAGGCCCTTGCAGCTCGAAAATTTTTGGGTGCCCGCGCTCGGTCCGGAAATTTTTCTATGCGACCGAGAAATATCGAACTTTTGGCGGGCTCGCCTTCGCTCGGTCGCAGGATTTCAGCTCTTCATGTACCGTTCCTTGGGCCTCGGGCGAAGAATTTTTGGGCAAATTTGCTGCCTGGCAGCGACCAAAATTCTTCGCTCGAAACCCAAAGAACGGTTTTGCGAGCGGGAATTGCCATCGCCGCCGTGTAAATTCGGCCAAAATTTAGGGGGCCACCCGAAGCCTGAGCCCATAGGCGTCGGCAAAATTTATTTCCGTGAGATGTTTGGGACTTAGAGTCCCTGACCACAACACCATCCTTAATTTATGCTACCTGTATGCGCTTACGAGCCGAAGGGCAAGTTCAAGCCTCGAAAATTTTAAAAAATATAACCACTAATCCAGAGTATGCCAGACTTTATCAACGAGCATACCAAAAATCATTGGAACCACAACAGCTTTTATCAGATGAAGATGCTCTGGCTGTTTTAATAGAAGCGAAACTTTCCCGCGTGCAATATGATGTGAGAAGGAGGTGTGCTCCAGAAAAGTTTCCTTCTTACAAGAGAGTTCAAGTTGCAAAAAAATTATGCTACCCTGTTAAATTACAAGCTCTTTTAGATCACACTACAAAGCGATTATTGCAAACATTGTCACCCATTATTAGTTCCCTTGAAGATAAGAAACTAAATCAATTTTTTCTGATTTCCAAATGGGGGTTTGACGGGTCTTCAGGACACAGCTCCTACAAACAAGCATTTTATAACTTAGAAGCAGACGATTCAGCCGTATTCATTATATGCTTAGTTCCACTACGTTTGATGTCTGAAGACGTAATAATATGGCAAAATCCGCGTCCTGCATCAACTAGATATTGCAGGCCTATTAAAATTGAATTTATGAAAGAGTCTACTAATGTTTCTGTTGCAGAAAATAATAAAATAGAGAATGAAATAAAAAATCTTCAAAGCAGTAATGTGAAAATTGAATCAAGACAATTAAGGGTTTTTCATAAATTAATATTTTCAATGGTGGATGGGAAAGTTTGCAATGCCCTTACAGAAACAACATCAACAATGAATGACATGTTTTATATGTGGTGCGACATCTAAAGATTTTAACAATATGATTGGGAAAGAAATAAAAACTAAAAATTTACGATTCGGTCTATCAGTGTTGCACGGTTGGATTGGTTTTTTCGAATGCCTATTACATTTGTCCTACAAAATAACAATTGGAAAATGGCAAGCTCGTGGGTCCGAAAATAAGCAAATTATGTCTGATAACAAAGCTCGAATACAGAAAGAGTTTAAAGAAAAATGTGGTCTGATCGTAGACAAACCCAAACCTGGCTTCGGCAGCTCCAATGATGGTAACACCGCCAGGCGTTTTTTTCAACACCCAGAATTGTCTGCACAGATTACTAAAGTAGACCTTGATTTAATAAAAAAAACTGCGTATCATTTGGTAGTATCTAGTGGATACGAAATAGATGCTGAAAAATATCGTCTTTTCACCTATGACACGGCCAGATATTTTGTTTCCTTATATCCGTGGTATAATATGCCTCCAACTCTACATAAATACCTAATACATGGACCAGAAATTATATCCTCAGCACTTTTGCCTATAGGTCAATTAACAGAGGAATCACAAGAAGCAAGAAACAAGGATTTTAAAAGATATGGGGAACAAAATTCCAGAAAATGCAGTCGAGAGAAATCTAATAGGGACATATTTAACTTTTTTTACTCAGTTAAGATCCTGTTATTTCAAGCAAACAAAAACCAAAAAAAAACAAAATACAACATTTTCCGAAAGATGCATTAGCTTTGTTAAAAGCTCCATCTTTGAATATGGCTTGTGAAGATAAAACAAACACCGATGATGATGATGATAATGATGATGACGATGAAGACAATGCATTAAGTTATCTTGAAGAATGAAGAATAAAGCTCTTTGGTATAACTTCTATTAATAAATAAGAAAATAAATAAATATCTGCTTGGTTCCTTATTATTGTAATATTTGATATTAAAAACACTTAAAACATTTATAAACATGAGCCTAGGGCAGGCGTCCCGGTTCTGGCCATTTTAAGAGTTTTTCACCACTCAAGCGTTTGGTGATTCATCTTTTTAGTTATCTCGGACTTCATGTTCATCTCAAGTCATCAAAAATATATTAATCTTACCCTATAGAACCTTTTAATTAAAAAACTCGCAATAGAAGTTTTTTTTTTTAAACAAAAGTCAGAAATGGTGTTGGAGCCACTTTTGGCCACATGCTGCTATCATCTCAGTGATGACCGCTGACAACTGTAATAGTGTTGCCATAATTCGTGATTGTAACTCAAATACTATAGACCTTCGATCGATTTTCGAAAAAACGCCGCCATTTTGTTATTTTCGAACCAAATTTTTTTCTTTTAGTTCATTCCAAGGCCGCTTTGATGCTGATTAAAACCCCGTTTTTTGTTTTTTTTTTTTTACTTTTCTGAGGGCAGTTATCATGCACGCCGTGGTTTTTTGATGTTTTTTTAATAAATTTGTAGCAGACGACAGTGGGCCACAAAAAATATTTAAAAAAACGTTTTCGTGTAGTTTGAAAACAATTAAGTATATGTACATACATAGTTTCATTAAGATATGTCTTTTTATTCAATTTAAAATTAACCTTTGAAAAAAACAATTTTTTGAAAATTTGAAGGTGCTAAGTCCCCTGTTTTAAGTATATTTCGGCCAGGAGCAACCACAGAATTGCATACAGACGCTTGCATGTACGGATATGGTGCTTGTTTATTACAAATTGATCCCTATGACAATAAGTTGCATCCTATTAGTTACATGAGCAAGAAAACGACTTTAGCAGAACAAAAGTACAGCAGGTATGAGTTGGAAGTTTTGGCTGTAATAGCGGCGATAAAAAAGTTCAGACCTTATTTATTAGGTCAACCTTTCAAACTCGTTACGGATTGTAAAGCCTTCGAAATGACCCTGAAGAAAAAGGATTTAGCCACACGCGTTGCTCGTTGGACGTTGCTGTTGGAAGAATTTGAATTTACGGTAGAACAGAGAAGTGGAAACCGAATTAATTAAACATGTAGATTCCCTCAGTCGAAATCCTGTCTCTATGGTAATATTAATTAACGATACAGTTTGGAAGCAACTACAGAAAGCACAGAAGGAGGATGAAAACTTACAAGCAATCTTTGAGATACTCGCAACAAAACCGTATAAAGATTATACAACCCATAATGGACTGTTGTGCAAATGCGTAGAAGGAATTATGCTTATATGTAGTACCTGGACCAATGGAAGACTATATTATTCGCAAAACTCATGAGCAAGGGCATTTTAATTTTAGAAAAATGGAAGAAATAATTAAGAAGGAATTCTACATTGCTCAATTAAAGGAAAAGGTTGATAAATGTGTAGGAAATTGTGTACAGTGTATCCTTGTAAAGCGGAAAGAAGGAAAGGGTGAGGGTTATTTACATCCCATCCCTAAAGGCGAAGGTCCTTTAGATACTCTTCATGGTGATCATCTTGGCCCAATATCAGTTACTCCTAAAGGATATAAGTATGTTCTAAGTATCATCGATTCATTCACCAAGTTCATATGGATTTTCCCTACTAAGTCGCTGTCTGCAGATGAAGCTATCAAAAAATTGGAAGTCATAGCTGCAACATTTGGAAATCCACGGAGGATTATAGTAGATCGCGGTGGAGCCTTTATCGCCAACGCTTTCAAGAAGTACTGCGAAGAAGAAAAAGTAGAATTGATGCACATTACCGTCGGTGTACCACGTGGGAATGGTCAAATTGAGAGGTCTCACAGAATTGTCATCGCTGTCCTTACGAAGCTTTCTATTAATGATCCATCTAGTTGGTACAAGCAAGTAGGAAAGGTTCAACAATTTTTGAATAGTATTTACCAGAGGGCAATCAACACATCTCCATTTAAGCTGTTGACTGGAACATCAATGAAATTGAAAGAAAATCTGAGCATCAAGGAAATTATAGAACAAGAAGTAAATGAAATTTATCAAGAAGAAAGAGACGAGTTACGAGAAAGCGCCAAAAAAGCTCTATTAAAAATTCAGGAGGAGAACAGAAAAACTTATAATAAGAAACGTAAATCACCCCACATATATAAAATTGGAGATTTAGTGGCGAGCGGGCGAACACAGCTCGGCACAGGCCTCAAGATTAAATCGTGTTATTTGGGTCCTTATGAAATTATTAAAATTCGATCGCACGAGAGATTCGAGGTTAAGAAAGTAGGTGAACATGAAGGTATGCGTACTGCAACAAGTGTGGATAAAATGAAACCCTGGACGGAGTATTGTAGGCACAGAAATTCATCATCTGAGGCAGATGAGGTAGAAGATGGCCGAGTGTAGGATAGTTAGATAGCAGCACTCATCATCTCAACGAGGGACCAGCCTTGCCGCTGCACCTTTCGGTTACCGCTAGATTGCAGCAAATTGAAATCTACTCGTTGCACGGCGAGAGCAGATGCAGTGGAATCGTGGAAGTGGACAGACAAGTGGATTTTGACTAATTTTGATATCGGTGCTAGTGGACTTACCTTTTTGTTTTGCAGTGACTTTACTTACTTAATTTACTACTAACTTAATTCCTGAACTTACTTGTTAGTGAAATACTTCGTGAATAAAACAGTGAAAATAAATCAAAACATCTTCACTTCAAAAAACTCTTCATTTCGCAACCGACGATCCTACATCTATACGTCAGTGTTCCGAGGGAACACCCGGTGTTGTCAGCCCTCCCTCAGCTCTGCTGACGAGGGCACTCCCTCCCTCCGCTCTGCTGATGAGGGCATTCCCTCCCGACGGGAGCGTCCTATTAAAAAAAGCCAGGGATAATATTGACTGCAACCGTATTAATTGAATATGTATTGTAAATAGAAAAGCCTATTGTAATGCAATTAGACTGCCTAGCTACAACTGGACTGGTCGGAAGTTGAAGCGCAAGTGGAAGCGGTATTGAGATGCATACCGTCCGTGCAAAGTCCGGGAATGAGAATCGAGTTCAATAAGCTTCGTTAAATAGTCCGACCACTGACATATAGAACTGGACCGCCGATCCAATGCAAAATCGCACCTCAAAACTAAGACGACTTTTTGACATAAGATTCCTATCTCTTTCCCCCATCCGGCCCCCAGGCGAAATGCATATGTAAAACAAAATAGAATATGTTTTTATATATCTGACTCTTGTGTTCTTCCGGCCCCGAGCTGGTTGGTGTCGGAATGTTTTTTAACAATTACTCAAAATATAGGGCGAATTGAAAGGGGCTGTTTTGTGACAACTTATATTTATTTATTTTCTTTATTTTAACATACGTACATTGCAAATAATTTAATGTGTTTTTATAGCATGAGTTTTCCAAGGTAGGCTTGCATCTCCACTTAAAATGGTTTGCATTTCCACTTAAAATGGTCTCACTTTTCGACCGTCGATTGGCAGTCCAGTTTTATATGTCAGTGAGTCCGACCTAGGCAATAGAATAGGGAAAATTGAATTTTAAAAGTATTCTATATATCCCAGACGACTACCCCCTCGCACAAAGCCACTATCATCTATAATTGGATGTAATGTTAATATCGATGAATTTGTCGGGATTTTCTTTCCTGCATTTAGAGCTGCCACCTCTGAATAAATCTAATCCAAAATCGCTCTGCTAATACGTTTCAAAAAAGAAGATTCATTTAATTCAACATTCAAAAATTATCTTGGCCAATTCGTAACTTTCTCCTTTAGCCAGGAAGGTCCGTTAATCCACGTTTCAGAATCTTTAAGGTACTTTGCAGATAAAGCTATTGTCAGACAGTCAGCAGGATTAAAACCTCCCGGACAGTGCCTCCATTCAGCTGAAGAGGTAAGATCCTTTAGATGTGAAATTATGCTGAAAAATTACACAATATTTCGCTTCGTTTCACTACTGCTATTTTATAATTTTAATATGTAATGAGCGCCCAAGCCTTTATTTATATGTAGTCATACGAATACAGAAATACCGTGAAAAAATACGTTAAAGGTATTGTTACAAAATTTTCCTTCGCTATAATTCACACTTGAAATTCCGATCAAGTGGATATAAGGATCGGCTTTCGATCCGCACAATCCGGCGTCTGTGGCTCGGGGCACTGATCATCAGCCACACTGATGAGATCTGATCAGTACCCCAGATCGAAACGCCGATCTTTTTTTCGGGCTTGTCTTCCTCGGCGGACGAGCCTATATCCTCAATTATAGCGGAGGAAAATTGTGCGATTTTGTCCGCCAGCCGCTCGGCGGGCAAAATTGTAACAGTGGTGCCAGGTGTGGGGTATCAGCCCTTCTAACCGAGGGCAACCCCACAAAATCCCTCTTGCGTCTCGGCCGCCGTCGATGACGGCGACGACCAACAGCGACCGCCCAGCCTCAGCAGCCGTGCCGTCACGGTGGGCCATCGCAGTGGCTAGCTTCCACCTTCGGCTTCGTCCGAGGTGATGCTGCCACGGCACCACTTCCTGCCACAGTAATTGTGTCAGCTCCCGAGAGGGAGGCAAGGTGACCGCCGCCTGCGGCAGCCGCTGGAGCCTTTCGCTTCGTGAATCGTCGTCTCTTCGGTGACCCGGATGCCGCATGAAGTTGCTCGGTTGGAACTTCGAGCTTCTGAAGAGGGAGCTATGTTACAAAATTTTCCTTCGCTATAATTCACACTTGAAATTCCGATCAAGTGGATATAAGGATCGGCTTTCGATCCGCACAATCCGGCGTCTGTGGCTCGGGGCACTGATCATCAGCCACACTGATGAGATCTGATCAGTGCCCCAGATCGAAACGCCGATCTTTTTTTCGGGCTTGTCTGCCTCGGCGGACGAGCCTATATCCTCAATTATAGCGGAGGAAAATTGTGCGATTTTGTCCGCCAGCCGCTCGGCAGGCAAAATTATAACAGTAAATATTGGTTGAAATATATGTTAGGCCCAAAATTGATAAGCTTAGACCCTTCGTCAATCCAAGAGATTAAAACTGAGGTATTATTTTATAAAAATATAATTTTCAGCCTAAATTTTTTTTTACCGGGCGGTTACACGCGTCTGTAGAGCTGACGGAAAGTACTGACTTCAAAATGTCAAATCTGCTGTCAGCGATTGCGTTGTATTCGATCAACTGACTGTCACTTCATTTTAGAAATGTCGTCGACCAGTGCAGGTACTGCCGTGGCATCTTTGCTGATTCTTAAGATTTTAGAGCACATTGAAAAGGACGAGAAAAGATTACCGACATTTCCTCCCAAAACACAATTACGTATGAAAAACAAGAAATTATATAACTTTTAATGACAAATTTAATTAAAACATTTTTGACACTTCAGCTTTCGCCATTTTTCCATCAGGAAAAAGCGCCGGTGACAGTTAGCTGTCAGTCAGCTAGTCAGTACTGACGAGATTATTGACGAGTCAGTACTGACTGGTCAGCGAAAAAACTTAGTCAGTCGGGGTTTACACGAGTCCGAGTCAGTGTTAGTGTCAGCTTTACAGACGCGTTTAACCCCCGGGTTAGCAAAAACTTATTTTTTCCTTTTTAGCCTATCTTTATATGTTATTGTTAAATAAAAGCTTTTTTTAAATTTTTTTTATTATGTAATTTTATTCGGCCTTTGGAGCACAGATATCGCAAGCTCATTGTAGCTTGAGCCTGACATCTGATATATGCTACTACTGGCTACGGCTGATATCCAAACGTGCAATTGGAATGAGGTGGAATTATTCGATTCGCAAATGTATCGAGGAATTTTAATATCTTTAAGCTTGCCAAATTCGGCGCAGCATTTTCTCCAGCTGTTCGAAAATTGCGTGAGTAGAGCTTCATCCTACGCCAGATTCAAACGCCAAAGTTGCTAAAATAATATCTTCAGCGTAATTACGAAGGGAGTTAATATACCAAACGGATCGAAAATTCCTGATATTAGCTGAAGCACAGATAAATAACTATACAGATGTCGCATGCCATGTTAAAAAAGAGGCACGGTAGCAACATTTCCAATGTCCTCATAGCCAAGTTTGTAGCCAGATTCATAACCAAGTATGTTGCGCAGCAAATCGCAGCCAAGTAGGTTGCTAGATATTATTGCAACTTATGTCACAATTGATCTGAAGGAGCGAAAGAAATGGAAATATACAGATATAGGAACATTAGAGCAGTTAGAGAATCTATGAGGGAGCTCATAAGTTGTACATATACAACTTTTTTGATACGGCCCAAGAAGAAGAAGAGTAGTGTCGGGGCTAGTAGACTTGCTTATCACGCAAGGCGCTCGGGTTCAATCCCTCCTCCGTACCTAGGTTTCGATGCTACTTTTTTACTTTTCTATATATTTTTTAGCCTTTTTTTGTGGAGTCTTGAAACCAGCTGTGCTCCTTGTAAAATAAGCCAATTTCCAAGTAAATTATAAATATCGCAAATCTAAAATCCTCCAACAATAAAATCTCGCAAGTCGCAGTGCAAAGAAGGAAAAAGTCTAGTTCTGCGAATTGATCAAATACAAGCGAACCATTGTATTTTTCCCTCGTTCGCGCTTCACTAATTTTTCTAGTATGCGTGAATAAAATCCTTGCGCATTCTCTTTCCCTTTTTCTGGATCAGTGTATATTGACGCAGAATAGGATGGAACCATTGCAACATTGAAATTCCCTCACGCCTCACTTTCATTCAAGTCGTCGCCCACGAACACCTCGCTGCTCTCGTGTCCTGGCGCTCGACCAAGTGGGCAAGTGCAGAGGCTCCAAATTCGATTCATATTGCTGAAACATTTTCACCCGAACTTGTTTATAACGACAGGAACAGAAATGCGTTCTCGTTTTCCTATGCCGAGGCGACATCTGTATAGTTATTTATCTGTGGCTGAAGTAAACTCCGCTTAGTAAAATTAGTGGATATTTTCTCAAAATTTACCTGCACCTTCTCCAAATCAATCTATCTATCTCATATGAAAGAACGTACTAAACTATACCCAACACCTTTTGTTTCGAGGGAGGTTCCGCATCTGTTGTTGTAAAGATATAGCAGATTATAGCAGAACAGCTGGCGATGGATGCTCAGAGGATGTCCGATGATCTGAAGGCTGGGAACACTAAAACAACACTGTCACACTTAACAATGAAATATATTACACAAAATAAAAAGACAATATAATTCCTCAAGATTACAATAACATTTAAAAACAGTTAAACACAATATAATTCTACAAGATTCGTACAATTGTTAAGGAGTTATAAGTATCATAAAAACCAGTGTAATTGAGGTTTATATTGAAAATATTGAAGGACAGATGAAAGACAGATGAAGGAAAGATGGAAGAGCAGTTTTCAGTTTCCATTATTCCTTAATGACGGATACAACTTAGCCTGCCTTTGAAGACTTTCAAGTGTGATCTGGCTCTTGTTCGGCGTTGTAACATCTCGCCGTTCCTCGGATGAATTTAAAACGTTTTCTTCGATATCCATCCATCCATATGAATTTTGCTACATTTGCTAATTTTGCTTCTTCTTTCCTTTTAGAACCCTTATGCATTATGTAAGTAGTGCAGGTAGTACAAAGCGCTGCCAATAGCCACCAACTCCTTCCATATGTTCCTCGAATCATAGTCATGTTGATAATAATGCCGAAAATGTACTTGACTACTCGGATGAGAATCTATGGAACCATCAAAATCGAATAAATTATACAGAAATCTTTTAGCAGTTACCACGTGCCTTACAGAAAATCTCTTATTTTGTCAAAATGATCTTGTGAGAATAAGTGAAGAATGTTGATGTGTTGTTGGTCGGTGTCATGCCCGGTGAGCGCTCGAGTGATAACATTTTCGATCGCTTTCCTCTCCGTTGGATACATAACCTGCTTCCGGAGCACTTCGGAGGTTTCCGCAGAATAAATCCCAGTTCTGATTAGGTCTCCTGCGTCCTCGTACTTCCAGGGAATGTCTTCAGATGGTTTTGGATGTCCTGGAGACTCCAATCGGTGGCTCTGGGAATTAAAACCATACCAAGCACCGTGGAGCTGATAGGCTGGCATTAAAGAGCTGGAACACGGGATCTCTGTGCCGTATTCTTGGAGAAAGTGCGTGATTGGAGCCATGAAGAAACTATTGTTGTTATAACTGACTGAAAGCTCATTGAAACACCTTGTCGTCTGCAGGGCCGCGCCGACTCTTAGCAGCGCCTGTGCGCAAAACCTATAAAGCGCCTCTTTTTTTCCGTTATTTTCTTATGTATATGTATAGAGCGACCATTGTTTAAATTTTTTATTCATCATGTTTATAAAGGGTCAATTAACATTTTTTGAAGAAATAATTATAAACACATATTACATACATATATAGTATTATATAGTATTTGACAACAAAAATGGCAAGGGTCGAAAATCTCAAAAAACCTAAAATGAATTATATTATTTCGACTCTTCTCGCTTTCATATTTGCAAAATCCTTAATAATTTCATGTATATCTACATGCTCTAATATGGCTTCTTCTATAGATATTGTTGCCAAATTACTTAACCTTTCCTGGCTCATAGTTGAGCGCAGGTAATTTTTTATTAATTTTAATTTGGAAAACGACCTTTCTGCGCTTGCTACTGTAACTGGCATAGTTAGTAAAATTCGTAATGCTATGGTGATGTTAGGGCATACGGCTGTAAAATTATTTAAATATATAAATTCAAGAATTTTTACCACATTATTGTTGAATTTTTTGAATAAAGACTGACATGAAATAATTTCTTCAAACAAATCATCGGCATCAATATCCGATGAGTTATTTGCAGAAAGTTTTTCCTGTAAACGATTACAACTGGTTCTTATATGGCTGTGATCTTGCTCATTACTTAATTTAAATAAAAATTTAAAGATGTTATTGTGATTATTTAACAAATTAAATCTTTCGTCCACGGAGGACAACGCTTGATCCAATATATAAAAAAATACGTTAATTTTAAATGAGTTTTTTGGATCATTTATAGTTTGGTCTTCGTGTTCATAATCAAAAGTTTTTGGAATTTTACAACGTCTTAGAGGTCTTAAAGTTTCAAATTCAGTATCTATACCTAATTTTTCGGCAATTTCTTTGGCATCGTTGACAATTTTATCAAAATTTTCATCTGTTCTAATATTTATTAAAAATGTTTTTAATTCCGATAAAGCATCTAAAGCTACTTGCATATTCATATCCATGGATTGTAGAATTTTGCTCACAAAGTTTACTTTTGTCAATACTTGACGCCATACATTTAGTGAACAAATAAATGAGAACGTAGATATTTTTTCTGCTATACATTTAGCTTCATATTTTGCTTTTTGATCGAATGATGTGCCATTTGATATTTCATATAAAACATCATAAATTTCCGGTAAGTTATTAAACAACGGATGTATGGCATCTATTCTGCTTGACCATCTTGTTTCGGATAATGGTTTTAAAGTTAAATTTGAAATTTGTTTTTTTAGTAAGTCCCATCTTTTGGTAGAGGATGAAAAATATTTGTACAATTCTTGCAATATACTGAAAAAACCAGTTGTGTGGTAATTCAGGTTGGCAGCGTCATTCACAATTAAATTTAAACTATGATTAGCGCATGGAATATAGAAAGCGCGAGGATTGAGATCCAACAATCTTTTTTGAAGACCATTGTTTTTACCACGCATATTTGATCCATTATCATAGCCCTGTCCCCTTAAATTATTTATGTCCAAATTAATTTTGTGCAGTTCTTCTGTTATAAAAGAAGTTAAACCAGCGCCAGTTGTATCGATAATTGGACAGAAAGCTAAAAAGTGCTCTCTTATTTCTAACTTTTGGGTTTCCGTGTTAAAATTAATAAATCTAATAATTATGCTGATTTGCTCTACACGTGAAACGTCCGGAGTACAATCAAGTATTATTGAAAAATATTTATTAGCCCGACATAAATTCAAAATGAAGTTTTGAATTTGGGTAGAAAGTATATGAATAATTTCGTTTTGGATTTTATCTCCCAGATAAGTCGGCATATTCTTAAAATCTAAATCTTTCGTCACGCGTCGAATATGCTCAATCATCGAAGGATCGAATTTTCCTAACATTTCGATACATTTTAAAAAATTACCATTGTTACGATCGTATAATTTGCTGCTCTGACCACGAAAAGCTAAATTTTGAGTACTTAAAAATTGAACCACATATATTATTTTCTTAATTACATCGTACCAGCGCTGCTTTTCAACTTCTAAAAGGTTTTGCTGAACACCGTCAATAGTACTTTTATTTTTAAGAGACTGACACAGCTCCGTCCACTTTTTATAGTTATTGAAATGAGCGGAATTTTTCTCATGTCTATTCAGATACAGAGCTAAGTGTTGCCAATCACTAATTCCCTCGCAAAATTTATTATTGTGCTTGAAATCAAATAGCTTGCAACAGAAGCAATAAACTGCATTTTTGGACACAGAATAGAGCAACCATTCTCTGTGGTACTTTTCACCATTTCTTAAATGCCTCTCATAATAATATTTCGAAAATCTTCGTCCTGAGGAGTCCTGAGGAGTCCCGCGGAAAGTCATGATTTTTCACTTGTTGAGGCGGAGTTTCTATCAAAAATTGTACCATTGTAGCACTTAAAATTTCTGGCCAAATTCCAGGATCATCTTTGGAAGTAAGTGGTATCGCAGAAGAAAATTGCTTTGGCGGTGGTGATGGCATGAGGGGCACACTAACTTCTTCTTCTAATTTTTGTTCATTTTCAGAGGTTATAAAGTCTGAAATATTGTAACAAAAAATTATAAATTGCACTACGTACACCCCTCACCGCCATGAATCAGGAATACTTATAATGTAATGTACCCCGGTCATAGCAATATTATTTAATAAAAATATACATATTTTTTCAACTCATATGTTATAATTTTATAAATATAAGTAGATATTTTATATTTTTTGCTTTAATATAAAATATTGGAATATTGCAGTTGCCCATATAAATAGATCAATATTTACATAAGTCACATTAAAAAAAAAACACTTACCACTGCCTAAAGAATTGTTTGAAGTATTATCAACGCTTTCATCGATAGATTGACTAGTCTCAGTCTCAAAACACTCAGATGAAGTGGATGGTTGAGTCATAAAATAATTACTTATTTTTGTTGCATTTTTGTTACGTTCCTCTTCTCGTTTTCTTTTCCTTATAAGGTTCTGGTAACCAGATAATTTCCTTTTTTTATCCTGATCAGACATTGTTAAATAATGTTATACACGAATGGATTAAACGAAATTCAATGTGCAACTGGCATACACCTTTTAAAATGTTTTGTTCGTTTGTTTTATATCTCACGGTGAAACTCTCTCCACTGACATATAGAAATAGACTACTTTTCCTATACAAAATGCAAATATTAAAATGGTAGGCCTTTCATTCCCTCTTGTTAGAACTATTAAAGGATTTTGAGCAATCAATGGTCGTAAACCGTACTTTCAGAAATGAGTGTTTCGCTGCTTGGCAGAGTTTTTAAAATGAAAACATTCCTATGCGGTATGCCCGAAATTTTTTATTGTAAGATTTTTTGAGATTTTATGCTATGTTTAGTTTATGGGAACTCGATTAAGCGTGTAGAATATTATTCAAGGTAAATATAAATTTTTAATTTACCGTCTTTTGAGGCGACAAACGGATAGAACTATATTCCCCATGACCCCATACCGTCTCCTTAGGTGAAAACTTTCAAAAAGGACAGCCATTTGAGACCGCAAATCAAATGATACATTTCCAAGTAGGTATACATAGTATATGTATGTATGTACGTTAGTGGCTCTCATTCGGTTAAATCTGGGAATTACTGCTGTCCCGATCCCGACTTCGAATTGCATCGGATCGACCAAGCAGGGGCGCCTCACGGCGCCCCTGATGTCTTGGCGCCTGTGTGCACCGCACACTTCGCACACAGGGGCGGCGCGGCCCTGGTCGTCTGTCTAATAGTTACCCCCACAGCCTGGCATTTAACGAGATATATCACTTCACCTCTTGATATCGCGGTATAACCAAGTTCCTTCATTCGAATCAACGCAAATTCTGCGGGATGATGATGAGTTACGGCTAGCTGCATCTGAATTACGTCACGTTCCAGTTCAAATTTTTTATGGGCCAGGTTAAGATATAACGTTTGAATTTGCGACTTTATGTGTTGTTCGACGTAAAGAAATTTTGCGTTGACATAGGTGAGTAAATCCAGATTTTTCGAATTAAATGCGCTTTTCGTAAACCAATAATCATGGGTAGATTTGCGAACAATTTCCAGCCGTGGATGTTCAGTTTGATACACACTGATATGGCTTTAACGATTTCTAACGCAAACACGACATCGCCAGCATGAACAGTGTATATTGTGGGTAGCTAATCATTATTTTATTTTGTGCCCTCGTCGCATAAGCGGATTAACAATGTAATGAATAACCATCATATCCTGATGCCGTATTCCCCTTTAAGCTATTTATATTGTTACCGAATCGGGTTTCCCGGTAACCTTTGGCCGAGCAAATTCGGTCCGAGAGGGAGACATTTGTTTTTATTTTTTAATGTGTTGGCTACAGACGAAATTCTGAAAGAATTTATTAGCGCGAAATCTGGCAACGATGTTTCAGCGGCGGTTAGAAAATTCCGCCAAACACACTTGTTCGCTTCCCCTTCGCCTCAATCTCAGGCACCTTGGTAACGCGACTCACACTGAGCCGATGGCGAGCTTTCCCCTCGAAGTGCTTGTGCGACGCGCGAATGCTGGGTGGAAGCACGACGGCGTAACAGCTCGCTTCCCCTCAATGTGTCTCTCGCAGGGACGCGCAAATGCTGGCTGGAAACACGGTGGCGTAAACAGCTAACTGTCTGTTTACTTTCCGGCGCGAGATTAGCTCGGGACTCGGGTGTTCAGGTGCGCGTCGGAAAAGGTGCAGTGATAGTTAACTAATTTGTGCAGTGCTGTTTAGTGTAAAGTGTTAGTGGCCGGTTTCTTTTCTTCCAGGTGCCCGAACCAGGAGGGTCAGCGGGTAAGCCGGCGACGAGGGAGACCGCGGAGCGGTTACAGGACGCCGGACGCCGCGGGACTTACGGCTTGTCGACTCTGCAGGTAAGTTTTCCCTTTTTTTTTTTTTTTTATTGTTTCGGTGTAAGTGAAATTCGCTCGGGCGCCGTTCAGTGAATCAAAGTGAATCGCGAATCAGTGCAAATCCGGATTTTTCTAATTTTTCTTTTATATATGGCCGCGGGAGTGTGTGTGATGCAGCAAGAAGTTGCAGCAACCGGCGACGTTGTGCAGCGACAAGTTGCTTCGGCCTGACGGGGCCCAACTCAGCGGAGCTCCTGGCACAGCTGATCGCGGGGACAAGGCCAAGGGCACGGAGAAGGCCCGAGCAGCTGATGCTCGTACTTGCCGGGAATTTAAGCAGATTTCTTGCCGCTTTCTCCGGGGAAAATTCCGCGCCGCGAAGTTTTTTCCTTTTTCTTTTTTTTTTTTTAACCCGGAGTCTACTGAAATTTAGCCGATGGAGCAGAAAATTTTCCGGCTATTCCCTAGCAGCCACGAGGGTAAAATTGGGCACGGCACTTACCTTTTGGCCCGCGATATTCGCCACGGCGAAGCCTGTCCGAATTAAAAATCAGCACCTTGCACCACGCTAAAAACACTCTTCGGGGACTGTTCGCGCAACTGGCAACTCTGTCCCACGTTCCGCAGGAGCCGTCAGCCTAAAGTGGAGACTTGAGCAGCCGAGAAGCCTGTTGGCCGAACGGACCCCATTGTTCTTTGTTTTTTGGATTCTGGCAATGCCAGCACGTCATGCGAAAAGCGAGTGAGTCAGTCGGAAGTCAGCCAGCGTACGCAGCAGATCCTCTCCATGCACCTGTCGCCACAACCCACGCGACGGAAAGTCTTGTTTTAAACTCAATAAAGGAAGCAACGTCAGATCGAGTTTTTGTTTTTGGAACCTGTCCAACCAGCCCACCCCTCGGAAGAAATCCCCAACATAAATTTGGTCCTTCGAGCCGGATGCGGCAAGATTTCCACCCAAGGCAACAGGTGAGTAGAGTATTTGCATCCCAATAAAGTGCTAAGTAAAAAAAAAGGAAACACGTGCGTAACCTCCGACGACGAAATTCAACGGGCTAAAAACTAGTGAAAAAAAAAAACAAAAAAAAGGGAAAAAGAAAACATTCCAGTTAGTTGAAATCGCTTGGATTTTGCACAATCGGGAGAAAACTCGAACTTTTTCGCAAATTTGTTTAGGAGCTCCCTCGTGGTGAGGCGGCACCGTTGTCCGAGTTTACCGTTATCGTGCGTATTATTATAGAATTTCGGGTTGTGCTCCATCGGTGAGGGGAGTCACACAGACCTGTTAACCTCGTCCATAAAGTTTTGAAAAAAAAGGGGTTTGTCCTTCAAAAATAATTGACCCTTCGAAGGTTGCAGCGCGATTGTTTAGATTAAGCGGTTCACGG
Source organism: Machimus rusticus (assembly GCA_951509405.1). Taxonomy (NCBI): domain Eukaryota; kingdom Metazoa; phylum Arthropoda; class Insecta; order Diptera; family Asilidae; genus Machimus; species Machimus rusticus. The sequence goes on from OX608054.1 coordinate 6,695,359, forward strand.
CCAAATTACATTTCAAGGCCCCTCTCTTAACATGTCGCAAGACTCAGACGATGCGGCAACGATTGAAAATTTAATAGCGGATCAGCGATCCACAATCGCTCAATTAAAGAAATTGTGGGTCAATTACAAGAAAACCCCGAAAGATAGGTTGTCGGTGGGTTATGTGAAGAAGCGAATAGCAGCCCTGGGAGATTTGTGGAGGCAAGTTCAGACTAATGACCGTGCCATCACCGCAATGGCCACCGAACTGGACTATAAAGAGCAGTCCTATCTGCTGGACGATGTCTATAGTCAACATGAATCGGAAGTTTCGGAGTGGCAGGGTATTCTGCTAGATGTGCTGGAAAAAGTTACTCTGGCCGCTAAAGAAAAGGCCCTACCAGTTACTGAGGAGGCGGAAAACTCAACCCAAGTTTTAAGTAAGACTCCGCCTCCCGGCCCTTCTTCAGAGGTAAAACTTCCTCGAATCACAATCCCCAAATTTCTGGGGGATTACAAGGACTGGAAATCCTTCCATGACCTCTTCGAATCATTGATTCATAAACATTCGTCCCTTCCTGCAGTACAAAAGTTACATTATCTGAAGAGTAGTCTAGGAGGAGAAGCGCTAGGCCTCATTAGACATTTAGCTCTTACAGAAGAAAATTATATTAACGCGTGGGAAATGTTATGTACACGGTACATGAACCCGCGTCTTTTGATAACTCGGCATGTCCAACTTTTACTAAACCAACCGTATGTACAAGTTGAGAACCCCTCCCAACTTAGACGTCTTCGCGATCACACTACAGAATGTTAAGCATCCCTGAAGTCCTTAAAAGTTTAAATTGGGGTTTGGGGACCCATCATAGTAATGTTAATATTTCAACGCTTGCCTTCGGAGACCCGGAAGTTATGGGAACAGGAGAGAGGAGCTTCAACTGAATTTCCCACCATCGAAACTCTATTTGAATTTCTTGATGGTCGAGGGTGAGCGTTGGAAGCGACCCGAGATTACAAAATCCTAAATCGATCTCCGTCCTCTAAGGGAGAATCAAAGGGAAAATTTGATGATAACCGGAATCGGACTAAAGCCTTTCATTCCAATTTGTCAGCTGAATGTCCTTGTTGTGGCAACGAGCATACTCTCAAGAGTTGCCCTAAGTTAAAATCCATGTCCCCATCGACTCGTGGTCAGTTCGTGAAACAGAAGGGACTATGTTTTAACTGTATGGCCACTAGCCATGGTGTCAAGAATTGCCCTAATAAACAAGTTTGTTTTAAATGTAGTTTGAAGCATAATACGATGCTTCATATTAATAAAGAAGACAATACCAATCCTAACGAGAATCTGGGGCAGGTACGGACTGCTACCAGACGGGTCCCCGGGTGGCGGATAGGGGAATTCCCTCCAGAAATGGAGGGGAGCTGCGAATACCTGCTTCGGCGGGGAATAAGCAGTCCCGGACCATTCCGATGGTTACTGCCGTGTAGGGGCACTGAATCCATCAGTGTTTCTACATAATCGGAGTTCTCGTCCGAACCTGGCAGAGAGACGGCCGTGTGTTTCTCCTGCACGGACGATGCAGCGAGCCGAGGAGGGGGTGCATCTGGAGGTTGAGGTGAACGTCTGCCTGCGGGATTCGGGATCCAATACGCCTCTTTGGTGCACTCGTAACCTCGGGGAGCTGTGGCCCTAGGGAGTAGCACACTCTAGGTCTAGGGAGAAAACCCCGCTCTGATCCTTAGGTCAGACGGGGGGTGCAGGGGGGTGCTCCTCGGAAAGCCTACGGAACCTTCGGAGACAGGTCGCTGGTGATTCGGGGCCTGTTCGAAGAGGGGAAAGGACGGTGGGAAGAGGAGGGCCTTCCTATAAGTACGGGGGCTGCGGGAGGCGTAATGCTGGCGGTTGCCTCGGCTGTGGTCCGAGAACGCGAACCCGTACTCGAATATATTTTAAATATGATCCAATGGAAAAATATTTAAAATCATATGGGGGATCAGGGGGGGTTAATGAGGGGAGCGGCAGTACTCCTGCCAATCCCTTCGCGAGGAGGTCGCGAGTGCTCCGCTCGCCGGTATCACAAACACCGACGGAGCGGGCGCGCCCGCAGGAGTTGTCCGCGGACCTGACAGCGGCTGACGCTTCGGCGGAGTCAGCCCCAGAGTCGGTCCCGGACGGGGATCGGTCGGCCGGACCACCAGCCGCCGAAACGGCCGGACCACCAGCCGCCCAAACGGCCGGACCACCAGCCGCTGAAACGGCCCGGGCGTCCAGCCTAGAAGATAGGCTCACGACAATGGAGGCCCGTATGGAGAAGGGGTTCTCCAGAATGAGGGGCCTCATTAGAGAGATGTTGGCTGCTCTTAAGAAGCAGCCCAACATATCCAAGGTCGTCAAGGACGGCCTCCCGGCATTAGAGGAGGCTCTTGACGACCTGGAAGAATCTAGGAGAGCTTGTGCGGGAGCTCGCTGCAGCTTCCCCAACGGGAAACCGACGAGGTCCTGTGCCACACAGATTGTCCCGGTGTTGGCAGAGAATGTGGGGGTCGCGTCGCGGGCCGATAAGTGCCCTCCTGCAAAGATACCGCCGGCGAAGTCCTGCGGCACGCGAACTGCCCCGGTTGTGGCAGCGAGCGCGCAGGCTTCGCCGGCGGTGGGGAAGAGGGGGGCCTCCAGCCCTCCCCTCCGCCCGGAAGAGGACCTAATGAAGAGGCGGAAGGAGGAGCCTACCCTACCCTGGACCGAAGTAGTCAGGAAGGGTAGGGGGTCCAAGAAGGAGGAGGACAAAAAGAGCGCGGATAAGAAGCCGGGCAAGGAGGGGAAGAAAAAGAAAGAGAAGAGGAGGAAAAAAAAGGGGGCTGCGAATGCGGCGGCTCCGACCCCGGCCCCGCCTCCAACTCCAGCCCTCGGCCGACCAGTGGGACCCACCGGGAAAGTCAAACCGGAGGCCATCCTGCTTAAGCCCGCAGCGGGGAAGACCTTTGCGGAGGTGCTTAGCACTGTCCGCAGGGCGGTCAACCCCGAAAACTGCGGGGTGCAGGTGAAGTCTGTCCGGCAGACTCGGGCTGGCGAGGTGCTGCTCGAACTCGGGCAGTGCACCGCGGAGACCCGGTCAGCCTTCTCGGATGCTTTAAAGAACGCAGCCGGGTCAGCGGGCAGCGTCAGGCAGCTGGTGCCCAGGACCACCCTGGAGATCAGGGAGCTTGACGTCTGTACGGCCAAGGAGGAGGTCCTCGATGCCCTCAGACAGGTTCTGAGGGCCTATGAGGGCCACCTCCGGGTCGTGCTGACCCGGCCTAACGATCGTGGCCAACGCTTGGCCATTGTTGAGGTGGAAGAGAAGGCTGCAGCGAGGCTCCTTCAGGTTGCCCGAGTAAAGGTCGGCTGGGTCGTGTGCCGGATCCGCAGGAGGGTGGTCGTGTCCAGGTGCTTTAAGTGCCTGGGCTACGGCCATGTTAGCCATGCCTGCAAAGGCCCAGATAGGAGTAAGTGTTGTTTTAAGTGTGGGGGACTAGGACATAAGTCGGCGGCGTGCCCCGGGTCCCCGGCATGTTTCCTCTGCCCAGAGGTGGCGGGGAATGCCGGTGCCCGGCGTCACGCCGCGGGGTCGGGTGAGTGCGGGGCCTTCCGGAAGGCCCTCGCTGAGTGTAAAAGTGCTGTATTGTGATTGTCCTTCAGGGAAATCTAAACAGGAGCAGGACGGCGCATGACCTGTTGGCCCAGATCCGTCTCGAGAAAGACGCTGACATCGTTTTGGTCAGTGAACAGTATCGAGACGGGTCTGTGCCGACATGGTATCGTGACGCCCTTGGCACGGCGGCAATCTGGGTCCCTGACCTACGGCGTTTCGACGTCGTGGACCATGGCGCGGGCGCTGGCTTCGTTTGGGTGAAGAGCAGAGGCGTTATATACGTCAGCTGCTACTTCACTCCAAACGAGCCTATCGCGGACTTCCAGGCCAAGTTGGATGGTCTGGAGGACGCGGTCCGTGGCATGGATGGGGAGCTGGTGGTGGCTGGAGACTTCAACGCGAAAGCCTTAGAGTGGGGGGAGCCAACACCCGACTCTCGGGGTGGACGTGTCCTGGACTTCGCGTCCAGGACTGGGCTGGTTGTTTTAAACACCGGCTCGACGTCCACCTTCCGGCGTCCAGGCTATAGGGAGACGATTATTGATGTCTCTCTTGCGACGGAAAATCTGGCTGCACGTGTGCAGGACTGGCGGGTGATCGAGGACTTTACAGCCAGCGATCACCAATACATCACGTTCCGCGTGCGTGATGTGGCGCCAGTGCGGGCTCGGCGCCCGCAGGGCCCGCCCAGATGGGATGTCGCCAGGATGGACGTCGAGAGGCTGTCTCTAGCCATCGAGCGCGGCCGGCTAGCCATTGACGGGATCCCAGAGGGTTTGCCACCTCTCGAACAGGCTGTACGGTCGGTGGACTCTACTATGAGTCTCATCCACCGGGCCTGTCGGGAGGCCGTGCCAAGGAAGAAAAGCTATGGGGGGGGGGGGGGGGCGCCGCGCCGTCCTGCGTATTGGTGGACGAGCGAAATCGCAGAACTGAGGCGGATATGTCTCCGTCTCAGGCGGTCGGCCCAAAGAGCCGATCGACGCGATGCCGACGCAGCCCGTAGATATGCCGATTATAAGGAATCCAAAAAGAACCTTCGGAGGGCCATTCAAAGGAGTAAGCGCCGATGCTGGCAGCGGCTGGGTGAGGATCTTAATGAAGATCCCTGGGGACTAGGGTATAGGATCGTTCTTCGCAAGTTGGGGGCGTTCTCGCAGAGCGCTCCCCTCGATGCGGAGACGGTCCGCTCCATTGTGGATGCCCTTTTCCCCACCCATCCGCTGGTGCCAAATTTCGTGGCCCGCGAGGCACTTGATCCTCCCCCATTTACTGTGGAGGAGTTAATGAGTGCCTCGCAAAGCCTTCAAAATAAGAAGGCGCCAGGGCCCGACGGACTTCCAGCAGAGGTGCTGAAGGCGTTGACGGCGAGCCATCCAGGGCTCCTGCTTGATATGTACAATGCCTGCCTGAAAGCGGGAGTGTTTCCTTCCCGCTGGAAGGCGGCCAGGCTTGTGCTTATCAGCAAGGGCAAGGGACCAGCAGGGTCCCCCGGGTCGTACAGACCGCTGTGTATGCTCGACACGGCCGGCAAGCTCCTGGAGAAGCTCCTGAAGCCTCGCCTCCAAGCAGCCGTTGAGGCTGCTGGAGACCTTTCCGAGAGGCAGTATGGCTTTCGGAAAGGGAGGTCGACGGTACATGCTATCCAGGAGGTAGTCGACGCGGCCCGGGCCACCGAACGCGGGAACCATTATTCTCGCCCGGTGTGCCTGCTGGTCACTCTGGATGTGCGCAACGCCTTCAACTCGGTGAGGTGGGGGGACGCGCTTAATGCGTTAGAGCGCGACTTCAGGGTCCCTCAATATCTATTGCAGATGATGAGGGATTACCTGAAGGACCGCACCCTCACCTTCGAAACGGAGAATGGCCCGGAGACGAGGGTTCTCTCGGCAGGGGCGGCCCAAGGCTCCATACTGGGACCCGACATATGGAACTACACATATGACGGGATCCTTCGTATGGAGATGCCTGAAGGGTCTTTCCTGGTTGGGTATGCCGACGACATCGCGGCGGTCATTACCGCCAGAGATGTCGCCAAGGCTCAAATGAGGCTCAACCAGGTGATGCGTCGGGTTGGTTCCTGGCTACGCGACCACGGGTTGGAGCTGGCGTTGGCCAAGACCGAGATCGTCCTTCTTACCAAGAAGCGCATCCCCTTGTTGTTGGAGATGCGGGTAGGAGACATGTCGGTTCAGACGCGGCCCGCGATCAAATACCTGGGGGTGAGTCTCGACTGCAGGCTCACCTTCTGGGAGGAGATCAAGGGCCGGGCCGATAAGGCGGCTGCGGTGACAGCGGCGCTGAGCAGGGTCATGGCCAACACTGTTGGACCCAGGCCCTGCAAAAGGCGTCTGCTGCTCCGCACCGCTGAGGCCATAATGCTCTACGGAGCAGAAGTCTGGGCCGACTCGATGCGGTGGGAGAAGTATCGGAAGCGCATCCTTGCGGTGCAACGCCGTGCTGCCCTCCGCATCGCGTGCTCCTATCGTACGGTCTCGGAGCCGGCGGTTTTGGTGGTCGCGGGGGTCATACCTATTGACCTCTTAGCCAGGGAACGACAGTTCGTCCACCGGGAGAAACCTGTTTTAGGTAGGGAAACGGGGAAGGTGGCCCGAGCCAGGACCATTGAGTCCTGGCAAGCGCGCTGGGATGGGGAGGCGCGAGGCAGGTGGACAGCCCGGTTGATTCCGCGGCTGGACACCTGGCTGGACCGTCAGCACGGTGAGGTAGATTATTACCTCACACAAATGCTGACGGGGCACGGGCACTTCCGGTCCTTCCTCTATAACATGGGGAAGGTACCGAGCCCGTGTTGCGCCTATTGCGATTCCCCATCCGACTCCGCACTCCACACATTCTTTGAATGTATTCAGTGGGGCGCGGAGAGGGTCGAATTAGAGAACGCGGTAGGCAGCATAACCCCAGACAACTTAGTCGGGGTTATGCTGCAGTGTGACGATTTCTGGCGGAGGGTTGCCTCGTTTGTGAGAGGGATCCTCCGTCAGAAGGAAAGAGACAACAACAGGGGTCCCTAAGGGGCCTCTGTTGGCTTCGTTGGTGTTAATTTATTTAACTTATTGGTGTGTTTATTTGTTTGGTGTTTGCTGACAAAAACAGGTGCTCCCTCGGGTGCTCCTGTTGGCTATTTGTGTTAATTTATTTCACTGGTGTGTGGTTGTTTTATTCATTTACTTGTGCCAGAGTGGTGTTTGCCGACAAAAACGGGGGCTCTCCAGGGAGCCCCTGTTGGCTGTGTGAATGGAGATGGATGTCTGCGTGGTGTGTGTGTTGGTTGGTAAGGCATGGCCTTCCTCGGGAGGGAGTGCCTTCGCCAGCAGCGTGGAGGGGGGGCTGACAACGGCGGGTGCTCTCTCAGGGGCACCTGCTGGCTGGCCGAACCAGGGGGTGCCGACAAAAGCAGGGGTGTCTGATGGCCCCTGCTGGCTGGGTGAATGGGATGAATGTTTTCATGAGTTGGTGGGTGCCTGCGTGTGCGGGCGAGTGAACTGGGCTCCACCCCGAAGTAATGTCTAATAAGACGGTCCCGGGGTGGGGTTCCTGGAGGGGGGAGCGGGGTTTTAGCCGGTAGGCCTGGCCTTTGGCCAGGGAGTCCGGCACAGTGGCGGCTTCGGCCTCCCTAGTGCGTAACGGCATTTCCCCGCTTCCCTACAAAAAAAAAAAAAATCCTAACGAGAAGGACCCTAAACCTAGTACGTCAGATCAAGGCCCGGCTCTTCAGAGTTTTCTATCTACCCAAACCCCCTCGGCGCTAGTGTCAATTTTTTCTGGTACTGGAGAAAGCATAATTGCCCGGGCTCTCATTGAACCTGGAAGTCAGGCGTCATTTATCACTACGAAAGTGGTTCAAAGGTTACGCGTGCAGAAATCCCATAGTGTTACTCGAATTCAAGGCTTAGGCCAGACAAGAATTTCACAGTCGAACTCGTTAGTCAATATTCAAATAGCCTCGCTTAAACACCCATCATTCACTCTAGACTGTACAGCGATTGTGCTACCGACACTCACGGGAACTTTACCTCAATCAAAAGTCACTTATAGCCATTGGGCTCATGTTCACGGACTCTCGTTGGCGGATCCTAAATTCTTTGAGCCCGGTTCTATCGACTTGATTTTAGGAGCGGATATCTATGCTCAAATAATACAACCCCCAATTAAATTTGGCAAACCCAGGACTCCCATAGCGCAGAAAACTCGTTTAGGTTGGGTTCTTTTCGGCCAACTACCTGAAGGTCCCGAAGTTAGACCGCAAGAAAATTCATATATCGTAAGTTGCCACAGTCAGGGGGAATTGAACGACAGTCTGAAGGCATTTTGGGAAATTGAGGAGCCTCCGAAGGTCAAGTTGTGGAGCTCAGATGAAACCCTTTGCGAAAACATATTTCAGAAATCCCATCATAGAAATGAGGAGGGTCGATACGTAGTCAAATTACCCTTTACTCCTTATCTCGAATAACGAAACATTGTTAGGGGAATCCCGCCAAATTGCTGTTCGGCGTTTCAAGAACTTAGAAAGGAAGTTTCAGCAGGCGCCTGACCTCTATGAACCATATAAGGAGACCATCGAAGAATATCTTCTTCTTAATCATGCCGAAAAAGTGTTGCCTATCCCTCCGGAGACTTCCCCCGAAACTTACTGTTATTTACCCCATCACGCGATTATTAAAGAGGAAAGCCTCACTACAAAATGTCGAGTAGTATTTGATGCGTCGTGTAAGACCGCGAACGGTTATTCTTTGAATGATCGCCTCCTTATTGGGCCTCCTCTGCAACAGGACATAGCACGCCTTTTGGTGAATTGGCGTCTGAAAAGATTTGTTTTCTGTGCGGACATTGAAAAAATGTATCGCCAGATACTGGTAGAAACCACCGATGCGGATTTCCAGCGAATTATTTGGCGCTCTACTACGGAGTCCCCCCTCCAAGATTTACGACTTTGAACCGTCACTTTCGGCACGGCAAGTGCCCCCTTCTTGGCGATTCGAACGCTACATTAGTTGGCCTCGGACGAAGGAACGAATTATCCGCGTGCCGCCCAAGTTCTGCGTACAGAAACGTACGTGGATGATGTTTACAGCGGTTCGGATTGTGTCGAAGAAGCCTTATCACTTCAACAGGAATTAATTTCACTGTTGAATATGGGAAAGTTTCACCTGCATAAATGGGCGGCAAATTGCCCGGACGTAATCGAAAATGTTCACCATTCGGACAGATCATTAAGTACTCCAGCGAAGAATTTAAACGTTGCCGGCTCGGTCAAAACCTTGGGAATAAATTGGAGTCCCGATGAAGACCATTTCAGTTTAAAAATTCGTAAAGAAAGACCTCAACCCCCCTTTACTAAGCGACAAGTTTTATCTTATATTGCCAGTTTGTATGATCCTTTAGGCTGGGTATCCCCCGTAATTATTCGAGCAAAGATTTTTATTCAAACTTTGTGGCAAAGCGGCCTCTCATGGGACGAAGTTTTATCTGACGAACTAGCAACCCAATGGGTCCGATTTTTGGAAGTTCTCCCCACTATAGAAAGGGTAACCATTCCCCGTTGGATAGAAGATTATTCCATAGCTTCTATTCAAGTTCATGGATTCTGTGATGCGTCGGAATGCGCATATGCAGCCGTCATATATATTCGATTGGAAACCGCAAGGAAGACTCAGGTATTTTTAACTCAGGTATTTTTACTTGCAAGCAAGACTAGGGTCGCTCCGGTAAAGCCGGTTACCCTTCCCCGATTGGAACTTTGTGGCGCGGTATTGTTATCTCAATTAATGAAAGGGATAAGAGAGAACCTCGTTTGTGAAAACTCTCAAGTGTATACCTGGACGGACTCGACGATCGTACTATCCTGGTTAAGAAAACCCCCAAACTCTTTTAAAACCTTCGTTAGTAACCGAATTGTTACTATTCTAGACAATATAGGCGCTTCACAGTGGCGACATGTCCCTACAGCTCAGAACCCGGCTGATCTTGGTAGTCGGGGTTTCCTTGGAGAAGATTTTTAAAACTTTCCCTTTGGTGGGCAGGACCTACCTGGCTTCAAAGGTCTGAACTTCACTGGCCTCCTCAGAAAACTCCCAAGGTGTCAGATGTTAATCTTCTCGATATAAGACCGATCAAAACCTTAGTTCTGTATGCGAACCCTACCTATTTGTTGGAAGTGCTCTCTCGATTTTCAAACCTACATCGTTTATTTGGAGTAACTAGCTACGTCTTTCGATTCATCAATGCATGTCAAAGAAAACCCGTCATTCCCACAGACCTCAAATTAGTAAGCGCGGAAATTGAACAAAGTAGAAAATTCTGGTGTCGTACTGTTCAGCATTTCTACTTTGAGGAAGAAGTGATATGTCTTTCCCAAAATAGGCCTTTGGCCAAACACAGTAAAATTCGTGCGCTGTGCCCTTTTCTTGACTCTGACGGACTTCTGCGCGTTGGGGGGGCGGTTGGAAAACTCCACGTTGTCGTACGATGAACGTCATCCCGTACTTCTGCCGAACTCAGGCTACTTCACCGAATTAGTGGTCAAGAATGCTCATAAAGTTACCCTCCACGATGGCCCACAGTTAATGCAAGCATATTTACGTCAAAGGTATTGGATCGTAAGGTCCCGTAATTTGGTGAAGCGAATTTCTCATCAATGTACAATATGCTTTCGGTTTGTCAAAAATACCCAATCCCAGCTAATGGCGAGTTTGCCCAGAGAGAGAGTCATTGTAAGCCGACCTTTTACTTACGTAGGGATCGATTATACGGGGTTTCTAAATATTAAAATGTGTCGAGGACGGGGCAATCGTGTCTATAAAGGCTATGTCGTTGTCTTCGTTGCCTTTGTGTAAAGGCAATACATTTAGAAGTGGTAGGAGATTTAACCACAGCCTCGTTCCTTGCCGCTCTCAGACGGTTTATAGCGCGTCGTGGGCTTTGTAAAAAAATATTTTCTGATAATGGGACTAATTTCATAGGAGCTAAGGCTCAATTAGAAAAGGAGTTAAAAACAGTGATTCAACAGGCCGAAAAGGAAGCAACTGAGATTCTCAGCCACGAAGGGGTAGATTGGAGTTTTATTCCCCCCTCTTCGCCTCATTTCGGGGGTCTGTGGGAGGCGGGAGTAAAATCCTTTAAATTTCATTTCAAGCGCCTAGTGGGGAATTCTACCGTAACCTATGAAGAGCTTGTTACTCTTACCACCCAAATTGAAGGAATACTGAATTCAAGACCTTTAGGCCCGTTGTCCGGAGACATTCAAGATCTGGGAATCTTAACCCCCGCGCATTTCCTGATAGGCAGTCCCATGTTCGCCCCTCCCGAGGAGGATCTGTGTGACTCAAGGACGCATACGTTGGATAGGTGGCAACATATCCAAAGTATTCGACAACATTTCTGGCACCGATGGAGCACCGAATACTTATCACGGTTACAACAACGACCAAAATGGTGTAAACAGGAAACGAATGTTTCCGTCGGTGATCTTGTTTTAATAAAAGATGAACGGTTGCCGCCTCTCAAGTGGAAGTTGGGTCGAGTCGTAAAAACCCACCCTGGTAAGGATTCGCTCGTTAGAGTGGTAACAGTTAAAACCACAAATTCCGAAATCCAACGACCGATAGCTAAAATTTGTATTTTGCCCTGCAATAAAGTCCTAAACCAAAATTAGTTTGTGGCCTGGTGAACGTCAAAACAAAAAAAATATACTCAGTCAAAAAAAGTTAGTTGGATGAAGTCTTTAAATTCGAACGAATAACCGATTGAAATTCTCTCAAGGCACTTGTTTGGATGTGAATGGTCTACCATTTAAGCCGTTTATTCCTTTTCCTTTCCCTTTCCCTCTTTGAATTCGCACTATCCCCGACCCTTATTCCTGTCGCCAAAACAAAAAAGACACAGTCGCAAACCAGAGGAAGGAAACTCGAGCTGATTCGCCTGGTCGGTTAGGCCCGATTACTGACGAAGAACGTGGATGGATCTCAATCTCAGTACGGACATCGATCATCCCAGAAGACTGGCACTCCTCCATGTCGGCGATCTCATTTAGCACATCAGACCTTCGTGGGAAAAACGCTTTTGGAAGCTTCCCTTCTCCCAGCTTGGATGGTGTTGACATCAACGATTTCAAGGCGGCCCAGTATGTTCGCGCAACTGGCAACTCTGTCCCACGTTCCGCAGGAGCCGTCAGCCTAAAGTGGAGACTTGAGCAGCCGAGAAGCCTGTTGGCCGAACGGACCCCATTGTTCTTTGTTTTTTGGATTCTGGCAATGCCAGCACGTCATGCGAAAAGCGAGTGAGTCAGTCGGAAGTCAGCCAGCGCACGCAGCAGATCCTCTCCATGCACCTGTCGCCACAACCCACGCGACGGAAAGTCTTGTTTTAAACTCAATAAAGGAAGCAACGTCAGATCGAGTTTTTGTTTTTGGAACCTGTCCAACCAGCCCACCCCTCGGAAGAAATCCCCAAAAGGGACCGAGAGGAGTAACTAAAACGCGGGGCTTTACTAAATTCAATAAATCGTTTATTCGGTCGCCAAATAATTCGCCATCACAATTTCGCACCTTGAGTCCGTGCTCAACAAAATCCGACAATTCTTTTTAACTTGCTAAATTAAATCGAGTGCCTTAACAAAATCCAAAAAATCGTTGTTGATTAAAAACTAGACTAAGCGTTTTTACTCTAAATTCCGATTAAAAAATTTTTTTATCTAATTTTTCTCTAGGAATCGCCAAACAGTCCGCACGCAGGTTGCACCAAAGATGGTGGAGGTCGTCGACCGCGCTGCCCTTCCGGCCCTAACTCGGCCTGATTTTCTCGCTAGGGGGACCGGGGCGAGTACTAAAAATTTCCTGCAAGAGGTAAATTTTAAAAATTCGCAAATTTATTCTCCTTGCAGGGACTGCAACACTACTCCCCCTTTTGCAGATAGAGCTGCCCTCAGCTCGGGGAAATAGGTGCAGCCCTGAGTGGCGGCATTCATCGGGGGTGCTTCCTGATCCAGGGGGTGTAGGGCATCACGTCGTTCGAACTCTGGATCATCTCAGCGTGGGATCGTCGATGAGTCATCGCCAAGCTTCGCGGAGTCATCGCCGGGTAAGTCCTTTCCTGTCTTGTTTCGGGTAAGTCCTTTCCTGTCTTGTTTTTTCGGTTGTTGTAGTCAGCTGGGTTCGTTGGCATTTCCGCCCGCGACGCGAAAATGGGCGGAAGACGGCCGACCCCAGCTGACTCGGGAACGGCAGAGGTTTATACGAGCGCCTCTGACTCGCTCGGGCTGGAAAAATAAATAAAATTGGCCCCGATCGAGGAAAAGTGCCGTGCCCAGCACACAGACCAAAGGAAAAAGAATTAATTGAATAAAAAAAAGTAAAATAAAAATAAAAAAAAATTAGTAGACAAAACTGACCGGCTATTTCGCGGTAGTTTGCGCTGGTTCGTCCCGCATGTAGCGTCGCGAAACTTCTTTTATTTGCCTGGCTCTGCCTTTTTTGTTTATTTTATTATTTTTATTATTTATTTACTTTCTAGCATAAGCGAATTTATGTCGGAGCATGGTAAGGAGCTAAGCGGTTGCGATGGACTACCGTGCTCTTTTTTGGCGGGTCCGTAGGGTCTTTAGTGATGCGATAATTCACCTCATTAACCACCTCTAGAACGCGAAAGGGACCTTCACAGTCCCGCTGCAATTTCGGACACCTTCCTTTCTTCCGCTTAGGGTTATGCAGCCATACCCTATCAGCGACTTTAAACGGATTCGCCTTTGCCGACAGGTCGTACCGCTGCTTCATGACTTCACTACTGCCCCTAATATTCTGTCTAGCGAAGCCGTGGGCTTTCTCCAGGCGGTGTTGAAGCTCCTCCAGGTATTCGCGCGGGGGCAGGGGTTTACCAGGCGGTTCACCGGTGATCAACTGCACCGGAAGGCGCAGCTCTCTCCCGAAATTCAGTACAGCCGGAGTTTGTTTCGTCGTCTGATGCACTGCTGACCTGTAGGCTAGAAGAATGAATGGGATATACGCGTCCCAGTCGCTCTGATTTCGGCGACGAATTTTGAGAGCCCATTCAATAACGTGCGGTTGAACCGCTCCACCATGCCGTCTGATTGAGGGTGTAGCGGGGTGGTCCGGGTCTTCTCAATGCCAAATTTCCGCATTACGTCTTGGAACACCTCCGACTCGAAATTACGCCCCTGGTCAGAGTGCAGCTGTAGTGGCATACCGAACCGCGAGAAAACGTTATCGATGAGAGCGTCGGCTACACTCTCGGCTGTGTAGTCCCTAAGTGGCATGACTTCTGGCCACTTAGAAAAATAGTCGATACACAGCAGCACGTATCGATGGCCGTGTGGGACCGTTGGTGGTAAGGGTCTCAGGATATCGATACCGACGGCCACTCGCTCAAATGGTGCTCCCACGTTGTAGAGTTGTAGCGGGGCTCGACTCTTAGGCATAGCGCCGGACTTCTGTTGGCATCGCAAGCAACAGCGGATAGCTTCTCGCACATCCCGGCTACACCCAACCCAGTAATATCGCTATCTTATTTTCGCCAGGGTCTTATCAAAGCCCAAGTGTCCTCCTTCGGGGTTGCCGTGACACTGCTCAATTATTTGGCGTTTTGTGGCCTCTGGAACAATCACCTGGGTAATGGAGCCGATACCACTGGGACAGTTCCGGCAAAGTACGTCGTTCGTGATACGCAGCGTTGAGATGATGGTCCAGTACGCCTTGACCGTTGGACTCATGTGGGTGATCTGCTCCCTTTCCGGTCTCTCCCCTTCTTTAACCCAACTTTTTATTATCGACAGGTGGGCATCTCGGTCCTGGAGGTCGGCCATAGCGTCGGGGACAATAGCCATTCGTACTCGGATAGCGTGTTGCTCTTCTTGTCGCGCGCAGTAGCCACAACTCGCCTCAGCACACGGGCGGCGGGAGAGTGCATCAGCATTCATGTGCTGGCGTCCGGGACGATGCTGGACCTCGAAATTGTAGGCCTGGAGCCTTTCCAGCCAACGAGCTATTTGTCCTTCTGGCTCCTTGAAATTCATCAGCCACCTGAGGGACGCGTGGTCGGTGCGCAGCAAGAAGTGCCGGCCCAGGAGATAGGGTTGGAAGTGGTGCATCGCCTTAACTACAGCAAGCAACTCCTTGCGTGTCACGCAGTAATTTTTTTCCGCCTTACTGAGTGTCTTGCTGTAGTATTCTACAACGTTCTCCTCTCCATTTTGGATCTGGGACAGCACGGCCCCCCAAGCTAAGTCGCTGGCGTCCGTGTCAAGGACAAACAGATCCTGGTCGTTCGGCTGGGCCAAAATGGGGGCTGAGGTTAATTTCCTCTTGAGGCATTGGAAAGCCTCCTCGCAGTCGTCGTTCCAGCAAAATGTGCGATTCTTCTCCGTCAGCGCTGTGAGGGGTTTCGCTACCTCTGAGAAATTCATCACGAAGCGTCTGTAGTACGCACATAGTCCCAAGAATGACTGGACCTCGACTTTGCTGGTAGGCCTGCGCCAGTTTTTCACCGCCTCGACTTTTTCTGGGTCGGTTGAAAGACCGTCTTTTGAGACTACGTGTCCTAGGAATTTGACCGTGTCCTTACACAATTCGCATTTGGCAGGCGACACCTTCAAATTGGCCTGGCGGAGCCGCTGAAGGACGAGTTCCAGGTGCCTTAACATGTCGTCGAATGTCTTGCCGTGTACTATGATGTCGTCGAGGTACACCAGGCAAGTCGTGTAAGGCAGGCCGTCTAGGACACGGTCCATCAGCCTCTGGAAGGTCGCCGGCGCATTGGTGAGTCCAAAGGGCATTACTACGAATTCGTAGAGGCCCGTACCAATGGAGAATGCGGTCTTATCCTTGTCTCTTTCTTTCAGTTCAACCTGCCAGTATCCGGATTGTAAATCGAGGGTGCTGAACCATTTGGATTCTCCCAGAGCGTCCAAGGTAAGATCTATACGCGGCAGAGGGTACAAATCCTTTTTCGTGACGTCGTTCAACCGCCTGTAGTCGACACAAAAACGAAGTGAACCGTCTTTCTTCCTCACTAGCACAACGGGGCTGCTCCAAGCGCTTTTGGAGGGCTGGACGATTCCCTCAGCCTTCATTTCTTCAAGAAGCTGCTCCGCTTCGGCCCGGCGACTCCAAGGTATTCTCCGTGGCGGTTGTTTGATAGGCCGTGCGGCGCCCACGTCGATCTGGTGCCTTGTTATCAATGTGCGGCCGATATCCTTTTTAGAAGAAGCGAAAGCCGATTTAAAGTCCAGCAGAGTCTTCCACAAACGTTTCCTCTGGCTCGCATTTAAGGCGGGCGCAGCACGCTGAAACAGCTGTATGAGTTCGGGGGAAGTAGACGTCAATGGTTCCTCTGCCATCCGGAGAACTTCAGTGCCAACCTCGACATTGGCAAGACTGGTGGTAGGTAACACATTTACGTCCTCATTTGTAATATTGGCGACCAAAATCTTCACCATTCCTCTTTTAGGAATCGAGACTGCAGGGAGGAATGTCACTTCATTCGGGCACGACAGGCTGGGAGAAATCAGTACGTCCGAGTCGCTCACTAGGCCGCAGTATAAGTTAATCATCGTCTCGGATGCACTCGTCTGAGATCGGTGCCACGAAAACGACGTGTCTGGCGACGAAATCGGAAAACTCGATGGAGACTTCGAGTGTGCCCTTCGCTGGAAAAAGCTCGCCAGTGACACTTTCAATGCGTGCATTCGAGGGCGATAATTTCGTGAGGATCGACGATCTCTGGAGAACAGACGGGTGTAATATTGTTCGGCTAGCTCCTGTGTCGATCAAGAAAGTGCACTCGGCGCCGTTGACACTACCGACTAACATTAAGGTCGTTTCGAGCTCCATGGACCTAATGGAGATCGTTAAAGGGGCCGCTTTTCCCACTGATGGCTGCCCCAATTGATCAGTGGGAGCGTGGATGAAAACTTCCTCTTTCGAATCGTCCCGCTTGATGAAGCCAAACCCCATTCGGTCGTTGAACCACACTACTATGCCGGTTACCTGCCGTTCGACACTCGCAGAATTTGTTGGATAACTTCGGGATCCCTGTGAAGGGCAGGCAGGTGAGTTGTCCTTTTTCGTTTCGTTTCTTCCTTCACGATAATTTTTTTTATCCCTAGGTTTTGGTGATCGTCGGGGCGAAGAGTCCGTCGCAGAACCTCGAGATTTCGACGCGGGAGAAACCGGTGAGCCGTTCGTCGGGCATTGCTGTCCTGCTCTCGACAGCTTTTCTTCCGACTGCGTTTGGTCGCTCGCCGGGACGGGGAGTTCGGAACAGCGTCTCGAGATTTCGGCGTAGAAGGAGCAGGTAAATCACGTTTCGTCTGGCTCCTTTTCTCAACTCCACGGCAGTTTTTAAATTTCCTTTTCGTCTCCGCGGATCGTCGGGGCAGAGCATTTTCGTTAGCAGTGCCCAGGCTTCGCTCTGCAAGCCCAGGCTGGCTTAGTTTCCCGACTGTTGGGACTCTTTCGGCGGCTGCGCGGTGTATCTCGACGGCTGCGCACTGTTCGTCGTCGGCTCGCTATTCCTCGCAATTCTAGCCGCTCTTCTGTGAGGAATGATTTCCGGCGTACGCATACTTCGGCGGCTAATTCGCGTGGCGTCCCTACTGGCCTCAATGCGAATAGCTTGAGCGAGAGCCGCTTCAAGCGTAGTAGGAACGGTGTCCCGCACGCGCCGTTGCGTATCTGAGTCAGCGATGCCGTCGATAAATTGGGCTAGCGCTATTTTGTCCCGCGTGAATTCCTGTGCCTCGCTAAAACTCAAGTGAGTAAACCGTTGTATTTCAGTAGCGTATTCCGACAGGCTTTCGTTTGCATGCTGGGTTCGACCTCGCAGCTGTATGTGTGCCACAGCCTGTTGATACTGGTCGCTAAACCTGCTGTTGAAAGCCAGACTGAGCTTTTCATAGTCGTCTTTTGTCATTTCAGCCAGCGTCTCATAGAAAGCGGGTGCAGTGCCGCGGAGGTAGGGCACTAAGTACATCGCCTTCAACTCAGAGGACCAGTGATTGGCCCGTGCAACGGCTTCGAAGTGTCGCTTATAAGCCGACCAGGGCTCCTTGCCGTCGTAGTCCTTCGGGACTAAGGAAATCCTCTTGGGCGTTATCGGGAGCAGCGGAGGTGGCAAGGGCCCTGCAGCGCCAACGTTGGAAAACGGCGGCACATTCAGCGGATCTCGCTGAATTCGTGACGGCGATAGTTACAGCGGGTTTTCCAGGTTTGGCCGCTTTTCAAAGCCACTAACGTCATCTTTATGGTTTTTTTCAGCGTTCCGCACTGTGACTTCCGGTTCCGGATCGACGAAGAAGATGAGGTCGTCTACCGGAGGAGAAGAGGCTGCCATTCGACGGGGTGGTGGAGTCGGTTCAGCAGCCAGCTGTTCCATGGTAAGTCGAACAGCGTCTTCGTGGCGCAACTAGAGCCGATTGATTTTCTTGACCATTTTATCCATGGTAGTGGTCAGTCGATTGATCTGCTCGGCCTGTTGCGCCACTATGTTGCAGAGCTTGTCCAAATCCATACGTGAGGGCTCGTCTGTGCGCGGGGCGGGACGTCCAGACAACACGTTTTGGGGGGAGTAACTGCCTCTTCCAGAATCCATCGTCCTAAATTTTTCCTTTTTGTTTTTAGCTTCAGGTGGGAAGTGGTCAAGAAATCCTTCGATGTCTGTTCGATAAGACCCCACACCTGGCACCAAATGTTACCGAATCGAGTTTCCCGGTAACCTTTGGCCGAGCAAATTCGGTCCGAGAGGGAGACTTTTGTTTTTATTTTTTAATGTGTCGGCAACAGAAGAAATTCTGAAAGAATTTATTAGCGCGAAATCTGGCAACGATGTTCCAGCGGCGGTTAGACAATTCCGCCAAACCCACTTGTTCGCTTCCCCTTCGCCTCAATCTCAGGCGCCTTGGTAACGCGACTCACACTGAGCCGATGGCGAGCTTTCCCCTCGAAGTGCTTGTGCGACGCGCGAATGCTGGGTGGAAGCACGACGGCGTAACAGCTCGCTTCCCCTCAATGTGTCTCTCGCAGGGACGCGCAAATGCTGGCTGGAAACACGGTGGCGTAAACAGCTCACTGTCTGTTTACTTTCCAGCGCGAGATTAGCTCGGGACTCGGGTGTTCAGGTGCGCGTCGGAAAAGGTGCAGTGAAAGTTAACTAATTTGTGCAGTGCTGTTTAGTGTAAAGTGTTAGTGGCCGGTTTCTTTTCTTCCAGGTGCCCGAACCAGGAGGGTCAGCGGGTAAGCCGGCGACGAGGGAGACCGCGGAGCGGTTACAGGACGCCGGACGCCGCGGGACTTACGGCTTGTCGACTCTGCAGGTAAGTTTTCCCTTTTTTTTTTTTTTTTTTTTTATTGTTTCGGTGTAAGTGAAATTCGCTCGGGCGCCGTTCAGTGAATCAAAGTGAATCGCGAATCAGTGCAAATCCGGATTTTTCTAATTTTTCTTTTATATATGGCCGCGGGAGTGTGTGTGATGCAGCAAGAAGTTGCAGCAACCGGCGACGTTGTGCAGCGACAAGTTGCTTCGGCCTGACGGGGCCCAACTCAGCGGAGCTCCTGGCACAGCTGATCGCGGGGACAAGGTCAAGGGCACGGAGAAGGCCCGAGCAGCTGATGCTCGTACTTGCCGGGAATTTAAGCAGATTTCTTGCCGCTTTCTCCGGGGCAAATTCCGCGCCGCGAAGTTTTTTCCTTTTTCTTTTTTTTTTTTTAACCCGGAGTCTACTGAAATTTAGCCGATGGAGCAGAAAATTTTCCGGCTATTCCCTAGCAGCCACGAGGGTAAAATTGGGCACGGCACTTACCTTTTGGCCCGCGATATTCGCCACGGCGAAGCCTGTCCGAATTAAAAATCAGCACCTTGCACCACGCTAAAAACACTCTTCGGGGACCGAGAGGAGTAACTAAAACGCGGGGCTTTACTAAATTCAATAAATCGTTTATTCGGTCGCAAAATAATTCGCGATCACAATTTTGCACCTTGAGTCCGTGCTCAACAAAATCCGACAATTCTTTTTAACACGCTAAATTAAATCGAGTGCCTTAACAAAATCCAAAAAATCGTTGTTGATTAAAAACTAGACTAAGCGTTTTTACTCTAAATTCCGATTACAAAATTTTTTTATCTAATTTTTCTCTAGGAATCGCCAAACAGTCCGCACGCACCGCAGGTTGCACCAAAGATGGTGGAGGTCGTCGACCGCGCTGCCCTTCCGGTCCTAACTCGGCCTGATTTTCTCGCTAGGGGGACCGGGGCGAGTACTAAAAATTTCCTGTAAGAGGTAAATTTTAAAAATTCGCAACGACAAAAGAAATAATAAATTTTTTCTCCTTGCAGGGACTGCAACAATATGTTGAAGAATTTCAGTTTCTTCTATGGGTATAGCAGAAAAGGATCGGAATGTTCCAACCTTCTCAAGAGGACTGTTGATATTGTTTTCCTTATTTTCATGAAAATTAATTGCATTAGATATTTCTTCACCTATGCTAGTAAAAATCGCGTTAAATTCATTGCCTATCTGATCAGCTTCTGAGAGTTTTTGAATCTCGTGTCTATGTTTATTCCTATCTGTTAGTATATTAATCTTTTCCCAAACTTTTCTAGGGTTATCCGACACTTCCCTAAATTGCTGAGCATAGTACCTTTCTTTCGCAATCTTGATGATAATTGTAAGTTTATTTCGATATGTTTGATACTTTTCCTGTAATTGGTCATTAAATGGTTCATTGCTAGCTTTCCTTGCAAGTCTATCTCTATACCTAATCGATGTTACAATACCGATGGTAGCCCCCTCCTTAATGGGCTTAATTTTAGCTCTTTCACTTTCTACCTTAATTAGAGTATTTTTTTAAATGTGGGCGTCTAATACTTCGTAAAATGTAATCAAAGCCTCGTCTGTGTTCTCACTATTGTATACCTCATACCATAACTCATAGCTTAAATCATCAAGTAGGGTATCATAAGATAATTCATGCTTCTATTTTCTATTTTCCTCTAGATTAGAAGGTAATCTATCGTTAGATTCATGAGAAAGCCTAGCGAGAGTGGCAAAATGATCTGTTATATAAGTTTCTAAAATTGCTGGAGTGAACGTTATCGTTGGTATATACTTGCAGTAAATATGGCCCAAACAAGATCCACCTCTAGTACTATCACAGAGAAACTGGTTCAATCCATGATTACACAGAGTTTCTATATATTCATTAGTTGTAGTCAGCTCTTTTTCATTAGTATATTTATGTTCATGTCACCAAGAATTATATGACGAGGAAAATTATTTACATTTTCAAGGTAATCGCCTGGTGAGTTTATAAAATTACAAGGTTTGAAACTGGGAGATCTGTATATGGCTGTCACAAGAAATTGTAGCTCGTTGTCTAGCTCAATCTGCAAGCTTATAGGGCTAGCTTCAGCTATTTCAAACTTCACCTCAGCAACACTATAGGAATTCTTCACGTATACGAAAATTCCATCACACTTATTGAAGGTATTTGATTCGCCAAACGTTTTATAGTTATCTATGTTATTACAGGAGTAGTCATCACACCAAGTTTCTGTCAGGACCAAGATATAAAAATCAACATCAATGTTGTTCAATAGTACTTTCTAAAAGTTCATTAAAATGTTTAACAATACTTCTAATGTTTACGTGGAAAACGTTAAGAAGCTTGTTTGGCTCAGAGAAAACGTTTACAATCCATTTCGCTAGAAAGGCTAAAAGTTTGCACATGATCTTCATTATCTAAACTCCGAAATATTTCATTAATTGAATTATTTGTATAAACAATAAAGCAGCTAAAACGTCAATTACAGAAAAGGGCCCAATATCAGGTAGAGATAGATTGAACAACACTAGCTAAATCAGCCTTGCTCCTTATTAATATCGGATTATGCTTTTCACATTTTTTTTATATAAATTCTACCATTGCTACACCAGATAAATTTAATTTTAAAGCCTGCTTAGTATCCACGAGTAGCCTTGCAGTCTGAGGCGTGATGTGTTCGCCGACGTAAACTTTCCCGTTGCCCAAAGCTGAATTCACTTTGTTAGCCGGTATGCCCGGACCAGACTTGTCTGCTCTTGAGGAGGATTTGTAAGCGGCTAACATCTGATCGCGAATGCATTTTCTGGCAAAAGTTACGACGATTTTGTTGTTGCTGTCGGTGCCTTTGCCATCATTATTGCTGCTTCCGCTGCCGACTCATCTAGGTAGTCTGTATGTATGACTTAGTTCTCTAACCTCTAGGTCGAGGTTGTTGTGAAGTGGTTCCACCTTATTTTGAATTTAAATCTAAGCAAACCCAGATACCAGGTGTATTCTGGTACTGCCGCCACGAGTCCGCCATGTTTGAATAACTTTAGTACTACAATAAGGGTTTGCGCCATTTTTGACGTTTTCCCGCTCTCTTGTGATCCGGCGCTCGTGGCAAGTGGACGTGTTTTTTTTTATCTTATTAATTGTGTTACGCGAAGCAATCGCACCATTTCCTCGCCTCTCCCCTCTTAACGATAAATTGAAGGAAATAAAATTTTTAACTAACGACCTGAGAAGTTTTAAGGTGGGTAACGTGCATTCGACTTTTACAAACTATTTGGGGGTAAATTTTGCCCTATAACACTGGTGGCAGCGGGTGGGATCCCGCGTAAGCTAAAAACTAGAAATTAGCAATTAATTGCTTCTAGGTTTTTGTTGAGCGCGAAAGTGCGGAAATCCCAATTTTCCTACATCAGCACGTAACCTAATTTTCTAGGTTAGCCCCACACACACTCTCTTCTCACTAAGGTTGTTAACAGTTCCCTATTTCTGGAATTTTTCATTAAGGCGGTCTAGTTTTCGCCATTCAAGCAAGTTTAGTTTCGCGAAAAAGAAAAGAAAAAAAAAACAAAAACAAAAAAAAACAAAAAAAAAACAAAAGAAAAACAAATTTTTTCTAACCTCCATCGTCCACTTGCGACTTGCCCATTCATCCGGCTGAGTGCATTTCTCATCAAGTCACATTAAGTCGGCAATTATAAGAAATATTAAGTCGGCAAGTATAAGAACAGTCACCAATCGATTTGGCAGCTCATGAAGATCGAGCCGAACCTGTAGCCGACCGTGGAAGAAGTTCCCTGCAAATTAAATAGCCGGCCGCCAGTACTCTCGTGGGAAAAGAAGCATTCGGAAGGCCCCTTCCTTTACCAGCACCATCATCATATCGCCATGTTAATGCGAGTTTAACATCCTTGCGACAGTCTTCTCCATCAAGCAGCATTCGGATTAGTACAGGTTACACCTGGCGTTACCCTACCCATAGCAGCTTCTATCATCGTGCGACGGTTGCTGAATTCCCCGGACACCAACATACCTCCTATGAGCTGTGATCTATCTAAACATTTCAAGGCCGTATCTATAATACTTTCCGAATGACAGTCTTTGAAAGAGCAATTTCTCGCAGGTAATATAATGGATAGTGAAATCTACGCGTTTTCCTCGAAATGAGATTTTTCCAATTTGTTGCCATTCTAACTCGAAGTCTAATTATCCGATTGACTTGAAATTTTAACTGAGTACTCTTGACTACATTTGCCATACCCTGAACTAGGATATTTTTGATTGGATGAAAATTTACAATTTGGCATTGAAAAAACCGACTATTTTATAGGCAAAAAGCAGATTTTTTATTCAAAACTACGCCGTTTTGTCAGATGTCGATATTTCTCAAAAATCCTAGTTCAGGGTATAGGAAATACCTTCTATTTTAACGCCTTGTTTGTTTTTTTTTATTTAAGTTACTCTATCGACCGGAATCGTGGCAACAGTTGGGGTACTTTTTGTTTTTGGCGCTTCCGAAAATAGCGTATAAGTCGCTTACATCGCAATATTTTTCAACAACAAAACTATGTTATATTAAACATATATAACTAAATACATTCTCAAGTTTTCAAAACATTTAGTTAAGTAGCTTTCTTTAAAAAAATTCCCGAAAATCACCTAAATTTCAAGCCCTCACACTGGTATAGCCCCTTAAGGGGAAGGAAAAGGAGTCCAAGGCAATAACGAGTCTCAATGACAAAACCGCATTAAAATCATTCGTTCAGGGTTTGAGGGATGAGTTTAAGATCATCGTGAAAGCTAGAAACCCCAGTACTCTCAAGGAGGCCGTCGCGGAAGCTTGTGAGGAAAAGATCATAGTGCAGAACCGTATACGAAACCCTTCTATTTCTTCTTCAATTAAGTGCCAGCTTTGTGGTAAAACGGGTCATTCTGCATCTAAATGTTTTAAATTTTTCAAGCCTAGTACGTCTTCTTCCCTCAGCCAGAGTTTTACTAATCGAAGCTGTCTCTCTCCAAAGCCACCTTCAATCAATCTTACCTTTTCTAGGATAAACACAATCTGCGCCTACTGTCGTCGAAATGGGCATCATATCTCTGAATGCTTTACAAAAAAACGTAAGGACGAGAAACGCTCATCCGAATATACAACTAATCCGAACGCGACGGGTTCCACCAATACCTTTGGGACTTCCAATCAGGAAAACTCACAGCGACTCGCAAGGACACTTACAGACACTCACCTGCGAGTCAGCGAGACGAAGTAGAGTGTCTAGAAAGTGCTAATTCCTGTAAATTAGTATCACAGTTTACCAAGAAACAGAAATCGTTTACCTGCAGCCCTATCTTACTTTCAGATAATTCTAATCGCAGTCGTTCATCGTCAAGTCGGTTACACAATCCTATATCACCCCCACTTGGTGTCTTATCTCAAACCCCTGCGCTACATAATTCTGATTCATTTTTTATTAGGGTTAGTTCTAAGTCTGTGTAGTGTTTTTTGGGTACGTTAATTAAAACTTCTTGGTTGTAGGGGCGTCTGCTTTATTCTCTGGCTGATTACCGACTGCTCTTAGAACTCACCTCACTGACAGCTTGACTCTAATTAGTGTTGCCCTAATACAAATTTATCTGTTATACTATCTATTATACTACACCTTCCCCTTTTTCACATGGTTTTGTTTTCATAATTAAATTCACAATTCACTTATACAATTTTTTTTTTTTTTTTTAATTTTAAGTTTAATTAACTTCACAATTCACTTATCCAATTTTTTTTTTTTACTAATAATAATAATTCCATACTGACTAATTTTAAGAAGTTCAGCTACCTTATCTAAATTCTAAGTACCTAGGTAAGTATTCTGAGTTTACGTCACTTTATTTTACGAAGTGTGCAACTTATGCACCATGAAGTGTACATAAATATATATATATGTATATATATATATATATTTTTTTTTTTTTTTTTTTTTTTTTAGTTATTTCACGTGTTTTCAAGTTAACAAAACAGATCGTTCATGTAAGACAAATCCAAGCAAGGTTAAAGCTTCATTAATCAATTTACTCTAGTTTCGATTTTCGTGGTCGTAACACTCGTGAATTTCTTCTTAACGTCCTATCGTCTTTGGTTAATACCCAATATGAGCGTGGCGAACAATGTCTTGCCTTTATTTCCCCCTTTTGCCAATATTTATTTTCTTTAATCCAGATTTTTTGTTTCGGTTCGAACTGTGTGGTTTTTCCTGCTTTTTTATCGTAGTTTCGTTTATTTTGGGTATTATTTTTATCAACAGTTATTTTTCCTGTCTTGCTATTCTTTGTTTTAAATAGTTTAGACTTCATTGGCAATAGGGTTCGCTGTTTCCTTCCCATTAGTATTTCCGCCGGTGATTTATCGCAATTTTTTAGCGGTGTATTTCGGTATTCTAACATTGTAATCCAAAACTCCTGGCCTGACTCTTTACTTTTGTTTATTAAATTTTTTGCAATTCTAACAGCCCTTTCTGCAAGACCATTGGCTTGCGGGTAATGTGGGCTAGTGGTAATTATTTCGATATCATATTGCTGGCCGAACTTTTTAAACAAGTACGACCCAAACGGCATGTTATCCGCAATTATTGTTTTAGGAATTCCGTGGGTCGCAAACATTTCTTTCAGTTTTCGCACTATTTCAAGAGCCGTTTTATTTTTTAGGGGCAGTATTTCAATAAATTTAGAAAGATAATCCATAACTACCAGAAAATCTTTTCCAGACAAATGAAAAATATCCATGCCAATCTTATTAAATGGCATGTCGGGTACCTCGTGAGGAATATAAGCTTCTGCTGATTTTGACGATTGAAACTTTTGACAAACTGTAGAAGAGCCTACTTTTTCTTCAATATCTTTATCGATACCGGGCCAATATACCGATGATCGCGCTCTTGCTTTTGTTTTGACAATGCCCATATGAGGCTTATGTAATAACTCTAATATTTCAGTTCTTAGGGATGTCGGAATTAAAATTCTATCATTTACAAATATGATGCCGTCAGTTAACATTAATTCATTTTTTAGCTTCCAAAATGACTTTATTTCTTCTGCAACTTTAGTTTTCTCAGAAGGCCAGCCCTCTATCAAAACTTGTTTAAGTTTTCCTAGTACTGGATCTGCTTCAGTTTCCTTACTAAATTTTTGTTTTTTATCGTCACTGACATTAATAGTATGGACTACGGATTCTAAATCTGAAATTTCTGGCACCCCTGACTGCAATTCACAATTCCTAGATAAGCAATCGGCTATGTGCATTAATTTCCCTGGACTATGTACTATTTCTATTTGATAATTATATAATGTCAGCATCATTCTTTGTAATCGAGGATTTGGTATTTTCCACAAGTCTTTTTTAAAAATTCCCAGCAATGGCTTGTGGTCTGTTATTACTTTGAAAGCTTTTCCATATATCAAATTATGAAACTTTTTGCACCCAAATACGATCGCTAACATTTCTTTCTCAATTTGGGAGTATCTTTGCTCCGTTAGTGTCATACTTCGAGATGCGAAATGTATTGGCTTACCATTTTGCATAAGGCATGCACCCAACCCATATTTTGATGCATCTACTTGCAGCATCACTTCAAGTTTTGGGTCGAATGTCTTAAGTGTGGGAGAATTAACAATTAATTCTTTAATCTGTTCTAGCGTTTTCGTATGTCTTTGTTCCCATTTAAAAATCACATTCTTTTGTAGTAATTCCCTAAGAGGTTGTGAAATTTCTGCTAAATTTGGCACGAAACTGCGTACGTAGTTGATCATACCTAATAAACTTTGTAGCCTTTTTTTATCTCTTGGCTCCGGTAGTTTACAGATCGCTTGTACTCGGTTGGGATCACAGGCTATACCCTCTTCCGATATTATATGCCCTAAAAATTTAATTTTCCTTGTTTTATATTGTAGCTTATCTTTGTTGAATTTCAGATTAATTTGTTGCGCCCTCTTCATAACTTGTTGTTATATTTTATCGTGTTCTTCTTCAGAGTCTGCAAACACCAATATATCGTCAAGATAAACTGCCACACCCGATATATTTTTGAAGTTTTGCTCATTAAATTTTTGGAATATTTCAGGCGCAATATTAATCCCGAAAGGCAACCTTTTAAATTTATACGTCCCCAATGGCGTACTGAATGTGCAAATTTCACTAGAATCTTTATTCAGCCCCACCTGCCAATACCCGTCTTTTAAATCTAAGACGGTAAAGATTTTTTTTTTGGATAATTTTGCTGACAGCTCCTCAAGCGTGGGGATTGGATAATTTAATGGTTTAATGGCTTTGTTTAGCTCCCTGGGATCTAAGCACAATCTTAAATTTTTATTAGGTTTTTCAACTATTACTATATTTGATATCCAGTCTGTCTGGCTTTCACTTTTTTGTATTATATTCAGGTTTTCTAGCCTTTCTAATTCTTTGGCTAGAGGTTCTTTTAATGCTAGAGGTATTCTCCTTGCTGGTTTTACCACTGGGGTAAAATTTTCTTTTAAGTCTATTTGAAAGTCTCTTACGAACTCTCCTAAACCCTCAAATGAGTTTTTATACTTTTCTAAAAATTCTTCGCGTGTACCTAACGATTCTTTTATTGCTCATAAGGTGTTAACTTTTTTAACTAAATTTAAATCAATGCAGGTGCTTAGACCCAGAATTGGTTCCGTTCCTTCTTGACTAATTACAAATTTAATATCTTCAATTTGATTTTTTCGTATACATGTTACCGTGGTTTGCCCTTTTGTTTTTAGAACTGTTCCCCCGTAAGCTTCTATTTTTATGTCCGAGCTATCTATTTTTAAATTTTTAATACGTTTGGCAATCTTTAAAGGCAAGACATTTACATCTGCGCCGGTATCTATTTTGAAGTTGATGAGCAAATTGTCAATTCTGAGCGTTTCATACCACGACCTGTTATGGATTTTCTGTGCCTTTAGATTATTTATATACACCGTTTCGTTACTACTTGATAAATTTTTTAATTCACTTACTTTCTTGGATTTAGTCTTACACGCTATAGCGTAATGATTTTTTCCTCCACATTTCCTGCAGGATTTACCATAAGCTGGACACTTCTTTATCTCATGTTTGGTTAAACATCGGTGACATTCTAGTATTTCTTTAGTGTTGTTAAATTTTTTATTTGCCTGTTTTTCCCTAGAATAAGTCTTGTTACCATTTACATTTTTGTTATACTTATTGTTACTTATCCTATTTTTTGTAGTTACTGCATCCAGGGTAGTTGTAATTACACTGTTACTCAGGTGCTTTACTTGCGATGATGTAACCTCCGCTGCTCGTGCTAACTCAATCGCCTTCGTCAGATCCAGTTTGTCCACTTCCAGAAGTTTTTTCTGTAACGCCTTGTCATTGGTCCCCAAGATGATCCTGTCTCGTAGCATGCGTTCCTCCTGGTTGCCGAATCCACAATTTCGGACCAGCTTTTTAATCGACATCAAGAAATTGTCGAAATTTTCTCCATACTCCTGCTTCCTGCTGTGGAACTTAAAGCTTTCGAATGCCTCGTTATGTTTAGGCCGACAAAATTCCGCAAAGGCTTCTGTTACTGCTTTGAAGTTCTTTTTCTGCTCCTCTGTGAGGTTGAATGTGTTGAAGATCTCGATCGCGTCAGGACCAACGGCATTTAAAAATACCGCTACTTTTACCTCCTCGTTCTTCTTGTCCAGCTCTGCTGCACAAAAAAAAATCTGGAAGTTCTGCCAAAAAACTCTCCAATTTTCTGCCACATTGCCACTGTGGAGATTCAGCTTTTCCACTTTTTGCAAATAATCCATTGGAACCAATTTTGCGACGTATTTTATATTTTTCGGCGGTCGGCCACGCGGTTTTTTATTTTTCACCAAAATTGGCGCTTGGGCTCTTCCCATAAACTTTTCTTCTTTATCCTAAACAACCCGCACTTGGCTTTTATTGTTTGTTAATATTATGTTCAAATGTTCCGGGTTTACCACTTAGAATCCTTTTGCTCCACGTGCGGCGTGGCTACCGACTGCGCCATGTAGTGTTTTTTGGGTACGTTAATTAAAACTTCTTGGTTGTAGGGGCGTCTGCTTTATTCTCTGGCTGATTACCGACTGCTCTTAGAACTCACCTCACTGACAGCTTGACTCTAATTAGTGTTGCCCTAATACAAATTTATCTGTTATACTATCTATTATACTACAGTCTGCAGCGACAAGGCAGGTGTCTCGTGATATATTACATCTTGGCTTAACCGACGAATGTTCAGTTTCAAATGTCTTAAATATAGACACATGGGTAGTAAACGTTTCATTCAGTTAAAATTTAACGAACTTAGCCGTACACAACCCCTTTTCCTTCTGGATACGGGTTCCGACATAAGTCTGGTTAAGCGGAATTATATTGACAGCAATACCTGGTGCAATCCAAATAAAAGGTGTATAATAAAAGGGATTTCACCTCAGCTGATCGAAACTGTAGCAGTTTGCAATATGTCACTTCCTGTTACCCCGGAGTTAACCATCGACCATTCGTTTCACATAGTCCGAGAGAATTTTCCCATACCCTACAGTGGCATCATAGGCAAAGACTTCTTAATTAAATTTCAATGCCAGTTAGATTTTAAACGACAAATACTTGTAATGTCTTATCCAACTCAGTTGACCTTTGACTTGTGTTCGAACTACGGTGGCATAATGCTACCACCCAGGTCTGAAAAGATCGTAAATATTCAACTCCGTTATCCTGAAAATTCGGAAATACTCTGCTTATCAAAAGAAATTTCACCAAATGTGTACGCCGCTAACTGTATCCTAAAAATTAAAAATGGGTCCGCTTTTTGCAGTTTTGTCAACGCTTCAGAACAATCATTCGAACTTACTCCCGATATATTAAATAATCAACTCGATTTGGCATCACCTTTGGACTTTGAAATTTTTCACATCAACTCACCCCAAAATCAAATTGCCGTTAGATTGAAGTTGAAGAATCGAAACTCTCCCTTGACCATTTGAATTCTCAGGAAAGGGAGTCGATCTTAACTATTTGTAGAACGTTCAACGATATTTTTCATCTAAATGGAGACAAACTGTCGGTTTCTCAAGCTGCGTGCCATTCAATACCAATAAATCAGAATTCCAAACCAATTTATATTAAACCTTATAGACTAGCGGAAGCTACAAAATCGGAAATTGATAAACAAATTACCGATATGCTGAAAGACGGTATCATTGAACCCAGTCGAAGTCCTTGGAATTTCCCCCTTCTGGTCGTTCCCAAAAAGTCTAGGGAGGGAGACAAGAAGTGGCGGTTGGTCATAGATTACCGGAAGCTCAACGAGATCACTGTTGACGACATTTTTCCTCTCCCGAATATTCCGGAAATTTTAACTCAGTTGGGCAAGGCGAGCTATTTTACTACCATCGACTTGGCTACCGAATATCACCAGATTGCTATGGATGAGTCCGATAAAGATAAAACCGCTTACAGTACCCCTACGGGCCACTATCAGTTCACGCGTATGCCCTTTGGCCTTAAGGGAACCCCGGCAACCTTTCAGCGTCTAATGAACACAATTCTTACGGGTTTAAACGGTGTCAAGTGTTTTGTATATTTAGACGACATTGTCATTTATGGCTTCAATATGCAAGATCATAATTCCAAACTTTGCGAAATCTTCCAATGTTTACGTAAACATCGATTGAAAGTCAATCCTAATAAGTGCCAATTTCTCAGAAAGGAAGTGTTGTATCTTGGCCATGTCATTACCCCTGATGGAATAAAGCCCGATCCTTGCAAAATTTCAGCTGTTCAGAATTTTCCCGTCCCCATGGATCAAAAGCAAGTTAAATCATTTTTAGGCCTCACCGGATATTACCGACGTTTCATTCAAAGTTATTCTAAAATAACTAAACCTATAAACGACTTACTCAACTTACTTCCGTTTGTGTGGAATGCTTTCTGTGACGAAGCATTTAAATCCCTTAAATTATCTTTAACAAATGCTCCTATCCTCCAGTATCCCGATTTTGGTCAACCATTTTATTCAACGTGCGACGCTAGTGATTTTGCTATCGGGAGCGTTTTGTCCCAAAATGTGAATGACTCGGATCTCCCTGTTGCTTTTGCAAGCCGAGTCATGAACCGCGCTGAAACCAGTTATTCATTTATAGAAAAGGAGCTTCTTGCCATTGTGTGGTCGGTCACACATTTTCGTCCCTATTTATATGGA
Organism: Machimus rusticus; assembly: GCA_951509405.1. Taxonomy (NCBI): domain Eukaryota; kingdom Metazoa; phylum Arthropoda; class Insecta; order Diptera; family Asilidae; genus Machimus; species Machimus rusticus. The sequence continues at coordinate 6,726,550 of OX608054.1, forward strand.
AGGAAATTCCGCATTATAACTGATCATAAACCCTTGACCTGGCTATGCAGTTTGAAAACCCCCTCTTCTCGTCTAATACGATGGAAGATAAAATTGGATGAATACGACTACAAGATCGAATATAAATCGGGTCAACTCAATACAAATGCCGATGCCTTGAGCCGAGTTAGGATTAATTCTTTAGAATCTAAGAATAATCTAAGGATCGTCACCCGGTCACAGTCTAAAAAGCTAAACGTAAGGGAAATTCCAGACGATAATCTTATCACTGAAGCTTCCATTTGTACCACAACGACATCCAATTCAACCAGTAATCCCAGAAAATTTTCTTCTATTCAGCTCCCTAGTAACTCCTACACTTCCACAGTGCGAGTGCTACAAGACGAGGAAGAATTTCTAAAGGTCATAAGAGAATTTCATTTGAGTCCTCTTGGAGCGCATCAAGGTATTTACCGAATGTATAAACGCCTCAGAGCATATTACTATTTCCTAAAAATGTTGGCCCGAATTTCCAAGTTTATTAACAATTGCGACGGTTGTCCAAAAACTTTTCCTTGATATCGTGGGCCCCTTCCCTTCTTCTTGTAGTAACAATAAGTATATTCTAACTATGCAAGACGATCTCACAAAATACACTCTCGCATTTGCATTGCCTAATCAGGAGAGCGAGACAGTTGCCCGTGCTTTTTGTGAAAACTTTATTTGCAATTTTGGTGCCCCCGAATCCATTTTGACCGACCAGGGCACCAACTTTATGAGCGACGTGTTTCGAAGTATATGCAAACTGTTAAAAATAACTAAGCTTAACACCAGCGCTTATCACCCTCAAACAAATGGGGCGTTGGAACGAACACACCGCACTATCGGAGATTATTTACGAAATTTTTGTCAGGGAGATCCTAGTAATTGGGATTCATGGCTTCCTTACGCGATGTTCTCCTTGAATTCAACCCACCATCTTTCTACAGGATATATGCCTTTTGACCTTTTGTATGGGTTTAAACCCAACATATCTAACTCCATATCAGATACAGTAGAGCCTCAAAACAACTATGACGATTACCTTTACGACCTCAAATTTAAACTTAAAACCGCTTTCGCTGTTGCTAAGGCTATCTTACATAAAGTAAAACAAAAATCAAAGGATTACTACGATCGGAACTTCCAAGAATCATCCTTCTCAGTAGGTGATTTAGTTTTATTAAAAAACGAGGCTAGGAAAGGTAAACTCGATGCCTATTGGCTCGCACCTTACGAGATCACAAAAATCCTCTCTAAGGAAAACAGTGCTATTAAACTATTAAAATCGGAAGGGCAAATAAGATTAGAAGATAAGATAAGAAGATTTCTCTTCGTAAATAAAAAAATAATGTATTTTTCGGATTGTGTTTATAGAAATTGAAGCTCTTAAAGAAAAAAAAAAAGAACTGTAATCATATTTGTAATTAATAATTAATGTATACTCATAATATTAATAATATTGTTAACTAGAAATTAAACTTTTATAAGTAGCCCTCCGATCTAAAATAGTTGTCGTACTTAAATAACATATGACAACAACACATGAAATTTGTAACTAGTCTTACATAGTTGTACTGAATTTTGTAATTGGATTACATGGACTTATGTAACTAGATTTGTACCCTATTCTTAAGGGGTGAGGGGTGTTGTGAAGTGGTTCCAACCCTCCCCGAATTAGCCAACATAAATTTCAAAAAATTGAATTTTTATCTATTTCTCAATACCAATCGTTTGTGAATCGTTTGTGAATGTTTGTGATACTTTTAATTTCGTTTGTGACTAATTAGTTCATTAGAAATTTAATTGTTAAATAAAGCGTACCGATTAGCCAACACCTTTTGAAAATTGATTGTAAAATAGGCTTCCGGGTACTCAATCGATTGGAAATCGTTTGTGAATTCCGAATAAAACTATAAAAAGGTTAGTGACAACGTAGTTTTCAAGAAAACTTAATTTTAATATATTGCAAAACTATGCTTATTATTGTGGCCACTGGGTTCAGTTGGCGCTGGTGCTTGCATTTTAATGCCCTCTTGCGTGATTATTGGTAATTATTTACGTAGTGAATCTGACAGCTGCCGTTGGCTATCAACACTGACATATAGAAGTAAAAATAAATATAATTTTTAAATTTGCCGCCTTTTGAAGCCCCCCATCTCGCCCAATGCGAAAAAAATAGACAGATATATCTGAACTCTCCTTAGGTGAGAACTGTCAAAAGGGTGCACCATTTGAGACAGCAAATCGAGTAGTCCATTTCTATATGTCAGTGTTGATAGCCAACGGCAGCTGTCAGATTCACTACGTACATAATTACCAATAATCACGCGAGGGCATTAAAATGCAAGCACCAGCGCCAACTGAACCCGGTGGCCACAATAATAAGCATAGTTTTGCAATATATTAAAATTAAGTTTTCTTGAAAACTACGTTGTCACAAACCTTTTTATAGTTATATTCGGAATTCACAAACGATTTCCAATCGATTGAGTACCCGGAAGCCTATTTTACAATCAATTTTCAAAAAGTGTTGGCTAATCGGTACGCCTTATTTAACAATTAAATATCTAATGAACTAATTAGTCACAAACGAAATTAAAAGTATCACAAACATTCACAAACGATTCACAAACGATTGGTATTGAGAAATAGTTAAAAATTCAATTTTTTGAAATTTATGTTGGCTAATTCGGTGAGGGTGTGGTTCCACCTTATTTTGAATTTAAATCTAAGCAAACCCAGATACCAGGTGTATTCTGGTACTGCCGCCACGAGTCCGCCATGTTTGAATAACTTTAGTACTACAATAAGGATTTGCGCCATTTTTGACGTTTTCCCGCTCTCTTGTGATCCGGCGCTCGTGGCAAGTGCACGAGTTTTTTTGTATCTTATTAATTGCGTTACGCGAAGCAATCGCACCATTTCCTCGCCTCTCCCCTCTTAACGAGAAATTTAAGGAAAGAAAATTGTTAACTAACGACCTGAGAAGTTTTAAGGTGGGTAACGTGCATTCGACTTTTACAAACTATTTGGGGGTAAATATTGCCCTATAACAAGGTCAATGGCTTTAGAAACTGTTATAGCCACTGTTATGGGATTCTCATTTCGCGTTTCTGGTACACCATCAATAATTAAGTTATTCTTCCTAGTTCCAAGTTAGCCAATTTCACTTTAAGACTACTATTTTCCTCCTTAAGTTGTTTGATCTCTTTTAACACTTCATTAATGCTATTGTTCCACTGATCAAATTTATCAGACATATACTGCACTGATGCTTTAAGGTCATTAAGTTCCTTTGACATTGCGTTTCTTGTTAGCTCAGAGTCACACGCAGCGGCACGCGAGTTATTAGGTTACTTAAGTAGTACAGTGACTCAGCAAGTGCTACCAATGTATATTCTGCTCTTCCGCGTAGTGCGTTAGGTGCTTTTGTTTTTAAGCAATTGCAATTTGTGGGTCATGTTGTTTTGATATTATAATATTATTTCATGTTTCTTAACATTCTCCCCCACGTTGAACTGCGGTTTAAAACCCTAATACAATATAATTTAGATTTAAATGTTTACACTAAAGTCTAACTCTTTAGATTTCCTTAGTGCCGGTGTAGGTGCAGGTGTAGGTCATTTTGGCGGGCCTTTGCAGATGTTTTCCCTGTATTTGATGATTACCACAGAGACGATGAGAATTATGACCAAGATTACTGCCAAGGCGAGATATCCTATTGTGAACTGATGAACGCTGTTAGGGTGGGGCCTCTTTAATGATTCTTCTTGTAGTTGTGATGCGATCAGTTTCTTTAATATTTCAAGCTGCTTTTGTTGTCCTTTGTAGGGTGTCGACTCGCTTCTGGTAGGTTCTACACGTGTGGGAGTAGGGAATTCACCTAGATCGCCTGATCTCGTATAGGATGCCTTGATGCTGCTTGGGTAGGTGTTGGTTCCACGAACTGTAACTAGATCATGTTTGATGACGCAGCCTGGGGATAGTTTCAGCAGACCAGATCCACTTAAGCTAACTGGTCTTGCTTTATTCTCACACAATGTATTTACAGTGATTCCATCCCTTGTTGCGAATATCCATTGATTTGGAGCCTTAAGCTGAGTTAAGATGAGGCTATCCCCTGCCTTTTGAATTTCAAATTTTTTGAGTGGCGATTTGTTAAAAAGAGTTACTTCGCAAGTGCAAATGTGAGCTAGCTTGTGATATAGAGGATGATTTTGTGTACATAGATAGATTCTTCTGTTAAGATGCATGACGATAGTCGTCGTAAAATATTGATCTCTATATGACGTAAAGGCAATGTAGCTAGCGCATTGTCTTATAGCCATGAGAGTATCATTCACTAGTACTGGGATTGGCGTCATTTTAAACAGGTCGAATTTTTCTAGACTGACCAATGGAATCTGAATTTTGATGATCGCATGTTTGTTGGCTATTTCTGCAGCTGCAGACATGGTTTTGTAAAGTTGTAAAATATTCTGATCTGTTGGCAACCGTAATGATGGAGGTAGATGATTCTTGATAGCGATCAACTCTCGGATTAGTTGTTGTGGAGTTTGTAGCAGAGGACTAATTCTGCCGTGATGTATATCGGTCAGCACATCGATTATTGCCGTTTGAGTTTTCTGCAAATTTGACGCTGTTAGCGACATTTGTATGGACAGTGATGTGAATAGTTGAACGATTTTGAATCCGTAATTTTCCTCTCTGGTGCGATTTATTTGACCTTCCAATTGTTGTATGTCCAATTCTTCAAATTTATTGTTGAATCTATTATCGATGTTTGATTAATTAAGAGATGATCTTCATTTTTATTAATAGAATCAATGGTCTCGGACATCGTTTTTGCATATTCAGAATCGAGAACTCCAAAAAGTGAGTTTGCTATGTTTCCGAATATATCGATGACACCTCTTTTTTGTTCCTTAGAAGTAATAAATAGATTGTCATTTTCTAGCTCTTCTTTAAGATGTTCAAATTCCTTTACTATCTGGCCGCAACCAGCCCCCCCCCCCCGGCAGGCGGTCTCCCCCCTTTCTCAACCTCAGCGGTGGGTGGTCGAGTTTTATACCATTAGATAGCTTTTCAAAAAATATTTGACACGTGTTTTTTCTTTTTTCGATCCCATGTGTGGATCGTGAGACATTTGACCTTTCCGGAACCTTTTTCACACAATACACACCCTCCCCCGCACTCCCTGTACCGAATTGAAAAAAATGATTCAAACAAAAGTTACGTATATTTGCATGAAGAATCTGAATCTGCAAAAAAATGGGTTTGTCCCATTTGAAAAAAAAACAATGAGCGAGCCTTACAGTAATCGCATATGATATGTAACATCTGACATCACTTCTGAAAATCGCATTAACTTTAAAATTGACATTCCACCATTTTGAATTCGTAAATTCTGACAGTTGATTTGAAATAGACGACTCCGAAAACCCCCAAGTACTAAGTTTGGTGCAAATCGCATTAAGTTTAAAATTTGACAGTCCGCTATTTTGAATTCGTAAATTCTGACAGTTGATTTGAAACAAGCGACTCCGAAAACCCCCAAGTACCAAGATTGGTGCAAATCGCATTAACTTTAAAATTTTACAGTCCGCCATTTTGAATTTGTAAATTCTGACAGTTGATTTGAAATAGATGATTCCGAAAACCCACAAGTACCAAATTTGGTGCAAATCGCATTAAGTTTAAAATTTGACAGTCCGCCATCTTGAATTCGGAAATTCTGACAGTTGATTTGAAATAAGCGGCTCCGAAAACGCACAAGTTCCAAGTTTGGTGCAAATCGCATTAACTTTAAAATTTGACAGTCCGCCATCTTGAATTCGGAAATTCTGACAGTTGATTTGAAATAAGCGGCTCCGAAAACGCACAAGTTCCAAGTTTGGTGCAAATCGCATTAACTTTAAAATTTTACAGTCCGCCATCTTGAATTCGTAAATTCTGACTGTTGATTTGAAATAAGCGACCCCGAAAACCCGCTAGTACCAAGTTTGGTGCAAATCGCATTAACTTTAAAGTTTGACAGTCCGCCATCTTGAAGTCGGAAATTCTGACAGTTGATTTGAAATAAGCGGCTCCGAAAACCCACAAGTTCCATGTTGGGTACAAATCACATTGACTTTAAAAAAAGGTATAGATCCAGTAAATTATTCAATTCAAGACTTGAAGTTTAGATGGGCAAACTTTGCTGTAGGTTACAGCTTAAACAATTCAATTCAATGCGTTTGAGATTCAGATGAGATCACCAAAAAAACACAGCTTATATATTAATACGTGAAGAGAAAACTTTGTACCAATTTTTAAGCATATTGGACGGACGGAGGAGTGTGAGATTTGGCATAGTTAAAGTTTATATAGAGAAGAAGTGCAGAAGCTAAAATTTATATATGAAATATGTTACAAATACAATACATTAAATAAAATAAATTAAAATCATTATTTACGTTCGTACTGTCCATGTCAACCTAGTAGTCTGTGGTCAAACTATCGTAATTTGATTATTGAAAGTGCCAATTTCAAACACATAGTAGGCTGTGTACATTCGTATTTTTCATAATAACCCCAGTAGGTCGAATTTCGACTACAGGGCGCCTACTACATAGTAAGAATTAATTCTGAACGTAGGCGGTGGGCGTGAACTTAATTTGCATTGAGGGAATACTCGATTCGTTGGATGCATTACGTAGCGATTTGTGAGTGACGTGAATTTAGAAAAAAAAAAATTTTTATACTGTGTTCTGTTTCAAAACTCAATAATAGCTGCGTTTTTTTCACCGGGGTTTGTGACCAGATCAGCGATTTTACATGTAAATCACTAAATCCTGTCTCTGACCAGGGTTTCGGTCATAAACCCAGATGATTAGTTCAAAATATTCTACCAGAGGCGCTGTTCCCATATTTCGTCTTTAAAATTTTGTCAGTTCTGACAATTCTGACGTTTCTTCTTTGTTAACGTTGATTTATTCGAGTTATTGGTGATTTAAAGGTGAATAAATGTATCTGAATCTGAATCTATTAGAGTTATTGAAATAATGGCTAATAAAAAGTAAGTGAAAATTAAAAATGTAATAATGGTAAAGTGAGTTGTTATAGGAAGGAATGCCAACATCTTAAAAACAAATCGCTAATCCGGGTTTTTGACCTGAGTCGTTTTTTTCATTTGCCGCTGACCTGGTCACAAACCCAGGTGAAAAAAACGCAGCTAATATTAGATAATAGGGATAAGAGTGCTAGATTTTTTTATAAAGACTGTCGGTGCCTTCATAAAATCGGCGAAACGACGAGTGTGGGATAGATATACTAAACTTACCATTGCTACCAGATAAGTTTGATAATTGATTGTGATATTTTATTTTACATACTTTACATACTTCATGAATGAGTATTTACTTCATTTAATATTATAAAATCGACGAGTGTGAAGTGTGAAAGTTTTTCTTGTGTAGATAGGAAGGAGGTATTATAGAAATTATCATTACATATTTCTATCGCGTCGTTTTTTATTCACACGATTGTTTACGTTTTCTTTAAGGATCAAGATGTCGGAAGGACCCGTAAAGAAAAAAAATAGTGCGTGGAGTCCCTCCGCGCGGAAGAAGTGAAACTTCGTAATGTGGAAATGTTCTACCGTGAAGCGCGAGGGGATTGAATTTTTCTAAGAATCCTCGGAGTTGCGGGCTCTGCTCAATCAAGGAATGAAATCTTCAAGAGAAAAAGGCATAGGGACAGATTCATAAGTTTGAATTATCTAATGAAATTCAGATTTTTTTGTTTTAGGTGTTTTTTCATATAATTGTTAGCTTAAAGAAAAGTAGAGAAATCTTTATGCATATGTACACGATTAAGGTGTGAGAAATGTAAAGAAGATATGAACAACTAAATTTATATAAAAAGCAGTCGGTTTCGCAACGTTAATTGACGCTGCACGAGCACTACAATTATTCTCTACTTGCACCATCACGTATTAGGACCGGTGCATGCAGCATGCACAATCAAAGTCAATATATGAATATTGTTTTAATAATTCCTTAAGGCAATGAAAAACACCGAACGAAAAAATCTGAATTTCGTTACATAAATTCAAACTTATGAATCTGCCCGTATGTCTTCTGCCCGTGGGAATTTCATTCCTTGATTGAACAGAGCCCGCAACTCCGAGGATTCCTAGAAAAATTCAATCCCTTCGCGCTTCACGGTATTCACGGCCTCTTTGGAAATGATATTCAAAAAAGAAAGGGAATATTGGATAAAAGTTTTAAAAAGAGTAGTATCAGTGATTAAATTTTATCATCCCGTGGATTAGCATCTCGTGGTGATGATGAAATTCTTGGTTCTCCACATAATGACAACTATTTGGGAATTTTAGAATTACTCGCGGAGTATGATCCGTTTCTTAGTTCGCATGTAGCCAAATATGTTAATGTTGGGAAAGGAAGACAGTATTTGTCTTCAACGAGGAACTTATTAAAATATTGGGAAGTAAGGTTTTAAAATTCATTTTAAATGAAGTTATTGAAGCCAAATATTTCTCAATAAGCGTCGATTCGACACCAGACATATCTCATACCGATCAGTTGACTGTAGTGCTGAGATACGTTACGTCAAATGGAGAAGTAGTAGAACATTTTCTTACATTTATTCCTATAGTAAGTCACAAAGGGGAAGAACTTGCCGCTACAATTTTAAATTTTTTAAATCAATATAACATTGATATAAAAAATGCAAGAGACCAGACTTACGATAATGCGTCAAATATGTCTGGTTGTTACAATGGTCTACAGGCCCATATTAAGAAAATAAATAATCTTGCACACTACGTTCCATGTGCAGTGCACTCACTGAATTTGGTTGGAGTACGTGCTGCGGAGAGCTGCGTTGGAGCAATCTCATTCTTCGGATTTGTACAGGAACTACACAATTTTTTTTCGGCGCCAACTCATCGCTGGGCAATTATGCAGAAACATCTAAAAAAAGGTTCGTTGAAAAAAGTGTCCGACACAAGGTGGTGTGCAAGAGCCGATGCGATGCGAATAAGGCTTTATCAGAAGATTACAAGAGTTTTCAGAAAGCTTTGCAGTCTATTGCTGACGATGAGACTCAGACATCGCAAGCGATCCACGAGGCTCGATATCTATGAAAGGACTCGGAAAAAAAAGAGCATGCCGTAATGGCAATATTTTGGGCTGCCATACTGGATCGGATCAATGGTGTCAGTATAACTTTACAAAAACCAACTATTGAACTTCGAACTGCAGTCGATCTTTTAAAATCGCTTTTAGATTTTTTGCTATCACAGCGAGAATTATTTGACGATTACGAGATGAAAGCTAATGAAGAAACTGATACCGAATACAGTAATGAGAATCAGCATGTGCGAAGAAGAAAAAGGCATTACGATGACGGATCTGCAGAAGAAGTTGTGACCAGAGGAAAAGATAAGTTAAGGATTGCCTGTACCAAACATCTGTATGCAGAATTGTAGCGGCGACTAGAAGCTTATCGGGAAATTAATTTTCTGTTTGGATTCCTACCAGATTTAATGAAAAAGACCAACGATGAAATTAAAGATGCTTGTACAAAATTTAGTGAACATTATTCCAAGGACATTCAGCCCGAGTTTATAAACGACATGGTGCAGTTCAAGTACTTTATCTTACAATTAGAGGATGCGGGGATTGCGAGTAAAGATAAAATTGTACCTGCTGAGGAATCATTTAAATTAATTTTTGACAATATGGTGCAATCAAGTGTCCCAAATGTAATGATAGCATTGCAAATATACAGAAGTCTGATGATATCAAATGCAACGGGTGAACATAACTTTTCAAAATTAAAACTAATAAAAAACTGTTTTGGTTCGTCAATGTCTCAGAATCGTTTAAATTCGTTGTCGATAATGGCGATTGAAAATAATGTATTGGAAAAAGTCAACTTTCAAGATGTTATTAACGATTTTGCATAAAAAAAAAGTTAGAAAAGTTAATATTTAAACTTTATGTACATACCTACTTGACAAAACTATTTCCTTTCGCTTATTGTTTTCTATTGCAACAACAATAAAGTTAAAATTAAAACACCCGAGTTTTATTTTTCTTTCCTGCTCCGTGACACCTGGATCATCACTTATCTATGTATAACCTATTCTTTAAGACCTGCAGAAGATGTAAGCCCAAATATACAACTTTTGCTGTAAGTTCCTGAGGAGTTAAGCGTCAGTCAGGTGATGCTGCTGATGCTATTGCTCACAACCCTTACATCAACTTAGCTGATAATCTTCAAACGGGTGAAAAGGGGCCCCGAGGATTGCATTGCCTAGGGGCCCCGACATGGTTAATCCGACCCTGCATATATACTAGATGTGTGTGACAGATATTATTTAATGTTTCGCCAAAGTACGAAATAACTGAAACCTTGTTGGAGTACGTGACCGAAAAGTATTTAGTTGAAAGTAAGATTTTTTTTTGAAAATCTGAAGATGAAAGGCTATCTGAAGAAGATAATGAACTGCCTAGTTTGGTGTTGTTTGAAAAAGAAATTACTTCTGGAGAAGGTGTTAACTTCTGACGGGTACTGGTTAGAATGCAATCTCCTGTTTTTGTCAGGCAGACACCAAAACAGACAAGCACACCAATAAGTTAAATAAATTAACACGAACAACAACAGAGCCAACAGGGGCCCCTTAGGAACCCCTGTTGTTGTCTCTCTCCTTCTGGCGGAGGATCCCTCTCACAAACGAGGCAACCCTCCGCCAGAAATCGTCACACTGCAGCATAACTCCGACTAAGTTGTCAGGGGTTATGCTGCCCGTCACCGATTCCAAGTCGGCCCGCTCCGCCCTCCACCGGACAACTTCAAAGAATGTGTGGAGAGCGGAGTCGGATGGGGAATCACAATAGGCGCAGCACGGGCTCGGTACCTACCCCATGTTATAGAGGAAGGACCGGAAGTGCCTGTGCCCCGTCAGCATTTGTGTGAGGTAATAATCGACCTCACCATGCTGACGGTCCAGCCAGGTGTTCAGCTGCGGAATTAACCGAGCTGTCCACCGGCCTCGCGCCTCCCCATCCCAACACTCTTGCCAGGACGCAATGGTCCTGGCCCGGGCCACCCTCGCGGTATCACCTGTCCTGGGGACAATCTTCTCCCGGTGGACGAACTGTCGTTCCCTGGCTAAGAGGTAACTAGGTATGACTCCCGCGACCCACAAAACCGCCGGCTCCGAGACCGTACGGTAGGAGCACGCGATGCGGAGGGCCGCACGGCGTTTTACCGCAAGGGTACACTTCCGATACTTCCCCCACCGCATCGAGTCGGCCCAGACTTCCGCTCCGTAGAGCATGATCGCCTCGGCGGTGCGGAGCAACAGAGGTCTTTTGCAGGATCTGGGTCCACCAATGTTAGTCATGACCCTGCTCAACGCTGCCGTCACCGCAGCCGCCTTATCGGCCCGGCCCTTGATCTCCTCCCAGAAGGTGAGCCTACAATCGAGACTCACCCCTAGGTATTTGATCGCATGACATTATTATTAGTAAAGATAGATTAGGAAAAGGAAATTAGTCTGGGGGTGGGAAGGCTTTGAAGAGTGGTTTAAAAGACAGATCTGATTGGAGTTCGGCGGACGAGTGAGGGAGTGGGTGCTCAAGTGGAGAGCAGCGGTAAGGTTAGGTTCATTCATTCATTCATTCATTCATTCATTCATTCATGATCTCTATATGACGTAAAGGCAATGTAGCTAGCGCATTGTCTTATAGCCATGAGAGTATCATTCACTAGTACTGGGATTGGCGTCATTTTAAACAGGTCGAATTTTTCTAGACTGACCAATGGAATCTGAATTTTGATGATCGCATGTTTGTTGGCTATTTCTGCAGCTGCAGACATGGTTTTGTAAAGTTGTAAAATATTTTGATCTGTTGGCAACCGTAATGATGGAGGTAGATGATTCTTGATAGCGATCAACTCTCGGATTAGTTGTTGTGGAGTTTGTAGCAGAGGACTAATTCTGCCGTGATGTATATCGGTCAGCACATCGATTATTGCCGTTTGAGTTTTCTGCAAATTTGACGCTGTTAGCGACATTTGTATGGACAGTGATGTGAATAGTTGAACGATTTTGAATCCGTAATTTTCCTCTCTGGTGCGATTTATTTGACCTTCCAATTGTTGTATGTCCAATTCTTCAAATTTATTGTTGAATCTATTATCGATGTTTGATTAATTAAGAGATGATCTTCATTTTTATTAATAGAATCAATGGTCTCGGACATCGTTTTTGCATATTCAGAATCGAGAACTCCAAAAAGTGAGTTTGCTATGTTTCCGAATATATCGATGACACCTCTTTTTTGTTCCTTAGAAGTAATAAATAGATTGTCATTTTCTAGCTCTTCTTTAAGATGTTCAAATTCCTTTACTATCTGGCCGCAACCAGCCCCCCCCCCGGCAGGCGGTCTCCCCCCTTTCTCAACCTCAGCGGTGGGTGGTCGAGTTTTATACCATTAGATAGCTTTTCAAGAAATATTTGACACGTGTTTTTTCTTTTTTCGATCCCATGTGTGGATCGTGAGACATTTGACCTTTCCGGAACCTTTTTCACACAATACACACCCTCCCCCGCACTCCCTGTACCGAATTGAAAAAAATGATTCAAACAAAAGTTACGTATATTTGCATGAAGAATCTGAATCTGCAAAAAAAATGAGTTTGTCCCATTTGAAAAAAAAACAATGAGCGAGCCTTACAGTAATCGCATATGATATGTAACATCTGACATCAGTTCTGAAAATCGCATTAACTTTAAAATTGACATTCCACCATTTTGAATTCGTAAATTCTGACAGTTGATTTGAAATAGACGACTCCGAAAACCCCCAAGTACTAAGTTTGGTGCAAATCGCATTAAGTTTAAAATTTGACAGTCCGCCATTTTGAATTCGTAAATTCTGACAGTTGATTTGAAATAGACGATTCCGAAAACCCACAAGTACCCAATTTGGTGCAAATCGCATTAAGTTTAAAATTTGACAGTCCGCCATCTTGAATTCATAAATTCTGACAGTTGATTTGAAATAGACGACTCCGAAAACCCCCAAGTACCAAGTTTGGTGCAAATCGCATTAACTTTAAAATTTGACAGTCCGCCATTTTGAATTCGTAAATTCTGACAGTTGATTTGAAACAAGCGACTCCGAAAACCTTCAAGTAACGAGTTTGATTCAAATTGCATTAACTTTTAAATTTGACAGTCCGCCATCTTGAATTCGTAAGTTCTGACAGTTGATTAGAAATAAGCAACCCCGAAAACCTGCTAGTACCAAGTTTGGTGCAAATCGCATTTACTTTAAAATTTGACAGTCCGCCATCTTGAATTCGGAAATTCTGACAGTTGATTTGAAATAAGCGGCTCCGAAAACGCACAAGTTCCAAGTTTGGTCGCATTAACTTTAAAATTTTACAGTCCGCCATCTTGAATTCGTAAATTCTGACTGTTGATTTGAAATAAGCGACCCCGAAAACCCGCTAGTACCAAGTTTGGTGCAAATCGCATTAACTTTAAAGTTTGACAGTCCGCCATCTTGAATTCGGAAATTCTGACAGTTGATTTGAAATAAGCGGCTCCGAAAACCCACAAGTTCCATGTTTGGTACAAATCACATTGACTTTAAAAAAAGGTATAGATCGAGTAAATTATTCAATTCAAGACTTGAAGTTTAGATGGGCAAACTTTGCTGTAGGTTACAGCTTAAACAATTCAATTCAATGCGTTTGAGATTCAGATGAGATCACCAAAAGAACACAGCTTATATATTAATACGTGAAGAGAAAACTTTGTACCAATTTTTAAGCATATTGGACGGACGGAGGAGTGTGAGATATATTGGACGGACGGAGGAGTGTGAGATTTGGCATAGTTAAAGTTTATATAGAGAAGAAGTGCAGAAGCTAAAATTTATATATGAAATATGTTACAAATACAATACATTAAATAAAATAAATTAAAATCATTATTTACGTTCGTACTGTCCATGTCAACCTAGAAGTCTGTGGTCAAACTATCGTAATTTGATTATTGAAAGTGCCAATTTCAAACACATAGTAGGCTGTGTACATTCGTATTTTTCATAATAACCCCAGTAGGTCGAATTTCGACTACAGGGCGCCTACTACATAGTAAGAATTAATTCTGAACGTAGGCGGTGGGCGTGAACTTAATTTGCATTGAGGGAATCCTCGATTCGTTGGATGCATTACGTAGCGATTTGTGAGTGACGTGAATTTAGAAAAAAAAAATTTTTATACTGTGTTCTGTTTCAAAACTCAATAATATTAGATAATAGGGATAAGAATGCTAGATTTTTTTATAAAGACTGTCGGTGCCTTCATAAAATCGGCGAAACGAAGAGTGTGGGATAGATATACTAAACTTACCATTGCTACCAGATAAGTTTGATAATTGATTGTGATATTTTATTTTACATACTTTACATACTTCATGAATGAGTATTTACTTCATTTAATATTATAAAATCGACGAGTGTGAAGTGTGAAAGTTTTTCTTGTGTAGATAGGAAGGAGGTATTATAGAAATTATCATTACATATTTCTATCGCGTCGTTTTTTATTCACACGATTGTTTACCTTTTCTTTAAGGATCAAGATGTCGGAAGGACCCGTAAAGAAAAAAAATAGTGCGTTGAGTTCCTCCGCGCGGAAGAAGTGAAACTTCGTAATGTGGAAATGTTCTACCGTGAAGCGCGAGGGGATTGAATTTTTCTAAGAATCCTCGGAGTTGCGGGCTCTGCTCAATCAAGGAATGAAATCTTCAAGAGAAAAAGGCATAGGGACAGATTCATAAGTTTGAATTATCTAATGAAATTCAGATTTTTTTGTTTTAGGTGTTTTTTCATATAATTGTTAGCTTAAAGAAAAGTAGAGAAATCTTTATGCATATGTACACGATTAAGGTGTGAGAAATGTAAAGAAGATATGAACAACTAAATTTATATAAAAAGCAGTCGGTTTCGCAACGTTAATTGACGCTGCACGAGCACTACAATTGTTCTCTACTTGCACCATCACGTATTAGGACCGGTGCATGCAGCATGCACAATCAAAGTCAATATATGAATATTGTTTTAATAATTCCTTAAGGCAATGAAAAACACCGAACGAAAAAATCTGAATTTCGTTACATAAATTCAAACTTATGAATCTGCCCGTATGTCTTCTGCCCGTGGGAATTTCATTCCTTGATTGAACAGAGCCCGCAACTCCGAGGATTCCTAGAAAAATTCAATCCCTTCGCGCTTCACGGTATTCACGGCCTCTTTGGAAATGATATTCAAAAAAGAAAGGGAATATTGGATAAAAGTTTTAAAAAGAGTAGTATCAGTGATTAAATTTTATCATCCCGTGGATTAGCATCTCGTGGTGATGATGAAATTCTTGGTTCTCCACATAATGACAACTATTTGGGAATTTTAGAATTACTCGCGGAGTATGATCCGTTTCTTAGTTCGCATGTAGCCAAATATGTTAATGTTGGGAAAGGAAGACAGTATTTGTCTTCAACGAGGAACTTATTAAAATATTGGGAAGTAAGGTTTTAAAATTCATTTTAAATGAAGTTATTGAAGCCAAATATTTCTCAATAAGCGTCGATTCGACACCAGACATATCTCATACCGATCAGTTGACTGTAGTGCTGAGATACGTTACGTCAAATGGAGAAGTAGTAGAACATTTTCTTACATTTATTCCTATAGTAAGTCACAAAGGGGAAGAACTTGCCGCTACAATTTTAAATTTTTTAAATCAATATAACATTGATATAAAAAATGCAAGAGACCAGACTTACGATAATGCGTCAAATATGTCTGGTTGTTACAATGGTCTACAGGCCCATATTAAGAAAATAAATAATCTTGCACACTACGTTCCATGTGCAGTGCACTCACTGAATTTGGTTGGAGTACGTGCTGCGGAGAACTGCGTTGGAGCAATCTCATTCTTCGGATTTGTACAGGAACTACACAATTTTTTTTCGGCGCCAACTCATCGCTGGGCAATTATGCAGAAACATATAAAAAAAGGTTCGTTGAAAAAAGTGTCCGACACAAGGTGGTGTGCAAGAGCCGATGCGATGCGACTAAGGCTTTATCAGAAGATTAGTCTATTGCTGACGATGAGACTCAGACATCGCAAGCGATCCACGAGGCTCGATATCTATGAAAGGACTCGGAAAAAAAAGAGATTTTAGATTTTTTGCTATCACAGCGAGAATTATTTGACGATTACGAGATGAAAGCTAATGAAGAAACTGATACCGAATACAGTAATGAGAATCAGCATGTGCGAAGAAGAAAAAGGCATTACGATGACGGATCTGCAGAAGAAGTTTTGACCAGAGGAAAAGATAAGTTAAGGATTGCCTGTACCAAACATCTGTATCGAGTTTATAAACGACATGGTGCAGTTCAAGTACTTTATCTTACAATTAGAGGATGCGGGGATTGCGAGTAAAGATAAAATTGTACCTGCTGAGGAATCATTTAAATTAATTTTTGACAATATGGTGCAATCAAGTGTCCCAAATGTAATGATAGCATTGCAAATATACAGAAGTCTGATGATATCAAATGCAACGGGTGAACATAACTTTTCAAAATTAAAACTAATAAAAAACTGTTTTGGTTCGTCAATGTCTCAGAATCGTTTAAATTCGTTGTCGGTCGATAATGGCGATTGAAAATAATGTATTGGAAAAAGTCAACTTTCAAGATGTTATTAACGATTTTGTATAAAAAAAAAGTTAGAAAAGTTAATATTTAAACTTTATGTACATACCTACTTGACAAAACTATTTCCTTTCGCTTATTGTTTTCTATTGCAACAACAATAAAGTTAAAATTAAAACACCCGAGTTTTATTTTTCTTTCCTGCTCCGTGACACCTGGATCATCACTTATCTATGTATAACCTATTCTTTAAGACCTGCAGAAGAAGTAAGCCCAAATATACAACTTTTGCTGTAAGTTCCTGAGGAGTTAAGCGTCAGTCAGGTGATGCTGCTGATGCTATTGCTCACAACCCTTACATCAACTTAGCTGATAATCTTCAAACGGGTGAAAAGGGGCCCCGAGGATTGCATTGCCTAGGGGCCCCGACATGGTTAATCCGACCCTGCATATATACTAGATGTGTGTGACAGATATTATTTAATGTTTCGCCAAAGTACGAAATAACTGAAACCTTGTTGGAATACGTGACCGAAAAGTATTTAGTTGAAAGTAAGATTTTTTTTTGAAAATCTGAAGATGAAAGGCTATCTGAAGAAGATAATGAACTGCTTAGTTTGGTGTTGTTTGAAAAAGAAATTACTTCTGGAGAAGGTGTTAACTTCTGACGGGTACTGGTTAGAATGCAATCTCCTGTTTTTGTCAGGCAGACACCAAAACAGACAAGCACACCAATAAGTTAAATAAATTAACACGAACAACAACAGAGCCAACAGGGGCCCCTTAGGAACCCCTGTTGTTGTCTCTCTCCTTCTGGCGGAGGATCCCTCTCACAAACGAGGCAACCCTCCGCCAGAAATCGTCACACTGCAGCATAACTCCGACTAAGTTGTCAGGGGTTATGCTGCCCGTCACCGATTCCAAGTCGGCCCGCTCCGCCCTCCACCGGACAAATTCAAAGAATGTGTGGAGAGCGGAGTAGGATGGGGAATCACAATAGGCGCAGCACGGGCTCGGTACCTACCCCATGTTATAGAGGAAGGACCGGAAGTGCCTGTGCCCCGTCAGCATTTGTGTGAGGTAATAATCGACCTCACCATGCTGACGGTCCAGCCAGGTGTTCAGCTGCGGAATTAATCGAGCTGTCCACCGGCCTCGCGCCTCCCCATCCCAACGCTCTTGCCAGGACGCAATGGTCCTGGCCCGGGCCACCCTCGCGGTATCACCTGTCCTGGGGACAATCTTCTCCCGGTGGACGAAC
Source organism: Machimus rusticus (assembly GCA_951509405.1). Lineage (NCBI taxonomy): Eukaryota > Metazoa > Arthropoda > Insecta > Diptera > Asilidae > Machimus > Machimus rusticus. The sequence goes on from OX608054.1 coordinate 6,744,580, forward strand.
TGTCGTTCCCTGGCTAAGAGGTCACTAGGTATGACCCCCGCGACCCCCAAAACCGCCGGCTCCGAGACCGTACGGTAGGAGCACGCGATGCGGAAGGCCGCACGGCGTTGTACCGCAAGGGTACACTTCCGATACTTCTCCCACCGCATCGAGTCGGCCCAGACTTCCGCTCCGTAGAGCATGATCGCCTCGGCGGTGCGGAGCAACAGAGGTCTTTTGCAGGATCTGGGTCCACCAATGTTAGTCATGACCCTGCTCAACGCTGCCGTCACCGCAGCCGCCTTATCGGCCCGGCCCTTGATCTCCTCCCAGAAGGTGAGCCTACAATCGAGACTCACCCCTAGGTATTTGATCGCAGGACCAGTTCTAGTAGTGGTAAGAATACTAACATTATTATTAGTAAAGATAGATTAGGAAAAGGAAATTAGTCTGGGGGTGGGAAGGCTTTGAAGAGTGGTTTAAAAGACAGATCTGATTGGAGTTCGGCGGACGAGTGAGGGAGTGGGTGCTCAAGTGGAGAGCCGCGGTAAGGTTAGGTTCATTCATTCATTCATTCATTCATTCATTCATTCATTCATTCATTCATTCATTCATTCATTCATTCATTCATTCATTCATTCATTCATTCATTCATTCATTCATTCATTCATTCATTCATTCATTCATTCATTCATTCATTCATTCATTCATTCATTCATTCATTCATTCATTCATTCATTCATTCATTCATTCATTCATTCATTCATTCATTCATTCATTCATTCATTCATTCATTCATTCATTCATTCATTCATTCATTCATTCATTCATTCATTCATTCATTCATTCATTCATTCATTCATTCATTCATTCATTCATTCATTCATTCATTCATTCATTCATTCATTCATTCATTCATTCATTCATTCATTCATTCATTCATTCATTCATTCATTCATTCATTCATTCATTCATTCATTCATTCATTCATTCATTCATTCATTCATTCATTCATTCATTCATTCATTCATTCATTCATTCATTCATTCATTCATTCATTCATTCATTCATTCATTCATTCATTCATTCATTCATTCATTCATTCATTCATTCATTCATTCATTCATTCATTCATTCATTCATTCATTCATTCATTCATTCATTCATTCATTCATTCATTCATTCATTCATTCATTCATTCATTCATTCATTCATTCATTCATTCATTCATTCATTCATTCATTCATTCATTCATTCATTCATTCATTCATTCATTCATTCATTCATTCATTCATTCATTCATTCATTCATTCATTCATTCATTCATTCATTCATTCATTCATTCATTCATTCATTCATTCATTCATTCATTCATTCATTCATTCATTCATTCATTCATTCATTCATTCATTCATTCATTCATTCATTCATTCATTCATTCATTCATTCATTCATTCATTCATTCATTCATTCATTCATTCATTCATTCATTCATTCATTCATTCATTCATTCATTCATTCATTCATTCATTCATTCATTCATTCATTCATTCATTCATTCATTCATTCATTCATTCATTCATTCATTCATTCATTCATTCATTCATTCATTCATTCATTCATTCATTCATTCATTCATTCATTCATTCATTCATTCATTCATTCATTCATTCATTCATTCATTCATTCATTCATTCATTCATTCATTCATTCATTCATTCATTCATTCATTCATTCATTCATTCATTCATTCATTCATTCATTCATTCATTCATTCATTCATTCATTCATTCATTCATTCATTCATTCATTCATTCATTCATTCATTCATTCATTCATTCATTCATTCATTCATTCATTCATTCATTCATTCATTCATTCATTCATTCATTCATTCATTCATTCATTCATTCATTCATTCATTCATTCATTCATTCATTCATTCATTCATTCATTCATTCATTCATTCATTCATTCATTCATTCATTCGTTCAGTGTGAGCGTCGTGAAATTAGCTGAAATACGTACCATTACGAAGTTTCACTTCTTCCGCGCGGAGGGAATCCACGCACTATTTACTTTATTTATTTATTTATTTATTCAGGTTTCATCAAATGTCTGATTACTACAATAGAGAGTCAAAAATTATAGAGATCGAACGTTCGCAGCAACAAAAGTGAGCAAAAATGACAAAACGGTGAATAAAATAACGTTCGTCAAAAACTGTCAACCGCAACGAAGCTTGAATAATTAAAATCAATATCATGATAAAGACAATTAAAAGCTCGCAACATTGACGTAATAGGTTCGGACATGCCATAATAGGTGCGATGCAAAGACCTCTCAGCGAACGAGCGGGGACAGCGATATTAAATGATGAAACGATTTCCGGGGAGTTAATCCTGCCCTGCATGCAATCAAGAGCAAAGAGTACACGGGCGTTAGAGCGGCGCTGCTCAAGAGTCTGCAGCGAGAGAAGATTGAAACGGTCCTCATAAGGGGGCAGAACAAGAGGATTGGTCCAGGGGAGGCCCCTCAGGGAGAACCTAAGAAATCTCCTCTGAACAGCCTCAATACGATTAACCAGAGTCCTACAAGACAGAGACTAGACCGGGCTGGCGTACTCGATAATTGGTCTGACAAAAGTGCAGTAGAGAGTCTTGGTGACATAAGGGTCGTTGAATTCCTTGGACCAGCGTTTAACAAAGCCGAGGGTGGAGTTAGCTTTGCGGACAATAGCGTCAATGTGGTTGTCGAAGGAATAGTGGCTATTTAGCCAGATACCAAGATCCTTAGACATGGAGAGTCTCTCTAGCGAACATCGGTCAATAGAATAGTTCACAGAGTTGAAATCGATCGTCGCGATCGGACGTGTTTTTACGAAGCTCGCATAAAGCCCCACTTGTATTGTAAGCAATAACTCATATTGGAATCTTCAGTGGGAGCAAAGTGCAACTCAAGCAGTGTTCAAGTGCATAAACTCGTCTTGAGGCTTTAATGTAAATAGTGTTCAGTGAATAGCACCAAACGTCCGTTATGGGGCTGGGAAGAACACCTCCCAAGCCGGCTGAGCGTGAGACTTATCGGGTAAGCTGTGATCATGAGCAGTTATCAAGGCCCCAAATTTCCTCTCCGAACCATCAAATCCTAGCGGATAATTCGAATGACCCTAGTGCCCTCCACATAAGAAAAACAATATCAACGAACAGTCTCCCCGACTCCGCCGGAAATACAGCTGGAGTAGAGACAGAACAAAGTAGCGCAGCCAGCGATTCTGAACTTGTAAAGTTCAAATCAGCAAAATCTGGCCGAGACATGCCCCATGGCTATATTCAAACAGGCATTGATAGATACAGTATAGTGCCAGAAAATTATAACCACTCTAACAAATTTCAAAATTTGAACTCTGATTACATTGTTTTCGCAAACAATCAAACAGATTAACATTTCCTTGCCGAGTTGCAATCTTTCCTCCTTTGTTTTCATTGTTTGAAGAATAAGAAATCGTTACGTTACGAACCAATATGCAATATGCAAAAGTATTCCTCCATTCATTTATTCCAGTTCTATCAAATATAAATATCAATAAACAAATTTTCATGTTTCCAAGAAGTTTTACATGGTATACCATTTCATTTAACGCCGAAAGCATAGATAGTTGCATCGAAGAAAATCGCGGAGATTAACAAGTGTTATTAAAAATATGGTTAAACTAAATACTAGAAATACTAAATACTAGAAATATTAATTTGCAAAATATGTGAATTTACCCTTAATTTAATGCTTATCTTAACCGCGTACGAATATAAACAAGTTTTTTTCAAAATAAAGTATGGAAGTATAAATGTTGGTGGTTATAATTTTTTGGCACTGTACTGTACGTGTCAGTAATAGAAGTCCAAAATCAGCTAACATACAAAGTGCAACAAAAAAACTAAATTCAGCCACAGAGTTTCCTGTAAATCAGAACAAATTCCATCTCTTGGCTACTGAAAACGATAACAACGCGCAGCTTAAAACGCGCAAGCAATCCGATACCGTCGAAACTGTTAATGGGCAACCACCAAAACCCAGTGCTAAGCCTCCTCCCGTGTTTCTCCGTGAAAGAAAAAGCATAACATTAATCAACCCACTATCTAAAGAAATAGGTAAAAACAATTATTACGTCACTAATGTTCGCAAGGGGTCTATTGAGGAAACAAAAATACAAACCTGTGATGAATCAAATTATCGCAAACTAATTAGTTTCTTGGAGTCGCTCAACAAAAATTTCTACACTTATCAGCTAAAATCCAGTAAAGGGCTTACAGTTGTCTTGCAAGGCATTGAAAAGAATTTTCCCGTGGAAGACATAAAATATGCTCTATTCCTCGAGGGATTCGTAGCTAAAAACGTCTTTAATAGAATAAACCGTTTTAAAGAATCCCAACGAGTGGAACTAGAGCCAGATACCAGAGAATTGAAAAAGAATGAAGTGCATCCGATCTACAACTTAAAATATCTACTCAATCATAGAATCTTTGTTGAAGAGCCCAGAAAACGATATGGTCCACCACAATGCCTAAACTGCCAGGAGTTTGGGCATATAAAAACTTACTGCAGGTTGCCATTGGTCTGCGTTATATGTGGAGACCTTCACAAGACTACTGAATGCAAGAAATCGAAAAATGATGCCAGTGTCAAGAAATGTAGTAACTGCGGAGGCCCTCATACTGCAAATTATCGGGGGTGCCCTGTCTATGAAATACAATATAAGAAAACCACTGCCCAAAAAAATATTCCTATAGTAACTTTCGAACCAAGCAACCAATCCAAAACTTCATACGCAAATGTTTTAAAAAGCAATGCGAACGCTCAAACAACTGAAGTACCTTCAGTACCAGACCAAAACCTACAATCATTTATTCAAAATATGAATCAATTTATGACTACTATGCAAAACATGATGCAAGAATTAATCAGAAACCAAAATATGCTACTCCAACTGATTCTCTCTAAAAAATGAACTCTCTGAGACTTTGTCATTGGAATGCAAACGGCCTTAGCCAACATAAACTTGAACTAATACATTTCCTGGAGAAAAATGAAATAGACGTTATGCTTATCTCCGAGACTCACCTTACCCATGTTACGTGCGAAATTTTTTTTTTGCACGAATGCCGGCCAGCAGTTGGAGACGGGTCGGGGTTAATTAAATTTCGCCGATCGCTCCCGAATCAGAGCTGGGCGCCACTCGGTTTTATGGCTCACCGAGAACCAAGGTATTCCACCTAACGGTACCTAGTGCCCGCGCAGGGAGACGGGAGGAAATCACTGGAATCAAACAAACCGGCACAGCTTAATGCGATATAAAGAAAATATATTTTCCCAGCGAAGGGCCAAACCAATTACAAATTACACAACTATACGCTAACATTAGTGCTACGGCTAACTAGCGGTACCGGCGAGGAGGCTCGAGTCCGGTCAGGCGCCTCGGATTTATGTAACAAGGACAAAAAAAAATATATTCTGAACAGGAGCGTACGCCGCGCGGGGCTCAAACCAACCAAATAACCAAGAGAATAAAAGAAAATGGCAAAAAGAGTACTTAACTTGTGTCTTTCCGCGGGCCCACCTTGCCCGCACCGGAAAATGCCAGGAAACGATCGCGTGTTCCAGCCGCCCTCGGGGTAGTAATCCAGAAATTTTAAGGTAATCCTCTTCCTTCTCCGCTTTATTTCGCCTCCGCCCTGAGTTCTCCTCCCCGCTTATCCAATCCTTGCCAAAATTTTCCAACTTCAGAAAAAACTCCCCCCGCAGGCAGGTTCCTGTCCTTTCCTCCTTCTGCTTTTCCTCCGTACAGCGGCGCGCCTCTCAACCTGACTCTGCCACGTTCCTCGACCGACTCTCGCTTTCCAACAACTGAACTCTCAGAACCGCCCGCTTCACCTACCGGAGCCTTCCGATCGGCCTTGCCCGATCTCTCGAACTTCGAACTTCCGAGGGCCGCGCTCGTTCTATCGATTTATCGGCATGGGCCAGCGATATTATTAAGGCTCTTTCCCATTTTGGGATACACTTTTCTTCTCTCGATGCCACTAGCAATTTTTCTTCGATCGGCGTGGGCCACAAGGCTTCTGGTGTAACTTCTCCACTGGCCGCAATGCAGCGACCGGGCACTCCGGGTTACGGTGGTTCTTTCCTCTTGAGTCGGATAATTCACTGGGGAGGAAAATCGAGATGCTCGAGCCGCACCGTTGCTCAGGGGTAGCACCAATAGCACCAACAACTCGAGAGGGCTGGAACCGCCCTAGTTCTACAATGCGCGATCTCGCACCGAGTTAAGCACCCCCTTCCTGCCACGCGACCCAATGCCGCTCTCCCCTCAGCATATCTCCTCGACGCTCGAACGTCCTCCGCCGGCGTACAACGATCTTTACAATTTACAATTTACTACCCTTAATACTACTCGAACTCGACTTAATCTAACCCGATTTGGGTACTCCGAAATTTCCTACTAATTTACACCCAACAAGACCTAACAACTACCAGTACCGTACCTAAACAAATTCAAACCCCATTTTACTACTACTCCTACCGGTCCATAACGAATGATGAAGCACCTGCTCCTACTGCTACTCTGTAGTAGACGCCGTCCTCTCAGCTTCCGATAGGGATGAGGATGTGATGAAGACCAAAAAAAATAAATGACGATATGAATGAAGCCGACCAAAGACGACCAAATGCAGATGTGCATGAAAATGTGGGTAAATGACGATGTGACTGTAGACGACGAAATAGAATGCCGATGTGAACGACGATGTGAATGGAGATGAGACCGACGATGTGGATGAAGATACGAATGCCGATGCGAATGAAGATGTGACTGACAATGTGGATGAAGATGTGAATGCCGATGTGAATGACGATGTAAGATGTGGATGAAGAGGTGGATGAGACGATGCAACCAGATGTGAATGACGATGTAAGATGTGGATGAAGATGTGAATGCCGATGTGAATGACGATGTGAGATGTGGATGAAGAGGTGGATGGAACGATGCAACAAGATGTGAATGACGATGTAAGATGTGGATGAAGATGTGAATGCCGATGTGAATGACGATGTGAGATGTGGATGAAGATGTGAATAATCCGTGCCCAGGGTCCCACAGGTAAGTATCGCCGGTGAGTATTGCAGTTCCCCGTTGAGGTCCCCTCCAGTCATCGCCGAACATGGTGCTGCGCCTGCCCCAAGCGCCTCGCCCAAACCAAGCGTCTCGCCCACGCACCGCCAAGCGTCTTGCCCACGCCAACCGTGCCCAAACCACTCGCCTCGGCTCTCCAAACATTACCGATTCCCCTCTGGCCTCCGGCTTCAGATCTGAAATTAAAATTTCTCTACAGCGTCATGGTCCCATCTCACACATAGACGACACAACGGAAATGGGTCCCAGATTTGAGCCCCCTGCAAAGAACGAACGGACGACTAATATGCTTACCCCGTTGGGCCAATTTCCAACGGTAACAGCCAATAACTTTAAATTGAAGGAATAGATTTTATGATACTAAACACACTGACGGCAAGGCTTGCGGTGGCACTGGTATTCTCATAAAGGAAAGAATAAGACACCATGCTTATAATGAATACAGCGAGAAGTATCTACAATCCACATCAATCTGCATTGAAGAATTGGGAGGAAAACTAGTGGTTAGCGCTGTTTATTTTCCTCCGCGGTTCACTATCTCAGAAAAGGAATTTACAGAGTTTTTTGCAACTCTTGGCACAAAATTCATTGCTGCAGGTGACTACATACAACGCGAAGCATACCCACTGGGGCTCTAGGCTCATTACACCCAAAGGCAGAAGTCTTCTGGCGGCTATTCAAAAAGCAAACCTCCATATCATATGGCCGGTGGATACCAACATACTGGCCCACAGACAAAATACTCGACCTAATTGATTTTGGAGTCACGAAAAACTTTCAGCGTCATCACTTGAATGCTGAAACATCTTTCGAATTGTCATCAGATCATTCTCCCAGCATAATCACATTAGATTTAAATCTAAAGCATGATAAAATGTCTCTCAGCTGGCCCAACAAAAATATAAACTGGCTTAACTACCGAAAATACATTAGCGCTCACATCCAACCTAAAGTTCTTCTAAATACCAAACATGAGGTGGAGTCAGCTGTGCGAAGCCTTACCCAACTTCTAACTGAAGCAGCCAAGATCTCCACTTATATCCACAGAAGTAAAAAAAAACCGAAAAGAGTTTGCTCAGCTGAGATTGACAATCTCATAAAGGAAAAGCGACAGATAAGGAGAGAATGGCAGAAATCCAGATCACCACGGCTAAAAAGCCAGTTAGCAGCCTGCACTAGGAAACTCCACAAAACGTTAGAGACAAGCAGATCTAACGGAATCCAGAGTTACCTTAGTAATCTTACTCGTACAGATGCTACGGATTACTAGCTTTGGAAGGCTGTTAGAAACCTAAACCATCCCATAATAATGGAACCGCCTATCCGGCAAGGCAATAGGGGATGGGCACGAAGTGATTCGGAAAAAGCAACAGTTTTTGCCGAACACCTAATAAATGTCTTCACTCCAAACGCACCAATGGAAAATTCTAGTCTTCCTTTTATCAATACTGCATCAAGAGTAATATCGCTACGCATAAGTCTCAAAACTATATATAAACTCATCAACGATCTGAACAGCAAGAAAGCCCCAGGACACGATAAAATCACTGGGAAAATGATCAAAGAACTGCCACATACAGCTGTTAAGTACTTGAAGCATCTATTCGAGGGGATACTCCGTACGGGACACTTTCCTGATGAGTGGAAGCTATCTGAAATCATTATAATACCTAAACCGGGCAAGGATATTACTCTTGCATCTTCTTATCAGCCAATAAGTCTGCTCTCAATTTTCTCCAAACTCTTCGAAAAAGTGCTACTTAGAAGGTTGCAACCAGTGCTCCTAGAAAACCAGAGTATTCCAATGCACCAATTTTGAGGTCTGTGAAGTTGGCACCCACATTTTCGAATTTTGAAATTTTTATATGCGCATTCGTTTGTCCATCGAATGTCCATGATTGTCCACCAATTAATTTCGTTTGTCCACCCTTCGTTGCAAAATGGCGGCCCTAAAACGTTTTTTGCAAATTTTTTGCACTGACACTCACAAATTGCAAAAAAAAAAAACCAAACTGCATAGGTCGGGTGTCCTTCATTTACCATTGATTGTCCACCAATTAGTTTCGTTTGTCCACCCTTCGTTTCAAAATGGCGGCCCAAAAACGTTTTTTGCAAATTTTTTGCACTGACACCCACAAATTGCAAAAAAAAAAAAAATTAAACTGCTTAGGTCGTTTGTCCTCCATTTACCATTGATTGTCCACCAATTAGTTTCGTTTGTCCACTCTTCGTTTCAAAATGGCGGCCCAAAAACGTTTTTTGCAAATTTTTTGCACTGACACCCACAAATTGCAAAAAAAAAAAAATTAAACTGCATAGGTCGTTCGTCCTTCATTTACCATTGATTGTCCACCAATTAGTTTCGTTTGTCCACCCTTCGTTGCAAAATGGCGGCCCAAAAACGTTTTTTGCAAATTTTTTGCACTGACACCCACAAATTGCAAAAAAAAAAATTAAACTGCATAGGTCGTTCGTCCTTCATTTACCATTGATTGTCCACCAATTAGTTTCGTTTGTCCACCCTTCGTTTCAAAATGGCGGCCCAAAAACGTTTTTTGCAAATTTTTTGCACTGACACCCACGACGATGCGACTGCGCGAACTGTAAGAATTCTCTGAATTTGCTGTGAGGAGTTGTAGTTGGCGTATACCGTGAAATTAAATCATCTTTGTGAACGCTACTTTGTGCTGCAAATCTCTCCCTTATTGTGGAAATGCGTTAACTTTCCGGCGCGTTCTATTAAAAAATAATTGAAGGGTTGTAAGTCTAAAAGATCTAAGTACCAAAAAATCAAAAATCAATAGTTTTACGAAAATACTTTCTAACTACGGAGCCTAATAATATCCAAATGGATCAAGTACCTGTTTCTTTTAAAATATTACATTTTGAGCGGTTAGTTGACTAAATTACGCGGTAAAAAATGGACGTAAAGTTACCCAGTGAACAAAACATTTAGAGAAAACGTAACCTGAGAACATTTATAAAGGCGCTTAGCCTATTTTCAATATTACTTCATAAGGAACTTTTCGTTTTTTGGTATATCTCTAAAAAATTAAATTGTCACTTATGTAGATCCTTTAGATTTACAACACCTCAATTCAAGATGATGCATTCTCAAATTTTACATAATTATATCTCTTACGATTTCCGGCACATTTGGTAATTGGGGGTTTGTGGGGCCGCTGATTTTAACCCGACTATTAAAATTGACGAATTCAAGATGGCGGACTGCCAAATCTCAATTGTGATAAACTCAAACTAAACAAAATTCTCATTTTAACAACCATTTTGTTCGTTATCGAAGTTACATGTTGTATTAACATTGGCGAATACTGTAAGAAAAGTAGTGAAGATGATAAAAGTCCCAAATGGAAAGTGGAAATGAAATTAAACTTTTTGATTTAGTAAATAGTGAATCATTTTTTGTATGCTTAAACCTAAAAATAAACAACTAAAAAATCGATTACTTTTTTGTTCCTCCACGCTAAAAGCTCATTTGTTTAGGAATAATTTGAATGTCCCATATACAATTCTCGTTTTTCCAGATTTTTTCGTTTGCCCATGAATAATTTGTAGTGTACATATCGAGTTTTCGTTTGTCCAGATCTTATTTTGATTTTCCATGTGAAAGCCTCGTTTGTCCAGAAGTTTGTGTTTGCGAGTACCAGTGGAAAAAAATTGTAAAAAAAGTTGTTTGGCCGCCATATTGAAACGAAGGATGGACAAACGAAACAAATTGATGGACAATCATGGACATTCAATGGACAAAGGACCTACATAGTTTAATTTTTTTTTTTTGCAATTTGTGGGTGTCAGTGCAAAAAATTTGCAAAAAACGTTTTTGGGCCGCCATTTTGAAACGAAGGGTGGACAAACGAAACTAATTGGTGGACAATCAATGGTAAATGAAGGACGAACGACCTATGCAGTTTAATTTTTTTTTTTGCAATTTGTGGGTGTCAGTGCAAAAAATTTGCAAAAAACGTTTTTGGGCCGCCATTTTGAAACGAAGGGTGGACAAACGAAACTAATTGGTGGACAATCAATGGTAAATGAAGGACAAACGACCTATGCAGTTTAAATTTTTTTTTTGCAATTTGTGAGTGTCAGTGCAAAAAATTTGCAAAAAACGTTTTTGGGCCGCCATTTTGAAACGAAGGGTGGACAAACGAAACTAATTGGTGGACAATCAATGGTAAATGAAGGACGAACGACCTATGCAGTTTAATTTTTTTTTTTTGCAATTTGTGGGTGTCAGTGCAAAAAATTTGCAAAAAACGCTTTTGGGCCGCCATTTTGCAACGAAGGGTGGACAAACGAAACTAATTGGTGGACAATCAATGGTAAATGAAGGACAAACGACCTATGCAGTTTAATTTTTTTTTTTTGCAATTTGTGGGTGTCAGTGCAAAAAATTTGCAAAAAACGTTTTTGGGCCGCCATTTTGAAACGAAGGGTGGACAAACGAAACTAATTGGTGGACAATCAATGGTAAATGAAGGACAAACGACCTATGCAGTTTAATTTTTTTTTTTTGCAATTTGTGAGTGTCAGTGCAAAAAATTTGCAAAAAACGTTTTTGGGCCGCCATTTTGAAACGAAGGGTGGACAAACGAAACTAATTGGTGGACAATCATGGACATTCGATGGACAAACGAATGCGCATATAAAAATTTCAAAATTCGAAAATGTGGGTGCCAACTTCACAGACCTCCAATTTTGCTTTAGAGAAAAACAGCACGATAGAGCAAGTGCATGTATACGAAAAACCGTTGAGGAAAGAAAATATTGTTACGGGATATTTTTGGATGTGGCCCAGGCATTCGACAAAGTATGGCATGAGGGACTACTCCACAAGATCAAAGCTCTGTTGCCTATTAACACACATAAACTCTTCCAAAGCTACTTATTAAACAGGAAATTTGTTGTTCGATATAAAAGTGCCACTGCTCGGCCTCATGGGATACATGCAGGAGTGCCCCAAGGAAGTGTCCTTGGCCCGTTTCTATACCTTCTCTACACGTCTGATCTTCCAACAAATGACAGCCTTCTCATCTCCACCTTCGCCGATGACACAGCCATCTCAAGTATTCACACAGATCCAGGAATTGCTTCAAAAAAAGAACGAGCGAGCCTTACAGTAGTCGCATATGATATGTAACATCTGACATCTAATCTGCAAATCGCATTTACTTTAAAATAAGACATTCCGCCATTTTGAGTTCGTAAATGTTGACAGTTGATTTGAAAAAAGCGACTCCGAAAACCCCCAAGTAACGAGTTTGATTCAAATCGCATTAACTTTAAAATTTAACAGTCCGCCATTTTGAATTCCTAAATTCTGACAGTTGATTTGAAACAAACGACTCCGAAAACCCACAAGTAACGAGTTTGATTCAAATCGCATTAACTTTAAAATTTAACAGTCCGCCATTTTGAATTCCTAAATTCTGACAGTTGATTTGAAATAGACGACTCCGAAAACCCCCAAGTACCAAGTTTGGTGCAAATTGCATTAAATTTAAAATTTGACAGTCTGCCATACTGAATTCGTAGATTCTGGCAGTTGATTTGAAATAAGCGACTCCGAAAACCTGCTAGTACCAAGTTTGGTGCAAATCGCATTAACTTTAAAATTTGACAGTCCGCCATCTTGAATTTGTAACTTCTGACAGTTGATTTGAAACAAGCGACTCTGAAACCCCCAAGTACTAAGTTTGATGCAAATCGCATTAACTTTAAAATTTTACGGTCGGCCATTTTGAATTCGTAAATTCTGACAGTTGATTTGAAACAAGCGACCCCGAAAACCTGCTAGTACCAAGTTTGGTGCAAATCGCATTAACTTTAAAATTTGACAGTCCGCCATCTTGAATTCGTAAATTCTGACAGTTGATTTGAAATAAGCGACCCCGAAAACCCGCTAGTACCAAGTTTGGTGCAAATCGCATTAACTTTAAAGTTTGTCAGTCCGCCATCTTGAATTTCCTGTTACACACTTCCGTCCCTTTTTACGAAATCACTACCACAGATTGCAGGAAAGCACAGTCCGCCATCTTGAATATCGTGTTACACACTTCCGTCCCTTTTTACGAAATCACTCCTACGGATTGCACGAAAGCGAGAAGAAATTCAAATCAAATAGTGCGCGCGCGAGTTATATACACAGCTGTACCCATGAAAGAAACATCCCTCAGTGAGTCAGCGAAGCCCAAGAAGATATCGGTTTGGTAAAACTGACTCATGAAGAAAAATAAGATAATCAGTACCAACAACGATAAATGCAGCCGGACCTAACTATCATAACTAGTGGTCGCCCTATGGTCGAAATTCGACCTACTGGGGTTACTATGAAAAATACGAATGTACACAGCCTACTATATGTTTGAAATTCGCACTGTCAATAATAAAATTACGACACTTTGACCACAGACTACTATGCGTTTGACATAGACAGTATGAACGTAGATAATGAATTTATTTTATTTTATTTAATGTATTTGTAGCACATATTATATATAAATTTTAGCTTTCTGCACTCCTTCTCTATATAAACTTTAACTATGCCAAATCTCGCACTCCTCCGTCCGTCCAAAATGCTTAAAAAGGGTTACAAAGTTTTCTCTTCACGTATTAATATATAGATGATAAACGCAGCCGAACCAAAGTACCAACGATAATCCATCAGAGATAAAAGGAACCAGAAGTATAAAAGAGGAAGTGCATGAGAAGAAGAGGTCTTCTCCATCGATTCGACGTTGATCGCGCTTAAGAATAGAGTTAGTTTTGTACCGCTTACATATATACATCTATATATTAATACGTGAAGCGAAAACTTTGTACCCCTTTTTAAGCTTATTGGACGGAAGGAGGAGTGTGAAATTTGGCATAAGTTAAAGTTTATGTAGAGAAGAAGTGCAGAAAGCTAAAATTTATATATAATATGTGTTACAAATACATTAAATTTAATTAAATAAATTTCTTATTTACGTTCATACTGTCTATGTCAAACGCATAGTAGTCTGTTAACAAACTGTCGTAATTTTATTATTGATAGTGCCAATTTCAAACACATAGTAGGCTGTGTACTTTCGTATTTTTCATAGTAACCCCAGTAGGTCGAATTTCGACCATAGGGCGACCACTAGTATATATTAATAAAATAATTAGAAAAACTTGTTCGTGTTAATTATTTAAATGGCGCAGTCGGTAGGATTCTTCTCAGTGAAAGTAGGTGTTCAGGCATTGCCTTCAAATTGTGAATTTATTTGAATTAGTTTAGTTGCCATGTAAACTTGTCAACATTTGTAAGGTTTGGGAAAATTAAAGTTCACTGGCTGCGTGTGTGACTTGCCCCGTCCTTTTTCGATGACGAGCCGCAGACCAGGACACACGAAAGAAAAGTTGTCTCACTTTCTATTCAACGTTGGAAATTTTAATTGGGGCAAAAAGGCTTGCCCCAACATTTTTGGCGACCGTGACAGGACTTGTTCGAGTTTTCTGGCATACCGTGTGGGTTAATTTGGCTTAAAATTCGTCGTTGGATCGCACGCATTTCGGCGTGGGATAATCGCTTCTCGTCGTGGGATCAGTTGTCATTTGCGTGAGCATATTCTTCGGGGGATACACCACTTCTTTGTTGCAAGGGAGGTTCAATAGGTAGCCCACTCATTTATTCCACAATCATTTCGTCGCCGTGGGATCATCCTCATCAAACAGTCATTTTCGTCGAGGGAGCAGCTTCAATAAGGACGCCCCTATCACCTGTAATACAGTACCGTTTCGTCGTAAGTACCTACCTGCGCGTGAACGAGGCTAACAAGGTAATCCTTCAATTTTTACCTGCATGCCTTATTGCTATTGGACTGCTTTGTACTTATATCTATAAAATAAACATATTTTGAAAATTTAATTCTCCCAGTGACATAGAATACAAAATGCGCAATTAAACATTTCGGACTCAGGTTGTTGACAGGGAGCTGATTCGTAATTGCGGTTAATATCACGATCCGCTCAGAGACGGCATTTGAGCAAAAACGGTTAGTTGCCTAACGGTGTTCCGACAACGTGGTTTCCACAAGTGACTTACTAATTCGGTTACGGGTTCCGTTAGTTTCTATAGGCCTCAAATATGGTTGGGTTACCAGAACTTAAATCGCGAAGAGCTACTACCAAGGGTTCGATGACAAAAATAAAAAATTTTGTGGAAACCAAGGGTAGTGCGTTGGCCGTTTCGGAGTTAGAATGTCGGTTGGGAATATTAGATTCCTACTTCAAGCAAGCGCTATCGTTGCAATCACAAATTGAAGAAAGGTCGTCCGAGGAAGAGCTTTCAGCGGAGGCTACATATCGGGAGGAGCTTGAAGAGTTGTACTGTCAAGCCAAGTCGAAATTAATAACTTTAATGTCGGGTCATCGCAAATCAAGCACTTTTTTAGACTACTCAATGAGAGGGCTTCCTTTATCTGTAGACCGTCTTCCCGCTTTAAAATTGCCTCATTTTTCTGGTAAATACTCAGAATATCAAAATTTCATGAGTAGTTTCACGAAATTAGTGGACAAAAATGAATCCTTGTCCGATATCGAGAAGTTCAATCATTTGATATCATGTTTAAGTGGACCCGCATTGCGATCAGTGCAAGGTTTTGAAATAACCGAGGCAAATTACGCGAAGGTGCTCAAACATTTAAAAAATAGATACGATAATAAATATTTAATGTTCCAAGAGCATATCGTTGAGCTGATCAATTTGCCAAAGGTTGCGAAAAATTCGGCAAGTCAACTGCGATATCTGGTCGATAGCGCAAGTGCCCATTTAGATGCCTTAGAAAGCTTGGGTTCGTATAATGATATTACCAACGCGTTGATTATTCACTTAGTAAGCGCCAAGTTGGATCCTGACTCGCAAAATAAATGGGAAGAATCTCGAGAGCTGGAAAGACTACCGACTTGGAAAGAGTGTGCGGAAGTTTTAAGCAAGCGCTGTCAATATCTGGAGGCCAGGGATATTAAAGTAGAGTCAAAGGACGAGGTATCCTCTGCGACAACGGCCAAAGGGCTCAATTGTTTGAAGGGGAAAGGGGCTAATTCTAGCCCAACATCATTAGCGGTGGCTCAGTCGGTTTGTACATTTTGCAAAGAGAGCGCTCATCTCATTTACAAATGTCCTAAATTTTTGGAATTATCGGTACAAAATAGATTTGAACAAGTAAAGAAAAAATCTCTATGCATCAACTGCTTGGGAAAGGGCCATAGCGTGAAGACATGCTCCTCTCAACGGTGTCGAGTTTGTTCTATGCCTCATCATACGCTGTTGCACCGATACGCTAACCCATCAGCACCTCCAAATGAAAATAAGGGCAATTCGAATTCCATTGCCAATTCAAACCCTCCAGACGCTGCTGCGAGTTCTCCGTCGTTATCGTTTGTAACCCAAGACAAGGCCAAGGGTCAGGTGTTTCTGGCAGCAGCTATTGTAAAGATCAAGGATAGTGCAGGGCGTTTTCATCTGGCCAGGGCACTTTTAGATTCCGCATCTCAGCTCAATTTCCTCTCGGAGAATTTGGCACAAGTTCTGAAGCTAAAGAAATCTAAGGGAGAAATAACTATCAACGGCATAGGAGATGTCGCTTGCAAGGTTCGAGGAAGCGCGCAGGCAGTG
Organism: Machimus rusticus; assembly: GCA_951509405.1. Taxonomy (NCBI): domain Eukaryota; kingdom Metazoa; phylum Arthropoda; class Insecta; order Diptera; family Asilidae; genus Machimus; species Machimus rusticus. The sequence continues at coordinate 6,761,406 of OX608054.1, forward strand.
GTTCAATCTAGGGTGTGCGACTTCGAAACTACTTTGTCGTTTTACATAATTCCTCACATAACTGGGCTCCAACCTGAACGAAAAATTAAAGTCGATGATTGGGGCATTCCGCCCAATATCGAGTTAGCTGATCCTCAATTGTACACTCCACAAAAGGTAGACTTACTAATTGGTGCGGATATTTTCTTTCAACTTCTTTGCGTAGGTCAGATAAAATTAAAGGAGAACCTTCCTACACTGCAGAAAACAGTGTTTGGTTGGGTTGTCTCCGGAAGATTCGCAAATCCCTACCAGCCACCGGCTGCCCTGATCTCTCGTTCAACGAAGGAAAAGGATAAGGAAAACCTACCAATGCAAGAGGAGATGTTAGATAAATTGGTTGAAAGATTTTGGGCGGAGGAAACAATCGAGAAGCCTGGACAAGGATTGAACGAGGAGCACACTCAATGTGAAGCAATTTTTAAACAAAAATGTTGTCGTATGCCTGATGGTCGATTCATGGTAAAATTACCATTTAAGGAGTCTCCTCAGCAACTAACCAATTCTCTCGACATTGCTCGTCGGCGATTTTACAATTTGGAAAGAAAGTTGGCAAAGGATTCGGAACTTCGCCTTCAATACTCGCAGTTCTTGAAGGAATACCTTATGGCGGGTCATATGGAGCAAGTTCACATGGAGGACGTTCTTCAAGAGCACTACTTCATGCCTCATCATTGCGTCTTACGGCCGGGTAGTTCAACGACGAAACTCCGAGTAGTTTTTGACGCATCTTGCCGTACTACTTCTAACAAGTCCCTGAATTAATATACTGATGGTCGGTCCTACTATTCAAGATGATATTTTTTCCATCTTAAGTCGATTTCGTTGCTACAAGTTCGCATTAACGGCGGATATTTCAGCCATGTATCGCCAAATTCTGGTCTATCCAGAAGATCGCAACTTCCAGTTAATATTATGGCGAGAAGGCTCGGAAGAAGAACTCAAACTATACCGGCTGAAAACAGTTACCTACGGTACCGCTTCTGCACCTTTTCTTGCTACTAGGTGCTTAAGGTCCCTAGCAGATGAGAATGTTGTCAGTTTTCCTAACGCGTCAACAATCATAAGGAAAGATTTTTATATGGATGACCTTCTGACGGGAGCGGACACTCGTGAGGAACTCTATAAAATACGTCGAGAGGTGGATACTATATTGAGATCGGCCCAGCTCCATCTTCGGAAGTGGTATTCCAACGACTTCGAATTACTCTCGGAAATTCCAGAAGCGGAGCGGGAAAAAACGCTAAAGATAGATGAGGCTGACGTAGTTAAAACATTAGGTCTTATTTGGGACCCCGTCGGGGATGAATTTCGCTTTCAATACACCCCATCAGATGCAAGGGCAACGAACATTACAAAACGAAATATTTTGTCGGACATCGCGCGGTTATTCGATCCTTTGGGGCTCATTAATCCGGTTGTGGTTCGCGCGAAAATATTTTTGCAGGAGCTGTGGTTGCTAAAGGTGAATTGGGACGAGTCCCTGCCGCAAGACTTAGACTATCGGTGGCGTCAATTCAAGACGCAATTAAAAAATATTAATCTAGTTCGTATTCCGCGGTTGGTACTGTGTGCAGGGAGGGCGTCCAGGATCATTCTTCATGGATTTGCAGATGCGTCGAATCGAGCTTACGGTTGTTGTATTTACGTTCAGGCGATTGATGACGAGGGTGACGTATCAGTGAGGTTGTTGGCTGCCAAATCGAAGGTGGCACCCATCAGAACTAGCAGATCGATAGCCTGTTTGGAACTCTGTGCTGCTCTATTGTTGTCGAGGCTGATAGCAAAGGTGAGAGATATATTCCCAAAGTCAATTGATGAAGCCTACCTATGGACAGACTCGGAGATTGTGCTTGATTGGCTAGCAAATCCACCGACGGAGTTTAAACCCTACGTCTGCAATCGAGTGTCGGAGATCCAGGAGTTAACAGAAACTGCCTGTTGGAGGCATGTAAATTCAAGGGATAACCCAGCGGATATAATTTCTAGGGGTATTGGAGTCGAGGAGTTTCCGAGAACTATTTGGTTTTCTGGACCAGAATTCCTTAAATTTCCTAAGGAGAAATGGCCTTCCACAAAAACGCTTCATTTAGAGCTTAGCGAGTTACCAGAGCGTAGGACACGGAAATCCATCTTAGTTTGCGTTGTTGCGGAGTCCTTCCTAGAAATTATCTATTCAGTAAGTAACTACCTGCGAAATTGTCGTCGGTTTGCCTTCGTTATAAGATTTTACAACAATTTAGTCGCTAAGCAAACTGGGAAGGCTCTTGCGACTGGAGAACTGTCTGCAGCGGAAATACAGGAGGCGTTGATGAGGCTCTTATGGGCCATTCAGCAACATGCATTCGTGAAGGAAATTAGAGCGTTGGAGCAAGGAGAGGAAATTCCTCGAAACAGTTCAATTAAAGGATTAGCACCGTTCCTACAAGAAGTAAATTCTCCAGGGTTAACGTTTTTGCGAGTTGGTGGCCGTCTCAGACATTCGAACCTATCTACAGATGGAAGATACCCGATTCTGTTACCACGAAAAAACCCTTTCATCAGGACCTATGTGCAGCATCTACACGTTAAAAATTTCCATGCCGGTCCACTGGCCCTCGTGTCGATTTTGCAACAGGGATGTTGGATTATAAATGCCAGAGACTACGCTCGAAACATAGTACGCCAGTGCCTTCATTGCTTTAGATATAGACCTCGTATGGCACATCAAGTGATGGGTGATCTACCTAAAGGTCGGGTAAATATATCGATGCCATTTCATCATTCCGGAGTGGACTTTTGTGGGCCGGTTCTCACGACTCATCGCATCAGGGGAAAGGCTCCTTATAAATCCTACATTGCCATATTCGTCTGCTTTGCAACCCGAGCAATTCATATAGAAGTCTTGTCAAACTTGACATCCGAAGCCTTCATTGGAGCATTGAAACGTTTTACTGGTCGTAGGAATCTTTTCTTTTCCAATTTTGTTGGAGCTAGAAGACTGCTTGAAGACTTTAGAAGCGCATTCTTCAAGGAACAAAATCAAAGGGAAATCGTCTCCTGGTGCAGCAACAATTCAATCGAGTTCCGCCCTATCCCCCCAAGATCACCGCACTTCGGCGGTATCTGGGAGGCCGCCGTGAAATCGGCCAAAAATCATTTGATCCGCACCGTGCAGAAAGCTTTACTTACCTTTGAAGAGCTTAACACGGTAATGGTCCAAATCGAAGCCATCCTGAATTCGAGATCAATTACCCCACTCTCTACCGATCCAAACGATCCCCCCCTCTCTCTCTCTTACCCCTGCCCACTTCCTTAACCAAGCTCCTTTGCAAAACATATTCGAACCTAATTACTCAATCGACAAAATCAATTCTCTTGGTAGATGGCAGCGAGTTTCAGCTTTGCACCAGCATTTTTGGAGAAGATGGTCCAGGGAGTACTTGTCACAATTGCAGCAGCGGAGCAAGTGGAATATCAGTAGCCCCAACATCAAGGTCGGCGATATAGTCCTCATACAGCAAGATGATGCCCCACCGATGCAGTGGAAATTAGGACGTGTTTCTAAAACGATCCCGGGCTGCGATGGTCATGTGCGTGTAGTGGAAGTCCACACCTCATCAGGCGTCTGTCAACGTGCAGTACACAAAGTTGCACATTTACCTATGGATGATTGAAAGGTCAACCCTTTCAAGCCCGGCGAGATGTTCAGGCATTGCCTTCAAATTGTGAATTTATTTGAATTAGTTTAGTTGCCATGTAAACTTGTCAACATTTGTAAGGTTTGGGAAAATTAAAGTTCACTGGCTGCGTGTGTGACTTGCCCCGTCCTTTTTCGATGACGAGCCGCAGACCAGGACACACGAAAGAAAAGTTGTCTCACTTTCTATTCAACGTTGGAAATTTTAATTGGGGCAAAAAGGCTTGCCCCAACAGTAGGAATCCAGTGAAACGAATTAAAACTCACCTATTAAAAACCGGAGACGAAGTGTCGCGAAGCAAAATTTACCGAGACACGAAGAAACGAAAGTTAATTTAGTGTGTGAAATAAAAAAGTGTTGAGTGTGTTAATCCCTCACAAAACTGGAACGAAAACACCGAAGAAATAGTTGACCAGCATAGGGTGACACAACAAAACAACATGGAGAAGTGCGTACAAATGTTAACGCAAATCATTGCACAGCAGAATCAACGATCATTTAAAGAAAATGTGGAGAAGGAGATTAAATATTTGCCTCCATTCGAAGGACGAACAGGGACTCTCCCGTCATTCCTGGAAATAGTAGACAAACAGCTGACTGGATACAAGACCCAAAAAGAAATAACTGAAGCATATGAAATCATCTATAACACAAAAATAATCGGAGATGCTAAGAATTATCTCAGAGTATCAGCACCTGCTACGTGGGAAGAATGTAGAAGCAGACTCATCACGCAGTATCAGCCCACAAAGGACAAGGAACACATTTTACGGGACATATATAATTTAAGGGTAAGTTCTGTTAGAGAATTATGTAGTAAAATTCAGGAAATAATTAAGTATATTTCGGAATATTCAATTTATAATGAAAATAGTCAGGAAATTAATAATACTCTGGGTAGTATCTTAATTGAAAAAATAAAAGAATTAGTGTCAGGAACGTTAGAAGATAAACTGTATAATAAATTTACTTTACCGGAGGTAAGAAATGTTTTACAGACATATATTGGTAGAGATTATGGAAACCTTAAAAATCAAATGTTTAATGCAAATAGAACTAAAACTATAAAACCTGTTTACCAAGAAAAAACCTATAATCAAAACTATGTAAGAAATTACGTAAACCCAACATTTCGTGATAATTTATCAGCACAGCACAGACAAAATAATTTCAACAAAACAACACAATACAGACAAAATAATAATAACAACACAGGACAATACAGACAAAATAATAATAACAACACAGAACAATACAGACCAAATAATTATAAAAATTCAGAACAGTATAGACAAAATAATTCAGCACAATATAGACGAAATTTTAATCAGAATAGTGGACAATATAGATCAATAAATCAAAATCCACAAAGAGAGCAAGTGCAACCAATGGAAGTAGACGCTGCAAGTGCTAAGAATGAAGTAAATCAGATGTCCGACGAGTTTTTTTATAAACTAGCCTCGGACCAACGTAAAATCTATATATTATTAACTATCGAAAAACAAGAATTGATTGCTTTACTGGACACAGGATCCACAATTAGTTTATTAAACTCAAGAAATGTGAAACCAGATTTATATCAGACAATATCAAAGGAACAAGTTAATATAAAAAAGATAACGGGTCAAGTACAACAAAGCACAGAATATGTAAAAACAAAATGTCCTAAAGAATTTTACGAAAGCGAAAATGCACGTATGAAATGTATAAAAATTGATCTTGATAAGCCCTATGACCTTTTAATAGGTATGGAGTGGGTTGAAAGAAATGTGAGAGAGATCAATATAGAAAAAGGACAAATAATACTAAACAACTCTAAAGTACTATGGTTCTTGAATAAAAAATTGAATGAAGAAGTAAACATGTTAGAGGAAAGTGACCTAAGAAGTATTAAAACTGAGCATCTCAATGAAGAAGAAAAAGAGTGTATTCTGAGACTATTGTATAGATATAAAAATTTGATGTTCAAAGAAGGAGATCAACTAACTAATACAAACTGTATTGTACATGAAATAAAAACAGTTACAAACGAACAAATCAATGCCAAATTGTATAGATACCCACCGCAGCATGAGGAAGAAGTCAGGAGACAAATGAAGGAAATGGAAGACCAGGGAATTATCAGAAAAAGTAGAAGTAGGTACAGTTCTCCAATTATTGTAATATCGAAGAAAAAAGATAACTCAGGAAAGCAGAAATTTAGGATCGTAGTAGACTACAGGAGACTTAATCAAATTACAGTAGATGACAAATATCCTTTACCTAATATTGACAGCATACTAGATAAATTAGGAAAAGCACAGTATTTTAGTACAATCGACCTGGCAAAAGGTTACCATCAAATTTTAATGAAAGAAGAAGATATAGATAAGACAGCATTCGTAACTGGATTATACGAATATGTGAGAATGCCATTCGGACTCAAGAATGCCCCCGCAACATTCCAAAGGATGATGAATGAGATTCTTAGAGAATATATTAGCAAAATATGTGTAGTTTACTTGGATGATATATTAATATTCTCAACAACACTGGAACAACATTTGAGTTCACTTGAAAAAATATTTAAGAGATTAGCAAATCACCAGTTAAAAATACAAGCTGATAAGTGCTCATTTATGAAGAAAGAAACTGAATATTTAGGACATGTGCTAACCAATGAAGGAATAAAACCAAACCCTAATAAAATAGAAGAGATAAAAAAATTAGAACTTCCGAAGACTGAAAAGCAGTTAAGAGGATTTTTAGGCATGACAGGGTATTATAGGAAATGTATAAAGAACTATGCTAAAGTTGCACATCCAATGATTAAGTATTTGAAAAAAGGTCAGAAAATTAACACAAATGATCCACAATATATTAACGCATTTGAAACTTTAAAAATATTGATAGTATCACATCCTATACTTAGATTTCCAAATTATGATAAAGAATTTGTAGTAACTACGGACGCAAGCGACCATGCAATTGGAGCAGTTTTATCACAGGAGGGACATCCCATCTGTTACGTTTCAAGAACTTTGAACAACGATGAGAAAAACTATAGTACAACGGATAAAGAATTTCTGGCAATAGTGTACTCAGTAAACTATTTTAGACCATATCTATATGGACGAAAATTCAAAATTGTTACTGATCATGTCCCAATAAAGTATTTAAACGCCAAATATAAAGGAAAGGAATTTTCGCAGAGAAATTAACGATGGATATTAAAATTGCAGGAGTATAATTACAAAATTGAATATTTAAAAGGAAAGGAAAATAAAGTTGCAGATTTCCTAAGTCGAATTGAACATAGCGCTCTAATTAGCGAGGATAACAGAAGTGAATCCAACATGGACCTTTCTGATACTCAACATTCAGTAGAAGAGCAATTGTTAAATCATATAGGAATCAAAAATGAGATTGTAAATAAATACAAGACGCAAATAATCTTAACATATAATGTGTCTAAAGAATTTGACATTCTGCACAATAGAAGAATAATTTATTTAAATCCTTTAGACGAAGAAAGTAAATTACAAGACGTCCTAAGAAAACACATAAAATCAGGTACAATAGGTATATATTCGGAAGTCCAAGACCATGAATATAACAAAATTCAACAAATATTAATAGACATGTATGACGGAAATAAGAAGATAAAATTTGGCTGCGTTCGGTATCGTCAAATGATCATCAATCAACTGCGTCAGTTGCAAAATTGATTGTTGCAGCTTGCAGAAATGACTAGTTTGACCAAAGCAAGCTGCTTTCGCCAAAATTTGTTCTGCAAATTTGACGGATGCCGAACGCGATACAAATGTTATTGCAAAATGGAGGTGTGCATGTCATGGCAAGACATTTTATTTCTTATTTTAAGAAATAATGAGGAATTTCAAGGTAATTGTTTCGTTAAATCCAGAAATAAAAATAGGATTAAAAAACGATTAATATTACTAAATTTATTACACCAATTGAACACAAGAAGTGTTATTCCCAAAGTCAGTAATTACTGTAAAATTGTGAGAACTTTCAGCGATGATGTCTTTTACAGTCACTTCAGAATGAAAAGGGACATATTTGAGGTAAGTACATTTAATGTTAGTATTTGATAATTAATTGAAGGAAAATGTTCCACTTTTTTAGAAATTAATTTGTGCTTTACAACCATTTTGGTCAGCGGGAACTAGTCATCCGATGACATCTTTGAGGGAATCATTACTTATAACAATCTGGGCATTGGCGAATCAAAGTTGTTTTAGAGATTTGTCGGACAGATTCAACAGATCAAAAAGTACTATTCATTCGATATTTTTCAAAATGTGCAAATTGATAATAAGGAATTTAACGTATATATATGTAAACTGGCCTTCTACACCGGAGGAAATTAACAAAGCGGTTGAAGAATTTTCTTTTCTACGTCCAAGAGGATTCCCTAATGTAATAGGAAGCATAGACGGAACTCATATAAAGATTAAAGCTCCTGCTGAAGATACCATCAGTTATTACAATAGAAAGGGGTTTCACTCTATAATAGTGCAAGTAAGTAAAATGCAAAAAATATACCATTTATTTGGTATACGAGGAAATCAATTTAATTTTAGGCTGTCGCTACTAGTGATGGATCTTTTTCTAATGTGTTCTGCGGTTGGCCTGGAAGCTCACATGATGCGCATGTTTTTAGAAACAGTCCTTTAGGAATCAGCCTTCTGAATGAGACTATTCGACTACCATCAGATGTTAACTTAGTGGGTGATTCAGCGTACCCACTGTTCAATTTCCTAATGGTGCCTTATAAAAACAATGGATGTCTAACAGAAGCACAAAAAACATACAACCGAGAATTATCTTCTACTAGAGTCATTGTAGAGCAATCGTTTGGGATCCTAAAGAAAAAGTTCAGAATCTTGAATTAACTAAATTTTCAGCATCTTAGTAACATTAAATATGTAGTTTTATCTTGTTTTGTGCTTCAAAACTTTATTATAAAGGAAGGAAAAGAAAGCATCCACATGTACGAAAATCGGTCGGAAATTATCGAAGAATCTGACGATAGGAATGATAATGACGATAGCGCTGGAAGTGCAAGAACGAATGAGATCTGATTTGTAACTTGATATCGGGATAAAATAAAAATAAAAGCAGTTTCAATGCGAAAAAATCTTTAATTTCCGAATATATTTTTCAAAACAGAAATTTTTTCTTTCTCTAAAGCTAGCTTATCTTTTTCGATTTGAATTTTGTCCCGTTCAATTTGAACATATTCATCGTGTTTTTTCTGCTCTTCTTCGTCCATTTTCTTCATATAGTCTAAAATTTCCTCCTGAACAGATTTCTTCTTCACCGACGTTTCGTAGTTCTAGTGTTTTCTTCACTTCGGTGTGACAAATCAAAGCTACTGTTCGAAAGTTCCAACGTGTCTATAAGATTGTCCATCGGTGGATTGATAGAATGTCTTTCTCCATAAACGCGATCAAATTCCTCAAAATATTGCTAGTGAGTTGCTCCCCTTCCTGAACTGTTGTTTCTTGTTTTTATCCTCTTATACGTCATCAAGTTTGTAAATTTTCGACTCAAATCATCAGAGCTGTAGGGAAATTCAGGAACATTTTTCTTCATTTCCCGCAAAACATCCTGCCAACGACTTTTTTTTGATTTTGTTCCCGTTTGAAACAAATCCTCTTTTCCCAATCTGGTTGATAGCAATAGCTTCATGTACCTTGCTGGCCAAATATTAGCGTTCTCTGCACTGTAAAATAAATATTTCCAAAATTAATAATGTTTGTACTTTTAAATAAATGTATAGTTACCTATTTTCATCCATATCTTCCTTTTAAAAGTTCACAAATTTTCAAATGTCAATAGTGCAGGACAATTATTCACACTGCAAAAGTTGCAGGAATTTTTGATGCCGGTGCATTACCGAACGCTTGACAATAGTCAGTATGCATTGCCGAACGCATGATTATTGTCAAATGCAATACCGAATGATTTGCGTCTACTGCCCTGCAAATGACGATACCGAACGCAACCTTTATCAAAGCTACGATACGAGCAAGAGACATTGATACAGAAGAAGAATGCCATAAACAAATTTCAATTTATCACCACAAGGAATCACTACATAGTGGAATAAACGAAACTTATAACACCCTCAAAGATAAAATTTATTATTCGAAATTGATGGAACATAAATCATTAATAATAGGTAATTGTGAAGACTGTCAAGGTATCAAATATGATAGAAATCCAATAAAACCTAAGTTTCATATTACACAAACTCCAACCAATAAAAATGAAATAATACATTTAGATGTATTTCATTATTTGAAACAAACCTTTGTGACTATTATAGATAAATTAACGAAATTCGTAGTAGCATATCCATTAACAGATAAAAATTGGACAAAGAAAATTGCAGTATTAGAAATGTATTTCGCAAGTTTTGGCAAACCAAAACAAATCACTATGGACAATGAATTTAAATCGGAACATGTCATTAAGTACTTAAGAGAGAAATGCATTGAAGTGCATTGGAAGAAACCAAACAGTCACACAGGAAATGCCGATATAGAGAGACTACATTCAACTTTAATCGAAAAGATACACGCCATCAAGGACGAAGTGCTAATAGAACATAAGATTCAGATAGCAGTAGGTAGCTACAATGACAGATACCATTCAACCATTAAGATGACGCCAAGAGAAGCAACTCAATTAAATGACCTTAGCACAGTAATAAAAAAATAAATAACTACAAACATAAAATAATAAATAAAAGAAACGCGAATAGAGAAGATTATCAAGAAAAAAGGAAAGAAGGATATATAAAAAACTATAAAAGACTGAGACATAAAGATAAACCCTATTTTAGAAAATATAAATTAACTCAAGTTCATCCCATAAATATTAAGAGACCAACAAAATTTGCAGATCAGTTGGATGTTAAGGTGGACAATTCTAGGGATACTGACGATGACAGTACAAGATATACTAGACCACTTAAAAACAATTCAAAATAATATTCATATATATGTATATAAATGAACATTTCAACAAAACAGTTACGAATTTAAAAATGTTAATAGAGCAAGATAGAGTGAAAATTTTAGATGCAATGAATACTGTTAACAAGCAGAATAGAAAATTAAATTAAAAAATTTTAACTAAAATTAAGGTACTTACAAAATTAAGTCAATCAAATTTTAGATAATAGCGGAAATAGCTAAAAATGACATATTACACCCAAGCGTTAACATGAATTAGAAGCATACCAGGTAGATTTTCATAAGCTTAAATTGTTAAAAACAGGAATTTTAAGATATACAAATGATTTTCTGATTTTTGCCGTAAAAATTCCAAAGGATTATATTATAAAAGAATTGCAATTAATTGTACCAATCCCAAATAAAGAACAATTAGAAATAAACGAAGAAAAAGAACATGTTGTAGAAATAAATAACAAACTGTATCATTACGATGAGCAATTGTCATTAAAAGAATTAAAGTTAAGTAAAACATGTATCACAACCCATCAATGTGATTATAGAAATAATAATGTTACTACTATAGAAAAAATTGATGATGAAACTATTTTATTAACTAATATGAAAAAAGAAAATTTAACACATAATTGCGACAATAGAAAAATTATACTTGAAGGAAATTATTTAATGAATTTCAATAATTGTACCGTACAAATAAAGGATCAAACATTTCATAACAACAAATTTGTAATTTTAGATAAATATTATTATCCCGCTGAAAAACTATTTATCATTAATAATAAACCAATTAATTTGACTAAGTTGAATATAGATAATTTTGAAAATATCTGTACCCAATCAACGAATCAGAATCCCGCAAAACGGTCCACATTTTCAATTTAATTTACCTAACCCACTTACTCGAAATATGCCCTTTGGTAATCCACACATTAGATTTCAAAATAACTCATTTCAACAGAATCGCAATCCCTTCTTATTACCTAAAATAAATACTAGCCCTCAATTTCCACAGCAAAATAATAATGTTTTCTCAAGACCAAATAACACGCCTCTACCTAAGCCGGAACCTATGGATGTCAGCTCCGGGAACAACCATCTTCGTCAGAAGACGGCCTTCTCCTTTAATAATAAACGTTAACCGGGGTTCAAATAAAAGTCGATCCTTTAAACTTAAACTTCAAATTCTATTTGCGTGTTTCCTCGTCCTACTCCAAATAGCAACTAACTTTACAGACAGACAGTATTTAATACTTCATATTGCATTTTTAGAAAAGATAAGTGTATGAGTGTATGAGAGTGAGATGGGCTTCAGCAGCTTTTCGCAACATCCTCGCCGGCCGGAAGATCTCGCGAATCCAACTCTAGCGGGTATAAAAATTGCACAGGACGTCTCAGTTCAGCACCATTGGGCAAGATCAGTAGGCACGAACGAATCTTCCCGTCCCGTCCGGGATGAACTTCTTTGACCCTAGCCAACTTCCATAAAATTCGAGGCAGGGAATCATCTCTCAGCAAAACAACATCATTTTCCCTAAGCCGGGTTGAAGCTTCTGGCTTCCCTCGATGTAGAGATCTGAGTTGTAATAAATATTCATCTCGCCAACGCTTCCAGAAAAAATTAAGTGATTTAAGTCTCTCGTTCCACTGTTGCTGAATTTGCTTACAATCCGCTGCGGGCGCAGTTTTCGTCACGGTCCCTGAGGGAACAGTCGTTGAGGAATATCCGAGTAAAAAATGTGAGGGTGTCAAAGGTGAAAGGTCTAGCGGGTCACTCGATAGGTAGGTTAGGGGTCTGGAGTTAATGACAGATTCCACCTCTGTCAACAATGTCTGAAGCTCATCAAAATTCAAGATAGAACGGCCAATTGTGATCTTTAATAAGTCCTTCACGCTGCGCACTAATCTTTCGTAGAAACCGCCCCACCAAGGCGCTCTTTCAATGATAAATTTCCATCGAATTCCTTCATTACCTAGAAACCCTTGTATTATTTCACCTTTTATAAGTCCGATCAGTTCCAGGAGTTCTTTAGCAGCGCGTTTAAATGTTTTAGCATTATCGGAATATATAACTTTAGGCTTACCCCTTCTTCCGATGAAACGTCGGATTGCCATTAAGCAACTTTCAGTTGACATGTCACCCACTAGCTCCAGATGAATTGCCCGTACGGTGCCGCACGTAAAAAGCAGAATATACACTTTCTTCGTTCCTTGTTTCTTCGAGTCGTCCCTCACATAAAGCGGTCCAGCGAAATCAACACCTGTAGTATAAAACGGTCTCACGGTTTGAATCCGATCCTTCGGTAAAGGTGCGAACGGTTGAGAGGCTGGCCCAACTTTTAGTCGCTTGCAAATGACGCATTTGTTGATCAAAGATTTTACTAACTGTCTCGCCTGAACAATCCAAAATTTGTTCCGGAGCTCGGTCAAAACCGCACTCGTTCCACTATGCATCATTCGTAGGTGTACGTCTTTGACAATCAACTGGCTAATCACGTTTCGCTTGGGTAGAATGATAGGACAAACATCATAACCATCAGCTTGATTCGGAGGTATTCGGCTAGTCAAGCGCAAAATGTTATCCTTGTCGAGTTTAGGGTTTAGCATCAGAATCGGTGAGGATTGCCCGATTGGTTTTCCTTTGAGTAAAGAATTAATCTCTGCACCGTACTCCGTGCGTTGGGCATACCGTAGCCAGTACTTTTCAGCTCTATCAAGATCTTCGGCTGAAAGGACAGAAGAATGGTGGATTTTCCCTTTTAATTTATCAATAAAGCGCAGACAGTGTGCTGTAACGCGTAACAGTCGCTTCCAATTACTGTAGTCGCCAACCTGGAGTAGAGGCTCAGCTAAAAGAGAACTATCAAAAGGGGAACTAGTTTGTAAGGCAAGTACCTCCTTGGGAATTTTCAATTGGGTTTCGTCTTGTGGTAATTCCCCATAACTATTCGCTAGCCACTCTGGCCCATGAAACCAAAACTCCGAATGCGACAAGAAATTCGCTGATACGCCTCTCGTTACCAAGTCTGCCGGGTTATCTTTCCCGGGACAATGTCGCCACTCCAAATTTGTCGTTAAGGCTCTTATTTCTTGCACTCTATGCGCCACATACGGATTCCATTTGCTTATATCACCAGTGATCCAATGCAGGGCTATCTTTGAATCAGTCCATAACATAACTCGTTCAAAGGTCGTTGTACAAACCTTGATTATATAAGCTGATAGACGGGCTGCAATTAGTGCTGCAGTAAGCTCTAGCTTTGGGAGCGTAAGATCTTTAGTCTTGTTTAACTTCAAGGGCGCTACTCGGTTCTTTGAACATAACAAATTGACCTTCGATTGGCCATGTACATCCGTGGTCTTTATATATGCCGCAGTGCCATAGGCGTTGATGCTCGCGTCTGCGAATAGGTGAAGCTCACAGCCAGAAAACGCTATTTGGGCCCATACGCACCTTGGTACATGAAAACATTTAAGATTTATGACGTCTTTGCAGTAGCCGCTCCAAGTTGCAAGCAGTTCACCAGAAAATTCTTCGTCCCACTCTAAATTTTTCTTCCAAACCTGCTGAAATAGAATCTTCAACTTCACGATGAATGGCCCGAGAAATCCCAGAGGATCATAGAATCTTGATATCACTTGTAGTACGCTCCGCTTTGAGGCATAGGGAGTCTTCGCTAAAAATTCTTCAACTGGAGCTATATCAACAGCCAATTCGTCTGTATGCACGAACCACAAAAGACCCAGAACTTTCTGTAAATCCGGTAACTTTTCGCTTTTCAAAATTTCCGCTCTGATTGTAGGACAATTGCTATTCCATTTCCTTAAATTCATGGACGCGTTCCTTAAAATTGTCGTCGCTTCCCGATAAATTAGCATAGCCTCTTCCTTGGTGTTAGTGCTACATACCAAGTCATCCATATAAATAGACTCCGTCAATAAGGCTGTTGTTTTTGGATACTTATCCTTTTCTTCCTTGAAGTGTTTTTTCAGCGTCACGCTTAGGAGAAAAGGCCTGGAAGTTACGCCAAAAGTAACACGTGTCATTCTGTAAATCTGCGGCGGAGGTAAGTTTTCGGTTGATTTTATTTTACTCGCATACCAATAAAACCGATGCACCTCTCGGTCCTTTTCGCTAAGCATTATTTGTAAAAATGCCTTTTCGATATCAGCAATCAGGCCAATACACCCTAAGCGAAAATTGAGCAATATTTTTAAGACGTCTGGTAATAAATTAGTTCCTGTCAACAGCTGATCGTTAAGTGATTGACAGCTTTCTGCGTGAGCAGACGCATCGAAGACTATGCGAATCTTTGTTGTCGCTTTGTCTTCACGATAAACGGCTCGATGCGGCAGATAATAACAGCGTTCCGGCGCAGACTCTTCTCGGACCTTTTCTGCGAACCCAGAAGTTATGAATTCACGCATTGCATCATCGTAAGCGAGTAATTTGGAGGGTACTCTACAAAGATTCTTAGTTAAAGTTTTAAATCGTATATATGCACCTGCTTTATTGTCATCAAGCGTGGAATTGCTGTCCTTCCATGGTAGAGATACTTCGTATCGATCACCCTTCTTTAAGATGAATTCTTTTGCATAATTCTCAGTGAAATATTCCGCTTCATCCGCATGATTTTTTATCCCCAACGAGTCGAGATCCCAGAATTGTTGCACCGTCGAATCGCTTAGAGCATTTACGTGGAAGGATACCGCAGACAAACCGCAACAAAAACGTTCCGCATCAGCAGAAGCAGGGCCTTGCAGCGTCCAACCGAATACGGTGTTGATAGCCATCAGTCGATCGGAAATTTGCTCATAGTCGCCAGTTAAAATCTTCCAATAATTATCGGCTCCAATTAATAAACCGATACCTTTCTCTGGGTGACAATTAAAGGGGCGAGCATCAGCCAGCAAGAACTTGGAAAAATTCGGCTCACTCACTGCCGGCATAGGCAAAACGACAAAACAAATCTCCGGCACAACGATAGCGTCGAGCACCACTACATCGGAACTGTGCTGACTCTTCAAACATAATCGCACACAATTGCAGAATTTCGGTGGCGTGCGTTTCTCGGAACCAAACGACATGATGCTAAGTCTCTGCGTGCGTATGACCGGTAAACTTAGCTTTTTGGCAACACTTTCTTTTATATAGGTCAATTGGCTGCCGCCATCCAGGATGATACGCACATAAACACTTTTAATTCGTTCTTCGTCCATTGCAAAAACGGATGCCGTTTGCAAATAAATGTCATCTGAGCGCCGCACTGCACTTGCTGCACACAAAGTAGTGCTAGAGTTAACTTCACTAGGCTTCTCGTTCACTGGCTCTGAGGAGAGAGACGACGACGTTTCCTTCTTCGCCTTTGAATAGTTTGGGTCGCATACAGATTGAGCGTGACATCCCTTACACTTTAAACACCTCAGTCGCCTATTGAAGCATCGTTTCGATGAGTGGCCACGGCTAGTGCATCGATAACATCTATTATCTTTCTTCAACATTTCCTTTCTTTGCGCTAATGTGTGTGGTCCGTTGCAATCTCTCGTGTGATGACTCGTAGATTTGCAGAAAAAGCACGAATTTCCGACTGTAGTGGTGAATAACCCGGCGGCTGTTGGATAAGGCTTCGACTGTTTTCGACCTTCTTGCTCATCAAAGGAACATTCTAGGGAATCGGCTTCCCTTTTAATAAATCTCAGGAGCCTTCTGATTTGAGCATCACCGTCAAATACAAAGGAACTGTGACTGTCGATAACTGAAGCAGTACTTTCTGCCTCTAATACTTCTCCCTTATCTTCAGTGCCTTCCTCTGGATGAAGTCGGTGGAAACTAACACGAAGATCTGTCGGCAAGCATCGCAACAGCTTAGATTTCAACATTATAGAGTAGTGATTAGAGGGAACGTCCATTGAATTTAGGGATCGAATGCAAGCCATGACTGTGTTATAAAGACGACGTAAACCTTTAGCATCTGTCTTGGAGGTTAAGGCGGGCAACCCCATTAATTGCTGCATGTTTTTATCCACTAGCTTGTCAACATTTCCAAATTCTTCCTTTAAGAGTGCGATTGCACCGTCATAATTATTAGCGATTGGGGACAAACCTGCGATAGTTTCAGCTGCTCTTCCTTTAAGCGTCGATTCTAGATAAACAAATTTATCCGTCCCTGAAAGGGCCGCATTTTCATGTACAACTCTTCGAAATTGCTCCCAGTAAGGCAGCCAGTCCCGATGATCCCCAGCAAAGGTTTTTAAAGGCAACTTAGGCATTTTAACTGCTGAAGATTTCTCGGCAGAAGCACTGAGACGATTGGTTGAGTTGCTTTGTGTTAGTTGATCGTTCATACGGTAAACTTTATTTAACCGTTGCGTTAACCGCTCGCTAGTGCTGATTGCCTTATCTTCATATTCGGCAATAGCTTCACTTTCCCTTGCAAGGTCCTCAGCTTTAATCGATGGGCGCATATCTTGGTTGGCCTTAATTAATCCTTCATGCGCAGTTTTCAATCTTTGTAAAAATACCGAGAGCTCTTCCACAATATCATCCCAGGTTTCCACGTTCTCGGAAGTCGGGCGGGATGCGTTCGAGAGGAGATACTCATTCGCAGCGTTAACGATTCGCGTAACTTGGCCTCTATAGGTCGAACGGTTTGCGGCCTCCATTAGCTCTTTAATTTGAAGTACGATATTATCGTTCGTTCTTAATCACGGTTAAAGAAACGACCTTCCCGGGTTTCGGCACCATTTAATAATAAACGTTAACCGGGGTTCAAATAAAAGTCGATCCTTTAAACTTAAACTTCAAATTCTATTTGCGTGTTTCCTCGTCCTACTCCAAATAGCAACTAACTTTACAGACAGACAGTATTTAATACTTCATATTGCATTTTTAGAAAAGATGAGTGTATGAGTGTATGAGAGTGAGATGGGCTTCAGCAGCTTTTCGCAACATCTCCCAACAAGCTAATAGGCCCATGCAAAATAACTTTTTCCAGTCTAATCCAAATACTACTCCGAAAATTAATAGCAAAGAATTGTTTAACGTTTCCACCACGACAGAGCCTAACGAGTTCATTTCTCAGCCAGATGAAAATTTTCAACAGTTAGATCAGTACTATGATTACCAAAACAATGACTACAAGAACTTAACGTATCTGCAAACAGATAACGATTATTATAATGCCGGTTACGTACCTAATAATCAAATAAGTGATGAAATTGACGATGCAAATTTTCCTTTGACAGCCTCAACGAACCCATCGGATACATAGATATCAATAAACATGGCTTTGTTCTCCCCTATATCAACATATCTTCGCCTTTTGGCCGACCTTTGAAATTTCTCATTGATACGGGTGTCTCATCGTCATTTATAAACCCCGAATTTTTTAACCCCAGGGATTTCACTGAAATAAATCCCGTTGTCATAACCACAGTTCTGAACCAACATAAACTGAATCAACAAATCACTCTTCCAAATTTTATAGAATTTAATCAGCCGGGAGAAATTCGCTTTTTGGTTTTCAAATTCCATGGATATTTCGATGGCCTTTTGGGCCTTGATGTGCTAACTACTCTGGGAGCCACTGTAGATCTCGCCAACAAAATGTTGATCACGAAAAACGCTATGTTGCCTCTTCAGTTCAAACCTAATTTTATGTCTAGTACGTTGTTCCAGCAAATTCCAAATTAATAACCAAATTACCCGTTGATGTACAAAATGTTGATATATATATTTAAAGCATGAAGATCAAATCTGCAGTCTATATTCCTGAAGCAATTTACACCGCCAAAGACTGGAACAGTTCTATTGAGGTGATAAATTCTTCTAATTCAGACCAAGAAGTATTCGTGGAACAACCGTTAAAGGTAGAAGCATTTACTAATACCAACTATGTTGAAGTAAATAATTTTAATATCGATTGTTTGGAAAATACAGTGCCAGAGACAGATATCAAAAACTTAATTCGTACCGCGCATCTAAATAAAGAAGAGAAAGAATTAGTCCTCCGCATCTGTAAAGAGTATGATGACATATTCTTTAGAGAGAGTGGAAAATTGACCTTTACGAACAGCATTAAACATTGAATTCTGACGACGGATGATATACCAATTTATACAAAATCGTACGATATCCGTACGTACATAAAGAAGAGGTCAGAAAACAGATTAGTAACATGCTGTCCCAAAACATTACAAACAAAAGCATGTACTTCACGACGCTAGATCTTACTAGCGGATTCCATCAAATGGAGATGGATCCAAGGAATGTGCAGAAAACGGCCTTCACTGTAGAAGGTGGCCACTTTGAATATGTGCGAATGCCCTTTGGGTTGAAAAATGCCCCGTCCACTTCAGCGTGTTATGGACAATGTACTCCAAGACTTACAGGGCAAAGTCTGCTTAGTTTATTTAGATGATATTATCATCTTTTCAACCTCCCTTCAAGAACATGGTGAAAACCTAAGAAAAGTTTCCAGAAACTCCGCGAATCGAACTTCAAAGACCAGCTGGACAAATCCGAATTCCTTCATAAAGAAGTCGCTTTTTTAGGACATGTGGTTACAACAGAAGGTATCAAACCTAATACTGATAAGATCAAAAAAATAAAGAACTTCCCTATTCCTAGAACCCAAAAGGAAATAAAAATGTTTCTCGGGCTCTTGGGCTATTAAAGGAAATTCATAAAAGATTTTACCCCTTTCTGAATGTCTAAAGAAAGGTAGGAAAATCGATCTTAATGACCGCTATGTGCATGCTTTCGAAACTTGCAAAAATTTACTTATAAATGACCCTATTCTACAATATCCGGATTTTAGTAAGCCTTTCGTATTAACTACCGATGCCAGCAATTTTGCCATAGGAGCAATTTTATCACACGATCCGATTGGCAGCGATAGGCCAGTCTGTTACGCAAGCAGAACCTTGACAGATTCAGAACAAAACTACTCAACAATTGAAAAGGAATTTTTGGCTATTGTTTGGGCTACAAAATATTTCAGACCCTATTTGTATAGAAACAGTCTTAACATAATCAAAGCCATAAAAAATTTCATGAGCCTTCACGGTGTCCCATCGAAATTAGTAACAGACCAAGGAGCGGAATTCACTTCTAATATTTTTAAAGAATTTTGTAACCAATACGAAATCAAGCTGCACATAACTTCCTTACAACAAAGTTCTAGCAATTCTCCAGTAGAAAGGCTTCATAGAACCCTTACCGAAATTTATAGAATCATTTTCAATAAATGCAAAGAGAAAAATTATAGCTTGGACCACGATGAAATTTTAAATGAAACATTAATTACTTATAACGACGCAATACACTCCACAACGAAACACACCCCATTCGAACTTTTCACCGGTAGAACCTTTCAATTCAACAAATCTATTAAATTCAACAACGAACACGATCACTTAATAAAGCTCAACCAGTATAAATCTGAATTATATCCATCGATTAAAAAAGAAGTAGAAAATCTAATTAACAAACGTATAGCGCATCTTAACGTATCCCGAGAAGAGCCTGAAACGTTTAATGAACAAGAAACAATATTTAGGAAAGAGTTTCGCAGAAATAAGCTAACACCTAGATTTAGCAAACAAAAAATCAAGAAAAATAATAAAGTGGCAGTAATAACTAACAAAAACCAAAAATTACATAAATCAAAAATTAAAAAGAAACGAAAATTTCAGACTAACGACCGGACAGAGACTTGACATACATGACTTACGAGACAGTAAGGGAGTTTTACCAATGAACCTGGGAAAAGCGAGAATCATACAAGGATACAACAACTTTCTTCATATTATCAGATTAGATACGTATAAGGAAAGTATTGATAAAATTAGAGCAAGTATAGATAAATAGGGTACCGACGGAACACTGAATACTCTAAGAACTACTAAAATTAAATTAAATGATTTAGACCAGAAATTAAAATCCCTTTCCCCAAATACTAGAAGTAAAAGAATGTTAGAATTCCTATTGTCAAACCTAGTGTTTATTCGTACTTTCATGTTATCCCAAACAGAACCCAACCTATTCTAACCAAGCCCTACGTTGCCCTTTTCCTCAATGGTATCCTGTTTTATGACCAAAGATGCCAAAAGATAGAAGGAATTTTCTACTGTCACAGAACACTCGGTGAAACGACAGCTACTAATGGAGACTGCATTCGAGGAATCATCAACAACACCCCAACATCATGCGAACTAGTCGAAGCTGAAGAAATAATGGAAATCTACCAACCAGAACCCAACTACATCCTTTTTACTAATATTCCACCAACAAAATTAAATTCAACTTGCGGACACAATCCTGGAGAAATCTCTGGTTCGGGAATACTCTCCTTTCATAGATGTGAAGTCACAATAAACAACATAACCTACGAGGGACAACCCCGAAGATATTGGGATGAAATTCATATTCACCCAATCTTACACAACGCCATCAATTTCACAATCAGCAATGAAAATATCACACTAAAGAAACTTCAGACCTATAGCATAGTGCTAAGATCACGTTCCGGCAGAATTTTGGCAAGTCTCCAATATCTGGTCGTTCTTTTTCCAGCCGAATTTTTCAGTGGAGACGAGTGGAGAAACTGAATGTTTTGTCATGTGGTGACATGACACTAGCAAAAAGAAAGATAAATAAAACAGATATGAGTGATGAATTATTCGGAATTATTATATCCATGGCTTCTTTTGTAAAAGTATTAGTGGATGACGAAATAATAAAACAAAGAAAGGATTCATCCATATCTGTAAACGAACGCACACATCAGATAAGTCAGTCAAATTCGTTTGGCGGAAATTCAGAACGACGTGGATGGTTAAAATTCAAGCAGAATTAATGGAGACTTGTCGGAGGTGCCATTTTAATGGCAAACATTCATTTAAAATTTTGCTTCTAAACTTAGTGCAACTTTGGCCGAATTGTCGACCGAATTTCTGCCAGAAGACTTGATCCGGCAAAATTTTCATATAAAATTCTGCCGGAACGGGATCTTAGTACTACGCTTATAACTTCAATAATAGTGAATCCATCAAAACGTTAGAAATCCGAACATATCAAAAACATCAGTTCGTCTTCACATCAATTGCTGCACTTGGAATCCTGATAGTCATAACCATAGTTTACTTCTCCATCAAACTCCGGAAGCAGGTCATCCAGATTTCTTCTTCCATACCAGCTCCAGTAACGGCACAGTTCCTGTCACCGCCGCTTTTCTCTAAGGGGGGAGGAGTTACGGCCCTTGCCTAAGGTGATTAGTCATGACCACCGCCTAAGGTCATTCCCATTTCTTTATTCTCAATTCTTCCAATTTCCCAATTTCCCAACTCACCCAATTTTGCAATAGCTGAAGAAGCGGTGTCAATTTTTTAGACGCTACCTCAGCAATATAGGAATCATTGACTTATTACTTATTGTATCAGCAAATTATTGAATAGAATAAAAGCGTAGGGAAAGTCAGTTAGCCAGTTCTTAGTGAATCAAGTTGTGAAATTGTACCGAAATCTAAGAATAAAAATTCCAAATAACAAACGAATTTTTTTTATTTTTTTTATTTAAACCAATGTAAAGTAACTTAACTCGCGCGCGCTTCGTCACTTCCTGTTACGCTAGTTCCATCCCTTTTCACGAAATTATACCCAAAACCGAGAGTAAAGATATTACATATCAAAAGGGAATCAGCGGAACTATTAAAGAGGCGCGTCGTCTTTGAGCGTAAGCCAGTTACATTGGCGAAGTAGAGGGACAGTTCGGCGATATGTTTTTTGGCAAGGCATCGAGTCCGGCTGCCCTCGTTCTGGATTTAGGAACAAATTCTCGGACAATAGAATTGGTGGGCCAAATTGAAGGAGAGACCACTGCCGAGAACAGATCATCCAGTACAAACACCTTTAAAAAGGCTGAGAAGGAGTGGCCGTTCCGATTGTGGAGGGGTGTGATACGCTTGCATGCAACCAGTCCTCTCGAAGCACTCTCATGCGTTGAAATATGTTCCTTGATCTCGTCCTCTGTAGTATCCGGGTGAACCCTAGATATGAAGATCGCACGCGGAGCCTTGGCTGGGCGGATCGTAGTAGTGAATTTATTAGTGGGTTCAGCACTAGTGAGATCGTTCTGAGGAGGTGGCGCCGGGTTCGAAATTGAAGAATTGAAGTAGACTCAGATGGAACAACTGCAGAGGACGGAGTGTCTGCATTACGGTCCAGGAGAATCTTAAGAGCTGATGAAGCGAAGGACATGGCAGGCCTCGCAGGTAATCGAGCCGTCAGGGCCAATCTTCGTACCGCGCTTAAGGCAGGAGGCATGGAATGTATTGCGACAAACACCCATGCACTCGATTTTAGCGTCAGTTAAAGGCTCTGAGCGAACCTTACATACAGCCATAGTCAACAACACGAAGAAACAAAAGACAAACCAAAAAAACAGTCAGCCGAAAAAATGTTGAAAAGAAGAAACTGTTGACAAGCCCTGATCAGCGGGGATCAGAACCAATTATGGATAGGCGGCGAGATGATGCAGAAATATGTTGGTTGGAGCCCGAGATGATGTATGGATCGTGTCACAGCTCGATGATCCAGATGGGAAGAGCAGGAACACTGGCGGCCTCAGTCCACAGCAAGCCAGGAAAGACCCAAAAGTAGGCAAGATCAGGTGTGCAGTCACAAAGCCTCGGCAGAGGCATATACTAAGAGATATACCTTAAAAGAAAATGCAATCCGGCAGAGGCAAAAACTCCAGCCTTCGGAAGCGATGGGTCGGGGCAAGAACAGGAGCCAAATCCAGGAGAAGACGGGCACTCCGCAGAAAATCTCCAAGCCGCACGCAAAGCGAAGGACACGATGAAGTCCAAGCAAACAAAAAAGCGAAAACGAAAACACCAAAAACAGGCAAAACAATCAAAAATATAAAGAGCAGCTGTCAACTATATCGATGTATACGGTGTTGTAGTTTATTCTCCGAAACGGTTTGACCGATCGCTCTGAAATTTTTACCACAGCTTTATCACATGTATGGGTATCGTGTATACTAGGATTATTTTTTTTATTAATTTTTAACATTTTTTTAAATTGAAAAATCATGAAAAAACAATGTTTTTCGAACATTTTCTTTTAAGTAGCCGCCATTTTCTTATTTTTGCATAAAAATTAATAATTCTAGTATACACGATAGCCACTGGCACACTTAATCTAAATTTTCCTGGTTTTTGTATTTCAGGGATATTTCCAATAAGAAATCAACCACTCCGTTGACATAGATTTTTTTTATATGCCTACACGAATTCCGCCATTTTTAATATATTTATTATGATAAAATAAAAAATAAACCTTTTTCGTATTCGTTAAGAATGTTTTCGTTTAGCCTAAAAAGAATTGAAGCGATATATAATTTGGGCGCTGTAAAAAAAATTCCCAAAAAAAGCTTAATTTCCAGGCTTTTAAACTAGGATGAACCCTTAATAGAAGCTACAGAGATAGACTTAAATTATGACTAAAACTAAATAGTTTAACCTAAATTATGAATATATTACGCTTAAGGGAAGGTTTGCCTAGATGGAAATCAAAGACGGCAGAGTTGTTAACCTTCCGTAGCATTCTAGAGAAGGGTTCGAAGTGGCCATAGTTAGTTCGGTGATGGTCAAGGCGAAAGGTGGGGAAGGATCTAACGCTGCGGGGGTTAGTGTTAAGGGAGATGCGTTGAAGGAGGTCGGGACAGTCAATGGAACCTGCAAGGACCTGGTGAACGAAGACAATATCGGCGACATCATGACGAGTGGCTAGAGATTGAAGGTCGATTAGTTTCAGGCGGTTTTCGTAAGGATGAAGATTGAGGTGATCTGCCCATGGAAGGTCACGGAGGGCGAAGCGGATGAATCTGCGCTGGACCGATTCAATCCGGTTGAAGACAGAGGATTGATAGGGAAACCAAACTTGACAGGCATACTCAAGGAGGGGTCGGACAAAGAATATGTAAAGTGATTTGGTGACAAAGGGATCGGAGAACTCCTTAGACCACCGTTTCACGAAGCCGACAGCAGAGTTGCCCTTGCTGACAGATTAGTCAATATGGGAACGGTAGTTGAGTTCACTACTGCATATGACACCTAGATCAGTGAGGGAGGTGACTGATGGGATGGATTCACAAGATAAGCTTTAGGATCTGGGAGATGTGGAGGTACGCTTCCGGGAAAAGGTAATCGCTTGGCATTTATATATGTTGAGATCAAGAAAGTTTTTTTCACATCAGGTACGAAAATTATCTAGGTCACTTTGGAGCAATAATGAATCGGATGTGTTGGAAACTTGTGTGAAGATTTTCATATCGTCAGCATAGATTAGGATGTCAGAGTGTTTGAACATTCACGACATCATTAATGGACAATATGAAAATGAAATTGTTTATTAATTATTGTTAGACAATGTAATATTAAGAAACTTAATAATTTATTGACCAGTAATTTTATGAAAGTCAAAATAGAGAATTTGGGTCCAAACACTAGCAAAATTTATTGCTCCAATAATGCTGAGCGCATAAGCCTTATGGAGGTTTTAGAGGTGAAGGAGATTGATTTCTATAAATATTAGGCCATTGACGAGAGGCCGGTGAGTTTGCTTTTAAAGGGTTTGTAAGAGGATTATGAGAGTTCTGATGTCATTGAGGAATTTGGAAGACTTTTCCCGAATATTGCCCCTACTAAGGTAAACAGATTTGAAACGCCCTATTCAGTGTTTGAGATGCCAGCAATATGGTCATCTGGCGATTAATTGTGCGAGGCGTGAGATGTGTAGGAGATGTGCTGGGGAACACCCGACAGGAAAATGTCCCCTCAAGGAAGACATTGAAGCAGCGAGATCTTGTATTAATTGTGGACAAGATATGGCCACCCCTCAATTTATAAAGGCTATCCAAGGTATAAGAAATATTTGGAGAGAAGGAAAGATAGGGTTATAGAGCAGAAAAGGAACAGGCTGCAGAAGGATCAAATGATTAGAGATTATGGGGTTAGGGATGGATTGAGCTATGGTGATGTGCTGAGAGGGGCAAAGGGTTTTGTTCGGGTGTTGGGATTGGTGTTTTTGGAGGACTCGCTGGACGTGGTGGTGCGGGGGGACAGTATGGGTCGGTTTTTTGGTCTATCTCAGGATTTGTTTGGGTTGCCATTGCAGGCTCTCTTCGGTAAAATTGATCAATTTATGATTAAATATGACAACTATAATTCGCTGATAGAAAAACGCAGGGCTTTTTTAATGTTTCTCATGGAGCTTTGTTATGCTGGGTAGGGGTCTTAATCAAAATAAGTAGACAAAATTCGTTTTTAGAACTGAATGTGCAATCTATCATAAGTAACTATAGGAGCTTGGAGTTGTTTGATATGATGAAGTGTATGGGCCCTGATTTTGTTATGATCTCCGAAACTAAACTTGGTGGCAGACATACATATTGTTACGAAGCCGGCCTGTAAAATAGTCGATTATTAGGCGTAATTAAATTGCTTTGGGTAAAACTTACTTACCACTCAAATTGGCAAGGGCGAGGAACTGGCCTAAAACGAAACATTGCCGGAAGGGCGAGGATGGCCATTTTCTTTTCGCTTCTTCGTTTTTCCGGGGATCTCTCTTGCTCTAGCGAAAAAAGTGTGACAGCGGTGAAGTGCAGACGAACCTGATCCTGCGAAATAAAGCAAAGAGAAGAATTTTAATTGTGGAAAAATCGGAGTACAACTCGTAGAGTGCGTGGAGTTTACGACTGCCCCTAGCGAATAGGCAAACGAAATTGGATTTTCGGAATTCCCTGACCGTCCCTGAACCCGGATTCAGCTCGGACCGTGGCCAGGTGGGCCCTTCTTACGGTGAGTACCCGCTGCCTGAAAAGAAGATTTGGTATTTGCGACCCTCTCGGAAAAAATCTGAAATATAGTCGATTAGAGTTCCTTTCGTCGGTTTAGCTAGCCAATTTACCGGGTGGTCTCCCCTTTTGTTTGCCCCCTCCGATCCGCGGACGTCCAGGGTTCCGCCTGGTCGCAGCCGCTCCCAAGCCTATTCGCGCTAGAACCTCGCGACAGGTAAAAGCCAGCGCCGACAGATCGGGCTAAATCTTTTCCATTCCCCGAAATCACTTGTCCGCTGTCCTTGGTACGGGCCCCGCTGACCGAGCGCCGCGGCGAACAGCTGTCGAGCATAACCCCCTCAACATAGTGGGAGGGGAAATCGTCTGCCCTTGAATCGACGCACGCCCACCGGGCGCAACCGCGCTTCCAACGTCACTGCGGTCAGCCTGTAGGAGAAGCAGACTTACCTGTGGGTGCCTCCTGGCGACTAAGGGATCCCTGCGATCCTCCCAGCATCCTACAGGGAACTCCCCGAGGCGAACACTTTTCGCACTGCGCGCATTGCGCCACTCACCGACACCATAGCTCCACAGCACTCGGGACGAATTCCCGATTCCCGGACGTCGAGCGGGAATTCCTGCCAACACAACGCGAGAACTAAGTACTTCCCGTCGCGGACTAACAAGTGCCAAGCGCGGCGGCACTCCAGTTGTTTACGCCCGAAGCCTCGAACTGACGCTACGCACACAGCATCACGAGATCTGCGCCTGCCACGCACACACAGCGCCTTGCGCCTCAGCTACTCTGTGCGTGCATAGCCAAAAGCTTAGCCGCGGCCGCGCCGACTCTGTGTGTGTACATTCTTGCCCGTCTAGCGAGTGCAGGGTTCGGTAAACTCAATTTGAGTTTATAGCGAAAAGTCTCCCTCTTTCATCTTGTGCGTACCTCCTGCCTCGGGGCACATCGTTGACCGAGCCAAGGGGTAACAATATGTATAATTATCCGGGTTATGAGATAATGACAAATGATTGCGGGCAAGGGGTTGCTCTGTTTATTAGAAGCGGTATTGAGTCAAGAAGAATCTATGTTGCGGGGGTTTGTGTTCGAGTGAGGGCGAATATAAAGAGGGTTCTGATTAGTTCTATACATATGTGCTTTATCTGAAGATCTGTCGAGGGTGCTGAGCGATTGGAGATGTGTGTGGTGGGTACGATGCTGTGGTGGTTGGAGGTAAATGTGAAACATACAGAATGGGATAATGAGGTGAATAATACTATGGGAAACTTTATGTGGAATTGGTTGAAAGGGGATGGAGCGGAGTTGGGCTTGGACACATCTTTCCGCGGACACCTACTTTTCCTCAGGGGGCATCAGTTCTGGACTACTTTCTGTCGACTGAGGGCGGATCTAGGGCTCTATTCAATAGTTATAATACGGTTGAATCTTTCTCCGATCACTATGCTCTAAGATTGGTGGTTGTGCTAGGGGACTGCGGTTTCAATGAAGGTTCTCGTAATATAGTTGAAAGTTTTAAGGAGGTAAACTGGAAAGAATTTAAAATGATCTGCAGAATGAGTTGACTGAGCTGCCTCCAATTAGCCGGAATATCGGATAGGGAGTTTGAATTCCGTGGTGTTGGTAGTTAAGGAGAAATATGCTAGGAAAGTGTCCCCCGGAGACTGGAAATATTCACATCTGCCCGAGGATATTACGACCTTAATTAAAACTAGGAAAATTTGGAGCAGAGAGCTTAAAAAGCTTTTCCATAGGACCCTCAACAGGAATAGTACGGAGTATAAATCTCTCTCCTGTAGAATTGGTTGCCTGAAGAAGATCATTAGAGATAGGATCACTTCTTATAACAATAATCTCTTCAGGGAAAGATTGAGCAAGATTAAACCGGGACCGGAAGCCTACAAGGAGATCTTTAGGATTACAGTAAAACATAGGAAGACGATACCGGATACTGTTAGGGTCGGTGACAGAGATTGTGTCTGTAATTAGTATAAGTTGAGGGCCTTTGAGGATTTTTACAGAGTGTTATATGAGGATAGGGTCGTGGAATTGACCAGGCACTAATTGGTGAGGTTAACCGAGCATTTTTCGAGACGAATCACTCGGGTCCTAATGGGCAGATGTTGCCGCTGGTGGTGTTCAACGTGACTAAAATGCGTTGAAGCATGACGACCCTTTTTTTGTGACATATAAGAGAATTTCCTCTATTATAAAGTACAGAATAAATGGTAAGAGGTCCAGCGGCCCTGATGGAATTTATAATTTTATTATTAAAAGGTTTCCGTCGAAGGCGTTTAAGTTCTTGACAATTATTATTAATCGCTGCCTGAATAACTTTTATTTCCCATCTGTGTAGAAGGTGTTCAAATTGATCCCTATTCAAAAAAATAAAAAATCCAACAACGTAGGGAACTTTAGGCCTATTCAGCTCCTTTCTAATCTGGGTAAGATTTTGAAGAGGATTGTTGCGGACGAGTTGGACTTTTTTATGGAGGAGGAGAGGATCATTCCTGATCACCAATTTGGTTTTAAATCTGGGTACTCCACCAATCATGCAATCCTGAAGCTGCATTCCGAGGTTACTGAGAATTTAAGGAAGAAGAAGTGAACAGTTGTATTTGCATTAGATGCAGAAAAAGCATTTGATAGAGTTTGGACAAGTGGGCTGATATACAAAATGTTGGCAACTCGGTGCCCCCGCAGCTGATTAAAATGTTTTTGAGCTTTTTTTCAGAGAGAGGACTGAGGGTGTCGTTTGAGGGAGAGATGTTTGACCCGGTGCGGGTATACTCGGGGGTTCCACAGGGCTCGATTACTGGACCTAAACTGTACAATTTTTTCTTTTGGATTTTCCCCATGTCAGAACGGATTTGGATGGTAGAGTAATGTCGGAGGCCATTTTATATGCCGATGATACCGTGATCTTTTTGGGCCATAAGGATCCTCTCAGTGCGTTAGAAGAAACCTCGAAGCGCACGTTGGGGAGATAAAAAATTTCTATGAGACCTGGGGTATTAAACTTAATGTAGGTACCAAAAACCGAATTAATTTGTTTTAGAAACTCGTCGGGTAGGGGCCCTTCTGGTGTTGTGAGAAAGAGTAGGGGTTTGGGTTTGTTAATTGATCAAGTGGAGATTAAGGTTAAAGATAATCTTAAATATTTAGGAATCAAGTTTAAAAACTTATTAAAGGCTAATGAACATGGCGGGTATGTCCTGGAGAAGGCAAATGCCCTATTTAGGGTCCTTGCTCCTTTGTTTAGAAACTCGTCTATATTTGTGAAAATGAAATTACTCATGTATAATCAGTTGGTTAGACCTATATTAACATATGGATTTATTAATTTGTTTTATTTCGCCATCTATGTATACGATTCGTATGTATGAAATCTAGTATTTAAGATACAAGTAAAATTAGGCAAAACGCTATAGCCCCTCACTAGAAAAAATGTATTAGCCTTTGTATAAGGGATTCTGTATGTTATTTTGTCGAATAAATGAATCTGAATCTGAATCCGACATATAGAAATGGACTACTCGATTTGCTGTCTCAAATGGTGCAGCCTTTTGACAGTTTTCACCTAAGGAGAGTTCAGATATAGTAAGCATATATCTGTCTATTTCTTTCGCATTAGGCGAGATAGGCGCCTTTGAGAGGCGGCAAGTTTATAAATTATAATTATTTTTATTTGCAGCCTGTACGTTTAAATCTAATTCCCCTAAATGTAGCATTAAATTTCAATTTCACAGCAAAACGCTGAAATTCTCTTTTCTGGATATGCGATTTATATCGCTAAGCAACTGTTTTAAGAACTCAAAAGTAATAATTAGAGCACTTTTGTTTGCTTTCTTTGCTTTTCTTTTTGCTGTTATACCCATTTAATTGAGTTACATTAGAAGGATATAAATGCAATTAATTCCGAAGTAATTCGCCGCATTACGCCACCCAGGTTTTTTGTGGTTTTTGTGCCAGTTTTGTCGGTAAATCAGATATAAAACAAAAAGAATTTGCAATATGGGATACTAAAAGACTAATTTTCATAATTTAGTAATACAATTTCTGCTTAAAACTTAGAAATGGTGTACAATTCAATTGTAGCTTAAAAAGGGGTAATTTCATATTTGCATTCCTTTAAAGGAGTTATTTAATAATTTTTTGTGTAATTACTTGCTGAATTATGCAATTAAAATGAACTAATGCCCCAAAAATGCATTTGACAACAATTCAAATCCACAACTGACTGCTCAAGGGGGTGTGACGTTCGCCCTCCAATAAAACGGCAAAGAGCCATTGAGGCCTAGCCTTAAGGCAACCGAAGCCCTTCTGATGACGCGACGCCACCTGGTCGTGGAAAAAGTCGACATCAGGCTCACGTGCTGCCACAAGTTACAGCTCAGCTTGCAAGGCCGGAAGGCAAGAGAGCGGCCATTTTGTTGCTACCCGAGGAGCTGTGAGGATCGTGCTCCGTCCCCAAATTAAATAAGTGAACTCAGAAAGTGAGTAATTTGTGCGCACCCCGGGAAATCTCAGAAGGTGAGTGTTTGTGGCGATAAGTCGCCTTCCAAAAAAAAAAAAAAAAAATAACAACTAGGAGAAGAACCCACAAAGATTATTTCCTTTTTGTGATCCAGGAAATCGCGGGTCCTTCATCCAAGTCTCAGAGGAACCCGAGCCAATTTGATCAGCTTCCCAAGGAGCTTAAATAAAAGAAAAAAAAAAGGAGCAGAAGCCCTCAGTCTCGGTGCTTCCCTCCCGATCATTTTAGGCAGGACCCGCCCTGTTTTCCGCTTACGGGGTTCATCTGAAGAAGGTGATGACATAAAACGGAAGTGCCTGGGCAAGCAACTTCTGGCTCCGAAGTATCGAGCACCCCCCCCCCCCCCCCCACCCCCAGTTTCGCCTCACCACCTCGGCCCTATTGGAACCTGTGTATGTCAAAGCTTAAGGAAGCCAGCATCGGCCGTGGGATGCTCGCCGGACCCCTCGGACGTTACCAGGTCCGCCAACCCCGGAATCTCGAGGCAGGCCCCACCCCCCCGAAACCCCACCAGGACTTCACCCGGACCAGTATTCGATCAACATTAAATCGTTCGCATATCGTTTCCTCCGTTTTTTTTGTGTAATTAGATATAAGCAAGTGCTCACCTCCCCAGCCCGTAGGCATATTGGTATATTCAGCACCTGCCAGACCCAGGTAGTGTAGTTGGAGGGAGGCACGACGAACCCTTCTCCTTAGTTGAAACCTTAGCAGGTTAAGTAGAATTTTTTTTTGTTTGGAATTCAGAATGAGCTTAACTCCTGCCTCCGGATTTGTATAAATAACTTGATTTGAATCTTCTATGTAATTATTAGATTCCATACCATTTCTTTGTTGTATTCTGCATATTAGCTAGGCAGACTAAGTGCTACATTGTACCGCGTAATATTGCTCAGAATTACCAGTATTTGATTAAGTCTTTTTGTATCTAGCCCTGTCATTGAATGAACTCATCCCAACGCAATCCGAGGTATACTTCTACCGAGTAGTATTTATATAAAAAAAAGGAAGAAAAAAAATTTTTTTTTGCCAGATCAGCCTTAATAGGAAAAGTTTCTTTGAATATTATTGTCAATACCTAGAATAGGCAGTCCCCTAGTGGGGTCTGGTTTCGGTCAGTAGTAATAGCTGTAATATTAGCCTATGTATAAGCCTAATTGTACAGACATGACAGACAGACATAATGCCCTCTATGTTGGTCATGCTGTAATTTATTTTTCTGAGTTTGATTGATTTCGGGATGTGAGGCGTGAAGTGGTCTTCCCGCGCCCAACTAGGTAGGGGTACACCAAGCTGTAGGGGATTGGTGTACAATGAGGCGGGTAAGAAGGAAGCAGGTACTTGGAGGCAGACCTGCGTCCTACCTCTGCACCAGGATGGCGGCTCCTGGCATTTATTCTTCCCTCTTCCTTTTCTGCGTTTCTTTTTCTTCCAGATATCCTTTTGTCAATTGATTGTGTGGGGCATGAAAAACCGCGGAAGGAATATCTCCACCCTTCCGAGGGAGCGCGATAGAAGTGATCCCGTGGTGCTCTCATGGGTCAGAGTCCTCGAACCCCCCCCATCCGGCGAGTTAGTACGAGCAAGAGCTAGGCGCTCCTGGGACTCTGAGTCGAGCACCTTCACCCTTGTGGCTACACGCCGTTACCCCCTGAAGTGTTGCTAAGGAGATGTTATCTCATTCGCAACCTCATCTTACAGGGGGAACGAGAAAGTGCACCATTTCGATATAAGCTGTCTCGTTTGTCAAAATTGTCTGACATACTTGACAATTTTGACAAATCTTTTACATCTTAATTATGACAGTGAGCTATAGCGTTTTGCTCACAGAGCTTGATAGTGTGCAACAAATTTTCTTTCATACATACGAGACTTATATATTTAGTATCAGCTATGTTTAAGTACATTAATGCACACTTGCGATCGGTGTACTTATTTCCTGTAATTTTGACTCGAGCGGTCAAACAACAACGAAAGAAAAAACGAGCACCTAACCTACACTAATCTAAGGGAGGGCATTTACATAGGTGCCACTCACACATCACAATATACATGAGGAGGGCCTTATGCCTTCTATCACAGTAGAAGTAATACAGCCAGTGTAAAGATTTCGTTCAATTATTTTCGAACCTGAGTACCTTTAATTTAAGAGTGTACCTTCATTATTATTTGGGTTCACTAAATATGATTACAAATAACATTATCGCTTAGTATAAGTCTGTCTTTTCCTACTTTTTCTTACCTGTAATTGAAATTAGGCTTTCCCTACTCTATTAATTTAGTTAAGACTATATTATTTCTGCAGTCGCGAAGCCTCAGACCGCCTTAACCGGAAAAAGCATTAAGTTTAAGTGGTCCCTGGATTGCGAAATGGCATTCTCTAGGCTTAAGGAGATGCTGACGACGGCCCCTATTCTCAGACAGCCCTTGCCAGTGGGAGAGTTTATCGTCGATACAGACGCGAGCGAATTTGCGTGGGGAGCAGTCTTGCGCCAGGTACAAAATGGGCAAGAATGCGTTCTTAAATACTATAGCAAAACTCTCAGTCGCGCGGAGAAAAATGATTGTACCACCAAAAAAGAACTACTGGTAGCGGTGAAAGGGATCAGCCATTTTAGCCCGTACTTTATTGAAAGCTCCTTCACTCTGCAGACAGACCACGCTTCGCTCCGTTGGCTAATGAATTTCAAGCAGCCAGAGGGCCAGATTGCGCGGTGGATAGAGCGCCTTCAGGAGTAGGACTTCGTCATACAGCATCGAGCAGGCAACCGCTATGCAAATGCCGACGCTCTTTCTCGTCGCCCATGTGAAGAAAGTGGCTGCAGAAATTGTGAGAGGGCGGAAGAGCGGCAGAAAATCAGCGCGTTCGCGACGACTGTCCGAGGGATACGGTTCTGAGGAAGGTACACAAATGGCTGAGAAAAAAGCACCACCCTACAGAGAAGAAATTAGCAGCTCCGATCCCACGGTCGGCTCGTACTGGTCGATGTTCTCCACCCTAAGTGTAGAGAATGATCTTATGTGCCGCAGATATTGCGATGGTGCAAATTCTCGTGGCAAACGATTTAGTACAAGCTGTTTTGGAGTTGTCGCACGATGGACCAGCTGGCAGGCATTTTGGTGTAGAAAAGACGCTGCAGAAATTCAAGGAGCGATATTATTGGATTGGCTGTATCCGAGATGTGGAAACTTATGTTCTGAAATTCGCAGTCTATCGCGGCGGAAAGGGTCAACTCCAAGAACCAGAGCCCGACTGCAGATCTACAACGTGGAGGCCCCTTTCGAGCGAATCGCTGTAGATATCCTGGGCCCACTCCCGGTAACGACGAAAGGTCATAAGTATATCCTCGTGCTGGCGAACTATTTCACGAAATGGCCAGAGGCCATTGGGGAGAAACTTCGAGTCGGCCGTTTTTCATGCAATCATGAGAAAGTTCCGCATCGATAAAGCACGGGCCACGCTTCTACACCCGCAGTCAGATGGTATGGCTGAGAGATTTAATCGAACGCTACTAGATTATCTCTCCAAATATGTATGCGGCGAAACACCAAAGAGATTGGGACGAACACCTACCATTTATTTTATTGGCCTATCGATCAGCGGTGCACGACACCACCAGAAGTACGCTTACGCTGGCAGCTTAACAAACTCGCTTCGCTCGTGCGTTTATTGCTGCCCGCGTGCGCAATCGGCTACGCACCGCCCTTGTTGCACAATATAAGCACGAGTGGATAATAAGCCACTGTCCAACCGGAAAGGCGTGCGTTTTAGTGGCACTTTTCCCTCACTAGTGGGGAAAAATAAAATGTGGAATTCGGGCGGGGCGGGCAAACGGCTACTTTACGCCCTTGTTGCACAATATACTATTGTAGTGGTATAGGCTTAGCCCTTTTCCATTCTGTGGAAAAATATCCATTTTTTAGGCAGTAATTAAAAATTATCGTTATTAAGTATTTTATGGCATTAGGTGGTAGTTTTCAAATCAAGAAATTTGAGATGCCGTCTGGGCCACTGGACTTTTTTCCGTTTAGCCGGTGTTTGATAATCTTCTGTAGGCAATCGCTGTTAATGAAGAGGTTCTCATGGGGTGTAAGGGCATTATTTTGTGTTGTAAAGCTGATCAATTGTGTGAGTGTTCCCGATTGATTGCTGTTATGAGCTATAAAATTGCCAACAGTCCTGGAAGTCAACAGGATTAAGGAGTTCAGGTAGATATGTGTGCTGGGAATTTTTCCTTATAGAGCTCTTTGTAAAATCATTCAAAGGCCAAAAGTTTGTCCTTGGTATTTTCAAGTTCGATTCGTCCTACTCTTATTGAGTCAGGGGAGGTAGTCTTGGTTTTACTCTTTATTTTAAGAATTTCCTTGAAAGCCTGGTGGCCTGGCCTAATAGCGAAAAGTATATCTTGAAAATTCTTGTTCATGTGCAGGGATAATTTTTCCAGTATAATTTTTTTAAGGCAATTGATTTGGGAGGCGAGTTGTCTATATTCCAAACTGTCCCTATTATATGTCCTGTGGAAAATATTTTTGAGTTGTTTACACT
This sequence comes from Machimus rusticus, assembly GCA_951509405.1. Classification (NCBI taxonomy): domain Eukaryota; kingdom Metazoa; phylum Arthropoda; class Insecta; order Diptera; family Asilidae; genus Machimus; species Machimus rusticus. The sequence goes on from OX608054.1 coordinate 6,797,054, forward strand.
ATTGTCTCTTAGTTTTGAGGAGAGTTTTAATGTTGTCAGGTATGTTCCTATATTTATTACTGCTGAGGGATAGCTTCTTGATAAACTTGTCCAGGTTATTTTTGACTATTTTATTGAATTTGTCGATCCACATGTCAATTTCCGGATTAGAGATATTTTGATCAATTGGCGGGGAGGTTTCAAGTTCCTCGTCCAGGGCTATTCTAAACTCTCTCCAGTCCACCTTGTCAAAGTTTTCCCACCTAGGTGGTAATTTAGTAGAGATTTTGCAATCTCCCAAATCCACCTTTAACTTGATTGCGTAATGATCCGAGAATGATACCACTGTGTGACAAGAGGTGTTTCCGAAGAGTCTTCCTGTTAGTCCTTCTGAAGTGGAATAAAAATCGATTACTGAGGCACCCTGTGGAAAAGTGGGAGTTCTCGGAGAAATTATCCCAATTTCAGATTGTATTCTGTTATTTTGCAGCCAATCTCTCAATCTCTTCCCATTGCTATTTATTGATCTGTCTCCCCAGTCCTTGTGTCTGGCATTTCAGTCTCCCCCCTACTATCATTGAGTCATGTGTTTCAGATAAGGTGTTTAGTTTATCAAGAATTAAATTGAAAGTTTCTCCTGGTGTATTTGACGGGATGTAGATGATTCCTATTACTATTTTTTTAACTCCAGAGGGTGTTTAGAGTTCGGCACTTATTAGAACTAATGGGACTGGACAATTTGGAACCTTAACTGTCGAGTAGGAAGAGTTGTCCCTAAATATTAGGGCTACCTGTTGCCTTTCGTCATTACTTATTGTTTTATATTTGGGGTAATTAACTATATGCCTTTATTTGAGTCTAGTTTCGGATATCATCAAGAAATCCGGGTTGTGAGTTTTAATTAAGTCATAAAGTTCGACCCTTCTATTATTGCCTATTATGGATTGATCGAATTAAAAATGCATAGAGGCAGAGACGCAAAGAAATATAAAAACTATCTGGCAATATTCGTGTGTTTGGCTACGAAAGCTCTTCATATACAAATTGCAATCGATCTAAAGTCACATGAAAAAGCATATGATTTGTCATAAATATCGACGCGTATGGTGTAAACTCACCCATATTTCTCATATTATCTGACATTTGACTAATCATATGACTTTTTGCAAATTTGAACTGTTTCTAATTCAATCTGAGAAGTCATAGGGGTTTGAAAGTGTCTGCGTATTTATTAAGTAAATAAAAAGGTAATAAAAGTTTTTTGCTGAAGACTTATTTGAAAAATGGAAATATGTGAAAAAGAAGGTTAAATATATATTTTCAATTATTATTGTTATTATTTGTGAATTATTGCAGATGGGAGCAAAAACCAAGCAAGTAGTAAATAACGCTCTCCTACTCAAGCAGACTGTCAAATAGTCTAACCTCAGACCTCGGGGAGACTATTTTGTTTAACTACTTCAATAACGCAGAGATCCTCGGCAGCTTCAGCAAGTAATGCAGAGTATTTTGAAGAAAATGCAAATTGCACAGAAAACCCCCTGAAACTGAAACATACAACCCGGTTTATGCAGAACATGATCCTGCTCCTGAAGATCAGACTGAAGGACATGTTCCCACTCCATCCACACACAACCGAAGGCAGAGCGGAGGCAGGCAAAAAAATCCTGCTTGTGTAAGGAAAAGGTTTGTTTCCTAGTATTTTTAGAAAAATATGCATGCGTAGAAATCTTGAAAAAATGGGTAAGACGCAATAATTCCTGAGGTTCGCTCAGCTGAGCAAACAAAGTAGGTTATTGCAGGCTAAAAATAAGCGGGTGTCGCTTAGGTAAAGGACCAGGCATTAATAATTATGCAGACAGGCCCGTCCGATTGGCGACGAGATCATATATACATATAGATTTGTGCAGCAATACACCTCTTTTTCAGTTTTTAGGCAAAAAGGGTATTTTATGATGTTGTCTTAAAACCCGGGGATCTTCTTTGTTTTCCCAGTCTAAAGTAAAGGAGGGGTTCAGGCTGAAAATGATGAAAGGAATTTCAGTCTTTTAAAGGACATCTAAATGCAAAGACAGTGAGTGAGTTATTTTAAAAAGTTAGTTAGTTGTGAAATATTTTATTTCTAAAGGGGAGGTGAGTAATTCACTGAGTGTATGAATGCATGCTTTTAGTAAAGGAAAATGATTGCTGAGTGCAGAAAAATCATAGTTTATATACTCAATATTGGGAAAAGTGCTCTGTTTAGTAATTAATTAAAAAAATATGAAATATGCATGGTGCCAGAAAATATCGTGTTAAGAAAAGAAATGTGTTCCTTTGAGCCTGAGTTAAGACAGAGGCTTTGGGGACGGTGATCCTCCTCATTGGCCTTGAGGATGGCGATCCTCCTCATTGGCCTTGAGGATGGCGATCCTCCTCACCGTATAGGTGTAGGTTACATCGTGTGATGGCGATCCTCCGCGATTGTAAGGAGATGGCGATACTCTCCGCCCCTCTTTGTATTGGCCACACGGTTTGTCGAATCATCTCGCGCGTGTATCCCTTGATGATGACCGGGCTCACGGGAGTTTTTGATTTATATTAAAAATGTTGTGATAAAATATCTGGTCACCATGCTATTTGTTTTTTATTGTTAGTGTTCACGCACTCATTGGTTGTTTTTTTTATGTTATAATTGCAGAGATGGACGGTTCCGGCACATTTAAGCTCAGCTCTGGACATCCTCACCTGCTTGCCGTTTTTTTTAAATTTATGAACGAATTTTTGAAAATATAATTTCTATTGGAGTAACAGTTCAAGTTTCTTCTTTTTTTTTGGCTTATAACTTTCCTTATATTATATCTCAGAAGTGGGATCCCAGAGCTGAATAATTACATAATAAATTGTTTTTTTTAAGATTAAAAAGTGGTTGGACCGTCGTAAGTTGCAATTGTTATCATTTAATGCATTATGAAAATAAGAGTATATTTGAGACTTATACATGCAGTTGTTCGCCTTTGTTCAGAAAGTTTAATAGATATTTTGGGTTGCGTCCGATTATTTGTTGATTAGGTTTTGACTGTTTCCTGCGAGTTTTTTTTGCCATTAGGGGGCGTACCAAGAAAAGGTCGAGACATCATCATGAAAGAGGTTCTTCTCGTTCTTCTGATGAGGATGTTAAAAGGCGATCCAAGAGGAAATCGGGAAATAGTTCCAGAACTGTAGAATCATTAGAACGCTTTACGGAGGCCATAACTTCGGTATTAGAAAGAACTAATGTTAGTCAGCCGAATATTGGGTTTAAGGGTGATGCAGTACCAGCTTTTAATCCAGAAGAAAAGAATCAATCCGCAGAGATTTGGTGTAGGAAGGTAGATGAGTTGAGAGAAGTGTTTTCATGGACTGAAGAAGCGACTATATATTTTGCTTTGTCGAAGTTGAGGGGCTTGGCAGAAGTTTGGTACAAAGGTCTGAGGTCGGTTAATTACACCTGGGCTGAATGGAAAGATAAATTGCAACAGGCTTTCCCGTCTGTAAGGGATTTTCATGAAATTTTGACCGAAATGTTTAGGCGAAGGAAAAGAAATGACGATATGCAAAATATTACCATGAGAAGCTTTCCTTATTAAATGCTTGTGAGATCAGTGGTGAAAAAGCCGTTTCCTGTATAATCGGCGGATTAGAGGATCGCGTGGTGATAACCGGGGCGAAAGCAGTGAATTTTAAATCACCGGAAGAATTATTTCGATATTTAAGTCAAGCAAATAGCGGCCAGGCTTTTACGTCCAGTTTTCATAAGGCGAGAACAGCATTTAGGAGTAAAGAAAATAGCCGGTTCAGAAGGAATCAACCCAGCACGAGTTCTGGTCCTACTTGTTTTAAATGCGGTAAAACTGGGCACTATGCCAACAAATGCGTAACAAAGACAAAAGATGATTATCGTTGTAATACTTGCCGAAGTGGTACTCACAACGAATCAAATTGTCCGCGTAAGGAACAGAAAAGTAAGACGGTAGCGTTGCTTGAAACTAAATCCACAGATGTGACTAATAGAAAATACTATAAGGACGTTAAGAGCGACGAAACTCTACGATTTCTTAGGAGAGTTGAAGATGAACATTTATTGATGCCCGATCTCGAGTCAGCTTTAACTAAAATCATATTACGATCATCAGAGATATTGACCATCCCTCCACAACATCAGGGAATAATTAAACAAAGGTCTGATCAATTTTCCGGAAATGTTTATATTGAAGCTTCGTAACGTCCAAAAGAAGAACAGGAAACCTGGATTCCTAGAACGGTTTTGAACATAGACAATAGCGGCAATACTAAAATACCGATTATTAATTTGGGAGATAAGGACATCACGATAAAAGAAGACGCGGTGATCGCTCGAGGCTGGCGTTGTGAGGAAGAACAAAACGAAGTGGAGAAAATTATGACAATAGTAAACGAAAAGGACTACAAACCAATAGATTTAAATGAAATGATTGTTGGGCCAGTTAGTATGGAACAAAAACAAAAACTTTTACAAGTTCTGAATGAGTTTCGAGATTGCATTGCACAAGGGATTAGCGAATTAGGGTGTGCTCAAACAGCCGAAATGCGGATAAGGCTAGAAGATGATATACCTTTTACATATCGTCCTTACAGAATGTCGGTAACAGAACAGGAGGAGGTTAACAATATGCTCCAAGAACTTTTAGAAAATGATCGTCCGAGAATCCGATTCCGAATACGCTTCTCATATTTTACTAGTCACGAAAAAAAAATGGTGAATAGAGAATGTGCATCGATTTTTGAAAACTAAATTCCAAAACAATTAAAGATAGTTATCCGCTTCCTAGGATCGACGATCAAATTGACAAATTGCAAGGTGGTATTTGGTTTATTAGTTTAGATCTAAGATCGGGATACTATCAAATACCAATGGAGGAGTCCTCAAAGAAATATACTTCTTTTGTTACACCAAATGGGCAATATGAATTCCAGCGAATGCCGTTTGGTTTGTGCAACGCCCCACGTGTGTTTCAACGTTACATGAATCGAATTTTGAGTCCAGTCAACAAAATAGCAGCGGTTTACCTGGATGATATTTTAATTCATTCAAAAACAGTAGAGGGTGCTTTGGACGGCCTTGGAGATATATTAGAAATTTTTCGACGAGAAAGAATAACTTTGAATTTAAAGAAGTGCTCGTTCCTTGTGAACAAGGTTGTCTTTCTTGGGTTTGAAGTAACTGACGCACGGTAAGGTTAAACCGCGGGAATGGGCAAAGTTAAGGCAATACAAGAATTTCAGGCTCCTAAAACAGTACATCAGGTTCGGCAATTTCTTGGACTTACGGGATACTTCCGCCAATTTGTGCAAGGGTATGCGCTAATTGCGAAGCCTCTAACAAATCTTCTTAAAAAAACGACTAAATGGCAGTGGGGTGAACAGGAGAGTCGAGCGTTTGAATTACTTAAAAGCAAATTGATTACCCAACCTATACTTGCGATATACAATCCGAAGGCTGTTACAGAAGTCCACACAGACGCAGAACATGGACGTTTGCAACCAGTTATCTATTTTAGTCGTCAAACTAGAGGAGTAGAATCTAAATATCATTCTTATGAGTTAGAGACGTTAGCAGTTGTAGAGTCTTTGAGAAAATTCCGATCGTATTTGCTGGGTATCAAATTTACTGTGATCACGGATTGTAACTCGTTAAGGGCTGCAAGTGAGAAAAAGCAAATAATTGCACGGATTGCGCGTTGGTGGTTACAGCTGCAAGAATTTACATTTGAATTAAAATATAGGCCAGGAAATCGTATGAAACATGTTGATGCCTTGAGTCGAAATCCATCACAGGAAACAAACAGTGAAGACATTTTAAACATCTCAGGACAATTGACAGATGAAATTCACAAAGTTTTATCTAAACCTCCTCAAACAGAATATGAGAAAGATATTTACAAAAACTAAGCTTTACGTGATGGTCGAGTCTACAGAATTACCGCACGTGGAATCCAATGGGTGGTGCCACGAGGAATGAGGAATCAAGTGGTCAAAGGTTGCCATGATGATCTTGGCCATTTTTCAGTGGAAAAGACTTGGAGACGGTTGTGCGAAAATTATTGGTTTCCTCGGATGCGACAATACGTGGAAAAGTACATTGCTTGCTGCATTCGATGTTTATTCAATAAGAAGAATGCGGGTAAACGAGAAGGTTTTCTTCAGCCAATCTCGAAGGACAAACATCCAATGAAAACTGTCCACATTGACCATTTGAGTCCTTTCCCAAAAAGCAAACGAGGCAATGTACACATAATTGCCATTTTAGATGCATTCACCAAGTTTGTTTTTTTAAGAGCCGTAAGATCTACGAAATCCAAATACGTAATCGAGTTCTTCAAAGACCTATTCAGCGTTCATGGAATTCCAGAAAATGTAATCTCGGACCAAGGTAGTGCATTCACATCCAAAGAGTTTAAACGCTTCTGCGAACAGAATAACATTAAACACATTTTGAATGCAATTGCCACTCCTAGAGCTAATAGACAAGTAGAACGATTAAATAGATCCATACTTTCGGCACTTTTGACCTCTACTTTGGAGGAAGACCTGTGGGATAAGAATATAAGAACAGTTCAATTCGCCTTAAATAACGTTGAGAATAAAAGCACAGGAAAGACTCCTAGTTAATCTCTAGATCTGGGAGCGATATGATTTTATTAGATCAGATTAAGCAAGCCAATGATATTATTACGGATCTTCAAGAGGAGAGGAATAAAGCGCTAACAGGAGCAACAAAATAAATATTTTGACAGAAAAAGGAAAAACCCAAAAATTTACAAAGTAGGCGACTTAGTGTTGATTGAGAAAACCGAATTGGCACAGAATACATTCGTATTCGCATTCGTAATTAAGAGTGTATTACCAAATGATCGCTATGCGGTAACAGATATGGAAGGTACTCATTGAACTTCACGAAAAGGGTCGTACAAGCGTATAGTTGCAGTTGACCGGATGAGACCTTGGAGAAAACCCGGTGGAGTTTCTGACGAAACCATGAGTGACAGCGGGGAAGATGACGTCATTCTTTCCGCAAATGAAGCAGACGATTAACTCGGGACGAGTTAGCTCCAGGATGGCCGAATGTAAGGAAAAGGTTTGTTTCCTAGTATTTTTAGAAAAATATGCATGCGTAGAAATCTTAAAAAGGCGGCCAAGTGCGAGTCGGACTCGCCCATGAAGGGTTCCGTAGCAGAAAGTAACATAATATAAAAGTTCTTGTAGTTCGTTGTAACTTTGATCGATGTTTTAATAATAGTGTATTTTTTTTAAATTAAGTTATTGATAAGTAAACATTATAAATAGGTACCTAAATGTTGGTTTATGTTTATGAAATTAAATGTTTTTGTTTATTAAAACGTTTTTATTAGTTCGGTTTCCGTTATGTCTGTCTGTCTGTCTGTCCGGGTCAAACTTTGCAAGCGAGTTTAAACTAACTTCCCGATCAGCTAGAGACTTGAAATTTTAACCAAAGCTCAGATGTGGATGACAATGCATTATTAGCTATAAATCAACTGTCAGAATTTTTCGAATTCATAATGGCGGACTGTCAAACTTTAAAGTTAGTGCGATTTGCACCAAACTTGGAACTTAGGAGTTTCCGGGGTCACTTATTTCAAATCAAATGTCAGAATTTACGAATTCAAGATGGTGGACTGTCAAATTTTAAAGTTAATGCGATTTGCACCAAACTTGGAATTTGGGAATTTGCGGGGTTGCTTATTTCAAATCTACTGTCAGAATTTACGAATTCAAGATGGAGGACTGTCAAATTTTAAAGTTAATGCGATTTGCACCAAACTTGGTACTAGCGGGTTTTCGGGGTCGCTTATTTCAAATCAACTGTTAGAATTTACGAATTCAAGATGGCAGACTGTCAAATTTTAAAGTTAATGCGATTTACACCAAACTTGGAACTTGTGGGTTTTCGTGGTCGCTTATTTCAAATCAACTGTCAGAACTTACGAATTCAAGATGGCGGACTGTCAAATTTTAAAGTTAATGCGATATGCACCAAACTTGGAACTTGTGGGTTTTCGGGGTCGCTTAATTTAAATCAACTGTCAAAATTTATGAATCCAAGATGGCGGGCTGTCAAATTTTAAAGTTAATGCGATTTGCATCAAACTTGGAACTTTGGAGTTTGTGGGGTTACTTATTTCAAATCTACTGTCAGAATTTCCGAATTCAAGATGGCGGACTGTCAAATTTTAAAGTTATTGTGATTTGCATCAAACTCGCTACTTTGGGGTTTTCGGGGTCGCTCATTTTAAATCAAGTGTCAGAAATTGCAAATTCAAGATGGCGGCCTGTCAAATTTTAAAGTTAATGCGATTTGCACCAAACTTGGAACAAGGGGTTTTTCGGGGTCGCTTATTTCAAATCAACCGTCAGAATTTAAGAATTCAAGATGGCGAACAGTCAAATTCTAAACTTAAAACTTGGGTGTTTTCGGGGTGCTTATTTTAAATCAACTGTCAGAATTTATGAATTCAAGATGGCGGACTGTCAAATTTTAAAGTTAATGCGATTTGCACCAAACTTGGAACTTGGGGGTTTGCGGGGTCATTGATTACAAATCAACTGTCAGAATTTACGAATTCAAGATGGCATAAGACTAAAAAGCAGAAAATAATTAATTAAATAAAAAATTTTTTTTAATATACCACGTTTTTAAAACGGACTAAAAACTAGAAAATAATTTTCCCTGGTCCCTTCTAAATTTTTGATGGTGATTTTTTAGTGGCTTTGGAGATATTTGTAAGACTTGAAGAGAAAAACGTGGGGCGCAGGCAATAGATAATAGAAGTAGATAATCCTGCGTTTTTCTCTTCAAGTCTTACAAATATCTCCAAAGCCATTAAAAAATCACCATCAAAAATTTAGAAGGGCCCAGGGAAAATTATTTTCCAGTTTTTAGTCCGTTTTAAAAACGTGGTATATTAAAAAAAAATTTTTATTTAATTTTTTTATATTTGAGTTGATTGAATGAAAGGTAAATTGCGGTTTACGATTTATGACGTATTAAAAAAAAACTACTTACTAGATCTCATTCAAACCAATTTTCGGTGGAAGTTTGCATGGTAATGTACATCGTATATTTTTTTTAGTTTTATTATTCTCTTATTTTAGAAGTTACAGGGGGGGGGGGGGGGGGGGACACACATTTTACCACTTTGGAAGGGTCTCTCGCGCAAACTATTCTGTTTAGAAAAAAATGTTATTAGAAACCTCAATATTATTTTTGAAGACCTATCCATACCCCACACGTATGGGTGTGATGAAAAAAAAATGTTTGAGTGTCAGTTCTAAGTATGGGGGACCCCCCAAAAAAATTTTTTTTTTCTATTTTTGTGTGAAAATCTTAATGCGGTTCACAGAATACATCTACTTACCAAGTTTCAACAGTATAGTTCTTATAGTTTCGGAAAAAAGTGGCTGTGACATACGGACGGACAGACAGACAGACATGACGAATCTATAAGGGTTCCGTTTTTTGCCATTTGGCTACGGAACCCTAAAAATGGGTAAGACGCAATAATTCCTGAGGTTCGCTCAACTGAGCAAACAAAGCAGGTTATTGCAGGCTAAAAATAAGCGGGTGTCGCTTAGGTAAAGGACCAGGCATTAATAATTATGCAGACAGGCCCGTCCGATTGGCGACGAGATCATATATACATATAGATTTGTGCAACAATGCACCTCTTTTTCAGTTTTTAGGCAAAAAGGGTCTTTTATGATGTTGTCTTAAAACCCGGGGATCTTCTTTGTTTTCCCAGTCTAAAGTAAAGGAGGGGTTCAGGCTGAAAATGATGAAAGGAATTTCAGTCTTTTAAAGGACATCTAAATGCAAAGACAGTGAGTGAGTTATTTTAAAAAGTTAGTTAGTTGTGAATTATTTTATTTCTAAAGGGGAGGTGAGTAATTCACTGAGTGTATGAATGCATGCTTTTAGTAAAGGAAAATGATTGCTGAGTTCAGAAAAATCATAGTTTATATACTCAATATTGGGTAAAGTGCTCTGTTTAGTAATTAATTAAAAAAATATGAAATATGCATGGTGCCAGAAAATATCGTGTTAAGAAAAGAAATGTGTTCCTTTGAGCCTGAGTTAGGACAGAGGCTTTGGGGACGGTGATCCTCCTCATTGGCCTTGAGGATGGCGATCCTCCTCACCGTATAGGTGTAGGTTACATCCAAAGATAATGTACTTAACCAAGATGTGACACTCAGCGTACCTGACCGATATAAAAAAATGTGAAAAAGTTCAAACCAAACGTTATAATCCGACCAAATCGTAAAATGTTTACCTCGAAACGTTCCCTACAAATTTTGTTGCGACCACGAACGTTTCATTTCGGTTCTTTCTTCTTTCGGTCTGGCTGGACCGAAAAATAAAAATCTGTGAATATATCGGTCCGCTTAGAGAAAATGCACTACGCGTTGAACTGCGCTACTTACTTAGTAGTGCTCGGCTCCGCAAGCTTTAGTAGCAACTTGAATTAATAATATATACATATGTATGTATTTGTGAAATCATTCAATTATTTAATCATTAATTCATTTATGGTCAGAACTTTACCTCAAAAATTCCAATCAGAACGTTTCAATTGGACCGAAATTTTTTCGGTCACAGCGATTTCGGTTCAATGTAACCGAAATAATTTTGGTACGAAAGTATCGTTCTTTTTTATGGAAAATGAACCGGTATAGTTCTGACCGAAATAATAACGTTATTATAACGTTATGATGGTTCCCTGGTGACACTCTCTATACTAGCACAAAGCTCTCACCCAAATGCAATTCCGAAAACGAGATCAAAAAAAAAATTTTGCCTTTGTGCAGGCAGTAAAGAACTACTGCCTGCCATCCCTTATGTAAATTCCAATAAGAGCGAACGAGAGAAGAATAGGCAGCCTCAAAATGCTCACCTACGGCGCTTACACTGTAAGCAATAAATGCGAGCGTTTTTTTTACACGCGTTTTTAAACGGCTCTTAGTGACAACTGTGTGCGTGCGTGCTTGGTATTAGTGCTCGCCCCTTCTAATGTTCCAGGTATAGGGATGGCCTGGAATTGAAGAAGGGGAAGAGGCATAGCACACACATTTGCCTTAAATACGGATCCGGTTTGTTTACATTTTTTCATTCTGCAGTTTTAGGCGTTGAGCGACAACTGTGTGCGAGCGTGGCGAAAAGTACGCCGGGTGGGCTTGAATTTTTTCGCCTTAACCAAGCTAATATGAGAATATGAGTTTATCTTGCAATAATATGAGAGTAAGGATTTATTTCACAATTTATTTATTTTAAAAAGAACATCAATGCTAAATTATAAATGCAATGCAATTATAGAAAACTTGTAAAAAATATGAGGCACCCTGTAGAGTGTTTCAAATTTCGGTCCATTTCCATCCAAATTTTTTCCCTTTCCTACACGTAACTTCCTTATAACTATCTAAATCTGAAGTTCGTTCGACTAACGGTACCAAGGTCGAATTTTTAAAAGAAAAAATTTCGCGAGTGTCACATCTTGTTATAGCTAATCTTTGGTTACATCGTGTGATGGCGATCCTCTCCGCCCCTCTTTGTATTGGCCACACGGTTTGTCGAATCATCTCGCGCGTGTATCCCTTGATGATGACCGGGCCTGTTTTTTATTGTTAGTGTTCACTCTTGTTTTTTTATGTTATAATTGCAGAGATGGACGGTTCCGGCACATTCAAGCTCAGCTCTGGATATCCTCGCCTGCTTTGCCGTTTTTTTAAATTTATGAACGAATTTTTGAAAATATAATTTCTATTGGAGTAACAGTTCATGTTTCTTCTTTTTTTTTGGCTTATATCTTTCCTTATATTATACTTGAAAAGCAAACAGTTTTTTTAGAGCAGATACAACAATCGTTGAGAAATATAGACAAAAATAAGAGAAAAGAATTTAAATAAAAAAAAAATTAAATATTTGAAACAATTTAAAGATAATGAAGAAAAAAGGCAAATTCAAATATTTGAATTAAAAAAACCAAAATTAGAAATGGAGCTAGACATAGTCGAGCATTTAGAATAAAACATTTGTTATTTTTTTATTTATACTTGTTTCCTGTGTAATTTAGATATCTGAAAAAATTAAATTTCTTTCTTTCATTATTTATATTAAAAATTATATATATTCAAACAACAGAATTCATAATTTCATCTCTAGTTCTCCTGCCTGCATCAAGGAGTTCACCTTCAGTTTCGCGAAGTTGTTCAACACGGGATCTACCTGTCCTTGTGGATAATTGTCTTCCAAATCTTCATTAAATTTTATGCGAAAATTGTGTAATGCACAAACTGCGTTTATTATTTTTGTGGCCTTTTCTGGTTTATAGTGAAGGGATCTTTTATTCATCAAACATCTAAATGAATTCTTAAGGATGCCAATTGTCCTCTCTACAGTAATCCGAGTCGCGCTATGAATCGCATTGAATCGAGATTTGCTTCTATCTTCTGATGTCCTATAGGGTGTGTTTGCGCTAACCGCTGCCACAAGCGATGCTGCCACAAGCGACTGCAAGCGATTTAAACGCCTGCGATCGCTTGCGACCAAGTGTTCGAATTGGAAGCGATTGAAACGCTTGCGAACCTACATTTGACATTTAAAAAGTTAAAAAATGGCCCTTTCTATGGTTGAACAGATATGTGACAGTTTAAACCGACGACGTTTATTATTTTCAAAGTTTTAATTTCCGTTGTTCCAAACAGTTCCAAGTGAAGCATTTTGCTTCGATTCACGTGGATCTCAGAATAGGTGCATTGACATGAAGTGGAAGTAACGTGGAAATATTTTTTCACGTGAAGTGGATCTCAGAATAGACCCCAATATAATAATTTGACTGAATAAGTGTTGTGATTTCTCAGTTTAATATAAATATATGCATATTACTTCCAACACTTATAACAGAAGTATAATCCCTGCAGGACCATTAGAAACTGATTACTAAAAATGTGTTTCTATAACAACTCTGAAGGTTATTTCTTAATTTGAATCGAAAAGAGTGCTTACATTCTACCTTCCCAGGGAAGCGTAGTAATAATGACTTGAAATTTATTTAGGGCTGAAAGTTGAAAAAATTTAATCAAAATACCGTTATTTTCTTAGAATTAAAATGCTCAGGAGATTTTCAGAATTATGCAACTGCTGAATTGCGTCAGTTTCAGTCACAGTTGACATCTTGTAGCAGAAGGTGAATGACTAGTTATTGTGTAGTGCAAAGTGATTTTGATTGTTTTTGCAAAATAATAAGTTAGTTTGTTGCTAAAAAGTACCTTTGGAATAAAGCACACGTGAGTATTATATTTTATATGTTATAAAAAATATTATTAGGACATTCATTATCAGATACTTTCTTAATTTTTTTTTTTTTTATAAGTACACTTGCTCTTGTAATCTTGCGATTTTCGCTCCGTTGTAGTATAAATTAATGAATATTACTTTAAATTTTCGATGTTAAGTGAAGCTTATATAATGTAAATACTTACCTATTTCTTAATATTAAATTCAATACCTTATCCTAAATGGTGTTTGTAAGAAACTAAGAGTTTTGTAAAAATATTCTAATATATAGAAGTAAATATCTATAAAACAATGCGTTAATATTCAAAATTTACTTTGATTAAGCGGCAGTTCGATGTAGAAGGCCCTAAAAGTGGCGAATTTTTGAATCTTAGTTACAATAAAACGGCGAAATATTCCTATGTATGATTGCAAAAATTCGTACAGGTACTTAAAAAACTTGCAAATTATGAATGTATTTGAAAAGTAGTCAACATTTTAGCTAGATTTTTTTCTTGAAAACGAATCTTAAAAGTATCAATTAGTAGTTCAATTGGTGATTTAAAGTGCTCTCCTTAAAATTTTATTTCTGTATCTAATAAGGGGTTTAATCACGCCTACCTGCTTTAAAGATGTTTTGAAAAAAACCCGTTTTAAGTTGAACATTTTGTTTTAAATTGGATATGGCATAGCCTCACGAAAAAAACTGCAGCGGTGAGAACATTTAAGGTATCGCTTTCGGAGAGTGCTCAAATTAACGGCTACTTTTTCCGAATAAATGGTAGTAGGTACTAAGGGCCTTATTATTGAATCCGTTCAAAACGAATTAGGAAAACGCCTTCTATCAAATTCTTTTATAAAGTTCCTAAAATTTTCACAAATTCGTTTTTGTTATTTTTGATTTTGGTTATTTTTCGCACACAAAATATGAAAATAATTCGATTGGACTCTTCTTTCGAATAACTTAAGAGGTTACTTATGTAAATGAATTCAGTACAAATTAAGGAACTTTATCAAGGAATTTAAGTTAAAAAATTGCTTTTACAAGTTCTTTGTGATTCGTTCCGAACCGGATTCAAAAATAGGGCCCTAAGTCTTATTATAATAAAACATTAGAGCAAAAATACAATAATTATAGTTATGCTAATGACTAGTTATTGTGTAGTGTTAATATAGATATAGTTCATTAATCATTGAAAAGTTACAGTTACACAGTAAGAATTGATTAATTGTCTTTATTTATTTTTTTTACAAAATACTGATTTTTCAGTGATAATGACAAGTAAAAGGCACTTAGCACGTCTGATGAAACATGAACGCGAAAATATTCGTAGAAATTTGACGGAATGCATTGAAGACTTTACCAATCAGGAAGGAAATGGACGCGGAAGCGGAAGTTTTGAATACGTTAATGAAAATGCAGAAAATGGTACTGATATACATAATAATGAAGAGGAAGAAGTAGCTATTAGAGATGATGAAAATGGCAGAAGTATATCCTGTAGGGAAAAATTGAAACGTTGGTGCTTAATGTATGATCCTCCTAGAAAAACCTGTGAGGCTATTTTACAAATATTACATTCAGAAAATTTAAACGTTCCGTTGAGTATGAAAGCACTATTACAAACTTCTGAAAAGATTTTAATAAGAACAATACCACCTGGTAGTTATTACCATTTGGGGTTGGAAAACCAGTTAAGGAAAATAAATAATATTACAGAGGAACTTTCTGAAATAGTGTTAGATATTGGCGTCGATGGGCTCCCATTATATAAAAGTTCAAAAAGAGATTTGTGGCCAATTTTAGGAAAAATTGTCAATATTTCAAATATCGAAATTTTTATAATTGGAGTATACCTTGGGGAAAAAAACCATTAAATCCTGACGTATTTCTTCACGACTTCCGAAATGAACTAATGGTACTATCAAAAGATGGATTTTGTATCAACGGAAAAGTTATCAATATTCAGATAAGGGCATTTATCTGCGATACCCCGGCACGTTCGTTTCTATCTGGAATAATAGGGCATAATTCTCTGATTGGATGCTGCAACTGTTATCAAATTGGGAAAACAATTAATAAAGTAGTTACTTTTGAGACAAAAACTGCAGAAAAAAGAACAGATGAAGATTTTTGTACACGAAAGCAACCAGAATTTCACCAGCCTATTTTCAGAAACACTCCTAGTGAACTCGAAAATATTGGAATTAAAATGATTACTCAATTTCCTTTAGATGCAATGCATCTAATCGACTTAGGAGTGACCAGGAAATTGATTTTAAGTATTTTCAATAGGAAAACTGTACACAAAATAAGCCAAGAAAATAAGGCAATAATGGTACAGCGAATTAAAGATTTGAAAGATTATCTTCCTCGAGAATTTGCCCGAAAACCTAGAAGTTTTGATGAACTTTTACGATGGAAAGCAACTGAATTTAGACAATTTTGCTTGTACACAGGAGTAATTGTTTTAAAAGACTTAGTCCACGACGACATTTATTATGAGTTTCTATTGTTACACTGTGCTTACAGATTGCTTTTATGTCCAAAAACTTTTCTCTTAAATCTCGGTACAGCTGAGCAATTATTAGAATTATTTGTCGAAAATTTTCCAAAAGTATTTGGAAATAACAGTGTAACCTTCAATGTTCACAGCCTTTTACATCTCGTAGACTGCATTAGAAACTTCGGTTTTATACAGGAATTGACTGCTTATCCATTTGAAATTTTTTTACAAAAGTTAAAGAGAAAAATAAGAAAGCCAAGCGGTATTTTGCAGCAAATCCATAATAAATATAGATATAGTGATTTGCAGAAAGAAATTAAGTCATCTTACTTCATCAAAAAAGGAAATGGTAGCCCTATAGCGTACAAAACTGCTGAGCACTATTTAAGTATATTTCAGCCTAATAATTTTTGTTGCATACGTCCGGGTATACCAATCAAAATTGTCAGTTTTGATTAAATAAACCAATCTGTCCAAGGAATTACATTACAAGCGTGCGAAAATTATTTTGAAGAACCAGTAGAATCAATGAGTGGAGGAGTTTTCCTTTGCCAACTAAATTCCGAGACAGATATTCAAACTTTTATTATAAAGGATATACTTTTCAAATATGTATGTTTCCCATCTCAAGACAAACTTTTACTACTACCTCTTCTTCACGATGTTGTTTAATTTCAATTCAGACTATGTACGTGAACATAGTATTTAACAAGCTTATGAGTTAATAATTTCTTTATTAATAGCATGGATAATGCTAATGACGAAAATCAACCGCCTGGTGCTCTCCGAAGAATGAATGCTACAATAGGTCCAAACATTTTCAACTCTGGACCTATGACCAATACTTTGAGTTCATTGAAAGACGAAATTCAAGATTTAAAAGGTATACAAATAAGTGTAATTTTTGTAATACTTTATAGTATCTATCAATACTTTTTCAGGCCTCGTTAATAAACAGAATAATGAAATATTGACTTTGAGAAGTAAGGACTTTATAATTAATAATTGTTAATATAACCATATGAAACGCTGATTACTTTCTACATTAGGCATAATAATTAATCATAACAATAAAATTGGAGATATTCTGGCTGAGCATACAGTTTTAATTAAGAAATTTTGTGAAGCTCCAAAAATTGAGGAAAATATTTTACAATTATTTCCTCTTAAAAATAAGAGAGGCTTGGAAAATCTGGAAAATGATCTTGCTCAATCCAAAGTAGATGGAAAAGATATGGTAAATGTAACCTCTGATATGTATACTCCACAAAAAATTAAAACATATACATATTTACAGATATTAGCGGTTCAAAAAATATTAAAAAATGGAGGCTTAAAAAAAAATCTAAAGGACCTTATACGTGAAGAAGTAATATTAGATTTTAACTATGATGGTATACATAACAAAAACTGCTTTAAAAGATATACTCATCTCAACAACATCTTTTACCGTAAGTAATTCTTTCTTTATATGTATGTAGGTATTTTGAGTTAGTTTTTAATTTTCCCAAATTGTTTCTTTTTAATTATTCAGAAGCGGTTAAAACAACCTGTGTATCGCAGCAAAATTACGTCACCCAGTTGAAAGAAGCCTTTAGACTCCACAAGGCACGATACTATAAAAGTACCTGCCTCGAAAAAAAAAGAAAAACAAACAACGATAACGAAGATCATCAAGATCAACCTAAGTAAACAGTGTATGAAGCTTGTATTCTTTTTTATTATTATTTTGTTATGTGTTCCATAGTAAAAAAAAAATTTGAAGTCCAAATTGAAAATTAAAAAAATTTTGAATTTATTCCAATATGTTTTTATTTTTTAGCATCCTTTAAGGTAATAAATAATTGCTTATATAATTAATTATATAAGACGCCTTTTTCGAGCAATTACTCGTAATGATTCACTATATCATTCTTTGTATTGCTTCCAAAAGCGGTGTAGAGTAGGGGAGACCGGGTACAAAAGTAACATTTTTTACTTTTGCCTTGATTTCTGGTTAGGTGTTATTATTTTGATGAAATTAATATAGCCATATAAAAATTCTGTTCATGTTCTTTACATTAGTATCTTGATTTGCCTGATTATTTTGTATTTTGTATGAATCACAGAGACTTTAAAAAAATTCGTCCGTTGTTACTTTCGACCACGTTGGCAGGTCGAAAGTAACAGGACAAAATGGTTTGTAATAATTATGATATTACATATTAAATCAACAAATTATTTATTAGAAATCTTTTTTATTAATAACACAAATAAGCACTTTCATTTTAAATGCTAAAAAAATATATATTTTACGAAAAAAAAATCAATATTATTAACTCTTCCTTAGAAACTGTGTTTAGTAATTAATGACATAAATTATTGTATGATAATAATTTTTTCTAATCACACTATTCAGTATCAGTCTTCTATTCAGACTCGCAATCAGTAAATCAATCCGAAGACAAAAGTAACATGTTACTTGTCTACCCATAGGGCTATATTACTTTTGTACCCTACCACATTTTTGTTAAAACATGGACGATAACCTGAAAACGGAACGTGCTAGACAAAAATGAATTAAAACACTGTGCAATAAATCTAATCTAGAATTTATATGCAAATTTTCAGATCAATATCGTCTTTAGTAGTATTAGTAAACATAAAATAAGTGAACGTCAAAAAACTTAGTTTTGACTTGTGAAATCACTTATTGTCCTCTCAGAAAACCTAGCAGCGCGTGGCGCGCGCGGCTACTGAATGCAGGAGAGGGGGGCGCCACCGGCCATCACCTGATGGCAGCGAAGCGGTATTTTGACTATTGGATAGACCTACAGAGCCTTTGTTACTTTCGACCCGTCGTTACTTTTGTACCCGGTCTCCCCTATGTAAAGCATGAATGCTTACCATATATGTATGACATCATGGGTAAAAATAAACACTTCTGTAAAGGGGTTAGTAATACCTTCCCCTTACTGAGAAGGCATTTTATAAGGCATATTGTAAGCTTATCGGTCCTACAGGGATATAATTAATATAATAGTAATATTGATGCATTTTGACAGAATCGTAGTCTTATTGCTATTTTCATATTTAATATTTAATAACTTGATTTCTTTTAAATTTTCCATATGCTTATTATGAACATTTTCTAAAGTTAGGTTATACTCTTGATGATAAGATATATCCTTGATTATATTTGGTATGACAACATTATGTTCTATACAATTTGGATTTGACTCTGAAATACATTTCCATTGATTATGATTTTACAATTATTGAATCTTATTATGTTATGTTCTCTAATAGTTAGACTTACAAGGGGAGTATCAAACTTGGGAATCACGGATTCCGTTAATTTTTCTATATATGTCTAGGGTAGCATCCCCTAAATAACAGAGTAAAGTGGTAAGACGCGCTTCGCGTCGTTTTCGAGAAAAATCGATTTAAAGTTTTTAGTAATTTAAATAGAAATGATTTTACACTGCAACCTGCAGAAGCGGCGTAACACAGCTATACATATATGTCTTATCCCTGGGGTCTATTTAAAAGAATGTATGTCAAAAAAATCGTTACTATGACCAAAGAACTTCTAAATAACAAGAAGCTCTCAGCCCAAAAATTGTGCATTCCCTTCGTTTGTTTATAGAAGAAGGCGGGAAGTGACAGAGGGGGCCCTTAGTGAATGAGAATGAGAGAATTCTCTTCGCACAGGACGACATGGATTTGTGTAAATTCGACGAACCCATAAAAGTTGCGCGCGAGCTGTTTTTATATATGCAATATTTCGAAGTGGGTTTTGTTTTTCTTCGATAAAATACTCGGAATCAGCGCCGCGGATGACACGCATCCAGGCCACGCACTGCCGGTTCCTAGAAATGAGAAGAGTTTCCATCCTTATAATAAAACGGGTCTCTCACGGTGTTTGTATATAGTGTATATAAAAGATGTGTTTGTATATAGTGTATATAAAAGATCCAAAAAATACATAAAACCATTTAAATCTTTCTTTTCATTTATTATATAAGACATATTCATGTCTACTGTGCCATCGAGAAACCATGGCACTTTTTTTTTTACAAAACAACCAAAAAATATAAAGTATTATTATTATTATATTATAAAATATTATAACTATATAAACATTTATAATGACAGCTTTAAATTTTTAATCATTCACTCTCCGTATCACATTCATTCTCACATACACATTCATCTGGATGATATTTATCATAAAAACATTGAAAACATAAAGTTTTGTAACACGCTGCACATTTAATAAACCTTTGTGTTACTGCAAGTACATTGATTTCTCAAATTAATTGTTGAGAAGCACAACTCATTAACATTCATGAAGATTTCTCTCTCATCAATTAATTTTGCGGCAAACCAAGCATATTTAATCATTACTGTAAATTTAGATGAACACAATTGATGTACATAAAATAAGAGAGTGCCTTTTTATAATATTTTCTCTCGATGTTATTTCTCTATTAGCTTGTAACAATTCCGAAGCGTTTTGAATTTTTTTAACAAGTATTTTTACTTGTCGAAGGAAATAAACATCACATGGTTGACAAATAGGAGTGCATTTTGGTGGTATGGCTTTGACTGTGCAGGAAGCTTCTCCATTTTCGTTTTGAAAAATATCGCCAAATAATGTAGTGTCAGTTTGACCACCTCATGAATCAATAATTAAAAGAAAGTTATTCTTCTGAACGTAAGTCAGTATACAAGTTTTAAAAACTTCACATATTCATGTTTCGTCAATTTTTCTGACTTTGTACATGTGACAACGACACTATTAACTTTTCCACTCATCTGATCTATTTTTTTTTTGTTACTTGTGGACCAAATGGTTCACTTGTTTCACGAAAGCATTACATATACAAATGTTAGTAATTTTCCAGAAGCTGGAAGAGTATACTGGGTAGTGTAAGAATGAGTGGTGAGATTGATATGATATGATATCACAAAAATGTTAATAAGTTGTGTTTCTCAACAATTATTTTGAGAAATCAATGTAATTTCAATGTAATTGTAGTAGCAAAAGTTTTATTAAATGTGCAGTGTGTGACACAACTTTATATTTGCAATGGTTTTATGATAAATATCATCCAGATGAATGTGTATGTGAGAACAAATGTGATATAGTAGCCGAGCATGTTACTGCTGCGCTACGCTGCTTGTGCTTCTTGTAGTCTTAATTACTATGAAAAGCTTTGAATCGATTTTTCCCTTGTTAGTTCATTACAATTCCGGATGACATTTGTTTCTTTTACATTTTTATTTCAATTAATCCTTTCATTATGGGTAAAATTTCTTCTTTCTTATTCTGTTTCATACAGTATACAGTTTGGGATTGTTTATTAATTCTGCAGTGTAATTATCTTTAATGGGCTTTAATTTTATTTTAATATTTTCTTTGGTGTATAGAAATAGTTTATATCTGCAAGTTATTACAAGGCTAAGTCCTGTTTTGACGTGACAACGTCTTATAATTCGATGGAGCCGGCTGCACGCACGAAAAAACATGACTCATGCGGCGTTACCTCGCTCTGAGGCGTTCCATTTAAGGCTTGAAGTGCAAGCGAGAGCGCGGAACGAGCGACAAAGAGGCACAATCGGCCTCCGCGTTCTTATGAGGAAATCTTATTAGAAATTAAAAAGACAATAGGAAATCTTATTAGAAATTAAAAATTCAATATGAAAATTCATTATAAATTCTAAAGGCCCGCGCCCATAGAGTCCGGAATTTGTGCGGAATTTGCTCGACTCCGGTAAGCTTAAAGCTATTGACGTCCGGAAAACAGAGGTATCGCCCATAGAATCCGGAATTTCTGCGGCAAGCTTTATCTCCCGAAGGCAAATTAAGATTAAAAAACAATCAAGAAGCAAATTTAATTGAAAAGAACACGATGGATGTTTGATTTTATTGCAGGGAAGGCGCCGCTTTTAGGTGCGACCCATTTTATCAGGTCACTGACAGGACTGCTAGCGAAGGCCCAAACCTTTTAAGCAAACCACGCAAATTAAAATGCTCAAAAACCCGCACAATTATGTTTAAACACAACTAAATAACAAATAATTAAATTGGCACGAACCGATTTCTGTTATATCTCGGGACCAGCAGTCCAGTGTTTAATATTTCACAATGTTTTCAAAGTTTAGAAACTTTCGCTGGAAGCTTTCCTTGCCGCATGTAGTACGGATCAAAAGTTAAGAAATGTTCAACTTTTCAATCCGGCCGCGACTGCGGCAGCGCGTTTCTATGGGTGCACTCCCATAAGAAAGCATGTAGTTCAACTTACGTTTTCCGCAGTCGGACGAATTCCGGACTCTATGGGCGCGGGCCTTAAGGAGTGGGAACTAGAAGAATTTCCTCTTACATCAACGAAACAATTAGCCTATCCAATAAATTAGAAATTTAATAAGGAACCTATTTGAAATTAAAAAGACTTCTTATTTCTTTCAATAGGATGTTGTTGTTAATTAAACGAAAATTGTAAGATCCCCTCTTAAGAAATGCATGTTTAAACTTTTTCAGTTAAATGCGCAAAATGTGTTGTAAAGTGAGGTGGAGCGCAGTCGTAATGAGTGGCTTATTTAAATTTCTCATTATTTTATTATTCGGATTTCATTAAAAAGGGCTTAGTGTGACTTGTTAAGTGCGAAATGGCGGAAAATATTGAAAATAACCCCATAACCACTGTTTTTTAATAAACTTACACAACAAATAATACGTTGTCAAGTAAACATCGATCGTAAACGACTTTACAGACAACCGAATTTTTTTTAGTTCTAGGTTATCTCGGTTTGGAATAGGGACAATTGATGTCAGGTAATAATTTTCTTGGGTGAAGTTGTGGGATTTGTAGGAATATCAGAATAATTTTCTCATGTTGTGCGACTGCAATTCTTATATTGTATTTCGGAGTTTTTCCGAGTTTATTTTGTATTCAGCTATTTCAGACGAACTTACGATATCTTTTAGAAATATTTCTAGTCGTGAAAGTAAAATTATTTCCTTGATATTTTCAAGAGAATGAAGAATTGACTGCTCTTCTTTAACATGAATTCTTTGTTCAAGCTCAATACTCAAACATACACATCATTCAGAACAGGGGTAAAATTTTTGCTGGCATTGCGAAGGGGCAAGTGATTAAATTTGTTGGAACCACCTGTTCTGCAAATGGATTTCGCTCGGGAACCTAAAACCCAATAAAAAGAAAGTATTAAGGGGGAACGCCACTGTGACGGTCCAAAAAAATTCTGAATTTTCGCGAATTTTTTTGCGCAAGTATAATTTATTTTTTAAAGATCGGATGGAGGAATATTTAAAGAGTATATATTCAACTACATATATGTAAACAAAGTTTTATTAAAAAATATACAAAATTCTCTAAGTTATATAAATTTTCTCGAAACATCTTTTTTTGACCTTGTCCCCTTGACGACCAATGGGCCGATTTTTAATTTTGTTTTTGTTGAAAGCTTTATAATTATAGTAGCTATGGTTGCACGTAGCCGATTTAAAAAATTTTTAAAACTACTATTTTTTAATAACATTTTACTAAAGAAAAAAAATCCAAAATTTGAAAAAAAATAAAAATGCCACCATTTTGCGAAAACAAAAAAATTTAAAAAACCCTACGTGCAACCATAGCTACAGCCTTGGCCAAAAGTATTAGGCACCCTAGTTTTTTCCATGGTCAATTTTTCGTTCTTACATATATCGCAAAAACCCCTTTTTTTATGGGGTTATTACTTTTTATTATGGGGCTTTAACTTTTTTTTATGGGGTGCTCGCCGTGATATTTTTGTTGGAGGGTGTTGTGCACACCCCCCTGAATCACCTCCACACCCGAGGCATCCTCTCTGGGATTGGTTGCCTTATCAAACCTCTATTTTTATGGGGTTAAAATTTTTTTTTATGGGGCTATAACTTTTTTTTATGGAGTGACCGCCGCGAAATTTTTATGGGGGGGTGATGTGGACACCCCCCTGAATCACCCCCACCCCACCCCCTCCGGGGGTGGGGACCTTATCTAGAAAATTACCAAAAAATTATTTTCCCACAAAATGACAAGCTTATTCAATCACAGTGTACTGCAAAAATCCATTGCCCTAAGTTCAGCTGAGCTGATAACAAAAATAAATTGTGAAACAGTTTTATTGAGCTAGAGCTTAAACTTAAATCTCTCATTCAGTTGAATTCTCCTTGGCAAAACACCGAAAACAAAAAGAAAAAACTACAAATAATTAGTCCCAAGGAGCTTATTTCCAAAGCACTCACTAAAAGATTTAACTTGTTTTTACATGAAACACTTAACATGTGATGCCACTTCAGCTCCGCTTGCACAACCTGCCTTTTTGACTGTCGAGAGAGTGTTTATTTTAAAAAACAATAAATTTGCAGCGATGAAGTGCTAAATAATTCCCCTTCCTTAAAAGTTGTGAGAACTGTCAAATCTCGCCGAGGTTATCGTAGGGATGGCGCGGCGCGTATATGTATGTAAATATTGCACAGTGGGGCTGTGATCCATGTTGGTTTAGTGTTTTTTTTTTTAATAAATTTGGCGACACTAAGCACACACACAAAACGAAAAATTACTAACTCATCACGGGAATATCTTCAACTAAATTTCCTAATGTCCTATCGTGTACTCTTTGATCTGAACTTTTTAACATTCAGTGTAGGTTAAGTCAGGAGTGCCCTGGGGATAAATAATAATCAGGGCCAAAACTATACAACTTCTTTTTGTTCATTTTTCGTATGTCATAAGTAACGAAAACGGTTATGTTTTGTCGGAAGCTATTTTATATGCCGATGATACTCTTATTTATGCCCAGAATAACGAACCAATCCCTGCGCTGAACAGGATACAAGCATATTTTAGAAAGTGGAAGATTATTATAAAACATGGGGAATTAAAATAAACAAAAATAAAAAACAGCAGAAGGAATTAGACGACACTGCGGTTGATATTAATTAATTGGGAATCAATATGAAGGATAGAGATTGCCAAGGAAGTTTTTCTTTTTTCACGTGTGCATGTCATATGCGCTAGTTTTGTTTCTAAATTAAAAAATTTAATGTTATTATTTTAATTTCATTATTATTATATTTCGAAGAATCAATTTTTATAATAAAAATATACATTTTACAGTTTATACGTTAAGGCAACTACACATTAAAACAAAAACATAAAAACATCACGTATGTACATGTATCTTTTTTTTATTATTTTTATTATTATCATATCATTATTCGAAAATATATATATTTATTTTGCTATAAAGCCGAGGAGGCTACCTCCTACTATAGACGCATACCTTCTTTACTCAGTGTGCTGGCAATTCTTTTCCCGCGTTCTAGGATAGTGCTGATTCTGTTGCCAAGTAACATGTTTTCTGCACATAAATAGAATAAAAACGTTCTTGTTATAATATTAAATATTAAATAAAATGACCGAACAGGCTGAATTAGATCAATTAGCGGATACAGAATACCAGCGTTTAAAGAAACAGGTAAATACGCTAAGAACATAACTTTTGATTAATAGATAATATGTGTGTACATTTATGTATTAATGTTGTTTGAAATGAATGTATGAATTCACTTTGGTCAAACCAAGGCACCAATCGTGCAATTCGATTCTTAACAATTTTATAGTTCAATATGGTGTTTTCTACAGATAACTCTGAAGAGTCCATCTTACGTATCGAAAAGAGCTTACGAAAGCCAGCAAATAATTACAAGTGTTTCTTTGGGCTTTCATCTCGGCAAAATGTTTTAAATCTTTAAATTATTAATTTTGATTTCGGAAATGAGACTTGTTAAAAGGAAATAATAATGTTTTTATCACTGGGATATTTTAGTTCGGATTTCAAGGATGAAGTTTATTTACGTGTAACTCGAAGAAAGTTCCGGGACAAGTCAAATCCTTTAGTTACTCTGCTTTATGGTGAAACCTTTGCGAAACATCATGATACTGTTTCAAAGAATTTTTAGTCCCTGTTCCTTTTTATCACCGAACTAAAAGATGACAGTCAACTTACATGTATAAATCCTTTTATTTTTTAACCGAGGAAAAAAAACGGAGGAGGTTCTCAAGTTGACGCGTATATATGTATATATATATATATATATATATGTATATATATATATATATATTTTTTTTTTTTTTTATGTATGATCACGCATAACTTTTTACAGAGTAGTCCGATTTTGATAATTCTTTTTTTATTTGAAAGGGTATACCCTGAAGTTGGTCCCATATAAATTTGGAAAAAAATTCCAACCCCAAGGGTAGAAAAACAGGGGATGAGTGATTGTTCACTCATTGATTGTAATGTATGACAACGCATAACATTTTGCAGAGTAGTCCAATTTTGATAATTCTTTTTTTATTGGATAGGGTATACCTCGAAGTTGGTCTCATATTAATTTGGAAAACAAATTCCTACCCTAAGGGCGGGAAAATAGGGGTGATTTATTGTTCACTCACAGATTTTAATGCCAAGTTGTATATTACAAAAAAAAAACCTCACGATGAATGAGCTTTAGACCTGTCAGTCTCTTGTGTGTATAATTAGTAGATTATAGCCACAAAAAATTATAAAATAAAAACTTTTTAACAAAAAAATTAAACCGCCGAAAAAAACTGAAAAGCAAAAAAAAATAAACCTTTTTTATTTAACCTTAATAACTAAGTCTTTAAACTAATGTAAGTATACCTAAGTATATATTTTTGTAATTATTTTGAGTTTTTATTTAACCTTAATAACTAAGTTCTTAAACTAATGTAAGTATACCTAAGTAATTTTGAGTCGGCGCCAAATAATCAATGAACAAAGATCACTAAATTACCTTAAATTTAAAGAAATAACCAAATCAAATTAACAATGCAACGTGAAATCTCCAGCGATAAACATTAACATTCCAAAAATTGCGCTCACCGCACGACCCCTCGCAACGACGTGTGCTCTCACGCCGCGCCTCCGCCGCGCATCACGCTTTACGTAATTAATTAATTTGCTTGTTTGGCGCCGACTCAAAATTACTTAGGTATACTTACATTAGTTTAAGAACTTAGTTATTAAGGTTAAATACAAACTCAAAATAATTACAAAAATATATACTTAGGTATACTTACGTTAGTTTAAAGACTTAGTTATTAAGGTTAAATAAAAAAGGTTTATTATTTTTTGCTTTTCAGTTTTTTCGGCGGTTTAATTTTCTTGTTAAAAAGTTTTTTAAAGTTATATGTAGGTATGTGACAATCGCTTATCACCTTACATATGGAAAATAGATGGCTTAGTTGGATTATAAATATATTTAATTTGCAAGCTAATTTTTGATATGTAATATCTTTACTCTCGGTTTTGGGTATGATTTCGTGAAAAGGGACTGAAGTGTATAACAGGAAGTGAAGAAGCGCGCGTTGTCAAATTTTAAAGTTAATGCGATTTGCACGAAACTTGGAACTTGTGGGTTTTCGGGGTCGCTTATTTTAAATCAACTGTCAGAATTTACGAATTCAAGATGGCGGACTGTCAAATTTTAAATTTAATGCGATTTGTACCAAACTTGGAAACTGTGGGTTTTCGGAGCCGCTTACTTTAAATCAACTGTCAGAATTTTCAAATTCAAGATGGCAGACTGTCAAATTTTAAAGTTAATGCTTTGAGGAGGGAACTAAAGGAGATGATATGTTGTGAAAAAAAGCGTGCCAACTTTCGTTCTTCTTCTTGTTTCTCTCGAGGTGCCAGAGACGGCGTTAAAAATTGTAAGTGACTTAAATATCCGTAAAGAGGAAATGTTTCGAGCATATATAATTCCTTGTTTTTATATATCTATAATTTAGTCCCATAGACATTACCCATTTCCTTCTTAAAACTTAATCTCAATGTGGCCTATACAAAATAAATTATCTCTTTTGTAACTACGTCTCGGCGCCAAACTCCCCATAGATTGTCAGTTGACAATTACTCGAAATATTGAGTTGAATTTCCCGCAATAATTTTACTTATAATCGTGCGGAACACGAATATATATCAATAACTGCACTCATTGAACATTGTCTTTCCGAAAAATTAATAAAAAATCACTTCGCGGGTATTTGTTTACAAAAAAGTGACAGGCAAGCACCCTTCGAAAGCTTTTTAAAATTCAAGATGGCGAAAATTTTTGGCTACGCTGTCATGCATATACTTTACTAGGGAATGTCGCCTCCTTTAGTTCCCTCCTCAAAGAGTTAATGCGATTTGCAGCAAACTTGGTACTTGGGGGTTTTCGAAGTCGTTTATTTCAAATCAACTGTCAGAATTTACGAATTCAAGATGACGGACTATCAAATTTTAAAGTTAATGCGATTTGAATCAAACTCCTTAGTTGGGGGTTTTCGGAGTCGTTTGTTTCAAATCAACTGTCAGAATTTACGAATTCAAAATGGCGGAATGTCAAATTTTAAAGTTAATGCGATTTGCACCAAACTCGGTACTTGAGGGTTTTCGGAGCAATTTGTTTCAAATCAACTGTCAGAATTTACGAATTCAAGGCGGCGGACTGTCAAATTTTAAAGTTAATGCGATTTGCAGATGAAATGTCAGATGTTACATATCATATGCGACTACTGTAAGGCTCGGTCGTTCTTTTTTTTAAATTGTTGTGCCCTCTGCAGATAATTTTTGTGTTAGTTGTCAATAGTGCATACTTGGGACGTTTCATATATTGCTGCATAAAAATCAAAAACAGAAGCTGAGACTTCACGTGTGCTAGGGGCTCTAAAACTTGACCGACACCTTTTTATTATGAATGCGTCCAAAATTTTGAATTTTGGTTAATTTATTTTTTGTTTAATTTGTTGATTTCGATAATATACCTCAAGGTCGTCCTCGGGACCTCTAGCATTTTGTCAGTCTTGCCACTCTATAATATTACGCCGCTGATTGTGGGTTTTTTGTTCAATATTTTGATGCATGAAGAATAAAACAACTATGAAATAAACCTAGACTCAAGAATTTTTTTCTTTTTAGTTTTTTGTCCAAAATGGAATGAATCACCTCGGTGTCTGTCTATCCGTGTGTCATAGCCCTTTTTCTCAGAGACTATTAGTGCTATAGACCAAAAACAGAAGTTAAAGAAAAAGCTTAATTTTAATTTAGGGTCACTTTTAGGGAGCAGAAGCAAATCATTTAAAAAAATGTTTTTCTACAAAGCTTATCAAAATGTGAGTTCAAAAATATTTTTATTTTTTTATCATGAAAACTTCTTAAACATATTTATTCAAAAACGCTAGAAAAGTGCTGTCTCTAAAAAAAACCGGCCAAGTGCGAGTCGGACTCGCGCACCGAGGGTTCCGTACAAACATGTAAGTATATAAGTAAAAGTTCACCCATCACAACAATCGAGTCATAGTTATGGTATTGTTATACCAAATATATATATATATATATACCAAATTGCTGTTTCTTTTGATTGCGTTGTCATAGAAGTTTGATTTTTTTACAGCTTAAAGGTATTATAGACCTGAGTATTTGATGGGTGATTCTACGATAAGAGGTTTTGAGTCCACAGAGAATGCGGCCAAGGGAAAAAGTTTTTTTTGATTAAAAACAAATATTACGATTTAAGTCCCCTTTTTATACACACTAGTGGTCGCCCTGTGGTCGAAATTCGACCTACTGGCGTTACTACGAAAAATACGAATGTACACGGCCTACTATATGTGTTTGAAATTGGCACTGCCAATAATAAAATTACGACAGTTTGACCACAGACTACTATGCGTTTTACATAGACAGTATGAACGTAAATAATGAATTTATTTTATTGAATTTAATGTATTGGTAACACATATTATATTAAAATTTTAGCTTTCTGCACTCCTTCTCTATATAAACTTTAACTATGCCAAATCTTACACTCCTCCGTCTGTCCAATATGCTTAAAAAGGGGTACAAAGTTTTCCCTTCACGTATTAATATATAGATTTACTTAAGGGCAAGTGAATTTATACATACTAGGGGTCGCCCTATGGTCGAAATTCGACCTACTGGAGTTACTATGAAAAATACGAATGTACACAGCCTACTATATGTTTGAAATTCGCACTGTCAATAATAAAATTACGACAGTTTGACCACAGACTACTATGCGTTTGACATAGACGGTAAGAACGTAGATAATGAATTTATTTTATTTAATTTAATGTATTTGTAACACATATTATATATAAATTTTAGCTTTCTGCACTCCTTCTCTATATAAACTTTAACTATGCCAAATCTCGCACTCCTCCGTCCGTCCAAAATGCTTAAAAAGGGGTACAAAGTTTTCTCTTCAGGTATTAATATATAGATTTAGTTACTTTTTAGATGGCCAGGGTAGATACATCGGGCAGGGTAGAGACGGCAAGGTTTTTCGGTTTGAGTATGGTCCGTTTTTAAAACAAAAATAATGTGGAAATACATTTAAACTACTTATTATTACACTTTTACTGCCTTGTGTATAAGGAAAATCCTTAGTTAATAGAAATACTTTGTTATCTTGCCAGGAGAGATACGGCAGGGTAAAGACGTTTTCGTGACAAATTTAAAATTTTTTACTGACATAAGTTAATATTGGGTTAATAATATATCACATCTCAACTATCCCAGTATTGTTGAATTGAGGCAGAAAATTCAAATAAATTAAGTGAATTTTATAAGTTTTACGACTTACCACGGGAGAGACACAATCACCTTGCGAAACCACTGCACCGCACCAGCTAACAAATGAGAGCGATCTACCGACTCGTGTGTTAAGTATTGCTAACTTCACGTTTATATGCGTCCTTGAGCCCAATTGTGAATATTGCCGTTTAATATTTCTGTTTGTATTAACGAACCAAAATTCGCCAGGGTAGATACGCAAAAAAAGCGGGACAAAAATGAAAATCGGAATTAACTCAATCCTGGTTTCCATGGGACTTTAACTCGGGTTAACCCTGAGTTAACTCTGCATGGAAACACAGTAATGGTTGTCTGAACATGTGCTTGTCGGCAAAGGTATCTTAAAATACGCGAAAGTTATCATAGAACGCGACAAAGCTACTTTGCTTAAAGAAGGAAAAGAAGACACAATCGAAAATCCTTTAACTACTATCGACGTTGTAAAGTTAATTAAGGAAGAAGAACCGGTATGTATTAAAGAAATAAAACGAAGTCAATTTTATGAAGAAGTTAGAAGTCTGGTCAAACAGTATTACCAACCAAACCTGAACGATCATGCATTCCAATGAAAATTTTATTAGAAAACGACCTCCTCGTGTATAAGAAAAAGGCTGGTACCCAAAGAAAAAGAGGTGGTCACAGAACAGGTGAGCCAAAGGCTGGCTGATGGTGTTATCCAAGAAAGTGATTCTGATTTTGCAAGTCCCGTTGTATTTGCGAATGAAAAGGATGGGGGTTTAGGCTTTGCATAGATTATCGAAAACTAAAACTATAATTGTAAAAGATTGGTTCCCGCTGGCTAATATGGAAGATATAATTGGAAGTTTACCACGCTAAAGTATTTACTGCGCTGGATTTGTAAAACAGATTTTTCCATTTCGATACAGAGGAGAGTAGCCGCAACTGTACGTACTGCATTCGTTACACCAGAGGGGCAGTACGAAGAACAAGTTTACACTAGGTTAACCGAACAATTTTGGGCGACATTGTGCAGAAAAGCGAATAGAGCCAAAAATATGCAAAAAATTTTCCCCGAAAAGCAATACTTTTCGAGAAAATTTTTAATTTTTAATTTTTAAAATTTTCAAAACGTCACTTGGACCTGACTAAAATTTTTGCAACTTGTTCCATTTTTATCTGTACAATTTCATCACTCGACACTGTACACTGTTTTCGAAGCTCGCTAGCACCAATAAAACCAGTGCATATCACATTTCTTATTGTTTCTTCATATTGTTTACTCACTCCCAATATCGTAGTAGGCGTAGGTAGGCGTCAGTAGGCGTTTTGTATAAGTTAAATCTTCAGTCAATAGGCATTTTGTATAAGGAAAATCTTCCGTCAATAGGAATTTTGTATAAGGAATATCTTACGTCAGTAGGCATTTTGAATAAGGAAAATTTTCCGTCAGTAGGAATTTTGTATAAGGAAAATATTCCGCCAGCAGGCATTTTGTATAAGGAAAATCTTCAGTCAGTAGGAATTTTGTATAAGGAAAATCTTCAGTCAGTAGGGATTTTGCATAAGGAAAATCTTCAGTCCGTAGGCATTTTATATAAGGAAAATATACCGCCAGCAGGCATTTTGTATAAAGAAAATCTTCAGTTAGTAGGAATTTTGTATAAGGAAAATCTTACGTCAGTAGGCATTTTGTATAAGGACAATCTTCAGTCAGTAGAAATTTTGCATAAGGAAAATCTTACGTCAGTAGGCAGTTTGTATAAGGAAAATTTTCCGCCAGTGGGAATTTTGTATAAGGAAAATATTCTGCCAGTAGCCATTTTGTATAAGGAAAATGTAAAAACTACTTTGAAATTTCTCGCCTTAAACTGTCAGCTCACGCTCGACTACTTTTCTTTTTTTATCTATGTCTACATTTCCGTGTCATTATTGTGTGAAGTTGCTTTTCTGTTAAATAAATATTTCAACTGATAAAACAAGTTTATTTTCATTTAATTTATCAGGTTATGGGCCAAGAAAAGCCCAGAAAAGCCCAGAAAAGCCCAGAAAAGCCCAGTAATAATTGCAACGCCAAAATTTATTGTGATAAAAAAAAAAAAAAACTGCGAAACAATAACATACAATACATCTGCACATAACCTCAACTACGTGGTGTGACTTTTTGTTTTTGACTCTTACAAAAGTAATTTCGTTTTTGAACTGAGTAATTTCGTGAATATGGCAGCGAATAATTCATTGGCATTAATTGAAAAGTTAACTGGCCGTGAAAACTATACAACTTGGCGGTTTGCAGTGAAAACATACCTACAACACGAATATTTGTGGGACTGCATTGAGAAACCCGACCCAGCGGCAGCAGTGAACACGAAACGTGATACAAAGGCAAAAACAAAGATAATCCTTCTGGTTGACCCACTGAATTATGTGTATATACAAGAAGCGTGCACTGCAAAAGAAGTATGGGACAATTTGTCATCGGCATTTGATGACTCCGGGCTGACACGCCGAGTCTGTTTGCTGCGTGATCTCTGTAACACCTCGCTCACTGGATGTCAAAACGTAGAAGAGTATGTGAGTAAAATAATTTCTCCTGCTCATAAGCTCCGTAACATTGGCTTCAAAGTAGACGATGAGTGGCTTGGTACATTGCTGCTCTCTGGTCTGCCCGAATCTTATGAGCCAATGATAATAGCTATAGAAAGCTCAGGCATGAAGATAACTTCAGATTCTGTGAAAGCAAAATTATTACAAGATGTTAAAAAATCTGAGAATGATTGTACCGCATTTGCAGTAAATAAAAACTTTAAGAAAAAGGATAAGAAACAGTCTAAAGGTCCGAGATGCTACACTTGTAATAAATATGGTCATAAAAGTCCAGAATGTAAATTCAAACCAAAGAACACATCACGAAAGTCGAACAGCTCTTCCTATGCTGCTGTGTTTATAGTTTCATCCCGACATGATGATGCTTGTTATGTGGACTCCGGTGCATCTACACATATGATAAAACATAAGGACTTGCTTCAGGCAGAAACTAATCCTGTCATTCAGAACATAAGAGTTGCAGACAATAAAGTATTACTTGTGAAATGCACAGGACAAGTGAGCTTAGATGTGTACAATGACAAAGGGCAAGAAAACAAGATATTGTTTACAAATGTTCTGTATGTACCAGAACTGGCAACTAATCTGCTATCCGTGAGTCAGATTATCCGAAGTGGCGGCCAAGTAATAAGAATCAGATAGTAGCAACAGGAAGCATCATCAACAACATGTACCGGCTAAATATGCCTGGAGGCTTTGCATGCATGTCCGATGTTGAAGAGCAAGACACTTACCTGTGGCACCAAAGAATGGGACATTTAAACTTTCATAGTTTACAGAAGATGTCAGAAAATACTGACCATGTAATTTTCTCAGCAAAACCTGAAAATCTGACATGTTTAACCTGTAAAGAAGGTAAACAGACACGATTACCTTTTAAAAGTGAAGGCTCTAAAACAGAAAGTCTACTTGAATTGGTTCATTCAAATATTTGTGGGCCCATGGAAACATCATCATTAGGTGGTGCCAAATAATTTATAGCATTTCTCAAAGAAGATTTTTGTCTACTTTCTTCGCAACAAGTCTGAGGCTTTTGAAAAATTCAAAGAATTTAAAAATGAAGCTGAGAATCAGTTAGATGCTCATATAAAAATTCTTCGCACAGACAACGGCCTGGAATATGTAAACAAGAACTTCTCCGATTTCTTGAAAGGTGCCGGAATCATACACCAATCGACCACACCATACACTCCTGAACAGAACGGGACAGCAGAACTCATGAACAGGACATTAGTAGAACGAGCAAAATGCATGCTTATAAATGCCAACTTGCCGAAAATGTATTGGGCTGATGCAATACATACTGCTGCCTATGTCATCAATCGTTCTCCAACACAATCTTTATCCTTCAAAACTCCAGAAGAAATGTGGTCTGGTCGGAAACCAAATGTAAATCACATGCGTATATTTGGATGTGAGGCTATGGTTCACCTGCCTAAAGAAAAAAGAAATAAGTGGGACCCAAACGCACACAAGATGATATTTATTGGATATTGTGACCACACTAAAGGCTACAGATTTATAATACCTAACACTAGAAAAGTAATAAAAAGTAGAGATGCTATATTTCTTGAGTCTACTGTAAAAAGAGATTATGTTCCTGTGAAGTTGTCACCAACAAATCCTGAAACGAACAAAGACCAGGAGGTGAAAGCAGGTAAAAGTGATGTTTCAACAGATGAGGATACTACTTCAGAAAGCTCATATGGAACAGTAAGAGGAAATAAATCTGATAGTGAATATCTACCTGACTTCAGTCTCGACTCTCCTCAGATCAGTAATATAACCTTGAGACCTAGAACCAGAAAAATACAGGAAAACATCGAACAAAATGATTATGAAGAAAGTACTTACCTGTGTAGACACGAAGAGGTCCTGTCAGACGTCCCTGAAACATACACAGAAGCTATCAACTCAGTTAATAAAGAATTATGGATAGAATCAATCAATGAAGAATTAAATGCTCATCGAAAAAATGAAACCTGGACATTGGTGGAAAAACCTCCAAATGCCAAAGTAATCGGATGCAAATGGGTGTTCCGGATTAAAGAAGAATCAACAGGTCCCCGATACAAATCACGACTCTGTGCTAAGGGCTATGCACAAACAGCAGGTATTGACTACAAGGAAACATTTGCACCTACAGTCAGATATGATTCAATCCGCTTATTACTATCTGTGGCTGCCCAAAATAATCTAAAAATTATCCAACTTGATGTCAAAACAGCCTTCCTGTATGGCGAGCTTGAAGTAACCATACTGATGACTCCACCTGAAGGTTTATTCTGTGATAAAAGTATGGTGTGTAAACTCAACAAGTCACTGTACGGATTGAAACAGGCTCCACGATGCTGGAGCAACAAATTTGACTCAGTCCTAAAAAAATTTGGTTTTGTCAATAGTAAAGCTGATCAATGTGTTTATATTGGTCAAGACAACAAGAAGAAATGCTACTTTTGCCTGTATGTTGACGATGGATTATTGTTTTCTACAGATGAATCAGCATTAAAGGAAATAACAAAAGACAAAAACAATATTTGAAATAAAAATACTAAAAACACCAAGTAACTTTGTGGGCATGCAAATTGAAATATTAAGTAACTGCATATTTATACATCAGGCTGAATATGTGGAACAAATGTTGAACAGATTTAATATGACCAATGCTAACCCCAACAGCGTTCCAGTCGATCCACATGTGAAATTACAAAAGGGAATGGCGAGCCTGAGAAGAACATACCCTACAGAGAGGCTGTGGGCTCCCTTATGCATCTGGCCATAGTGAGTCGACCTGATATAATGTTTGCTGTCAGTCTGGTGAGTCGATTTCTTAACTGTTATAATGTAAGCCATTGGAATGCTGTCAAGAAAATCTTTAAATATCTGAAAGATACAAAAGAATATGGATTGTGTTACTCACCCACAAACTGTTCAGAAGTCACTGGTTACAGCGACGCTGATTATGCAAATGATATCGACACAAGACGATCAGTAACCGGCTATGTCTTTATAAAGAGTGGAGCAGCTGTAACTTGGTCCAGTCAAAAACAACAGACTGTTGCCCTGTATACAACTGAGGCAGAATTTATGGCAGCCTGTGCTGCAACCAAAGAGGGACTATGGATTAAACAACTACTATCTGATATTGGCGAATATCAACAGGCAACCATGTGTCTCCATTTAGATAATCAGAGTGCAATAAACGTTATTAAAAATGTTAACTTTCACAAACGTTGCAAACACATTGACATAAAATACCAGTAGGAATTTAGTATAAGGAAAACTTTCAGTCAGTAGGAATTTTGTATAAGGAAAACCTTCAGTCAGTAGGAATTTTGTATAAGGAAAATTTGCCGTCAGTAGGCATTTTGTATACGGAAAATCTTCCGTCAGTAGGAATTTTGTATAAGGAAAATTTGCCGTCAGTAGGCATTTTTTATGAGGAAAATCTTACTTCAGTAAGCATTTTGTATAAGGAAAATCTTCACCAGTAGGCATTTTTGAAAATAGAAATATGTTTTTGGATACATTTAGTGGTTAGTATTATGAACTCGCCCTAAAAGTTGAAATGAGAAGTGTCGAATGCGAAGCTGTTTGAGATTTGTTTTCTTTGAATGTGAAAAAAATGTGCAGTGTACAGTGATGAGTGATGAAATTGGCAGATAAAAGTGGAAAAATTTGCAAAAATTTAGGTTAGGTCCAAGTGACAATAAAGTTAATTATCTCGTAAAGTATTGTTTTCCGTGGAAAATTTTTTGCATATTCTTTCTATTTAAGGCCATGTTTACCTTCCTGCGCAATTTCGTCCGAATAGGTGCGGTTGACCTAGTGTAAACCTTAATGAAAAAAAAAATAATGCGTGGAGTCCCTCCGCGCGGAAGAAGTGAAACTTCGTAATGTGGAAATGTTCTACCGTGAAGCGCGAGGGGATTGAATTTTTCTAAGAATCCTCGGAGTTGCGGGCTCTGCTCAATCAAGGAATGAAATCTTCAAGAGAAAAAGGCATAGGGACAGATTCATAAGTTTGAATTATCTAATGAAATTCAGATTTTTTTGTTTTAGGTGTTTTTTCATAAAATTGTTAGCTTAAAGAAAAGTAGAGAAATCTTTATGCATATGTACACGATTAAGGTGTGAAAAATGTAAAAAAGATATGAACAACTAAATTTATATAAAAAGCAGTCGGTTTCGCAACGCTAATTGACGCTCATCTGCACGAGCACTACAATTTTTCTCTACTTGCACCATCACGTATTAGGACCGGTGCATGCAGCATGCACAATCAAAGTCAATATATGAATATTGTTTTAATAATTCCTTAAGGCAATGAAAAACACCGAACGAAAAAATCTGAATTTCGTTAGATAATTCAAACTTATGAATCTGTCCGTATGCCTTCTGCCCGTGGGAATTTCATTCCTTGATTGAGCAGAGCCCGCAACTCCGAGGATTCCTAGAAAAATTCAATCCCCTCGCGCTTCACGGTAGAACAAACCCACAAGCTCCCTTGCGCAGAACAGCAGCGAAGTAAACAAGCCCATCGCAGGGCCAGCGCCGCCGCAGCAGGCTTTGATGCAATCGTACGCACACTCAGTTGCCTTGCTTTTCTGCTCCTTTCTCGGTATTCGCCGTGCACAGCATCTCATGCCCACAAGAAAAGCATCAAACCAAAACCTTCTATATATTACAAGCCATGAAGTGGTCCGGTGCACGCACACATCTATAGGGCAAAGTGGTCTGAGAGTTAAAAGAAATCCCATTGAGTCTTATGGGGGACGTCGCAAAATTGGCAAAAAATTCGCGGCAGCTTCCAAACTATAGCTTCTATCGAAAAATGATTTTCACTCAAGGTTACTCTAAGAAGTTCTCCTTGTAATTAATGACACTTTTAATCACCTCTTCGAACAAAGAATATGAAATTTTCGAGTTTAACCAAAACTCAACAGAAAAGTCGGGCGCCGGACCACTAACAAATGTACAGCAGGAGAGCGAATTGGCTCCGAACTGAACAGAAAAATCGAAAATTTCCTGTTTTTCGCTGGAAATTCATTAATGTTTTTGGCCTATATGGAGTAAAAGCCCCTATGGTTTTAATTTCTTAAGACTTGTATGTCTCTAGTATCCAAAAAACACGATTAAATCCAATTTATCCAGCACATTTCATCCAGCCTCCATAAGACTAAATGTAAATTTCTCGAACTGTCAGACCACTTACGCACACATGCAAGAGGCCACTTCATGGCTTGTAATCACTGACATATAGAAATGGACTACTCGATTTGCTGCCTCAAATGGTGCACCCTTTTGACAGTTCTCACCTAAGGAGAGTTCAGATATAGAAGGCATATATCTGTCAATTTTTTTCGCATTGGGCGAGATAGGGGGCTTCAAAAGGCGGCAAATTTAAAAATTATATTTATTTTTACTTGTAACCTGCACGCTTAAATCTGATTCTCCTAAAAGTAGCATCACATCTCAAATAATTTCGCAGCGAGAAGTTTCTGAAATAAGACATTTTTCATTGAAAAATTCTCAGCAAAACGTCGAAATGCTCTCTTCTGGATATGCGGTTTATATCGCTAAACAACTGTTTTAAGAACTCAAAAGTAATAATTAGAGCACTTTTGTGTTTTAGCTGTATTCCCCACTAAATTTAGTTACATTAACAGGACATAAATGCAATTAATTCCGACATAATTCGCCGCATTACACCACCCAGGGTTTTTGTGATTTTTGTGAAATTTGTGTCGGTAAATCAGACATAAAATAAAAAGAATCTGCAATATGGGATACTAAAAGACTGATTTTCATAATTTAATTACATAATTTCTGCTGAAAACTTAGAAATTGTGTAAAATTCAGTTGTATCTTAAAAATGGATAATTTCATGTTTGTATTCCTTTAAAGGGATTTAAGATACAAAAGGAATTATTTAATAATTTTTGGTGTAATTACTTGATGGATTTATGCAATTAAAATGGACTAATGCCCCAAAATGCATTTGACAACAATTCAAATCTACAGCTGACTGCTCAAAATTCCGTTAATGGTGTGAGCAAGAGGGAACGAGAAAGTGCACCATCTCGATATAGGCATTTTGTATGGGACGAGTAGTCCATTTCTATACGTCAGTGCTTGTAATATAGAAGGTTTTGACCGAACTCGTCGGATGCCATCGCACATGTGGAGGCATCGCTGTGGAGCTCTCAGAATTTTTGGTCGCGTTTTGCTTGTTCGAAGTGGGTTATCTATATTTTTATTTGTCTATGGTTATATCTATATTATTTTTTTTTACCCAGGACTGGGAGGGAATGTAAAGTATTGCTGAGGGGAACGTCGCATGCCTTAAATCAATAATGAAATTTATATTGGCAATTAATCTTGAAACATACCCACCGCTAGCCAAATTTTATGTAATTCGCCCGTAAAGTACTAATCAGTCGCGTGTGGAACACATCAACACATCGAGGTTGAGCGAGTCCTCAAACCCCGAGCTTGGAAAAAGGGCATCTGAAGTTGACTGAGGTTGTCAGGTCTTGCGAAGGAAGCGATTCGGCCTGAAGTTGGCGGACTGGGAGAGGAGTGTTTTTTCGAAAAGGAAGGGAGATCGGAGGGACAGCCATCTTGCGACTTCCTTCTACGAGAGGACGTCAAAGGAGACGGTCGAGCAGCATTCTCCGCGGTAGAAAATTTTAACTGGAAATCCCCAAAGAAAACGAAGAGCTCGAAGCCGCAGGAATCATCCTCGGAATCTGACCTGCGAGAAAGGAAGACAGCCGCCATCGCCGCAGAGTATCACGAAAAAGCCGAAGGCAGTAAGGGAAGCACCCGCACAGGGATTTAATCCAGCATAGCCGCGGACGCCGAGTCTTTGTGTCCCACAGGAAGGCGCAGGTGCGCCCGTAACGTTCCTCTTCCTCATCGCGAAGGACGCCGAGCCGCCAGGGTCACCCCTAACTACAAGAACAGCGTGGGAGCCACTCCTCAGTCCAGCAACATAAAAGCCGTAGCTGAGTATTAATTTTTTTGTACTAACCCTTAATTTCGCGACCACTAACCTAGCTAGTAAAATAAGAACAATTTAATAGCTTGTTTAGCGCAGCATTGTTAGCAGGGCGGCCGCAGGGAAGGCAGGTTAGGATTAGTGAATTTTGTACCGAGGTGTGTTTCAAGAGTAATGTCTAGCTGAAGTCAATAAAAGGAAAAAAAATTTTATAAATTGAGCATTTAAATGTAGCATCCCGTCCCCCAGATCCGGGAACGCTTACACCCAAAAGAAGAGAGGAATCGCTCCTTTTTTCAAATATTTTTTTCCCACACATTTATCATCAAAATGTACATGGCAAATATAAGGTTGCTTCCTGGTTTTAAGTACAACAGCGGACTCGCCTATAGCTTCAACCCAAGCATGATAAAAAACATTATTTTCCTTAGGGAACTGAAAAAATCTTCTCCCAGGAGAATGTTTGCCAGTAGCTTGGCACGAAAGAATAATACATTTAGTTCTTTTCCAAGACATAGTTAATAAAAAAAATAATTAAGATAAATCGGGTCCTTCCAATATTCTTTAAAACGAAAACGAGAAATAAAACAATAGTTTTGAAAATTCAAAATAATTTCGAAGGCTAAACGCTTTTCGAAATCGATATCAATACAAAAATTCAGCAAATGTCAAATGTCCAATAAAATACAATACAAAATCGTAATCAAAGGTCCAAAATACAATATAGAATATGCAGTCTAAAATATCCGTCGAATCACTTCAGAAGCTAGCAAACGAATAATCCTACCCAAATACATTTCATTCACAACGGCTCTCGTGTTCTAAGAATTCAACCACGGCCCCCTTGCATATAGCAGCCAGCAGAGCTCACGCAGCCAGATTTTCGCGATGTGCATATATAACAGCTCTGACGTATCCCTAAATTCATATATGTATATGTAGATAGGAAATAAAGCGCCTTGGTTGGAGCTGCTGCGCCTGAGGTTCAAAAGCTTTTGTCCGTTACGGTGACTGTCTGCTACGGGTAAATTCTGGCTTACAGCTTTCCATAGGGCTTAGAAATCTGATATCTTATCTGTGCTGTAATCGTTGCTAGTAAGTTAAATTAGCTGCACTTTGGCTTACACAATCGATTACTTTAACATTGCCATGTCCTAGGAGGTAGCTAAAATAGCTACAATTTGCATTACTAAAGACTGAAGAAAGAACATATGAAAAAGATACGATTCTAGCATCAACGAAAAATCAGCGATTATATAATTCATTCGCATTCCATTTTTTCGCCAGGGCCCTAACCATTCAAAACGAATTGAAGAGAGCTTACAAAAGCTCATTTTAATTGAATCTCCTTAATAAATTTCCCAATTTTGAACAAACTCAATTTGATTCGAACGGATTCAAAAACAGAGCCCTTACAGTATATTGCTTATATTAAGAGTAGGATATAAGTAGTAAAACAAGATTTTAACAAAAATAAATTTAATAATTCATTTGGTTATAATAAATAAACTATTTTCAAAACTGATAAAAATAACATAAGATTTTTCCCAACATAAAAACATAACAATATTTTACACAATTATATTATTGTTTCACTGCTTTTTTCCTGGAAGTAAAGACTGCTTTAAAATGCCTATTCTTCAATAATTTAACGCCCTTCCGAACATCCTTTATGTACTCGGTTTTCGTGTAGCCGTCCTTTAGTAGTGCTTCTAAAAAATAAAATAACATTAGTACTTCCAACCTAAATTACATTTTGAAACTTACCAAACAAAATATCATTAAAAGTTTTGTAGTCTTTAAAGGGTTCTTTGCCTTTGATGCCATCATAGTTGACTGTTGTGATGATTTCGTTTCCAATTATCCTTTGCATGTTTTTTTTTATACAACCAGGATGCAACAATTGCTTTAAAGTGGTAATCTGAAAAGGTAACACCTTTTTTTAGTTTATTAAATTTAATTAATGTAATTTTGACTTACATACGCATCTTCATTTTTCCCGATTTCATTTTCAATTTGTCGCAGTTCATCAATTGTTTTAATTGGGAAACGAATGTTTTCTTTAGGATGCACATTTTTTCGGAAAACTTCTTTTAAAATAGAAGCATTTTCCGCCTGGATATCAATAATAGCCTTATTTTGGCTCGTGATAATTTCTTAAATAATCAACGGATTATAAAAATAACAGGATACAGATTAGAAGAAGTTTTTATTTAGGGGAGATACGTACAAAATTACATATGGTTTTATTTTTGGGTCATAACTCATAATTGGTAATTCACGGCACAGTCATATTCTACAGTAATCATCATTTATTCATTATTTATTGAAACCAGCAAACATTTAAAAAATAAAAATAACAGAAAACAATATATTTATATTTTAAGTTAGTTCAGTCAAATTCCTTTTTGTCCGTATGCTATGGACAAAATGACATATTACATATGGACAAAGTGACATACAGATAAAAACAATTATAATTATTTACAAAGTTCACAAACGAAACGCTTGGTTCTTTTAGGAACGTCAGCGCAAGAAGCGTGAGCCCAATGTGCACAATTTAAGCAGCGCAACCAGTCTTCTCCGGGCTTAGATCTTGAAAAAAGATCATTGCAATATATGCATGGGCAGTCCTCCTCTGCATCTTGAGAATTAGTGAAATCTTCTTCTTCGCTGTCGTTTTGAAATAAATTTTTGGTGACATTTCGTTTCATTTTTTCTGGACTTTTGTGCTCATTTTATAACGTTTTTATTAGTTTGGTTTCCGTCATGTCTGTCTGTCTGTCCGGGTCAAACTTTGCAAGCGAGTTTAAACTAACTTCCCGATCAGCTAGAGGCTTGAAATTTTAACCATAGCTCAGATGTGAATGACAATGCATTATTAGCTATAAATCAATTGTCAGAATTTTTCGAATTCAAAATGGCGGACTGTCAAACTTTAAAATTAGTGCGATTTGCACCAAACTTGGAACTTAGGAGTTTCCGGGGTCACTTATGTATTTCAAAT
The DNA here is from genome assembly GCA_951509405.1 of Machimus rusticus. Classification (NCBI taxonomy): domain Eukaryota; kingdom Metazoa; phylum Arthropoda; class Insecta; order Diptera; family Asilidae; genus Machimus; species Machimus rusticus. Next base: position 6,840,160 of record OX608054.1, read on the forward strand.
CAACCGCCAGAATTTACGAATTCAAGATGGCGGACTGTCAAATTTTAAAGTTAATGCGATTTGCACCAAACTTGGAATTTGGGAATTTGCGGAGTTGCTTATTTCAAATCTACTGTCAGAATTTACGAATTCAAGATGGCGGACTGTCAAATTTTAAAGTTAATGCGATTTGCACCAAACTTGGAACTTGTGGGTTTTCGGGGTCGCTTATTTCAAATCAACTGTCAGAATTTACGAATTCAAGATGGCGGACTGTCAAATTTTAAAGTTAATGCGATTTGCACCAAACTTGGAACTTGGGGGTTTGCGGGGTCATTGATTACAAATTAACTATCAGAATTCACGAATTCAAGATGGCATAAGATTAAAAAGCAGAAAATAATTAATAAAATAAAAAATTTTTTTTAATATACCACGTTTTTAAAACGGACTAAAAACTAGAAAATAAGGAGGATTATCTACTTCTATTATCTACTGCCTGCGCCCCCTATTATCTACTGCCTGCGCCCCACGTTTTTCTCTTCAAGTCTTACAAATATCTCCAAAGCCACTAAAAAATCACCATCAAAAATTTAGAAGGGCACAGGGAAAATTATTTTCTAGTTTTTAGTCCGTTTTAAAAACGTGGTATATTAAAAAAAATTTTTTATTTAATTAATTATTTTGATTTAATTTCATTCACATTGGGAGAACAAGTTAAAACTAAAGATGTCTGCCGAGTCTTTGGTTTACGTTTTCCTTGTCCACAAATAAAACGTCCTCTTGAGGCTGGAGAAATTTCTTCAATGGGAACAGCAAGAATAGAGGACGGTGGATGTTTTTGATTACCAAATGGAAGATTGTGGTTTGAAAGAGGAGTTAAAATAATGTCTTTATTTATGTTTGTTGCTGAAACCTGAGATGAATGTTGTTTCGTGGGTGCTGTTATTTCAGCTGCATTATTTTCTTTAGGTGTCACAGCAAACTGAAGAACGTTTGTTACTGGACGGAAGTCGTCGTGTTACTGTGTAGATGGTCCAGCAATGGAAATATTACCAGAGGTCGTTTGCTGATAAGGTCTTTCATTGGAGGACTCTTCCAGCGGTATATTTGTAGTCTCCGCAGGTTCGTACATGTAGTCCGGAAATATTTCAGAATTCAAAGGCCAAAAACCAGCGCTTTTAAATCCGTGACAACCATTTTGCACTGTAGCTGCCTTACCGTATGCTTCCTTGAATAGACCGGCAATCTGAAATTGTGTAACAACACGTCCAGGATATGCTCTCAACCAGTTGGATATTTCTTGGTTAAAGTAAGTTTTCAAGGGCCCGAAAAAAGAAACATCAAGAGGCTGCATGCGATGAGTGCAGTGTGGAGGCAAACAAATAACATGAATACCGTTTTGTTTTACATATTCTAAAGCTTCAATCCCTTTATGACTTGCATATCCGTCGACAATCAAAATTACCTTGTCGTCAATACTTGCATTAACAAAAGTTTGGAAATGCTTCATCCATTTCAGAAATATTTCAGTTGTCATCCACCCTGATTGTTGAGCTACACCTAAAGTGCCAGGAGGTCACTTCGTCGACAAGTTACTTTTTCATATTTTTCCTCGGAAATATCATCATCGGCGGAACAAACGTACCAACGGCATTAACACAACAAACAACAGTAGTGTTTGTTCCACGCTCTGCACTGGTTATAACGCCAACTTGCTTTCTTCCAGTAGTAGCCAAAATCTTTTGGGGTTTTTGTATAGTAGAAAGGCCTGATTCATCAGCATTATAAATTCGATGAGGCTTAAATTCTACAGACTCCAGCAGCTTTTCATACAGCTGGAAAAATTTTTGGACTTGAGGCCTATTAAATGTCTAAGCACGGGCTGCTGAAGTAGCTTCAGGTTTGCGCAGAGAGATATCTTTATTTCGTCTCAGAAATCCTTCCATCCATTCTTGTCCAGCTGTTTGTTTTTGTCGGTTAAATCTATGAGCAAAACCGTTTTTTTCAGCCAACTGAAAAGCTAATTCTTGCACTGATGTTCGTGTCAATCCAAAAAAACGAGATTTCAAGGAATTTCAAATGCTGAACTAACTACCTTTCAACATCAGATGGAAAGGTTGATTTCCAACATCCAAGACCTTTCGAATTGGACTCCAAAGCTTTGTTAGTACCCAAAGCATGCCTTCGGAGCGTTGCTTGAGGGATACCAAATGTTTTTGATGCCAATAACCAGCCCATTTCATTATTTCGAACTGCCTCTATAGCTTTCTGGATTGATTCTGCACTCCAGGATTGGCGATCAGACGTGCGTTTATACTCACGTGGCATTTTGGTATATCTGTTGAGAAATGATCTGCTAAATTAAGTTGAACTCCTTGACTGAACTCTTATGGACAAAATGACATACCTATGTCATTATGTCCGTTATCTATGTATGTCGTTTTGTCCATACAACGTTTCGAAAAAACAAAAATCAAAAATATATACAAAAGAGGATTTCTTTTTTGGAAAATCTTATATGAGGTCAACAACAAATCCTTAAGGGATAAAATAAATGCTATATAAATAGGTATAAATGCGAAGAACTTACGATTTATACAAAAAACTTTCTGATCAAGAAAAAACTCGTCACACACAAAAATTAGCTATCGGTCATAACACCGGAACAAATGAAAGGGGCGCGTTCATATTTTGACAGATAAGTAGAAGCCAATTGGTTCACATCGTGCGGCTTTCTGTTGCGCGCTAGAGTCCGTCAGATTCGAATTATGCCCCCTACGTCGTTTTGTACGTATATGTCATTTTGTACATATTTCCCCTACCTTTTAATTCATTGATTTCCGTGGTAAAATGTTCTGAAATAATACAAAGTAAAGAAACATTCTTAAGATTTTAACAATAAATATTAGATTCGAACAACTACAAAAATAGGGTCAGATTTTTTAATAATTTAATAACCTACTTTTTACTTCAGTTAATGTGTCAGATATCTCAGGTCTAACTTGGATTTCTGCAGCACTATTGTAAACTTCAAGTGGTCTTAAGTGATGTTTTGGAAAATGTTCTGTTTCGGACGGCATTTCTGAAATATTTAAAATGTTTCAATTGAAATACTTAACATCATTGTTTTACATTACTTTGTTACGTTAGAGGCATCCATGCAATAAGAGAATCAAAACGAAATCGTTTTTATATGGCAAGCAAACAAAATAAGCTATTTCTTCTAGCTTGAAAATTCACTCAATTTCGAAAGAGTTATCAGTTAGAACAATTCCCAGCCCAGACATAGATGTGAGCGGCCCCTCAAAAAAGCTTCGTGGATTCGAGAGCGGCTGACCAATTATAAAATTGTCCGTGCCCTTTATAAATCCATTGATCTTAATTGGTATGCAGGGATGTACACAGCAAACATTATCTGGTTGCTTCAAGCTCAAAATATGCGAGTTTGTTCTATAACTGATGATATCTCCCTTGCTGTTTGTCTTAAATCCAGTAATGTCTTCATTAGTTTCTTTTCTTATTAAATTTTGCAGGGCGATTTTATTGTTTAGCTATTGCAAAATTTTCGTTTGCTGCTTAATGTTTTTCTTTATATCCTGCATATAATTTTCAAATTTGTAGGCAGTAAATTCGGTAATGGGACCAGTTTCTTTAACACAGTGGACTAAGTGTAGTAAATTGTGGACATTATATGTTCTATTTACTTTGTACACTGCAGCAAAATTCTCCACAAAGGATTTGATCATATCTTGAGCTACTTCAATATTCGAATTGTAAGTACGAGGGCATGCAAGTAGACGATATGCAGAATGAAGGAGGAGAAAGTGGTAATAACATTCACTGCTTACATAATCTTTTAACACGACTATTCCAGTATGTAAGATAAACTGCCGGAATTCAGTAGCTTTCCATCTTGAAACTTCATCTAAACTCCTACGCTTTCGGGAAAATTCTTTAGGTATAGTTAAAAGGAGCGAGCGAAACCAGGTCTTGATATATTTTGTTTTGCATTTGAATTCAATTTAAAGCCAACAGTAGAGCCTTTCAGCAAACAAAATATAATTTTCCTTGTAACACCTAGGTCGACTAGGTGCATGGGGTCTAGCGGAAATTGGGATACCATACATACCCCTGCAGTTTCTAGCAAACTTTTTCTGTTTTCAAAGAAAGGTTGGTGGTAATTAGGATACTTTCTATCGCTAAAGCCCTCATTGGTTCTTAATTCTGCAATAGTGTCGCTGTAAATCACTGTGTTTTCTACTGTTTTACCACTTTGGCAACATACTGCAGCCATTAAACGATGTGTGCCGTACTGTCCCACAAATAAAGGCCCGAGCTGGGGCATCGCAGATTAATGCCCTTATTTTAAATCGAAGTGTTTTATTACCATTTTTAAAATCGTTTCTTGTTAGTTCTTGTAATTCAGTGACAAAATCATGTAAATAAATATCTACATTGCTCGGTTTCTTTTTTCCTAAATAGGCACCAATCAGAAAGACTTGTACATTTTTAATATTGATAACATCACCAATTATGGGACACAATTTTTCGGAAGAACTTTTATATAATCGTAAACCATCAATCCCAATATCGACAATGATCTCGTCGAGTTTACTGAGCTGGGTTTTATACCAAAATGATGGTATGCACCTGGTGGTACAGTTCGAGTTACGATTCCCTTTTTAGATTTTATAATACTTTTTGTGCTCATAGGTACATCTAAGTCATTTATACCTAATATGTTTAGAAGAGCGTCAAAACTTTTTCGAGACGGCCTATATTCCACATACGAATCTTTTAGCATTTCTTTTAATGATACTTTTTTATTTTCCTCTTCAAGTACCTCTGAAATTTCTTCGGCATCAACATTTCTAATTGTTTCGCCCTGATCAGTAGAAATGTTTAACCTATCTAACAAACAATCTCGCTGCTTCTTTATAAGACGGCGTAGATGCCTTCTGCTTACATCCATGGTGATACTAATTATGTTCCCATTATAATTTAATAAATAGTAAAAATATTTAATATAATTACTTTTTCAGCTCCACACTCCTTGTAGCACCTTGTATTGTATATATTTTAATTAATTAACTTTTTTTAGTTCCACACGTTCCACTTACTTCGACACTGCACAGCATGCGACTGACTTATTCGAGCTGACTCAGAAACGAGACCTAACGTGACTTGCCTAACGGTTAAGTTTCAAGGACCTGACGTGACGTGAAGATATTTTCGGCTACTTTTTGCATTCCACTGCATTACAATTTCCTTCATTCCCATTTTGGCAAATGTATTTAATGAAAGAATGTATCAGAAAGGTAATCGATGTAGGAATTTCCCGCTGGGATATTCGTTGGATGGTTCGTGGTTGGTTGGTCCGCGTATTGGAGAACGGGTATAACCAAAGAAAGTATAAACATAGAGAACTTGCAAGCCGCTCAAGAAATGTTGTACGAACATTTTCGACTGGGGTCGCTATATAAGAACCCCAAAGATACAACTCAGCATTCAGCATATCGTGAGCCGACCCCATAGAACCCCAGTCGTTGTTGCGAGCTGCTTTTCAGCCGTTCAAGTCTTTGGCTCTCTGAGTTCTCCACGCACTTAGCTGACTGACTGAAATTCCATGAACGCGGACGGTGTGTGTGCGGCAAAGGGCTCATAGCCACAGCAAAGCAAGAATCGTCGCTGCGCCGGCGCTCACTGCTCGTCGGCTTATCCTGCGCCCTATTCTAAGAATTCTTCGGGCATTTCCTAGACAGTTCGGAGTACAGGCAGGGGGCAGGGCTAGTCAAATAGTTTAGCTCCTCTCAATGAATAAAGCCTCAGTCATTGAGCTGCTGCTATTCAGCTGAAAGCTAGATTTCCCCTTTACAAATCCCCTTACGCCGACCGCACAAGGTCCATTGCAGCGAGAATTTCGTAAAGCGCGAACCTTTACCGGGTGCAAGTTTTTTATGTTTATATTTTCTTTGGTATAACTTTCTGCGACTTGCCCTATGTCAATTGTATCAGTGGCAAATCGCCGATTGGACACAGCCAAGACAGTTTCAGGTTCTTCGGTCTGTGCTGATGCCTTGCTGATGCGTGTTGCTACTTTGGGCCCACCTTCCTTTTTCGTTCCCTGGCGCTCAGTGCCTTTATCTTCCTTGTTTGGCAGCGTGTGGCTTGATGGTCAGTACTTTGAGGCTTTTGGTGCTCGCCCAACCCTTAGGTTGGGAAGTTTATGTTGTTATGTATCTATGTTATATCTCAACTCCCCCCACTAACTCCTTGGGGAGGTTTTCTTTCAGCCTAGGGTGGGCATGCCCAAACCCACCCATTTTCAGGTGAGTCGAGCCACACCCCCCACTCCACGAAAATCGGAAATGAACTACATGTTCTTTTGGGAGTAGGAAAAAATGGGAAACTGAAGCACTACTTTACTACACTTTAATTTTCAACTGTTCCAATTAGTTTTATTGCCAAATTTATAATGTTGCTGCTATAGATGTTACGGTTGGTCTGGCTATCTGCGGTTGGGCTGGTTACTGCTTTTGGCTGGCTACTGCTGTTGGGCTCGTCCTCTGCTCGACTGGTCATCTGGCGTTCGGTCCGCTTATCGGTGATAAGGAGGCGAAGATCCGTAGGTGATGCTGCACTATCTCTCCATTGACTCTACTTGTTAGAGTGTAATGCGAGCGGTACTTGCCGATCACTGTGGTGGGTGGGCGAAGATCTCTGGTCATCTCTACGGCGGTAGAGGGATCCTGCAGATCGTTGAGGATACAGTGGCGGCGTCGAGAAAGACAAATTAGAATCTCGAACATCCTCCCCGCCTTGGCATGCTAATGGCAATGAGATTCCTTAGGCTCGGTTGTTGAGATAGAGATGGAGAAAATGTTAATGCTGAGGCATCCTGGCTCTTCTGATTGGAACGTCTGAGTGTTACGTCTTGGACTTCTGCTTTGTTGGACCGGAACAGTGAATGTGCTAATGACGTCAGCAGTGCTCGAGAAGGAGAAATATGGTAGTGGAATAAGTTTGAATAATATATGGAGGACCGGAATATGTTCATTATGATAAAGAAAAATTTGCACATATCTATATTTAATTTAGAATTCATAATACAAAATGCAAGTTCAGAAATTCAAATTCAACGGTTTTTTTTTTGTTTTTTTAAAGTGGAAAGGTTTTAGCATTATCTAGCTTTAGTCCAGTGCCAGTCTGATATGTAACAATAAATAATTAAGATATTAGTCCATACAGGAATCTACCGGTAGCAAACACAATTTCGCGATTGAGCGTTTAAATTCGCCGGTTGCGGTTTTGACGTCAACGACTCGCACTAGATTATCATTACCGGGATACGTTTTAGTGATTCTGCCCAATGCCCAGTTACCACTGGGTACTCTTTCATCTTTTAATAACACGATATCTCCTATTTTAAGATTTTCAGATCTTTTCGCCCATTTAGGCCGTTGCTGCATTCGCGTTAAGTACTCCTCATGCCAAATTTTCCAAAATTCTTGTTTTAACCTTTGGATAAAATTCCATCTACTAAGAGAACAGATTTTAGAATTTAGGAAATCATCTTCAGGCGGTGCTAAAAGGGCGTCCCCAATCAAAAAATGTCCTGGCGTTAGGACTCGAAGATCATTCACATCGTCTGTGAGGGGGCAAAGTGGGCGAGAGTTTAAGCACGCTTCTATTTGGGTTACCAGCGTAGACATTTCTTCATATGTTAGGGGGGTATTTCCAACAACTCGTTTAAGATGATACTTGGTGGATTTTACTCCTGCCTCCCACAACCCGCCAAAGTGGGGAGAAGAAGGTGGATTAAAATGCCACTGAATGCCCTTCACATTCACTGCATGTGCAGCCTTCTGGGTTGCCAAATCATATGCCCTTTTAAGGTTTTCGTCGTGCACTTGATCAATTTCTAGTTCCTGACGGTTATTAGCATTTTTAGTTCGCGTTAGAAGTTTATTACGAGCTCCTACAAAATTTGTCCCGCAATCAGAATACACATTCTGGCATAAACCGCGCCGTGAAATAAAACGAGTGAAGGCTGCTAAGAAGGCTTCTGTCGTGAGGTCACTAACGACCTCAATATGGATGGCTTTAGTACAGAGGCATATGAATATCGAAAGATATCCTTTATATGTACGGCTACCGCGAGTACGAGAAATTCGGAGATTGAATGGTCCTGCATAATCCACGCCTGTGTTGCTAAAGGGTCGAGATGGAGTTACACGGGGAGAGGGTAAAGATCCCATTAATTGATTTTGAACCTTGCTCAACTGTTTAAAGCAGATCACACACTTACGCAGGCATCCTTTGACTACACTACGGCCATTCGGTATCCAAATAGATTTTCTTAAAATCGACATGGTCAGGGTAGGACCTCCATGTAGGCATGAAAAATGAGCGTCTCTTATAAAGAGTTTGGCCAAATGACTTTTCGGGGGCAAAATTATAGGGTGTTTTTGATTATAAGGAATCGGCGCATTGTGTAACCTATCTCCCACCCGCATTATGTTATTACTATCAAGAAAGGGGGTCAATTCTAATATTTTACTGGACGGAGGAATAGCTCTTTTATTAAGTAAACAAGAAATTTCTTCAGGAAAAAATCGTTTTTGCTCCTTCCTTATCCAAAATTCTTGGGCAAAATTAAGTTCACTGACAGTAATTTGTGAAAGGATACTTAAATATGGATAGGGGTAATTATTATTTTTACTATAAGCATTAAGGAATCGTTTACAACGTATAGTGGTCTTGAGAAGGTGAGTAAGGGAGGAAAACTTTTCTAAAATTATGGTCGTATATTCATCTGAATCCAGGCAAAGAAAATTTTTTTGTGTTTTCAATTCGAGAACAGAGGCGTCAGGTTCAGGGAACGAAAATCGAGCTGGCCAGGAATTTTGATCTTCTACTAGCCACTTCGGGCCATTCCACCACAGAGAAAATTCGGACAATTTTTCACTGGTTATGCCACGACTGGCTACGTCCGCTGGATTGTCAGCAGAGGGAACATGTCGCCATTGTACTGAGTCAACATTACTTATAATTTCCGAGATACGATTACTTACGAAGGTTTTGAAATTATTGGGATGCCGTCGGAGCCACGATAAAACAATAGTGGAATCTGTCCAAGCGAAAATTCTAACATTAGATGACTGAACAGAGCCGCGAAATTTTTTCATCAATCTTGATAATAAGACTGCCCCACAAAGTTCTAATCTCGGTAAGGTCACTGGCTGAGTGGGTGCGACCTTGGTTTTAGCACTGATCAAGTGGGAGGTAATTTGGTCTTTGCTATTTTGTGACCGCAGATAAATTGCTGCTCCGTAAGCAAGCTCGGAGGCGTCGCAAAACCCATGCAATTGTATAATAGTTTCTGGGCCTGTTTCTAGAAATCGGGGAATAGAGATTGTTTTTAATTGACTTAAAACATGAAGGTGCCGTGACCACTTTTCTTTTATGTCGTCAGGAATTTCTTCATCCCATTCAAGACCTCTTTTCCATAAAGACTGTAACGTTTGCGGACTTAAATCGGCACAAAAATCATTTTCACATGAACCACCCTGCACCATCCGAAATTTTACCCCGTTATAAAATTTAGTTTTGTCAAAGCGTTCTCTATTGACCTTATCAGTTCTGCGTAGAATTTGGTTCTTAACTGCAGCAAAATGCAAGTAAACGAAGAAACACGTCGAAAACTTATATATTCTTACTGCGATTTGCATCCATCGGCCACTAAATCGGACATTGTACAGTACTTCCAAGATGTTGGTTTTCCCCGAAAAACGGTTTATAGTATTCTGAAAAGACGGGAAGAGAATATTTCATGTAAAAGACAAAAGACTAAACGGTCTGATAATCCTTTTTCGCGAAGTGAAGTGAGACGAGAACTGAAGAGACTTACGGTAGGAAAAGTGGCTAAAAGTTATCGGAGTTTAGCGCGAAGATTCAATTGTGACCCCAAAACAGTTAAGAAAGAGTTGCTTGCCATGAATATAACACGTAAGGCGAGAAAAAAGTGTCCTAAAGTGTCTGAGAAGCAACAGGTGTTACAGAAACAAAGAGTGAAATTGTTGGCAAAAAATGTTTTCTTCGCAAAAAGTAAAGTTAAAATTGTTATGGATGATGAGTCATATTTCACTCTTGATGGTAACGAGTGGCAAGGTCATCATTACTACGACACTCCTGAATCAGTTGCTGCTGACCACGTGAAAATATCTCATACAACAAAGTTCCCAGAAAAGATTTTGGTATGGTTGGCCATCAGCTCTGAAGGAATGTCATGTCCGAAGTTCTTCTCTTCAAATTTGGCCGTAAATGCTGATCGTTATTCTGATATCTGTCTTCCAGAAGTGAAGAATTTCATCAAAAAATATCACAGAACAGATGAGGTGATTTTTTGGCCAGATCTGGCATCTGCACACTACGCTAAAAAGTCCATTGAAAAAATGCATCAACTCAGCATTCCTTTCGTGACGAAGGATCACAATCCCCCAAATGTAACACAGCTTCGGCCAATAGAAGACTTGTGGGCCAATTTAAAGAGGAAGGTCTACGCAAATGGTTAACAGGCCAAAACAAAAAAAAATCTTGAAAATAGGATCAGGAGCGTTCTTAAAAATTTGGACATGAACATTTTCACCAAGCCTATGAAAGAACTTCCCGTAAAAATAAGAAAAGCAAGCAGGCTCGGTGTGGATCATTTTATTCATTAGTTTATTAAGTTTTTGAAGAGCTTCTATCAAATAAATATAAATTTTATAGCTTTAAAAAAGTTTACGGTTGTTTCAATTTTGTGCCGATTTAAATCCCCAAACGTTAGAATAATTTTGGATATTACGGTTATAGGCGCTAACCACCCAAGGGGGTCGTAAATTTGAGCAATCGTGGATAAAATATTTCTTTTGGTGAATGGAGGCTCAGAGAGCTTTAAGTGGGAATCATATGAGAAGATATCTTGCGAGGGTTTCCATACTACCCCAAGAGTTTTCACATAATTATCTTTCGAGAAAAGTACCGACGGTACAGATAATTGTTCAGATTCAGGAATGTCCTTTAAGACCCTTACATCGTTTGCAGCCCATTTGCGCAAGTCAAATTTTCCTTGTTTTAGAATCTCGTATATTTGATTTCTTGCCTCTATAGTTTCTTGTATTGTATGGGCACCTGATAAAACGTCATCCACGTACATATCATTTTCTAAAATATGAGCTCCTGTGGGCAAAAGCTTACTTTCGTCTTTTGCAAGCTGATGCATGGTCCGAATGGCTAAGAAAGGCGCACATCGAACTCCAAATGTAACAGTTCGCAGCCGAAAATCTTCGTCAGGTAAGGGAGAGTGACACCAGATTATTCTCTGATAATCACGATCGCAGGGGTCAATGAGTATTTGGCGATACATTCGTGCTATATCAGCTGTAAAGACATATTTCTTTTGTCGCCATTCAAAAAGAAGCAAAGTGATGTCGCGTTGAAGCGGAGGACCTGAGAGTAGCAAATCGTTTAAGCTATAGCCGCATGGTGCCTTGCAGCTAGCATCAAAAACTATGCGGGTTTTCGTGGTTGCACTCTCTGCCTTGAAGGCGGCATGGTGAAGCAAATAATAAGTTTTGGGATTTGACGCTTTGAGTTCGGTTGTAGGAATTTTTTCCATTTGTTCTAAATCTAAATATTCATTGAGACATTCGAAATAATCCAGTTTCAAAGAGGGGTTTTTGTCCAGCCGTTTCTCTAACAATTTATATCGCTTTAGGGCTATATCACGAGAGCCTTCAAACTGTGGGTCATTTTTTATCGAGGGATCAAAGGGGAGCTTTACTATATATCTGCCTTCTGGGGTTCGCGAGTGTGTGTTAGTAAAATGCTCTTCACAGAAAAGATCTTCTTTAGTTTGAGACGGAGTAGGGGAAATTTCTTCAAGCTCCCAGAAGCGTTTTAAGAGATCGCATTCCTTAATTTGACTACAAAAATTAGCGGAAAGATAGGAGTCCTTATTAGACGACGGGTACTTATTTTCTGAAGGAATTTCTCCAAACACAATCCACTCAAATGTGGTGTTTTGTGCGACGGGGGTACCTGGTTTACCTCTAATTAAACCATTCGCAGTTATTTGTCCATAAACTGCAGCATCAAGTATAATGTCGATTTTTCCTGGCTTAGTATGCGAAGGGTCCGCAAGAGTTAGACTATTAAGGTGAGAGCACAGTGAGGCATTAATTTGCCGAGGGGGCAGAAAATCGGTTAGTGTATCCAATACTACAGCGTTTAACTCGACACTAAGACTACTTGAAGTGTGGGGATAAATTCTGAAATTAACTGAGCTTTTAGATTGAGCAGTAAGCGAGTTGCCGAGTCCAGTAATTTGATTTGCTTTGGCAAAGCACTTTAAGCCTAGCCGTTGGACCACCGATTGCGTCACAAATGTTGCTTGTGAACCGAGGTCTACTAAGGCACGAAGGATATGGGGTTCTCCGATTTTTGAGAAAGCTCTTACTAGCATTGTTGCGAGTAGAACATCTTTTTTCCGCTGGGAAAAATAAGTATTTAAAGCTGAAGACGAAGTGCTGGGTTGGGAGACGTTCCGTGCGGGAGATGGTTCTGTTTTCCCAATGTTCTTGGAACTATCGGAAATGTGGAGGAGAGAATTATGACGCTTGTTGCAAATTCTACAATTTTGTGTACTTGGACACTGAGCAGCTAAGTGACTGTGGGCGAGACAATTATAGCATAAAGACTTCGATGAAACTATCTTCTGTCTTTCCTGTGGGCTGAGCTTAACAAACTTTGTACAACTTTTGAGAGGATGAGAGAGATTACACATAGGGCATTTAAAATTCGTGATGTGGTATGAGCGGGCTTTCTGTTCTTGAGAGCGAAAGGGGGCCTTCTGAGATTTGTTGTTGGGTAGGGATTCCAAGGTTCTAAACCTGCCTTCGAGAAATTCATAGAGTGTTTTGAGCTTGGGAATAGACGTTGCGGAACCAAGGGTATGTTCCCACAATTGTCGGGTTTCTAAGGGTAAGCGTTCAACTACAAGATAGTTGACTAAAGGATCCCACTCATCAACTTTTATATCCAAATTCTGCAACGCAGCAAGACATTCACCAGTGCAGTCAAGGAGTTTTCTAATCTGAGAACTATTTTCCGAGTGTATATATGGTTGGGAGAATAAACGTTTTAAGTTGTAATGAACTAACGCACGAGGATTTTGATAACGCTTACACAACATATCCCACGCAATGCTATAATTGTCGTGAGTAATATTTAAGTTACGAATGAGTTGCTCTGCCTCCTCCACCAGACAACCCTTTAAATAGTGCATTTTTTGTACAGGTGGAATTTTATCATTCTGATGGATCATTGAGCGGAACAAGTCATAAAAGGAGGGCCAGCCACCATAATCACCAGAAAATTTTGGTATTGATATTCGAGGAAGCTTTATTTCATTGTAAGATGCGTCATTGTCGGCGTTATTTCGAGTATGTGGAAGGCTTATTGGTGTGGCGGTATGTTGCAATGTTGAGGATAAAACTGCCTCATGACCTTCTGTAGGGGGGGGTAAAGATATTCCGGCATCACCTTGTTGATGCGGAGATGGCAAGGCTTGATTTAATTTTCCCAATATATCATTGAGGTTACCTATGCAGTCGAAATATTTTGTTTCTACTTGGTCGAAAATATCTTCCGTGAAATATTCACACTGCCTTTCTTCAGCGGTAGCATTTATGTGGATTGACCTATCGTTAGAACAAAACTCTTCCCAAATCTCTTTAACTGCTTCAATGCGCCCTTTTATATGTCCAGCGTTAGACAAACGATCTTTTGGAGATTTTTTGAAATTAATTATAAATTTTTCCAACTGTTCACGAAGAGCCCCTTGCTCTTTGACCAAATCCTCTACTTCAGCCATTTAGAAAAAAAGGCAAAATATGTACATAAGCGGGATAAAACTCGGAAATAGATTCGCGACTACGAAAAACGAAGATTTATGTTAATGCTTAATAAATTATCGTTCGAAATGGGTTAAATTAAATTTAAGAATAAAGTAACTCCTTTTTATTTAACAAATGTACGCAAATTAAATTTTAATCCAAAGTAAACGAGGAGAAAATACCGCAATGCAACAGCAAACCAACGGTGTCTATCCGGTACGGCAAATACAACAAAAGATCAAAATCTTAAAAAGAATATAATAATTTTATTATGTTACGTTGGTGAAGAAATTTTTTTTTTTGAGCACGCACTTAAAACGCTTTAATTTTTGATAATAATAAATAATAATTTATCATAATTTTGCACTTCGATGTGGACACGTGTTGAACGAATTGGTGTACCACCGTTAGACTCCGACTAAAACTGTACCGCACTAATGAGGCACGTTATAAATGATCAGATGGGCACCAGCGAGATAGAATAATGAAAAAGCTCTACACTTTATTCTATTATATTATTTTCACCTTTGTTTTTTGCAATTTTATATGGAAATGAATTAATGTGCAAAATTTTCACTTACCATTTTTTCTTTACTATCCGGCTTCGAAAGGACCAAATGTTCTTTTGGGAGTAGGAAAAAATGGGAAACTGAAGCACTACTTTACTACACTTTAATTTTCAACTGTTCCAATTAGTTTTATTGCCAAATTTATAATGTTGCTGCTATAGATGTTACGGTTGGTCTGGCTATCTGCGGTTGGGCTGGTTACTGCTTTTGGCTGGCTACTGCTGTTGGGCTCGTCCTCTGCTCGACTGGTCATCTGGCGTTCGGTCCGCTTATCGGTGATAAGGAGGCGAAGATCCGTAGGTGATGCTGCACTATCTCTCCATTGACTCTACTTGTTAGAGTGTAATGCGAGCGGTACTTGCCGATCACTGTGGTGGGTGGGCGAAGATCTCTGGTCATCTCTACGGCGGTAGAGGGATCCTGCAGATCGTTGAGGATACAGTGGCGGCGTCGAGAAAGACAAATTAGAATCTCGAACACTACATGAGAATTATATGCTGAATATGTGCTAATTATGTACCAGAGTCAATAATTATGTGCTCGTTAATTTATATATTTTTTAAAATTTTTAAAATGGGGGGTGTAGGTCGACGTCAAGCTACACCCCCCTCAGCCTTGATTGCACTGAAATGAATTTGTGACCTCAAGAATTAAGTACTAATTATGTGCTAATTATGTACTAGAGTCAATAATTATGTGCTCGTTAATTTATATATTTTTTTAAATTTTTAAAATGGGGGGTGTAGGTCGACGTGGAGCTACACCCCCCTCAGCTCAGATTGCACTGAAATGAATTTGTGACCTCTCAAGAATTAAGTACTAATTATGTGCTAATTATGTACCAGAGTCAATAATTATGTGCTCGTTAATTTATATATTTTTTAAAATTTTTAAAATGGGTGTAGGTCCGACTACACCCCCTTCAACTCAGATTGCACTAAAATGAATTTGTCATCCTCTAAGAATTAAGTGCTAATTATGTGCTTCAAGAATATCCCAAGAACATTGCTCTAAGTTTAAAATTGAAAAAGATATGAGCCTTTTTTTAAATTCAGTCAAACTGCATTAGAACAATTTTTAAGCTACTAAGAATTATGTCCTAATTATGTGCTTTGGGAATATTCATCATTCGAATGCATAAAATCAATTTTAATGTAACTTCAGGGTATAGCCTTTCAAATAAAAAAAGAATGATCAAAATCGGACTACTCTGTAAAAAGTTATGCGTGATCATACATAAAAAAAAAATATACGCGTCGACTTGAGAACCTCCTCCGTTTTTTTTCGTCGGTTAATAAAAGGGGGCTCTCACGGCGGGTTGCTACGCTCTAGATGACGGGTTCCAATCCAATCCGATAGAAAAGATTTTGTAAGAGAGCGGGTCGCAATATCGCGACTTCTGTCCACAACTTCGCCTTGAACATCAAAGAACTTTTTGGAATAAAGTTGTGTGATGTGGATTTGCTGATCGTTGTTGTATGTTTGTATGTATGTATGCATGTATGTATGTATGTGTTTGTATATCGTGTATATAAAAGGTGTGTTTGTATATAGTGTATATAAAAGATCCAAAAAATACATAAAACCATTTAAATCTTTCTTTTCATTTATTATATAAGACATATTCATGTCTACTGTGCCATCGAGAAGCCATGGCACTTTTTTTTTTTTCTTTTTGTTTTCTACAACTGTATTGTAGTTACATTAAAATTGATTTTATGCATTCGAATGATGAATATTCCCAAAGCACATAATTAGGACATAATTCTTAGTAGCTTAAAAATTGTTCTAATGCAGTTTGACTGAATTTAAAAAAAGGCTCATATCTTTTTCAATTTTAAACTTAGAGCAATGTCCTTGGGATATTCTTGAAGCACATAATTAGCACTTAATTCTTAGAGGGTGACAAATTCATTTTAGTGCAATCTGAGCTGAAGGGGGTGTAGCTCGACGTCGACCTACACCCATTTTAAAAATTTTAAAAAATATATAAATTAACGAGCACATAAGTATTGACTCTGGTACATAATTAGCACATAATTAGTACTTAATTCTTGAGAGGTCACAAATTCATTTCAGTGCAATCTGAGCTAAGGGGGGTGTAACTCCACGTCGACCTACACCCCCCATTTTAAAAATTTAAAAAAATATATAAATTAACGAGCACATAATTATTGACTCTAGTACATAATTAGCACATATTTAGCACATAATTCTCATGTAGTTCATCTCCGATTTTCGTGGAGTGGGGGGTGTGGCTCGACTCACCTCCCATTTTCTAAGTCCCTCTGCTTCAAAGCAAGAGCCGGTCAAGTTCGATATGAAGAAAAAATAGCAACCTTGGATATAAAAAATAAACGTTATTGCCTAAAATATTGAGTTTTGTTAGACGAATCACACGACTAGCGACTTTTGAATAACGTTCTTCTTCTGAGATACGTACAGGTACGAGTACATTTCACCACATGAGATAACTACTCATATCACGGAATGTAAAAGAAAAAAAACTATCAAACAGGCTGCAGACTTGTATATGTATCTAATCTATTAAAATTTACAATATGTACAAGGAATAAGAATCACGCATTAGTTAAAGAAATTGTAATTTATTTTTAATTAATTCTTAAGTGATTTTTAGACCGACATGAAAATCGTATCTAATACTCCTTTACATTTTTATTTTAGGTTAGGCAAATTCATGGAGAACTGGCGGTTTTATCGGACGAAAAAAGCATATACCAGAAAAAACATAGACAACTAGTTTCAACGCTTCAAAGGGAGTACAATCAGCTTAAAGCTGAAATAATGTTGTTACGCGAAGGAACACACGCAAAGCGAGAAATTGAGGTTTGTGCGCACGAACCAATTTATAGAGTGAATGACTATTAATACATACATACATATGTACAGTACATATATAGAGGGTGTCACACGCAATTCAGATTTTCTTTGTTAGTTTTATGGCTAGCATGTGCGTTCGTCTGTAAAAAACACTAAACACCAAAATTCTAACTACTAGTAGCTCAGATTTTGATAACAAAATTAAAATTTTGGTTTGAGCGAAATTTTTACTTAATTTTAACTTGAAAAAAAAAATACTTAACCCTGACTGAATAACTTCCTGATAATTTTAAAAATTTTATGGGCTTCTTAGCTCTCAAAATAACACAAAAAAATTGGTACTTTATGGGGCATTTTAATGAGAAAACTGAGTTTAAAGTTGATAAAGTCGAAAATAGTGACATTTATTTCAAGCATTTGAAATGATTTTTCTCATATTTTTCAGATTAATATGGTGAATAATTATGAATGTTAGCTAAGAAGATGTAAAATAAAGTACATATTCACATAAAATTTTACTCGCAAATACAACTTTTTTTTAAAGCACAATTTAGGTAAAAAATGAGATGAGTCTCGGGCATCAAAAAAAGTAAAAGTGAGTAAGTAGAGTAAAATTTTATGTAAATACGTTATAATATTGTTCAAATAAAAGCTGACATCTTAAGTTACTGTAGCAAATGAAGAATTATGATATTTGCTATCTTGATTTCTTCTTTCTTGGAAGTTGACAAAAATATTAAAATTATATTATAGGTCTTTTAGTGTCGTAGATAAAATTATCATTATCGATTTTAATTAATAAAATAACTATTGTAATTTAGATAATATTTCTATTTTTTAAAATTTAATAATAATGTAAGTTGAACAAAGATCTCACAACGATTGACTTTTCTTTTTAAAAAATTCATCTTCTTTTTTTTATGATTCTCAGGTTACTTCGTTAGAATTGAATTGGCGACGGGTTACTGTGGTCGCCACATTACCCTATTATTAAATTTTAAAAAATAGAAATATTATCTAAACCACAATCGTTATTTTATTAATTAAAATCGATAATTTTATCTACGACAATAAAAGACCCATAATATAATTTTAATATTTTTATCAACTTCCAAGAAAGAAGAAATCAAGATAGCAAATATCATAATTCTTAATTTGCTACATTGGTGACCCCGAACACAGGAACACATCCCTGACAATATAAACAGCGTAATTATTATAATGGATAATAACCATTCAGACGTTTTCAAGACTTTCATCAACCACGACGGCCGCACAGCTTTAGCAACAAACCACGCAAATCTATTCAAGACGAATTACTCCAAAGACAACCCCAAGACGTCACTACACAGCCTTCAAGCCATGGAAACGGTTCGACCCGTGATTAGACCATTGGGGAGAGCTTGTTCAATTCTAAAGGCCGTTCTCCAATGCACCGACCACCCAACCAAGAACGAACCAAAATCGCGCCATCGCGTCACACATTATGTTGGCCTCATATTCCCTCTCGCTCGTGTTTTGGTCAACCTGTGTGCGTTTTAACCACATAGTACTAGTCGCCCATTCAGCGGTTGTGTTGTACTAGAATACCTGTCAGTGAGACAGCTGTCCCACCGGTTGCCAGAAACTCAGTGCGCTAATTTTAACATAAAGTGCTTATAAAAATGTGCGCGGTAATTCCAGCCCAGCACTAAAAGTAAAAGTGAGTAGTTTTTTCGCTCAAATAGTGATAAAAACTCTTCCAAATAAAATATTTGCCCGAGGATGTTGTGACAGCCGGCAGTCACAACTACAGGCAGGGGCTTGTATTTTACACGCGAATTCAGGCAATTCAGCGTTTTCGTTGGTTGGTTCGTGGTTGGTTGGTCGGCGCATTGGAGAACGGGCATAACTTACCAAAAATTTCAACCGCTACCTAGAATTCCTTCACAAGGTGCATTCTTGTTTGCAAAGATCAACAAAAACTAACAACAAGGCAATTGTCAATAATATATCTGTTTCAGGAGGAATTTACAGGGGGGCACAAAAAAAAAGGGAACTCAATTTACACACTATTTATTCATTCGCGTATAATTAATGCCTTGTTCCACCGTGCTTGCTGGTGATATCGTACCGGCTGGATAATGTTGGTCTTGATGCGTGGCTGTTCTGCTGCTGGATGTTCAGATCCGAATAATCGAAAGTCTGCTCTTGCTTCTAGTTGTGGTGATAAGCACTCTTAAAAATGAGAAGGAGTGCAGGAGGATCCCAATAGATAGACATGCCTCGATATTCTCTTTTGATGAAGAGGATAATTAGAGGCTTCTGGTGATAACCATCGACGCTCTGTCTCCTCTTTGATGAAGAAGATGATTAGATTAGCCATGATGAGAGATCACCCACGCTCTTCTGGTCTGGGTAGCCGGGTATAGGGTTGCCAATTATTGAATTGCGAGTTTTAAATTCCAACATTCTGCCCGCCTTGAAATCTCCAGATTTCAAAAGAAAGGAACAGGTTCAGTGAATGCAGCCTTTGAGTTGTCGATCGCAATGCTCCATCTACGACATTTCTTCCTTGTGGCCAGTGTTCGTTGCGAATTTTGATGCATTCCCAGTGGGAAATTGAGGAATCGATTACCGTGGTAACGCATGTTTTCATGCATGTTTAAGGAGAAATGGTAACGCATTACCAAGGAAGAAATGGTAATGCAAAACAGAAGGGATAGCGAACGAAATTTTCGAGAACAGCAGCAAGCCACTTGCAACTGCGTATTGCGCAATCCAAAAAGTTTTCTTTTCTTTTCATTGTTACTTCAGGTTTGGTAGGGACAACACGTGTTGAGTTGATGCACATTGATTGAGTCGTTGTTTTTGAAAGTGGTATAAGTCAAATTTTAAAAAAATTCACATTAAGTATTAACTAGTGCTGCTTTTGAAACAATATGATAAAAATGGACTTACACCACTTTCGAAAACACCGGGTCGGGTCAATTAGGAATTTATTGGACATCGATTCCCTTCCAGGCATGCCATTATGCATGAAACTGCATTGATTCTATCATCGATTCCGGGTAATGCAAAAAGTAGCTGGTATCACTTGCCGCCCTAGGACATCGCAATGTAAAAGTCATCGATGTGGTATTGCAAAAAAGATCTGTTTTCCATTACCCGTATATAATACAGCATCGATTCCGTATACCACCCGTTTCCCACTGGGATTTCTTTTTTTTTTGCTTTAGTGTAAGTGACATAAGGCATAGAGGGACAGAAAAAGGGGGGTAGAAGAAATAGCGAGTAACAACTAATTGCACAATATATTTTCAAATTCCAATAATTATTTTTTTTCAAGTGTTCTAAATCTAAAGTGCTTATACAAATTTTATTTCAATAATTCCGCCCTTTTTTTTTTTTTAATTGCCGTCGGACGTATCAATTGGTATCAAGCAGACCTTTGTGACGGGGCGTTTAAGTTCACCCGCCTTGGTTTTTAATGTGACGACCCGGACTAGTTTATCACTGCTGGGGTGAGTTTTTACTACTCGTCCTAAAGCCCATTGATTTGAGGGAAGATTTTCATTTGTAATTAAAACTAAATCTCCGATTTTCAAGTTCGGAGAAGCGCCTAACCATTTAGGCCTCTGTTGGAGCCGTGACAAATATTCACGTTGCCATGATTTCCAAAAATCTTGCTTCAATCGTTGTAAAAGATTCCATCTAGTTAGTGTACTTAAATTGAAATGAGAGAGATCTTCTTCCGGTGGGGATAAAAGAGAATTTCCAGTAAGAAAGTGTCCCGGCGTTAATCCCAGTGGGAAACGGATGGTATACGGAATCGATGCTGTATTATATACGGGTAATGGAAAACAGATCTTTTTTGCAATACCACATCGATGACTTTTACATTGCGATGTCCTAGGGCGGTAAGTGATACCAGCTACTTTTTGCATTACCCGGAATCGATGATAGAATCAATGCAGTTTCATGCATGATGGCATGCCTGGAAGGGAATCGATGTTGAAATTCCTAATTGACCCGACCCGGTGTTTTTGAAAGTGGTGTAAGTCCATTTTTATCATATTGTTTCAAAAGCAGCACTAGTTAATTCTTAATGTGAATTTTTTAAAAATTGGATTTATACCACTTTCAAAAACAACGACTCAATCAATGTGCATCAACTCAACACGTGTTGTCCCTACCAAACCTGAACTAACAATAAAAAGAAAAGAAAACTTTTTGGATTGCGCAATACGCAGTTGCAAGTGGCTTGCTGCTGTTCTCGAAAATTTTGTTCGCTATCCCTTCCGTTTTGCATTACCATTTCTTCCTTGGTAATGGGTTACCATTTTTTCCTTAAACATGCATGAAAACATGCGTTAGCAAGGTAATCGATTCCTCTATTTCCCACTGGGAATACGTTAAGGTCAGTAGGATCTTCAGTAAGAGGACAGAGAGGACGCGAATTAAGGCATGCCTCGATTTGGGTCAGTACCGTGCACATTTCTTCGTACGTTAAAGGAACATTTCCTACGACCCTTTTAAGATGGAATTTAATGGATTTCACCCCGGCCTCCCAAAGACCTCCAAAATGAGGTGAGGCGGGTGGAATGAAATGCCACTGAATGCCATTGATACTCACTTATTCTGCAGCCTTTCGAGTGGCTTCTGCGTAAGCGGCCTTAAGATCTCTATTGAACTGGTTCCGAGCCCCGATAAAGGTCGTTCCACAATCGGAATATATATTTTGACACAATCCCCGACGAGATATAAAGCGTTTTAGGCAAGTCATAAATGCATCGGTAGTGAGATCACTTACTGCTTCTATATGAACGGCCTTTGTGCAGAAGCATACGAATATAACAACATACCCTTTGTATGTTTTACACCCTCTTGTTCGTGATACCCTAAGATTAAACTCCAGTATTGCTGAAAGGACGAGACGGATTTATTCTAGGAGATGGTAAAGCTCCCATAAGCTGGGTCCTTGTCTGACAAGAATTCTTGAAGCAGGTAATACATTTTCTGATAACATCTTTTACTAGCCTTCTACCGTTTACGATCCAAATAGTTCTTCTAAGTGTGGACAAGGTTAATGAGGTACCTCCATGTAACTATAGCCTGTGAAAGTTTTCAATGAACAATCGTGACAAATGGCTTTTTGAATGAAGAATAAGGGGGTGTTTCTCATTATAAGGGAGTGAGGAATCGTTTAATCTACCCCCTACCCTTAATAACCCTGTACTGTCCAATATGGGATTAAGGGAACGAATTATACTATGTCTGCTTATATCTTTGCCATTGGATAAGGCCACGATCTCATTTGAAAACATTCTTCTTTGCTCAAATTTAAGCCAAAACAATCGAGCGGGTGCTAAGTCTTCGGCAGTAATTAGCGAAGATTCTGAGACAGCTTTGGTACGTCTTAGCTTACTTATAGCCCTTTGGCAACGAGCTGTAGCTCTAAAGAGTCGGGAAAGTGAAGAAAAACTTGCTAGTACCTTAGAGAAATGGGAAAAATCCTCTTCTATTCTTTGCGCAAGAAACGCTTTTGTTGGTCTCATCTCTAATCTATCAAGGTCTGGTTCAGTGAAAACAGGAGAAGGCCAAGAGGTCTGTGACTGAGCCAGCCAATTGGGCCCATGCCACCATAGGCTCTCATTTTTGCCTTTGACTGATAACATGCCTCGACTAGCGAGGTCTGCGGGGTTTTCTTCGGATGGCACATGTCGCCATGGAGTTTTCGAATCAATGTTATCAAGGATTTCAGAAATTCGATTGCGTACAAAGAGTTTGAAATTGTCGGGTTGTTTTTTGAGCCACGCAAGGACTATGGTGGAGTCGGTCCATAAGAAAGTCTTAATATCGTTTGAGGCTATTGAAGGAAGAAACCTTTTAACCAGCCGGGAAAGTAACACTGCGCCACATAGCTCAAGTCTGGGAATTGTAACAGATTTAGCTGGGGTAACTTTAGTTTTAGCTGTTAAGAGATGAACCGCAGTCTTGTCTCCGTTTTGAACCCTGAGGTACAGAACTGCTCCATAGGCGTTCTCGGAGGCATCACAGAACCCGTGGAGTTGTACTTGGCTAGTAGGTTCTGAGCTCACAAATCTGGGAATAATTATTGTGCTTAGTTTCTCCATTAAATTTAAGATTTTAGACCATTGTTCGACCAAATCTTGAGGAACCGGCTCATCCCAATGAACATTTCTTTTCCACAATGATTTCATAAATATTTTTGTTGATACAACGATGTGGGATGCCCACCCTAAAGGATCATAAATTCGAGCTATTTGCGACAAGATTTTTTTTTGGAATACGGAGGCTGAGAATCTTTTAATTGAATATTGTAAGAAAAGCAATCCTTTGATGGGGTCCACATTAAGCCCAAAGTTTTAATCACACTATCTGTATTGATTATTATCTGTGAGCTTAATGACCGATCAGCTTGGGGAATATCAGTTAATATTTCTTCCGAATTGGACGCCCATTTTCTTAGCTCAAACCCTCCGCGTCGCAAAAGAGCATCGATTTGCTTTCTTGCTTTTTTCGTAGCGCAAATGGTGTCAACACCTGATAACACATCATCCACGTAAAGATCGTTTAATAGAATATTGGAGCCGATCGGAAATTCTTGTCGCTCCTCTTCAGCAAGCTGATGGAGAACACGGATAGCTAGAAAAGGTGCACTTGTAACGCCGAAAGTGACGGTTAAAAGACGGTAGTCAGCAGGAGCATCATCAGTCTTAGAACGCCATATAATTCTCTGAAAATCCTTTTCGGATGGGTTAATCAGTACTTGGCGATACATTCTAGCTATGTCCGCAGTAAATACAAATTTGTGTTGTCTCCATTCAGTAATTAAAAGAGCAGTAAATACAAATTTGTGTTGTCTCCATTCAGTAATTAAAAGACAAATATCTTGTTGCAAGGCGGGACCACTCAATAAACGGTCGTTTAGTGAATAACCATTACTGGATTTGCAACTTGCATCGAATACGACACGGGTTTTAGTTGTTAAGCTATCAGCCTTAACCACCGCATGGTGAGGAAGATAGAAAGTTTGATCTGGTGCTTGAACTAATTCTGAAAGGGGCACCTTTTCCATATGTCCTTGCTCTAAGTACTCTTCCAGGCATTGCTCGTATTCGTTTTTAAGTTGGGAGTCTGCCTTCAAGCGCTTTTCTAACGCCTGAAATCTTTTCAAAGCAATTTGCCTAGAATCGCCGAATCTCTTTTGACTGTCGGATAGGGGGGTGAAAGGTAAGCGCACGATATATCTACCTTCCGAGTTTCTGCTATGTGTTTCACAGAAAATTTGCTCACAGAGGGCATCTTCTTGTGACATGTTACTGGGGGATGAAATTTCTTCAATTTCCCAAAAGCGCGTTATAGCATCACATTCCTTTACTTGCGAGCAAAGGCTTAGAGCTTGGCGACTTTGCTGACAAAGGGTTTGCGTGTTGACTTCTCCGAAGAGAATCCAACCGAAACAAGTTTGTTGTGCAGTGGGACTATCCACTGTGCCTGGGATAACTCCTTCTTTAAGAATTTTTGCATAGACTTCAGCGCCTAAAACCAAATCTATTTTTCCTGGGTGATCATAAGACGGATCTGCAAGGGTTAAGCTCTGAAACGTAGTTCGAGAAATGTATAATTTCTTGGTAGGCAGATTATCTGTCAGACAATCAAGCACAGCAGCTTTCAATTTTATTTTCGGTTCATCACGGAAATGAGGTTGAATTGTGAGTTCGCTGATAGACTGTGCCTGTGCATTTATAGTATTTCCTATGCCTGCGATTTCAATTGGGGATCGATAGGTTCGGAGGGCGAAACGGATGAATCTACGTTGGACCGATTCAATCCTGTTATTAAGAGAGGATTGTGAGGGAGACCAAACCTGAGAGGCGTACTCAAGGAGAGGACGGACATAAGGATTGGAGAACTCCTTAGACCAACGTTTGACGAAGCCGAGAGCAGAATTGGCCTTGCTGACAGCGTGGTCAATATGGGAACGGAAGTTGAGCTCACTATCGCAAATGACACCGAGATCACAGAGGGAGGTGACTGATGGGATGGGTTTACCAGAGAAGTTGTAGGATCTGGGAGATGTGGGGGTGCGTTTACGGGAAAAGGTAATTGCCTGGCATTTGGATATGTTAAGGTCAAGAAAGTTTTTAGTGCACCATGTGCGGAAATTGTCGAGGTCGTTTTGCAGTAGTAAAGAATCGGATGCATTGGAAATTTCTTTGAAAATTTTCATATCGTCGGCATAAATAAGGATGTCGGAGTGACTGATTACGTTCACGACATCGATAATGGACAGTATGAATGGCCGAGATGACTGCCCTGGGGGACACCCGAGTGGGATACAAATGGGTTAGAAATGGAAGAATCGAAACGGACGCTATAATGACGATCAGCTAGATATGAACTGATCCATGAGATGAGTAGGGGGGGGGGGGGGGGGTTGGGGGGTGGGCCAAGATAGTTTAACTTTAGGATAATAATTTCATGGGAAATCTTGTCGAAGGCTTTACTAAAATCAGTGGCTACAACGTCAACCTCGGCACGGTTCTCCATAGAAAGACAAGTTGGTCGTAGTTGATCTGCCTTTGAGGAATCCGTGTTGAGATGGTGATATGATAGATTTGCAGTGGAATGATAAGGAATCATAGATAAGGCTTTCGAAGAGTTTCGGGATGCAGGATAGTTTGGCGATAGGACGGTTGTTCGAAATATCGTTTTTACAGCCCTTTTTGTGAACAGGAGTGATATAGGAGTCTTTCCAAAAGTCAGGAAAAATACCAACAGAAAGGAAAAGTTGGAAGAGATGGGTGAGAGGTTCAATTAAATGTGTACAACATCGTTTAAGAACAGGAGCAGGAATACCGTCTGGGCCAGGATCACTATCATCGACGAGGTTACTGATTTTAGCGGCGACAAGAGAGAAGTCGATGTTGATGGAGACTAGGGAGGTTGGAGCGCAGTTCTCCAGGGTAGAAAAATAATTTAGGTCAGGGGTGGAATCAAGATTGCAAAAGGCCTGACTGAAAAATCCAGCGAACAGGTTAGCGATCTCTGTGGGGTCAGACGAGGATGAGCTTGAGGACAGAGGGATAACCATTGGATTTGCGCTTTACATTAATGAAGTTGTAGAATTGCTTGGGCTCAGGAATAATTCTAGATTGCATGGAGGTCAGGTAATCTTTCTAGAGGGATTCACACCGTTCGGAAAAGAGTGCGGAGATGACATAGTAGGAAGAATAGTCGGTGTCGGACCTAGACATGAGAAAGGAGTGCCAGAGTCTGTTCCTCTTGTTACGCAAGGAGCAATTTAAGGGGGGCTAAGGTATTTAAATTTTTGTTGGCATGTTTTTTTTTACATTTTTAATTGAATGCATAATATCTTAAGAATATTGTGTCAACATTTCAAGTCGATTGAAGCAAAATTGACGAAGTTACGAGTATTTCTATACCATGCTTATGAACGTTTTATACCAGATTTTTTGGTGTTCAAAACTTTAAAGCGTTTTCCCCACAACTCACGTTTTCAAAGTCGGTGCCCCTCATAACTTCAAAACTACTGCACCGATCCTTTTGAAATTGTGAACACTATTTCTGTACATAATTTACGAGGTAACGCTGGAGAGTTTTTTTCAAATTTGTTAATAATTTTTATTTTACAATAACAAATTAGTCGATTTTTTTCGCAAAAATTCGCGTTTTTCCCTTCAAAGTGTTCCAAAAAAGTGAAAAATTAAAATTTCGAAAAACCCCCCCAGCTTTACCTGGGGAAAACTATTATCTAACGAATGAACTTTGATTTTTTGATTTCGGATGATGCAGCACCCAGTTATGAGGGGCACCGCAATTCTACTTTTATCCGAGACACGTCCGAATAATTGCTGTCATTGCCGTGTTTTTTAATATTTCTTCATGAAAATTTTATACAACATTCTTCAAATGTCATACTTTAATGTACTATTAGTTTTAACAAAGAGATTTTAACTGTGTCGTCACAAAAAATTCACAAAAACATGCCTTTTTTCGTACGAATTAACCTTAGCCCCCCCTTAAAGGTAATTGGGAGTTTGTTATAGAAGGTAAGATGTTAGAGTGGCTTAAGAGGAGATTAAGTTTATCAAAGTCGGCTTTACGAAAGTTGTAGTGAAAGAGGGTTACGGCGTTGGCGAGACGACTGGGCGACTCATGAGAAAAAGATAGGAAGAGGGGAGGGTGATAAGAATTGAGAGTAGAAAGAAGGTGGCGACTTTCAGTAACAACCGAGCCTTGAGGGTTAGTAGAGAAAATAAGATCAAGCTGTCTACCAAGGTGGTTTTTGACGCCACTCATCTGGAAGAGACCAGAGTCAGAGAAGTGATCGATAATATTAGAGACAGTTGATGAGGAAACGTTGGAAGCAAAATATCAGGAGCCATCATCAGAGAGGGACCAAATAAGGTGAGGAAAGTTAAAGTCACCTACAACTATAATGTTGTCAAAAGGAAGGGTAAGGGCTGACACGGCATCAAGTACTTCAGCTGCATGCTCGTAGGCCGGGAGAGGCTGAGCAGGACGAATGTAGCAGCAGAGGATAAAAAGGGAATGGGTATCGAGGGTGATGCGAACGCATACACACTCGGAGGGAGATGAAGCAGAGGAATTTATCAGAGTTGGGCTAAAACGGTTATGAACGGCGATCAGGACACCGCGACCAGAGGGACCGGAATTAGCAGAGGCGCTGAAATTAACTGAGCAGTCATCAGTGCGGAAAACACTAAAATCAGACGAGAATAATTCGTTGCTGTTAATTCCGGGGGTTAAATTTGTCTCTGAGAGCTAGAAGATGTCGTAGGGAAGCGACTGCGATTTTAGAAAAACGTCCTGGGTTTTTGAGCGTAACCCTCTGACATTCTGGTAGTATAGCGAGACAGTGCTTAAGGATTGGGTGGAGGGGGCAGAGGGAGATTGGATTTGGACGAGGAGCTAGTTGGGGGGTTAGGAGCAAAAATAATTTTTCGTGTCGATACAACTCTTCTGCAGGTGGGAAATGCGCTTAGAATTTAGGTAGGAGGCATAGGCTGAGAGATCGTCGGAAATTTGTTGGGGTGGGACGTCGAAAGCTGCGTGGAATTTCAAAAACAGCTGTCGCAGAATAATAGGGTCGGTCGGGAGTCCCTCTTGGTGTAGGGAGACAATGACGTTGGTGCGAGTTTTGCCGCCAATGCAGATGGAATCGGCTCTGCCATGCAGGTAAGCCAAGTAGAGTCTCACGTTATCGTAGATCTTGCGCTCGCGAAGGCGAGAGAGCAAGTAACGGCCGTCAGGAGACTTGGCAGATAGCCTTGTAAGCTTAACGACAGGAGGGAGGAGGGGGTCAATAAAGGAAGGTTTGTCAGAGATATGGGGGGAGGAGGGAGGGGCCGAGGTGGATGGGGGAATAGGATACAGTCTGTGAGAGAAGGATCAGAGGGGGCGGACGCAGGGGTGAGAGTGTTGGAAGAAGGGGGGGGGGGCGGACGCAGGGGTACGCTTGTTGGAAGAAGGGGGAGCGGAGACAGAGGAAGTAATGGTTTGGCAAGAGGGGAAGCTTTGGGGGGGGAGGGGTTAAAGTATGGGAGTAAACAAAATTAGGGTACTTTAAGGGAGTGTCATTCTTAGGGGGGGGGGGGGGTAAGGTTTGTTCGATAAGAGAAAAAGGGTGTTTTTCAAGAATTTTTTTTATAACATATTGTTATTATAGATTTATTTTGAAAATTAGCATGTCATAATATAACATTTGAAGAAAATTTAAAAAAATGTTTGACACAAAAATATAAAAAAATAACGAATTTATTGCAGTTGGGAAATAAGCCAGCTTTAAGTTGCCAGTTGCTAGAAGTAGGAGTAGGGAGGGGAGAAGGAGAACCCTGACGAAAGCTGCGGGATTTAGCTGTGTTGACACGTTTGGACTGCGAGGGAATGCTGTTATTCTTCGGGGAGGAGGGGTGCGGACTCGGGGAAAATTTGTTATTACTAACATGAGGGTTAGTTCTTAGCCTATTATTAGAACTTTTAGCACTTAGGCTGTGTGCGAAATCAAGTGAAATGATATCATTTCGATCATTTCGGTCATTTCAAGTTCGAAAACAAGATGGCGCCGAAATGATGAGCCTCAGAGCGGGCATTTCAATGACGTTCTGATCATTTCAGATCAGATCTTGAAAAGTCACTTTTGTGCCTTAAGTCCTCTTAAGGTAAAAAAGAGATAATATTTCATTATTCCCATATCTATTACAAGTTCCTTTTACTCTAAAACAAGCTATATTATTTCAACAAAATACTTTTATAATAAAGTTGGGTAGCTTGACAGCTGAAATGATACGTTAAAGATTTCGCACACTTTTCATAACATTTCCCAATTTTTGTCATTTGAAATGATTGAAATGATCGAAATGATATTCGAAAGAGATTTCGCACACAGCCTTAGTCTACTGTTATAGTTAGACTTAGGTAGACTGGGGCTAAACTTAACTGACTTAGTAGATTTATTAATATACTTAGAGATACGGATGTTACCGAAATTGATGCTATGATTAGAAGGGTCGTCGAGAAGCCAAGCGTATTTTGTGGGGACGTCAATACGAAAACAGGTTGATTGGTCGGTTGAAGAGATCTTTGTACAGCTGGCTGGGTAAAAGGAGAAGTGCTGCTTGAGAAGCTTCGTATCCAAGAGACATCAGCGTGGCGTGGAACCCCATTTATAATAAATGATGAAAATTCGTCTTGTGCGTGGATATTATTCCGTAGCTCGGAGATACGAAGAAGCCAATCGTCTTTGGTCCAAGTGGTACCGAACATTTCAATCGTGGGGGCTGGAGCAGAGGGGGGATCCTGATCCGGTTGAGGATTCTGACGGGGCGGGTTCGAAGTGCTATCCAGGTGGGGGATGGAGTCCTGACGAAAATCAGTCCGGGCAGCGGGGGTGTAGAGCCCACAGGGCGGGTCAGGAGGCTTTTCACATCAACCGTGAGTGATCGCACCAGATCTGAGTTGAGTGAGCTAGTGCAACTCAATGAACTGACATCAGTTTTGAGTTGTTTAATGCTGCGCCGTAGGTCATCGATAACAGGCATTAGGGTAGACGAGGCCGGTGACGAGGACTTAAGAGACTAAGACAGTTGTTCCCGCAGGTCATCGATAGAGGAGGTGACGGAAGACAGCTTGTTGGCCATGGCGTGAAATTTGGAGAGCATATCCGAAGAGTTCGTATTGATATGCTCGGACAAGTCCAAAATTGTGTCCAATTTTTGATATACATGGGAGATATCGTCTGATAATGATTGTAGACCACCGATATTCGAAAAGATGGAGTTGACTTTGGTAGCGATGATAGCCTGTTCGGAATAGATTTTATTGGCGAACGAACTGATGAAGTGCAGGACGTGGCAAGGTTTGATGTCATCGCAGGCCGACAGGATTGACTTTGGTTCCGCGTTTAAGGCAGGAGGCATGAAAAACGTGGCGACAGACGCCCATGCACTGAATTTTCCGATCTGAGATGGAGTCCGAGCATATATGACAGGTGTCCATGGCAAGTGTGAAGAAAAGAAGATGAGGAAGTTGAGAGCCACTGGATATAGCGAAGGCAGGAACCAGATGTAAAGATGAAAAACGGTTTGAGTCAGGGATGTCGATGGAGTCAAGGATCCGCTTGATGACAAGAAGGTGTTGACAAGCCACTTGACAAGCTGAGTCAGCTGATCACCAAGGGAAACAAGAAGACGATGCCAGGAGCCAGGAGCAGGACAACACAGCAGAGCTCGGCGAAGCAGGCGAACCGCAGTAGAGCGCGACGACGCCGATGGAAAAGGAGACCAGGCTAGACAGGTAAAAACACTTAAAAACAGCGGAGACAAGAGCGCAGTGATAGACACGTCAGGCGCACGGTTGGCACGGTTGATATGCTATGATATAGGAAAGAGTAGAGTAATCGGCCTATAGTCCTTTAGCTTATTATGTGAGGCCTTTCCTCCCTTTGTAATGAAAACGACCTTAACCTCTAGCCAGGACTTAGGTATATACTGTAATCAGGCTTCAAATATGGCAAACCAAGAGCTAATTAAAACAGACGCCATTTGGAGCTCCGCAGGTAAAATGCTATCCAAGCCTGGTGACTTGCATATGTATATGGCTTGAAACTATTGTATTTATGTCCCGCCCAGTCAAGCTTTTCGCGGCTAAGGACCCCTATAGCGAGATCCCCAGCATCCTGGGTGACCGTAGAAATCACAGTTTGGTTATCTGAGCAACCAGGAAAGTGAGTCTCTCACATTAAACGCAGCACAGAAGGCAGCGGCAGAGGCAGCGCTGCTTTTTCCTGCTAATTTCTAAAAATTCTGCTTCTGCTTCAGTGCAGGCAACTTGACAGACATAAATTTTTAAAGAAAGTTGGCCGCTTTTAATATCAAAAGTTATTTTGATTTAAAAAAAACGTAAAGTCAATATGAAATCGTACTAAATTAACAACATTTTTATTTACGATTTAAAATTACCGAACATATACAGTGCTGTGCAAAACATTTGCAACTAAAACCACAATTTTATATGTCTTACTAAAAAGCCCTTACAACTATTGAAAATAAAAAAGCTAATACAGTGTTTTATTCTTTATTGTATCTATTTTAAAAATACAAAAAAACTAAGGGTAAATATCCAAATATAAAAGAGCAACATTCATTTCTCAATGTAAGATCCAATACTGTCTGTGCAAAACATCTGCAACTCTAAGACATTAAAAAAATTGTTGACTTGAAAGACATATTATTTTCAATATTTCGTTGAATACCCTTTATTTGCAATCACTGCTGCATATATTCTTGGCATAGATATTACGAACGACTCGATGTATGCAGCAGGAATAGCATTCCGAGCCTTTTTTATGCCATCAAAAAGTTAGTCACGGCTACTGTAGAATTTTCCCCTCGTATTTCTCTTAACCAGTTACCATAGATTTTCTATGGGGTTGAGGTCCGAGGGCTGCGCGGGCCAATTCAGAACTTCAAGGTTTTGCTGCGAAAACCAAGCCTGAAGAAGTCTGGATGTGTGGAAAGTATTCACAAAGGTGGAAGACCCAGGAAAACAACAGGCTGAGGATCGGAGAATTAACATTTTTATTAAACATCAGCCTTTCCTCACTTCGATACAGGCCAAAAATTAACTAAACCTGGTTGTGAATACTTCAAAGATAAGAAGACAAGCCATAGAAGCCGATTTGAGGAGCTACAGGCCAGCGAAAAAGCCACTACTCTCCGAAAAAAACCGAAGAGCTCGACTTGTCCTTGCTAGAAGCAAGTTGCAAATGTTTTGCACAGACAGTATTGGATCTTACATTGAGAAATGAATGTTGCTCTTTTATATTTGGATATTTACCCTTAGTTTTTTTGTATTTTTAAAATAGATACAATAAAGAATAAAACACTGTATTGGCTTTTTTATTTTCTATAGTTGTAAGGGCTTTTTAGTAAGACAAATAAAGGACCCCGCACAGATTGTATGGAAATCCGGTTTCCGTCAAATTGGCAGATTTTTCAGTATGTTGTGTATTTTAGCTCCCTAATCAAAAGTCTCTATGGCCGCTAAGTCCTAGAAGCCCAGGATTTTGAGATACAGGGTGTAACAAAAGTTCCGAAACGGTCGAATATTTCGGAAAGATCACATCGCAACGGAAAACAAAAAATAGGGGTACAATATTTTTAAAAGAAGTACTTATTCAATTCTACTAAGCCTTACCCCCACCCCTACCCCTGAGGGCGGCAGAGGGGGTAACTTTTTTTCAACCCATTTTTTCTGCAGATTTGGTTTCTACATTAAAAAATTGGTAATTTTTGTCCAAAACATTTTTCCGCATTTGCTAAACATGGCGTTGTTTGCGAAAAAATTAGAATTCGGGCAAAAAATATGGGTTGTCTTATTTCAAGAAAAAAGTTACATTCACTTCTCCTTCCGCTCACAGCGAGTGGAGGGGGTGAAGGGGTGAGTATTGATACAGTTGAATACTTCTTTGAAAAATATTCGACCCCTATTTTTTCGTTTTTTGGTGCGACATTTCCCATTCGAAATATTCGTGCATATCAGGATTTTCTTCTTTTTTACGAATATACAGCGCCACCTACGCCGAATACAAAAAAGTGTTTCAGACAAAAATTACGTATTTTTTCATGAAGAATCCGAATCTGCAAAAAAAATGTGTTGAAAAAAAAGTTACCCCCACCCCCGCCCTCAGGGGTGGGGGTGGTGGTAAGGGTTGGTAGAATTGAATACTTCTTTTAAAGATATTGTACCCCTATTTTTTTGTTTTCCGTTGCGATGTGTTCTTTCCGAAATACTCGATCGTTTCGGAACTTTTGTTACACCCTGTATCTCAAAATCCTGGGCTTCTAGGACTTAGCGGCCATAGAGACTTTTGATTAGGGAGCTAAAATGCACAACATACTGAAAAATCAGCCAATTTGACGGAAACCGGATTTCCATACAATCTGTGCGGGGTCCTTTGTGGTTTTAGTTGCAAATGTTTTGCACAGCACTGTATATGTATGACAATCTTCTACGCTATAGAACGTTTTTAAATTGTCAAATTGCTTTTCTCTGCTTTCTGATTTCTGCTTTTAATGTTTCATAGCAAGAAAGCATAGCAGAATTCTGCCGCTGCTTCTGCCTCTGCCGCTGCTTTCTGCTTTTAATGTGTCACGGCCTTCGGTCAACGACTCGAGAGTTTCCTGCTCGTTGATGTCCAATCTCCGTTCTCAGAAGACCGTGGCATGGCAAGCATATGGAATGATTGTTTTGATACACACACACACGTACACATCGGATGGAATTAACCATCAAACATTTTCACAACTCGTATGCAGAAAAAAATCATATAGCAGGCTTTGGTACGGGGTGTGATGTTCAATTGTTGAGATCAAAGGGGGTTAGCTAGTGATCGTTTAGGTGGTTGTAGGATGGAATTTATGATCAAACGGTTTCACAACCCTTAAATAGAGGAAAGTCACATTGCAGGCTTTGGTTGGGAGAGGCGTTGAATTTTTCGGGGATGTCAGGCTTGAACCTAATGAGTATGTGGTTGGCTATAGGTTCGACTACAGTATTAAATATTTCGGTAAGGCAATTAACCAATAATCCGCCAAATGTATATTTTTGGGGGCGGTTGGGGAGGTCGTTGGATTCGTCGCCGCTTGAGACTTTTTATCAGCGTATTGAGAACTATCAATTTGCAGTTTCAAAAAAATTGGTCGAAACCCATTTTCCATAGAGACTGTGCGGGGTTCTTTTCAAAAATGGCCAAAATAAGGATTTTTTAATTTTTCATACTATTATTACTAAAAAACCTGACGTGTTGGAACAGTTTTATTCTCGGATTCGTAATCTACCGAAAATGTTGTATGAAAAACACCGATTATCCATCCTTCCAAGGACAGAAAAAAACAAAAGTTTTTTATCAATAAAAAATAATTTTTATTATTCTATTTTTTTTTATTTCATTGAACAACCCATTATCACTTTCATCATAAGAACAAACTGCAAATTATGACTAAAAGAATCATTAAAATGACTTCATAGCATATACTCACTTGATTTCCTTTATAAATAAGAATAGAGGGGGTAAAAAAAGAAATGGACTAATAAATGCACCGGCAAGATCCATATTATTAATCTTTGAGCTGTTATCAACTGAAATCTGTTGACAGAATGCGGTCCTCACATTTTGCATACCTCCAGCGCTCGGTCTAATGGTGGGCATTCGCATCTGCGCCAATTACCAGCGCCTGCTTACGCCTAGCTACTTCCGCGACGATTTTTCGCAGGGTTTCATGTGGAGGGGACCCGTCTTGATCATGGGCCATATTAGAGCACGCCAGCCAGATACTGTCTGATCCTAGGTCTACCATAACCGACACCGTATCCCTGTCACTGAAATGGTTTAATATAAAAGCATTATAGGTGGTGCTCACAAAACTGCAAGCTCTAGGTGTACTTACTTCCTTTGTGTAGAGACTGCAAACCAGGCTAGCAATGATCCATGGTTCTTGGACAAGAACAACATCCTCCCCCTTTTGGGATATGCGCAGGAGGAGTGCAGGGGACGCTGCCTTAGAATGGTATGGATTAATCTGCACTACTCTCAGTTTGATCGCGTCGGGAAGGGGAGACACCTCTATCACCGTCATATCGGCATTATCGGTGTCCGAAAGTAGGATGTCCTCCTCTGGATCATCCTGTAAAAATAGGTCCCTCAAGAAACCAAAAGCCGATAGCGTTTCGCTTCCCTCATCTAAGGATGTTGAGGGGGATAGTGAGGGGATTCCTCACTACTTGGCAGTCCTTACACACAAATAGTACCTTCTGTGGGGGACGTAGTAACCCTAGTAAACTCAGTTAGCCTTGAGTTTTAAAATTTTTTATCAACAAATTTTGTTTTAAATTTTTTAGTTTTTGGATTATTTTTCTCGCGAGCTAACATGACGTATCCTTAAAATAAATCTTTAAAATTAAGTGGAATTAGTGTTTTATTACGTGAATTGAACTTCCTGAATAATTTGTTTTGTTCTTATATTTCCATACCCAACTTTTGATGAAATTTTTTAAAATCGACTCCACTACATTACGTGGTGGAATCGATTTTGCTTGCTTGGAATTCACCAGGGGGCCGACTGCTCGTTATTCCATTTTGGGGCATGGGGTTCGGCGCAAGGGACACAGCGCACAACATCCAACACACAACAAACAAAACACAACACACAAGACAAATCACAACCTTACCTCTTCACGTCACACATCTCACACACATCATCGCACACCATCTAACGCCGCTACGTGGATCACACACACCATCTTAGCGCTACAATCACCGCAGGGGTCATACACATCTTCTATATCATTACATCACCTCGCGTCGCTTATACTTGCATCACACACACTATTTCAGCGCTACAATCTCCACATGGGTCATACACATCTTCTATTTCATTACATCACCTCGCGTCGCTTATACTTGCATCACACACATATCACTGCACTTCACTACATGGTTTATACAGCACACACACTTTTGCCAAAACCCACACGTACCCGGGAAAGGACATCATAGATTTAAGTATGTTGCTTATTGGGGCGCCAAGATAAAGTAAAGTAAAGTAAAGTAGAATCACTAATATTGTAATTGTCCTGATATAAAGATTGATATAAAGTTTGTTATAAATTGTCGTTGGAAATTAATCTATTAGATTGCATGGTAGTATAACTTATAGATTGTAAGTTGCTAGATAACAAGAAAATTAAGAGCGTTAGTTGCTGGAAATAGATTGCAGTTGCATGCCAGTATAGATTTCCCCTAAGCATTGTGCATTATTCGAAGGTAGTAGCTCTAGTAGAGGTTCAGTGGAACCCAAATGGTATAATAGTAAGTAACTTGTTTGGTAACGCGTCAGGCCTGCCACAAGGGAATCGTGGTTAAAAAGAAAAAGTTGATTAATCCTATTGGGAATATGTATAAGGTTGCCCCTCCTTAAGCCAGGGAAGGACCGAATTAAGGAAAACGGTCAAGGGACTGTAAGTTCAATAATTTTATAATAATTATCTTCTAAAAGTAAATCTCTAATAGATGGCGGCTAGCAACTCCCACGAGCGGGGCCACTGAACTACGTTTATACGTATTGCTCAAAAATGTCAGGTCGCCTATCCACTACGCCGATCAGTTCCGGCCGAGATCTTGAGAAGGGCAGATCGCCCAGAGTGCAAAGTGCAGCTCTGTGCCTCCCACGTTTTTTTTTTGGTGGCTTTCTTTGTGCGGCAGCTGTCGGTCGTTTTGTCGGAGGTTGTTCACTGGCGGGCGAAATTGTTATTGTTATTCTTGCATTTTAGTTTTCGAAGGTAGACCAAGGTTGGTCCGGGTTTTCGCGAGGGGAGTTGCTGGCGCGGTCAAAAAGAAAAAAAAATAAGTTGAGTGTGGAGTGCCTGGGAGATAGGCCCCAGGAGTTTCTTTTTGGAGTTCGTCATCCCAGCGAAGGGGGAGCAGCCTACTGATATTCAGCTAAGTGTCGTTCTTTTTTTTCCTATAAATTTATAGTTTCCCCTTGTGGTTTGGTTGGCGTGGTTTGGCCATTGTCTTGTTGCGGTATCGGTCGGTAGTCTATTTTTTTCTTTTTTGAGCTTGTGCCGGCTTCCGAATTTTCTTAGAAATTAAACTGTAAAATCTTTTAAACTTTTGTAGTTGCTTTCGCTCGCCCCAATAAACCGTTTATAACGATAACGAGTTCAGGGTTTTTCTTCAACGGTTTCGTGACTTAATCGTTATACAAAAAATCACGTGGCGCCCTACAATTTTTCTCTTTATAAATTTCCTTGATACCACCCACCCCATCCTCCCTGAGCCGGTCGATTGTTCGTACCCGAAGTACGTAACATTTTTGGCGCCCAACGTGGGGCCAGATCATAACGCCTGATTAATGATATCGCTTGATTGAAAATATTTTTGATTATCTATATTGCCTGTTTCATAATCTTGCGCGATGGTAATATTAGCGACTGGGAATTAAAATCAATAGGGGCGAGAGCATCTTGTCTATATACCTTTTTGTTTTTTTTGTAATTTTCTGGATTTTTCCCGAGTGGACCAATAACGGGGATTTCGTCGGAAACGGTTAGTGGAGAGCACGGTTTTTTGTGAGAACCGTTAGCTTGTAGCTCGTGTCTTTGGCGAGTTCGCAAATTCGGGAAGAATTTCAGCTTTTCTACCTCTTCTCCGTTTTTATTTATTATTTTATTTGATTATTCAAATTTCCTATTTTTCTTTTTTCTTTTTTTCGTTTTCCTTTTTTTTCCTTTTCCTATTTTTTTTGTTTGTTCCAAATTTTGGTTAATTTAGCCGCCGCGGTTGCAATTCTAACGTTCCTTCTAGGAATTCTATTGCGTACCTAGATCTGTCCGAAATCGTGAAAGACCGGGGAAATTTTGTGTGTTTTATTTGGTTTTATTATCATTATTATTATTTAATTTTTTTTCTTTTTTTTTAATTAATTTGTCTTATTTCGCATTGATATGGTTTTTGTGTTTTCTGTTGGCTGTTCTATATTTTGTTTTTTTTTTTTCCTTGGTTTTAATTTTGGTACATTACGGGAAAAAGTATTGGCTTAGATCTTCCGCGTCCATTTTGTAGAATTCGGAAAAGTTCTCGTTCTTTTTTTTGCTTAAAATCATCGTTTTCTTTGGGAGCTTGCGCCGATATTTCGTCAAGAAAATAAAATCTTTTCTTGTTTCCCCCTTCATTCTTTTGCCTGTTGTGACCGGCCGATCTTGCCAATTATATATTTTCCGTCCTCGATCTCTCGAAATGGAAATAAACCGTCTTAATCAGGAGGAGCTTAGTTATGAGCTCGAAATTAGAGGTCTTCCTGTAGGCGAACAGCTTTGCGAGCAGCTTTTAAGATGGAAAAGGAGGGTCGAGAGCTTATAGTTGATCCCTATCCTTTTACGTTTGAAACGGACATAGAAGTGCTTAAGGCAAAGCTCGAGGAAATAAGGTCGTTGTCTGAAGAATTCGATGGCGACGATGGCTCGTCAGATTTTCGCAAGCTCGTCACGAAGATCGAATGGGCTTTTGGTAGGCTTGGGAGAACTAAGCCCGCTGATGAAAAGCAAAAAAAGGAAAAATCGCAATTGAGATCTGATCTGTTGATCGCCTTATCGGATTTGAAAATCAAAGCCGCGGGAGATGTAGTTGAGAGCGATGCTTCTGAGAGTGCAGAGGATACGACTTTGCATACGTCGGCCGTCAGTGTGGTAAATTTGAACCCCAGAGTCAACCTACATAAATGGGATGTAAAGTTTAGTGGTGAGAGTGGGCAATCCCTGAATTGTTTCTTGGACAGAGTTCAAGAGTTGGCCGATGCCAGGGGCGTTAGCAATCAGCAATAAATCTGGCTTGGACCTTTTTAAAGGTCGAGCTCTTATTTGGTATCGCGCGAATAAATCAATAGTTAACTCTTGGGCAGGGTTGCTGAAGGAACTCAAAAAGGAATTTTTACCGCCCGATTACGATGATAAATTATTGGAGGAAATTAAGAAGCCTACCCAAGGAAAAGATGAGGCAATGGGTATTTATATAGCCACTATGTCAAATATGTTTTCGCGTTTAACAGATCCCCTTACTGAAGCCCAACAATTGCGAATTCTTAAAAAGAACATTAGTCCCTTTTATCAAACTCAGTTAGGTTTGACGGAAGTAAAGTCGTTAACAGAGTTGCGGGAATTCGGTCGACGATTGGAGGCGGTTAGAGTTTCGGTAGAGTCGTTTGCGCCGCCGCCGTCCAAAAAAAATAGTCAGCTGTTAGAGCCGGATTTAGCATATGTTTCGGTAGATCATCCAGCAGTCTCGGCGGTTTCCATTTCCAACCTGCCGCAGAATAGAGCCGAGAGAAAATGTTTTAGGTGCGGTAATACCGGACACATAGCACGATTTTGCCAAGCCGAACTGAAGTGTGTTGGCTGTGGGAAACAAGGGGTTATACGGCCTAACTAGTGTTTCCAATCGTGTTAATAATGGCCAGACTCCTCGGCAGTCGGGAAGCGCTGGCAGGGCTCAGTTCTAAGCGGCGAACTGAGTCAGTCGTACAAAGCCGCTGAAGGCAAGTTAAGACAGATCGAGCGTCGAGACGAATACAGCACTTTAGTGGAATATGTTTTCCAACAAGCGGAAAACGATACTCGTCCCCACCTTGAAGTAAATATTTTAGGTTCAAAATTTTGCGCTCTTTTGGCTTCAGGTGCGACCAGAACCGTTCTAGGCGGAAG
This sequence comes from Machimus rusticus, assembly GCA_951509405.1. Classification (NCBI taxonomy): domain Eukaryota; kingdom Metazoa; phylum Arthropoda; class Insecta; order Diptera; family Asilidae; genus Machimus; species Machimus rusticus. Next base: position 6,880,298 of record OX608054.1, read on the forward strand.
GGGCTGGGAATGTATTAGCGGTATGAATTTAAAACTTAGAGCGTCCGCAGCGCGCAGAGTAAGCTTGGCGGATGGAGGAGTTGTAGACATCCTTGGGGAAATTAGTGTACCAATCGAACTGAACGGGCGAGTGAAAGTAATGGATGTTTTAGTTATTCCAAGTTTTCCCCACCACCTCATCCTAGGGATAGATTTTTGGCGAGCTATGGGTATTAAAGCTAATTTTTCTGATAATTCTTGGCAGTTTCTGGGGTCTGAAGTTGAGTATTTCGTCAATTCTCTGCAACCTCAATCAAAGCTTTCTGCGAAAGAGAAGGAAGAGCTGGATGATGTTGTGAGTAGGGCAAAGGCGAAAATGGGAGTCGGATTTGGTTGTACCAATCGCGTACAGCCCGTCATACGGACAAATTCACCACCCGTTAAACAGCGGTACTATCCTGTCTCTCCCATGATACAAAAAGCTATATATGAGGAGCTGGATAAAATGTTAGAGCTTGGGGTTGTGGAACCCAGTAACAGTCCTTGGTCATCGCCTATAGTGATGGTGAAGAAGAAGGATGGATAGTATCGGTTTTGCGTAGACTTCCGAAAATCGAATAAGGTAACTGAGAAGGACGCATACCCGTTGCCCTATGTTTCTGCTACGCTTGACAGGCTTCGAGACGCCAAATATATGTCCTCTTTGGACATTAAGTCAGCCTTCTGGCAGGTACCCCTTGAAGAGAGTTCTAAACAATATACAACCTTCACAGTACCGGGGAGAGGTCTGTTTCAGTTTCGCCGAATGCCTTTCGACTTAAGTAACTCTCCAGCGACGTGCCAACGTCTGATAGACACGGTCCTGTCAGGTGATTTGGAGGACAGGGTCTTCGTATATCTTGACGATATTATAATCGTCACTCAGGATTTCCAGGAACACAAGCGGACGCTAGCTGAGGTTTTAGAGCGGTTATATCGGGCAGGGCTTGTTATTAACTTTGAAAAGTGCGAATTTTGTCGTCCAGAGCTGAAATACCTAGGTTACGTGGTTGGAAAACGAGGTTTACAAGTGGATCCGGAAAAGATCAAATGTATCTTAGAAATTCAGAGTCCCAAAAACGTTTCAGAAGTAAGAAGATTTATTGGGGTAGTAGCCTGGTATAGGAGATTCGTACCTAATTTTTCGTCAATGATTGCTCCCATACCATCCCTGTTGAAAAAGAAAGCTAAATTCGTCTGGTCGAAGCAGTGTGAGGAGGCTTTTAAACTCGTTAAGGATAACTTGGTCAGCGCGCCGACACTCACTTGTCCGGATTTTAATTATCCATTTGTGATCCATACCGATGCTTCAGGCTATGGACTGGGCGCCGTTCTAACACAGCGAATTAATGATGAGGAAAAGGTGATAGCTTTTCTTAGTCGCTCGTTATCGCGTTGCGAGAGAAACTATTCCACCACTGAACGAAAATGCCTGGCAGTTTTGTGGTCAGTAGAAAAGTTGAGGCCTTATATTGAAGGCAGCCGTTCCACAGTCATAACTGATCACGCCTCGTTGGTATCGCTCCATAACCTGAAGGATCCCACGGGTAGATTGGCAAGGTGGGCGATGCGCCTCCAACAATACGAATTCTATATAGTTCACCGTAACCGTAAGGGTAAAGAGCACTTGTTGCCCGATTGGCTCTCTCGATCCGTCCCAGTTGTAGATAGTGTTCAGCTTGAGGTAGAACCGGAAGATAAGTGGTATACAAGGATGGTCGATAATGTTAGGCGTGGCTCTGCGAAGTTCCCTGATTGGAAGGTCACGGATAATGTATTGTGGAAACATGTCAAGAGTAGATATCCGGATTTGGCCTTAGAAGGTGATTCATGGAAGGAGGTTGTCCCAAAGTCGCGGAGAAAGGAAGTTAACTCGAAAGCTCACGATTTGCCCACCTCGGGTCATTGCGGGGTATTTAAAACATATCAACGCCTGGCACAGCGGTTTTACTGGCCGAAAATGAAGTGTGATGTGGCTATGTACGTAAAACGGTGTGGAATTTGCCAAGCAAACCCGAGTTGAAGAAAACCGCAGGGCATATGGCTTCTCGAGTTATACCGAAATTTCCTTGGGAGACAATATGTGTAGATTTAATAGGGCCTCTTCCGCGTTCTAACCGTGGTTTCAAGTATATACTTACCGTGACGGACTTGTTCAGTAAATTTCCCATGCTTTTTCCCTTAAGATCCGCCAGTGCTAATCTGATTTGTCAATATCTCGAAGACTATGTTTTCCTCTTGTTCGGCGTGCCAAGATCTTTAATCTGCGATAATGGCGCACAATTCAAAGGTAGAGAATTTCAAAAACTTTGTGAAGGCTATGGCACGAAGATTGATTATACGGCTTATTACAACCCTCAGGCAAACCCAGCCGAACGAAACAATCAAATAGTGAAAACAATGCTTCGAGCTTACGTCGCAAACAATCACCGTACATGGGACTCTTATTTAGCTAAAGCTGCTTGCGCGATTCGGACTTCGGTTCATGAAGTCTTAAGGCTGACACCATTCTTCTTAAATTTCGGCAGAGAAATGCCCACACACGGAGAGTCCTACCCACAAGCTCACGGGAACGGGGAATTTGACCTTGATTGTCGTTCGAAGGCTTTAGACTTGGTTAGGAAGGATATCAGAGAGCGACTACTGAAAGCCGCGAAAGTTTCGAAACACTCGTATGACCTCGCAGGAGGGATCAAAGATTTTTCGTCAATGACGAGGTTATGAGACGAAATTTCGTGTTGTCCGATGCCGCAAAGTACTTTAACGCGAAGCTAGCGCCAAAATAAATAGGTCCGTTCAAAATTGCTAGGGTGGTTTCTCCGTGGACATATGAACTGAAGGATGGGTCTGGGAGAAGCACAGGAATCTGGCACAGCAAAGACTTGAAGTTATTCCATCCGAACGCTTCAGAGGATTACTAAGAAAAGTATTGTTTCGTGGTAGCCCCAAAAAGGAATCCAACCAGCTTAACTGGGTATCGATGGTTGTCGCAAAAGCCGCCTATGGCTAGCGAAGCTATGCGGTTGACATACCTTTTGTTCCTTTTTTTTAAGCTTCTTCCCCTATGTATTTCACCCCTACATGGTAAACCGCTTCTCGGTTATTCCACATAGTTATTAGTATAGTATGGACGGAAAAGTTCATTTATTTTGTACATTGTTGTATCGTGTTGTGAAGACCTGGTGGCCCTTCCCACTAGACGTAGACAGGAGGCCTGTAGGGGGGTCATCCTTATTCTTAGTCGTAAGGTTGCGCAGATTTTTTTTGTCCTCACCTCCATCTCAAGCTTCGGGTCTGGTAACTCCCTAGGATGAGACTAGAGATGCGGGCGAGTGCCGTAAGGACTGTGCTAGCTCCACACGCACACTGGATCGCCGAGGTGAGTTAATTACGTGCAAAACTATTTTTAGGTTTTTTGTTTTTTTGGGACTTCTAGAGTCCGTAACTGGTTTTAGTTGTTCTTTGTTGTCTTGTTGTCATGGGTTGGTAATCTGTGGTTCCATACCGCTCCGAACGTATCAATTCGATAATTTGGATAACATTTTCGAATGAGACAGGGTGAACGCGAAAATTTCAAGGAAATCTTGGTGTGGAGAGAGTTAGGGTGGATTCAAGATTTTAGGTAAACCTTTGTGTGGAGAGTTAGGGTGGATTCAAGATTTCAGGAAAATCTCTGTGTGGAGAGGTTTAGCGGATTAAAGATTTCAAGGAAATCTCTCGGAGGAAGAGGTGGGAATGTTACGTGTGAAATTGGTGCATTTGTGTGGTTATTCGTGTCTCGCAGCAGTCGATTAAATGTTCAATTGTGCGATGTCGGTGAAGGTTGGAAAGGTTGTCGAAGGATAAGTAATTGGGTCCTACAAGAAGAATTTGTTCATTTCAGAAAAACGGACTAGTTGGAAAAGTGTTTCCTACCGAGCTTCCTTCCTGGGCGGGGTTTACTTGGAATTCACCAGGGGGCCGACTGCTCGTTATTCCATTTTGGGGCATGGGGTTCGGCGCAAGGGACACAGCGCACAACATCCAACACACAACAAACAAAACACAACACACAAGACAAATCACAACCTTACCTCTTCACGTCACACATCTCACACACATCATCGCACACCATCTAACGCCGCTACGTGGATCACACACACCATCTTAGCGCTACAATCACCGCAGGGGTCATACACATCTTCTATATCATTACATCACCTCGCGTCGCTTATACTTGCATCACACACACTATCTCAGCGCTACAATCTCCACATGGGACATACACATCTTCTATTTCATTACATCACCTCGCGTCGCTTATACTTGCATCACACACATATCACTGCACTTCACTACATGGTTTATACAGCACACACACTTTTGCCAAAACCCACACGTACCCGGGAAAGGACATCATAGATTTAAGTATGTCGCTTATTGGGGCGCCAAGATAAAGTAAAGTAAAGTAAAGTAAAGTAAAGTAGAATCACTAATATTGTAATTGTCCTGATATAAAGATTGATATAAAGTTTGTTATAAATTGTCGTTGGAAATTAATCTATTAGATTGCATGGTAGTATAACTTATAGATTGTAAGTTGCTAGATAACAAGAAAATTAAGAGCGTTAGTTGCTGGAAATAGATTGCAGTTGCATGCCAGTATAGATTTCCCCTAAGCATTGTGCATTATTCGAAGGTAGTAGCTCTAGTAGAGGTTCAGTGGAACCCAAATGGTATAATAGTAAGTAACTTGTTTGGTAACGCGTCAGGCCTGCCACAAGGGAATCGTGGTTAAAAGGAAAAAGTTGATTAATCCTATTGGGAATATGTATAAGGTTGCCCCTCCTTAAGCCAGGGAAGGACCGAATTAAGGAAAACGGTCAAGGGACTGTAAGTTCAATAATTTTATAATAATTATCTTCTAAAAGTAAATCTCTAATAGATGGCGGCTAGCAACTCCCACGAGCGGGGCCACTGAACTACGTTTATACGTATTGCTCAAAAATGTCAGGTCGCCTATCCACTACGCCGATCAGTTCCGGCCGAGATCTTGAGAAGGGCAGATCGCCCAGAGTGCAAAGTGCAGCTCTGTGCCTCCCACGTTTTTTTTTTGGTGGCTTTCTTTGTGCGGCAGCTGTCGGTCGTTTTGTCGGAGGTTGTTCACTGGCGGGCGAAATTGTTATTGTTATTCTTGCATTTTATCGTTTTCGAAGGTAGACCAAGGTTGGTCCGGGTTTTCGCGAGGGGAGTTGCTGGCGCGGTCAAAAAGAAAAAAAAATAAGTTGAGTGTGGAGTGCCTGGGAGATAGGCCCCAGGAGTTTCTTTTTGGAGTTCGTCATCCCAGCGAAGGGGGAGCAGCCTACTGATATTCAGCTAAGTGTCGTTATTTTTTTTTCCTATAAATTTATAGTTTCCCCTTGTGGTTTGGTTGGCGTGGTTTGGCCATTGTCTTGTTGCGGTATCGGTCGGTAGTCTATTTTTTTCTTTTTTTTGTGCTTGTGCCGGCTTTCGAATTTTCTTAGAAATTAAACTGTAAAATATTTTAAACTTTTGTAGTTGCTTTCGCTCGCCCCAATAAACCGTTTATAACGATAACGAGTTCAGGGTTTTTCTTCAACGGTTTCGTGATTTAACCGTTATACAAAAAATCACGTGGCGCCCTACAATTTTTCTCTTTATAAATTTCCTTGATACCACCCACCCCATCCTCCCTGAGCTGGTCGATTGTGCGTACCCGAAGTACGTAACAGGCTATGGGAAATATAAAAACAAAAACAAATTATTCAGGAAGTTCAATTCACGTCAGATTTTCTATCGTGCAGTTCATTCTCTAATTCTTACGAATTTAAACTATAAAATTAAAATTTATAATTATTTGTATAACGAAGGAATTTAGTAAATAAAGTCAGTGAACTTGTAACAATATTATTATCAATAATAGGTGTTCGAGAAACCCCTATAACCGACGACGAACAACGCTTCAACGGAATTAACTCTTTCAGCGCTCTATTATAGACTATTTTTAGAGCCTTTTTAACCCTACATATATTAAAAAACTAGCGTTTTGAGCCGCGAACAACAATGAATAATTCCTCCAAGAAACACAACAGGCCGAATAATTCGGAAGAAATATCAAGAAGCACAGGCCCTACAACGATGGGCAGCCTACAACTATCGAAAAGACTAAGGCTAATCCTAGCCGCCTTAGAGAAGACAGAATTTACAAATATGGACACTGGCGACCTCACTGCCAGACCATTTACTGGCGACCTCACTGCCGTACAACAAGTCCCGGCGACCTACAGCCGCTCAACAACAACAATCCAACTCTCAACAACTCTACGTCTATTTCGACACGGCCACCAAGCCGCAACGACGACCAGACCCATGTCGAAAGCCCTATTTAATCTTCCTTAGTATCGTCATCGTATACGATGACTGGGAAGGGAGTTTTCAATTTTTTAGTTTTTGGATTACTTTTTTCGCGAGCTAACATTAAATTCCATATCCTTAAAATTAAGTGGAATTAGTGTTTTTTTTTTTAAAAAGTTAATTTATAACGGAGATAAAGGCTACTTCCACACCTACATATATGTAGATATAGTATAATGATTTTCTAAGTAAGAAGTAAGGTATGAAACAATAGAATTTAGCCGTAGGATAAAATGAAGGAAATAGTATGGTTATTTTTATAATAAATGTTCAAAAAATTATTTTTCTTTACTGTTAATAGGTAGTTACACGGTTTTTATATTCACATTGATTATGTTGCCTATGAGTTCCATGAGTTCCAAATGCTAATATATTTTCAAACCATTTACAACAATTTTCATTCTATTTTATTGCCGAAATTTAAATGATTTGCGCAATATTTTAAATGTTCCCTTAAATTGTATGATTTAAAGTTGCACGAAAAAACACTGCACTTATATAATATTTTTTCCAGTATTTCTCTGTTTTTCTTCAGAGATTGAGTGCTTTCTAAACCAATATACCTGATGGTTTCTATACGAAGGTAACATTAGACCGCACTTAGCCCCCAAACACTTAAATTCACCAAATTTCCTGGCACGGTGCTTATATAAATGTCGATTGTTTCCGATTCAAAATTGCACAAACTACGTGAAAACATTTTATAACTCTAATTATAGAAAACCAAAAACAAAATCTGCTCGACAGAACGTCTTTGGTTGATTGGTTGTTGCTTGATTTTTTAATTTGTCCGATGGGCGTCACCGGTGACTTTATGCTCACGGAAAGATTAAGTCGTATTGGCCAAGGAGCATTAATATAATAGGCGCTCCAACGCTGTTTAATGTTTTTGGGCCCAAGATAAATGAACAGCAACACAGCAGGGTCTCAGCTCAAGATTTCTCGATGCACAAGTAGCTCCACACAATATAAAATATAACTATGTACTATAGTTATTTAGTACCAATCTGATTACAAAATCACACCAGTACCTACGTCTTTGTTTGAAGGAATAAATGCAACTAATGACATTCAGTTCAAAAATAGGAATTTAGGGCGTGGATATAGCTTAGTTTGACATAATTTTACATACATATTCCTACGCACGTGTACACTAATTTTGTATAAATTTACACAAAAATTACAAAATTTATTTAATTTTACGATTGTGATCAATTCCTCTGCAGAAATAATTATAAAATTGCACTTAAATTCAGGGTAAAACACTCAGTTTTTAGAGTGTATGTGTATATATATGTATATATACATTTTTATTTTATTTAGCATTTTATTATTCATATTTACCCTACATAAGCATGTCCCGTACCTGTTACTCCCGACCAATAATAATTTGGAGCTAAGAGAAAAAGGTTCAACGAAAATTATTTCGAGATTATTTTTCGAGGATAACATAACAAGTTTCGAAGCTTGTAATTATTTTGCCGACAAATTTATCAAGTTGTACACTAAAAATAAAATTTATATTTGCCAAAAAAAAATAATTTATATCATTAAAATTACGAAAAAATGGAAAACCTTTATTGATAAGCCTTTTTTCATCAGAGAAAAGGTAATTTTTAATTGTCATTTGTCATTATTATCAACTTTTTAACTCGAACTCGAAAAAATAAAAAACTAATCTGGCTTTTAACTTTTGTTAGAATTAATGAATAACGACAACTTGTTATTTTCATCCGAAAATAGAAAAAGTTAAAGTAGCTTTATATTCTTTGCTTCAAATTAAAATTGATTAATAACGGTGTTGCTATACCTTTGTTTTATAGCTAAATGTTGAAATGTTTCTTGAAAACAGATTTTGCAGTTTAAAAATTGAAAAATACTAGATATGTTCGGTCCCTGAAGCCCACTAACTTTGTTTACATTGAAATTAAAAAGTTATGTGCTTTCAAAGAAGGGTCTACAGTCATATATATATATATATATTAGTCAGATGTTACTTCTCAGATATATATATATCGCTCTATTCTGTCCCAATATTGTATTAAGCCTGTATTGAATATCTTCCTATTCAAAAAAAAACATAATTTTTAATTTCTCAATTAATTTGATTGCAGAGCGAAATGAAGTTTGAAGATATTATGAAAAAATACACATTTATGAAGCGAGCATTGGAAGACGAAAAGATCAATCTTTCCGAATTGGAAGGTCATATTCGCAAGGTGAAATACATATATTATAATTACATTAACAGAATTTAACTATTAAGTAACGATTTTTTAGATTGAGAAGGAAATAAATGCTTTGAGAAAAGGGGAAATCACCGACATTTCGTATAAAGCAATAATTGAAAAAAATGAAAAAGAAATAGTAAAACTGGAAAACAGATTAGATGTAGTGAACAAAAAGTGTAGTGATATTTTAACTGAAAACACCAAATTGAGGGACTGTATTGATCACATGCTTCAAGATCGGTAAGGCACTCAAAAATTACTGTTTTAATAGTTTTTAAGGGTGTATTCCATATTAAACTGTATTTTTTTAATAGCATTTTAGAAACGTTTGCAATATAAGCTTAACACTTTTAACCTTGAAATGTTTATAATTTAAAATTACAGTTAATTAATTAAATAATTAATTAGCAATTTTCTGCATGGCAAATCGGCAATTGGAATTGAATATATGTATGTAAATCTATACAATATACATGAATGATGATGATGAGAGTGCGACATGGGGATAGTCACTGATATACATATGTATAGTATTCACATGCATACCTACATTTATGTATGTATTATTCATATGTACTTCGGACACAAAAACAAACATTTCTTTGTGTTACAGATGTACATGCATAAATATGTACATATATACTTAGCTTCAAACACCTGCTTCGCTGGGTTATTTTTTGGTAGTACATTTATTTATTATATATAATTTGTCATGGAATAATAAAGCTTACGCATAAAGAAGTCTCAACTCATATAAGGAAGCATTAACCAAATTCGCCTTGCGCTGAGATTACCACGACCTGAAGCTTTAATCCACAGAAGAATCCACAAGGTTCTGATATTAGAAGGTGGGATGCATTGTGACGTAACGATCAGCTTGCGCAATTAAGGTTGATAATAATTTTATAAAAAATCCGGCTGGTTGTGCGTGTAAAAACATTTCATTTTTGTTTTCATTGAAATCAATATTATAGTTTTTTACAAAATCGGGTAAATAATATTGTTATTAATATTGGGTGGACAATATTCTCTTTGTATTCTTTAATTTTTGTGTGTAAATACATTTTTTATTTACATCTTTTGTAATATTGCTAATTTCCTTTTAGCTTTGTTCTTTTCATATCGGATCCGGATTTAGATCTTGCAGAATATTTTGCATTGAAATGGAATTTTAAAAACCGTCAAGTATAAAAAGAGTGAAAAGCGTATCAAATTGCCGTGATTTCTACCCATCCAAACTTCAAATCTTGAACCAGATAAATTTTTGGATCAAGTTTGTGACGCAAAGTGGATATAAATTCATCAATTTGATTTTATTTTCTTGAAATAAAAAGTATTTGATATGGGTAGCTGTTCCTAAAGTTTTTAATTCAGTACAAAATTTTCTGAAAGATCCAGATCCAGATCCGATGTGAAAAAAAACACAGCTATTGTTTAGCAGCATTCATTTTTTCAGTCCACAATTGACAATTCTTGCGTAATAATACTGTTAACATATAATCTAATATTTTAAAGTGATGTTCGTAGCAAGGATTATCATTAGAAAACCAGGACGAAAATTTTTGAATCCCTTTTATTGCTTCTAAATACTCAGTTATCACAAGCTTCTTAAAGGGTATTTCACCAGAAGTAGTGGACATTTTATCAAATATTTTTACGTGGACTACACACAACTCAAAAAAGTATTCAGTGGCATTCAAAATCCCAAAGTCCGATGATTGTGAATAATATTTAAAAAATATAAAACTTTCTGACTCACTCTCAAGATTAATTATTTCGTCTGATCGCTTCATTTCATTAACACATAGATTACAATGATTTTATACGAAAAATTTCTTAATTAAACATCCCACAAAATATCTGAAGCATTTTGCAACATAGAGTCGTCATTTGAATTCCTATCATCGATGCAATCCAATATTAGCTGTATTCCATTGGGCTGTGTAAAGTACTCCCGAGTACTTTCTCTATGGAACGCTACTTTGAACCCAGGAGTAAAATATAAATTCAAATTTTGACATTTCATCGTATTATATTTGTTGCTCTGATTGTGCCTTATTTATTAAAATGGAAATATTTATATATAAATATGTTTTGCTGCCTAAACTACTTAAATTTTATTATTTGAATCCTTGTGATAACTCCAGAATAGCTAAAGCTTGAAGCAATAATGAGGAAAAGGTTTCATTTCCATGCAAACCTAGTACAAAATCCACCATCCACCTGGCGGGAAAATGTGGCGAAACTACTCAGAACTTCTGCTCGCCAACTACGCACTTAACAATCTAATTTAATATAATATGTATTACCTGTGAGATACATTGTGGTTTCATGCGATTGCCAAGTCAATTTATTTATTTAAAACATAAAAGATTTTTAATATTTATATGGTCACTATAAGATGTTGTTAGGTTAGCTAATTACGTAATAATATAAGACAGAAGTCCCTTAAGTAAGGACTGAATAAATTAACCGACTTGGTATTACATGGATCTCACAACTTTTTACGGTAGTAGAACTGAGTTGCGAGACTTGGTTTTTTTACAAGTTATGTTTTTTATGGCATCTCATTTCTTTTTGTAGATAGTTCTACTTTTTAGAGTTCCGTACCCAAAGGGTAAAACGGAACCTTATTACTAAGACTGTCCCGTCCGTCTGTCTATCTGTCCGTGTGTCACCAGGCTCTCATGAACCGTGATAATTAGACAGTTGAAATTTTTACAGATGATGTATTTCTGTTGCCGCTATAACAACAAATAGTAAAAAAAGAATAAAATGAATATTTAAGGGGGCTCCCATACAACAAACGGGATTTTTTGCCGTTTTTATAGATCATGCGCGAGTCCGACTCGCACTTGGCCGGTTTTTTTCCTTTCCGGTACCTTTGAACATAATTATATCTAGATATCTATCTACACCTATTATTCCATTATATTATACATATACAGGTACACTGACTCATTCACTGCAAATGTAACTTTGTAATCCTATATACATATTTATATGGGACTACAAAGTTATTTACGCAGTTGGTGTATCTAGAAAACTGGACCGAAATTGCAAAATATTTTAGTTTTTCCTTGATTTATACACTAAACACTAATTGTATTCTAAATTTGAAGCTTCTATGTCTGCTAGAAGTTCCTTAGAGTTTTGATGATCGGTCAGTCAGTGAGTGAGTGAGTGAGTGAGTGAGTGAGTGACAAAATTAAGAAATTTGACTAGTTATAATTCTTAAACTACTGGTTCAAATTGAATGGAATTTGAAATATACCGTGTTTATGCAATGCCTGCTTGGTTATTGAAAATTCAGTCTTGTAGTTTTATCCACAACGAAATTATAGTGGGGTCGAAAATGGCCTAAACTGTTTCGAGAAAAGGATGGTACGGCCGTGCCGCTTTTTTGCTCGACTTGGCGGGGGCACTGCCGTGCCCCCAGATGTCACAAAAATCGTTACCCAAAAATTGTGCATTCCCTTCGTTTGTTTATAGAAGAAGGCGGGAAGTGACAGAGGGGGCCCTTATTGAATGAAAATGAGAGAATTCGCACAGGACGACATAGATTTCTGTAAATTCGACGAACCCATAAAAGTTGCGCGCGCCGGCTGTTTTTATACATGCAATATTTTGACGTGGGTTTTGCTTTTTTTCTATAAAATACTCGGAATCAGCACCGCGGATGACACGCATCCAGGCCACGCACTGCCGGTTCCTAGAAATGGGAAGAGTTTCCATCCTTATAATAAAAGGGGGCTCTCACGGCGGGTTGCTACGCTCTAGATGCCGGGTTTCCAAAATCCAATCCGATAGAAAAGATTTTGTAAGAGAGCGGGTCGCAATATCGCAAGATGTGTTTGTATATAGTGTATATAAAAGATCCAAAAAATACATAAAACCATTTAAATCTTTCTTTTCATTTATTATATAAGACATATTGATGTCTACTGTCACTAGCACTCAAACTTAATTTGAGTCTAGTGATTAGTGTAGAGCTCAGACTTAATCTGAGCTGGAGCAGCTTACCTAAAGAAGTCAAACTTAATTTGACTCTTGGTTAGTTAGGTTGGACTTGACAATGATACAGAAGGTAACAAACTGTTCGATTTATTTAACAATGCTTACATATTTATAACAATTAAATGCTTACAACTAACAAAATTATTGAGTACGTTCTAAAGCCGTCACAATCGGCTGGTTTGTTTACATTTTTTATGCCTCGTGTGATCAAATTGCTTACGCTGGGTTGCTCAACTGGGCGACTCAGTGCTGTTTGTGCATTGTGATCGAGGGCATGAGTAAAATGACTTAAGTATTTAGGTGAACTTAAATCAGCTGGACTTAAATTAGGTTGTTCAGGTTTGAACATGCTGCGCCCGGGCAGCTGAAGTTCCGCTGGATGCTAGTATTCTCTCAAAGTGGTGCCGGATGGATGAAGATTCCTCAGTAGCCGTACTTTGGGGATCGTCTTTGCCGGGTTGCATAAATCTTCTGATGTAGGCCCAATATTTCCATACCAGTAGTGCTGCGGTGAATATTATGAGTATTGCCAATGTTGTGATCGAGTGGATTATTAGCGTCCGCTGTAAGGTAGGTGGATGCAAGTCAGTGTCCATGCTGTAGTCCAATATCTGCTCAAATGGCTGACTTACGGTGGCCATCTGAAGAGCTGCAGGTGGTTTGCTGTAGTTGATGGCTATTGTTTTTGGCGTAAACTCCTTTATGTGACTCGTGATGACTTCAATGGTTTGATCAAGTGAGGTTTTCAGCGTTATCTCCTTTGTCTTTATATAGCAGTTGTCGTGGAGATGAATGATTCCGGTGCTGTTTAATAATAGTTCTCTCCTAGCTCCATCACAGATTACAGCTATGACTGTAGTCTTGTTCGTCATGTATAGCCAGGTGTTTTTCATTAATAATGCCTTCCAAATTGTGCCGCTCAGTCTTATCTGCTGCATCTCACAGACTGTTTTTGGATATCGATCATATATCTCATCGATTACACATGATGGACTGTGTTCCATATCCACAATCGTTGGGGCACAGAGACGCATGTGATTGCTCATTATTGAGCAGGATCTAAGTTCTTGATCATCCAAATTGAAATATGTTTGGTGATTGAAGCTCACTGCCAAAGTGGAGAACTTTGAGTTAATCATCGCAAATTTATTTCCCCCGATAGCGTGAGGGGTCGGGGTTACATGTATAAGCTCGTATACCGTTCTTTCTACGATGTTAAGATATCCAAACAATTTTATACTTTGGTTTTCTCTTTTGATGTCCAGACGGTCTTGCAGTGTTGGTAGTATGAGGAAGTTGGACCCAATTTTGCGTGAAGCATTCTGAATGGCTTCTTTTATATCATGCAAGGCGACAAAATTGAGTAGATGACCCTGCTTGTGGACCGCGTTTAACCAGTAATTGTATTTCTCTTGAAGCTCGTCATAATAATCTTCTGCAGTGAGATATGTAGCGACTACTTCTATGCTGATCCTGTTATGATCTGCCTTTAGGTACCATGTACCCATTTCCTTGACTGAAGCAATTACTTGAGCCAATCTGGAGTCAAACTTAGTTAGCCTTAGTTTTTCCAATACAGCGAAGTTCGTCTGGTTGATTTTTGTGTTGAGCCTCAGCATCTGCTGGTTGCCCGAAAGCAAAAGGCTCTGCTGATTGTGCTGTAGCACTTCAATGTTAGTGTAAATTTCGTCATTGACTCCAAATATGCTGGTGAGGAGTCTGCCAAGAAGCCCTCTTCTTTTCCTCTCCTTGGGTTGAAGAATTTCGTCGATTGTTCTTCGCAAATTAGTTCTTCTTGTAGTTAAGTGACGAAAGAGCTCTTCACACTGGGTTACAGCACTCAGTTGCTTAGTTTGTTTACACATTTCCTTTGTCTGCTTCCAGGTGCTATCAATGTTTCCTTGATCTTTTAGAATTTCGTCTATAGGGAGTGTCACTTTCAGACGGAGATTTCCCCGTTTGATCTGAGTGTTTCCCAGATTCTCCACATATAGTCCTGATTTAGGTTGGAAAATCTCGTAGTCTTGAGCTAGAGCTACGGTCAACCAATAAAATACTAGCAACGTGGAATACAGTAGCTTTGAGGCCCAAGTGCAGGGCGCGATCCTTCTCTTTTTAATTGGAGGTGGGTTGTTCGGTTCGTGACCATTCTCCGATTTGCACGTTTTAATCGGGGTGAAATGCTCTGGCCTTGACCATAATTCGGGTTCGGTATGGGGTTGTCTGGAGCTGATACTGCTTCCTTTCTCTTCTCCTGTGGCCTATTGATGATGTCATGAAAGCCCCGACTTCGGTGTCTTCGTTGTCAGAGTTATGTGTGCTTATAGGCAGTTGGCAGATTTTTACGAGTGGGCGCTTCTTGATGCCATTTTTGCATTTTACTGACACCAGTCGCACTATCCCATCTTCTCCGGGATGTAGCTCTGTGATCCGTCCCACAGTGGGACAAAACGTCTCAGCACGATCAAAAATCAATAACTTTTGAACCCTTAAAGTTATCACAACAAATTTTTGGCAAATAAATCTCTATATTATTTACTTTCAATCCATGTAAGCAAGAGTTGAATTAATATGCAGGGTGTCGAGATATTAATTTACAAACTATAGGGTAACCATTTTTTCCCATTTTTTAGGAAGTTTTAAAAAGTTTTTCATCTGAAATGTTACTAATTTTTTATGTTTAATAATTAAATAAATATTTTACTAAAAAAAAAAAAATTTATTTTGTTTTTTTGTGTTTTTTTGTATCTTTTTATTTTTTCTTGTTTTTTTTTTTTTTTTTCTTCTTAAATTACACTATATTAGTACAAATACCACTTAGGTCTTCTTCTACATTTAATAATGCATAGAGATTATTGGAAAAATTGAAAAATTTTTTTAATAATAGTATTTAATTGAAAAATCAAACTACTTTTATTTCTTTTTGAGTTTTAAAAAAATGGCCGCATTTGGCCGCCCTATTAGTAATATGACAAACAACTACACACCTTCCTCCTTAGTTCACAAAAAGAATTGGCTGCTCGTACTTGCTCATTTCCGAGAAAAAGTCAAACAAACTATAACCTACCTTAAGATATTCAGACATTGTTTTTCCACTTTAGCAGGAACATTAGGACTTTTAGAGCGTACACATTGTATTTTATGAGACAATGACTTAACTAGATTTGACATAGAACTAATCACCATTACCTTTACTAGCTTAGGTAAATGTTCTAATTAGCACGATAGATAATAACTACACAGCCCCACAAAAAAAAAATCCCTCCGGGCCCAAAGACGAGACCACGTTTCCTATATGTTTTTTGGGTCGCTGAATCGGAATCCGGGGTCCGTTTGACCCCTACAGGTCTGGGTTAAGGGCATTTGAAGGTCAAATTTCAAAATAATCGTGAAAAAATCTGAAAAAAATTTACACATATGTTTTTGGGGTCGCTGAGTTCAAATCCAGAGTCTTTCTGACCCTAGTGTGTCAGAATCAAGGTCAAATAAAGGTCAAAACCGTCAAATCTAATGATTTAATACGATTTCGTATTAAATCATTAGATGTCGTATTAAATCATTAGATTTGACGGTTTTGACCTTTATTTGACCTTGATTCTGACACACTAGGGTCAGAAAGACTCTGGATTTGAACTCAGCGACCCCAAAAACATATGTATAAATTTTTTTCAGATTTTTTCACGATTATTTTGAAATTTGACCTTCAAATGCCCGTAACCCAGACCTGTAGGGGTCAAACGGACCCCGGATTCCGATTCAGCGACCCAAAAAACATATAGGAAACGTGGTCTCGTCTTTGGGCCCGGAGGGATTTTTTTTTTGTGGGGCTGTGTAGTTATTATCTATCGTGCTAATTAGAACATTTACCTAAGCTAGTAAAGGTAATGGTGATTAGTTCTATGTCAAATCTAGTTAAGTCATTGTCTCATAAAATACAATGTGTACGCTCTAAAAGTCCTAATGTTCCTGCTAAAGTGGAAAAACAATGTCTGAATATCTTAAGGTAGGTTATAGTTTGTTTGACTTTTTCTCGGAAATGAGCAAGTACGAGCAGCCAATTCTTTTTGTGAACTAAGGAGGAAGGTGTGTAGTTGTTTGTCATATTACTAATAGGGCGGCCAAATGCGGCCATTTTTTTAAAACTCAAAAAGAAATAAAAGTAGTTTGATTTTTCAATTAAATACTATTATTAAAAAAATTTTTCAATTTTTCCAATAATCTCTATGCATTATTAAATGTAGAAGAAGACCTAAGTGGTATTTGTACTAATATAGTGTAATTTAAGAAGAAAAAAAAAAAAAAACAAGAAAAAATAAAAAGATACAAAAAAACACAAAAAAACAAAATAAATTTTTTTTTTTTAGTAAAATATTTATTTAATTATTAAACATAAAAAATTAGTAACATTTCAGATGAAAAACTTTTTAAAACTTCCTAAAAAATGGGAAAAAATGGTTACCCTATAGTTTGTAAATTAATATCTCGACACCCTGCATATTAATTCAACTCTTGCTTACATGGATTGAAAGTAAATAATATAGAGATTTATTTGCCAAAAATTTGTTGTGATAACTTTAAGGGTTCAAAAGTTATCGATTTTTGATCGTGCTGAGACGTTTTGTCCCACTGTGCGTCCCAACGGCCATTTCTGTGGAACTAGATTGTCTTCCTTGACCAACACTAGCTCCCCAATTGAGGGATTTTTTCTTTCCACAGTCCACTTGCTTCTTTGTTGCAGTTGTGTTAAATATTCCTCGGACCATCTTTTCCAGATGTTCTGATATAGTTTTGTGACAAGTTTCCATCTTTGATAAACCTTTTCATCTGCAACATCGGGCTCGGGGGGCGCAATAAGATATCGCCCTATGAGGAAGTGCCCTGGGGTTAAAGGCTCCAGATCCGCAGGGTCACTTGATTGTTGACCTATAGGCCTTGAGTTCAAGCATGCCTCCACCTCATATAGTACCGTGGTAAATTCCTCATATGTGAGCAGTGTTTCCCCTAAAATTCGCTTGAGGTGATGCTTAACCGACTTGACAGCGGCCTCCCATAGTCCTCCAAAATGGGGGCTGGCAGGAGGTATAAATTTCCACTCTGTTCCGTCACTGGCGGTTACTTCTGCTGCTTGTTTTGTCGAGTTGCTTATTGCGAGTTGCAGATCTTTATGCAATTTGTTCCGAGCACCGACAAAATTGGTGCCATTGTCGCTGTGTATTTCCCTTGGGATTCCTCTGCGAGCCACAAATCTTTTGTAGGCTGCCAAAAATGCGTCAGTAGTCAGATCGGTGACTAATTCCAGATGTACCGCCTTTGTTACCATGCAGACAAATACAGCAATGTATCCCTTTATCGATGTTGTACCTCGTCCCTTGGATCTTCTTATTAAGAATGGGCCCGCGTAATCAACTCCACAATTCGCAAAGGGTGGTGATGGTGTTACTCGCACCATAGGAAAATTACCCATTAGGGGTGCTGCATTTCCCTTGCGGTATCTCAAGCATTTTATGCACTTTAGAAATCTGCCTTGAACGGATCTTTTTCCATCAATTACCCAGAATCGATTTCTAATGTAGTTTAGAGTTTGCTGGGTGCCACCGTGCAGCGTCTGCTGATGAGCATGATCTATAAGTGCCGTTGTAACTTGATGTTTCTGTGGGAGCAGTATTTGGTGTTTTGCTTCCATGGCTAGGTTGGAGTTTTGTACTCTCCCTCCTACCCGTAGGATGCCTTCCGGATCCAAAAAAGGGCGAAGCTTAAGAATCTTGCTGGACGCCTTTAATGCCCTACCTCTCTTTATAGCATTAATTTCCTCGGAGAACTCTTCTGACTGTACTAGTTTGATTACACAATTTTCCGCATCCTTGAGCTCTCTGCAAGTCAGATAGCCAGAGTTTCTACCTATCCCGGACTTGCAGTTTTTAATAAAACGCAGGCAATAGGCAATTACTCTTATTTGCCTAGTATATGTTGAACAAGTCAGAATATTCGGAGTTGAGATGCTGTTTTTTAGAACTTTAACTGGTACTTGGACCTCTTGATGAGCTCTTATATCGAAATTATCCATTGGCCATGCTTCGGGGGACTTTGCAAGCCAGAGTGGCCCTCTCCACCAGAGATTGTGCCCCATCAGCTTGTTCGGCAGTATTCCCCTCGATGCGACGTCGGCTGGATTTTCCGCTGAGGATACGTGTCTCCAAATGCCGATATCAAACAACTTCTGTATCTCATTGACTCTGCTTCTCCTAAACGTCTCCATTTCATTTGGATTTTTTGCTATCCAGGCTAGAACTATCTCTGAGTCGCACCAGGTGAATACTTTGGCGTTTTGAATTTCGAGAGCGTCGATGGTGGACTTTAAAAGGCGTACTAAGAGCAATGCACCACAAAGCTCTAACTTCGGAATGGTGATGCTCTGTTTCAGCGGTGTTACTTTAGTTCTGGCGGTTAATAATGTTACTGTTACTTTGCCAAAAGAGTCAGTTGAACGTGCATAAATGACTGCTGCGTGCGCTCTTTCTGATGCATCACAGAACCCATGCAGCTCTAGCTCCTGGTTCTTACGATATGTTATCCAACGGGGTACCCTTATGCCTTGTAAAATAGGCATTTCAGCCTCCAATTTTGTCCACGCATTAACTATCTCCGTTGAAGGCGTCTCATCCCATTCTATCTTTTCCTTCCATAGGGATTGCATAATTAATTTTGCCGTGATGGTGATTGGAGCGAGCAACCCGAGCGGGTCAAATAATGAAGCGATTTTAGCCGCTAAAATCCGTTTCGTTATGATGCAATTATCCTTCTCAATCTTTATTTTGAACTGAAATTCATCCTGCCGGGGATTCCAGTGAATTCCTAGAGTTTTTATAGTTTCGTCCTCTGCTATTTCTGGTATTCCTCTCTCTACTAGGTCTTCTAGGATATCTCTCAAGAGTTCCTGCTTGTTTGAAGTCCACTTACGAAGATTGAAGCCGCCATTCTTCAATAGTGTAATAATTTGCCTTTGTAATTCCAACGCTTCATCCCTTGTGTCGGATCCCGAAAGCATGTCGTCGATGTAGAAGTCAGTGGTAAGAACTTGCCTTGCTATGGGGAATTGCTCCGCCTCGTCTTGAGCCAACTGCTTTAAAGTCCGCACTGCTAGGTATGTGTCAGGGGCAGTTCCATATGTGACCGTATTTAATGTAAATTCTTCGATCGGTTCCGAGTGATGTTGCCGCCAGAGAATACGCAGATAGTTTCTGTCTCTATGAGCAACCTTAATCTGCCTGAACATTTTTTCAATGTCCGCAGTAAAAACATAGCGATGTTTTCGCCATCTTAAGAGAATTTGACGCAAATCCTGTTGAATTTTTGGTCCAGTTTGTAATAAATCGTTTAGGCTTACTCCTGACTGAGTCTTACACGATGCATCGAACACAACGCGTAGCTTCGTGGTCGTACTGTCCCTTTTAAATACTGCGTGGTGGGGCAGATAGTATACCTTGGACTCATCTCCGCAGAATTTCGATGCCTTAGACATGTGGCCCAGCTCTTGATATTCGGTGAGGAATCTGTTGTATTCCATCATATCATCTGGATGAGCTGCTAGCCTCTTTTCCACTTGCAGCAGGCGAGCCAGGGTAGTGCTTCTGGAATGCCCTAATTTTGCTGGATCTTCCTTAAATGGCAAGCGGACAATGTACCGACCATTCTTGTCTCTTTTGTGAGTTTTAACAAAATGTTCCTCACATTCGTCTACAATTTCGTTCTCAGCTGATGTATCACCATCCATCTCCCAGAATTGTTCGAGCTTTTGATGAATCTGCTTCAGTGATATAAAGCTCGACACCCTGTTGCTTTCTCTAGCCGAGTCTGTGATATTTCCGAAGACCATCCACCCTAATGTTGTATTTTGAGCTGCAGGCTGACCTGGCTTGAAGCCATCTTGTAATATATTTGCATATACGTCTGCACCCAGAAGTAAGTCGACAGGTCCCGGCTTATTGAATGATGGGTCCGCTAATTCAAGATTGCTGAATTTAGCCCTGTTCGCTTCCGGAATTGGAGCCTCTGGCAGCATTGAGCTTATTTTCCGTAATACTAGAGCTTCTGCTCGAAGGAACTTGGGGCCCTGTCCTTGTAGCTGTATCTGAATGCATACCTTGCTGTAAGCTTTAGTGGATTTGGTCTCATCAATTCCTGATATAGTAGTTTTAATTCGTTCCTTTCTTAATTTCAAGTTCTGTACCGTATCTTCCGTTATTAGGGATACTTGGGAGCCTGGATCGATCAAAGCTCTGTATAGGTCCGTTTGACCGTATACATTTTTTATTCTCACCATGGCTGTTGGCAGCAGCACGTTTGGTACTTTACTTTTATTGTGTAGAGCTACGGCTTCTGTTCCGCTTGCTCTGACTTGTTTGGAACCGTCTTGAGTTTTGCTAACTACCTTGCTAGTGTTGCATGACACTTCGTTATGTTCAGTAGGTTTGTGAAGTAATGAGTGGTGCCTTTTCTTGCAATAAAAACAGCCCCTTTCAGTTTTGCACCTTTCTTCTTTATGGTGTTGCGCAAGGCAATTAGTGCAAAGCCCTTTTCGCGCTACATATGCAACTCTGTCCTCGATACTCATTTTTTTGAATTGCACGCAGTGATAAATCCTGTGGTCCTTGTTGCAAAGGGCACAATTTTTACTTAGCGTGGTATGAAACGTCTTCTTTTTCGCCTGCGGTGCTTCAGACTTCATCATTTTCGAACTTCTGATGCAATCGAGTACCTGATAACGCTTTTCGAGGAAGCATAGCAGTTCCTCAGTGGAAGGCATTTCCTTGGTGTTTGCCAGGCTTTCTTCGAACAAGCATACACTTTCCGGATCCAGCTTTCTGGTGGCAATGCAGACAATCATTGGACCCCATTCATCGGTATTGCAGTTTAATGATTTTAATGCCTCTAAGCATTCTCTGATTGTGTCGTACAGCATTATTATGTCCTCTTGGGACCTGTATTCAACCCTTTTCGCGTCAATGATTGCGTTGACGTATGTTGTAATAATTTTTCTATTATTGTTGAACCTTGCCTGTATCAACCGCAAGGCGGTATCGTAGTTGCTATTGCTTAGCTGTAGATGATTTATTACCCTTTTTGCCTCGCCTTCTAAGTGATAAACAAGATATTGCATCTTCTCTACCTTACTTAGGTGCGGGTTAGTATCTATGACATTCGTGAAAATGTCAATGAAGGGCTTCCATTCTCTATAGTCCCCGTTGAATTTGGGAATTTTTATTGGAGGTAATTTCGGGAAGTTACTGAGCAGTGAGCTTGCTAACTTCCAAGCACGCTTTAGCGGCTGGCATTGACATAGTGCTCCAGTGATTCCCTTGCTGAGGAGGAAGAGTCGCCAATGCAGGGTCCGCTTGCAGAGTGGAAGTAGAGGGTGTTTGGGCCGCAGCGCTTGCTGTAGCCACAGGAGCATTATCTGATGTTCCTTGCGAATAGTTTTCCATGAGACTACTTGCCTTTTCATAAATCTTTTTGATTTTTCCAAAAAGATCCTCTGTTAAGTACAAGTGCCCCTTATCAAGGCAGGCCTCTAAGGTAGAGTGATTCTCGCTGAATTCATCCCAGTATCTTTGCAGTTCCGTTTTTCTATCAGATAAATACTGTGGAGTTTTACGAGCCGGCCCATCTTTCTTGAAATTCGTAAGCTCAATGGCTCTTGCCAACTCGTTTTGTAGTTTCAAAAGTTTATCAGAGCTCATTTTCGGAGAGAGCGTTGATCAAGATTTAGATAGTATAAGCACAGGTTACAGTTGCAACTTTGAGCAGCAAATCCCTAGAGCAGAAGTCAAAATGGCAAGTACTCAAACTTAATTTGAGTCTTACTGAGTGTGACTTGCTTGCTTCGCGCTGAATAACTCAAGCGGTGATTCCGACTGATGCAGAAGTCAGAAGTAGAAAGTACTCAAACTTAATTTGAGTCTTACTGAATGTGACTTGTGGTTGCTCGCTTAGCGCTGAAAGACTCCAACGTTGATTCCGACTGGTGTTCTGCAGCGAGCTGATCTTCGTTTGAAGCTAGATGTATCTTTCTGGTTATAAGAAAAATATTTAGCGAAGGCTCGAAGAACCATGTCACTAGCACTCAAACTTAATTTGAGTCTAGTGATTAGTGTAGAGCTCAGACTTAATCTGAGCTGGAGCAGCTTACCTAAAGAAGTCAAACTTAATTTGACTCTTGGTTAGTTAGGTTGGACTTGACAATGATACAGAAGGTAACAAACTGTTCGATTTATTTAACAATGCTTACATATTTATAACAATTAAATGCTTACAACTAACAAAATTATTGAGTACGTTCTAAAGCCGTCGCAATCGGCTGGTTTGTTTACATTTTTTATGCCTCGTGTGATCAAATTGCTTACGCTGGGTTGCTCAACTGGGCGACTCAGTGCTGTTTGTGCAATGTGAACGAGGGCATGAGTAAAATGACTTAAGTATTTAGGTGAACTTAAATCAGCTGGACTTAAATTAGGTTGTTCAGGTTTGAACCTGAGAAGCCATGGCACTTTTTTTTTTCTTTAATAATTATGAAATCTTCATTATCTTCCACCTTTAAATCTAATTAATGAAAAAATATCTTCAACCGTGTCATTATTATATAAGTTAGTAAAAACTTCTTATTCGGATAAGATTTTAATATATCATCTGATAAACATAAAATGCAATTGATTGCTTGTAATAAGCCATCGATGCAATATATTTTTTTTTAAGTTTTTACTACTGCAGTTTGAAGATATCTTTTCATATCTTCCAAATTTAATATAACAAAATCCTGCCTTTCTCAAAGCCGACTTATAAATATTCTTATTGAATGGTTGCTTACTGTTTAGCATATCAAATAACATTCATTTTCGCGAAAAACTCAGCTTTAGGAAGTGCGTGCAACATTGCTTCATCACTAAATTGCTTCAAAGTATGTGTGGTTTTAATAGGAGAACGGTAAGTATGTCTAAGTACTTGTACAGCATACTCATCACAGGAAACACCCAAACATTTAAATACACTTCGATTGTTAGAAGCCTGATCACATACAATTACTTTTACTTTAAGACCAATATCTACACATTAGTTTATATCTTTTTTTTATTTTCGCTTGTAGAAAGTCTGCTTTAATCCCAGTATCTACCGAATAATATATATATAATATAATAATCTTAGAATTTGTAAAAATAAATACTTCTGGCCATAAAAACACAAACGTGTTTGGCAATATTTTTATTTTTAACATCTCCTATATCAACGTAACCAATGATTTCTATTGTAGAATCATAAAGTAATTCTTTTCAAATGGCCATTTCATCGAAAATTTTTATTATTATTTTTATAAATAATTTCTCCTCGTCGGACAATTTTCAAATTATTTTACTTAAGTATTCTTTAATATCAGAATTTAATCCAGGAGAACAATTTTTGATTGGTAACCATCGATATATTGAAGATACTGAAGGCAAGTGAAAATGAAGAGTTTTTCTCATAAATTGATATACACTAGGAGATTTATAATGCACAATAACATTTTTGCTAAGGTCTTTGAAGGTAAGTCAATATCTTTAAGAGAATCGATATTTGGTAGGGATTTATTAACATTTTCCAAAGATCTCAATTTTTTTAGTTTTAAGTTTTTTGAACAAAAAGTCTGGATTTTCACAATTAAATGCAATAGTTTATTTTGTTTTTTTTTAAATATTATTTTTATTCATATTATATTTCAAATTTTTTTCTGCTTTTAAGCAATTAGCACAAAATGGAGTTTCATCAATTTCTTTAATGTTCTGAGTAGATTCTAGTTCATATCTTGGTAAATCTTTTATATTTATTTCATCGCACATTAGTCGTTTGTAAGATTTACCGAAAAAACAAAACAGGAATATGATCTGGATCAGTATCATAAATAGAATTGTAATTAGAAGTGCACGGATCTTGAGTTATAGTATAAGAACTATCATAATTTTCCCCGAGGTTTTCTTGCTTCTTTTTTCCAATACAAAATTGTGGAAAATGCTTAGAACAGACGTAAGGTTTTTTGGGCTTCGGAGCACAAGTTAAACCAATGGCTTGTACTCATTTTTCAAATAAATCACTTCCTTTAGTAGGAAAATTAAGAAACCTTATAAAGGGACAGTTTTTTCTTGTATTACGACAAGAAAGGACTTCACAGCGTACTCCCCATACTTTACGATTTTTAGGTATTTCCATTTTTTATATTATAAAATTCAAGTATTAAATATATACAAAATTAAAATATCAAATTCAGAATAAAAAAGGGAAAAGTACAATAATATTAATCTCCTAAAGAAGCCATAAATAAAAATAAAATTCCAAATAAGATTGTCAGTCGAAAGCCGTAATCCAAAGCCAGAGTTCAATTATTATAAAATTCAGAAATAGTTCAGTAATCCAAACAAAGTCCAACAAACATATAGCCAAGGTCAAAATATAAATTCCTCTTATTATAAAATTATCGTGCGCAAAAGAACCACTTAGTCCTAAATTCAAAATTCCTATGAAAAATTCAGAAGGAAAAAATATGCATCACACTAACAATAAGAAGCCACTTTTTGTCTTCCAAGCACAATACATAAAATGCAAGGCTTGTCGTTCCCACGCCCCGGTCCACCCCCGCGAAAACCTAAAATATACCACACTGAAATGTTTTTACACACACAACTAGCCAGGTTTTTTTAATTATTCTCAACCTCAATTGTGCAAGCTTATCGTTACGTCACAATGCATCCCACTTCCCACAAAGTTCATGACCAATATCAGAACCTTTTTGATTCTTCCGTGAATTAAAGCTTCAGGTCGAGGTAATCTCAGCGCAAGGCAAAGCGAATTTGGTTGATGCTTCCTTATATGAGTTGAGACTTCTTTATGCGTAAGCTTTAGTATTCTATGATTTTACATAGTTTCTTTTATTAAGGACGCGTGTTTTTTTAAGTGAATTTTATAATTTTCCTTTCATCGTACACTTCTTCTTATAGAATATCAAGTGAAGCATCTGCATCACATTTCGTTTTATATATGTATGTAGACTCAGAAGCCACTACTCACGCAAAGTTCTCGAATATTCGGAAAATATTTTCATATATTTTCAACATAAAAATATTCTGGAACATTTGAACTAAAGTATTTGAACTAAAGTATTGCTGGGATTATCTAGAAAGATTGAAAAAATTATCGAACGGTCAAAGTATATTGTGCAACAAGGGCAGAAAGTAGCAAATCGCCCGAGTTACACATTCTATTTTTCCCCGCTGTGCAACCGGAAAGGCGTGCGTTTTAGTGACACTTTTCCCTCACACGTGGGGAAAAAAAATTTCTCGAATTTTCCTTAAAGCTCAAAAAAATAACCGAAATTTCGAGAAAACTTCTCAAATCTTCTAGAAAGTTCCAGAAAGTTATCGAACTTTTAAGAATTTCCTCGAATCTTCTCGATGCTTCTAGATAGTTCCAATTATTGAACTTTCGAAAAATTTCTCAAATTTTCTAGAGTTTTCCAGAAAGTTATTGAACTTTCGAGTTTCTCGAATCTTCTACGCTACGCCACTATGAACCTAAACGGCTCAATTATAGTCACACATTTCCGAAGTTAACTTTGCTCAACCCCCATATCTTTTACGCCTTTATAGCTATCGACTCGCGACCACCATAGTGCACGATGAGATGAGGCTACTACCCCAACCCCACACAAACTCTTTTCGTCTGTGATGTGTAGTTTTGGCTGGCAGAGTGAAATATAGGCACACGCACATCCATTTTTATATATATGTACAATAGATAGATAACAAGCTGAGCCGAATCTGGCGTTGCCCGGGCACAACTATCCCTAAAATAAAAGTAAACTTTAATAAAAATATGATGTTGCCGATTTTAAATTTATGAAATGTCACTCAGGAGGCTAAGCACAAAAGGACCAGAGAAATTCTTCTGTGATAGAAATACTTTTAGCATGACGCTACATAAATACATCACTGCTCAACATCCTCCCTCTTCCTCCCTCACTTTCCAATTGCGAAGCATAGCCTATGTCTTTTAGGTGTGCGCTACATGCCCATACAACTTCACAATCGGATAAGTGATTTTTGCGTGACTCACCACAAACATATCACTGGCGTTCAGAATTTCGTAACTTTTAACAATAGTAAACAGATACAAAACAGGAGCCCCTCTAACTACTTGCAACCTGTTCTTGTCTTTAAAGTTTCATCAAAATTGAAAATTCAGCCGTTTCGAAGATTAGCCCCTACTGACAGAAAGGCAGAAAAAAGAATATGGGAATCATTAGATTTTAAAGACAATTAAAAAGCCTTTTATTTTTGCTAATCACATATTCATGTCACAGGTACCTATTGTACATCAGTATTGTGAAGTCAAAAAATATATCTTCATTTAATTCATAAAACAAAAACAAAAGAAAAAAAAAAACAAATAAACTTAACGGAAACTCTTTGGAAAAATAAAATAACATATAAAAAATCATCCTTGTATTTCACTTTGTCATTATCTGGTTAAAAATAATTAAGTTTACGAAATTCAGGATAAAAGTATTAGGTAGGTAAAATATTGCATTAATGTTATTACCGAGTTTCTATTTTGGAAAAATTTGCCTCAAACGAATAAAAACCTTCTTGTCGTTTTGTGTTCCCCGAGAATTTGGGTCTCAAAATTAATTTAAGAGAAATGTAGGGCAGAGTGGGGTGAACCGGGACACACTTTGTTTAAGGCTTTATAAAACCTTAATAAACATTTTTTTTTCATATGTTAATATTCAATCCTGCAGATGGGTTTATTACCTTTCTTTATTTGTCACTTTCAATATTATTACTTTTAATTTTCAACAATTTATAACCGTTTTTAAAAAAATGTGTCAAATCGGCAGTTTCAAAAAATCGTGGGGTAAACCGGGACACGATAGAAAAAGCAGGTAAAAGTGACGTTTATGCTGTAACTCAGTAGTCTTATTTGTTTTTATGTAAAAAATATGTTATGATATTATTATAAACAATGTTTGAGAAATTTTTTTTTAATTTTTTATTATAAACAATATAAAATGTGCAACATTACACTAGAAATGCATGAAAACTTAGTTTTCTTTCTCAGACTTGAAAAAATGTAAAAATCATTAATAAAAAAACTTTTGACAATCATATTTGTTAATAACTAATGAAATTAAGTCGATTTAATAGTTAAAAAAGTGCCACAACATTTCTCGGTTAACCCAGAAACCGTGTCCCGGTTCACCCCACGGTGCTACTTTTCTAAACAAACGCGTGGTTATTACAATTTTGTTGAGGTTATCACAAAATCCATGTGAACTCTAAAAATTAACATACTAACGAATACTTTTTATCAACTTACTTTTTTTTAGTCTTAAAAACCATAAAATTAGGTGTCCTTTAACTTCGAGCAAAATAAACTTTGACAAGTGTGGATTTTTATTAATAATCCTCACTTAATAAATGATGCAGGTAGTGGCTTTGAATTCTTATGAAATAATGTAGAGGGCCAATACAAACATAATACACTAAAAATTACCAACATAATAACAATAAAAACACTTAAAAAGCACTGTCCCGGTTCACCCTACTGTCCCGGTTCACCCCACTCTCCCGGTTCACCCCACTCTCCCCTACATATTGTTACAATTTGGCCCTCCGAGCGGCTGGCGGACAAAATTGAACAACTTTCCTCCGCAATATTCTTGTTGAGGATGAAAAGGGCTCGTCCGCCAAGGCAGACTAGCCCGAAAAAAATGTCGGCGTTTCGATCTGGGGCACTGGCCAGATCTCATCAGTGTGGCTGATGACCAGTGCCCTGAGCCACAGACGCCAGATCGAGCGGATCGAAAGCCGATCCTTATATCCTCTGGAGGGAAATCCCAAGTGTGTATTATAGCGAAGGAAAATTTTGTAACAATATGTATGCTATATCTGCAACGTTTGGTAGACGGAGTTTTTTATCGTTATTCGTTATTTATAGATTTTCTCAAAAACTGACTTCTGCTTCAGTTTCTTTAATTTGAAGCACTTTACCTAAGTAAAACATTTTTTTATCATGAACCATGAATCCTACTAAAATAAAGCTGCCTTCTTCAAGTACGTCTGTACCTGTAATAGATGTTAAATTTTATGAAATAACCAACTTACCTTCCAGTTCTTCTTCAAGCGAACCTTCTATAGTGTTTATATCATTGCCTTCGTCGGAAGAGTCGTTTGACAAGAATGCCTTTTATGCTATGGACAGACTACTGCAATTGAACTAGTTCCTGACGTCACGTTCGATATCTAGGAACCAGTTCAATTAGAAGTGTGTCACCTATTCGATTCTGAACTGGTTCAGTTATTCTATGAGTGCTACGACCTGAAAATAATTTATTTAAATGCAAAAAACTTGCTAATACAGGTTGAAGTGATAAGAAGGCGAGTCGAAATACAACAAACATAATGAAAATGCCAAAATATTCATATTTTTAGTATGCTATTTTTACGCTACTGGTGCTGAGAGCAGTAAAGGTTGTACAAATTCAGTTTGAACTAGTTCAATTGTACGGATTTTGAGATCCAGTTTATATGGGACTTTTGCATGGCCTACGTCATTCTGACGTCAGGAACTAGTTCAATCGCTGTAGTCTGTCCATAGCATTACTTAACTTGTATACTCTTTTTTATTTGAATATGTCGTTTTTCTCATCTTTTTTTGGAGAATCAGTTGCTATCATATACTTCCTTTTGCGTATAGGGGCTCTTCCTACTTCTCTATGCACAGCTTTGGGAAGACCACGAAACTGGAAAGGACTTGTAAAGCCATTTGGTTCAACTGAAGGAAAGAAAGCCCTTGTTTGTTCGACAGATGGAGTAGGAGTTCTGGGTGCTACAACGGAGGTAGATGGATTGTTTGATGGTGTTACGAAAAAACAAGCAACGCTTGGCTGTTCAATAGGCGGCGATGAAGCTCTTGTAGATTAAACTGTTTCAATAGAGTGGGACAATGCAACTAAGGAAACAGGAGGGGTATTTTCTTCTTTCTTCTAGCCTGTCAGTGTCTTCGCTCTGTGCGAAATCCGCATCAGTAAACAAAGTTCGATTACATATATGGAAATATTCCAGTAGCTTTAAAAGCGATGATGATATCCTGAGTCATCGCTTTCATATGAGCTTCGTTTACGTATTGAATTACCTGATTGTTGTCATTCAGCTGACGATAGCTGCGTTATAGAAAATTTTAAAAAGCTTGAAAACCACGCCACCAATCAATAAAATGTTGCAACGTCTTCACAAACAAGTCTAAATTCATCCAAACGGATGGTGTCGCCAGACACAAAGCCCCGATATAAGCACCGTCAATCATGTGTTGCTTAAAATGGGTCCGAGGAAAGATGATTACAGATGGCAAGGCATGGCCCAAAGTACTTACATTGCAGAAAGTTGTGACTAAAGTTCCCTTTTCCGCATTGGTGAAGTTGTTGATTTGTTTTTGTCCTTCGGCGGCTAAAACTTTAACGGATTTTTGGACAATTATTGTGTTTCATCAAGGTTATATACTCTGATTCCTTTTCCAAAGGATGCTGCTCGCAACATAACTTCGTGGAGGTGGTTATAAAATATTTCGTCATTATGTCGGTTTAACGATGTACTCAAACTACAGCCTTCAGGCGTTCGCAAGCTTAAATAATTATGCCTTTTCCTAAGACAGTAAAGCCAGTCGATGCCTGCCAACAGTGTTTCATCCCATTTTTGAAGAACTTTTTCTGGTTCATTTTAGCCATCTTTTATGCTAGTTGGCGGACCTCCAGAGTTGCAAAGCCGTAGAACGTTTAACTGCATTTCAGAATGTAGTTCACAAGTGCTTTCTCTTGTTGCTCATTAAATATTGTATTTTATTAACTTGATAATTAGAAATAAGTCTTACTGCATTGCCATGACCACTTCCAACTTTCTTGCAATAACTTTGCAAAGTAGGAAACGAAATAGCTATTCTTTAATTTTGTAACCGTTCTTATTTTAACGTTATCCAATGATCATAAAGATCACCGACAACAATTGGAAACGCAAGGACACTTGCGGGACCACTAGACCGATCTGGCTCTCCCTAGACCGGCACAAGTCGAAAGATATAATTTCTCTCAAGAGGAGGACCATCAGCAAGGTAGTAGCCGTACTAACCGGGCACTGCCTAATCGACAGACACGCCAACAGTCTCGGGGCTCCTGTCTTCTGCAGAAGCTGCCTTGACGAGGAGGAAGAAGAAGGCATCAAGCACTTCCTCTGTCACTCCCCTGCATTCGCAACCCTAAGGATGCGCTGTCTAGATGACCTAGCTGACTTGGGCTCGATGAGCATCCAGAACATCAGCAGCTTCATCAAAGACACTAGATGGTTCCCTGGTTAGAATATGGGTCGCCCCGTGTGGTATCAGTGTGCCCGAGAGGCTGCCACATCACCATACCCTACCATAAGTAAACGCAGATATTTGTATGAATGCAGACATTGTGTGGGACCGGCTTTGTAATAGAAAGTGAGGACCTGTCCAACGCTTTGCTGAAACCGGCGTAAATATGTACACAGCTCGAGAAGGTTTATAGTCGTGGAGCGACTTGGTTGAGAGATAAGGCGTTTACAAATAGCTGAAATTTATGAGTATATAATAGACTCTAAAAGCTTAGGGATGCCAGAGAACTTCACAATTGGT
The DNA here is from genome assembly GCA_951509405.1 of Machimus rusticus. NCBI lineage: Eukaryota > Metazoa > Arthropoda > Insecta > Diptera > Asilidae > Machimus > Machimus rusticus. The sequence goes on from OX608054.1 coordinate 6,911,704, forward strand.
CGGTAATGCCACTCTTTGTTTTTACTGCCTGTTCGGGCCTGTCCAATATCTGAAATATAAGAAGTCGTCAATGAAATATGTAGAATATGAATATGAAGATATTTTTTGTCATATGCACCTGCGCCTGGGAAGCAACAGGCGAAACCCAATGATTTCGCATATTTGCCCCATTTTATGCAAAATTTCAGTGCCGTTTGACGATTATGTAGGCCTTTCAGATGTTTCCTTCGCATTTTTAAATAGCATCTTCATTTATAATACCTGAAAATATAAAATTTTTCATTATTACTTTATACAACTTACCTGTGTTCCTTCCTCCTGTTTTGACATTTTAGCTGTCACATCACTTTATAACACATTGAAGAGCGATAGGTCATCGTCCGGCATATCTCAACTAATGATATGGTCGCGGATTCGCTCACGAAACCGTTGCAGACAACAAAATTTAAATATTGTAATTCGAAAATAGGCTTGATATTTTAACGTAATGTTTTTTTGAATTATTGTCTTTCGGAACGTGCTGTACTGATGTTTTTTTAGTTGATGAGTTTAAGGGAGGGTGTTGTTGTTAACCCATTCATAGATATCAGCACCTTCGTTAATTACTTATGGCCACACTGTACTAACGTTTTTTAGTTTCCAAATAAAGCCTGCTGTAAACAGTCGTCTTTGTTCTGCTTTCTTGCCCCTTTACTTCCATCATAAATACATATTGTTAAAAATTTATACGGATTGCCAGAATTATGTGTATACTAAAGATGCATGCGATAAAACTGATCCTTTTTGTTAATTCCCCGCTACGCTAATAATTTTTTTTGCTGACTGGTAAACACTGCCCTTTTTATGAATTCGTATAATAAGCGATTTTTTCCAGAGTATTAGGAATTGTTCATTATTTAGCGATTTTAGGAAAAAGATTGATAGCAGTGTGTTAACGGTAAGGCTATTTTGCCTTAACGGTAAAGTATAGAAATGCAATCGGTACTTGAACCAATTACACTCGCGGTAAAGATAAAAGTATAATCGGTACTTGAACCCATTATACTCGCGAAATGTCTTGCTCGTGAAAGGTATAACCGGCACTTGAACAAGTTATACCAGCAAGGGGTTGGCTGTGTTGATTGAAAACTCAAAATTACGTTAACAACTGACAATTTATTCTAATTATTTTCAACTTTTATACATAACAAAAATGCTTAATCTAAAATTAATTGAAGTTCAAAAACAGATTACCAAACATGTCCCCAAATTACAATTGCTTAATATTGCAACCTAAATAATCAGCATTGCACTTGAAATGCATTGCTCTTAAGTAAGCGAACCGGCGGCTGCGTAGCGGCACGCGAGTTATTAGGTTACTTAAGTAGTGCAATGACTCAGCAAGTGCTAGCAATGTAAATACTGCTCTTCCGCGTAGTGCGGTAGGTACCTTTGTTTTTAAGCAATTGCAATTTGTGGGTCATGTTGTTTTGATGTGATAATATTATTTCATGTTTTCTAACATTCTCCTCCGCGTTGAACTGCGGTTCAAGACCCTAATATAATATAATTTAGAATTAAATGTTTACACTAAAGTCTAACTCTTTAGATTTCCTTGGTGCCGGTGTCGGTGCAGGTGGAGATCGTTTTGGCGGGCCTTTGCAGATGTTGTCCCTGTATCTGATGAGTACCACACAGAAGATGAGAATGATGACCAAGATTACTGCCAAGGCGAGGTATCCTATTGTGAACTGATGAACGCTGTTAGGGTGGGGCCTCCTTAATGATTCTTCTTGTAGTTGTGATGCGATCAGTTTCTTAAATGTTTCAAGCTGCTCTTGTTGACCTTTGTAGGGTGTCGACTCGCTTCTGGTAGGCTCTACACGTACGGGAGTAGAGAATTCACCTAGATCGCCTGATCTCGTATAGGATGCCTTGATGCTGCTTGGGTAGGTGTTGGTTCCACGAACTGTGACTAGATCATGTTTGATGACGCAGCCTGGGGATAGTTTCAGCACACCAGACCCACTTAAGCTAACTGGTCTTGCTTTATTCTCACACAATGTATTCACAGAGATTCCATCCCTTGTTGCGAATATCCATTGATTTGGAGCCTTAAACTGAATTAAGATGAGGCTATCCCCTAACTTTTGGATTTCACATTTCTTGAGTGGCGATTTGTTAAAAAGAGTTACTTCGCAAGTGCAAATGTGAGCTAGCTTGTGATATAGAGGATGATTTTGTGGACATAGATAGCTCGATTCTTCTGTTGAGATGCATGACGATAGTTCTTGGTCTGTTATCGTAAAATATTGATCTCTATATGACGTAAAGGCAATGTAACTAGCGCATTGTCTTATAGACATAAGAGTATCATTCACTAGTACTGGGATTGGTGTCATTTTAAACAGGTCGAATTTTTCCAGACTGACCAATGGAATCTGAATTTTGATGATTGCATGTTTGTTGGCTATTCCTGCTGCTGCAGACATGGTTTTGTAAAGTTGTAAAATATTCTGATCTGTTGGCAACCGTAATGATGGAGGGAGATGATTCTTGATGGCGATCAACTCTCGGCTTAGTTGTTGTGGGGTTACAAGCAGAGGACTAATTCTGCCGTGATGTATATCGGTCAGCACATCGATTATTGCCGTTTGAGTTTTCTGCAAATTTGACGCTATTAGCGACATTTATATGGACAATGATGTGAATAGCTGAACGATTTTGAGTTCGTAATTTTCCTCTCTGGTACGATTTATTTGACCTCCCAATTCTTGCATGTGTTTGTCCAATTCTTCAAATTTTCTCTCTACGGCTGATTGATCCTTTTTCATGATGTTTATTGTTGAATCAATTATCGATGTTTGATTTTTCAGCAATATTAAGAGATGATCTTCATTTTCATTAATAGCATCAATCGTCTCGGACATCGTTTTTGCATATTCAGAAACGAGAACTCCAAAAAGTGAGTTCGCTATGTTCCCAATTATATCGATGGCGCCTCTTTTCTGTTTCTTAGAAGTAAGAAATCTATTGTCATTTTTAGCTCTTCTTTAAGATGTTTAAATTCCTTTACTATCTGGCCGCAACCTTGTTTTTCCTTGATTTGTCCGCATAGCTGTCGTAGCGCATTTGTGCCGTTTAATAGCACTGAGAATTCTGTCCAATATGGTTCCATTCTGTCGTTATGAGACTGGTAGTTCCCATATTTTCAAAATATATTCCGGGCTTTGAAGCGAAGTATTCGACCTCGACGGCAAGTGCGTTTGTGGTAGGTAGAATGAAACAGGTTAACAATTGCAGTACCATAAGAATTGCGAAGCCTCTTCCTGGGAATCTGATCTTTATTGTTCTCATTTTTGTTGGTGCCTTCCCCATTATCAGAGAGCTGCTTAGATGTATCGCTAGTGGAGGGTTTATCTAGATTCTGTTTGTGACTCAAGATGTCATCGCCCTCAGATTGCGATTCTTTGTCGTCACAAGGCAGTGGTGATAATCTATGAATGGCTCGCCGGAATGTGCCTGTGGCTGTTTTCACATCGGCAACTCGAACTAAGCCATCATCTCCCTTGTGTGTTTCTACAATTCTGCCAAGCGGCCACTTCATAACTGGGATATTATCGTCTTGGATAATAGTTCCTGGCTCAATGTTCTGGCAACGTTCCTTCCACTTAAAGCGGTGTTGAAGTTCATTCAAGTATTCCCGGGACCAGCGCTTCCAGAACTCCTGTTTCAGGTGTGAAACGAGTTTCCATCGCCTGAGTAAGCTTGTTTTTAATCTTTCAGAATTTGCATCTATAGTCGCTGTAGTTCCCCTATAAGAAAATGACCCGGGGTGAGCGCCGTCAGATCGTTAGGATCATTTGACATCTGAGTTAGTGGCCTGGAGTTTAAAATCGCTTCTATTTCAATCACCAATGTCTCTAGTTCCTCGTACGTCAGAGATCCAGTAGAGGCAGTTTTGAAGAGTAAGTGCTTGGCCGATTTGACTGCCGCTTCCCACAGATCACCAAAGTGCGGTTCTCTTGGGGGAATAAAATGGAAGTCAATACCCCGTTTGTTGCAAATTCCTATTATGTCCTCCATAGCCTTTTCGGAGTATATTGTTTTAGTCAGCTCTTCTAACTGATTTCGTGCACCTACAAAGTTAGTTGCATTGTCACAGTAAATGTTGCGACAATTTCCTCTACGACTAACGAAACGTCTTAATGCTCCAAGAAATGCTTCTGTTGACAAATCGCTGACTATCTCTAAATGTACAGCCTTTGTGGAAAAGCAGCAAAAAACTGATATATAAGCCTTGTCAGGCCTTTTCCCTCGGAGCTTATGGTGAATCCAAATGGGCCCGCAAAAATCTACCCCTGTATTTACAAATGGCCGGGCAGGTTGGACCCTTGTGGCGGGCAAGTCTCCCATCAGCTGAGATAACATTTTCGGTTTGGCCCTTGCGCAAGTTGTACAGTGCTGAACGATTGATCTCGCGATGATTTTTCCCTTAATTGCCCAAAAGCGTTGCCTAGTGTCGGCAAGTAATGCTTGTGCTCCAGAGTGTAGGTTTTCCTTGTGAATAGCCAGCATAAGGAGCTTCGTTAATGGATCTGAGTACGGAAGTAGCATCGGATGCTTTGTATCGTATGAGAGTGATGATTGCTTTAAGCGTCCGCCAACTCGAATGATTCCTCTTTTGTCGAAGAATGGTGAAGACTGCTCAGACTGCTATTTTTGTTAACTTCCTTGGCCCTGGTTAATTGACTAATTTCCTCCTTGAACTCATCCTCCTGCATGTTTTTCACTATTCTATGCATCGCCTCATCCAGCTCTTGGCAAGTAGGGGATAACTGCTTTGGTCGCAGATTATGTGTCTGCCTGGTTGCATTCACAAATCTCAAAATATACGCCACTATACGCTGTAGCTTGCGGAATGATCCTCCGTGATTGATTTTATATATGGGACTTGATGTGTCGTCCGTTGCAGTTGTTGTTAGCAATGCTACACGCTTTCTTTCTAGTTGACATTCTGTTTTTTCTTGAAAGGGGGTAGGCCATATGGACTTATTGCCGTGCAAGAATGGAGAGTACGTCTGCCGAGTTTTCTTTCGATCTGACATGACGCCATTGACTTGGTATGCTTAGTTCTTGTATAGCTGCAATTCTGTTGGCCACGAATGTGTGGAAAGATGCTGATGTTGAGTTTATCCACGCCAATACTATCTCAGAGTCGGACCAGAAAAATACCGCAGCTTCTTCTAACGAACACATGTCTTGGAATAGTAATATTATTTAACGTTGCTAAGGCAGTCTGAAAGTTAATACATCTTGTATGCAGTTCCATTGGTAATGCTGAATCCCAATCGATCTTTAAGCTCCATAGCTGTTGGGCAAATATTTTTGCTGAGACGACCACAGGTGCGAGTATTCCAAGGGGGTCAAAGAGTTTGGCTGTGTCGGATGTAACAATTCTTTTTGTGACTCTTGATCCTTCAATTGAGAAAGCCTTGATTCTGAATTGATCTGTCTTTGGCAGCCATGTCAGTCCCAATGTTTTTATTCTTTCTTCTGTTGCATTTCCAAAATCAAGATTTATTTCCTGGTCTTCTGGTGGTATTCCTTGAAGCAATTGGGCATTATTGGCGCTCCACTTTCTTAATTTGAAGCCTGCTTCTTGCAGAACTTCTTTTAACTTCTTTAAAAGCAGGTCGACTGTATCAGAAATGTTGAATTTGGGATCGGCAAATTTGATATTCTTTGGAATGTTCCAATTTGTTGGCTCGAATGATTGTGTCGGCTGAGGTGGACTTATTCTGGGTAAAACAAAGTCCTCTAGTCTAGCTGAAAATTCATTGATTGTTGATCTTACCGAGATGTTTACTCTATGTTGAGCTCGTCCCCTTCCATTGCCAACACCACAGATCGTAATTGTATAAGCCTTTGGTGATAATCTCAGCTTCTTCACGACCTTCTCTGTTATCAAACTGACTTGAGAGCCTGAATCCAGAATAGCCCGACATTCAATTGTGTCTCCCTGATCAGTCGCTAGTTTTACGATGGCGGTGCCGAGGAGAATATAGCCTCGTTGCTGTTGATTCGTGAGTGTCGCTACTGTGCTTGGCTGAATATTTATTTTCTCCGATGTTGTCGCTACGGCGTTAGTGGTTTCAGATGAGCCTGCTTGAGGTTTGTTTGCCTTTTCTAACGGTTCAAGGTGCACTAGCGTATTATGTTTTTGATTACACCTCGTGCACCCTCACAAGGTACACTGGCGGCTATTATGTCCAGATTTGAGGCAGTTGATGCACAAATTGTGCTTTCGCAAAAAATTAAGGCGATTGGATGATATGCAAGCTGTGGGAGTTGTTGATATGCCCGAAGTTAAGCCTTTAGTAAAGCTTCGGTTCCTTTGGAACTCCTCATTTTTGGTCTTGGTGCCCAGAGCTTCAAGAGACTGAAATCTTAGCTGCGTTTTTTTCACAACGGATCTGGTTCTGGGTTTACTAGGAAATTTTGCATTGAATTGAATGAGAAAAACAGCCAATTATATAAAGATTTTAAGTTTTTCGAAAAACGCATCAAATTGCCTTGATATTTGCCCATTCAAACTTCAAACCCTGAACCAGATGAATTTTTGGATTACATTTTTGACACAAAGTAGGTATAAATCCAGGCAATTTGATTCACGTTCACGAAATAAAATAAAGTTCGATATGGGTAACTATTCATAAATTTCAATTTAATGCAAAATTTCCTAGTAAACCCAGAACCAGATCCGTTGTGAAAAAAACGCAGATCTTGTTTCCAAGAAAGACAAAAAACCCTTGATGCTTTGCATCTCTCGAGGATTGGATAACGACTGCTCATATAGCATATGAGTTGTTTTGTCCAACTTCTTGATGAGTATATGGAGAAGCAATGGATCCCAGTCTGCTGTCGACAAATTTAAGGTTTTTAGCCCCAAAAGGCATTCCTGTGTTGTGTCATGCAATGTCTTTATTCCTGCAACGGAAGCATTTTCATTCGCATGCCCTGGCTGAGATAATAATTTATTAATCAATGCTGTTATCAACAATCTTTGGTTATTGTAGCGATCTTTTAATTTTTGCCAGGCAGCTGCATAATTTTCATCGGATGTAGTAAAATGTCTTATTAATTTCTCTGCCTCCCCGGATAAGTTAGCCTTGAGGTACCACATCTTCTGGTAATTTGGTATTGCCTGGGAATGTACCATTTGTTCGAATAAATCGTGGAACTGTTTCCACTTCAAATAATCGTCATCAAATTTGGGGAGTGTGAACTTGGGAAGTTTCATCGCAGAATTTGGGTCCCGTGGGGTTGATTGGGCTGCAGATAACTGAAGATCGTCGCGTTTGGTAGTTAGTAAAATTACCACCCCCTTTTCGGAAATTTGTTTGGATTTCCTCACAGACGTTGCTGGTGGATTTTAAGCAATACTGGCTGCTGAAGGGGATTTAGTGGATGCAAGATTAGCCTCTTGAGCGGCAAGTAATTCAATCTTCTTCGTAAAATGCTCGCTATATTGGCAATAAATTGACTTTATTGAGTCATAATAGTCCTTGGAGAAATACGGATGATCCAGCGGCACATCAGGAACTGCTCTTATCTTCGAATCAATTGCCTCGAACACGGCCCATGAATCTTCTAGCCATCGGAGTCGATCGATGAAGTAAGTCTTGTCTTTTCGGCCTTCTGGATCCTTCTTATAATTCGTTATGATCCGTTAAATTTCGCCTCCATTTAAAGTTTGCTGTTCCGCTAGCTCCTCCATTGTATGCACCATTTTGAAGATGAAATTCGTCTGGTTCTGATGGTATGAATTAGTATTTTTCTCCAAAACTCGCTGTTTCGATGCACGTAATCCGAGTGAAAGACCACTGGGATCACGTCGGGGTCACCAAAATGTTAACGGTAAGGCTATTTTGCCTTAACGCTAAAGTATAGAAATGCAATCGGTACTTGGTCCAATTACACTCGCGGTAAAGATAAAAGTATAATCGGTACTTGAACCAATTATACTCACGAAATGTCTTGCTCGTGAAAGGTATAACCGGCACTTGAACAAGTTATACCAGCAAGGGGTTGGCTGTGGTGATTGAAAACTCAAAATCACGTTAACAACTGACAATTTATTATAATTCTCTTTAACTTTTATACAAGTAACAAAAATGCTTAATCTAAAATTAATTGAAGCTCAAAACAGTTTGCCAAACATGTCCCCAAATTACAATTGCTTAATATTACAACCTAAATAATCAGCATTGCACTTGAAATGCATTGCTCTTAAGTAAGCGAACCGGCGCGGCGGCTGCGCAGCGGCACGCGAGTTATTAGGTTACTTAAGTAGTGCAATGACTAGTGCTAGTGCTAGCAATGTAAATACTGCTCTTCCGCGTAGTGCGGTAGGTGTCTTTGTTTTTAAGCAATTGCAATTTGTGGGTCATGTTGTTTTGATGTGATAATATTATTTCATGTTTTCTAACACAGTGTTAACATTTCATTAGACCACAGTTTAAGAATTGCAGGAGGAATATCGTCTGCCCTTGCAAAGTAGCACAAGATTTAAAAGCGTTACAAAGTGAGGCGCAGAATAACGAAATATTGACATTAATACAACTATGCAATAACACAAAGGAAAGGTCTATAGCCAAACTATCAAAAAATTTGTCAATATTTGCTTGAAATTATACGAATAATTAATGCAGAAAGAATTAGGGACATCAGAAAAATTATATCAGTAAATAACCTGAAGAGGCGCTTTGTATATCAAATAAAGTTGCCGTCCCATGTCTTCTTCATCTTAATAGAGCTAACCTGAAAGAGCCCAGAAAATGTATGAAAAGAACATTCTTTAATCGTAAGACTGTTAGCGGGATGACGAGGGTAGGGAGTGGAATGCAGTCGCAAACAAGCAAATTTTTATACGTTATAGGTAATAACAGCGCCTCCACGAGCTTCAGCATTGACATATGTATCTTTCATGACGAAAAACTTGGTAAGACGAGTCAAAAGCTCGGTATCACAGAAACCTTGTTTTGGGACTCTGACGTCAAAATAAGTGCTACCAACTACCCCAAAATGGTCTTGGAATTTGCTTTGAAACCCTATGCAACGGATGGGAGGCTGGGATTTTTAGCAGGAGATAGATTAAGATGGAAGAAGATTTCACATTACTACTAAAATGGGAAATAGATTTGAAATATCAAGAGGCACAGGAGGAAATACGGACTAATGTGTGTGCTTATTTGCAAGTAAATCTAACCAAAATTATTTTTCTTATCCTTAGGAGTAGAATTTCGGAGAATCCTTTTTAGTGGGTGCCTATTTCAAAAAACTTAACTACTGTCTTAATTTCATATATGTATATCTAGCTTTATACCCGTTTTAACCTGGGCGAGGAGTGTGTGTGCAAAATTTCCAAGCTTGATTTAATCTATGTATGAATTTATGAATGTATGATATTATAGTAAATTAGTAAAAATTATCTTTTTACTTTTTTTCAGGACACACTTCAATAACGTCTGGCAATCTTTGGTAGCACAATTTAATGAAGGAAAAAAATTCATTATGGATCTTATAGATCAATCTACGCTTGCATATGATCAACGAGAGGAATTGTGTAACAAACTTCAAGCTCTGAAAGAAAGAAATGAAACTGAAAAGCTTTTGCACCTGCAAGTAAAAATGTTTTCATATTTCATTTTATATTTACTGCATACATATAAAAAAATTTGCTATTTACAATTTTAAAAAATGAAGATTGTAATTGCATTAGTATACAAACAGTGATTAACAAAATTAAAACACATTTCATGTACTTATTTTGAATAACTTTTTTTACAAATTAACTCAACTCTTTCTAAGATTTTCACGATCTACGCAAAGAAATATTTAAATATTAAATTACAAATGAAACAACGTATAAAATTTTAATTTATTATTTTATACATACCGGCAGACGCAAATATCATCTAAAGTAAAAATAGTAAGAGATTGAAATTAATAAATATTAATCTCAGAAAAGAAAGATCTAAGAAATTCTTATGTATGCATGTATACATAGGTTATTTAATAATTGATTTATAACAATTAAAATTTAATTTAAATTTAATTCCATCTGGAAAAAAATTAGGGTTTATGAATTCAATAGGCTATTTGATAATGTGAAAAATTATTGTCATCCGCATAGATTTATATTAATCTGACTAAAAAATAATGAAAAATTTATCCCTGATAATCATAAAAGATTTCATTTTGTTTAACTATCGTTATATAATCGAAAACGGTCTGGATTGCTTAAAATACGGTGACGTCACATACCAGTACTTTTTCTGTCATTGATTGTCGTTCCTCTGTGTGTTATGATTTTGAAACTTTTATTAATTTCTACTGATGACTAATGACACTATAGCGGAGTTCAGAAACTCATTCCGGAACGATTGGTTGATGTCATCCCTGTTCAGAAAATCGGAACTATGGTTCCGGAACCTGGTTCCAATCCTTCTGCTTTTTCCTGGGGTTGACAGGAATGATTCCGTGATGTAATTGTGTTAGTAAGGTTGACAATTCGGCAAAAGAACTGTCAGGCGGCATTTCTGGTTGGATTTTTTTGAAATATGTACGGATGGTTTATTACAAAATGTTAAATGAAAATTAGTTTGTGTAATAAATTTGCGACCAGGAATTTTAAGTACGAAGTAATAGTTTTATTGAGTTAAGTGACAGTTACCACGGCGACGGGCTAGAGTAGGTCAAAGTGTGATTTTTTTTAGCCGTATATAACATAAGTCCGAAATACTCGTATGGCCTAGCTCCGATTGAATTGGGCCTGGGTCTGGGCCTCATTTATAAAAAATGTGTGTGTCATAAAACAAAAATGAAATCTGGTATAAGGAAAGTTTTTTAGAGTCCCGAGTAGGTCGAGAAAATGCCCAAATGTCATATGTTTTGCTTGCACACAAATGCAAATGTCCTAGGCCACTTTGCCACTTATACGAGTAGCCCAGATTTTGGTCTAGAACCGGTGTCTAGGCCTGATTTAGGACTGGCGTATAAACGCAGTATATATTTAATCGACATGGGTGCTCATGTTTCAGTTATTCCAGCATCCCCGTCAAATAAATTTTTCCAACTTTCAGCTGCGAATTCATCTGGCATCAACACTTACGCAATTTTGGGTGCAGATTTCTTAATTCGCTATTATTAGTTTATTAATCAAGAAAAATTCTTATTAACCCGTTAACTTCCCTAACATCCAATGGTAAGATAATTAAAGGATAAGGATAATTAAATCTATCGACTTTAATTGCACCTTCTGTGGAGCTAAGAATAAAAAAATAGTGCGTGGAGTCCCTCCGCGCGGAAGAAGTGAAATTCTCTCCCACTTTCTACCTTTGTGTATCTTTCTTTCTCTCTCCCTCTTGCGTTGGAATATTGGACGCTACTCGTTGCTAATGCTCGCGCTGGCCTGTAACAGGTATACTACGCGCATGCGTTCGAATGCCACGCATTCACTCTCGCTGTATCTCTTTCTATTCCCCCTCCCCAGGAGCGTTGAACGTTTAACGCAACAATGCTTTCATACCCCCTCCATGGTAGCGTTAAAAGTTTAAGGCGATGCTGTACCTAATGAAATTTGCTCATGAATTTGTATATGTGTACGTATCCCCCTTTATCAACTAAGAACTGTAAACTAGCCTAGTCTAGAATTTGCATTGAAATAGATCGGACGTTGAATTTAAACAGTGCGTTTAATTTTGAGTCTTCCCGGGTCCTTTAAACGGATATTTATTATCAGTTAGGTTCGCGTTGAGTAATCTACCATGGGAAAATCCCCATATCCTTCCTCCTTACAAAGACTGCTATCTGTTACTCGGAATCCTTTCGCTTCAAGATCGTCGTGTTATGGCAGATATCTCATTAGTCCACCAGCTAATTACTGGTGTGGTAGATTCTCCGTCTTTAAGAAATTTATTTACTTTCAAGCAAAATCCTCATAACCTTAAGGAATGTGCCTTTGTTCCAAACTACTAAATCTCGAACTAACTACGGATATTTCCAACCTTTGTTTGAGTGCTAACAAGCATGCCGACGACATTCGTATCAGTAAGCATTTGCTAAAAAAGTCCATGTTTAATCACTTTGCATGTAACGGTTTGGTGTGTGGTATTACTAACACCGGACCAAATGATGATCAGTTCCATGCAAGAGTTAATCTCTTGCATGAAACTGATCATCATTTGGTCCGTTGTTAGTAATACCACTGACTTCTCTGAAGCTTGAACTAAGCTGATGGTCCTTATTACAAGTCCAGTCCGTATGTCACAGTAATTTTATCAGGATAATAGCGCTGAAATTTAATTGAAAAAATTAAGGACTGACCCCCCTCTGCCTGAAAAAAAGACGATGCAGAAAAACATGTGTATTTACTCCATCTACTGGGTTTAGTTTACATATATGTTTATGTATGTATATTTGTCTCTGACCTGCGCAGTACCTCGTACGCAAGGTGCTTATCCCTGTTTTCCACTGCGCTACATTTATTAGCGCTGTACAAGAAAATAAAATTCTCTCCACGCATCCATGACATTATTGCCCTAATTTTTATTTCGGTCTTGGCACAGATTTGAATGCGTTTCGTACGTTTTTTCTTATTGCATTTTTCCAATCCAATAGTGGATATAATCACATTTATAAGTACATATTATACTTATACCCTAGATAAACAGCAATCCTTAGTAACAATTAAGCTGTGTAATTGGCCATCAAACGGTTGTTTGTCAAGTCACCATTAAGCTTAATACCCAAAATACTGACTATAATAATCAAGCACTAATGGTCATCTCAATTTGACCATTAGCATGTTCAAATTCAAAAAAGTACTAGATCAAATCATATATTTATTGAATTTTTGGAAGGCACTTGTTGGAATCTAGACATTTTAGGAATAAAACTACTTGTTTAATGTCCAAATAATATATTTTATAAACGAGTGTGACGCGTTTCGTCTTTTTAAGGCATCATCAGGCAATCGACTAACTAACTACCTATACTGATGTACAATTAAAGGTGGAAGAAAGTTGTTCGTGTCCAAGAGAGGACTATTTTTTGTGAAATCAATTTTGTTGTTAACTAACTTTTTATTGTAAAACAAAGCCTTCCTAATCTCGAATATTTCTGTTTTGTTTAATATTACACCCTCACTCAAGTTATGTAACAAAGTCATATTTTCAAAATTGGTTGAATGAAATTCTTCGCGCAGGTGTTTGGATAAATCCGAATGTTAATTTCCCATTTTGGCTCCGCTATGGGTAGCCCAGTGTCACCTTTTTTGGCAGAATATTTTATGTCTTAATTTGAAAATACATTTATTTACGGGAAATAACTCGCTCTTAAAGCATGTTGTTGTATGGTTTAGATATATAAATGATATTTTTTGTATGTGGATGGACTCAAAATGACAATTAGACCCTTATTTGAATTCCGTGTTAAACAACGTTGATAGTAGCATTCAATTTACTAGTGAATATGGAAAGGACGAAATAAATTTCTCGGATTTAAAGATTAAAATTTTTGACAATAAGTTAAATTTTAATATTCATAGGAAAAATACTTTTTCGGATGCTGTGATACCATATAAGTCGAACCACCCCCGGGATATTAAAATGTCAGCATTTAAGTCAATGTTACATCGACTTCTCTCTGTTCCCTTATCCAAACAAAATTTTGACGCAGAGTTAATAATTTTAAAAATAGCAATCAACAATATTTTAAAAAAGAAAGCATCGAGATATGCAACATTTCTCTTATATGCGGGCACAAACAACAATAGAGAAAATTACGTGGAAAAAAACCCTATATTAAGGAAACAGAGAAGAAAATTAAAAACATTTAAAAAAAACATCACGTTAGACCCGCTTTTTTCAGTAAAGATACCTTAAAAAAAGTAATAGTGAACAACAAAATAATTCCAAAGGGAGATAACAAAAAGCGAAATCATTTATTGTAACAATTTTGATAATTGTCAATAAGACAAATGTCATCTTGCCAACAATTTTGTGTAAAGAAAAGTGGAGTTTAGCTCGCCGAGCTGCTGAAAATTTAGATAATGCCCAAATTGCGGAACAATTTGGTGAGGGAAAGGAATTCCTCGAAAACGGGAAGCTCACCGACTATTTATTTGTTTCGCTTAATATAAGCTACGGACAATTAACTTAAACCACAGATAAATAATACAGATGCCCAGTCGAATAGGCAAGAAATTTTCAAAGTTGCCGAATTGCCTTTTTCTTGGGCACATGCATATAGCTACATTTTATCTCTCAGGAAGCAAATAAGGAAGAATAGGAGAGAAATAACTAATGAAACATTTTGCAACTTCATGCATCAATTGGGCGAGAGCCGCAACATCAGCAATATGAATCGAAGTTGACGCCTCTGCACTTGCCCACTTGGTGGAGCGCCAGGACACTAGAGCAGCGAGGTGTTCGTGGGCGCCGGCTTGAATGAAAGTGAGGTGTAAGGGAATTTCAGTGTTGCAATGGTTCCATCCTATTCTGCTTATTTTACAAGGAGCACATCTGGGTTTTAAAACTCCACAAAAACAGGCTGAAAAATATATAGAAAAATAAAACAGTAGCACCGAAATGTAGGTACTGTTATGTATGGTGCGTACGTAAACAATTGAGATCTCGATCAGATCCCTTTTGTTTCTGCTCCGGGTATTAGTAGCGGAGGTACTTTTGTGGGGTTCTCAGAAGCAGCACGAATGCTTTAACTTCTTGAGATAACCCGGGAGATAAATTGAACGAATCTCGGAAGCAGCACGAATGCTTTAACTTCTCGAGATCGGAGCTGCTCTGGAGGTAAAGATGGGGGAGTAGCAGAAATGCGTTTGCTCCCCTTGATGTGCACGATTAAAACACTGCACTTGACGTTAAACGGTATCTGTTTATTAATTTTATTAACACTCGGCACTTACAGATTGTTCCTTAGGTTACCGCACTCGCGACTCCCGGCTCTTGCTTAAGTCTTTCCCGGCGGGACTTAAGTACTTTTCCGACTTTAACTTCACCGACTCTTTCGCGGACTCTATTTTTACAGACTCGATCGAGAAGACTCTAACTCAGCGCGTACTCTGACTTTCTTCGACTGATCGAGTACTTATAGTCCCTCGATCAGTTATTGGAACTTTCCAATATTCCAATTTCGAAGAATGCGTGCGTTGCCACTTGTGCAATGCACATGTCTCGCGTCATCATAAATTGCCCGGGTCGATGCACGCGCGGGCGGTCGCCTCAACGTGAGCTTGGGTCGATGCGCCCGCGGGTGGTCGACGCAGCATAATTCGAGAAGTCGCATTATTGATTCTGCGACTTTTCGATTCTATTGAACCGCTTCAGATTTCAAGCCTGTTGTGTCTTGAATTCTGAAGGGCCCTTGAACCTAGGCAATCTATGTGACTTTCTATTATTTTAAGATGTACCCAAAATCTAGATGAGATTTTGGTACATAACAATTCCTTCCCCCTTGGAAAAAGAGAATTATTCTTTGAAGAGGAATAATTCTCGGGGTTGAAGGGTTAAAGAAAGAGAAAAAGAATATTAAACGAAATGCATATTTTGCCAGAAAGAGAAAAAAAAAATTATTGGAAATTTTTAAATATCGAGGCGGTGATTGCGTTTTCCTTCCTCCTTTTGAAAAAGAGAATTATTCTTTGAAGAGGAATAATTCTTGGAGGCGTATGTAAAAAAAATATTGGAAAATATTTTCAAATATCGCGGCGGTGATCGCGTTTCCTTCCCCCTTTTGAAAAGGAGAATTATTCTTTGGAGAGGAATAATTCTTGGGGTTGAAGGCTGAGAAGCAGAGAGAAAGAAAAAAAAAAAAATATTGGAAAATATTTTTAAATATCGCGGCGGTGATCGAACAATCGCGATTTGTTGAGGGAGTTGCGAGTGCGTTTACATGGTTCCTTAGTATTTAATACATCTTATCTTCTATTTTTGTAATTACAATATGCAGGTATTATGTTTTACAATTTTTTTTTTTTTTGATCTTGTTTTCCGTACCCTCTTTACTATTAATCATTTTTATCATTTATCATTTATTATTATTATATAATTTTTTTTTTTTTTTTTTTTTTTTTTATCTAGGTATATATTATTATTTTTTTTTTTATATTGCCCTAAAATGCTTATACTATTCGTATATGAATAAATTTTTTTTTTTTTTTTTTATGTATGTGGTACCTATATAATTTATAAATATTTATATATAATTTTATTATTATTATTATTTATTTATTAATTTTTTTTTTTTTTATGTTAACTTCATAGATTTACATTAATTTCTCTATTTTTATTGTACGATATGAAATATTTTCTAGCTTGGACTATTTGTTATTAACAGATAAAGCAATTATTATATATATTTTTTTGTATACATTTTAGCTAAGGAATTGCTTAAAATGCATTTGATTCTTAGTTTACCTACTCTGCACTACGAATTTCCTGACCTATCCTAAGATTACTTATGCTCAGTATTTACAAGGCCAAGGTTACCTATCTAGACTTGCTTGTATCTTATTACCTAAGAGGGCGTTTATGGTTCGGAAAACATTGGCGGGCGAGTGAATCTTCGGTTTTTTATTTTTAATTTTTTGTTTTGTTATTGCGGATCGGTTTGCGGTGTTACCGTGTGGGTCCCATGTGTGACACTTTGCGCGAAAATGTTTTGTTGTTTTTATGTGTATTATTTATGTTCTTATTACATCGGTTTTCTTGAGCGAAGGGTGAAGAAAATTTATTATTGAGTATCTGAAAGTTTGATAGTGGAATTGGGTATTTTTGCTTAGGTAGCTAAGTTATTTGGGAGGAAATAAAATATTATGAGCAAAGGGAAAAAGTATTTGGAATTTGATGGGGAGAGAGTAAAAAATAATATTAGCAATTTTTTTGTTTGTTTTTTGTGGAGAAGGCTTCTAAAAATTTTTTTTTCTAATCTGGTGCATGTTTCACTAGTATTAGGGAAATATTTAGGTTGATGAATTTTGAAAGAGTGTGTTTCTTTCATTTCGTAGTGTACCGTATAATTTTTTACTGGGTTTGCATGTTACAGAGTTTATTTATTTATTGTTCTCTGATTTTCTATTGTTAGATTGTGCTGTGTTTATTTTTTAATAGTTACCGGATGCGTAAACGAGTAGAGCTAAGCATTTGGGCGTTGTATTGTAGTTTAATAAATATGTCCTGTGATGGAATCTGCACTTGTAGCTTGCAGGCAAAAATATTTATAGCGGATTCAGAAGTAATTGTGTGATTCAATTGTTTATTAGTGAAATTTTCGATATTGGCCTTTGAGGCTTAATAAAGTAAGTTGTTTTATTGAGTATTGAGACCTATTGTAATTTTATTTAAATTATTCATTTCTTGTATTGAGCTGCGTAGCTAAAATATTTATAACCTATTTCTGGTATTGGATATGTGCGTTCTCTTTCTCCTTGTTTTTTATTAACAGAGAAGAGAGAAAAAAAAGATACATTGACGGATAAGCAGTGGGGAGAAAAAAAAATGTTTTTGAATAAAAATGTCCACTGATTGAGGCCGAATTTACTCAAAATAAGGCTTTAAGCGATTATTATGTATTATTTTAGTTCGCTTGCCAATTTTTATTTCTGTGTTCACTGGCGAAGGGGTACCTGTTACTATGTAGGGTCCTACCCAGATTTCAGAGAGCTTATGTTTTTTATTCTCGCTCTTCAGGAGGACCTTATCGCCTACATGGAATGTTATTGGTTTCGCATTCTTGTCATAGTATTCTTTAGACTTTTGCTTACCGGCTAAGAGGTTTTTCCTTGCGGTAGCATATGATTTCTGTAATCTATATCGGAGCTTATGATAATAGGCCTCACTATTATAAAGGGGTTCTGGTTCCCTTTTTAAATTGGATGGGACATCCGCTGTAAAACCGTATACACAGTCCATGGGCGTGAGTTTTGTCCCTTCGTGTACACTATTATTGTACACGAACGCAGCTGTTCGTAGGAATTGATCCCAGCTCCGGGAATTTTCGTCTACGAAGGTGCGTAAATATTCAATTAGGGGTCTATGTGCTCTTTCTAGTGCCCCGTTAGATTGTGGATGGTAGGCTGAAGTCTGTAATTTTTTCACTTTCAGTAGCTTGCAGACTTGTTTGAATAGATCGCTTAGGAAATTCGTTCCTTGATCTGTAACAATTTTCTTGGGAATGCGGTAGCGCGTGACGATTTCGTCGAAGAAAATTCGCGCAATTGTTTCCGGTTCCGCGTCAGGTATCGCGTACCAGTCCACGAATTTTGTTAGATTATCCTGGAAGGTCAGGATGTATTTATTCCCTGACGTGGACTCTTGTAGTGGTCCAACAATATCAAGGTAAACCTTGTCGAAAGGCTTTTCGGCTATATCAGTGATAACCATGGGCATCTTATATTGCGGAGATGCCTTTAATTTCTGGCATTTTGGGCATTTTTTCACATACCGCTTTATATCACGCAGCATGTGTTTCCATTTGTACTTACGTTTTATTCTTTTGTAAGTTTTTATCACTCCCTGATGACCTCCGAAGGGTGAATCATGATAATCCTTTAATATGATTTTAATTTCTTCGGGGTTTGAAATTAATTCAGGGGTTTCATTTTGTGATTCTAAGATTGGGGAATTTTTATTTTTCCCAATTTGTACTGAGTCGTGGGGACCTTTGTTTTCTTCAGAGTTTGATCCCTGAGAAAAGAATTCTGCCGGGATTATTTCTTGATCAATTTCTTCGGCTTCTGAATCTACATCTTGTTTAGATTTTATTTTTTGCGGCTTATTGTCTGCCTGCTTAGTTTCTTGAGACTTTTGCGTGGTGCTCCTTCGCTGGAACATTTATGTCCCAGGTAGATTACCTCTTTGCGGAGAAATTGGCATTTCTCCGGCTGCAATTTCAGGTTGTTTTCACGTAACCTGGTAAATACTTTTCGCAGTTTATTATTATGATCATTTAAATTTTTACCGTAGATGACGATATCATCTAGGTATACAAAGCATTCGAGTCCCTGCAGGCCTGTTAGAACGTAATTCATTAGGCGCTGAAACGTGGCAGGGGCTCCTTTTAATCCGAAGGGCATACGTTTAAATTCGTAGTGCCCGTAATTTGTACTAAACGCCGTCTTTGGGCGATCTTGTGGCTCGACCAGCACTTGGTGATAACCACTAGCGAGATCGAGGGTAGAAAAATACCTCGAGTGGCCTAGTTGGTCCAGTATATTCTCGATTCGAGGCAGAGGAAAAGCATCGCCAATTGTTTTTTCATTTAATTTACGGAAATCGACGACTACTCTCCATTTTTTCTCACCGTTTGGTCCCGGCTTTTTGGGGACTACTAGAAGAGGTGAGTTCCATGGACTCTTGCTAGGCTGTACTATATCATTTTCGAGCATTTCTTGTAATTGCTCGTTTATGATGCTACGCTGTATCTCAGGTAGCCTATACATTTTTTGATTTATAGGTGCTTGATCCTGCACTACTGGGATTAGATGTGTAATAGCATCTGTATGAGTGAGGTAGTCACCTTTTAAGTGGAATATGTCGTTATATTCTCGGCATAGTTCCAAAATTTCATTTTTCTCTGTTTTATTGAGAATGGGGCTCAGGTTGAGCTCTTCCTCTAACCTGGCTATGCGCTCTTTGGCGGCTATATTAGTGTGTACGGTGTTTCCGGGCGTTTTAGAATTATAATGCGCGCTCTCGGACCGTGTAACACTAGTTTTGTTTATACTTTTATTTTCTTTAATTTTTTCCTCCTGGGCCAGGGCGGAATTATTTGTGCTGCCTGGGCCCGGGGATTTTTCCCGTGCATTCTCTTTTGGTTTTTTTGGGTTTTGTTGGGGATACAATGGGACTAATGTGTAGTCATTCACCGGAGCCAATTGTAAATTAAGGGCGGTGAGTGCTACCTTGGAGTCCTTTGCGTTGAGAATCCCAACCAGAACTTCTTTTTCTTCATTAGAGGAAATTATACTGTTTGCCAAGAAGACTCCATCGCCTATCTCCTGAGATAGACAGAGCATTTCTTCCGGCAATTCCAGTGGGATTCTAGCCACTATCTGTGATCTCGCAGGTACGCATATGGGCTTGATCAGGGCCACGCTATGCCGCCTGACTTGTGAGATCGCGGATGTTTTCGCTAGAATTGCCTTCTCGTCCTCCCGTGACTTAACTTTAGCCAAACATCCCCCATCATATGATGGCTCGAGAACATGGCAAGTGAAAAGCTTAACCCCTTCGGGTTCCATTTTTGCCTCGTTCCCGGATTCAGATGTTTTTCGGGCGCTATTTTTCTCGGTTTCGAGAAAAATAGGGTACGAGAATTCCTCTGAATTAGTTTCCGTGCGCGGAAACCGAAGTTCTTGATTTGGGCCCTCAACATTGCAATTTTGGGCAAGAAAATCGTTACCTAACAGGCCGTCATGGGAGAGGCCTGAAGTGTTTTCTATTACCTGGAAAGTGCAGGGTGTTTTAATTACCTTGTGTTCGTTTAATTTCGTAACAAGGTTTCCCTGACAGCTTCCCAGTGTGTATCCCGTGCCAAAAGGAGTTTGCAGGGTAAGAATCTTCTCGGCATTTATCAGCTCGGAAGATTTCAAAGCTTGTTTTTTAATCAAGCTTATCTCAGCGCCCGTGTCCACCACTAGTTGAGTCTTTTCTTTCAGACCAAAATCTAGGGGGAGCTCCACTACTGGAGTACTTGGTTTGGGCGGCTGAGAGTACCCTGTATATTTACTATTATTATTTACTGCCGAGCCGGGGATTTCGGGCTCGACTCGTCGCCGTTTCCCGAATTCCGGCTTTGGTATTCTTTCTTCCTTTGGCATGTGTTTTCATCATGCCCACGACGGCCGCACCAGTCGCATTTTACTCGCACATTATTTACGCGGCGCGTTCCATTAGAATTTGCGGGGACCGACTGTGCGTTTCTGCGTGGTGGACCATTATAGTTGCTGCGGCACGTTTTGATATCGTGTCCCATTTTATTACACTTTATACACACAGGAGCGTTTTTTCTTTTATAACACTCGTCATACGTATGCCCCCGTTTGGAGCAAAAGCTACACACGATATTGGCTGGGGGCTTAGATGCTCCTCCAGCGCCCGAATTTTGAGGCTTTGGTAACGCATTCGGCTTCGCGGGATAACTCGTCGGAGGCTGAGCATAATTCTGTGCCTGTCCGGTAGCCGTGTAAGGATATCCAAACACTGCATTTGAATATGCAGCTGCCATGGTAGCATTAATCGGGTATCCCCACGGCTCGCCGTAACTCGGGAGTACCGGCAGGTTTGAATTGCTCGGTTTGTTGTCCTGGGGTGGCGAAAAAGTGCTGCTGGGTATTTGGAAGGCTCCTTGCTGGAGTTTTTCCATGTCCGGCGCCTTCTTAGCCATTCCTCCAGGTCAGGCTCATTTAAAGTCAGTAGATACTGACGAAGATAAGGACTGAAAGCACCGTTTCGCAAAGTATTTTTTGCGAAATCTTCTAATTGACAATTCACGATTGCTGCTGCTGCAGCACCATATTTTGCTTCTGCCGCTTCTTTGCACTGCGACAGAGCTTTCCGGATGCGCGAGATGAACCGTGTGAGATCTTCATACGGTGTTTGGCGCATTGCTATCAATTTATTAACTAATTCCTGGTGAGACTCGCGGGGTAGGAACGCTGCATTTAATTTGTCATCAATTTCTTTGAAGGTAGCAGGTTCCTCTGTGGCTAATAGCTGATAAGCTTCGCCCCGGAGTCTCGTCGGGATCATTTTAATAAAAATGGGCTTATCTGTGTCTGACAGGCATTCTAAGCACCGCCTGCAGCAGCCCAGAAAAGTTTGGAGCTCATTGCTCAAATTGGGGCCTGGTTCCCCAGAGAATATAGGCACTATCTGGGTTAAATTTCTAGTAACCTCAGTATAATTGGCCATTTTTATTTTATTTTTCGCGGGGGAGAATTTAGAGGAAATTTGGGAGTTATTTAGTTCACCCGAAAGATCAGAATTTACGAACGACGCGTTCAACCAATTTATCGCGATCGCGGTAGCCTCAGATTCACTCGCACTTACACTTTCACTGCTTAATTCTAAATCACTTTTGCGACTTAGGTCTAATTCACAACTTAAATTTAATTTGGGCTCGGATTTACTCTGCCCTTTATGTAGGAAAGAGCACGAATATTCTTTAAAATCTTTAAGGGTTTCCTGGAATCTCTCAGTGTCTTGCTTGAATTTTCTAATTTGATTTTCTCTTAATTCACCTGTGTGGTGAATTTTTTCATCAAGCTCTTGCAACTGAGTGATCGAGATTCCTCCCGATATTCGTGCTTTTTCAAGTAAATTAGTTAAGTGATTTTTTAAACTTACGGCTACTTTTACTGAGGACGCTGCTCCGCGGGGGATGATCGTCCCGCTTCTCAGTTTTAATCCCTGCAGTGGATGTGGTGTGGAGGTGCTGGGGGTGTCCCGCGATGCTCTTCGATGTGGTATCGGTGTCTTCGGTTCCCTCGGCGGTTGAGATGCGATTTCCGGCTGCGATGGGGCGTTGAGTTGCTCCCTCGGCGGTTGTGATGTCGTCGGGTCTTCTGCGGAGTCTGTGGAGTTGTGCCCGGGCGATGTCTTCAGTTTTTGGGGCTCTTCTTCCGTCGGCTTGTCTGCGGCTTGATGTGGCATTCACTCGTTATAGGGCTCGCTCGGTGCCTTTTTACAATAACTGTGGTACTTGCGTGCTCGCCTGGAGCAGAGGCAACTAGAGTTGAGTACCTTTTTTCCGGGTAATTGCGTGCTCGCCTGGAGCAGAGGCAACTATAGATGTTTACCCGGGAGCGTTGGAGTTCTTTGCTTAAAGGAATTGTGTGCCCCTGAAGCTATTTTCTACTTCAGGTTACGGGTAAAAATTGTTTTACCCTGCACTTAAGCAACTTATCGAACTCTTGTTCGAGGATCAAGGCTTTTCAAGCTCTTACGGTTTTTATAGCTGTTAAAAACCAGGCTTCCCTGATCCTACCGGCTGCGCCAAATTGTTATGTACGCTGGGTGGTGCGTACGTAAACAATTGAGATCTCGATCAGATCCCTTTTGTTTCTGCTCCGGGTATTAGTAGCGGAGGTACTTTTGTGGGGTTCTCAGAAGCAGCACGAATGCTTTAACTTCTTGAGATAACCCGGGAGATAAATTGAACGAATCTCGGAAGCAGCACGAATGCTTTAACTTCTCGAGATCGGAGCTGCTCTGGAGGTAAAGATGGGGGAGTAGCAGAAATGCGTTTGCTCCCCTTGATGTGCACGATTAAAACACTGCACTTGACGTTAAACGGTATCTGTTTATTAATTTTATTAACACTCGGCACTTACAGATTGTTCCTTAGGTTACCGCACTCGCGACTCCCGGCTCTTGCTTAAGTCTTTCCCGGCGGGACTTAAGTACTTTTCCGACTTTGGCTTCACCGACTTTAACTTCACCGACTCTTTCGCGGACTCTATTTTTACAGACTCGATCGAGAAGACTCTAACTCAGCGCGTACTCTGACTTTCTTCGACTGATCGAGTACTTATAGTCCCTCGATCAGTTATTGGAACTTTCCAATATTCCAATTTCGAAGAATGCGTGCGTTGCCACTTGTGCAATGCACATGTCTCGCGTCATCATAAATTGCCCGGGTCGATGCACGCGCGGGCGGTCGCCTCAACGTGAGCTTGGGTCGATGCGCCCGCGGGTGGTCGACGCAGCATAATTCGAGAAGTCGCATTATTGATTCTGCGACTTTTCGATTCTATTGAACCGCTTCAGATTTCAAGCCTGTTGTGTCTTGAATTCTGAAGGGCCCTTGAACCTAGGCAATCTATGTGACTTTCTATTATTTTAAGATGTACCCAAAATCTAGATGAGATTTTGGTACATAATAGTACCGACGAAGGATTGAACCCGGGCACATTGCGTGATAAGCATGTCTACTACCCCCGACACTACTCTTCTTCTTCTTGGGCCGTATTAAAAAAGTTGTATATAAATTATGAGCTCCCTCATAGATTCTCTAACTGCTCTAATGCTCCTATATTTGTAGATTTCCTTTTCTTTCGCTCCTTCAGATCAATTGTTGCATAGTTGCTAGAACACGAGCGAGCATTTTTGAGGAAATGGACTGCTTTGTAAATATTTATTCTCAACATTTATTTGCTGCGCAACATTACTTGGCTAGAGAGCCGAAAACTTGGCTAGCGAAAATGTTGCATTGGTCCGATTTTTTAACATGATGGCTGGGCATCTGTATTATTTATCTGTGCTTAAACTAAACTTAACTATAACTTAACTTACGGAAACTAAATTAACCTAATTAAGACTAGATTGAGGAGGCGGGATGGACAGGTAAAGAGCTCGCTTAAGGGAGGTTTTGTTCAGGTGGAAATCAAAGGGAGCAGAGTTGTTAACCTTTCGTAGCATCCTAGTGAAAGGTTCAAAGTAGCCGTAGTTAGTACGGTGACACTCAAGGCGAAAGGTAGGAAAAGATCTTACGTTGCGAGGATTAGTGTTATGGGAGATGCGGTGAAGGAGATCGGGGCAATCAATGGAACCAGCTAGTACTTGATGGACGAAGGCAATTTCAGCGACATCCCGACGAAGAGCAAGAGGTTGAAGGTTAATTAGTTTGATGCGGTCCTCGCAAGGAGGAAGATTTAGGTGATCGGCCCATGAAATGTTTTGGAGGGCAAAACGGAGGAATCTACGTTGGACTGACTCTATTCTGTTAATAACTGAGGATTGGGAGGGTAACCAAACCTGACAGGTATACTCAAGGAGAGGTCTGACAAAGAATATGAAGAGTGATTTGGTGACATAGGAACCAGAGAACTCCTTAGACCAACGTTTAACAAAACCGAGGGCTTATGGAGTGATCTATATGGGAACGGTAGTTCAATTCACTATCACATATGACACCAAGATCACAGAGGGAGGTGACAGATGGAACGGATTCACCAGATACGGTGTAGAATCTGGGAGGTGTGGAGATTCGTTTCCGGGAAAAGGTGATCGCTTGGCATTTTGCTATGTTAAGATCGAGAAAGTTTTTAGGACACCATGTTCAGAAATTGTTAAGGTCGTTTTGGAAGAAAGAAGAATCGGAAACATTAGAAATTTGTTTGAAGATTTTCATATCGTCGGCATAAATTAGGATGTTAGAATGCTTAATAACGTTTACGACATCGTTAACGGACAATATGAAAATGAGTGGGCCGAGGTGACTACCCTGGGGGGCACCTGAATGGGATACGAAGGGGTTAGAAATTGAGGAACCGAAACGAACGCTGTAGTGAAGATTTTCAAGGTTGGAACTGATCCATGAGACGAGTAGGGGAGAAAGGCCAAGGTAGCTTAATTTCTTAATGATAATTTTGTGAGAGATTTTATCGAAAGCTTTGCTAAAATCAGTAGCTACCACGTCAACTTCTGCGCCATCTTCCATAGAGAGAAGGGTGCGAGACACAAAGGTTGATAAGTTTGTCGTAGTAGATCTGTCTTTGAGGAATCCATGTTGAGATGGGGAAATGATGGATTTGCAGTGGAATGATAGGGAGTCATAGACAAGGCTTTCGAAAAGTTTCGGGATGCATGATAATTTGGCGATAGGACGGTAATTTGAAATATCGCTTTTACATCCCTTTTTGTGAATAGGGGTAATATAGGAGTCCTTCCAAAGATCAGGGAAAGTACCCTCAGAAAGGAAAAGTTGGAAGAGATGGGTGAGGGGCTGAACTAGGTGAGTAAGGCAATTCTTTAGGACGGTGGCAGGAATGCCATCAGGGCCGGGGTCAGTATCGTCGACGAGTGCACTGATTTTAGCGCGACGAGGGAAGTGTCGATGTTGATGGAGACTAGAGAGATTTGGGACTGTAGTACCTATATGTATTTTTTTCCTTTCAAGTTGTTTTTTCCTTCTAAAAAAAATAAATAAAATTAGAAATATTTCATTTTATTTTCTTTTTCCATGCTGTCATCTGTCACAACAGAATTGGAATTTAGCCATCTAATTTCCACTAAAAGGCGATTGCTTAAATGGCCAATTAGTCCTAATAGTCAATTACTTAATTTGCTGTTAACGAGCGCTGGGTATCGAAGGTATTTGGCTAAAAAAATGCTTCCCTATTAGAAAATATCCACAAATCTGGTAGAACGATTTAAAAGCAATACATTTCTGTAGAAAAACTTATGACCGATTCCAAAAAGAAGAACTACCATCTGCACATTTAATGATAGAAATAGACAACCCTTGAGTTTTTAAAATTAGTAGGATGATTTTTTGCCGGCTTTATGTAATTCATATTCAAAGTCGGCGCAAAATGTTTATTATAATCGGGATATTTCCAAATGTATCTCCTTAATTTAAGTTAATTTAATACCACGTAAGAAAAATGTTACATTTATAAAAAAAATTTTCATTTATTTTTTAAAAGCATTAATTCTTCCTTTTCTTTTGTAATTTAAAGGAAATGAGGGAATTGCAGAGAAGATTAGAACATGATGAGAAGCTTCAACAATTTTATGACGTAAAAGGGCAACGAAGAGTTAATACAGAACTGGATGCTCGTGAAGCTAATAAAAAAGTACAATTGAGAGAAACACTCGAAAAACAACTTCTGGAATACAACAATATTATATGTCGTGTGAAGGTATGTAATCCATATATACATATAATACAATATAATATAGTATAGTTGCAGTACGTAATGTTCTGAAAGGCTAAATATTTAGGGATCATTCTGATTTCGAATTTTTAAGAAATCGATTGTTTTTGCGTTTTTCGGAAGCATATGTATCTAAAAATAGAAACAGAAGGCATTTTGTAAGGTGTGGACATCGCTGATTAAGTTAAATTAAAATT
Organism: Machimus rusticus; assembly: GCA_951509405.1. Classification (NCBI taxonomy): domain Eukaryota; kingdom Metazoa; phylum Arthropoda; class Insecta; order Diptera; family Asilidae; genus Machimus; species Machimus rusticus. Next base: position 6,938,623 of record OX608054.1, read on the forward strand.
TTTTCATAATTTTTCATTAAAAAAAATTAGACGCGTTTTTCTCAAACAACGTTATTTTCGGTCGGCGGAACTGATCCTTATGAAAGATGCTTTGATGGCCCAACATATTCAAAGGCATGCCAATAAAGGAAAGGGGCATACGTCATATGTACCCAAAACAACATGTGAGGAGTTTATTCAACTAATTGCATCAAGCATACTGGATCAAATTAATTGCGAAATTAAGAGCTGCAAATACTACTCAGTATCAATGGATTCCACTCCAGATATATCCCATGTAGATCAATACGCCCTTTATGAATCATTACATGGGTACGTTCAAGCAATGCGATCCACATTTTCAAATATTGAAGCAAAAGCCAAAGACCTGACTGGCTGTGAGGAATATCAGGAAGAGACTTCAAGACGAAACAAGCGAAATACAAAATACGACCATTACAGCGGCTCAACTACACTCGACGACATTGTTGAAAATCAAACGCCAGGACAACGTAATGAAATTCAGGTCTTTATTGTCATTATTGATAAAGTACTGGCTGCTTTAGCTAAACGTATGAAAGCGTATCATAAAATTACTGGCGTTTTTGTAATATTCCGGCAGGTGAAATCTCTTCCAACAGATGAGATTTTGAAAAAATCTTCAGTTATTATCAGTGCTTACGCAGACGATTTGGAGGACAGCCTAGGCGAAGAATTAGTGCAGTTCGCTGCATTGTTAAAATCTGATGTGGCTAATATTATTGACAGCAAGAAGCACGAGGCTCTGGAACTGCAATTTTACAAGCTTTTATTAAATAATTCTTTAGAATCCTGTTTCTCAAACGTCGAAATTGCCTTGCGTATTTATTTATCTCTCATGATCATCAAATGTAGTGGTAAATGTTCTTTCTCAACATTAAAACGTGTTAAAAATGAGTTAAGGAACACGATGAGCCAGGAACATCTTAGTCACCTCACTTTGATGAATATTGAATACGATATGCTCAGAGAAGTAGATATTTCAAGAAAAGAGTTACTTTCACCCCCTCTCCTCGACCGCAGCTAGTGAAGGTGGTGAGGGGGTAAGTATTTATACAGTTGAATAATTCTTTGGAAAATATTCGACCCCTATTTTTTTGTTTTTCGGTGCGACGTTTCCCATTCGAAATATTCTAGCATATGAGGATTTTCTTCATTTTTTTACTAATACAGTGCCGAATTTCCGTTTTCCGTTGCGATGTGTTCTTTCCGAAATATTCGACCGTTCCGGGACTTTTGTTAAACCCTGTATCTCAATATCCTGGGGTTCTAGGACAGAGGCCATAGAGGCTTTTGATTAGGGAGCTAAAATACACAACATACTGATAAATCAGCCAATTTGACGGAAACTGGATTTCCATAGGCTCTGTCCGGAGTCTTAACTTCCTACACTGTGAGGTTAGGAAGTTACAGGATCATATTTTTACCGAAGGAAATAGAATGTTGGCACGATAATCAGACAGCACTACACAAAATTCACGGATTTACCAACTTACCTGAGACTCCCACGTAATATATGTGAATAAACTACACAAATCACTTTGCACTCGCGCGCGGCACTTGACTTATCGCGAAAACGTCAAACTATGACACCACCCAGCTGGGAGTACACTCATTCGATTGTATTTGAAGCAACAATGTAAGTATCACCACATTGCATCATATTTCGCGATGTTGGGGATTTTCGCGATTTTATGTTCGTAGGCACTAACCAATAAGAGGGAAAGAGACCACGCGAATCTGGGGGCACGGTAGTGCCCCCGCCAAGTCGAGCAAAAAAGCGGCACGGCCGTACCATCCTTTTCTCGAAACAGTTCAGGCCATTTTCGACCCCCCTATAACTTCGTTGTGGATAAAACTAGAAGACTTAATTTTCAGTAACCAAGCAGGCATTGCATAAACACGGTATATTTCAAATTTCATTCAATTTGAACCAGTAGTTTAAGAATTATAACTAGTCAAATTTCTTAATTTTGTCACTCACTCACTCACTCACTCACTGACCGATCATCAAAACTCTAAGGCACTTCTAGCAGACATAGAAGCTTCAAATTTAGAATACAATTAGTGTTTAGTGTATAAATCAAGGAAAAACTAAAATATTTTGCATTTTCAGTCCAGTTTTCTAGATACACCAACTGCATAAATAACTTTGTAGTCCCATATAAATATATGTATATAGGATTATAAAGTTACAATTGCAGTGAATGAGTCAGTGTACTTGTATATGTATAATATAATGGAATAATAGGTGTAGATAGGTACCTAGATATAATTATGTTCAAAGGTACCGGAAAGGAAAAAAACCTGCCAAGTGCGAGTCGGACTCGCGCACGATCTATAAAAACGGCAAAAAATCCCGTTTGTTGTATGGGAGCCCCCTTAAATATTCATTTTATTCTTTTTTTACTATTTGTTGTTATAGCGGCAACAGAAATACATCATCTGTAAAAATTTCAACTGTCTAATTTTCACGGTTCATGAGAGCCTGGTGACACACGGACAGATAGACAGACGGACGGACAGCGGAGTCTTAGTAATAAGGTCCGGTTTTACCCTTTGGGTACGGAACTCTAAAAAGTAGAACTATCTACAAAAAGAAATGAGATGCCATAAAAAACATAACTTGTAAAAAAAACCAAGTCTTGCAACTCAGTTCTTCTACCGTAAAAAGTTGTGAGATCCATGTAATACCAAGTCGGTTAATTTATTCAGTCCTTACTTAAGGGACCTTCTGTCTTATGTTATTACGTAATTAGCTAACCTAAAAACATCTTATAGTGACCATATCAATATTAAAAATCTTTTATGTTTTAAATAAATATATTGACTTGGCAATCGCACTAAACAATCTAATTTAATATAATATGTATTACTTGTGAGATACATTGTGTTTTCATGCGATGGCCAAGTCAATTTATTTATTTAAAACATAAAAGATTTTTAATATTGATATGGTCACTATAAGATGTTGTTAGGTTAGCTAATTACGTAATAACATAAGACAGAAGGTCCCTTAAGTAAGGACTGAATAAATTAACCGACTTGGTATTACATGGATCTCACAACTTTTTACGGTAGAAGAACTGAGTTGCAAGACTTGGTTTTTTTTACAAGTTATGTTTTTTATGGCTATCCTTGTTAGTTACAGGAAATGCTGGAGGAAATGCTGGAAACTGGCACAAGAGGTCCTCCGCGGCCATTTTTATGGCAAAAATTTTGCTTAATTAATTTAACATTTGCAAGGGCCAAATTTTTATGGGAGGAGAAATTTTAAATGCGCCGTACAATTTAAATTGGTCTCAGATAAACACAACAACCCGCCCTCTGATAAAAATTTGAATAATAAAGAAAAAATAAGATCGCATCGTAGCGCGTCCTTCCGGAATTAAATGGAATCGGGACAAATTGGAGTCAAGTTGAAGGTATAAAAAGCCGAGCTCCCCATAGATCGGCGCTCATTTTTCCATCCTTTCAGCCAGCGTAAGTAAAAGGTCAGAATCAAGAGCTACATATGCCTTTGGTCATTACCTTTAAATATTCGACTTTTTTTTTTAATTTCATATTATTTTTGGGCTAAGGACATTAACTCTTGTTAGTTAAATATTTTCCGAGTTCAAAGCGTTTTTTCCCTTAACGAATTCGCTGAAATTCGAAGATTTTCATCGCGAACGTAAATTAAAGGTGTTTTAACCTTATATTGCTCAGTAATACCCCTGACACACTGCAGCGGCGAAATTGAGAATTTCGAAGTCAATTTCGCTACCCCCTGGAACACTGAATTTCTTCATTTCAGTTGTCAATTTCAACATTTCAGATTTCTTGAACATTTTCAAGTAAATTAAGATGACTTAAAAAAAAATATTAATATCTTTAAGGGGGCATTCGCTTTCAGAATTGAGGAAAAACACACTTTTTTGGGATTTTTTTTTTTAAAAAGGCTACTGTATTTATTGAAAAAATTATTTATAGACATTACTCTATAGGTATTGAAGAATACAAAAAGACTTTTTAAATTTTTAGTTATGTTTAGCGGCGGCAGAAGGCGTCTTGTAAAAGTCCCTTTTTGGCTGGTACACATAATTGTGGTCTTCCTGGACAACATAAAGAAAAAATTCAAAATGGATTTTGTCCTTTAGACTTTTTTCTAGAACATATACCTAAAAAAAATTAATTTTTTTAATTGTTTTAAGACTGTTTTTCTGAAAATTTCAAAAATCTGCCTTTTTTTTTGGGAAAAGTACGTGCATAAAAAAGAACTAGGGGTACTTACATATATGCATTTTTATAGGTACTAGTGGTCGCCCTGTGGTCGAAATTCGACCTACTGGGTTTACTACGAAAAATACGAATGTACACAGCCTACTATATGTGTTTGAAATTGGAACTGTCAATAATAAAATTACGACAGTTTGACCACAGACTACTATGCGTTTGGCATAGACAGTATGAACGTAAATAATGAATTTATTTTATTGAATTTAATATATTTGTAACACATATTATATATACATTTTAGCTTTCTGCACTCCTTCTCTATATAAACTTTAACTATGCCAAATCTCGCACTCCTCCGTCTGTCCAATAAGCTTAAAAAGGGGTACAAAGTTTTCCCTTCACGTATTAATATATAGATATGTTCTAGTATTTATGTTAACGAATCGAATGCTGTTGATTTTTTAAAATCTATCGAGTAGAACTTGAGATGTTATATGTACCAGTTGAAAAAAAGTCGTTTTGAGAAAAACGCGTTTAAAGTTTTTGTGCAATAATTTTTACTTGTAAAACCAAGTACCTTCCGTTACATATATAGCTATAACTTTTGTTTTGTTTTGAATTTCGCGAAATGGTTTTAGGACAGTATTGCTATGATGTTAAGGAACACTTTTGTGTAAAAAAAAAAAATAGATTTTTTTCTCATTTAGAAAGCGTTTTTTTTTTTTCATTTTAAATAATGAGGCAAATAATCTTTCTATTATTTTGGAAACAGTGTTCTTCAAGAAAAGCAAAGTGAAACGTGACAAAGTAGGAGAAAATCAAAAAAATACGGATTTTTGACATTTTGAAGCAGGAATTAAGTAGTAAGCGCGCCACCTGTCGTAAAATTTACATGCTATTTTCTCAATTTCGCACGAAATTGAGCAGTGATATCTCCATTGCGAAATTGAGTTGAAATGTGTGTCGAAATTGAGAACAGAGCCGAAATTCTCAATTTCGCCGCAGTGTGTCAGGGGTGTAATTGTCATACATGAAAGTACAGAAACCCATAAGGTTCAAGGTAAAGCATCTATCATCTAAATTCCCACAGCTAAGTTCACCTGCTGCATTTCAATTCCTAGAAGAATCTTCACCCGTCATTTTAATTCCCACAATTAATTTCAACTGTTGCACTTTGATTCCTAGAAGATGCATTTTGGTTCTAAGAAGGGTTCCCACCTGGCTCCCAAAAGAGGTTCCCACGCGGTAATACCGAGGTGACAAATAGAGAAAGTCAGTTGAAAGAGTTCGGTTCAATAGCTAAGATAAAATTGTAATAAAAAGGTGTTAAGTGCTGAAATCAAGTTTTTTCATTTAAACTCGCCCAACTCCAATATATATTTGTACCAATATTAATTTTTTTTTGCGAGGAATAGAAGTTAATTATCTGAAGTTAATTACTGGCGCAGTCGGTAGGATTGCGTGTCGCGAGTGATCAAGACATTCGTGTGTATTTTAATACTTAAACGCGCAATCCACGGTAAAGTGCTCGACCGAAAAGATTCGGCTTACGCAGTCACGACCGGAACATAAATCTGCTCTGTGAAGATTCAGTGCAACATATAATAAATCTGCTCTGTGAAGATTCAGTGCAACATATAATAAATTGCTCTGTGAAGATTCAGTGCAACATACAATAAATCTGCTCTGTGAAGATTCAGTGCAACATATAATAAACCTGCTCTGTGAAGATTCAGTGCAACAAAATCTGCTCTGTGAAGATTCAGTGCAACATACCCGCGTCACGAAGACTCGGTGTAAATATAAAAACTCGAGTATACTTAAAACTTAAAGCAAGTTGTGAGGAGTCTGTGCGCCGAGGAAAAGAAGATATCCCATTCAGCCAAGCACAAAATTTGAATCACCCCGTCTTAGGAGGAACAACCAACGAGAGGAACCGAAGGCAAAACACCACAGTTCATCGTTCATTACCACCCCTGCGAGACTACTGAGAAACTTACATCAGGACTTCACCTGAAGTCACCGCCGAAGACGAACACGTCAACCGAGGTCAGAAATCCAACTACGTATAATTGTTTTTTCTCTTCTTTTACTTTAGGCAGATATTTCTAGATTTAACCTAATATTCAATTTTAATTCGTAATAATAATTTTTACGTAGTATGTTTATCACGTAAGATATTATGTCCGAAGAAAATTTAATAGAGCGATTAGAACAAGTAAGAAACCAATCAAGACAAATTTCCGGCATCCTAAATAATTTTTTTGAACCCGAACTTCAAGCTAGAATTTCGAACTTCAAGCTAGAGAATTTCGAAGTCAATTTCGCTACCCCCTGGAACACTGAATTTCTTCATTTCAGTTGTCAATTTCAACATTTCAGATTTCTTGAACATTTTCAAGTAAATTAAGATGACTTAAAAAAAAATATTAATATCTTTAAGGGGGCATTCGCTTTCAGAATTGAGGAAAAACACACTTTTTTGGGATTTTTTTTTTAAAAAGGCTACTGTATTTATTGAAAAAATTATTTATAGACATTACTCTATAGGTATTGAAGAATACAAAAAGACTTTTTAAATTTTTAGTTATGTTTAGCGGCGGCAGAAGGCGTCTTGTAAAAGTCCCTTTTTGGCTGGTACACATAATTGTGGTCTTCCTGGACAACATAAAGAAAAAATTCAAAATGGATTTTGTCCTTTAGACTTTTTTCTAGAACATATACCTAAAAAAAATTAATTTTTTTAATTGTTTTAAGACTGTTTTTCTGAAAATTTCAAAAATCTGCCTTTTTTTTTGGGAAAAGTACGTGCATAAAAAAGAACTAGGGGTACTTATATGCATTTTTATAGGTACTAGTGGTCGCCCTGTGGTCGAAATTCGACCTACTGGGTTTACTACGAAAAATACGAATGTACACAGCCTACTATATGTGTTTGAAATTGGAACTGTCAATAATAAAATTACGACAGTTTGACCACAGACTACTATGCGTTTGGCATAGACAGTATGAACGTAAATAATGAATTTATTTTATTGAATTTAATATATTTGTAACACATATTATATATACATTTTAGCTTTCTGCACTCCTTCTCTATATAAACTTTAACTATGCCAAATCTCGCACTCCTCCGTCTGTCCAATAAGCTTAAAAAGGGGTACAAAGTTTTCCCTTCACGTATTAATATATAGATATGTTCTAGTATTTATGTTAACGAATCGAATGCTGTTGATTTTTTAAAATCTATCGAGTAGAACTTGAGATGTTATATGTACCAGTTGAAAAAAAGTCGTTTTGAGAAAAACGCGTTTAAAGTTTTTGTGCAATAATTTTTACTTGTAAAACCAAGTACCTTCCGTTACATATATAGCTATAACTTTTGTTTTGTTTTGAATTTCGCGAAATGGTTTTAGGACAGTATTGCTATGATGTTAAGGAACACTTTTGTGTAAAAAAAAAAAATAGATTTTTTTCTCATTTAGAAAGCGTTTTTTTTTTTCATTTTAAATAATGAGGCAAATAATCTTTCTATTATTTTGGAAACAGTGTTCTTCAAGAAAAGCAAAGTGAAACGTGACAAAGTAGGAGAAAATCAAAAAAATACGGATTTTTGACATTTTGAAGCAGGAATTAAGTAGTAAGCGCGCCACCTGTCGTAAAATTTACATGCTATTTTCTCAATTTCGCACGAAATTGAGCAGTGATATCTCCATTGCGAAATTGAAATTGAGTTGAAATGTGTGTCGAAATTGAGAACAGAGCCGAAATTCTCAATTTCGCCGCAGTGTGTCAGGGGTGTAATTGTCATACATGAAAGTACAGAAACCCATAAGGTTCAAGGTAAAGCATCTATCATCTAAATTCCCACAGCTAAGTTCACCTGCTGCATTTCAATTCCTAGAAGAATCTTCACCCGTCATTTTAATTCCCACAATTAATTTCAACTGTTGCACTTTGATTCCTAGAAGATGCATTTTGGTTCTAAGAAGGGTTCCCACCTGGCTCCCAAAAGAGGTTCCCACGCGGTAATACCGAGGTGACAAATAGAGAAAGTCAGTTGAAAGAGTTCGGTTCAATAGCTAAGATAAAATTGTAATAAAAAGGTGTTAAGTGCTGAAATCAAGTTTTTTCATTTAAACTCGCCCAACTCCAATATATATTTGTACCAATATTATTTTTTTTTTGCGAGGAATAGAAGTTAATTATCTGAAGTTAATTACTGGCGCAGTCGGTAGGATTGCGTGTCGCGAGTGATCAAGACATTCGTGTGTATTTTAATACTTAAACGCGCAATCCACGGTAAAGTGCTCGACCGAAAAGATTCGGCTTACGCAGTCACGACCGGAACATAAATCTGCTCTGTGAAGATTCAGTGCAACATATAATAAATCTGCTCTGTGAAGATTCAGTGCAACATATAATAAATTGCTCTGTGAAGATTCAGTGCAACATACAATAAATCTGCTCTGTGAAGATTCAGTGCAACATATAATAAACCTGCTCTGTGAAGATTCAGTGCAACAAAATCTGCTCTGTGAAGATTCAGTGCAACATACCCGCGTCACGAAGACTCGGTGTAAATATAAAAACTCGAGTATACTTAAAACTTAAAGCAAGTTGTGAGGAGTCTGTGCGCCGAGGAAAAGAAGATATCCCATTCAGCCAAGCACAAAATTTGAATCACCCCGTCTTAGGAGGAACAACCAACGAGAGGAACCGAAGGCAAAACACCACAGTTCATCGTTCATTACCACCCCTGCGAGACTACTGAGAAACTTACATCAGGACTTCACCTGAAGTCACCGCCGAAGACGAACACGTCAACCGAGGTCAGAAATCCAACTACGTATAATTGTTTTTTCTCTTCTTTTACTTTAGGCAGATATTTCTAGATTTAACCTAATATTCAATTTTAATTCGTAATAATAATTTTTACGTAGTATGTTTATCACGTAAGATATTATGTCCGAAGAAAATTTAATAGAGCGATTAGAACAAGTAAGAAACCAATCAAGACAAATTTCCGGCATCCTAAATAATTTTTTTGAACCCGAACTTCAAGCTAACCCTGCTCCTCAACCCAGAATGTTGTCCCTATCTATCGACCCCCTCAAATATATTTCAAAACTTCCAGAGTTTCGTGGAGATCATCTGGAACTGCAAAATTTCATAGACCTAATCGACAAAATTCATCCTCTGCTAACAACGTACGACGCGTTATCACAGAGTATACTTTCTGACCAAATAAAAGCTAAGCTCAAAGGTAGAGCCAGAGAAGTAATTGATATCAATGCCCACGTCACCTCATGGACAGAAATTAAGACTATCCTCATACATAATTTCGGCGATAGGCTTACCATAGAAGAACTTTTCGACGAGCTAAGAGCCTTGAGATTCAAAACTCATAGCATCGATTTCTATAACGAAATCAAAAGCGTCTTGAGAAGACTCAACACGAAGACCAAACAAGAGGCAACAAATGACGCCTCAGTAAGTGGAACCACAGAAGCAAATAAAATGTCTGCTCTTTTACTTTTCAAAAAAAAGCTTCCAGAGCCCATGAAATCCATTTTACACTGCAGAAATCCTAACAGTTTGGAAGATAGCATAAATATATTACATGAATGCGGTTACGCCTCTTATATACCACCCCAATTCAGAAATAATAGTCCCCAAAACAGAAATTCCTCAACAAACCGAAATAATAACTATCCAAATAACAGACAGACAAACTTACAGAACCTCCAAAATAGAAACCCCTCTCCTAGACCCGCAGAAAACACACGAAATTGTCCCGGACAGCCACAAAGGCAAACAAATTCCCAGCAAAATAGAAACCTTAATCCCTTCAACAACTACGCAAACAATAATTACCATCCGAATTACAACAGCCAGAGAAATAACTATAACTACCCAGACAATGCAAACTACAACAACAGAAGAAATAATGGACCTAACTACAACTACCCGAACAACACAAACTATAACAACAGAAACAATAACGGACCTAACTACAACTATCCTAACAGCACGAACAACAACTATAGACACAATATCGGAAATAACAACATTAATAATCGACCCAATAACCCTCAAAATAACCAACCCAGTTCTTACAACAATGACAATAGATCGAAACCAGAGCCCATGGAAGTCGACATGGTTGATTCCGTTCAAAAGGGAGAGACTCACGATCAAACCCAACCTTCGCAACCTGTAAATTTTCGGCAAGAAGCCTCAGAGGGCATCTTCCACATATCTTAATTCGAGGAAATATAAGGCCCTTACGATTTATCATCGATTCGGGGGCCACTCATTCGATAATTAACCCGGGACTGTGTCATCCTAAATATATTTCTTCTCTTAAATCGCCCGTAAAGTTTAAAACCCTTAGCAGCGAAGTAGAAACTTACCAAATCGCTAACATCCCGCTTTTTAAAGAATTGGGAGACTATAAACAGAAGATGAATTTTTACATTCACCATTTTCTTGAAAATTACGACGGCCTAATTGGAAATAATATATTAATTCCCTTAAAATCAAAAATCGATTTCGAAAATAATATTCTGCATACGCAAGATCGCAAGGTAGATATAACATTTGAGTTAAAAGATACATATTATAGTTATAGAGTAAATACCATTGGCGAAATGGAACTGAAGGTTCCTGTACAACAGAAAGATGGGTTGGCTTACTTAAAGGAGCAGAAGTCCTTAAGTGGCAATGTCATAATTAAGGAAGGTATATACAATGTAGAAAATTATGAAATAAATGCCTTAATTCAGGTGGAAAGTGAAACTGATGAAATTTTCAATGTACAACCGCTGCAAACGGAAGTCGTGAATAGTGAAAATTTCAGTGTTCTTGAGGAAGTCCCCCAAAAACCACTGATAGAACAAATACGTTGCGATCATCTTAACAAGGAAGAAAAACAAGGGCTACTTAAACTCGTCAATAATTTTAAGCACATATTTTATCAAAATAACTCTAATCTGACTTTTACGAATGCGATAAAGCATCACATTCGTACGTTAAACGATATCCCTATACATGTCAAATCATACAGATATCCGTATATACACAAGGAGGAAGTCACTAGACAAATAGAAGAAATGCTTCAAAAAGGCATTATAAGGCACAGTAATTCACCATATTCAGCCCCCGTCTGGATAGTACCAAAGAAAATGGACGCCAGCGGGAAAACCAAGTGGCGGATCGTTATCGATTACCGACGACTTAACGAAGTCACAATCGACGACAAATATCCGATTCTAAATATTGAGGAAATATTGGAAAAACTTGGCAGGTGCCAGTATTTCACGACACTAGATCTCGCCAAAGGTTTCCATCAAATTGAGATTGACGAGAAAGATATCCACAAGACAGCGTTCTCAGTAGAAAATAGCCACTACGAATTTTTACGCATGCCATTCGGGTTGAAGACAGCCCTGGCGACCTTCCAACGCCTTATGAACAACGTCTTGAAAGACTATATCAATAAGATTTGCCTCGTTTATATAGATGATATCATCATCTATTCAACATCCCTTCAGGAACATTTAGACTCATTAAGGAAAATTTTCAAACGATTGTCGGAAGTAAACTTAAAGATACAATTAGACAAATCAGAATTCTGTAAAAGAGAAACTGAGTTTCTGGGACATGTAGTTACGCATGAAGGAATCAAACCCAACCCACAAAAAATTGCGTGTGTTCAACACTTTCCAATACCAAAAAATCCCAAACAAATTAAACAATTTTTGGGCCTCACTGGTTATTACCGGAGGTTTATTAAGGACTACTCTAGGATAGCAAAACCTATTACCAAATTTTTAAAGAAGGACGCAAAAGTTAATGCAAATGACCCAGAATACCTGAGGAGCATCGAAACCCTAAAACGACTTCTCACTACCGAACCAATTTTACGATACCCTAATTTCAATAAAACATTTACAATTACCACGGATGCAAGTACTTACGCCCTTGGAGCCATTCTCTCGCAGGATGACCATCCAATATGCTTCGCTAGTCGCACACTCAATGATCATGAGCAAAATTATAGCACGATTGAGAAAGAACTGCTCGCCATAGTTTGGGCGACCAAATATTTCCGTCCCTACGTGTTTGGACGGAAATTCTACATTGAAACCGACCATAAGCCATTACAATGGCTCTTCTCTGTGAAGGAGCCCAATTCCAGACTTTTCCGATGGAAAATCAAATTATCAGAATACAATTATGAAATCCGATATAAAAAAGGCCTTAAAAATAGCAACGCGGATGCTCTCTCAAGAATGGAAATCAATTTTAACGAAGAACCACTGGAAAATAGAATCCCAATTAGCAAATCCCCCCTCAATGTGTTCAAAAACCAAATAGTAATCCACAAAACAAAATCAGCGTCATTAAGAATAAAAAATAAAAGTATCTTTAATAAACACCGTAAGATTGTTCACGTAAAGTGTTTCGACAGTGAAACCGCCATGAATCTTCTAAAAAACCATTTTAACCCTAAAGCACTCAATGCCATATTCATCGAAGAACCCGAGTTCTTTCAAATATTGGAAAATACATACCTAACCTACTTTGCTAATAATAAAACCTTCAAAATACTTAGATGCAATAAAATTCTGGAAGATATCCTTGACGAGGAAAAACTATCAAAAATTATAGAGGAAGAGCATTTACGAAACAACCATCGAGGTATCTTAGAAGTTGGAAAAGAACTACAACTTAAGTATTATCACCCTAAAATGACCACGAGAATTACACAATTCATTAATAACTGCGACATATGTAACCTCGAAAAATACGAACGCAAACCAGTAAAATTAAAATTCCAACTATCGGAAACACCTACAGCGCCAAACCAAATAATTCATGCTGATGTTTTTTACAGTTTAGAGAAAAACCTATTTTTAACGTTCATTGATAAATTCAGCAAACTTGCCCATGCAATCCGTATCGATAATAGAACTTGGACGGAGTTTAAGAGAGCATTGTTACAGTATTTAAGCGTAACTGGCGACATAAAGAAACTAGTCGTAGACAACGAACTTGGATTTAAAGCCATTCCCATTCGTGAATTTTTAAAAAGCAGAAACATTGAAATACACTTCACCTCCAATAACAACCATACCTCGAACGCAGATATCGAGAGGTTACATAATACGATTAATGAACATCTCAGACTTCTTCGCCATGACCCCAATAAAGATACAGACTCGGTAGAAGAAAAAGTTCTTAAAACTATATACTTCTACAACAATTCCATTCACTCAACTACAAACAGAAAACCTATAGATTTCCATAATGGCAAAATTAAAGAAGATAAATATAATGAAGTAAAAGAAAGAATACAAAAAATTAAAACTAGGAATATTATAAACCTGAATAAAAGTAGAGAAGACGCAGAAGTAGAGTCAGGCCCAAATTTTATAAAAGAGACCCGCGGTGGGAAAACCACGCGAAATTCAGGAAATTAGACTTAGAAAAAATCGATGAAGACCATGTAATAGATAAGAATACGAATTTAAAATACTATAAATCCCATGTAAAACGAAAGAAAAAATTTCAAAACAATACGTCCCCTACAATTAAGGCAAAACCCCAACAAAGACCAAAGAAAAGCTCTTCTTTTTCAGATCAAAATGAGAGCAGTCACGATAGAAGCTCCATTCGTCACCCTCCTCCTCCTAGTAGTTGCATTCCCCACGACCCC